>CM057828.1:17861653-19111653 GCA_030068075.1 Paguma larvata | reverse complement strand
AAGTTTCTATTCTGGAGAAGCTCAGAGTCTAATTGGGGACTGATAGGTACAAACATTAAACATTTATTTATTCTTGAGAGACAGACAGAGCATGAGTGAGGGAGGGGCAGAGAGAGAGGGAGACACAGAATCCAAAGCAGGCTCCAGGCTCTGAGCCTTCAGCACAGAGCCCAACATGGGGCTCGAACTCACAGAGGCGAGATCATGACCTGAGCTGAAGTGGTCGGCCGCTTAACCGACTGAGCCACCCAGGCGCCCCTGATAGGTACAAACATTAAATAAACACTTAGAGTGTGGTATTCTCTCTCTCTTTTCCCATCCCCAACAGTAGATGTAAAAATGATATATACAAATGTAAATATAATATAATAATTATATACTTGTATATATAATTTATTTGTATATATCATATTTCTTGGGATATACAGGGAAAATGAAGCATCTGTGTATACAAACTGAAGTTGGTAACAAAGATAACATTTTGTGTGAAATATCTTGCCCTTTTAGTTTCCTCTGGAACCCAGAAGCCATTGAATTCCTGAAATTTTAAACTTGAACTCAGATATGCCAATAATTGCATATCAAATGCCCACTAGTAGCTAAACATCTGCTATACAATAGCATACAAAAATCTGGAAGGTGATAAAAATGGTGCAAATGGGTTCCCCATTTCTTTTCCAAGAAAAACCTCCTAATGGGCTGCTGATGATCTAATCGGGTCAAGTGCTCTTTGAGTTGCCCTCTTTATACAGAGTCAGCAAGCATAACATTTTGTTAACCTATTGACACAGAGGAAATTTGTTTTCCAACTGACCTTTTACAGTAACTACTCAAAATTACTTTCTCTTCAGCTAACAAAGTTAATGAATAAATTATCCAGCTGTAAAGCTCACAGACAGGAGCATTTACAATTTTTATTTGTATTCCTGATCATTAGGTTTTTGCTTTCAGCCATTACTTCTTTCCCTAGGAAAAAGTTTTAATTTTTACTGAATATTTGCAGTTGTGGTTTAGAGAGTAATATCTTGAACTATTTGGAACCAATCACATATTCACAAAGTAATTTGTTATTTTGCAGACGGTACAATTACAGATGTTGAAATGGTCCCATGATAGTTTTATGATGCATAGAAATGCTATTAAGAATTTGTAACCATTTGTATAAGATAAATAAAAGTTTAACTTTGGGCTACATATAAACAAAGGGTTTCCTAAAGAAATAGTTATTAAAAAACACATGGGGCATTTTAGTTTTTTGTTTTTTTTTAATGCTTATTTATTTTTGAGACAGAGACAGAGCATGAGTTGGGGAGGGCAGAGAGAGAGGGGGATACAGAATGTGAAGTAGGCCCCAGGCTTGGAGCCGTCAGCACAGAGCCCGATGCGGGGCCCGAACCCACAGACTGCGAGATCATGACCCAAGCTGAAGTCGGCCGCCCAACCAACTGAGCCATCCAGGCGCCCCCACATGGGGCATTTTAAACCTGAGAATAAACTCTTTTCCAAAATGGAAAAATAAATTATGGGTCTTTGCTGTCATTCTTTATTAATCTCAATTCTCAAAATTTCTACTCACCAAAATTTTGTTAAATGTATTCATTCAAATTACTAAAGTTTCTTAAAAATGATAGCACTTAATTTTGAATTTTTCTCAAGTCCAGTCTTTTAACTGTTTCAAACTGACCTTTCCCTTACTAAATAGGTTCAAATTGGAAGTTTACTCTAGTAAATTTGTTTTTAATGATTTTCTATATTCATTATAGCTACAAAGATGGGCATCCAATTCATTTCCAAAGGTAAGCCCGACTTCAGTTGTTGGACCAATTTTAAATATTTCTTAGAGAATGGGATTCTATATATTTTCTCTGCAGACTATTCTAACATCTACCATCCTATGAATATTATTTAAGCATCACTAGATCCACTTACCTCTCCCAATTTTCAGAGAAGAATTCAAGCTTGCTCATATTTCATTTATCATGAAGAAGCACACAGACTATTATTTTAACATTTTCCATGAACGTAAGCATATAGCAATATTATTTTACACTTGTTAGAAAAATTCTATAGACTTGAAAAATCCAAGAGCATTTTGGATTATCATCAGCAAATGGCCATTGTTTTGTTTTTTGATTTTTTTTTTTTTGGAAGCTGTTCCTGGTCACTAAAAAGTGTATTGTTTTAATACAATTTTTATTGTTTTTTAATTTTTTAATTGTGGTTAAAACACCACAACTCCTCCACCTGGGTTTAGTAGCTCTGTAGTGGGTAGTAATTTTATTTCCATTTGAAAGATGAGGAACCTGTTGCTGACTCGAACATCACCAAGCTAAAGTGTGAATGGAAAGTCCGCTCTGTCCGACTGGAGTTTGTGCAAGTGAATTCCAGGTAGTTCTGTTGTTGCTTTTAATCTAGATCATTAACGCTTAAATAAAATACAATACAGATTTAAAAAAAAAAAAGAAAAATCACACGTTATAAAACAGCAACATTTCTTTTAGTTGCGTATGCAAAGTAGGGTTTTATTCTTGCTGTGTTTGATTCTCTACCTTGAACAGTCTTATAATGGAGCTAGTCAAAACATCATTAAGTTGTCTTATAATGGGGAAGTAACTCCTTTATGAAGCAGACAGTAATGCTTAAGTGATAACTACTTTTGTTATTAAGTACTCTTAACATTTTTTTCCTAACTTTTAATTTAATTTTGGGGGATGGTGAGTAAAGTCTCTTTTAATTATTTACAGACCCAAGCACCCAACAGTCATAATATCTCTTAGTTTCTTTTAAAGCAGAAAAACATAGGCCTTGAGTGGAAACTCTTTAGAAATGTCAAAGAGCTGGTCCTGTTGAAAAGGTTAGTAGTTATAGAAAAATATTTCAAAAACATAAATGCAGCAGTTTTCAACATGGTTTAGGGCCCAGAATAACTTGTTGGTTTTTTTTTTTTTCATTTTTAACATAAATATCAACTGCCACTGTGTAATTGAGTTGCAAACACATTTGAATTCGGGAATTTTTATACTGAAATATTTCTCTGTGAACAAATCCCATCTCACCAAACAGAAAGATTTTGTTACTGTTTGTGTATTTTAAAAGCAAGAAAGCCTTGTATTACACAGTACTCTATTGGGTATTTTATGTATCTGTGTACTTTCTTATTCCATTCCCCCACTCATTTTTGTGTTCCTCAAAATATCTAGGACAGCATTTTTGCATGCTTGCATATACTTAAGAATATAACTTAGTGGTTAAAAACTTGGGATCTGTAGCCAGACTTCCTGAGTTCAAATCTTGTTCTGCAGCCTTCAGCACTATTACCTTTGCAATTCACTCAAGCTTTCATACTGCAGTTTTCTCATTTATAAAAAGGAGTTGCATTAAATGTTTGTGGATCAAGTGAAATAACACATGTAAAGCACTTAAAATAGTGGCTGGCACATAGTAAACTCTTAAGTGTCAGCTTTATTTTCAACAAGAATTCATCAAGCACCTATTACACTGATATTGTGCTATAAAGGCTGGAGGTACCACGGTGAACAAGACGGCATATTTACTCCTCTCAAAGGATGTACACTTTAGTGGAAGACTCAGACAACAGAGGTCATTAAAATACAGTACAATAACTACTATGATGGGGTAGCGTAGGGTACTGGATTTGCTTAATGGAAGACACCTTGCCCAAACTACAGAATTCAAGAAAGTTTTTTTGGACCAAATTATGTCTAAGCAGATAGCTGAAAGATGGGTAGGAGCTTGCCATCTGATAGTGAATGGATTGGAGGAAAAGAGTTTCAAGAGGACAGATTGTCCAGAGGACCCATTATGAGAAAGTTACACAAGGAAAAAGAACATGGCACACCTAGGGCCTTAAAGAGGCTCAGTTAAATATACTATAGAGTTTTGGGTGAGGGTGGTGCACAAATTCACTTAATTCTGAATACAGGTCATCAAAATCACATGAGTCATTGAAGAGACATAAGAGGAGAGTGTCACGTTCTGATATATGTGATATATTTATATATATTTATATATATCTTTATATATTTATATATGTCTTTATATATTTATATATATTTAAGATCCTTCTTTATATATATTTAAATATATTTATTTTTAATAACTTAAGATATTTAATATATAAATGTCTTTATATATATTTAAAATATATATTTACATTTCTCTCCCTCAAAAATAAATACAACTTTAAAAAAAACAACTATAAATTTCCCTCTGAACACTGCTTTAGCTGTCTCTTATAAGTTTTTGTATGTTGTGTCTTCATTCTTATCAACATATTTTATAATGTTGGCAATTACTATATACATTTGTAATTTATCAGATTTCATCTTTGTTCCATAGATTAGTTAGGAAAATGTTATTTAATTTCCACATATTTATGAAGTTGTTATTTCCAAATTTTCTCCTGCTATTGATTTCCCATTTTATTCTATTGTGATCAAAGAACATATTTTGCATTATTTCCATCATTTTAAATGTACTGAGTTTTGTTTTATGGCCTGGTACATGGCCTGTCCTGGAGAATGTTCTTTGTGTGTTTGAGAAGATTGTGTATTTTGCCGCTGGTGAGTAGAGTGGTCTATATGTCTACTATGTAGCTGGTTTACAGTGTTGTTCAAGTCTCCTATACCCTTGTGGCTTTTCTGTCTAGCTGTTCTATCCATTGTTGAAAGTTGAGTATTGAAGTTTCCAACTATTATTGTTGAATTGTCTACTTTTGCCCTCATTTCTGTCAGTTTTTGTTTCATGTATTTTGCTGCTCTGTTGTTAGGCGCATATATGTTTATAATGGATGTATCTTCCTTTTTGATTGATTTATTATAAAATGTTTTCCTTTATTTTTGGTAACATTTTTTGTTTTAAGATCTATTCGTATTGCTACTTCAACTTTCTTGTCTCTGCTGTTTGCATGATTTCTTTATCTATATTTTTACTTTGAGTTTATTTGTATTTTGAGTTTGAATCTAGACAGCATATATTGGATCTTATTTTTTATCTAGTCTGGCAATCTCTGCCTTTTAATCAGATTATTTAAGCTATTCAGGTGTAATGTTATCATTGATATAGTTGGAATTATCTGCCATTTTACTTTTTGTTTTCCATGTTTCTTATGTCTTTTTTGTTCTTCTATCCCTCCCTTACTGCTTTCTTTGGTATTAAATGAATATTTTCCAAAGTAGCATTTTATTTCCTTTAATGATTTTTTCACTATATTTTTTGAGTTATTTCCTTAGTGATTGCTCTAGCAATTACTATATATATTATAATTTATCATAATCAGCTTGAGATTTATACTAACTTAATTCCAGTGAAATATAGAAATATTTCTCTATACCTCTATTTCCTGGCTTCCTTTTATGTGGCATTATTGTTATGAATATTACATCTATAAATGTTACAAACCCAGCAACACATTGTTATAATTATTGCTCTATATACTTTTATGTTTTTTAAAGAAGCTGAGAGAAGAAACAAGAGCAAATATATATACTCTCATATGAGACAGAGAGAACAAGTACATTTTTGTGTAGTACATATATAGAGAGAGCAAGTTTATATACACATATATCTCAATATATTTGATATATCAATTTTACATATGTACAATTTTTTATATATATTTTATATATATCAGTTTTATATATACACATGTAAATATATCTTTTGTTATAGTAGCCTTTTTATTGATCATTTCTGATTCTCTTCATTTGTTTCCATGGATCTGAGTCACCGTCGGGCATCATTTCCTTAGCCCAATACCACTATACTCCCACTCATCTCCTTTGTTCTGTTATTGAGAAATCTATTACATTTCCATATATTATAGGTTCAACAATACATTGTATACATGTCGTTTTTAAAATCAGTTAAGAGAAGAAAGGAGAAGAAATATGCTATCTTTTATAATTACATAGTTAGCTTTACTGGTGCTTTTTATTTTTTTCATCTAGATTGGGATAATTGTCAGGACACTTGCTTGCAGCCTGAATTTAACATTCTGTTTTTATTTATTGAGAAGTGTTTTTATTTTGCCTTATTTTTGTTGAATATGATACTTGTTTGATAGTTTGTTTTCCTCGTGCACTCTGAATGTTATCCTGCTGCTTTCTAGCGTCAGTTGTTCTGCTGAGAAGTTAGCTATGAATCTTACTGTAGTTCCCTTGCAAGTGATGTTATTTTTCTCTTGCTGCTTTCAAAATTTTCTCTTAATTTTTGGCTTTCAGCATTTTTACTATTATGTGTATTTGTGGATCTTTTTGTGTTTATCCCACGTGGAGTTCATTGAACTTCTTGGACATGTAGATCAATGTTTTCAATAAACTTGGGACCTTTTCAGCTACTATTTTTTTCAATATTTTTTTTCTGATTTTCTTTCTCCTTTGTTTTTCAGGTTCTCCTCTTACATTTGTTTTGGTTTGTTCATGGTGTTCCATATTTCTCTGAGGCTCTGATTGTTTTTTCTGTTCTCTCTCTATATTCTTTGGATTGCATAATCACTGTTAATCTATCTTTACGTTTGCTGATTCTTTCTTCTTTCAATTCAAATCCTCTATTAAGCCCTTCTGATGAAATTTTTATTTTATTTATTGTGCTTTTCAAGACCAGATTTTCATTTAAAAATAATTTCTATCTCCTTATTAGTAGTTTCTCTTTGTTGTGACAATGTTACCATGCCTTCCTTTACTTCATAGTCATAGTAATTAGTATTTTGAAAATATTTATAATGGCTATTTGGGGTCTTTTTTTTTCAGGATATGAGTCATTCCTGTTTCTTTGTTTATCTCATTTGTGTGTGTGTGTGTGTGTTTTAGATAATTTATTGTAACAATTCTGAGTACTATTTCCCACCCTCTAAAGCTTATTATTTTCTTGCTTATTTCTTTATTGACTGACTATATTATTTTAGTGAAATCTGTTTCTTCCCCTGCAGTATGAAGCCTCTGATGTTGCTCCTCATGGGGGAAACTTGGGTATGCTCACAGTTACCCTTGGAAGACAATGGATTTGGCAGGGCTTTCTTTGTCTTTGTATATTTCTTTGGTCACAGCCAGCTGTTAAGCTTTACCAATTGCTGGCTGATTACTCTGTTGCTTTCAACAATGCCTTGGGACATAGATTGCTTTACAAACTGATCCAATAAAATTTAGGCTTTTTTGAAAGGATGGTTTCTGAGGTCAGTGTTTGATATATCTTCTGACACCAGGCAGGACCTTCCCAACTGCCTCTTTTCCTTTTTCTCTTCAGCCAACCCTCCAGCTTATAGTTTAATCTATATCTTCACTGACTATCAATTTCATCCCAATTGTCTTTCACTACACCTTGATTGTTTTTGAGTGTCTTTAGGCTTGAACTTCATGCTCTAGACCTGTGGCCAGGAACAATGGCACACTTCTCTGAGTGACACTCCCACTTTAGGAGTTAAGCACTTAGTACAGAGGGGGCTGCAGCCCCAGGTCTCCTTGACTTTCCTCTTCTGGTGTGGGACATCCACATTAAAAGTTAGAGAAAGGGCAACTGGGGTGCCAGTATTCTCAGTGGCCTCGAGGTAAACACCTCCATGTCATGAATGGGGCCTGGGCAGAAGAAGGAACCCCCAGCTCTTTTTTTTTTTTTTTTTTTTAACAAATCTCGGAACTTCGTCATTTATTATATTGCTTTAGCTTAGCTATATTCTTTTCCCCCTTCTACTAAAGAACATTGTAGGTATTGACTAAAACATGGCATTTCTTAATCAGAGTTTGGAAAAGGTGGCAGATCTTTCATCTTCAAGGAGACATATCTATTTTCTGGCATCAGAATCAAGGCAGAGTAGGCATGACTGGTCTATAACATGAATAAACTCTCTGGGAGGTTCTTAAACTCAGGAAGTGGGATCCCCAGGGGACAGGTGGCTAACCAGGGTAACTGGGTCTTGTGTTACATTGGAGCTTCTATCTAGGATGACTAAGACTATTCCACTCTCTTCCTCCAATAGGTACCTCTCTTTTAATAATCACAAGTAGATTATTGTTCACATCCCAAACTTGGAAGGACAATGCCTGTTGTAAAAGGTTGCTGTATCCTTTTGATTTTCATAAGTTCCTGCCTGCTTACTACTAGAACCCTTGTATCTTAAGCTGAAAGACTGGCTGATATGCATACCTCCTACCTATTTTCTAGCTCATTTCTATCTTTTATATCATGTGCATTCTGATTGTGTTAAAATGAAATTCTTTGTCCTATTAGCTTGTCTCATTAAAAGATGTGGAGTCCAGAAATGTCACCCCTTGGAGCTCTTCCCATCTATCCCTACTCCCCATTGAATAACTGCAGAAAATGGTAGCAGTACTAATTGGGAGGGAGTAAAACACCCCAGGTTGCCTTTGAAAGCAACTCTGAATCAACCAAGACTCTCCAACTCAAACGTTAGAAGTTAAAAACCTGGGGTAGATGGATTTGTTCTAGTATATTTTTGTTCATATGCCTCCATAATTGTTTATAGATTTTACCTGCCGTTTGGCTGGTAGCATTTTTCATAGAATTCAGATCAGAGATGAATACTGCTTGTTTCTTGGGCTATTGAAATTTTGTATTCCTCCTTGGATTTTCATTAGTGTTTCAATGGTAGGGGAAGGGTGTGAAAAAAATTAGAGATTGTTAGTTTTCTACCATAACGACTATACAGTCTATATTTGGATACTCTTTTATGGCAGAGATGATAATATTCCTCCAAAATTCTCAGGAGTCTTATAGTTGAGTTGAGTCATATGGATAATTATGGGTATAAATGACATGTGTCATTTCTGAGAAATGAAGTTTAGAAGAGGCCATGCGAAAATCTCCAGCTCTCTTTTCTTTTCCCTGTTGATCAAGAAGGCCATATCGTAGAGTCTTCATTATATAATGGATTCCTGGAACAAAGGCCCCTTTGACCCAAGTGATGGGAGCTCCCTTTCATGTAGTGTGGGTCATAATAAAGTCTTTTGTTTTTGTTTTTGTACAGGCCAATGAGACTTTTGGGGTAATGTGTTACTGCAGTAACTTTTTCTAACTGAAATGTCTTTTTTATGCATTTAAAAACTCAGTTTCCATCAAGAAGTTGATGGCAAAATAAAAATCTAGATGACCTGATGACTTTACATTCAAAGTTGAATATGTTGTATGTCTTTATTAATTGAAGAAATAAATGGAAATGGCAGAGAGTTTATTCTTAATGAGACAGGATGGTGGTTTTTAAACATGCCTCCTGCTGTATGCTAGCCTTATTTTTTCTTTTTTTTAACAAATACAGTAGTGAGATAAGTATGTTTATCAGAGTTTATTCTCCAAGTATAGAAGGGGCCACTTGGCTTAAAATGATAGGATTCTTTTACTTGAAAATGTTTGAGTGATTCCTTTAACTTTACTGTCTAGTGGTTATTATTTATTGACATTTATTATGTCTAGTCAATGTGTGATGAGAGATTGCATGGATAATCACAGGTATTAACCAAAATTTTTTTGCTTCTCTCTCCATTTTTTTTTTTTCATTTGCCTTTTGGTGTTTATTCTTCTTTTAACCCTTCAACCAGAAGACTGGAAGAGAAAAGAGAGGTAACTCTTTTCCTATTTACTAATAGATTAATAGTTATGATTTTTAAAGGGTATCTCAGGTGTTTTTTCATATATTTATGACTTTCAGGAATGTGTGTGTGTGAGAGAGAGAGAGAGAGAGACACACACACACACACACACACACACACAGAGAGAGAGAGAGAGAGAGAGAGAGAGAGAGAATGGATTAAATATTTTAAAGGTATCCAAATTCTCTGATTCTAGAAATTTAGGGTTGCCTCTATCTGTCAGAGTTGTGGTCCTTTACTGACTGAAAATATCCTTTATATTAACAGAAAATTCTTTATTTTCAAGTAGTATATTGACTTTCTGTGCTAATTTAAGACCACTTGAAAATGTTGATGGAGAAATATCTTTGCTAAGACAAATTAAATGTTTACACCCGTGGCAAATAAAATAGAATTATTTTTTTTCTTTTGAACTTAGTTATAATAAGATTTAAATATATTAGGCACCTGACTTTGTTTTAAAATAAAATTTCATCCTTTTTAGTATGTGGTTTAAATCATGGAAGCATAGCTGCTTCTCAGCAATTCCTTCAAAACTTGGAGCTTCTGTGTTTAAAGGGATTCTTGAGGTCCATCCAGGGATTATAGTATGGACAGTATCCCTATACGAATTCAGGATTTTTCTTATTCAGTGAGAGATGTTTTTCGAGATGGAAGAGTTTGGGTAGATTCCGTGTAATAAAGGTGAATATAAAATTTTATTCACTTATCTTTAAAAAGTCTGTGGAAAAAGTTTATCTGTGAAAGATACAAGATGAACTTATTGAAAAAAAAAGAACTTAAATGGATGAATCTCAATAGCATAATATTGAATGAGATAGGAATATAGAGATTATGGTTCCATTAATAAAATATTTTTTGAAACAGAATTAGGCAATATATTGTTTAGGGATACATGATTGGTAAAAAAAAATGATGAGAAAAGCATGGAAATGAGGAACACAAAATATAGAGCAGTGGTTCCTTTGGGTAGTGGGAAGAGGGCTGCCATCAGGGAGACGTATACGAAGGCTCGTATACAACTTTAAATTCCATATTTCTTAAGTTGAGTGGTGGACACATGGATGCTCATTTTCGTTCTAGTTTTTAAAATATGTTTTCTTGACTCTTTTGGAACTATGCTATATTTTACCACAAAAGAAAAGTGACAGTAAGTTCAATATGAATTGATGATATGGTTTACTCAAAAAAGTTAGTTGTTCTTGTACATGGTATTTTAAGAAGTCTGGAATGAGGAAATCGAGAATATTGCATTATCTAGTCCTAATCATCAGATGCTTTAGTATGTTGTTCAGTTCTATACCTCACATTTTAAAAGCAATGCAGATAAATTAGAGTGTGCTCGTTGAACAGTAATGAGGCTGGTGATGATTCTTAACTCTGCTACATGTGTGATGATTGAATAAAGAATCAAGAAGAGCAAAATGGAAGAAGAGAAGAAAATGATCTATTGGGACATGTCCATATATTTGAAAGGAAGACATGATAATGAGAACTTCATACTACATACTTCAAAGTATAGAATTAAAATTAATAGGTGGATGATATAAAGAAATAGGTTTTGTCTGAATACAACCAAGAACTTTCTAATAATTACATTTATTCAATGAGTTGCCTTGAGAAATAGTTTCCCACTGGTTGAGGTGTTCTGGCACAGATTGGATGACCTGCTAATGAAATATGATCAGGAGGTGGCCCTCAAAATCACTCTGAACCCTAAGATTCTTAGAAGATTTACAGAAGTCTCTAGTCAACCTATAATTTATTTTTGGTGTCTCCTACTTGAGTGGCATCATAGCTGAGTGACTAAGAGCACAGACTCTGGAACCATATTTCTGGTTGTATCCTGGCTTTGCCAATTGTGTAACCCAGAAAGAAACTTAAGAGGATAATCTATCCCCTTTTCTTACTCTTGGACTTAGGTACCTTGTCTGTCAAGTGACCTGGTCTCTGAGGTATTGCTGCAATACTTGTCCCACTGTTATATGGCTCATCCAGTCATCACTATTAGGAAATAGACTGTTAAAACTTAATGATGGTGAGCCGGGAGTCTGTCTTTTGCAGTTTATGTGCAGCAGTGGAAGGGGCTAATCTATCTCATTCAAAATGCACCAGTTTACATTAGAAGCTTAAATTTTAGACACCATGTCTTGCTTTTGAAAAAGCAATTTTAAGGATAAGGGATGTTAAGCTGATATTCTGGAGGCCATAAGCATATTTTCTGGTCATACATAGAAGGCAATTATTAGATTCAGGTTTTCTAAAACATTGTGGTAATAGGAGAAACACAAAGTGACAATTACTACATTTAGGGTTTTTTTTTTCAGTTTTTATTTTTATTTATTTTGAGGGAAAGAAAGAGCATTAGTGGGAGAAGGACAAAGAGAGAGAGGGAGAGAGAATCCCAAGCAGTACAGAGCCCCACATGGGGCTTGAACTCATGAACCAGTGCAATGCAAACCTATCGGGAATAGAGTATGTAGAGTCTATCTAGGCAGTGTTGAGACTTGGACCTGGAGTTATTATCTAACATCCACATGAGCCTTGAGAAATGTGCTCTGGATATTGGAACATGGACCCATACCTATTCTATAAATTGTCATGAATTGTCTGAGTATTGTACTATCTCTGTACAAAGAAGAGAAAAAGCAGTGAGATTGTCAGCTCTGAGTGGCTCTGGGTGTCTCTAGAGATAGCATGGGTCTGCTTATCAGAGCTTTCTGGGTTTGGTATAACTTAGTTTATTGGTCAGGATAGGCTGGGTAACGTTGCTGTTAACAAAGCACTACCAAATCTTGATGGCTTACAACCTCAGAGGTAAGGTGTTGTATAAGGTTTTTTCTTTTTTAAAATTTTTTTTATGTTTTTATTTATTTTTGAGAGCAGGAGAGACAAAGCATGAGTGGAGGAGGGTCAGAGAGAGAGGGAGACACAGAATCCAAAGCAGGCTCCAGGCTCTGAGCCATCAGCACAGAGCCTGACGCGGGGCTCGAACTCACAGACCGTGAGATCATGACCTGAGCCAAGGTCGGACACTTAACCAACTGAGCCACCCAGGCGCCCCAGGTTTTTTCTTATACAACATATTTTCCCTGCCTCTGTACCCCTCCTTCACAATCCATTAGGGATGGAGGAGTAGGCATTCTATGTTTTCCTGTCTTGTTGGTACTTCCCTTGAGTCACAATTATCTCTTTGATGTGGGGGGAATTCTCTGGGAATATAACAGTTAAATGTCAAGAAACAAGAGTAATGCAAAGAACAACAAAAAATAACATTGATTTAATATTTATAAAATATCAACTCCACTAATTTTGAACAAAGCTGAAATTTTATAAATATAAATATGGAAGTTATTAGAAAAATGCTAATTAATTGGATATATAGAGAAACAAAGGCTGATTGCTGGAGTTGTGGCATATCTAGCCAGTTGGTGGGTGGTAATGCCATTCAATGAGATGAGCATGGTTGAGAGATAGGTAAGGGTATGAGGGAGTGAGCCAAGAGTTCTGTTAATATATTTTAGCTAAAGAAGGTGTAATTATGGGTGGTTATTTTTTTAATCTTTTTTTTGGTCTGGAGAATTTTTTTATGTTTATTTATTTATTTTGAGAGAGAGAAGGAGAGAGTGTGGGGGAGGGGCAGAAATAGAGGGAGAGAGAGGATCCCAAGCAGTCTCCACACTGTCAGTATGGAGCCCGACATGGGCCTTGGCCTCAGGAACCATGATATCATGACTTGAGCCAAGATCAAGAGTCAGACACTGAACCTATTGAGCCACCCAGGCACCCTGGTCTTTTTAAAGGATGCTTTAGTAGTAAAAATAATTTAATGACCAAAGAAAATATGTAGGTAACATTCTGAATTCTATATCTGGGACATCTGCTGGTTTTAAGGCTCCCTCCCAGCCTGGGCCCAATCTGACAAGGAGTAATGTTGCTGGAGGAGCCTGAGATGAGCTTCCTGTGGTTTTCTAGATGCTCCTTGCTGAGTAGAAAGGAAAGGCTTATGGCTCAGGTTGCCAGGATGGTGCTAAATACCTCCATTTGGTGCAGGGTGGCTTGATGGATGCTTTTGAAAATTTTTTTAATGTTTCTCAGCTTGAAAATGTTTCCAATTTCCATCTTTTTCATGGGAATTTATTGAACATAAGTAAGTTAAATGTTTTTCTCATTAACTAGAGGACTTAATCATGTAGCATGACAAAAGAAAGAAAGACAGAAAAGATTCACAATTCTCAAGAATGGGTAATTCCCTTCAAGGGGTGGATTATTCATGGAAGCTGTTTGTTTGGCCTCGGTTTTCTCTGAGTTTATTGTTCTCCTAACTTTGAAGTTCAGTTGATACCTCGAGTATTTTTGACTGCCTTTCTCAACCCTGTCACTCTTTCTAGAGCTTGTGCTCTGAATATAGGGACATCCAATGGACTTGTGCGACCTCCAACAAGTGCCCTTTGCCTCTCAACTCCTTTTTAAAAAGGTAAATTCTCTAACAAGAGAAAACGACGTTATATAAGGGTAGCCTGTGTACGATGTAAGCCAACCCAGTTAACTCAGGTCATGGTGATTTATGCTGTGTTGTTTGATTGTTTCAACTGTTGCTGTTGAGAACTCTTATAGAAGAATTTAGTTATTTTCCTACTTTAGTAAATAGATTGGCATTTTCTATGGCAAATGATAATTGTGCTTGTGTTGTAATGTAAATATGTAAACTGTGGGCAATAAAGAGCGATAGGACATACACAATACGATTTTTAGATGTTTCTTCCATAAATTATTAATTTCTTTATTCTTAAATGCTTCTTATATATTGGTATTCAATTGGGTTATTTAAAAAAATTGTTTTACATTTATTTATTTATGAGAGACACAGAAAGACAGAGCACAAGTGGGAGTGGGGCAGAGAGAGAGGGAAACACAGAATCCGAAGCAGGCCCCAGGCTCTGAGATGTCAGCACAGAGCCCGACACAGGGCTTGAACTCACAAATCACAAGATCATGACCTGTATCAAAGTTGGATGCTTAACCGACTGAGCCACCCAGAAGCCCCTCAATTGGGTTATTTTTAAGAAAGGTAGGGAATGTTAAGATTAAGTGCCTGGTCTTAGGTTGCTTATAAACTAGAATGAAAGAAGACATGCAGTTGGGAGAATAATTACCAATACTTGGCAAAATATGACAAATGCTATGTGAGTCAAGCAGAGAAAGAAGTCTATAGGAATTCAGTAAGAGTATATAGTCTCTGTGCACAGCATGATCTGAGAAAGCTTCTTGGAAGAAATGGAATTAGAGTTGAGATTTGAAGTCTGGATTAATGGAATGGACAGTTGGGAGGAAGTTTTCAGGGAGCGAAGAAGCAAAGGCATTGAGATGAAAAAGTATAATACATGTTCGAGTGGGTCAGGGCAGCATTGCAATGAACAGACCAATTTATTTGGAGCAGAAACCATTCCCCACCCCCCCAACCCCCTCACTAATCCTATTAATTGAAGGGTTCATTGAGTTGAAGTCGAGTAAAGTCTGGTTCCATACTCTTCTAAATCTGAATCAATTTCCTTTTTTGTAAAATGGAGTTACTCATACCGAACAGCCATGGATGCTATAAGGCTTAAATGAGATAGAAAACTAAAAGGAAGGTGCTAAGTAGGCTTTCTCACACTGTATCTTCACTCAGGTCCTTGAGTTCAACTTAATTCCAGTGCCATTATACCATAAAGAAATCTCTTACTCCCTCTTATAGATCATTTAAATTCGACTATTATTGCGTTTCTTTAGACTAGTTTCTAGTCATTTTCTGGTTTAGGAGAATTTTCTTGGCATAAGCCATCTGTGTGTGAAAGGATACCAATGTCACATTTAAGAGCTTTAAGTAAATAATTCATCACTAACTAGTGCAGGGTGGCTAGAGCATAGCAAGCTAAAAGGGAGTAGTTGGAGATAAGAAAGCATTCTTTTTTTTTTTTTTTTGTACTTATGTCAACATCTTTCATGACATAAATTTCAGTGTAAACAATAGGCAAAATATATGCCACTGCTCTAAGGAATTCAATTTAAAACTGACTGCTGTTACATTTGATCCATAGAGGAAGATGACTCAAGTCTGGGAAGAAGGAGCACTGTACTATGTCTAATCTCCATGCCATATTAGAATGTTTACACCAGCTTGAGTGGTTGTGATGGGGTCGTCTACATAATTTGGTTCTTGTCCTTGTGACTCACTGTTTCTGCTGTGGGGTTAACTCCCTGCAGTGGAAAAGGGAGGAATTACTTGCCAGACCATATGGAGTAGAAAATAGCAGATTGACTGAGGTTTTGGTAGAAGCAGAGAGTATATAAACTTAAGCCTCCCAGAGGATAACCTTGGAAAGCTCTTTTAAATAGCATCCTCATAGAGGTGTCTAATTTTCAAGATCTATCTTGAAACCTTAAGATTCCAAAGTTAGTTTATGGAAAAAAATTGAAAGAGGACAAATGTTAAAAGGTATGCAATTTCACTGCCTTTGCTTAAGTTTCCAGTTTGGAGAGTCTAGAGAAAAGAATGCTTTCCTTTGATTTGCTATAACTCTGCCTTGGCTAGGGGGTCTGACCCTGGCCATGTGTGTATTGGAGATTCTTGGACTTCAGCTCTGTAAACTTGAGTTTCTGTGACCCAACATAGGAGCTAACATTAAGGAGTGTGAATGAGCCAATGAAACTGGAAAACTGGAAATGCATGTTTCCAAGTGGGATTAGAGAATACTCCTCCTCGTTTCTGACCCCTACTAGCCATTGATTTCTTGATTAATGGTGGCCTTAAATCCACAGTGTACTTGGATTATACTTAGAACTGTTACAGAAAAATGTAGCTTATTTTTCTAACTCATTCGTCATAAACTTATTGAGCAACTTCTGTGCACCAGCTGTGTGTTAAATGATAGGGATAGAAAACTTAACAGGATACAGTCTTGTGGGAATTAATAGTCTAATGGAGAGGTGTGTGTAAACAGTTATAGAGCAGTGTGATAAGTGTTACGATAAGGGAATCTATAGTGAGCTATGTTAGCAAAGAGGAGAAACCATTTAAATCTGATGTTTGGAGGACAGGTCAGAGAAGTCTCTGTAGAAGAGTTAACACTATAGTAGGTCTCTTAGGATGAGTAGGAGAAGGCAAATACTGAAGGTTAAGGGAAGAGTATGGGCCCATGGTTATGGGTTGGAGGAGAATGATGTAAGTTAGATTATTAAATACATTAGCCCTCACTTCTTTTAATTCCCGTAGGATAAATAAACCAATTCAAAATGAAGCAGAAATATCATCAGAGAAGTCTTCATTTTTAAAAAATGTTTATTTATTTACTTTTGAGAGAGTGAGAGAGGGAGGGACAGAGAACGTGAGCAGGGTAGAGGCAGAGAGAAAGGGAGAGAGAAAGAGAATCCCAAGCAGGCTCCATGCTGTCAGCACAAAGCTCAATGCAGGGCTCCAACCCATAAACCATGAGATCATGACCTGAGCCGAAATCAGGAGTCGGATGCTTAACTGACTGAGCCACCCAAGGACCCCATCAGAGAAATCTTCAAATTAATTGGCTGATAGGTCCCAAATGTTCAAGAAGAGGAATGAGAAAGGAGAAATAGACTTTAAGTTAGAACACAAACGAGCAAAAGTAAGAGTTAGGAAGTCCTGACAGGAAACCTGGCATACTTGGAAGAGTTGAAGTGACTTACAAGCGGACTATCTCAGGTCCAAATTAAGAGAACAAAGGATAGTAAGGCCCCTAGGGACTAGCAACAGCAGGAAGTTGTTACTACTTTTGGCCGGAAAGGGCAAGATGAGGAAATGGTGTTATTGCAGCCCAGTGAGAGCTAAAGCCATGAAGGAGGAGAAACAGCAGTTCAGGACCGGTTGCTGTGAAGAAACATAGCTTCTGGCAAAATTACTGAGAGACAAGGAGGGAGCAGGGAATGAATACCTCAAACTCAGCTTGCTCTACCCTTTGATATAGGCCGAATCAATTGCAGCCAGAGGACAAGGGAGCCCTGATGACAAATTCTGTAGAGATCAGCACTTAGGTTGCTTCCAAGCCCCCAATACCAGTGTATGTGATAATTCGTATAATGATATATAATAATAAAGTTGTCCCAATGACACACCATTGGATCCCATTGCCCCTGGCTAGAACCAAGCTGTGAGTTCTCAGACTCCTACAATATACACTCTCTGTTGCTGCTATTAAAGTGCTAACCTCACTCTTCCTCAGAGTGTAACTAGTACATGTCAGTGTCCCCGTTAGGTGGTTATATCTTATAGAGAATGCTTATGTTGTACCGTTCAGAGACCCAGCCCCCCTTCAGGATCAGATCATTCATTTCCCTAGATGCTGGGAATATTGGCTGTTGACAGCTCATAGCTGACTCCCTCCTTGGGAACTGTCCTCACCTACAATTATGCCCCCTCCTTGGTGGCAGCTTGCATTCAAGGACTGGCCAATGCAGTGGTACAAAGGCCCAACCCTTTTGCTTTAATTGGAACCACTCTGTAGGCCCATCCATCTCCAGAATTCCCCCATTGGATAGGCAGAGGCCTTTTATTGGGGATTAAGTGGCCCACTGCTCAATCTTGTTTCCTTCACTGCTTCACAAGTGTTACTGTCAGGAGCACTTCCCAGTAAAACGTCTGCAGGTAAATCTTCCTTATTTACTTATGTTCCCTGTATCCCTAGCACAGTGTTTTACACATTCTAAAATATTAAATCAAAGGTGATTGTTGAATCAATGGAATGGATGGGCGTTATGTGGCATTCATTTCTTTGATTCATTTATTGAGGTATAATTTGCATAATAAAATTCAGCCTTATAAAGTGTGCAGTTGATGGTATAAAATCATGTAACTTCTACCAAAATATACAACCAAAATAAAGATAAATTCATCGCCACAGAATGGTCCTTTGCAGCTAATCTCCTTCTTACACCAAACCTGAAAACCACTGATTTCTTTTCTGTCCTCATGATTTGACTTTTCTAGAACTTCATATAATGGAATCATATAGTATGCAGTCTTCTGTGTCTAGCTTTTGTACTCAGCACAATGCTTTTTATTTTTAACTTATTTAAAAAATGTTTTTAACGTGTATTTGTTTTTGAGAGAGAGACAGAGAGACAGAGAGACAGAGCTTGAGCGGGGAGGGGCAGACACAGAGGGAAACACAGAATCCATAGTAGTCTCCAGGCTCTGTGCTCACATGGGACTCGAATTCACAAACCATAAGATCATGACCTGAGCTGAAGTCAGAAGCTTAACTGACTGAGCCACCCAGGCACCCCTGCCTTTTCTTTTGTTAAGTCATGAGGCCTTAAAGTTTACCTCTTATAGGTGTATAGATTTTTATGCATTTTGAAAAACAATACAGCTATGTACCCACTACTGTAATCAAAACAATATTTTTATCACACCAAGTATTTTATGTATTTATTATTTTAAAATTTGCCATATATAGGTATAAAATGGTATCTTATTGTGCATGTAATGCATTTTCCTGATGAATAATGATATTGAATATTTTTTTCAAGTGCGTATTTGCCATTGATATTTTTTCTGTAGTGAAGTCTGTATCCAAATTGTTTGCTTACCTTACCTATTTTTAGTTTTATGTGTGGGGCATTATTTTTCTTATATTTTAGCTTTGAGAATTAATCTAAGAATTTGACACAAATTTTGACATGTTGTATTTTCATTTTAATTCAGTTCAAAATATTTTCTAATCCATTTTTTTCTTTCATTTTGACTTGTAGTTTACTTAAACATGTGTTGTTCAATTTCCAAATCTGGGATCTTTAGATCCCTTTCTTTTATTGACTTCTAGTTTCATTATCTGCGTTCAGAGAACATACTTTCTCTGAGTTAATCCTTTTAAATTAGTTATTCTGTACTCAGAATATGGTCTATATCTTGGGAAATATTCCATGTTTATTTGAAGAGTATGATTCTGCTCTTGTTAGATGGAATATTCTATAATCATCAGGTGAATTTAATTTTTAGTGTTATCTAGGTCTTCTATATCATCAATGGATTTTTGTGTGTACTTGTTTTATCAATTATTTAAGAAACAAGTGTTGAAGTCTCCAACTACAATTGTATATTTATTTCTCTTTTCGGTTCTATAGTTTTTACTTGTGTATTTTTAGGCTGTATTATTAATGTTTATATATGTAACATTATTTCCTCTTGATGAATTTACCTCGTTATCATTATGTGATATATATTTTTTAATGTTTATTTATTTTTGAGAGACATAGAGGCACGGCGTGAACAGGGGAAGGGCAGAGAGAGAGGGAGACACAGAATTAGAAGCAGGTTCCAGGCTCTGAGCTGTCAGCACAGAGCCCAACGCGGGGCTCGATCACAGACCGCGAGATCATGACCTGAGCTGAAGTCCGCCGCCCAACCGACTGAGCCACCCAGGCGCCCCATTATGTGATATTTTTAAATGTAACTTATTCTGAAGTCTATTTTAACTGGTATTAATCTAGGTATTCCATTTTCCTTTAATCAGTAGCATAGTTTTTCTATTTACTTTTTAGTTATCTATGTCTTAATATTTAAAGCATATTTATTGTAGAAAACACATAGCTGGATCTTAGTTTTGTATCCAACATGACAATATCAGTCTTTTAGTTGAAGTGATAATTTCAATTATATTTAATGTAATTATTGATGTGGTCAGGTTTAATATACCACCTGCTATGTTTTCTATATCTCATTGGTTCTTTGTTCCTTGTTTCCTCTCTAATGCCTACTTTTGAAATAAATATTTTTTATTATTTCATTCATTTTCACAATGGGCTTATTAGTCATTGCTCTAGAATTAAAAAAAACTCTTTAACTTTCAAATACATTTTACTTCCAAATATATTACTTCACATAATATAGAAATCTTACCAAATACACTTTCATTTTCTCTCTTGATCTTTATGCTATTGTTATGTATTTTGTTTTACATATATTATCAAATCCATAGATGTATTGTTACTGTCATAGCTGTAAAAAGTCAATTATATTTTAAATAAATTCAAAATAAGGGGCGCCTGGGTGACTCAGTCAGTTAAATGTCCGACTTTGGCTCAAGTCATGATCTTGTGGTTTGTGAGTTCGAGCCCCCACATTGGGATCTGTGCTGACAACTCAGAACCTGGAGCCTGCTTCGGATCCTGTGTCTCCCCCTATCTGCTCCTCCCCTGCTCATGCTCTGTCTCTCTCTGTCTCTCAATAATAAATTAACGTTAAAAAAAATAAAAAAGAAATAAAAAAAAAGAAATTCAAAATAAGAGAAATGTCTTTTATATTTAACTGTATTTTTGTCATTTCTAGTGCCCTTTATTCTTTTATATAAAGTTCTCTACCTGATGTCATTTTTCTTCTCCCTAAAGAACTTCTTTTAATATTTCTTATAGTGCATGTTTGCAGACAATGAATTCTCTCAGCTTTTGCTTGTCTGAGAAAGCCTTTATTTCTTCTTTATTTTGAAATATATTTTTGCTGAGAATATAATTCTATTAACTGTTTGTTTCTTTCATTACTTTATTTTTTTTAATAGCTTATTTTCAAATTGGTTTACATATAACACCCAGTGTTCATCCCAACACGTGCCCTCTTTAATGCCCGTCACCCTCTCTCCCCCCTCCCTCACCCTGCTCACCCTCAGTTTGTTCTTAGTGTTTGAGAGTCTCTTATATTTTGTCTCCCTCCCTCTCTGTGTTTTTCATTACTTTAAAGATGCTCCATCATCTCCTGGTTTGTATAGCTTGATGAAAAATCTGCTATAATCTCTTCTTCCTTTGTAAGAAATGTTTCTTTTCTCTTTCTCTAATTTCAATTTTTTTTCTTTATATTTGGATTTCAGCAGTTCATTTATCTTTCTTTAAAAAAATTGTTTTATATATATTTAAGTAATCCCTATATCCAATGTAAGGCTCACACTCACGACCGCCAGATCAAGAGTCACATACTCTTTTGACTGAGCCAGCCAGGTGCCTGCTGAATTTCAGCAGTTCGACTACAGTTTTCATGGCTGTGGTTTTTTATTTGTATTCATCTTGTTGAAGTTTTCTGGGAATCTTTGATTTTTTTTTTTTTTTTTTGCCTTTCTTAATTTCAGAAAATTCTCAACCATTACCTCTATTTATTCTGTTTTCTCTCTCTCTTCTTATTCTGGGAATTATGTATGGAATTACATGTTAGACTGTGGTTTTCTTCAAAAATTTAGATAATCTATTCTTTATTTCTCCCACTTCCCCCTTGCTTTTTCATTTTGGATAATTCCTATCTATCAAGTTCATTATTTCCTTTGCTATGTCCAGTCTGCAGAAGGAAAAAAAAATTAGTGTTTAATATTTCCATCTGTATTAGTTTCCTATTTCTGCTGTAACAAATTACCACTATGGCTTAGAACATACAACTTTATTGTATTAAAGTTCTGGAGGTCTGAAGTCGGAAATGGTCTCACTTGGCTAAAATCAAGGTGTCAGTAAGGCTGTTTTCCTTGTAGAGTCTCTAGAGGAGAATGTTTTTCTTTGCTTTTTCCAAATTCTAGAAATTTCTTGCATTCCTTGACTCCTGGAATCTTCCTCCATCTTTAGAGTTAGCAGGATAGCATCTTCAAGTCTCTAACTTTCCTGACTCCCTCTTTCACTTAGAACTCTTGTCATTATATTGGGCCTCTAGATAATCCAGGATAATAACCCCATCTCGAGACCCTTAACTTAATCACACCTATAAAGTCCCTTTTGACGTGTAAGGCAACATATTCACAGGTTTAGGGGATTAGAATGTAGACATATTTGCGGGGGGCTCATTATTCTGCTAACCAGAGCATTTTTTTATGGTTTCTATATTTGGTGAGTTGAATGTTGGCCCCCAAATGACATGCCCATGTCCAAATTCCTGGAATCTGTGAAAATTATCTTATTTGAGATGTAGTTAAATTGAGGTTCTTGAAGTGAGATTATCCTAGACTACATCAGTGGGTCTTAAATCCAATGTTAAGTATCTTTATAAGAGACAGAGGAAGACACAAATACACAGAGAAGACAATGTGAAGAGATTGTAGTGACGTGGACACAAGTGAACCTAACATTTGGTATTTTTTTACAGCACCACTAGGAAATGAGTACATCTGTCTGTTTAATTTTCCCATCTATTCGTTCATGTGTTATACTTTTTCCACCAGGACATTTAACATGAATTATAGTTATATTAAAGTTCCTGCCTGTTAGTTTCAATATCTGGGCCAAATCTTGAGTCTGTTTTGTCTCTTGACAGTGGGTCATTTTGTTCTTGCTCTTTATGATCATCACAATTTTGTTCACATACCAGATAATATATATAAAGGAATATTAGATATTGAAGTCCAGAAACTGGATATGCCTTTTTTTCTGTTAGGTCATTAATCTTTGAAAAATTGAGGCTCTACAGTAGTTGAACTGGGTTTGGATTTGCTGTCATTGTTGATGCGTGAACTCTAGGCTGTAGTGAACTCTAGGCTTCAAATTTCTCCAGTAGTGGACTGCTGCTACCTTGTTATTGGTGTGAGGCCTGGAATACTAGAGAAATTTTCTAAATGTTCCTTCTCCATCATCAACTTTTAGCATTCCTTCAGTGCCTTTGCCACAAAGGGGATTTCTTTCCTCCTTCTTGTTTTTCCTCTAGCCTTAGACTTCTATTGCTTATTACTCTGTGCAAAGCATATGATTAGGCTAAGTAAGGATTTTTCACTTCTCCTGCTTTGGCCTCAGTCTCTGGCAGACCTTATGCCCCAGAGCCTCACTTGTCAGGCTGTTCGATCATTCCTAACTCTCTGCCAGACAAGCTGTCTTTATCTTCCTTTCAGTGCAGGTAGGTTTCCTGCACTTTCCCCTCTCCTCTGCCTTTTAATGAGTTAGCTGCTCCTCCTTGGGCAGTAGCAGGCCTCTGCTTTGTTAGCAGCACAGGATCTTGGGTGCAAGCAAGTTCTTGGGCACTTCTTCCTCGGAAGCAGCCAACTTTTGCCTGGGAATAGAGATGTGACAGGGTTTCCTGATCTCCTCTATACCAGATGCATTTTATTTCATGTAAAAACATGGTGATATTCAGGATATGAGCAGATTCTTTCCACTACCACCAAGAGCAGACAAATTTTGCTTCTTATCCAGGAGATTCTGGGCTGTGGGCAGTAGCAGCAGCTCAAAATCCTATACTTATGCAGAGCCCAATGTGAGATGAAAGTCTGTAGATATTCCTGTTCCAATTTCAAACTTTAGCAGGTGCTGCACATCTCTGCTACCAAGAGGGGCTTTCCAGTTTCCTACCTGAACCTGTTCTTTCATATGAATATCCAGTGGAGGGCTATGGAGAGTAACTGGTGTGTAGGTGCAGAAACCCTTGTGCCTGTGATCCCTAAGGGTTCTACACTTTCACACTAGTCCACATTTGTCCTTTAAGAATGTGAAAAAAATTTGGTTATGTTCTTCTTAGCCACTCCTATGGCTATCTTCTTTTCCTCCTATGTTCCCTCCAGGGTAAATCATTGGGTGTCCCAAGTTTCATTTGAGGAGAATTTTACCCTTTGGAATTTAGTTCACTTGAGTACACTGAACCTCATCTCACTGATGAACTCAAGAATGATTATTCTGCAGATCATTTGCTCTTCTCTAAGGCAGTGTGGATTACTTAAGGGTATGGATTATTGAAAGCAAACAGACAAATTCAGAAAACCACATTGTTCCAGGACATTCTGTAGGACAACTGACCCAGTTTCTACAACAAGTCAATGGTATGGAAAAATAAATACAAGTAGAAGTACTTAATAGTTAGAAACCTAAGAAATACAACAATACAAGGTAATTTGTAGACCTTGTTTGTCTCTTGTTTCAAAGAAACAAAAAAAAAACAGTGACAACATATTAATTGGGAACTTTTGAATATGGACTAGTTAATTAGATGATACCATGGAATTATTGCTAATTGTGTATGAGGGATAATAGCATTATAATTATGTTAAAAATCCACTTTTTAGAAATACATAATAAAATATATAGATGTAAAATGATGGTATCTGAGATTTGAATTAAAATGCTACAAAGGCTGGGTTGGGGAGTACATGAAGCAAGCGTGTCCAAATCTTGGTAATCTTAGAATTTAAAAAGATTAGCTAGCATATGTGAAGAGAATGAATTAAGAAGGTATGAGAGTATAAGTGGAGAAACCACTTCTGGGGTCCACTCGCATGGGAAATGATAGTAGCTTGGACTCAGGGGAGCAGCACATAGCAAGTCCTCAGTAAAGATTTTGTTAAGTAAAGCAATGATAATCACACACACACACACACACACACACACACACACTGGTTTTTTTTAAACAAATGTAAGAAAGTACAATGTGTCCCTTTCAAGAACCATATTAACTTCAAATCAAAATTTAATAGGAAAAGAGCTCTTAGATTCAGGAAGGCTAGAATTTTTCAGGTCATACTCTGTTCAAAGAAATATTTCCCTATCAGCCTATCAGTACCTGGAATTCAAACACTGTGGGTATTTAGATTTAAAAACAAGAAGTATAGACTATCAACTTTATCTGTTTGGCTGGTAGTGTTGTTCTTTTGTAGTTTCTGCATTCTAAGTGAAAGGAGAACTACATGTATTGATTTAACAAATATTTATATCAACAAATGTACACCTGGAGAGACTAACTGATGTCTCAAACTTGAACATACACATAATGAAACTTTTGAGTTTCCCCAACTTCCTGTTCCACCCTACACCTATTTTGATAAATTATACTAATGTCCACCTAGTTGGTCAAGCCAGAAACCCAAGATTTATCCCTATTTTCTTTCTTTCACTCCACACATTCAATCCAACAGTGACCACTATGATAACTGATTTTATCTCCATAACAGATATAAAATACATTCACTTATTTCCATTATTGTTATCACGTGTGTAATTCAGGCTGTCATTGTCTCTTGCCTGGATTTATTTGAAAACTAGCAAACTGGTCTCACAGTTTTACTTTTGTCCCCTTAGACTACATTATCCACCCAGGTACCAAAGTCAAAATCTAAGTCTAATCACATTCTAGAAGCAGAAGTTAAATCAGAACATGTCAATTCCCTGCTTATAATCATTCAGTGTCTTCCCATTGCCCTCAGAATAAAATCCTAACTCCTTTCCATGGCCTGCAAGGCTCTGGATGATCCAGTCTTGCCTACCTCCACAATTTCATTTTGGGCCATTATCTTCCTTACTCACTCTGTCTTTCCGTTCCTTGAATACACCAACTTATCTTCTACATGATCTTTGCCCTTGCTGTTCCCTTTGCCTGGAAACTCATTTTCAGAACTTTACAATGCTGACTTCTTATCATCGCAGATCTCAGCTTGAATGTTGGCTCTAAATGTGCCTTCTATGGTCCCATGACGCTATGTCCAAGATAACTTTATCTCCACCTCCTCAAGTCCTCAGATTTTCTTTTTTGCCATCCTGTTTGTTTCCTTCATAGCTTTCCTTAAATAGATGCTTGTTTATTTGAGTTTTTTTTTTAATTTGTTTTTCGAGTTTCTCCTTTACTAGAATGTGAGCGTCATGAGCGTTAATTTAGTACTGTATCTCCAGTGTCCAGCATAATGGCTAGAACATAGTCAGTACTCAATAAAATTTGTTAAGCAGATGAACTTATTTAGCACCATCTATATATCAAGTCCTAGGCTAAGCGATGGGAATACAGTAGCAAAGAAGCAAGCGTAGTTCTTAACCTTCTCTAGCTGAATGCTTAATGAAGGAGACAAATACTAACAGTCACAAAATTAGCAATTTAACTACAATTGTGATTGGAGCTATGGAGGGATCACAAACAGGAGAAGTTGACTTTAATTTGCCCCATGATGTCTGAGATGTTCTCCAAGACCTAATGGGAAGAGACAAGTGAAAAGGGGTGGGCAAAAACAGCCTTAGAAAAAGAATAGCATAAATAAAGGACCTGAGGAAGGAAGAGGAGTAGGTTGTTGTTATTGTTGTTAGGTTTTTTTTTTTTTTCTTTTTTAGACAGAAGCGGTCCCAGAAGGTTTTTGTGCTATGTTCAAAAGAGTTTTCTTTGGCCCTTGCTCTTGGTGCTTTTTGGTCTTAGGGGTTCACAGTTGAGTTGTTGCCTCACTCAGTGGCTCTTATAAATTCTCACACACATATTGCCTTGTACAAAAGGCACAAAGAGACTATCTGCCCTAATTGAAAAGATTAAGTTGAAATGTTTCTTCAGAATTTTAGGGAAATCCAGGAAAGGAAACAGAATAAGTTTCTTTTCCACATCAGTTTCTCTTCATTTTGACATATATCAAAGACAAATATGCCCCCTCTCAAATTTATATTTGCGGACTAAGAATTTAAATGTGTGACATTTAAATGATAAAAAGCAGAGTTCAGTCTGTTAAGTCAGGAGAGAATTAGTGTAACCTCAAGAAGTCCCCACTACCCTTGACTCCATGGTGGTCCAACTGTGAGATGCTGCAAAAGCCACTAGTCTTCTCCAGACTTCTGTTATTTCATTTGTACAATAATACATTTAAATCTACTAAAAGAGGCCAGAAATTAAACAGATTACATATAATCACACAATGAAGTATCAGAATACAAAGTAGTGTTTAGAAATTTACTCAATGCAAAATGAGTTTAATAAAATAATAATACATTACCTGGGATTTATGTCTAAATTATTTGGCTTGGTAATTTTGCTAGAGGAGAGAGAAATGCTTTTTACCATAGCTTGTAAAATACCATAAAAGAAAATCTGTAATTATAAAGTAGATGTATCATAGGGTACCTGGTTTTTAAAATGATTTATAATGAGATACTTAAGTAACCTATGTCAATAAATGTGTTTAAAATACTTTATTATAAAGATTTTTATCTATACAGTACTTAATAGGAACACCTTTTGATAGCATTCCCAATTTATGCATGTTTGAAGAATCACAGCATCCCGGGAACATATCCCTGAACTCTGTAAGCTTTAAAATACAAAATATTATTCAAAAAAGAATTCTAAACTTTAAATCATCTTTATTTATTCCAGCTTTGCTTATTTTCTGGCATATATGCCTTATTTTCATCTCTTTCAAAACCGACTCATGTTTTTCATAGTTAACTTTGGTTTATTTTTGCAAACAGACCATTGAACCAAAGCACTGCATTTACTGATGACAGTGGATTCTTCTGAATCTCTTTTAGCCTGTATTGATAGAATGTCCCTTTGGTATAGAGTGCAATGCCATTTCCTCAGGGCAGACATAAAGAAGGCAGGATGTCTGTTCTTGTTCAGTTTTCTAGCCATCGTATCTCATTTGGAAGTAGTCTGCTTCAAGTAGTTAAATCAATTCCTGGGGAGCCTCTCTTCCTTTATGTTTTATTTTTTTCTTTCTTTTTTTTTTTTTTAAGTTACATCATGCAAGTAGTTTGACATGAGGAGATCTTGAAGGCAATGGTTTCCTCTGGCAATGGTGACTTCCCTGTCACTGGAAGTGTTTATTTAGTTGAGCATAGGTGCACAACCATTTGGAACCATTCTTTCATTCAAGAACAAATATTTATTAAAATACCTTCTTTGCCAGGCACTGGGATACTCACTAGGAGTTCAAAGGTGGAAATTCATACTCATAACAAGGCTCGTTTTTTGGGGTCAGACACACAGCTTTAAATCAAGTGCTAATTATTCTAATGGAAAATAGAGAATTTAACTATTAAACTGTTACATGGCCTAGAAGACATTTAAAAATATTGACTGATTTCTTAGAGTCTAAAATTTCACCTGGAAACCTTCTAGAGAGATTATTAAAAAAGGCAAATGAGAATGGGCTTCAAATCCAGACAGACTTGGATTAGCAATCTGCCTATACCACCTCCGAGCTTTGTGAGTCTTAGGCAAGTCCCTAATCTTTCTGAAGCTCAATTAGGTTTGTTTGTTTGTTTGTTTGTTTTTAATCTTTAAAAAGGGTATATTTTGAAGAGGGCTAAATGGAATAATGTATGTAAAATCCCAGCACCTATTAGGTATGGTAAAGTGGAGGTGTGTTTAGTGAAATTGGAGATTGGATTTAAGCACAGATACTGATGGGTCTCTCTCTCTCTCTCTCTCTCTCTCTCTCTCTTAATATGTGTTTTGGGGTAATGGGTTGGGGAGGATGTTTTATAATAAAGAAGAAGAAGGGAAGAAAAATGTGAAGATCTAGGGAACACTACAATGAACTGTGACAGGCAATGAACTGTGTGGCCTGAGCTGGTTTATTGAAGGCAGTGAGCTTCAGCTAGAGCATCTTGTATGCACCCAAAGAAGATAATGACATTCAGTGTGTCCAAGGGTGTGTGCCTGATGACAGTTTTGTAATCAAGTCTCTGTTAGCAACCTCAGAGAACCTGGAAAGCTTAATCTTAATTTTTATTTTTGAGAGAAAAGGGTTGTTTTTTTTTTAAACATTTCATTGCTTTATTTATTTCTCATTAAGGAAATAACAGTACATTCCTGACCTAATCTTAACTTATTAGCATCTGGCTTTTTATGAGGCACTTAAGTAATAACAACCAATGTTTTGTAGCATTGTACAGGTTGAAAATGCTTTCACATCTTTGTTGTTCCCATTTTACAGATGAGGAAACTGAATCTCAGAAATGACTTGTCTAAGGTCATGCAGCTGATATGTGTTAGAGTAAAGACTTGAACTCTGGTCTTTTCCATCATACTGCACATAAATGGGCCATTCCTCATATTAGGAGATCGGAATTTTCAATGAAAATAAAATTAAAATTAGATAAATATGTCATTATATTTTATATATCTTAAATTTATGAGTAGATAATCTTATGAAAGTCCTTATATTATCATTTAATTTACCCCTACTGATCAATTTCTATTCTACTCAATTTTTATATTCTATTAAATGTGATGTCACTGAAAACTTTTGGAATATGATGAGCTGGTGAGATTGGACAAACAACTCCCTCAAAGCACATACACACACACATACACGTAGGCATTTATTTAAATACAAGAACTGTATGCAATAATTAATTTAAGCAACTAATATTTTCTTATGATGTTATTAGTAAGCTACTGTCAAATACCCCTGTATAAATGGTGTGATGTCAATTAAATTTAATTCATACCATAGGAGTGGTCAGTTAGAATAATAATATGCTGGGCAAATGTTTAGCAACATTTGCTCTCAGAGAGCAGGGTCCTGATTTGTAGTGTTTGCTGATTTCCATTGTATAACTATTCCCACCCACCATGGCCAGTTTCAAGTGTGAGGTCACGGAATGCAGCATTGGAAAGAGATGTGCACAGTTGACTCACAGCCAGTGCAAGCTAGCTCTAGCACACCACTGTGACCTCACAGCTCTTTACTTAGGGATCCAGATCCAGAACCCTTCAAACGTTGCTCTTCAAATCTTCCCCAGAAGGTTTGGTGATGAGTGCAAGGGATGTTGACATAATTTCTAGAGAGGAAGTGAATGATAGTGTGCAAGGGATATATCTGGCTTAAAGAAGATTACACAGGCATCTCTGTCCTTGAAGGAACAAAAGTGAAGTATCCAACAAAACCCAGAAGCCTAACATCTTTATAGTATGTTCTAGGTCTCTCAGTCTCTGTCTGATTTAATTAGAAGTTTTGCTAAATTTTTTATTCAACTATTATTGTAAAGCTTTTTGGTGTGCCTAAAAGGTAGAGAGGAGGGACTTCCTCAAGCCCATGGGAATAGTTTGTATGACTATTTCGAAACTTGCCTGCTAATAAATATTTCTATGCGGCAGAATTTGGTCAGATGTTTACTTTCACTACACTTATCACCTAGTGGTGACGTCATGGGGAAGAAGTCATAGCTTCTACTTACCTCTTATTATATTACCAAATATTAAGGCAATCAATATTTACCAGAAAAATCTGACAATTGTTTAGGGCCAACTTGGCATATATAAATTTTCAAAATCACTAAATGCATACTATGTTTGGGGCATCGTAGCATGAAAAGTCCCTGTCTACACAGAGCTTTTAGTTTGATTGTACCATGAGTGATTTCAAAATGCAGTGTTGCCATTTGTATTGGTAAACAGTGAAAACAGTCTGGATGCCAGGATCACACATGCCAACAGAAAATGGTTTATTCATAATACTGGGGTTGTAGTCAAGGTAAATATACAAATCCCTTCACTGTCTTATCAGATAACAAGGTCTTAACGAAGTGTGCAGGTAATATTTAACAGTATTGATTGTGTGGGACCTTGGTGTAATGGGTTTAAAATATGGCCTCCAAATTTCTGACCCTCCTTTCTTCTAGATATGAGAGGTCTGTGTCCCTTTTCCTTGAATCATTATGGGTTATGATTGCTTGACTAATACAACATGACAGAAGTATTGCTGTGTCAGTTTCTTAAAATATAAATTTAGGAACTCTGCTAAGTCCGCAACCAGATTTTAAGAAATTCGCTGCTTTCACTTCCTATCTTTTGGGAAGCTCGCTCTTAGGACCCAGTCTCCATGCTACAAAGAAGCTTGAACTACCTCTAGGAGAAGACTGCTGTGAGAGGAACCATTAGGTAGCACCAACTTACCAGTCATCTAAATGAGCCTCCAATGAGGTGGATAATTCAACCTCAGGCAACAGTGAACAGAAAAGAGCTGCCCCCACTAAAACTGGCCCAAATCTTTTTTTTTTTTTTCAATTTTTATTTTAGAGAGAGAAAAAGTGAGAGAGAGAGAGAGAGAGAGAGAGAGAACAAGTTGGGGAGAGGGGCAGAGGGAGAGAGAGAAAGAGGGAGAGAGTGTCTTAAGCAGGCTTCACATTCAGCACTGAGTCCAATGCAGGGCTTGATCCCATGGACCTGGGATCCTGGGATCATGACCTGAGCCAAAATCAAGAGTCAGATACCCAACCAACTGAGCCACCAAGGTGCCCCCCTCAAATTGTAGATTCTTATGCCAAATAAATGCTTGTGGTTTAAGCCACTAAGTTTTGGGGTGACTTGTTATGTAGCGATAGAAATCTGAAACACCTGGAAATTTCTCCAGCTGTGAGAAGAGGCTAATAGATTTTTCTCAGCACCTAGCCATCTCTCTTTCCTATTATGAACAGTTCATTTGGAGGCAGTACATAGATTTGTGTTTTCTCCCTTCTGGAAAGTTTCCTTCTCTGCCTGGCTCATCCTGATGGGAATCTGCATTAGACAAAACTCAAGCTGAAGCAGGGATTGGGTATGAGTATCTTTAGCACCAGTGGAAGTCTGCAGAGTCTGTCAGATCTGTAGTTTCTGCATGGGTACTTTTCGCAAGTGAGATGCAAATATGTTAAGTTGCATAATTCCTTTTTCTTTTTGGCAAGGGATCATCAAGCTTCTGACTGCTAATTCTTCAGGTGTGGACTTCTCTTCTGGCTCTGTGAATTTGTCCTAAGGGATAACACCCTGGGATGAGAATTTAAAGATGTGAGTTGTTACTTGGCCAGTGATTATGAGCTTAGTCAAGTCATGTGACATTTCTGGGTCCATGGAGGACTAAGACATTTAGAAGCATTAAGCATTGAGTATATCATGGCCCCTTGATTAAGTGACTTTTCTTTATATACCATTGTAATATAAATAAGCATTTTGGTAAGTAATGTTTAAACTTGAATTCTGGGCCCAAGAAAACTTTTAAAAACAGTCTCCAGTTTAAAGAAGACCTATTCTCATGGTTCTCACTGTATTACGTCTGATCTGTTAGCAGTCTATGCTAAAACACCCATAGATACTCTCTGTATTTCTACACCTATGTCATCATCTGCATCTATAACTTTTTATTTCTATAAAAGTATGTATGACTTGCAAAAAAAATCCAACTTGCATTCACATTCAGCTCATGTCTTTGGTCAGACATAACCATTGGGAACACTGTTATGAACTCAGAAGTAAACTAAATGATAATATAATACATGGCACAAAAACCATGTACTTTAGTCCATAGTAAAAACATGGATTTTTCTCTCAGGCCTTTATCCAGACAATTATTTATAAAGCAAGATAGATTATAACCAGTGAGGCCATACTGACAGCATGTGGAATAACAGTTTACAATGGTGGGAGGAGAGACAGATAAAATGCAGATCCAACAACTACAATGCACAGAAGTCTGGATTTATTTTATATAGCAGAAGAAAGCCTTATAAGCATGAATTCTCCAGAGGACCTCGAGTCCTCAAAAGCTTATAATAATTTATTTCAGAAATGGTTGAAATAAATTATAACTGCTTAAAAGGAATAAAGTTTTGAAGAGCATGTAATTAAATCCTTGATAATATAAAAGAATTTATGTTATGAAAGAATCTGAGGCTATGAAAATGTAAGACTTACAAGAGAATGGAGTCAGAAAGCTGAATTGAGTTAAGGTAGAGAGTTTATCTTGACAATTCTTTCACTTTAAATATTCTAAGTACAGAATAGAAAGATACCATTAATTGGAGGTGAAGAAAGTAATAGTTATTGAATGGATTTCTGGCAGTAATTGAAAAGGGATATTCCTAGGCAACGAGTTATTAAGCCTCATAAAATTAAAATTTTATCTAACATTTGAAATATTTGATCTAGAAATTTCAGAACAGGTAGGTCTGAAGGAAGAAATTTTATTTCCTCTGTTAGAGCTTTTTAGTGCTTAAGAACATAACTTTAGAAACAACCCAAATTGGGTTTAGGTTGTGATATGATTCCTGGGTTTTTCTTCCCCAAACTCTAGGTTTCTTATCTGCAAAATGGAACGAGAAATCCCCACCTCATGGAATAATGGTGACGACGACATGGGACGCAGGTAAAGGACTTAGTACAGTACCTGGCCCAAGGTTTCAAACACTCAATAGATATTAAATATTACAATTATCATTATTGTATCTTCTAGGCAGAAATCTGAAAGTGAGGAAGCACTGAAAAATTCAAGCAAAGAACATCAGCTATCAGTCCCATAATTTGGGGTTGAGGATTGAAATCAGGTTTCATTTTCATCTGTTTTTGATTCTTTGGTTTTAATTTAGAAGACTTGAGGAAGCCCCCCAGAAATAACTGACCGCTTTTCGAGGCTGTCTCTCGATGCTTGTGGGCTCCATCTGGGTTGCAGCCATTATTTTACCTACTTGACAGACGAGGAGGTCCCTGAGGTTAAGCGTTCTTCCCAACAGACACCCAGGTCGAAGGCGGAGTTAAAGTATGCCCCAGGTCGCATAACTCATTCTCTGTTCAAGAATCTTCCCTAATCCCTGGTGCCATTTGGGAATAGTTTCAAAGGCATTCCAACTGCAAACTCATGCCAGTGCACTGGTTATCAATTATTTTGTTGATCCTTTAGCAAATCCTCAAACTGATTTTTCTGCCCTCCTGGGACACAAGTCTCAAAGCTGACCTTAAGCGCTTTGGCATGCCCCTCTACTCCAAAGGCACACAAAAGAGCAATGCAGGGCTAGTGATTTATTGTTTTCCCACGCAGGTCACCCTCGAGCCCAGACAGATAGAGAAGATCTGTCTTTAATGAGAGAAATGTACCATTACTTGGTCATAAATTCAACTTAATGGTAATTTTAGTAAGGCAGCTTGCCCAGGCTTTGTAGAAACACAAATCAAAAATCCCAAATTCCAGGCATATCCTCCTAGAAACTCTTTTGGCAACTCCATTCCCTTTGCTTTTTAAGGAAATCCATTTCCCTAGTTATAGCCCCTAGTTGCTTAGGGTAGATTTGCACAAAGTCTAGAATCACTGTGGCAGCAGAGAGGGGAGTGGGTGGCATGCTGCTCAAACTATTTTTGCCAAGCATTAGGCCCTGACTTCAGTCGTCAAGGAGGCACAAATGAACTGACACACAGATTCAGTATGCAGTCCAGGAAAAGTAGTTTGCAGTAAGAGTATTCAGACAATTCTGTCTAAGGAAAGGTTTTAAATCCTCATGTCCTTGGCCAATTCTAAACTGACTAGTACTAGTCCTTACCACTCTTAGATTGTAGAATATGTTTTTATCCCCAGAGTTGACTTAGTTTGAGTTGCTGGGTTAGAAGTATATATAGAGTATGTTCAGACATAATACTACCAGATATTTACCACACTCTTAGAGGTAGATTCAAATGTATCCTCTTATCTTGTATCATATCCTGTGCTCACTTGCATCATAACAACTAACATAACAACTCCTTTTGTGCTTAATTATACACATATGTTGCCTTCTACTACACTGCGTCCTCCCAGCTGTAGGGTGATGTCATATCTTAGTATGTTCTTCTAGTTTCTAGCCCAGTGCCTGTCATGTGACAGATGTATAGTGAACATTTGTTGAATGAACAGAAGTATGAATAAATGAAGTTCATGCCTTTCCAGTAAGGTCTGACTTTGAAGTCAGGAAGCCTGATAAATGGCCATTTCTTTCTGTTTTCAAGATGATATACTTGGCTAAGTGAGGCAGTGTTCTGGAAGACGTGGAGAAAAAACAGAATTGAGAACAAGTGCCTCTCATAGGTAGGGTAACTGGAGTCTATTAAAAATATTACTTCATTAATTTGAACAAATATGTATAGATTGTCAACATAGCTAAAGCACTGGTGCAAGCTACTGAAGAACATTCAAGGTAACTAGAAATCAAAGAGTTTATAATCTATTGATCTTTAGTTCTAATATCCAATGTATAATGTTATCATAAATTATTTTTTTCCCAATAGCATAGCTCTCTTCAGAGAAAAGACATGAAATTCTAGCTCTCCTTCTCTGATTTGATTTTACAGGTGGGTCTGCCAACACTCCTCTCCTTAGTTGTAGAGGGAAGTTTAACTGGCAGTTTATGTTGCTATTCATTCATCTAGCATATGAGAAGGTCAGGATTAGAGCAGGAAGGGAGGCCTACAACACCAATGAGATGGCATGTCTGGATCCTTATAATTCTCTAGGAAAAATGATGGAGAGCTATCATTTGTACACCTTCCATTTACATGATGTCAATTTACGTACGTCAATTATATCTCAGTGAACCTAAGAAAAAAGAGTTCAACAATAACAACTAAAAGACAGTGGCTCTCAGGCTTGGGCAAGCATCAGAATCACCAGAAGGTCTTATTAAGACACAGATTGCTGGGTGTCACCTCCAGGGTTCTTGAGTCAGTGGTTCTGGGTTAGGATTCCAGCAGTTGTATTTCTAAAAAGTTCCCAGGCAGTGCAATGACACTGGTCCAGGACCACCTGATCTGAGGTAAGCCCCAATACTCACCTTCTACCAAGTCTTGTTCTGCCATTCCCTTGCATAACCCCATAGGGTGATTCCATTTTTATGGTTTTGTCAAAGTAATCTTGGCCTGGGGTGAAAGAAAATCAGTTTGAATTATTTTGTAGCCATTTCTTAGTGAGCCAGGGCAAGTTTTTATGTCAAGTATTTTCCTTTTGCCATTTAGCCGATGTACTTTTTTTTGAGCTGCCTCTCCTGCCATTAGTTGGAGATAAAAACAATGATAACATCAATGAAAACAACTCATAAACCTGGATGGATACATGTTAAGTATTTTACTTATGCCATTGGCCTTGTGAGAATAACTACCTGAAATGATGAATTTAACATTAGCTCTTGGATTCATTCTTCTTTCCCTCATCTGCTCTGACTAGGAAAATAATTGTAGCTTCAGTCTAAATGGGGAAATATCAGCCAGGTCTTTCTGTCTTCTAGATGGTTCCTGTAGTCCAGCCAAACTATCTGGCTTTTTGATTAGATAGTTTTTATAAAGAGGAAAAAATGATTCTCCAAGAACCATTTTTAGTTATTTTCCCCTTTCATGATGAAAGGCTTATCTAAAAGCCCAAACTTCATTCAGGATTCTTCCCCACTCTTTGTCATCACCCATCCTTCCCTGACCCTATTCACCCCTCAGACAGCCAGGGATTTAAAAATATGTTGGAAGATTTTAATAGTGTCTGCAGAGGAGAATTTTTCTTCTGTAATGTAGCATTCGGACACTAAGTAGAGAGATAGCACAGTCTGTCTAGCTCATGTAATTAGTTTCATGATATTGTTTTAATTGTGGCATAGCTTAATCATTGGCTGTGCACAGATTATGCCACATAGTTAAAATAATTATGGGGATTTGATAAGATAATACTTTGAATTCATATGATGCTTCTTTTCCAGTGAGCTCCACACTTTAAAATAAGAGAGAGCAAAGAAAAATAGTTGATGCCAGCATTTGTCTGCACCTTGTCAGGCCTGGCCAGGGGACCATTATTCCTTTATTTCAGGTTATCTTCCACCTGCCTAAGGTAGCATTTTATCCAGTACTCAAAGATTCTTAGGATAGCGTGAAATGATGCATACCCTGTTTGCCAGCTAATATTTACCTAGGTTACTAGATAACCTAGGTAAGCCTGTGTGGATGCATTTGTTCTAAGTCTAATGTTTTGTTTACATAACTGATGGTTACTCTCTTCATAAGCAGTTCTTTACTTTCAAAAGAGAGCTATCTGATCATAGATCTTTCTTAGAACTACTATACAATTTATACAGCTTATTGAAAATTCATTCATTCATTCATTCACCGTAGTATGCCTACTATGTGCCAAATGCTATTCTAAACTCAACAGTAAACAGGTTAAGCAAAATTCCTACTACTCTCATGGCACTGATGTAGGGGGCATTCCAGATGTAGGGGAGCTAATAGTAAATAAACAACAAAATAATGACTTCAGATATTATTAGTCTCATGAGTGAAATAAATCAGGATTGGAGAATAGAAAGTGCCCAGAGTAGAGCAATTTTAGATAGATCAGGAAATATCTTTTTAAGATGATAACATTTGAACAGAGTCCTGATGATGAGAAGGAAGTTTAAGCATGTGAAGTTTAGGGGAAAGGGAATTCTAGGCAGAAGGAAGAGAAAGTGTAAGGGGATGAATCTATTTTGAGCTTAGTGGCTCTGGGAACAGCAGGCAGAGTAAAGGGCCTGGAGCAGAATGAGTAAAGGGGAGAAATATTGGGGCTGGCACAGGGGCAGAGGCCAGGTCAAAGTGCTGTGCCCCACAGCTATAAGATTGGACTTTAAGGTGATGGTAGGTCTTAGAGGGTTTATATTGCCTGATTTACATTTTTGAAAGATCACTCTGGCTGAGGAGACTAGACTTATAAGCAAGAATTGAGACAGGAAAGACTAAAGAATATAAGACTTTTTTTTAGACATTTGAGTTTGAGATAGGTGTAACACATCCAAGTGGGAATTTAATATAAATCTGGAACTCAAGGGATAGGTCCAAGTGGGCGATATATATGTGGGTGTTCTTACTCTTTACATATGGTATTTATTACCTAAGCTGGATCTAGGGTGAATGGGGAAATGAGGTGAATCAGCAAAGGAAATATACATCATCGCCCTATCCTAAATGAGGTTTGTTTTTAAAATATTATCTTTTCTTTTTTGTTTTTCAGTAGAGTTGACACACAATGTTATATTAGCTTCAGGTGTACAACATAGAGATTCAACAAGTTTATACATTATGTTATGCTTTTTAATAATGCATGTAAGAAGTAACAGAGTATGGCTTTAATGCAATTTGTTTATTTGTTTGTTTAATGGCAAACAGAGCAAAATTTAGATATTCAAATAAATCTTATCCTTCAAAGGAGCCACTTTGGAGGGCCAGTCAATTGACCTAACAATGCTTCCATTGCTTAGAACTTTCTTGAAATGATTGGGACTCACTTTTAGATTTGCTTATGCCACATGAGAAAGTCGGCCTAACTTTTTCATAAAACTTCATCTCATTTTTATTTAAAAAGTAGAACTGGATTGAAAATTTTGTAACAAAATTTTGTTGTTGTTTTCGTTTGATAAAACCAAGTATTTCACCATAGAGAGATGAATTGACATCATGGATGATTTTAAAGTGAATTTGTCACTTGCTTTGGGGATTCTCAGAACAGCATCTGGATAGGTTTTGAGCAATAAAGGAGTGATTGGGATAAGTATCACCTTCCATGTGATAATTTGAAGAAAATGCTGTTTATTTGTGTTTGAAGCTTCAATTTTAGTCGTTCATACACTTATTCATTCATAAAAAATATGTTATCTTCCACATGCCAGGTGGTTTTCTAAGCAGTGAAAAGGCAGTTATAAGCAATAAAAAGAGTAAGACAATGCTAATTTTCAGGACTTAATTTTTGGCCTAAAAAATGAGTGTATCTTAGCTTTCAAAAATCCCATTTCTGCAAATGGCTCCATTAGTCAATTTACTGAAACAAAAACATTTACATGAAGGAATAAAATTTAACTTTATATTTGCCTTCCCTATCTGTTTTCTTCTTCCTGTCATATTTCCAGAAACATAACTCTCAACCTCTGATTTTTAAGTTTAATGTAATCTGTTCCTATATGCCTTAAGACCCCCTAAGACATGGAACACCCTATTATCTTTCTTTCTTCCCCATTTTGTTACTATAAGATGTTGAGAAATTTCTAGGATAGGATTCTAATTTATTAATTAATTCATAGTAGGGTGTAAATGATTTGATGTTGATTTACTATGGCCTGAATTTTTATTTTAACAACAGAAAAAGACTTAGATCAAAGAAATACATCTAGAATGATGGAAGGTAAAGCATTTGCAAGGAGTAAAATGATGTATTTCTTGGCTGAGAGCCTTCTTCATGTCTCTGAAATCACAGCCTATACAGCTTACTTAAATTGGCAATCATAATCTCCAGGAACAAGAAATTTTCAGTTTCCCCTTGATGCCACTATTTCTTTTTCTTTCTAAGAGATATTCTGTGTAGCCCTCCAGGACCATATAATAACGTTAGCAAGCAATCCTCATAGTTTTGCTAGAGCAATGGACCAAATTTTGCCTTGGCCTTTGTTTAGCTGGAAGGTGCCTACCCACTGAAGTGGGGCTCTCCACCACCAATGCTCCTTCAGCCTTGTGCAGCATATTATTACAATCAGCTTCACTTGTTCCTAGTTCTTTCAGCATCTGTAGTGGCAGCTGGCGCATCTCCCACTTCATCAGGAAGTGCATTCAAGGGTATCCGGCGAGAAAGCTCCCCCAGCAAGCATTTCTTCATATTACAAAATGAAGAAGCAAGGTTTCAGTTGGAGGTATTCATATTTGGGGTCAAGTAAGGTAGAGTAAAGTCAGGGAGATCTTCCATCATTAAAATGTCTTCAATCATGGGTGAGACCAGTAAAAAAAAAAAAAAGAAAAAATCCATTATTTTTTCTAGAAGACTGGCATTCCTTTGACCCTGGTTTAATCAGAAAAGGGATGAGCAGAATTATGCGATTGGCACGGCCTTTGTTTGTTTTCTAAATTCTCAAAGAGAATTGCTCTCATACCATGGGTTTCCCTCAAGATCTACAGTTCTGATTACTATGGTTCACTTTTGTGTGGAGTTTTCTGCATTTTGCCTTTGGACACCCATATCTATCTTTATTCCAGCGGTTAATAGGAAAATTCCATTGTGCTAATTGTGGTTTAGCTTTCTTTTTTTTTCCTGAGAAAACAACTCTGTTGTCCTCCACCTGCCTTTACCTCTTGTATTCTGTACTAGTGTATAATTGCTTGTCAGGGATATGTTGATGGCAATCAGCACACATCCCAAAACTGTTGTGGTTAATTAGGAAGAAGAGATGTGGTGTTGGAGGTTTAGTTCATGTGAAAGTAACTGTGGCCCAGACAACTAGCTTGTGTATTTTCTTCCTGGGGAAGAGCTTTGGGACAGCATCTCTCAAGATCATTCATTTTTGTCTTTTAATTTTTTAGTATGCCATGCATCTGGTACTAAGCATAGAGCCAGAAGTGTTGCTAGCCTTCAACAGTCTTTGGCAGATACTGACATAGATGTGTCTCTTAGAGAAAGATTAACTGGAGTGTGATATGTTTAAGGAAGCTAACAATTATTGAGTGCTTACTTTGTGCCAGGCGTGATGCTAGGAATTTCTGCATGTGTTATCTCATGTCACAAAGTTTCAATTATTTCTTGTGTATATTAGGTTGAATATAGATTTTATATAGTTTTATTCAGTCTTGTTTTTATTAATTTTGTCTGGAATGTTACCTATGTCGTTTCATACTTGAGGGAAAGTGAATTTGATACTCTAAGAAGCAGTGGTGGTAGTAAATAATTCAGAATTAGACCTGTTCATGAAGTATATAAATTCAAAATGCACACACACATTTAAATTACAGAATTAGGACCAGTCAACACAACCAGAGCTAAGTGAGCTCACACAGTAATTTCAAGGATTTGGTACTGTGGTACTTATTGAGACCATTCATCGGTATTTCCAGACATCCCCCTTGAGCAATGCCCTGTGGCATATAACATGTTAGTAAGCAATTCTCAGAGTTAGACCCTATTTTCCCACATTCTTAAAGTTAGGTGTGGCCATGTAACTTACTTTGGCCAATGAAATATGGGCAGATTGATGGGTGTCACCATCAGGTAGAAGCATTTAAAGGCAGTGCACGAATCATCTTTGCATTCTTTAGCCATCATGACCAACAGCATTCCAGAGGGAGATGCTCTGCCAACCAAATGAATCCAAGGGAGGGTAACATGAAGCCAAGTTCACTACCAATACAGCATGAGTGGGAAATAAACTCATTCTAAGACATTGAGATTTGGGTATTGTTTGTTACTGAACCTAGATCATTGTCTCTAATAATGTAGGCTCCATCCATCCAGAAAGTAGAAACCCCCAAAAAGTCCTCCTAAATGTATCTGCCTTCCTTATTCGAGTGGTTTAAGCAGAGGTTTGAACTGATCAGTCCCTTGTGATGATTGGATAGTCTAGAAGTTAAGAGATCTGCGTAGTCAGGCTGCCTCTGTTTGAGTACTAGCCCTGCTATTTTCTACCTATGAAGACTTGAGTGGGTTACTTAATCTCTGAATCTCAATTTCCACATTTGGAAAATTAGGGCAATTAAAGTTCCTACCATACAAGGCTATTGTGAGGTGAGGTAAAATAATATATTAGAAACACTTAGCTTGGAGGATAACCCTTTTAAGGTCTTGGGTAGGGAGGGAAATGGGGAGTTACTAAAAATGGGCATAAAGTTTCTGTCATGCAAGATAAATTAGCTCTAGGATCTACTGTACAGCATTGTATCTAAAGTTAATAATCACATATTGTACACTTAAGCATTTAAGAGTGAATCTCACTTTAAGTGTTCTTCCTACAATAATTAAGAATAAACGTTAGCTATCACTCTGTTATCTGGTACCATTTGACACTGGCTTTATGGATCCTGTCTTCTTACAGTCTGATTGTTTGGGTAACTAATCCTTAAAGTTCCTTCCAGCTCTAAAACTCTGTGCTTCCATGAAATACCTTGCTTTCTGGTCCCTAACTTTCCTTAGACTAGCTTTTGCTATGGTTTGAGTTTTGTGGTACATGAAGGAGCAGATGCCAGCCGTTTCTCTGGCTTAGCAAGAAATCATCTACCAAAAAATCAATTTATTCTGCTTCACATTTCTCCTGCTTGTCCAGTCCATCATTTCTTGAAGTTGTTCCAGAATTCTACTTGACTTTGTAGTGCTTGCTTCTTTATCATTCTGAAATATATTTTTATTTTTGGCCTTTGACACCGGACAATGTAAATTTTCCTTTTAATAGACTTGCTCATGAATATAGTAAATAAGACCAGGACTATGTCAAGAAATTTCCCCAAGAGATTATGGAGATTTTTGATGGTAAGTGTACTACGATCTTCTAGAGACTGCAGAGTGGAGAGGGGACATACTTGTTTTTAGACATGTAGTGACTTTAATATTATACCAAAACATTTCGTATGCACATACTTGTGGGTATATTTCTGATTTGTTGTGTGTATTCGCCAGTGCTCTCTCTGGGAAAGAATGCATTGTCCCCTGAAAAAGTAGTGATGATTGGCTACAAATGTTTTGTTAAAATAAAAAAGTTCAGTCTTAAGTATCTCATTAATGTGGTTGGGATCAATGACTATTGCTTTGAAATGCAGATGTGGATTGTGAAGCTGTGAACAGGATTGCACAAGGAAAATGTCATTGTCCAGGATGAAGGAAAAAGGCAGGACCTGTGCCAGATGTGAGCAGGTAATGCCAATGTTATTTGTAGAAAAGATGATGAGGGAAGAGGATGGTTGAGTTCCTGGGACAATAGCCTGAGAGCTCAGGGAAGTGGAAAGAGTAGAGGGCAGGAAAAGTGACCCTGGGGGTGGGGGAGGTGAGAAATACTGGCAGGAAGAGGGAGATCAGAGAGGATGCAGAATAAAGCCAGGGCAGCAGACAAAGCCCTCAGGACCAAAAGCCAGAGAGAATCCCAGTTTGTTTAGTCCAGAGACAGGAAAAAGGACATCCTCTAAAGGGACCTAGGTTAAAGGCTGGAGGGAGAAGATAGATAACAGGAAAGAACCCGGCTTCTCTGGGGATGCAAAGAGCAAAGCCTGCCCTACCATCCCAACCTCCCTTTATTCCTGCCCTACCCTTTCTCATAAGACAATAGCTTAACATGAGTCTAGAAGGTAGAAATGGAACAAACTGTCTGAAAGGAGAGAGAGCCTGAGCCCCCAAGCCAGGAGACTTCCAGGGAAGGCCCAGCAGGAAGACCAGCATACTAATGGAGCCTGCAGTCACAGGCCATGCCAGGAAGGGCTTGTCTCATCTTTGAAAACATTCTTTTATTGAATAAGTGAGTGTGTGGAGTGGGAAGCATTGAACTTGAGCTGAGCTCACCAGCAGCATTCTTATTCCAACTCTAGAAGCTGAGACCCTGAAATTTCCTCACAGGTGGGAAAGAGCTTTGTCTGGAGTTGATGCCCAACAGATACTGTGTGAGGGAGAGGACTCTGGAAGCTGAGTCAGATGTGAGTGGGAGTGGGAAGAAAGGAGGAGGAAAGCACCCTGTGTTGGAAAGCAAGCGTATTGTGGCAATTCCCTGTTTTCTCTCCCCCAGCTCTCAGATTGGGTGAGTAATGGGGAACTCAGATTGGGAAATCATCATGCTAGGGTTACTTTCACATGATGGCATTTTGTAATTTTCTGTAACATTTCCATCATCTAGGCTGTACTGGGGGGAGGCGGTCGCTAAAAATCCAAAGCAAATACAGGAGCAGTTTGCAAAACAACCAGTGCTAGACGAATTTCCAGAATCCTCTGTCAATTCAGAATCATGAATCCTTAGCTATTTTTCCTTTGCAGTGTTTATGGATCCAGGTCGAATCAGATCTAATTTAATCTTAAGGAGCTTTGATTGCCCCACTTTGGGTAACTAGATCCTTGCCTTGCATCTTTCCTTCTGAGGGGTCTCCTCAAACGTTTTCTGGGAGGATAGCCTTGGGTGCTGTTAACTCAAACTCCAGTTTTCTACTTATTAGTTATATCCTTAGGAAAACACCTTACTTCTCTGAACTTCAGTTTCCTTGTCTATAAAATAGAGCACCACTGCTACCATAAAAGGAAATTCTATGAACTGATGACATGATATATTTGAAAAGCACCAAGACATGTGGCATCCAGAAATCCTTCTTCAGTAAATATGTCCCTTCTTCTCTCAGAAGGCCAGACATGTAGCATGTCATCTTTGCCCCAGTAGCCTGGGGGATTTAGCCCCAGAAAAAAGCAAGCCAGCGTTGTGTGAGGGTCTCAAAGACTGCTCCAAAGACACAAGTTTTGTCCTAAATAGCTGAACAGGCATGAGTAATGGACAGTCTCATTGTTGCTTTCAACCCCCAGGAGTAGACTTCTTAGAACTCTGACTGCCTGAAGGGGTCAACCAGTAACCTGTTCTCCCTCACCATGAGTACAACGGAGGATTGGGATAAGATTGGTGAAAATGGACACCCATACATATATGTCTTATGTGAGTTATACTTTCCTAAGGTCAACTTAAAGGAAGTAGGTCTTAGCAAGGCTGGAGATGATATCAAATGGGGCATTTGCTGAGTGTGGCTTTTCAGGAACCTGCAGATCCTAACAGGGAATACATTTAGGTGCTTCCTCGACCTTTATCGACATCACCCCAGAGCCCAGTGTGGAGACCTCATGGTTACACTAGCATTGCATTCCTGTCTTAGTCACAGGTTATAAAATAATTTATTAGATGTCATACAAATGTGACCTTAACGATGACTTATCTTTTAGGCCCAGGCCTGGAAGAGACTGAGTACCTTCAGCCTTACTGTGATGACCTCCCCAGGCCTGCAGTATTGTGCTAAAGGCTGCTGTGATTCAGGTCAGCAGTGTGCATAGTAGGAATCCCATCCTTCTGGTCGACCTTGAAGAGTTCATGCCATCTTCATGCAGAGACCTTGGTTTTCAGGTAGGTTTGGCCAATGCGAGGTACTGGTGGAAGACTGGAAGGTAGGATTTCTCCTCCATTTTGCTTCAGATGAGGCTTCCATCACTAGCTGCTTTTGTTTGCTTGTTTATTTATGCAGTTTCAGCTCTTACTGGTCAGTCCCATCCTCTATGTTCCCAGCTGCTAGGGAGTGGTCCCTATCACAGTTCTAAATCTCACTCAGTGGCTTCAGTCCCTGGCTGTGGTAATGCCACAACTTCCCTGTGTCCCTTCAGCCCTAGGTGTAGTGGCAGCTTTCTGTTCTTGCTAATATCTGAGTTGCCTCACCATCCTCCCTTGGCTTCCTAGCCACACTCTTTCATTACCTATGTAACCAGTACCCTGTATTACATCGTTTGAAATGCTTCTGGCAGGTCCGTGTTCCTCACTAGACACTCAACTGCTATACCTCCTTGAGTCAGTGCTATTTTATCTTCATGTTGGACCTCAGACTCTCGGGCGAGGTTTGTAGTCTCCCAGGCCACGCGCTGGAACACTAGGCAATGTTTCCTTTCAACAATTAGGTTTCCCTGAACATACCCTGGGTTTCATGTACCCTTTGGGCTTATGATCCTGTGAGGGAGACAGGGTGCTTGTCGTTTCTTAGTGACCTACTTTCTATAAACACTAAGCTTTTTGAGATTATCCTTATGTTCCTTCATACTGGTTAAATTAATTTCTTTCTAGGTAAAAAAAAAACCACTCTTAGTTCAACATCCATTTTCCCTTTTTATTTGGTTTATGATATACACTTTTTGTTATTTCTGTAGACTTTGTGGCTAGAGATAAGCCTTTAAATAAAACAAATAGGTCACCTGGGTGACTCAGCTGGTTAAGCATCCGACTTCAGCTCAGGTCATGATCTCACAGTTTGTGAGTTCGAGCCCCACATCAGGCTCCATGCTGACAGCTCAGAGCCTGGAATCTGCTTCAATTTCTGTGCCTCCCTCTCTCTCTGCCCGTCCCCAGCTTGCACTCTGTGTTTCTCTCTATCTCTCAAAAAATAAATAAACATTAAAAAAAATTTTAATCCTGTTATTAAAAATAAGTAAGTAAGTAAATAAATAAATAAAAGAAATAAACACAAATGCAAAAGCAAGCTAGGGATACAGAGTATTGAGGACCACACAGGTCCATTAAAGTTATCAGCTGCTATATCTGATTTCCAGGGAAAGCAATGGCCACAGAGTTATCAGCAGTGTACAATGATGGAGGTGTAGGACATCTAGTGTTAGCGGTAGTGGCAATGGTGTCTTCACCAAACAGGTTCTGTAGCATGATTTGGAACATGATCCTTGAATGTGTATCATCTGAGTCTGGCTTGCTGACTTTCCTAGAGATTTTGTGAGCTACCCTATATCATTTTTTGATAAATCATAAAATATTTGTTTCTGATACTTATAAATTATTAATAGATACAGAAGTTGGAAACATGCACAGTATTTTCTGATCCATAAAAAGCACACATTCACATGTGCCCAGGTGCACTCTAATCTTACGTGCTTTCAAAATGGAACCACAATATCTGAGTTCCATGTAAATATTCACTAAAAGGGCCTGTGATAATTACATGATTAATATGATCTGTCCTTTGAATGCCAGTATGTCTTTGATCTCAGCTATGCCAATGGTGCCCAGTGGGCTCATTAGTTAAGTGGCCTTGGCAGCAGTAACTAACCTACTAGTTTAATTATGTGGAATTCCCTTCACTAAAGATTTCCCAGAATCACCAACTTGCTGGCTCTAGTGACAACCCTAACCTCAACTGATACCATTCCAGTCATTCACATGGTTGCAGGTTTATCGTACGTGACTTATTTTGTGGAGGGAGAAGCGGTATGTCCTTGCTAAAATAGAAACGGTTTGGATTTACTTCCCTTCCTTCCATGCTTCTGCCAAAGCCATCACCTGCAGATACTCTGAACACCTTGTTCACTATCACAGTATCTCACCCAATGTTGTTTCTCACAAAGAAATTCATATTTTAGGAAAGGAAGCCAATGGGCTGGTGCCCATGGAAATTCATAGTCTTCATAAATTCTGTCTTAGAAGCACCTGGCTTTTTACAGTAGAATGACTGAAGTAAGACTCAGTTATTATGCCATCATAAAGTCAACATCTTGAAATGTTGGAGTGCCATCTTAGAGGTGAGACCAACATGTGTTTGATATGTACTGTAGGCCCTTGCAGAAAACATGGATCCGGGGACGAGGGCAGGGAAATGGGAGTGCTGCTTCTCACAACTACATTTAATATCATGGTCATTATACTGTGACTCTGGGCAGTAATTGGGCAGTAATTGTATAGAAGCTTTAGTACTTGGAGAAGACATGCTTCCACCAAAGGAAACAACAGTGCCTGCCACTCTGCCTTTCCAGGCTCCTTTTACCACTGGACCAAGAAAATATAGGCCATAGTATTGGCTGGGGTACCTGATGTGACTGATCCTGATTATCAAAGTTTTCTGATATATATTCTGCTATACAGTGGGATCACAGAGGAATATGAACGAAATCCAGAGGAAACTCCTAGGACTTCCCTGTTCAGTCATAAGTTAAGGAAAGCTACTTCAATTCTCTCTAAGCAGGAACCACTGAGAGCTCAGATCCTTCAGGAACAAAGTTTTGTGTCACTCCACAGTAGGAACGTCGGCCATCTGAAGAGAAAGTAAAGGGATGAGTAGTGGAGGGTAGAAATAATAAATATTTACCATGGTCTCCTTACCAGGGGAGTCATGGGTTGAGAGTAGACATGAAAAGAGTAGGAGGTAATCTGCATTTTCAGGAACATGAAGGAAACCCTCCGAAGGTTTTCTTGTGCAACGGGAATAAAATCCAAAGTTTATTCTGACTTACAAAAGCCCGTGTGAGTTGGCCACTGCCTACAGCTCTCACTTCATTTCATTTAACCCATTGTCTTCCATGTTAAAGCCAACCAGGAGGTTCATTCTAGCCTTGAGGATCTGTACTACCTGTTCCCCCAATCTGGAGTGCTCTCCCTCTAGATTCCCGCATGGTCTCATCTCTCATTTTTTTTTGGATCTCTGCTCAATTGCTCCTCATCAGTGAAACTTTCCTTGGCCACCCTGTATGAATTGTGCTATTCCATTTTCGCTCTCTTTAGTGTCCATTACAGAACTGACGACTGTATTGCACAGTAGATGATAGACATATACGTGTTTATTGTCTGTCCTTCTCCACTGGAATATAATCTCCATGGGGACAGAGACTTTTTGTTTATTATTGTATCCATAGGGCCTAGAGTAGTGGAGGTGTTCAAATATTCATTGAATAAATAATTTAGTTAGTTGATTAATTAATGGCAGAAATAAAATGTATTGCGAGACCACAGAAAGACTTGGAAATCAGATGAGATGTTTGTATCTCTCAAAGTTCAGACAGTTTAATAAGTATAACATAGAAGATGTTTTAGAGAGTTTTTGAAATTGCTCAGGGTCCTTTGCTATCTTCCAAGCTCTTTAGCCATTCAGAATTGTACTAATGGCTTATTCTACTCTGAAAATGATTTTAAGTTGATCCCTATTCTTCCCAAACTACCTCCAAATCTCCCTTCTGAGTCTCCTCAATTCTTTTTGCCAGCAAACTACTGACTTCTGTGTGTGTGCATTTGTTTTTTTTTTTTTTTTAATTTTCTTCTCCAAGTGATACATCTTGATTATTCAGCAGCTGCTTCATAAAGATGGTGGGAAAGGGCCTTATATCTTTGTTATCACCCAGCATCCTGATTAATGTGCTTGTTTGCTTCTGCATATCAGCTTCTGAAGCTATCTGAAGCATTTGCTTTCATTATCAGAACGTCCACACTGCTACTCAGATGGTTGGCTTTAGTGAAATATAGTATGGAGTTAACTCTTTACTGTCACATCAGGGTGATCAAGGTGGCCTTCTTTTTCCCCTTGTTCTGTCTACATTATTCTGCTTCTTCAAGATTGGTCCAGAAATTTCTTCTGCTCTTCCATGCCTCATTTCTTTTTCCTTTGAGCTCATTTTGCATCTATAGTTTCTATCTCACATTGGTAGAAATCTGTTTCAGCGGGGGGTTCAAACTCTTGTCTGTCTCTAGGTAGTTACCAGTCCCCACATTCTCATCAGCAACATCTCTCTCTCTCGTCAGTAATCATCGGTAGTGGAGAATTTGACATGCCCTATTTGCATTCTATTTGAAAACTTCTGCTGATTTCATTTGTCTCAATTATCTTTCTCAACTTGTAACTTTTGAGATCCTTGATTGTATCTCATGTTTCTATAGTATTTCTTCAAATAACGGCTTAAGATATGGGATAGTGCTGGGAATTATCTTTCAACAAAAAGCAATTGATTGAAAAATTTAATTGGTTACTAATTGAGGGTTTTACTGAAATTTAAGTGAATCATTATACACCCCCCCACACACACATTTGAATACCTTTACTTCTATTCCAAACTTTCAGCAAAACTATTCTTGGATTGATGGATGACCTGACTATGTATTGTAGATGGGGGTCCCACAGCTCCACAGAAAGTCCAGTTTTAATTCTTCAAGCATTAACTCCCATTTCAAGTATGGTAAAGACCAAGCACCCTGGCACCCTCGGGCTTCTTCTAGCCCAGCGTCTGGGGAAGTGGAAGTGCTACTGGAGACCAAGTTCAACAATGTGGTTAATCCATCCATCCATCCATCCATCCATCCATCCATCCATCCATTATACCTATGTAATAAAACACCAGTAAAAACTCTGGACACTGAAACTGAGTTTCCCAAGTTGGCAATAACTCTGTTTGTATTTTTGCAGATTGATGCTGGGAGGGTAATGTGACCTGAGGATGACATGATCTTTGCATTTGGAACCCTCCTAAACTCTGTCTTATATTGTTGGTTTTAATCTCCATAACAAATTATAACTGTGTATATAATAGCTTTCAGTGAGTTCTGGGAATCTTTCTAGTGAATGATCAAAACTGAGGTGGTGTTGGGAATCCCCGAACTTGCATTTAGTGTCAGACGTGAGTGAAGTCTGAGAGACTGTGCCCTGAGACTTTGCAGTTTGGCTAACTCTGGTAATAACACCTTCATATTCCCCTCCTTTCTTGGAGTTTGAAACATGACCAGAATCACAACTTTACATTGTTGTAGTTTAGGAGAGACAGGGCTGACCTTTTCTTTCCTTCCGATTTATTTTTCACCCACTCGGTCTATGCCAGCTTCATTTCTTCAGCCCTTTCTCAGCTTCTAGTTTCCCTCTTCACAAAGTCCAGTACCTTGTACTGTACTGCGTCCAGTACTCAACCTTGCTCAGCTCCACATTTCCTTTTTCCGGCAAACTACTGACTTCTTTGTGTGTGTGTGCATTTTTTTTAACATTTTCTTCTCCAAGTGATATATCTTGTGATAGGAACAGCTGCCTCTCAGCTGGTGCAATTCACTATTAGAGTTCTCTAAAAGTTAGACATGGCATTCAGGGAACCAGGGATGACCAAGGCCCACTGTTCCCCAAACTTCAAATTTCCCTCTCTCCCTATCAGATATGGACTTGTTGCCACCAGGGCGGATCATAAGGTGCTTGGCTTTTCTTTGCATTAAACACTTTTTCTACCCATTCTCAGCCACTTCCTAAAGTTGCTTAGCCAGGCGTTTCATAAACCTGATTATAAGGATCCCTTAGAAGCTCTTGTTAAACTTTCAGATTCTTAGCACATTTCAAGGAGAATTTTATTGTATATCTGAGTCTTGGCTTGAGAACTTGTATTATCTGAATTTAAATAATAAGTGTACAAGTTATTCTTATGTACAAACCATATCAATGACCCTGGACTTCAGCTTCATGTCTACTTCTAACTTTAAATTGCTATCCTTTGTATTTTTCTTGTCCCTGCTGGTGCTAAGATACAAACCTGAATCTGTTTTGTATGCCCTCTGTGTTGAAGGAGTCATGCCCTAACCTTGGTCCTGGGGCTGGCTGTCCTCCTACCCTACCTTGTTATGGCCAGCACTCCTCTCTGGCACTAAGATCTTTCCTGTGCCTTATCCCAGCGTCTGTAGTCTTGCCACACATGCATGGATAGATATCAAATATGATGACCAACTCCACAAACAACATCATTTAATTCAATAAACATTTACTGACTTGAGTTATATCCCAGGCACTGTGCTAGGTGCTGGCGAGATGAAAAAGGGAAACTACTCATAGTTTAAAGGGCATGACAGACACATAAAGAAACAGCCATAATACCTCATGATGAATGCTTTAGCAGAAGCATGTACAAAGTGCTATGGAAACTCAGACGGGGAAGTGATTAATTCTTCCTGGGAAGGGTCAGGAAAAGTCACAGAGAAGAGTTTACATTTTGAAGGTGACTGAAAGTTCTCTCAGAGGTCAGGGTGACGGGAAGGCATTCCAGGGGGAGAGCAAAGCCGAATCAAAGCCAAGGAGAGTGAGAGTGCTCTCTGTGCTCAGGCAACTTGGATTGAGCAGCCTAGTGGATAAAGAACAGTGTTTTTTCCAAGTGTGGTCTTCACACCATCTGCACCATAATTCCTTGGAGAGTCTGTTGAAAATGTACATTTCAAGGTCTCCACCTCACACTCACTGATTTAGAATCTCAGGGGTTGGGGCTACCCCATCTTTATTCTTAACAAGCCTCCTAGATGATTCTTAAATCAGTTAATGCAGTGATTCTCTACTTACATATGCTAAAATCACCAGGGGAGCTTTAGAAAATTTTAATGCCTGAGTCTCACCTTCTGAGATTCTCATTTATTGGGCTTTGAGTGTGGCCTGGGTATCAGAGCAAGATACCCTGGTGATTCTGATTTGGAGAACCACTCCACCCAAATTGAGAATCACAGGACCACAGCATCAAATTCAAGAAGGTGAAATAGGCACATGGAAGGCTGCTACAAATTATGATGGAGATGTAATAAGTTCATGAAGGGTCTTCCCTGCCAGACTGTGGAGTTTGGTTTTGATTTTATGGGTGATAGAGGTGGCTCCTACAAGCTCACATTTTTCTTTAGGTCTCATTAAATGGTGGTGGTAAAAAACTAGACCAAAATCTGGTTTGTACATGTCTTGCATTGGGGGAAGGGATATTCTCCTGGAAGCTTGTCTACATGAAGTAGCTTAGCTATACCCTCAGGATGACTGTATTTTCCCAGTAACTGGAAACTGAGTATTCCTGTTACTTTATTCAGAGATGCATCAGACACCTATCCTGTGGCCATTGTTGAAAAATCCCTGTCTGTACCCCTGACGGATTTTGAGCTATGCCAAACTTAAAGAAGACAAGACTGCAAGGAGATTGGTAGTGAGGGTTACACATTTTAGTCTCCATTAAGCTCAGAGTTAGAAGTGTAAGCTTTACCCAAGTCCCTGAGGTTCATGAATAGAAAGAAATGTGTGGATTATGGTACATTTGGAACACAGAGGAGAAGTTTTGGGGTGTATCAAATAGCATAGAAGAGGGAGAAAGTATAGGAATACAGACAGTCACCATCCCAGTCTGAGGTCCTGGGACCTTAGTGGTCACCTCGATCAAGGTAGAATGAAATATTTGATGGTGAAGGAAAAGGAAAGGAGGTGAGAAGTCCAGTACAAGAGCCACCTGACAGTCCTACCTAGTCATGCAGACCTCAGTAATATCTCTCCCTCTCAGAGTCTCCTCAAGATTCTCCCTATCCCTCTTCTGTCTTCTCCATCCTTTCTCCTCCTCATTAACTCTATGCATCCTCATTACCCACAGGGCTCCCAGGAACAACCAGCAAAGCCCACCAGAATCAGAAGTTTTAAATGAGCCCAGGATCACAGCCTTTGTTGAATCTTAGAGCTGAGAAACATGTGGACAATTCTTGGTCCAACTCATTTAATTTGCAAAAGAAGAAAAGTGACTACCCAGAGAGGAGAAGATCACGCAGCTAGTCAGTGGTAGAAGTAAGACAGATCACTGGGTGTTGTATGTGAATTCTGCACTTGAAACTAGTCTTACACTGTATGTTATCCAATTGGAATTTAGATTAAAACTTGAAAAAGAAACAAAACAAACAAAGACAGACCCATGTATTTTGACTTTCTCTCTGAGCCTGTGTCTACTGTACTAAGCTGTTATGACAATGGCAAATTCTTATGTTTTTGCATGCTTTCAGTGGGAAATTTTATATTCCTCATGCCTGGTTCCTACAGCCATTTTATAAGGAGGCAACAACAATTAGTTCCTCATGTTTGTTAAGTCAACTGAAGAAGAAAACTACTTTGTTTAAAAACACAAGTTCACCAGAAAGGAAGTACAAATTTACAAAATAGGGAATTTCAGGTTCATATAATTTTAGGCCAAATGATCAGATTTTTCATATATTAGAGTCTAGAATTATTAGTTTTCCATTATTATTATTTAGAGTCTGTGGTTCTGTGGTTGAGTGCAGGAAAGGACATTATGTGCTTGGTTATATTACTTTGGTCCTTTGACCTTTGTCTTGCTTCTTTTTCAAGTCTACTGACCTTTGTTGCTGCTGTCACAGTAGGATGTGGGAAGTGAAATCATTGCTTCTCTACAAAGCAACACAGTGGTGCCTTTAGCCTTGGCCTTTTGGAACCCGGGAACCCAGTGTGGTGTCTGACTCAGTGCCTGATACATAGCAGGCACTCAGGTTATTTGCTGCATGGAGCTGAGATGACATCTGCAGAGCTTCACTGGATTACTCTCAGGGCAGCCTCAGACAAGTCATTTCCATTGTCTGAGGTCACTGTTTGCTCCTACAAAATAGTAGGTAAGAACCAGACACTTTCTTATGTTCCTTCCCACTCAGAGATTATATATATATATATATGTTGGCATCTCTTTCAAAAAAAAAAATCCCTGAAATTTGGACCAAGAGTGGCTTTGAAGGTCAGTTAGCCCAACCCATACCAATTCAAGGCAGAGCCAGACTATTCAAAGAAGTGGAGATTTGGCAACTTTGTGGTTTGTGTAATAGTGAAAGTCAGCCAAAAAGAATAATTCAGATTAAAAATTATTTGAGAGCCAGAATTCCTCTTTTTTGCTCAATATTCATCAAGTCAATGAGAAATAGTTGAGTCTTTGCTTTGGTTTTCTTCCTTGTTTTCTACTAATGTATACCTTATATACAGTAAAATGCACAAATCTTAAATGGATAGCTTGGTGAATTTTTACATACATATCTCCAAAATGTAGAGCATTTCAACACCAGGGGAAAGCTCTCTCATGCCCTCTTCCAGTCATTATCCTCTCTAAGGAATTAGAGTTCTAATTTCTACCACCACAGGCTGGTTTTCTTTGGTTTTGAACCTTATCTGAATGGAATCACACAGTATATAATCTATTATGTCTGACTTTTTCATTCAACATTACATCTGAGATTTATCTGTGTTGTTTCACGTGTCAGGAGGTTGGTTTATTTTTACTTGCTATATGTGAACTGTGTGACTGTATCACATTGTATGACAATCATACAACTTAAAGGTTTACCAGTGCAGAATATTAGCTACAACCCAGGAGAAAAAGTCAGAAGACTTGGATTCTAATCTTAATTTTACCCCTAAATAGCTCTATAAATTCTCGGGTCCCATTTTCCTCATTTGTTAAAGAAGAGGTTGGGTTAAAGAATCATTAATAACTTTAATAATTCTGAAGTTCAACAAATAGTATATGAATCACAGACTCATAAGATTTGGAAGATAGTCATAATCATATATCTGACTCATATCGAGAACTCATATCAAAGAACCCATATCAAGAATCTGTAAGGGACTCCTGTAAATCAATAAGCAAAAATGAGACAACCCAAGTAAAAACAGGAAATATGCTTACATGCTTTGTGTGTGTGTGTGTGTGTGTGTGTGTGTGTGTGTGTGTTACTATTGTTATGATGGAGGAGAAATTTGTTGAGTGGGAAATCTTGGGATTCTATGACCATGTAATGAATGTATTCAGACACTCAGAACCATTTGATCATCTACATGCCACAGAAGCTTATTTTTTAAAAAGTGTCCTTTTCTTCATAGATTTTAGATACTAGTCCTTTGTCCGATATGTCATTTGCGATTATCTTTTCCCAATCCGTTGGTTGCCTATCAGTTTTGTTGGTTGTTTCTTTTGCCGAGACTAAGCGTCCGTCAACTGATGAATGGATAAAGAAGCTGTGGTGTATATATACAATGGAATACTACACAGCAATGAGAAAGAATGAAATCTGGCCGTGTGTGGCAACATGGATGGAACTGGAGGATATTATGCTGAGTGAAATAAGTCAGGCAAAGACAGATGCCATATGTTCCCACACATAGGTAGGCTTTGGGAGACCTAGCAGAAAACCAGGGGGTAGGGGTAGAGGGGAAGGGAAAACAAAAAGCCACGGAGAGGAAGGAAGACATAACATGAGAGACTCTCAAAGAGTAAGAACAAACTGAGGGGAGAGGAGGCTGTGGGAAGGGGGAGAGTGGGTGATGGGCACAGAGGAGGGCACTCGTTGGGTTGAACACTGGGTGTTGTATGGAAACCAATTTGACAATAAATTGTTATTAAAAAAAAGTATCTTTTTGTACTGTTTTTAGTAAGGGAGGCACCATATTTAAATGAACGCATGAAATGCACATAAAAGGACTTCATAAACTGTAAAGCTCTTTGCAAATGAAAAGCATTATTAGTATTCCAGACATAATATGAATCCAGTTGACATCAACCTCCATTCATCCCAGTTGCAGGTGTAACAACCAACAAGGGTATTTCCTTTGTTCCTCTGCCATGGCCATGGGAAAGTCTCTGAACCCAATACACAAATAACAGCTGTGATTTTAATTGAGACTTTTGAGTGGATAAGCAAGGTGTACCCTGAACACATAGCGACAGATAGACTTTCACTTGTGCAGCCACAGTATTATTTCCTCAGACTTTGAAAAGGGAAAGTTTTAACAGACCTCTTGGAAGTGACCCTTGTTTTTCCCCCCACCTGTTCGCAGTTACTGTCACAGAATGCGTCATCTCTCTCCCACGCACACAGTGGGAAAACAACTTTGCCATCCAGAGCAAAGAGAGTATTTTGCTGTGTCAGGGATATGAGAGTCTGCATATGGTTCACTATCCGTTTTCCAATTAGGTTCGCTCACTAGGCACTGGAGTTTCCTGCCCAGAGAGCCTGCCTGGGATCCTTATCATTTCAGCACTGCAAACTAGAGTTTAACCAGAATGCTTGTGGTCTCCGCCTTGCCCTTTTAAAAGATTTTGCAACTCTGGTCTCGCCTTAGAAGGGTGAGAAATTGTCCCAACAATGTAATCAACCCAGATTGGTCAACCAAAGGGAATTTGCTTGTTCACTCACATTTGCTGCCTGTATCTTGTTGGATGAGGATATCCCCAAGGCCATGCCCCTTGACTAGGGTGACTAACTACTGGGTATTCTCTTTGGCATGGCTATGTTTTGGAATTTGAATTTATTTGCCCATTAATGTTTCCCCTATGATGGACTTAGCAGCTCTATAGTCACACACACACACACACACACACACACACACACACACATACACACACTAATAGCTGTAGAGTGAAAAGCATTTCAGATTCCAGAAAATCTAGGTTTGAATCTTGGATTTGTCATCACACCTGGATTAACCTCAGCTACTTCATCTGTAAAATGGGAATGAAAATACTTTCCTTGCACTCAGGATTCTTGTGAAGTCAAGAGAGGCAGTGCATGTACCCCTTCCCACAAAGGTCTAACCCACAGTAATTGCCTCATAAACAGTGGGTGAAATGATTATTCCATAGGTTGTGCAACTGGGACAGATTACCCAGTAGCGCAGGGAGGTGGCCAGCCCAAGTTTTGCAGTAAGTTAATGGCAGACTTAGGACAAAAGCTAAGGCTCAAAGCTGTTTTCCACTCTGGAGCAAATCGGGCCATATCCAAGAATTGCTTCCGCAGATTTTGGGAGGAGGCAAAATGAAACAAAAGAAAATGAAACAAAACACTTCAATGAAGTGAATTATTAAGCTTTGATGATTACTTAAATTAAGTGGACTATGGTTGGCTGGCATGAAAGAGAGGTTTATATTTTTATTTTTGTTTTTGAAATACTAGCCTCTCTTTATGTTTCAGCATTTCTTCCCTGTTCAGCCAGAGGCATCTATATTGCTTTGAGGAGACTTAGGATTGTTAGATAAGGAAAGCAAAAAGAAAGAAACTAACAAAATATGTTCGTGCAGCCTACTAAAGAAGCATAGACTTGAATACCAAATCGAAGCTTTTGAGTTGTAAGAGTGAGGTTTTGTTGAGAGAGAAAAAAAAAAAAAACCCTTGAGAATCCAAAGGACAGGTCCTTAAGCAAGTAGGCCATAGAATCTATGAAATCAAATTAGGCGACAAAGAAAATAAAGAACCAAATTATTGCACCTCCTCTCTGGGCTAGCAAGTGGTGCTCACCTGGTCAGAAGAGGGAGAGGAGAAGGGGTAAGCTGAGTGTTGCGGTGAGCAGGCCAGACTTGGGGGGACCACGTGGAGGGGAGTTGGTGCGCATTAGAAGGACAGCGCATGCCTTGCAGACTATGCTTTGCCAACAAGGGGAGGGTCGTGTTAGCTGTTTTCATCCTTTTTTGTTGAGGCCCTTCTGTAAACAGCTGCCTATATGTCATCTGTGGGCTGTCAGCCAAAGTGAAACCCTACAATGTCCCAAGATTTTGTTAAGCTCCACAAGAGCTACCTGTTTGGAAATTTCTCATTTAATGCCCAATGACACTAACAAGTAACACAGCCACAGTTCTCAGAAGATGGGTGGAAATGTAGAGAGTGAGCCGCTAGCACTCATCCTGGGTCACCAGCCATCTTCATTACTTAGGCTTAATGTTAATTTTAGGAGTTAACAGAGCATAGTGATTGAGTGTGTGCCTAATATCCTTGTTCTCTCCCCTTATTAGAAGGGAAACTTTGAGAAGATTTATGAGACTCTCAACCTATTGGTTTCCTTGTCTTCCAGATGGCATAGTCACAATGTCTGCTACATAGGTTTGTAGTGGTTAAACAAATTAATACACATGAAGGACTCACTCAGCATAATACCTGATACATAAAAGAGTCCACTAATTATTAGTTCCAGTTGCTCTTACTATCTCTGTTCAGCCACACAGGGCAAATTTGTGTGTGTGTGTGTGTGTGTGTGTGTGTGTGTGTCAGAGCTAACAAACTGACAGGTATTTTTTCTTTTACTACAACCAAGAGGGAAGTTACATTTTCACTTCTGAACGTTCTAGAGTTACCATTTGATTTTCTATTCATTTGTTTATATGTGCTTTCAAAAAGTATTTATTGAGCCCTTTCTATCTGACTGACAGGCGCTGTGCAAGGCGGTGAAGATAAAATGACATGAGAGACATATTTCTGCCCTCATGTAGTTTGCAATCCCAACTAGTCATTTCACATAACTTCTTTCCCTTTATCTGATCTGGGGACACAGGACAATCTCTTGAGCATATTCCGTAGTGCTGGCAATCCAGGGTACTGTAGCAGGCCATAAATTGCATGGTATATGGGTTTAATAATGTCAGGGGAAATTTTCAGTTAATCCCTTGGACTGTGGGTACACTCAGGATTCAAAGGCCAGACCAAAATGGCATGAAGAGAAACAGAGAACTGGTAATTATCTGGTGAATTTGGGTCATGTGGAAAGCCAAACCAAATTACTTTAGCCAAGGAAAAAATGATTTTTTTTTCTCTTCAGATGAATTGGTAGTTTTGGTAGGATCTTGCAGGGGTCTCCCTTCCCCTCTTTGCTTTATTCCACCAGACATTTCCTAGAAACCAGCATACTGTGGGAAAGACATGAAGACAAGGACTTTGAGGGAAATGACAACTGTCCATTATGGGGTGTTATTTTGGGAGCCCTGGTCTTCTTTCCAGTGCATATACGGAAAATCGAAGCAAGGTTCTCAGTCATACTAAATTGGCAGTGCTATCAAAAGCCAATCAACTTTTAGGTGCTCTAACTTTGAACCAAATCTGACAACTTCTCTTTATTTGTGAAGCAAATGTTTTGAGTTAGCTTTCTTTTAGTTCTAAATTGTATTATGAATTTGTAATTTTAAGGCAAAAGCAAATGAAAGGGATATGCTTTAATTTTTATGTTTTGAGTCATTTATTATCCTTTTAAAAGATTTCAGTGTATTCCCCATCCAGGAAATGGTAATGGAAATTGCCTACTTCAACATATAATCTATAAAATCTTGTTAAATAGTGTAATGAGAATTTGTCACTTTGTCACCTAGCTGACCTTTTACAACCCTGAGACCCAAAGTGAAGTAACACCCCCCCCAATTCAGATGAAATGCCCACATATTTTACTGTGTTCTTACCAAGAAAACCCTTCAGCCAAAATTTCAGCTAGTCCAAGTCAATTTTTAAGCAAAGTGCATAACCAGAAATTGGCACAAACATTTGTGTATCATCCTTTCCATATTCAAAAGCTGTCTGAGACTCATTTGATTAAGCATAAAAATAACTCTGCGAATGTCATTAGAAAGGCTGATGAACATTCCATGTCTAGTCCCTTGAATTTGTATTCTGAAGATGCATTATTAAGTCACTGCTAAATAGTTTCTCTTGTAGGAACCTGATCATGCTCTCTAGAGTCTGAAGGAGTTATTTTTATATTGAGTTTAGGAGGCTTAATTTTTCTATTTCCATTCAACAGAAAGGAAACAGCTGGTAAATTAGGGAAGGCCGTTACAGTTTATTTGGCTATGTAATCTCCACTGGCCTCTTTGGTTATTAGAGCATCTTTATTCCAACCAGGGCCCCCTCCCTGCCAAATCGCCTCATTAAACTGAGTTGTGATTAGAAAAGAATAAATGGCATTTTATTTTCTATGTGGCTCCTTCCAAGCTTCATACTCCTCTTTAAGTTTTCCTCTTACACTACTTTTCCTTGGCCTTAAGCATTTCTTTTCCCTGGCAGCACTTCAACAGAGGATGTGCAAAGTTCTTGTTTAGTCTTATAGACTACTACTGAATGTAGCATCTCCTTGTCCCCTCCTTGGACTCAACCGTTATTCACTCATTTATTCATTCCACAATAATTCTTACACACAAAATGGCCTTATGTACTTTAGACTCAAGCAGTCATCTGTGAGGATAACTTATTGGTGCAGACATGGAAGTTCTCTTTCATGTCTTGTTCAGATTTGTTTCTCTATTAGGTGGGGCAGCGGTGTGCTTCTTTCCAGAGTCAGGAAAGACCAAAATATACCTTGTATGCGTTAGAGTGTGTTCCAAATGTGGACAGATGTAGACTGAAAAAGTATCACTTGAGTTGTCAAGAATGGAGATTTTAGGAGATTAGCCTGAAGATGGCGGTATAGGAAGATCTTGAACTCCCCTCCCACAGAGACAACAAAAGAACAGCTACCTGTGTAATGATTGATTCCCTCTGAAAAGACAGCATCTTTACAAGAAAGGATAAAAGGGCCATATGGAGATAAGGAGAGGCAGAGATGCAGTGTTGCGAAAAACCCCACCTCAGGTGTGATGACCCACAACTGTGAGAGATCTCATAAATATGGCGCTTATCCCTGAGGAGCCAAGGATTTGTGCTCTATATCAGGCACCCCCACTCTTCGAGTCTGCCAAGATTGTTTGGAGACAAGTCCCCAAAACATCTGGCTTTGGAAATCAATAGAGCTTATGTTCAGGAGAGCCAGAGCATTTTCAGGAATGTTCAGGAATGAACATTCTACTTTTAAAGGGCTTACATGCAGACTCATTCACCTTGGGCCCCAATGAGAAACCAGCAGTTTGAAAAGGATCTAGACCATATGACAAGGAGATTAATTTGCTGATGTTAAAGCATCTGTTAGAAGTTCAAGAGCTTGTTAGAACTCTGGGGACTGAGGCACTGGCACGTGCTGTTTTTATATTTTCCCTCTAACCTGCTAGCACCACAGGGCAGGGAAGGGTGCTGCTCCCATGGCCCTGCCAAAGCCACACACATGGCCTCACAGGGGATGCCCTTTGAGCACTTAGGTCTGGTGGCCGGGTGGTGGTGGGGGAAGGATTCTCTTTCTGGGCCCCATGGATCTGAAACAATCAGAGGGACAGTTCCCAGTAGGTTACCACTTCAGGGCACTGTACATACAGCAGACCAAAACATATCCCAGTGTTCCTGTGAAAAAGGCCTATCTACTTGTCTTGGAGCTTCAGTCTGAGGAGCAGGCTCTAGGCTTACTACACATTTAGAGGCTCTCAAGGAACATAAGCCAGAGGATACCATTTTTGCACTTTCTCTTGGCTTCACAACAGCTCACCAGAACCTCCCAGAAAGGAGCTCATACACTTGTCAGGAGCCCTGATTTTTGCAACTGTTGCCAAGGGGGCACCTCCAGATAACCTGGTTTGAAAGCCAGCAGGATTTACAATTGCAACCCCAAAGGACTGTACATATTTACGTATCTTAAAAGCTGCTTTCTGATGTTCTAGTTTCCAGTCAGCCTGAAACTAGGTGCTGACTTGTGGTACCTCCCTCTGGAACACTTGACACACCTTAACAACCAGGTTCTATCAAGAATAAATCAGGCTGCTTGGACAAAGTCTCAAGAGACAACCAAGAGCGAGGGCAAGGTTAAATGATAAGGTTCATCTTCTATACAAGGCTACTCCTTCAAGACTGGGAGACATGTTTCACCTAATACATAAAAACAAATACCGAGAGTCAAGCAAAATGAGATAACAGAGAAATATGTTGCAAATGCATGGTGAAAGAACAAAATAAAACTCTAGAAAAAAAACCTCAATAAAGATAAGTAATTTACTTGGTAAAGAGTTCAAATGGACATAAATATGCTCACTGAACTTGAGTCAAGCAAAATGAGGAAATGGAGGAATATGTTACACATGCATGATGAAAGAACAAAATAAAACTTTGGAAAAAACTTAATAAAGTATAGATAGCAATTTACTTAGTAAAGAGTTCAAATGGTCATAAATATGCTCACTGAACTTGAGTTTGAACTTGAACATGCTCACTGAACTTGGACATAAATATGCTCACTGAATGGATGAACACAGTGAGAGCTTCAACAAAAAGAAAGTATAAGAAAGTACCAAACAAAAGTCACAGAGCTGAAGAATACAATAATTATATAAAAAGCAACAAGGGAAAAACAACTTGTTATGTACAAGGGAACCCCCATAAGACTGTCAACATGTTTTTCAGCAGAAACTTTGCAGGCCAGAAAGGAGTGGCATGATATATTTAAATTGCTGGAAAGAAAAAACTTCCAACTAAGAATACTCTACCTGGCAAAGTGATCATTCAGAGTCGAAGAAGAGATAAAGAGGTTTCCAGCTAAGTAAGAACTAAGGGAGTTCATCACCTACTAAACTGGCTTTAGAAGAAATTACATAGTGAAGGTAATGGATCAATCAGTTATAAAGTTAGTATGAAAGTTAAAAGATGAAATTGGTAAAAATAACTAAATAACTAAAACTACAATACTCAAGAGATACATAAAATAAAATGTGGTATCAAAAACCCCATAAAACATGGGGAGGGGAGTAAAAATGTAGAGTTTTAGAATGCATTCAAATTTAATTCACTATCATCTATATATATATATATATGCTTTGTAGTAACCATAAAACAAAACCTATGGTAGAAACACAAAGATAATGATAAAGGAATCTACATGTAATGCTACAGAAAAACCACAAGGAAAGAAAGCAAGAGAAAAGGAGAGGAACTACAAAACAACTAGAAAACAATTAACAAAATGGCAATAAGTACATACCTACAATAATTATTTTAAATATAAATGGATGAAACTCTCCAATCAAAAGACATAGAGGGACTGAACTGTAACAAAGATCCATATGTGTACTGCCTACAGGAGACTCACTTCAGATGTAAGGACACACACAGACTTACAGTGAAGGAATGGAAGAAGATGTTTCACGCAAATGGAAACCAAAGGAAGCTGGGGTAGCTATAATTATGTCGGACAAAATAGACTTTAAAACATATAAGACAAAGGTGGAAATTACATAATGATAAAGGGGTCAATCCAACAAGAAGATAAAATTTATAAATTTTTATGCAATCAACATGGGAGCACCTAAATATATAAAGAAAATATTAACAGACTGAAAGGGAAAAATTGACAGTGATACAATAATAGTAGGGGACTTTAATACCCAATTTACACCAATGGATAGATTATTCAGACAGAAAATCAACATTAGCCTTAAATGATACATTTGACAAGATGAACTTAATAGATATATTCAGAGCATTTTATCCAAAAGGAGCAGAATATACATTATTCTCAAGTACACATGGAACACTCCAGGATTGAGCATAAGAAGATTGAAATCATATCACACATTGTTTCTGACTACAATGGTGGGAAACTTACAAGAATGAAATGGGAAAAACCCCACAAATATATGGAGATTAAACAACATGTTACTGAACAACCAATGGGTCAATGAAGAAATCAAAGGAGAAATAAAGAGAAATAAAAATACCTTGAGACAAATGAAAATGGAAATACAAGATACTAACATCTATGGGATGTAGCAAAAGCAGTTCTAAGACGGAAGTTTATGATGATACAGACCTACATCAAGAAACAAGAAAAATCTCAGATAAACAATCTAACTTTATATATATAGGAACTAGAAAAAGAGGAACTAATGAAGACTAAAGTTAGTAGAAGAAAATAATAGAGATCAGAGCAGAAATAAATTTAATGGAGACTAAAAAGACAATAGAAAAGATCAATGAAAATAAGAGCTATTTCTTTGAAAAGATATGCCAAATAGACTAATCTTTAGCTAGACTCATGAAGAAAAAAAATGTAAGGGTTCAAATAAATAAAATCAGAATGAAAGAGGAGATGTTACAACTGATACCAAAGAAATACAAGGGATCTATAAAAAAGTATATGCTAACACATTAGACAACCTAGAGTAAATGGATAAATTCCTAGAAATATATAGTCTTCTAAACTCGTTTTATATGGTCAACCTTATCCTGATACCAAAACCAGACAAACATATCACAAAAACAAAATTACAGGCCAATATCCCTGATGAATATAGATGCACCACCACCCCCAACACAACAAAATATTACCAAACCAAATTCAGCAATGCATTAAGAGGATTATTCATTATGATCAAGTGGGATTTGTTCCAGAGATGTAAAGATGGTTCAATATTCACAAATGAATCAATGTGATATGCCACATTAATACAATAAAGAGTAAAAAACCATATCATCATCTCAATGGATGCAGAAAAATCATTTGGCAAAAGTCAGCATCCATTTATGATTAAAAACTTTCAATGAAATGAATATAGAGGAAATATAACTCAACATACTAAAGGTCATAAATGACAAGCCCAAAGCTAACATCAAACTCAACAGTGCAAAAGCATTCAGCTTTTGATCAGGAACAAGACAAAAATTCCCTCTCTCACCACTTTTATTAACCACTTTTATTCCAGTAGCTGGAACAATTAGAAACTTAGGAGAAAGAAATGAAAGGTATTCAAATTGAAAAGGAAGAAGTAAAACTGTCACTATTTGTAGATGACATGATTTTACATACAGTTGGCCCTTCAACAATGCAGCAGCTAAGGATGCTGACCCTCTGCACAGTCAAAAATCTGTGTATAACTTTTGACTCCCTGCAAATTTAACTTAATTACTAATAGCCTACTGTTGACTGGAAGCCTTTCCAATAACATAGTTGATTAGCACATATTTTGTATGATATATGTATTGTATTACTCTATTTTTACAAGAAAATAAGCTAGAGAAAACAAACATGTTAAGAAAATCATAAGGAAAAGAAAATATAGTACTGTACTATATTTATTGAGAAAAATCCATGTATAAGTGGACCCATGCAGTTCAAACCCATTTTGTTCAAGGGTCAACTGTATAGAAAATCCTAAAGCTCCACCAAAAACTTTTATTATTAATAAATAAATTCAGTAATGTTGCAGGGTAAAAAATCAATATACAAAAATCTGTTGTGTTTTTATACACTAATAACAAACTAGAAATTAAGAAAACAATTCCATTTATAATTGCAACGAAAAGAATAAATACTTAGGAATAAATTTAACCAAGGAGGTGAAAAACCTGTATACTGAAAACTATGACATTGATAAAGAAATTGAAGACACAAATAAATGAAAAGATGTTCCATGCTCATGGATTGGAAGAATTAATATTGGTAAAATATCTTTATTACCCAAAGCAATCTACAGATTCAATGCAGTCCTTATCAAAATTCAATGGCTTTTTTCACAGAAATATAACAAAACCTAAAATTTTTATGGAACCACAAAAGATCCCACAAAGGCAAAGCAATCTTTATAAAGAAGAATAAGGTTGGAGGCATCACACTTTCTGATTTCAGACTATATTACAAAACTATAGTGATCAAAACAGTGTGGTGTTGGCATAAAAACACATATTTATCAAGAGAACAGAACAGAAAGCCCAGAAATAAACCTATGCCCATATGGTCAATTAATTTATGACAAAGGAAGCAAAAATATTCAATGGGGAAAGGGCAATCCCTTCAATGAATGGTGTTGGAAAAGCGAGATAGCCACATTGAAAGAATGAAACTATATCGCTACCTTACATCACACAAAAACCTAACTCAAAATGGATTAAGGATTTCACTGTAAGATCTGAAACCATAAAACTACAGGAAAATAAAAGAGATAAGTTCTTTGACATCAGTCTTAGAGATAAGTTTTTGTATTTGACTCCCAAGGCAAGTGTAACAAAAGCAAAAAATAAACAAAAGGGAGCACACCAAACTGTAAAGTCTCCACAGTGGAGGAAATCGACAAAATCAAAAGGCAGCCTACTGAGTGGAAGAAGGTATTTGCAAATCATATGTCCAATAAGGGGCTAATATCCAAAATATATAAAGGGCTTATACAATTCAATTAAAAAAAAAACAAGCCAACAATCTCATTAAGAAATAGGCAGAGGATAGATTAGACAGGCACATGAAAAGATGCTCAACATCACTTTTCATCAGGGAAATTCCAATCAAAACCACAATGAGATATCACCTCACAGCTGCCAGAATGGCTATTATCAAAAAGGAAAAAATAACAAGTGTTGGCAATGAAGTGGAGAAAAGGGAACCCTTGTGTACTGTTGGTGGCAATGTAAATTGGTGCAGCCACTAAGGAGAATAGTATGAAATTCTCTCAAAATATTAAAAATTGAAATACTATATGATCCAGCAATTCTGTTCTGGGGTATTTATCTTAAAAAAAACCCCACTAATTTGAAAATACATATGCACTCCTATATTCATTGCAGCATTATTTAGAATAGACAAGATATGGAGGCAACCTAAGTGCCCATGGATGAATGAAAGGATAAAGAAGACATAATGTATATATAATGGAATACCATTCAGTCACACAAAAGAAATGAAATCCTGCCATCTGTGACAACATGGATGGACCTTGAGGGTATTATGTTAAGTGAAATATGTAAGACAGAGAAAGAGAAATACTATATGATTTCACTTATATGTGGAATCTAAAAAGAAAACAAATGAACAAACAAAATTCATAGATACAGAGAGACCGCATTGGTGATTGCCAGAGGGGAGGGGGCTGGGGGTACGCAAAGTGGGTAACGAGGATCTATAAATAAGTATACAAGAGGTACACACTTCTAGTTATAAAATAAATAAATCATGGGGATGTCATGTACAGCAGGGTTACTATAGTCAATATTATTGTATTATTATATTGGAAAGGTGCAGAAAGTGTATATTTTAAAAGTCCTCCCATCACAAGAAAAAAATTTTGGTAACTTTACATAATGACAGATAAGTAGATTTATTGTGGTGAGGATTTTGCAATGTATATAAATATTGAATTAATATGTTGCACACCTCAAACTAATATGTTGTATGTCAATTACACTTCAATTTAAAAAGTGGACCCTTTAGAGTCCCTGTGTCTGAAAGTGCTGAACCAATTTGGGTAGAGCTTGAGGATTCTTATATGCATCTAGCTTTTGCCCCACTGATTTGCAGGGATAGAGTAATATCAGTAGTTATGGAGCAGGAGGACATACTGGGGAAGCACCTAGAAGGCAGAATGGGAGAGCTTGATGGCTAAGGTGGCTACAGGAATGAAGGAAAGAAAAAGATCAAACATAACTCACTTATTCCTATTGTTTCTCAGTTCATTCACAAAAACAAAAAGACTATTGCTCATTGAATTAATGGAGAAGCTTTCAGAAGAGTTTTTTTTTCCTTTCAGAACAGCTTTAATGAAGCAGCACCAAACAATATTCTCCAAATGATTCTTCAATTTCAGAAAATAAATGTCTGATAGATTGCACACTTTTTGATTAACTGTATGTTTACTGAAAGTTAAATGAAAGGAAAGCTTAATGCTATACATTTTCTCTAGTATATTTAACCTACGGCCACAGACAAATGATAATATTAGCATATATATTTGTAATTCTCAACCTCAAATAAACATTATCTGCTAATACATTTCTCTACTAAGATTGTCCTCCTACCTACCACAATAAATGTATTTTTTACCTTTTGCTCCTACCTCAAACTTTGACCTCCTTCACTCCCCACAATGCCATCACTTTTTTTAATTATATGTGTTTTGGTTGTGCAGCATTATAATTCAACCTCTGTTTACACTACAAAGTGATCACCCCCAAGTCTAGTTACCACCCATCACCCTGCAATTGGCCCCCTTTGCCCCGTTTGCTCACCCCCAACCCCTTTCCCTCTGATAACCACCAGTCTGTCCTATGAGTTGTGTTTGCTAACATCTTTGGTTTTGGTTTTGGTTTTAGATCCCATTCCATATGCGTGAAATCATATGGTATTTGTCTTTCTTTGACTTATCTCATTTAGCATAATAATCTTAAGTTTCATCCGTGTTGTCGCGAATGGAAAGATTTCATTCTTTTTATGATGACCTTGAATCCTCCTACTTCACAGGGAATGTAGACATCATCAGACATGCACAACCCATTTTTTGTTACCAAATTTATAAACCTACCTGCAGTTGCACTTCTTTCTTCCCTTCTGCTGTCCTTCAGGAAGTGTCCCTTCTCTTATCAAATAACTTTTTTTCTCTACAAGGGTCTTATCCCTTCTAATCTTTTTGAGCACTTTGTTCTTCAGGTTGTTCCTTTTCTCTCTTTTTCATATTTGATCTTTACCTTTTTTATTGGGTCATTTCTTTTAGCATACATACCTTCTCTAGTATCTTCCATTAAAAATAACTCTGGGGCCCACATCCCATTGTGTCTCTGACACCTTCTTGATCAAAAGTTCTCTACCCTTTTCTTCATTTCCTGACCTCTCATTAATTCTTTACTTTTGCCTTAAGATGTTTGCTCACTCTTGTCCAAAAATTACTTAAGAAAAAACACCAATATCTACCATGATGCAAAAATAACCTACTAAACATTTTGTCACCTTGTAATATTTCGTTAACCTCAGTCAGTGGCACCTCAGTGTTCTGGTTCTTTTCCTATATTTGTGACTGCATCTTCTCAGAACCCCCTCCATTTACCCAAACTCTGAGCAATGTAGCTCTTTGGGGTTTAGTCCTGGGACCTCCACTCTTCTCCATACTCTCTCCTTAGGTGTTCTTATCCATTTTCTTTCTCTAAGTTATCTTCCTTTTTTCCTCCCTCCTTCCCCCATCTCTCTTCCTACTTCTTTTTTTAATTTCTATCTATCTATCTATCTATCTATCTATCTATCTATCTATCTATCTATTATCTATCTATCTATAATCTATCTCTCTATCTATAATCTATCTCCAAAGAAAATGCAGTGTTTTATTTCTATTGCATATATTATATGCTACTATATATAATTCTAAATCTTAAAAGATCTTTCTTAAATGTTTATTTATTTTTGAGAGAGACAGAGACAGAGACAGAGTATGAACAGGGGAGGGGCAGAAAGAGAGGGAGACACAGAATCCGAAGCAGGCTCCAGGCTCTGAGTTATCAGCACAGAGCCCGACGTGGGGCTTGAACTCACGAACCATAGATCATGATCTGAGCTGAAGTTGGACACTTAACCGACTGTCCCCTTGATATATTCTAAATCTTGCTCTGGACACCTAATCATATAGTTTATAGAGATATACCCCATTTTTAAAAACTATGTGATAGTGTTCATTACTATGAATACAGTCTCAGTTATTTAATCATTTCCCTCCCAGTCAACATTGATATTATTTACAGGTTATTACTTTAATAAATAATGGTGCATCAGATACCCTCGTGCTTTCCCCCATGCATACGCTTGTGAGGGCTTCTCTAGGGTAGTAAGTAGAATTGATGGAGAATATGGGCATTTTAAATTTTACTAATTACTGCCCACTCACCCTCCAATGTAGAATATACATCCACAAACAGAATATGAGAATACCTATTTTTGCACACTCTTGTCAATACTTGATATTACCAAACCTTAGAACTTTTGCCAATATTATGAGTAAAAAATTCCATTTCACTGTGGCTTAGATTTTAATTGTTCTCACTATAAGTGGGTGTGAGCACTCTTTTTCATATGACCTATCGGCCATTTGTATGTTCACTTCTGCAAGTTCTCTGTTCATATCTTTGCCCAATTTTCTCCTGAGTTATTTTTGTTTTTATATTGATTTATAGGAATTGAGTGTAGATTCTGGGCAATTTTTTTCTGTTATGTATGTTGAAGCTACTTAACGTTCCTAAGCTCAGTTTAGTCAATAGGTAATCACGATTACCTAATAGAGTCATTTTGAGGATTAATTGAGATAAGATATTTAAAGCCCTTCATCCAATGCCTGGCACATAGAATTCTTCAAGAAATGGTTGCTGCTGCTATTGTTTATGTTTTTATTGTTTATATTTTATATGTTTATAATAAACAGTATGCTATTATTATTTATATATTTTATTATTATATTTATTATTGTTTACTATATTTTGTTCATCACAAAAACCTACCAAATTTTCTTCAGGCTCCAACTCAAGTTTTCATTCATTTATTCATGCATCTCATGAATCTTTATTGAGGACTTGTTATGTATCAGAGACTGTTGTAGGTGCTAGAGATATATCACTGGAGTCAACCAGCAGTAAGCAAACCAATATATAAGCATATGTATAATATAGAGCCAGTGGGAAGTGCTACAGGGCAGGGTAAGGGGATCAAAAGGGCAAGACAGGGTATGCTATTTTAGGTCAAGGCCAGGGATGACATCTTTTCTTTTTTAGTGAAAAACTGTGTAAAGTAGGAAGACCCATGGGAAAAGCTGGGAGAAAGAGCAAGTACCTTGTTCATGTATTTGTTTATTGCCCATCTTAGTCTTACCGTAATGTAAGACTATACTATACTATTACTATAATATAATGTTTTTTTCATGACTATATTTCCAGAATAGTACCTCTCACACATTAGAACTCAATGAATTCCTCTGGGATTAAAGCCAAATCCCTGCCTTCAGAGAATTTACAATATGGTCAATGGATGAGTGTTACATAGGAAAAATGAACTAATGATAGATTAATAAAGAATTAGTTTCCTAATGAATGATATTGCTAATCAGGGGTTCAGGAGTTCAAAAGAGTGAAAAATCCAGGAAAATCCTGGCTTGAAATAGGCTAGAAAGACAGAATTTTAACATGGGCCACATGTTAAATGATGGCTAGCCTTTGGATATTTGGAAAGGAAGTGGGAAACTTTCCAGATAGGGTGAATGGTTTATGCAAAGGTGGGGCATATGTCAAAAGTTTGATTGTAATAGATACTGGGAAAATTTAAGATATCAGGTTGAACATTTGAGACATCAGTGAGTAGTCACTGAGGTTTTTGATAAGGTATGCTAACTAGGATTTTTAGAATTTTATATAAAATGAATTGGAGAGGGGAGAGCTTATAGGCAGTTATTGCTACTGTTCAGAAGGCAGTAGGTTTTGCACTATGGTGATGCCTTTGGAGATAGATGGGAAGAGAGATTTGAAATATGTTTGAATAAAGATCTCAGGGGGATTTTGTTTTGGACTAAATATGCATTGGCTGGTCAAATGTGTTGCTAAGGACAACTCCGAGTTTCTTAACTTGGTTGACTGAGTGATGGTGCCATAGACAGAAGTTCCAAATGGTAAATTCCTTTCAGGGATGGGGGCCGAGAGAGGAAAGCGGGTAGAAGTCAAAGTGATGGAAGATATCCAAGTGGAAATTTCCAGTAAGACTTCAGATGACTAAGGGATTTAGAGAATGTAGTCTCTTTCCAAATCTTCTTTTCTTTTTGCCTATATAGAAAGTGTTTACTTTATGTGCTTCCCTGTGGCTCTGTTGATTACATTCTTACGTGTGGTTTGAAGCTCCTCTGGCTTCAAATCTGTATTTGTTTTGGGCATGGTTGGAGTAGAGTGCTAATGAGCCCAAGGTCATGGGTTTGATCCCCAGAAGGGCCAGTTAATTTCATGGAGAGGAAAACTGTGTTCTGTGGTTCACAGACTTTACCCCTAATCCTGTCTACTTGTCTCTAAACTACGTAGTGTTGGTCCCAAGGGAGCCCATGAGAAAGCGTGAGTGATTATGTGCTATCCATTAAAACTACTGGAAGAAGGGTTTCAAGTGGGTTTATCTGGGTTGCTTCTTCAAGAAATGTTGTTTGCCTTCCTCCTTCAGCTTGTGGACAGAGATCATATTTTCAGAGACAACGTCATGACCAAATGCACGTGGAACAGTATTGTTTATGGCCACCCACATCTGTTTTACCACATTTATTTACTTCTCAGGTAAAAGGCAGTGTGATGATCCAAGAATGCGTTGTTCGGTTCAAGTGTCTTCTTGGAAGCATTTGAATATTATCAGTCTGATTTTGGGAATTGGCTTACTAATATTGTACAAATAAGCCCTGGAGAGAGAGCATGAATGTGCCCAAAAGACTCTCTAAGCAAACCTTTCATTGACATATTTTCCTTATCTTATCAGGCTGCTCTAGCTTGCTGCATACTCTTACTGGGAAATACAAGTCTATACTCAGAATTCTTGCGAAATGGTCATTCGTGAATACAGCATACAGTGTGCTGTGTTTAAAAGAGTGACGGTGTCCATAGAATAACCTTTGGGCAAACCCACAGAAGGCATCTTCTACGCAAGTACGGAGTTGCCAAGATTTGCTGGGATAGCATCTGAAGTCTGTTTCTGTGGATACTGCATTTTCAAAAATCAATCCTAGAGGTTCTCAAATTGCTTTTCCAGTTGACTGATACACCCCTGGGTCCTGCAGGAGCAACCCAAAGAAGATTTGGCATAATGTTACACACATATTGAAAGATTCAAACTAAATCCGCACAGCTTAAGACGCACTTGAAAATAGGTTCACTTTTCTTTCAGGGACTCTTGTGTTTGCCCCATCAGGGATATTTCTATTTGACATTATGGAAAATTTGAAAGGCTGAGTAGTAGGAGACCAGACCATCAAATATGATTTAACAGGTTGCCAAGAATTACAGTGATAACTTAGAAGAATATGGTATGGAAGAAATATGACCAAAAGTAAAAGGTAGGATAACTGAAGTTATATGCTGATGAATTCAGGAAAACTGGTTTAAAAATTATTGGTGTTTAGGTTGTGCATAATGAAACACGAGGGACTTATCTGCATTGTTTTCTTGAACTGATTATAGTAAAAGAATAGTTATTTTGGTATTATATAGGGACAGCCTGAAAATACAATATAAGTTCTTAAAAATCATTATATGGAAAGATTGTACCTCTGATGGCTGGGCTGGAGTGAATAAAGAGAAAGGATCAGTGACACAGCAAGAAAATGCTGGACACGCATTTGTGGTGCAAGGAGTTTTGGGTTCAAACAGTACTTTCCACCTGATTTTGCTGTCAGAACCAAATTAAGAAAAAAAGGGGTCACTTGGTCAGTGTCAGAAAAGTTGAGTCCTTGAACCAGAGCATATGTAGGAAAGGGTGTGACAAGCCAATGAAGAGAGTTCTACTGCAGATATCTTAGATCTTTAATTACTTCTCTCATAACTAATAATAACAATGGAAGTAGAGATAATGAAAGTAACCGGACAAATGTTAGGAATCACACCAATCAAGAGCTGATGAGCAGACCAATGCAGAACTGTGCCAGTGTTTTAATGTAGCCATAGAGAAATCGAAAAGATGAAAAGAAAATATTAATACAATGTGATGAGTTTCCATAAACGTTAATTTATTAAATTTAAGAAACTTCTCTTTATTCTTATATTATACCCATGTTATTTAAATGAATTCCTTTGTAATTACAGAAGATTTTTTTTAATATCCTTATTGTAGTCAAATATATTTTTCTACCTTATATGAATTTATACTTTTATTTTTGGAAATTTCACTATTTCGAGAAATCTAGAAGCTTAGTTAGGGACTTGCATGATAATGCTTAATCCTCAAATACGAATATTAGGTAGATGATATTATTATTATTGTTATTATTATTATTATTATTATTTTACAAAAGAGGAAACCAAGACTCACAGAAGTTGTTTTAATTTGTCCAAAGCAGCCAACTAGAAGTGTCAGAACCACAACAGAAACCCACATCTGCCTGATTTCAGTTCTCATGCTTCTTACCACCATGTTATTTCTGTGGGCATTAGTGAGGGTCCAGTGAGGGGAGGTATTGTAAACAGAGGGTATTCTAGGTATTGTAAACAGAGGGTATTTAATACAGGTAATGGAAGAGATGAGTATCCAACTAAGAAAGTGGAGTCAACTCAGAGATCAACATTAGGAAGTGACTACCATCCTTTCAGACAGGAGGTGGTGTTCCCATCTGAGAAAAAGCATCTGGGTGGGTCTAGGTCCCCTCTGGGGACAGGGTGCTACTCAGGGTGGGAGCAGGGACCATGGTGGACTTGCCGTTAGTGCCAAAGTTGCTACTTGAAACAAAGAGAGAAAATGGGGGAAACACCCTGGCTTCTTCCTTCCTCCTGCCCTGCTTTTTTGTTACAGTACCTCTTACTAGGCAAACCTACCAAGCAGCCAGAGAACACAGAGACTGGAATATGTTCCTTGTGAAACAGCCAATGAAGGGAATGTTGGGAAATGGATATGAGAGCAAACAGGTAAACATTCTAGCCTAAAATATGTACCTTTTACTGTGGCTGTGAGGTCTAGAGATACCAGAAGAGACTTTTCTTTTTTTTTTCTTTTTTTTTCTTTTTATAATAGTTTATTTTCAAATTGGTTTCCATATAACACCCAGTGTTCATCCCAACACGTGCCCTCTTTAATGCCCGTCACCCCCTCTCCCCCCTCACCGTCAGTTTGTTCTTAGTCTTTGAGAGTCTCTTATGTTTTATCTCCCTCCCTCTCTGTGTCTTTTTTTTTCCTTTCCCCTCTTCCCCTCCCCCTGGTTTTTGCTTAGTCTCACAAAGTCCACCTATTCGTGGAAACATATGGTATCTGTCTTTTTCTGACTGACTTATTTCACTTAACATAATACCCTCCAGTTCCATCCATGTTGCTACACATGGCCAGATTTCATTTTTTCTCATTGCCACATAGTAGTCCATTGTATATATGTGCCACAACTTCTTTATCCATTCGTCAGTTGATGGACACTTGGTCTCAGAAGAGACTTTTCAATATTAACAGTGTCAGAGAATTTATTTGGCATAGGAAGGGGATGGGCATGTTTCCATTTCCAAATGACCTTTAAAGCAGAGAAAGGCAAAAGAAATAAGGAGAGAGTTTTGGTCTTCGAGTAACCCTGCCTTTGAGTATTTACGGTTCTATGAGAGTGGCTGAAGTAGAAGTTCTGGGCCAAATAAAGTGGCAGGGCACAACCCTCAGTATGGTTTCTGCCTCCGATATTGTTGTCTGCTTCCTTCTTTAGAGGAACGATTACTTTCTCCTCACTCTCTTTTTCTCCCTCTCTCAGAGATTTGGGGTTGTGAAGGACAGTCTCATAGTTGTGGAGTGGAATGATGGATTCAACCATAGTACTTATATAGAGACTTGCCATGAATAGAGATGACAGCCACCCCACACCTCACTCCCCATTTCCATTTGGAGAGACACTGTTACTACTGTTCCCTCAGGAGGAGGTTGGGGCTAAGTAGAAGCCGCTGAGTTAAATAAACAAAGAAGAGTTATGAAATTATAAGATAGTTACTCCATTTTTAACTTTCCTGGTAGTAGTCATTAAAAAGAGAAACCTCCTTTCTAGGCAGCATTTCCTACCTTGCTTGAAATCCAAGGTCGAATTTTACTTCTGATATACTGCTGCAATTGTTTCAAATCCAATTTACATCTGTTTCTGTTTTTACTGATTGCTTTATTCTTTTCAAAATCATCTAATCCCATCACAGGGTGAAGGAAAGAACATTCAGAAACCAGATGTTATATTAACCATAACCATTATCCTTTATTGCATCCCGGAGAGATTTAATCTCTATCCATAAACAGGTGAGGAAGACACCAGCTTTCAGCTCAGCATTTATACTTTAAAGATGCCTCACTGAGAAGAGGGCAAAGACTCTGCCATCCACCTGCCATTTTGACCCAGGGAGGATCACAGTCGGTATGTACAGCCCAGTGGCTCCGTTCTATCAAACCCAAAGCTCCCCGTTATGTAACCAATATTTTATGATATACACTTTGATGTCCCAAAGAGAAATTCATAGGTAATGCTGACATACACAATTTCAACAAAAATCAAAATGATGCCTGAACCATAATATAAAGAAGAACTAAAATGAAAATAGTTATAATAGAATAACATGCATTACAATATAGAAATGGCTCAGGCACAACTCTAATAGAACACATGATGAAGTGGTCAGATGTTTACACTTAGGCGGAGAATCGTGAATGTGACAGTTGCAAGCAGACTGATCCGCTCAGAGAACGGAGAGATTCAAATAGCACAATTAGCATTGTCATCAATGACGTTTTTTCTAAAATAATTGGACAACACTTGGTAAAGTTCCAAATGAAATAAAGTACCACCTTCCTGTTAATTTACATGGTAATCGCAGTCCTGGAAAAATTCAGCTTATATTAAAATCATGCAAAAATACTTTGAGTTTATAAGTAAATTAGAGTTACAGTCTTGGCTTATGTGATTACAAATAGGTTTGTCATCTACATGAAATGTCTGAAGTCCTAACTCCTGTCCAGTTAAATGCCAATAATGCCTTCCTCAGTCATCATGACGAAAACCCCAAACGTCCTTACATGTTTCCCAAATGCCATCTGGGGCTAGCATTATACCCATTGGGAAGCCCTAGAGTGGGATAATTAAACCCTTTTGAAGGACAGGGATATAAGAACACGGGTCTCATGAAACTCATCCCTTGAATACACATTTTTGTCTATGGAAGCCCCAATTCAACCATGTCCCTACTGCCTTTGATAAGCTGTCAAGAGAACAATATTGGCATATTGTTGCCAAACGTCTTGGCAACATTCTTCATCATCGGCTTCCAGTGTTACTTCTGGGGAAATGGTTCATTTCTGGACTGTACAAGGACCCCAGCCATACCTCCTCACTGAGGAATCCCGAGATTGGCTTACCATCGGATGTTACATGCACTAGGTGAAGGATTATCAGGTGACACTGCAGTGTGAATGAGCAGAGAAATGGCAATAGATAGGGCCGAAGGCCCAGTTAGATACATTGGTTATTGAGCAAAAATTCTTATTTATCTTCAGAATATAATAGGCATAAATTATCACTCAAAGGTGCAATTAGCTATATGTTTGCCGGTAGCATGTAAAACCAAATGTTAACAAGAATATATCTGTCAGTAAGTGGAACTGTCCTCGTGTCTGGATTGAGGCATGAATGGCAAAGTAGTAAAAACACGGGTTTTGGTGTCCTCAGACCCAGATTCAAGCCCACCCTGCCTATCTGTGACCTTCAGTAAGTTAAATAATGTCTTTGAGTTTCCATTTCCTCATCTGTAAAATAGCGTTTGTAACAGTGCCTGACTCATAGAATTTTTGTAAGGACTAATGAGATAATAGAGGTAAACCATTTGGCATAGTGATTGACCCATAATAAGCGCTCAGCAACTATTAATATTATTAATCAACAACATTAATCATTATTGTTGGGTGATGGCAATTACAACTCTTATAGATCTTATGGGAAGGCAAAAATGTCATTTTAAAAAAGAGGCTGCAATTTTACTTAGATGACCTTGAAGGAAGACAAAATTCCTCTTAGGGACAGAATCACTCTTTTGTTTAGGAAAAATCACCTTTGGGGCATATTCAGTAATAAAAAGTGAGCAGGTCCTCCTCCCACTCCCGCCAGGGGTGAAGCTATGATGGGGAAGACTGCCCTGCATGAGAATGCAGTAGAATGTCCTGGCAAATTCTTTCTAAGGGAGAGGTTGAAGGGTTGGATAGGAAGTAATTCCAGGGAAAGTTTGCTGAGAAGAAGGGGTCTTACTAAAATATCAAGAGGCACTTGAGCAGCCAGAAATTCCTTAATGGATTTTAGTGACAGTAATTTGACATTTGACATTGGCGGGCGATTTATGCCCCATGCTTAATTGCCTCCCGCTTGCTTCATCATCCCCAAAGCCTTTAGTGAAAGGCGGTACTCACATTAGCCTAGTGTGAAGGAAGGGAGAAAAGTATTGTCTAGGGGAGAAGGTGGAGAGAAACAATGCAGTTAGAAGCTCATGGCCACTGGAAGCAAGATGCTGAGCACAAATATGACAAGGAGGCCTGGAGAATTGTCAGTGTTAAGAAGAGTCACAGAAACTCTGAGGGAGCCACAGAGTAACGGTGAGCTGCACATGGGAACATAATAAACTGGTATTGCTAGGAGTTCCTTAAAATCAAGTACAAGGCTCCTGAGTCTTTTTGACATGTAGGTAACTTTCCAAATAGCCCATGGAAGGTTTAAGAGCAGGAAGATAGAATGAAATGCTTTCAAATAACAAGAGGGAAATTACTAATCTTTCCACTTTGTGCTTCTACAAATGTTGCTATGAGTTTCATATTCAGTAAAGAATTAGAAAAATTTATTGAAATAAAAATCCAATGCTGAGAGACCACATTCTCATGGAACCACACAATATTGGGAGTGTACTGAATGCTACTTGTATATGTGTCCTATTGATAGAAAATCTTTTCCCAGACCATTTGTGTCATGGATTATAACTCACTGTTGGGTTACAGTGAGAGGGGTCAGTTACTTAAACCTGCTTTATTGTTAATGCATATATTGTACAATTTATACATCTTTTACATAGTTTGTACAAGTTCTTTGAAACATTTATTGTTAAATATAATCTGTAAATTCTATAAGATATCTCCATTCTGGTATATGATTAGTTTTATTTTTCTGGGTAAATTTTCTTGTTTATTTGTTGCAGTGACTTTAATTAATAAAAATGCTACATAACAATAGAATTCTTAAGGAATGACACATTACACCAACATTGTCCAAAAGAACTAATTAATCAAACATGATTCATTTTAATGTAATTACTAAAGAAAGATATATCATTTTATTATGACACTCTAGCCATACATTTTTCCAAATATGGTTACTTAACAGTAAATGTAAGATAACGATTCAGTTAGTTACAGTTTCAGAAGTCATTAGGATTGATATTCCTCTGCCATAAATGAATAATGATTTCAAATGCAATCAGAATTAATTTAATAAAAAATGCCTTTGAACTAAGACAGATATGATGAATGACCAATCATTATTTTCTTGTTCCAAAGTAGCAGGGAAAAATTCAGTGTCTGTAAGTGTCTTTATCACACCTGGTTTGTAAGTGTGATAAAAACACGTGAAGCAAAACACATGATATAATCCCATTTCTCCTAGTCCATTAACTCTCTTAGTAATAAGAGATCTGACATGGTTCTTGGGGCCTTTATGTAAACTGAATACAAGCTGCATGGTGTTTGAAAGTTTTTAATATTTTGAATAGACATTTTAATGATACACAGACACAGATAAGAGATGTGAGTAGACAGTTTGAGGTTGCGGACTCCCTCCTGCAGTGTGTTTAGCAGCAGGTACAAGATAAATATCCAAACAAAATCAGATTAAGGGATTAACAGAAGTGACTTTGCACTGGGTTGGTAAGTGGGGCCAGTGGGTGGTTTGGAAGGGATTTTGAGTTTTGTTTTTATTTTTCCTACTTTGACATCAATGTAGTTTAGGTAAAAGAAAAGAATATAATGTTTAGTTTTAAGATATAGTAGACCTGGGCAATTAAAAAAAGGGGCAGATTCTAAGTATTATGAAAGGTCATTTTGAAGGTGACAGGTGATTCAGCAAGGACTAAGTAGGAGAAACTATCTCCATCTTACCTCACATTTCAATTGGGCAGTAGCATTTGGACTTTTGTGTTCTCCATTTTCGAATTAAAAAAATTTTTTTTTCTCCTTCAAAGATCTTATCAATGACAGTTGAAGAATGGGGAGAAAGAAGGACCATGTTTAAGATCCATGTATAACCGTAAATTAAGAGGAAACATGTGGAGTATTTGTTTTTAAAGAGGTCCCTTTAATTACAGGGTTTCAGCCTGGTCACCCTTTTCTAAAATTTTGAGGCAGATACTGAATGAATAAGGACTGGGAGGAATAGAGACAGTTTCAAAAACTCCCCGGGCCTCTGTCTTATCGATGAGAGGTTTCTCAAAAAAAGTATTGTTCCAAATAAGACTTGGTTATTTCAACTGGTATCTTTATCCTGTACCATATGCACTTAAAGCTTCAGGCAGTCTTCTCATCTCCTTTTTTTTAAATAGAAATCACACACAAAAAAATACCTATGTATCAGTTTCTAATACCTAATAGGAAAGTCTTTTAGAATATTAAAATAGCAATAAGCAAATATGTACTAGAGGATTAAACACTAGCATTGAAGACAAACAAAATGAAAACAGAGAATCAACAAAATTTTTTTCTCATCTTTGCCCCCTCATATTCTGAACTTCATAATCATTGCAGGCAAGGGGCATAAAGAATTCTTGTATTAAAAAATCAGGTTTATCTTTTGAAAATATTGTTGGGAAAGCCCAGGTGGTTTGAGTGGGAATGCTCTTTCTTATGAAAAGAGACAAACAGGATCTATCTCTAATAAATTAGTATACTCTTTTAAGATTAAAAATAGCAAAAACATTTTAAATAGTCTGATTATAGTTTCAACAAGTCAAACATACACTTCTATCTACCCTATAGTTTTAAAGAGTCTATGTGGGTTTAACTTATCATCCCTCATTCCAATATAAAAAAAAAAGAAGAAAGAACCAAGTCATTTTTGAACATTAAGATATTCATAAAGACTGTATAAAGTAAAAAAAAAAAAAAACCAAAACAAAAACAAAAAAATCTTCACAGATTGTTAGCCATCTCTTTCAACAATTTCTCATAAATTCTTCTCTTTCCTTATCAGTAGATAACCCCCATCTCATAAGGAAATACTTTCCAACACTTCCCAATGAGATCAGTGATTGCTTTTTATGAGAGCTACCGCTCTTTGAGATGTTTAGATGAAGGGAGAATATCTTCTATAAACCAGTAAATGCCAAAGAACGACTTAAGGGGGATGTGGCAGAAGCTATTTTTAGCAGATTTAATCTATGCATTTTTTTCTCCTTGTTTTTATTTTCTCCACTTGCTGAATATCTGTTTTTTGAGCAGAGAGCACAAAAATCAGTAGTAACTTTATCATCTTTTGTTCTGCCATTTGCCTCTAAGGTCCTTCCCCACCCTCCCCCCCTTTTATACTCTATGTTCTTGATTAAGATATTTAGATTGGATAATGTATTGCTAATTTTGCTGAGTTTGAGAGCCAACAGAATAATGGAGCCTTCTAACTTAAGAAAAATGCCATCTTCTGCCTCCATACCCCCAAACTCACAATTTGGTGAACAGTACGCTACTTGTGAGTGATAAAAAGTTGAAAGGTGGTGGTGACTAGACCTACTGCTATTTTATTAAGCCATCTATCTATAGAATTGTTGTTTTCATACTTTAAAAAAATATGTCTATGCTTTCTTTTTTTTTCTTTTTTTTTTTTTTTTTTAGTCAAGTACTTTCTTAAAGAAACAATAGCACCACATTGGCATAGCTGGCCAAACAATAAATGGGAAAGCAAAATGTGCTACATCTTCCATTCAAGCAGTCTCCCAAGTGCATAAACTAGTAACAGAAACCCTGGAGCCACAGTGCATGAGATGTTTTCATCTGCACAAACATTGACATTCCAAGGAGAGGTTGGATTCTCAAGGGAGGCCAGGCTTTTTTTTTTTTTTTCAGTAAGATTTTCCAAGGAAGTTATTTCTTCTGAGTATTCCTTTGGACTCTTAGGACGAGAGAGAGAGAGAGAGAGAGAGAGAGAGAGAGAGAGAGAGAGTGTGTGTGTGTGTGTGTGTGTGTGTGTGTGTTGTGTGTTTGTGCATGGAAGGGTAGATGTTGCAAATTTTTCTTTACCTCTAGAAGAGTAGATTCTGATGGAAAGATACATTAACTTTTTCAGTGGAGCCTCCTCATCTTAAAGTCTTAAAGATATCGTTATATTTTTGGGGGAATTGGGAACAGAAATTTGATCTAGGTATTCAGTACTGTCAGTTAAATTAGAACTAAGCCTGTAGGCTGAAAGCTCATTCTTACCAATATTTTCAGCTTTTTTATAAACATTTTGAAATTGCCTCACTTGAAAAATCAAAAGTAAAGCTTATGAAATTGCTTGTGAAATTTTAGGTGCTCCTGTCAATCCTGTGTCATTCTGCTGTGGTGTATGGGATCAACTGATTTTTGAAGTTTTACAGTGATTTGTCTTCTAGCTTTATTTCATTTAAAAATAAGATAGCTGAGTTAGTATAATTAGTTAATTTTTAATTCATTGATTTATGATATAGTTAGAGAGGATTATGTGTTGGAAAAATTAAGAAAGATAATATGGCTTTGCATATTTAAGCTTTCCTCACTGGGGTATTTTTGGCTGTGAATAGAATTATTAAGTGAGTGAAATAAGTCATAGACACTCTTAGAATTACCATATTCAACTGTGTCTGAAAACTCTGTGTCTGCAGAGAATTATAGGTAAGGTCTTGTGGGGAGACAGTAATTTTAAAAGATATACATGAAGAACAAGAAATAAAAACCAGAAGTGCCATTTTGGGAAGAGGGGTCCAGCACCTAATTCCATAGACTACATCCATCTGGAAAATAGATGAAGGGCAAAAATGAGTTACAGTTTGTTTTATATTTGTCTGTAGTGATCAGAACATTGCTCAGCACGACAGAGGTGCTCAATTCAAATAATGCGGAGGGTCTGAGGGTTTAAACACTTACTGGCTGAGCAGAGATACCTACTCTATAGGCCTTCTTTTGGGTATGTTTGAAGATCCAGGAAGTCAGACTTTTTCTGGTCTCTCAACCTTGAGGTAAACCAGTGGGATGAAAACTAAAGATAATATTTTTGTTTTCTATGTATACTTTCCAAGAATAAAAGGGATACAATTTGCACGAAGTAATCAAGCCTGGTTGCTTTTCACCAAACATTTGAAGGCAGATAAAAAGACCTAAATGATGGATGATTCATAAGAAAATCTTGATAGGTAGTTGGGAAACATTTTCTAGGCCACCATGGGCCTGTCCTCACTGTTGGGTTTTCTTTGTATCAATTTTCAGTTGAATGGATAAGACGCACCCTCAGAGGATCAGGGGTCACTCTTGTAAGCAGACATGAAGGAAAATTTCTAGTTTTGAAGGAAAATTTTGCCTCTCAACTAGCAACTCTAGTCAAGTATATTTTAACATAAGCTAAAAAAAATTTATGTATAAGTAAATAGAGCTAAGGAGAAATGCAAATTTATTAAAGACAGTAATTTTGTGATTTTTAAAAATTAGATATTATTTCAATATTTGAAATATTAAGCCATATTTTTAGATTGCCCAAAGAGAAATAATAACTATATTATTCAAAATGAATAAAGTATCATTTATAATATCACAAGAAGTGTTACTACATTATTAGTAACTGCCTGGGAGAGTCAGATGGAGTAGTTGCTAACAGATGGAGTAGTTGCTCTTTCACTGGTGGAAATATTTCTTTTTTTCTTTTCCTTTCTCTCTTTTCACTTTGTATTCATAAATCCAAATTCAGAATTCAGATCAAATGTAAATCAAATACTTCTAACTTATTTTGAAAAGTATTTTAAAGGCGATGGAGCTGTTAGCTTTTAACAACTAGATAGTTGGATAGTTCATTAGATAGCTTCATTGACAAGAATTAGCATGTCAGGAGCATTTGGCTAATCAATTTTCTAGTTATACTGTGAATGGGTTGTTTATAGAATTCCTGGCATCCCAGCAACTCAAGGGCTCTGACCATGTGCCCTCAAAGCAACCCAGGAAAAATCTGGAGCTTTATCTTTTTAATCCTCGTACCACCCCTGTGAGGTAGGTAGATGGCGTATTGCCCCCATTTTATAGATGAGGAAACTGAGGCACAGAGAGGTGAAGTGACTTGCCCAAAGTCACACAGCGGTGAGTCCATGACAGAGTCGGCAAATGTTTGTTTCTTCAGTGAGGAATAGAAACCAGGACTGTTAAATTCTTAGCCTTCTACTTTTTCTACTCCCCTCTAGACTCACCAATCAAATTTGCATCAGCAGACTTTTTGTCTTTAGTTTCTCTTGGAAGGCATAGTTGCAGGAATTTTGCCTTCTTTCCCAAATGGATGGAATTTTAGTACCCTTCCCCTTTGTGTCATTTTTGGCTCCAGGCTTCTTTTGTTTTGCTTTCACCTTTTACCGTTTTGGCCAGACTCTTTCATATAACAAACTACAAAATAGCACCATTGTACTAAAAAACAGAGTTTTACATACTGTTTGTGATATATCTTGTATTCTTGATATGCTAAATTTACATAGTGCTCTACATGGAAAAAATAAAAAGAGAGAAATTACTAATCAGGTTGCACACTAACTCATCATTTGAAGGAACCGTTGAGAGTTTGAGACTTTCTATGCTTAAAACATGCCTAAAAATGATTAGCCTCAAACTGCAACTACTTGCATTTTTTTTAGCAAGATGTGGAAAAATAACGCTTTGTGTCTAAAATAAATGCATCCAACTTATATTTGGTACAAATGCCACAGATGGAATCTTTTGGGTTAAAATCTTTTGGGTGTGCTACTTGACTGCTTGTTGCTGCTCTTGAGGAGGCCAAATTTGGCAAATAAAAAGATGATGAAGTGGGAGAGGGGGTGAAGATAGACAAACAAGATTATCAGACACTGTAAAACAAATGGCCTGTGTTGTGTAGAAAGAAGTGCAAATAAAAAAAATTAATAAACCACTTAGACAAGGCTGCTGAATGAATGGCTCCAGTAGCCAAGACTCAGAGACAAATTTAGTGCAACTGGATCTATACAACGCTCATGCATTTGTGGCTCTTGAGAGGCAGGGACTAAGAAATATATATGCATATATATTTCTTTTTTTCTCTATAGAACATTATTGATAAAGGATCAACAGCAATCTACCAACTCCAGGACCATTTTTGCAAGGTGCAAAGTTTTTAACAATCACTCCTAAAGACAATGTTGGAATGTTTACTTGCGTATTTCATTGGGGGGAATGCCCATCTTTTGAAATGTCATCAAACTTATTTTTTGGTAGGTCTTCTGGTGTTTATCAGGTAACTCATACAGAGCAAAGGATCCTGCCGGTGGCATGTCATTCTTCACAATTCAGGAATTCCTACATCCTGTAGTTCTTGTTTCCTGCACTCCCTCTACTTGCGTTCTTCAAATGTACTTCCTAAAAATAAAGGAGAAAAAGTGACATTAAAACTTGAAGAGCTTTTATGTTCCCTACCCATCTATTTCTAACATGGGGTCTCAACCTTTCATATTTTATACCTCATCAGTCAATCTCATAGAGATCTTGGGTCTGTTTTTTCCCTAAGAAAGAAGTGGATAGGCCTTTAGTTTTTAGTTTAGTTGAACCTCACTCAGGCTACTTTTATGTGTCCCTGGTGGCATGAGGACCACAGATTGCTTTATAACCACACAGAAATACGTTTCTATTAATCTGCCGCTATCACAGATTTGTTGGCAGAAAGGAGATTCTGAAAAATTGAGAATCCTGGCCTGTGGCACCTTTCCCCAGTGAAAGAAGGAGAAAGAGGAGGAAAAAAAACACACACACAAAGGAACACGTTCTAGGATCATCTTCTGTTGTTTTATTGCATTTTGTTCTCTTTACTTATTGTAAAAAGAAGACATTTCTTTTTCATTTTTTTCTTTTTCTCCTTTGGAGTGAGGGAGAGTTTTAGAAGTAGAAGATTGGGAGGTTTCATAATTGATTTAGAATCTGTAAGATCACAAACTACTGAGTTGGGTTCGAATCCTGACTGTTCCATGTTTAGTTATGTGTGAACTTGTGCAAATGGCAATCTCTTGTGTCTCAATTTCACCTATAAACTGCCATAATAATAGGATTAAGAATTAAAGAATTAGCGTATAAGTAGACTAATAGATCTGGCACATGGTAAGCACTATGTAAGTGTTAGCTATTATTATTATTATTACTCTTTACTCAATATTATATTTTTCATCTTCATTGGAAAGTCACCCTTCCTGGACTAAAAACCCTGGTACCTTGCTTTTGTGCTACTATTCACTTATCAGCAAACAATGCTTTTATCCAAGGAATGTTGAGTTTTGCTTAAAGTAGAAGCCCTATATAGTAGAGGCCTGTTTGTCTGTTCAGTGTTATAGCCCTACGTCTAAAACATGCTTGGAATATTGAAGTTGCTCAATAAATAGCTCAAGAATTAACTAAATGAATGACTATAATGGAGCCTCTAATAATGTGCAGAATCAAGTCATTATACTTTTCCTATAGTTATTATTTAATCCATGAATATATTTAAATAGCAAAGTTTATTTAGACAAATAAGAAGGTGTGAATTAAATCCAGGAGGAAATGACATTTGCATGCATAAACATAAGGTGCTTCTTCTCTTGGTTTCACCTCTAGCTGGGAGAACCTTAGTTAGAGGAGGACATAATGAATAGTTGTTGGTACAGAGCGAGGTTCAAGAATCTACAGTACCCTTTTTCCCCAAAACATGCTTTCATCATGACTAAAAACAAAAGTTCCTACTATGGTGTCTGGAATCTCCAAATTCTTCCTTCTGGCTAAGGTAATGACCTCTCGACCCAATCATTCTTAGGAACTTAGAGGTCATTGTAAGGACCTTGGAGATTGCTCAGACCTGAGACCTGCAGAGCATGAGAAGCTGGGACAAAATCAACTATAATCCCTGGAAATAATACCTATTGGCTAAGGCCCATAGGGATTTGGTAATTTTTCTCACACATATTTTCCAGCTCTACCTAGAACATTAGAGTTATCACCAAGTCCTTCAAAAAAGCAAGTTAGCACTTTGTAAGCTGGTGGTCAATATCCTGTATGACTGAACAGAAGGAAGATAGCATCATTGTATAAATATGTTTATTAAAACAACTAGCTCAGTGGCCATCAAAAAAAGCTTGTGGGAGGAAATTTGGAATTTGTATAGGATAGCTTAGAATGCCATCTGCCTAAAATCCTGGCACTTTTCTCCCAAATATCATACAACTTTACCAAGTCCACTTAATGTCCATTTGTTGCTGTACAAAACATCTACTGTTAAGCTACCAGTAAGTTTGTGTTCCTAATCTTACATGTTATTCTGCTTTCTTAGGAATTCTCCCAAAAAATGGAAGAATGACAAATAAGGCTACAGAGTAGGATCACTACTGTCCCAAACTCCTTGAAACATTTCTGTTCAATGCTCAGTGGACCCTGCTCATGGTAGATAGCTCATCAACCCCCCACCCCCAAAATGGCTATTATTAAGGATATCACCTCTCTACCAAACTGCTGGCCAAATAACAGGTCTAGAAATATGCTAATTTGAGTTTGCCTTTTTTTTTTCTGTTTAACAGGCATACCAGCTTGGAAAAGAAGGTTTTTAGCAATCTGGATAATGCCCACAAAGGAAAATGCTCAAGACTGAAATAGTAACAAATTAAAAGAAAGCCATATGAGGTGTTTAATCTCCAATCTTTCTCTCAAGCCAAATTAATCCCATATTTACAGAAGAAAAACATTCAGGTATCTTCTGTACTTCCCTCTTCAGATTCATGAAGGCAGTAACAAAAAGCACTGTGGTTAGGTTGGTCAACCATATAGATCTTATCCTTTTCCCCAACAGAGAGATTCTTTTTCTTTTCTCTCAAAGCAGAGGTGTAAAGTGTCAGTCTGAGCACAAGGACACTCTGGCCTATTTCTTCTGGGTTTTTTCGGCATTGCAGCAAAACCATGGGCAGAAGCTCACTTGAGTAGAGCAGACTCTGCTCCAAGTAGCATGGTTCCCATGCACACACACATAAGGTGGAGGCCATTCAAAACCAGCTGGGATGTTGTCTGGTTTGCATTTGGCTCCCTTCCCAGGTTCTCACATGTGACTTCTTTGTTGCAGACAATGACGGTGACAAAACAAAAGCACTCAGGGATTTGGTCTCAGTCGCATCTGTTGCTTTGCTCATTGTCTTAATTTAATTATGCTGGCCACCCTTGACAATGGGCAGCAAGTGGAGGCATGTTAGAAGCAGCCGGAGCTGGCACCCACCTTCAATGCACTTCTTGAAGGGTTATGAAACTGTCCCACATTCAGCCAAGCAAAAACTTTTCACTTCAGCAGCTTGTCCAAGACAAACAAACCAGCTGAAACTGTTTCTAGTATGCAACTAGACAGATTTTTGAAAGGAAAACAGTAGTGAGTAAATGCTGTTTCCTATTGACACCAGGGAAGGTAAGATTATTAAAAAAAAAAAAAAAAGTTGGTCCTCTAGGTCACTCAGGTTGGTTGAGGAAATTTATCACTCTGAAGGAAATGTTAACCTACTCATCAGGGAATACGTCTCAAGGTCCTAATTTGTGATACACATTATAACACATTGTGTACCATACATATATTTAGGAAGCTGAAAAATGCCCTGAAGTATTGCATGACATTCACCTTCTCCCTATTGTCTCTTGGCTCATATCCTAGCTCCTAGCTTTACAAAGGAAAGCAATCCACAAACTTTTTGATTAAAAAGATCACTGAGAGCTAATAACAATGGCAGTAACTGTAACCTTGATTAACATTTGCAGATACTTTATAGTTTACACAGTAATCTCCAGTAAGGTGATATTATTTGCTTCAGTCTCATTTATAATCTGAGGCTTGATAAGACTTGGTGACTTGCTTGAGGTCACATAAGAACAAACTGATAGACCTAGGACTAGTAATAAAACAATTTATTATTTTAATAAGATAATTCTATCACTTAGGAGTTGGGCCCTATATTATGTGTATTAATTGCACATATTTTTCTTATTTAATTCTTCTAGTTCTCTTGGGAATGGATGCTTTGTCGTGCCCATTTTACCTTTAAGAATCTGAAGCTTAGAAAAGCTAAACAACTTGCCTAATTTCTTATAAGGACGATGTGACGATGGTTGGGATTTGTACCAGATCCTTCTGATTCTGGAACTCATCAGTTAGCCATTCTACCATATTGCTTCCCCATAGGATTAAACAATATTGGGTGCTTCAAAGTCCAAATCTCTTCCCAATAACAATAATTGACAATGTTATGAGCTGCCCATGATCCCAGATGGTGGTAGATGCTTGTTTAAAGGGTAAGGCAAGACTCTAAACTCAGAAGTAGGGTGCCCTCCCTTACCACAAGTGTGAGTTGGACCCCATTTCTATCATTATTGATAGAAATCTAGAAGCACAATATTCAGTTAGCAAGAGGGAACCCTGTGGATATTATAAGCCCTTCTTTTTTCGCTGCCCATCTTTATGAGACTTTGCCTGAGAAACAGTATCTAAAAGAAGGATCATAATAGTCTCTTTAAATTTCAGAGAGGAAGTAGTGATGTTTTCAGTAGACTATGTTTCCATCTCAGCTACTCCAAACAAGTAAGTATTGTATGACATAAAGTCTAAGAAAAGCCTGGCGCCCTATAAAAATGCTGGGAAATTATTGTCCAGCCTGGAATATCAGCAGCCTATTGTATAGCATTGACCTTCTGTTAAAAAGGGCAAAATGAGGGGAAAAAGAGCAGATAATTGGAAAGATCACCCGCATATCAGCTCTTTACCTGTTGAAAAGGACGTGCTCTATCTATTTGGTTGGTTTGACCTGGAGACGCCTCGAATTGTGGAGGGCGATTTAGATATTTCAGTATCAACTTTGATATCTCTTTACTTCAGGGAATCACAAGTTCAAATTCCATGAGAGTTGGGTCAGCCTTTCATCTCTGGGAGCCAAGAGAGTAAGTGTCATGCGATCTACTCAGTGCTTTGGGGTGTGACTTTTAAAACCAAAGGACAAAGGTGCACATTTCGAGAAACTGGTGGGATTGCCTCTTTAACAAAGTGAAAGGTATATAGACTGGACACAATGTTAGTCTGCTCAGACTCTTATTTTTTTCTGAAGGTAACCCATCCTACTTTTTCTGTGGTTGTGATGGCAATGGCCATTTTTTCCAATATGACCTTTCCTCTGGTCATGGGGAATGGCCCAGAGCTGGCACCTCACCTAATACCAAGACTGAGTTTGGTGGGGATAGAAGTAGACCCATTCCTGGGAAACACGAGATTCCTTTCTTGGCAAACTTTTGGTTCAGGAATTCCCTGGTGGCTTTTCTGAACTTTTCCTTAGACTGTATGGCAGTATAGGACACTTTCACCCAATGTTCTCTCTCCCTCCCCTTCTCTTTCAAGTGGGGTCAGACTTGCATTGTGTTCTGAGGGCTTGCCCAGGCTTCCTGGTTCCTCCTCTATTTCCTTTCACACCGGTTTTTCCCCTAATGAAATCCTGCTCATTTAGCTCAGTCTCATCTTTGTTTCCCCAAAGACCTAGGCTTACAACCTGGTTTGGATCCCATCTCCCCACATAGGAATTACGGGACTTTTGACAATCACTGCATTGTTCTCTCCTTTCCAGTTTCCTCTTCTGTAAAATGAAAGAGTGGGGTAAGAGCACTCACCTCATAATGTTGTTATGAGTGCCTGTGTTTACCCTTATACATTTATCTGGCATAGTTGTGTGTGAGAGAGCCTAATGTTTTAAGGGCCCTTGATTTTGATCCATTCTGTGAACTCATTTATTAGCAACATCAGTCTGCTCAGGCTTCTATGCTATCAGAGTCCACTCTGGCTCTATCTTTGTTAGAGCATTGATGTACTGTAGAGTAAATTTTGTATGTGTTTGTTTCCTCCCTGAAAAGTAAGCTCCTTGAAGGCAGGTAACATGGCTCCTTCATCTCTCTATCCTCCCCATAGGCATGGTGCTTTGAGCAAACACGGCAAACCAGGAAATTCTTGCTAAATTGTTTAAATTTTTCTGCAAAAATAGTGCAATAGAGTTCAAGCCAATAGCAACCCTTGCATGGCTTCCTACTTCTACTGTGCTCCCTACAGGGACAAAGAGCACAGAGCCTCCTCCTGTCTTGGCAACTTAACAATTAGTAGGTTGTGGTATAAGAAATATCAATGAAAAAATGCAGAAAAGAGAGTAAGGTGGATGGTTAACACAATGGAGTCCATCTAGAGTATAGATTCTGGTCTGGCCACTTGTTAGAGCAAGACCTTGGCAAGACATTTAGCTTTACTCAGCCCAAGTTTTTAAATGTATACAATGGGGATAATTTTAGTATTTACCCTACAGGCTAATGGTGAAGATTAACTGAAATAATTCACTATAACCCTTACCACAGGGCTTGTGCTTAATAAATACCAGCTATTCTCACTGCCCCTCTACCCCCTGGGCCCTTTTAATAGTTATTGTTGCCAAAGCGCACCCAATGCAGAGTGCTGTCCTTTCTCTGGCTGGAGAAAGGGAATCTACTTATTGGGTGCTCAGAGCTCCCTTGAGTGCTGGGATAGCAGATGTATACCTCTTTTTTTTTTTTTTTTTTAGTGACTGGTGCATCCCTAGGAATCCCCGGGTTTAGGGAATTTATATTTGTCCCATAATTATTCACAGATCATCCTGATTTAGCAACTTTCTTACTCTTCAAAGGATACCACTTGACTCCATTTAAATATTTCTGTCTGTGATGTAAGAAATCACTACCAAAATTGTTTAAAAGCTTGGGAAAAAAAGAAAAGGAAACAAAAAGCACTGAAGGGTATTTTCCCTCATTGGCAAGAGGTATTTACATTGCCTTTAATAGTCTTAAAGGATGCTGTAAAACACTTCAGGTTCAGGCTGCTTAGACTGTTGATTTTATGGGCAGCTTATTTAGTTAGCTGTTTGTGTTTGTGTTACATTTTTAAATTAAAAAAAAAAGTTTAAGCACACTATCTTTCCCAGAAGGAGTTGATTTTGGAATTGCTGAAAGGTTCGAATGTTGTGGTATTTTAAAAAGTGAAACACCAGATTCTAGCAATTTCACTGATATGTGCTAAAGATTCAGCACATTTTTACCTAAAAACTGGATTTGATTATGTTTTTTACTCTCAAGCCTCCAAAATGCCATTGTTTCATCTGACGTATAACTTATGCTGGGGTACGTAAAGTGGTATATGCAGTGATTTATATTACAATGTTCTGAGGTCCAGGGTTGTAGCTTTCAGTGTCATTTCAATGCCATAGTGATGAGTTCACAGGATCAGTAGGAAAGGGTGTTGTCCTCCTCCACTCATTCTTTGTGTGTGTGACACATCTGGGCAGAACATTCAAATGCCGTGTTCTAAATTTTCCTCCTCACTGAGTTGAGAGAAAATTTGGAAGCTTGGAAGGCTTGTCTGAACTTTTAGGATGAACAAAATAACACTATGACAAGTTAAAGTGATTTGCATCTGTTTGAGGTGATGGGAGCCTTTCAGCATGTAAAAATAAACACACGTGGTGCCAACCGGAGCTTTTCCAAGACAAAAAAATGGCACAAGAACAATTCATGCGTGTATACAGTTTTTAGAAATCAGAATGGCTTCATTGTGCCAACATCACTTTTACCTCCATCCTAATATTCGTTTGAAGAAAGAAGCATGTCATTATTGGCAGAAAGACAAACCAGAGCATCCACTAGTGGCCTAAGTCAACCGATACTAACAATGTAACAGTAATAATGCTATATATTTATTGATTCACTTTTACTTTTCTTATTTTCTAGTCCTACAATGTCTCATGAAACTACTCAAGCATGCCACACTCACTCCATGGCATGAATATTGCATACCCCCAAGTCTACAATAGTCCAGCTGATTAGGAATTCTTGTCCAACCTTCGACCTGACATGGTCTTGCACCTAATCATTTGAAATTTTTGTCTTGCCATAATTGTGATCTACAGCTAAGAAAAGATCACGTCATATTTTCACAGATGGCAGAGATGGTTGGTCTTTGATTACTTGACCTCCTGGAGCTGGCTAGACAGAGAGCCCCATGCAATCATTTATATATTTTACACAGAATTTTAGTAAAACTTTTGGCATATGAATCCCATCTTGGAAGCCTGGGCCACTTGGTCAGTTTGGGTTTGATGTAAAATTTCTTGGTCTCTCATTGGGAACTTTGGGATTATTTTATCAGACAGAAGAGTTCCATCATGTGCAGCCTTTCATAGGTCTTATTCTTGACATCCCACCTTCTTATAGAAATTCTGACCCTACCAGTTAGAGGAGCCAAAGAGGATGGTATAAATGATTGCCACCTTCTTTCCAGATTGACAGTGACACATGCCTACTCAAATAAATGTATGTTCCTTATCTGATCCAATGGGAACAAATGTGTATGCCCAAGTGAATTGAGGGGGTTAGAGATTTAATGGTTACAGAAGGGGAACATGGTGGAAAAAGACACTTAATAGTTTTTGCCAATACCCCCAATCTCTAATAGAAATAGAGGAAGATATTGCTGGGATGAAGACAGGCTGGATGCAATGACTTTTGTGTTGGAACAAGAAAGTTTCTAAAGTTGCAAATTGGTTCTATGTGAAAGTTTCTGTTTTCTGATCTACAGGGTTACTTTCTTTCTCTGTAGATCAGATTGGAAGTGGTTGAAATCTGCGGACCCTTAGATACAACAGAAAGAAAACCAACATCTTTCTGTCCCTTCAATAATGTTCCCTTTGCTTCCTGAATAATATTAATTTTAGGACTAAACCTGGGCCTTTGAGAAGACAAAGGGATAATGTGATTTCTCCTGAAAGATGATTAGTTTTCACATAAGAATTCACCTTCACTGAAAGAAAAACAAAGAAACTGCATTTATCTGTACTTTTGGAAAGTGATTCACTCCTAATTCCTAGTGATTGCAGCAATGCTAGAAGATAAAACTATACACACACACACACACACACACACACACACACGGAGAAAGTAGAGAAAAGAATCCCTTTCTTCTCAAAACTATTTTCTGTAGTTAATTACAGATTGTAAATTACTAATAAGGGCATTTAAAATTGAAATTAGTTGGGTGTACCAATAAGCATTCTATCAAACTTCTATCAAACTTCCACTGTTTCAAAAGAGTTAGTTTCCTGACCAAAGGGTCTTAAAACTGTAACCACATTAGTTAATAAAATAAAGCTAGGAATTTTCCAAAATGTTTTCTAGCTCTTGTTACTTATCTAGCAGTAGCCCATCAGATCTGTAATTGAGCTTCTAGTATATGGTGAGAACTTTTCTGGCTGCTCTCAAGAAATATCTGATATGGACTCACAGGCCCATTGTCCTATATCTCACATAATTTCCCTGCTGTTCTCAATTTCCATTTCTCTCTTTTTGAGTTAAAACCTAAGTCTGTATTTCTGATAATCTCTTTTAGCCGTTGGATAAAAGTGAGGTATCACTAAAGGCATTACAGAGCCCCATTAAAGATGAACCCCAATGTCAGGGAAAGGTGCTCAAATTTCAGTTAACACCCTGAAGATGGAGAAGCCGATTTTACCCTGGAAGTTTGGTAGCCATGGAGAAACATTTGCTAACCTCACCTGCTCCTTTAAAAGTGGATATGTCTTTCTTGCTTATTAGGTCAGTAAATACCATCACTACTTTTCAAAGAAATCCGGTAGCTGGGCTTTTATTCATTTTGATGCACATACAACCTGAAGGATTCTTCACTGAAAGAAAAGCCAAGAAGCTCTATTTACCTATAATTTTGGAAAATGATTCACCCCAAATTTCTAACCTCATAAAAGGCTATTCTGCTGCTGCTTCACCTAAAACACTTTATCTTCTTATTGCTACCAAAGCCCTCCACTTTAACTTCAAACTATCAACTTCGCCTCGGACTAAAAGTCAACTCCATGTTATCTAGTAAATAGTGCAAAAGCCTTATTCCCTTCACATCAACAAGTAAAAAGAATAAGACTTCATCTCTCCCCATGGATGCTAATAGACTTGAGGAATTGCAAAATGTATTACTTAAGAAGACATTGTTTTTTGGTGGTGGTTGGTGGGAGGGAGGTGGTCAAGGGGAGAAGGGAGGGGGAAGGGTCTCTTTGAGGACTCTTTTTTTTTTTTTTTGCTTCTTTTTCCACCCTGACATCCTAACAGCACGCACATTCGGAGCTCTATGAGCTTTTGTTTGTTTTCAAGAGATGTTTGAAAGAAGATCAAATGCCTGTGAAAGGCGCTGGATCGGCAGCTCTAGAAACTGAAATGTCCCGGAAGCTGTGTGAGCCCGGAAATATCCCACATTTCTATTTACTTTGGCAATTTTACTTAAAACTAGTAAGAGCTGGAGTTCATGCTACAATTAAATTTTCCTCAGGCACCATGAAATGAAAACACATATTACATTTGATTTTAACTGGTTGAGAAAAATGGTGGTTTTCTGAAAGTTCATTCTGTGACCTTGAAATAAAAGTTAACGGTTCCTCACATGGGAGAGCTGAGCTTCCATTTAAGTTGGAATTATTCATAGAACTGGGGTTCTCTGGTTTGGAAGGGCTCTTAGATCACTGAGTTCTCTTCTATCATCTGCTTGAAACCCTACAATTCAGAAGTGCTGAAAATTCACCAGAAAGTGCAGGCAAACTTGGTCTCGAAGGTTTTGGTGATACAAGAGTCACTTCCACATGAAGAGATCTGTTAATTTTTCAGATGGCTCGAATTCCCAGAACTAGATAAAATAATATTAACGAAAACTCTAATAGTGATTACTATTTGCCAGGTACCATTTTAAGCAATATAAAAGTTTGTGCACACACACTCATATGTGTATGTATATATATATAATATATAATTATTATATATATATATATAATTCAATCAGTATCATCATTTGACAGATGAGTAAAATAAGGCACAGGTAAATGACATGATTTGCTCAGAGCCACACCACCAGTAAGTGAGAATCAGGATTTGAACCCAGGCAGGTATTCTTAACTACTGTGTTTTATTGCCTCTTCAATCTTTATAATTCTCCTTCATGCCTAGTACAGAGGTTGGCACATTGTAGGTGCTCAATAAAAATATTTTTCAACAAATTCATTTCAGGATTATGATTCCTTATATCTTCCTATTCATTTTACACATAGTCGGTTTGCCCTAAGAGAAACAGTAGAATTAATAGCCTGCCTACTTCAAAAAGGCGGCAAGGAGAACGGTAGGTACATAATATTCACTATAAAGTACTCCTCAGCCAGTTGCCACCTTTAGCAGCAGGGCCTCGAACAATTTCAATTTAAGCTATAGAGAGAAGTTCTAAACAGGCAAGACTTGGGTCAGTGCAACTCCTTTGCTCTCCTTTTTTTTTACTGTGCCCTTGCCCTACTATCCTATGCAAGGACAAGAGGAATCATTTCAGCTCAGCAATGCTACTTATTTTTATGGTCTATCTTTCTTTGCCACTATTAAGCTGCCTATATCACTTATTTGCCTACCTATTTCATCCGTGCATCCATCTAGCCTTATATGCCATAGAAAGGAGGAGATGGAAAGACAATAATAGATGCTTCCTGTTTCATTAGTTCATATTATTCAGAAATCATGTTAGGCATTCAAGACGACTGCTTTAAAGTTGATAAAAACCATTCTAAAAAGAAATGTATTTTAAGCCATAGTGTGAGAGTTAAGTATTCTTTAACTAGAAAGTTCTATTCCTTTTATTTTTCTTTTGAAGTCTTTGCCTTGCTTCTTTTGAATGAGGTTTAGCGTGGAGTATAATTACAGCTTATCCAAAGCCTTGAGTCATAATTGACGTTTACTCAGTCAACAGTGAAATGGGGAAGAGAAAATATCTAAAGAACCTTTCCATAGGACACAAATCATTAATTCTTCTGAAGAACTTGAAGAGGCATCTGTGTTTGTAGGCTACTCTCAGGTGGTAGTCACAGTTAATGTTGGCTTATGCCTGAGGCTGGTCCCAAAGAATGGATGTCTTAGCAGAAGAACTCAGCATCTCCTGAATAAGATGGCTGGCTAGATGGGTTTAGGCACTAGCCTAGCTTTTGTCATTTCAGATAAGCCAGCCTTTTGTAACCATAGCAGAAGTGGATTGATTCCCATTTGGGGCTTCGACATGCTTCTGACTGGACATTTTCCTACCGAGCTAAGTCTTGGGCATGGCCTTATATGTTTTGTTACATTATATCGTGTAATGTTATGTTGTGTTATATTTATTATATAATCCTGGGTTTTCACTGGACCATAGAGGAAGAATGACCCTGAAGTAGAAATACGGCAGGGACATGAAGGACCAGGCAGAAAGTTTCTTTTATACCATGACATCTTCAAAGTAGGTTACTTGGATGAAGTGCTTCACTTCTTGGTTTAGTCATCTTCTTACCCAAAGTCTCATTGTTTGCTTTACTGACCACTTCTCTCTTTTACCGTCTCTAAGCTCTTATAATTCCCAATTTGGATGGTCTGGAGACTTTTTGCTTTATATCTATTGAGATGCTAACCCTACTAATTAAATCAAAGAAGCTGAAGAAGATTTATAAGACCTAAATTCTGTGATTCTATTTAGCTCTTTTACCCTCAGGGAAATCCAACCCCTTGCTCTCATTCATGTTCTTCCTTCTGGTGGAAAAATGTTAAATTAATGGAAGATTTCATCTGTCTATTTCTGCCCCATCTTTTCCTTTTGGAATTCTTTCTTAGTCCATGTTGATTATGGACTCTTCTCTGTGCTCTTCTCTGTTTTCCAGAAGGAGGACCGCTTAGAACCCGAGCACATCTTCACCCTTTTGTGGATCCATATCTTTGTCTTTAAAATGAAGGGATTGAGCCAAGGAACAGCTTTAAAGTAACACGGTCCTAGCGTTTCCATGGAACAGAAACTCATGGGATTTCATATATGAAAACCTAAGTTTGTGTGTGTGTGGGTGGGGTGTGTGTGTGACAGACACAGACATACATACACACAGGTTTCTAGGAAATAAAATCAGAAGGCAGTAATCAGGCATCAGAAGTCTTCTATTCAGGGCTGAATTGTGTCTCCCCTCAGCCATTCATATGTTAAAGTCCTGACACCCAGTACCTAAACTGTGTCCTATTTGAAGATAGGGCATTTACAGAGGTAATTTAGTTAAAATGAGGTCAACACCTTCACCTGGACTTTCAGCTTCCAGAAATGTGTGAAAATATCTGTTGCTTAAGCCACCCAGTCTGTGGAGCATTGTTATGACAGCTCAAGCAGACCAATATATCTTTTATATCTGATTCCAAAGTGCAAAAAAAGAGAAAAGGTTCAATGACCTCCTCTTGCAGGTTACCCCACAGGCCTCATAGGCCTTTAGGCAAATACTGGATGCTCTTTGGCCTGAACCTGGACTTGACTAAGAAAGGAAGCCTCCAATGACACTGCAGGAAAGGAAATCTGGGAACTTCTATGACACAATTCAGTCTTGCTGAGAATTTTGGGCTAATATTTAACTCTGGACATATATTGACATGGGCAATTCTTCTACAATAGCTTCACACAAAATTTTAAAATACATGTAAGAGCCTTGACTTTTATCTTAATTTTTTAACTTTCATTTAATTGTTTTTTGGGGAAGGGAATGTAGTGTCTTATTTGCCTCTTTAATAACTTTTGTCCTTTTTTCATTCTTGCCACTGTCTTTCTTTGGACTTCCTTGGGCATTACGTTTTTCTTTTCCATCGTCTCCTTGTTTGTTCTCCACATTCTACAACAGGTTACTTCTTTTCCTTCCATCACAGTCATTATCTAGCTCCACCGGGCCTCCTGTTCTTCATTCCTCTATAGCACCTCCCACTTTTCTTTATCGCTGTCTGCTTCTCTCTCATCATCCTTGCCTCTGTCTGCTTAGTCCTTCTCTCCTCCATTTTCCTTTTTTGCCTCTGTGTTCAGTTTCTAGCTCCAGTCTCCCTTCTCTGCTCTTTCTTCTTTCCTTTCATCTGCTGACTTGCTTCCGTCCCCACCTTCTGCTCCCCTCCTGGGCGTTTCTTTGGCCCACCTTTCCTTCTCCTCTGAGACTTCGTTTTCTTGGTGGTAGATGGGGGATGATACTGTAAACATCACAAAAATAATTGCGTTGAGAACAGGTGGTTCCCTCTGTGTCCCAGAAGACAGATCCTTTGAGTCAGCCCAGAAAGCCCGGGCTCCATGTGATACAGGAGACAGCACTGGTGCTGGAGGGATGTCTAGGCCTCAGTCACAGACCCAACCTTCTAGAACTTTGGGACTCATCTCTGACCCCCGCCCCCTCCCCAACTAGAATTGAGGGGCACTGGGTCACCTAGGAAGAGAAAGAGTTAACCTGCCCTTGTCCCCTCAAGCACACTTCTCAGCCACATTCGCCTAAATTACTTCTGTGGTGCTTGCTCCCTGACTCACCCATTGGCCACTGTGTTCTCTCTGAACCAGATTGTGTCCAGTCTCTTTCCATCATTTAAGGTGGGGTCACATCTCTGCTAAGCTCCCTGGTCCTCCTCCAGACTCAGCTGCAATTTAGGACCAGGAAGCAGCAAATGTATCATTTTGTGAACTTCTTGGTTTTTCTTCTTCTACTTTCTGCACAATGCTAGTTTGGGCTCCAAAGAGTAAAACCGCAGTGTCTTTTTGTTTTTTGGTTTTGGTTTTGGTTTTTTCAACAGTGCCCCCAAGGAGATCCTAATGAACTGTTCTTTCCTTACTCACTCATTCTTTCTTCTTTTCTCCGTCACCTACTACCTACTCTTTAGTTCTCATTCTTTCTACTTAGTTAATAAAATTTGATCACTTCTACTCAGTTATTCACCTATTCAACAAAATTTGTCAAGTGACTAATGTGTATCAGATAATTTATGTATTTTGGATGGCATAGGTAGTACCTCTGAGGTTTGTTTGAAGTCTAGTTCATAGAAAAAGACACCTACAGATTTTGATCATTAGAAATTTCTAGGTGTTCTGAGAACCAAACAGAAATTTCTATTTTTAATATAGTTTTCTTTAATCAAGGTTGCCATTGAATGTGAATTTCAAATACTTCCTATTTAGCACATTATTTTTCTTTGCACCTTTGCTGAATACCACAACTTGAAAAGCTTTATTATTAATTATAATTATGACAGATGTTAACACTTGTCCAATAGTTACTTTGTGCAGGACGTGAAAAGAATTGCATGTGTATTTATTAATTCTTAAAACGACCTGATGTGGTAGGTATCATCCCAGTTTTACTGATGAAACTAAGGCTTGGATAGGTTATGTTGTTTGGTCAAGGGCTCTTAGCTGATGACTGGTGAAGCTAGGACTTCAGTTTTATCTGATAACAAAGCTCACATTTAGTGACTGTTTTCCATTGTCTCCCGGTATCAGATCAAACCGAGCAGTGAAAAGGAGAATTTGCAATGTGGAGTGACCAAAGGGATGGACATCTGAGGTGAGAATGGTGCTTTCTTGACCTGTAAGTCAGGAGACTATGGGACATAGTTTCTGCTTGGCCTACCCACAGGCATAAGATACCTCAGTCTCTTGAGAATGTTGGATCCCTCCCCACCAGCTGGCTTACCTTCTGAGCCTTGGGCATGTCAGTGTGGCGCTGGGCACGGACTGAGCGGGCAGCCTTGGCAGGCTTGAGGGGTGCACAGTACATCTCTAGCCGCCTCAGATCACAGCTCCGGAAGCAGCACTCATCCACGATGCCTGTCTGAGGTGCCCTCCGACTGCTGGAGCCGTACCCCGTGGGCTTGTCTGTACAAATCAAACAGAGTGGCCTGGGCTTAGAGGGGAATCTGCTATCTTCACAGGCCCACCCAGCCTCTGGAGCCTCTCCTTTCCCCACATCTGGTCAACCTATATATCTCAACCTCTTCCTGAAGCTTCTCAACAATTCCTGACCCCAGAGATTCTTGTGGTTCCCAGAGTATCTCTGGACTCTGCACTACACCCCTTAGCACTAACTCACGTATCATGCACTTTATTTTTGTTAATTCTCAAGTTCTCAGAAACCTGTAGTCAAGGATCTTATCTATGTCCAAACCCAGTCTTTCCTTATATATTGGAAGCTGCTAAGAATATTAATTAAAGGAAGATCATGTTTTAAGTTTTCTTCATCTTTTTAGCAAATTTGCATGGTTTTTATTCACAGGATGGCTCAAGTGTTTACTCTTTTGCTTAACTGCTTCCATTGTAACATCAAATCAAAGGGCTCCCCATTTTACCGAGGAGTGACTTGCAGTAAGGGGTGGAGCCAGGACTGAAACTCAGATCTATTCCCTGCAAAGTTCAAGTGCCTCAGAGAGCTCAGGAGATCTGTTGTGTAACTATGGACAAGTCACTTAAGCCTCCTGGGGCCCAGTTTACCAATTTGTAAAGCAGGTTTAATATATTCCTTATAAGATTCTTTGAGGCTTATATGAAAAAATGTACTAAAAGTGCTTAGAACACCACCTGACATATAGCAGGTCCTAAATAAATATTGGTTCACTTTCTCTGAGTATCCTTTTCCAGGATCTTATGTGGTCTGTGAAGAAACAGCTTTAGTATTAACTGCATCCAGAAGCCTTGGAAGTTGGAATTGATAACAATATTAGTGTTACAGGGCTTCCTCTCCTATCACCCTAGAGAGACCAGAACAATCAATTCTGTTTTCTTATAGAATAACTACTACACTGAGACAGAATGAACTAAGTGTCCATCTTTCATGTGATTCTAATTGCCCAGAAGGCATATGATGAATCAAATTTCTTTTGATATTTACAAATCAGTTAGACCTCTTTACTTGGCTGGTATGTTTCAGTTTAATTTTGTTTTGTTTTGATTTGGACACACTTTTCCTGGCTCTGCAACTAAAGGAGAGGGCAAAACAAGCTTACAGGAACTTAAAATGTACCTGAATTTTTGGTAAACTTTTTGTCACAGTAGAACTTCTGTTAAACCAAATCTTGCTTATATACCAATAGATAAAACAGACAAAAGTGAAACCGCTCTGGCTTGGGCAAAGGCAGGGGGCTAGGATCTTGGCTTTCTCTCCTCCCAAGGGAGGTAGGGGGCCTAGGTCTTCTGCACTGATATCCATGCTTCATGGAAGAAAACTTGTGAACCACTGATCCAGAAGAATCCAACTCATCAATCTGGCATATATTCGATCTTTATTCCTGACACAGAAGACAATGTTACATTTTAAATAAAAAGTCTTAGGTTTGTATCATAATGACACCATTCTTCAGAATGGAGTTTTGAAAGTCAAAATCCTCATGTATATTTTGAACTCCTTTGTTAGGGAAGATTAGACCCATGGAAATGGCCTGCTACCAAACTAGTCTGGCTGCCTTGCTGCTTGAAGGGCCAACCGTTCATGGCATCCTCTACAAACCCAAATGGTTTCCTGATGTTTGGCACAGGAGCCTGGGGATGCTTCCTCCCTGTAAGGCAGGTTTATTGTCATTCTTAGGGCAGCTGGGGGTAGTAACTCAGTGAGGGTTCATTTGTGGTCTCTTTGGGTGGGGTCTGCTTTCTTGCTTAGGGGCAAACCCTGTGGGCGCCTCATGGTTGAGAGGTTTGGGAGGGACCATGCAGCTGGCCCCAAGTGAAGCCTCAGCAGTGCTTTCACTTGCCATTGGAGGATCCCCGAGTGCAGAAGACTCTGGTTCTGCTCTCCAGCCAGGCCCTGGCAAGCTGAGACTCGGTCAGTCCCTTGGGCAATGTAAACAATGTTTTTTGTTTTTTGTTTTTATAATCTTTTCCTGGGACTATAAATTAGAGGAAAGACACAATGGGCTTACATGGTTCTTTGGAATCCACAAAGGACTTCTACATACTTCTTGCTAAGTGGTTATTTCAAGAGGTTGAAGGGGTCAGCCAGTTGAGAGTAGCTGATACACTTTGGTTTTTCTCTTAGGGAAGGAAGGAGAAGGTGACTCAGCCTACTTTGAGGTATCCCTGTTGTCCACCACAGGTAATGATTGCTCTTTGTCAAAACTATACATTTCTTAATGAGACATAATTGGGATTGTTTGTTGTATAGTATAGAATAGTAATTTGATGTTTGGAGAATAGGGTGGTAAAGGTGATTCCAAAAACCTTCAAACTTTGCTAACTCAAAACAATTGATTTCAAAATTCATGCTTGTGGGTCGAAGACGGAGAGGATAGCCTTTGCAATGCCTGGACCTCTTCAGCATTTCCATTTCATGCATTCTCTAATATAATGTTCCTTCTAGAGGAAGACACCAACCTTAGTCTTGGGAAGGCAGAAAACACTGTATGTATTGCATACTCCCTTCTTGGCGACTATCGACAGCCATGAAACTCACCACAAGTTTATTTCCTCTTATGAAATAGAAAGTAATCATCAACAGCAAATAATAACAACAACAACAACAACAACAACACATACTGGGCGTGTGCTTTGTCACATCTCTTAGAGGAGATCAGAGTTTGACGTGGTTCGGTCTATAAAATTGCTGTGCTTTTTCAGTCCATAGGTCAATGAATTTAGGAAATTTTCTGTAATACTCCATAAAGAAAATTGACCTTATGTCCGTATCTGTTGGTGTTTTTTTAAATGTTGAAATGGTGGTATACAGACTTGGATTTTTACCATAAATGTAACTATTGGTTATCTCTAGCTACCATAATTCTAAAGAGATGATTTTCTTTGACTATTCATAATATCACAATGGACTAATTGTACTTCATTGGGAATATATGAATATAACAAGTGTTTTCATATTGCCTTTTGAAGTTTAATTCATCCTTTGAAGTGTCCTATAGGCTTGATTTCTGGTTATACATCAATATATGTAACAAAAAGAAATCATTTCTCATTAATTGAGAGACCAGAGTTGAGGGTCAAAGTTTTGTCCTTTATCCTTTAAGCACCTCATATTACTTCTTTTCCTTTTTTAATTGAAGTATAGTTGACATACACTATTATATTCGTTCCAGGTGCACAACATAGTGTTTCAATATTTACATATGTTATGAAATGATCATCATGATAAATCAAGCTATCACCTGTCACCGTACAAAGTTTTACAACATTATTAACTATTCCCTATGTTGCACATTGCATTCCTGTTTCTCATTGATTTTATAACTGGAAGTTTGCACCTTTTAATCCCCTTCCCCTATTTTGCTCACCGCCCACCATCTCCCCTCTGGCAACCACCAGATTGTTTTCTGTATCTATGAGTCAGTTTCTATTTTGATTTGTTTGTTCATTTGTTTTTTAGATTCCACATGTAAGTGAAATCATTTGGTATCTGTCTTTCTCCATCTAACTTATTTCACTTAGTGTGATACTTCTAGGTCCATACGTGTTGTTATAAATGGCAAGATTTCATTTTTTATGGTTGAGTAATATTCCATTGTGTATACTATATACTACATCTTTCTTATTCATTCCTCTGCTGATGGACACTTAGGTTTCTTCCGTATCTTGCCTGTTGTAAATAATGTTGCAGTGAACATGGAGGGGCATATATCTTTCAAATTAGTGTTTAATTTTTTTCAGATAAATACCCAGAAATGGAATTGCTGGATTATATGATAGTTATATTTTTAATTTCTTGAGGAACATCCATATTGTTTTCCATAGTGGCTGCACCATTTTGCATTCCCACTACCAGTACACTCATACTGCTCTTTTTCTAACACAGAAGTAAAGAGGCATCTGGGCAGCTCAGTTGGTTTAGTGTCCAATTCTTGATTTCAGCTCAGATCATGATCCCAGAGTCTAGGGATCGAGCCTTGTGTTGGGCTCCATGCTGAATATGGAGCCTGCTTAAGATTCTCTGTCTCTCCCCCTCCGCACCTCACCCCCATTTGCACTCTCTCTCTCTCTCTCTAAAAGACAAAACAAAACAAAACAAAACAAAAAATAATGACATTTGTTGGTATGGGCTAAAACTAGAAGTCTGAAACAAAGGGATTTACAAGAAAGGCAGTAAAATAATTTGCTCCAGCATCAATTTTGAGAAAAATGGGGATTATTAATGACATCTGAATTAGAGCTATTGTCATTATGTTTAATTTTTAAATGAGATGGAATGAGTTGTTCTATCCTTATCTTTAAAAACTCCCATTAGTGGGGTGCTTGGGTGGCTCAGTTAGTTAAGCATCCTACTCTTGAATTTGGCTGAGGTCATGATCTCACGGTTTCATGACTTTGCGCCCCAGCTCAGGCTCTGTGCTGATGCTGCAGAGCCTGCTTGGGATTCTGTCTCTCTCTCTCTCTCTCTCTGCCCCTCCAACCTCATGCTCTGTCTCTCTCAAAATAAATAAACTTAAAAAAAATAAAAACTCCTCATTAGTAACTATGTAATTCTACTTCAGTGGGAAGAATCAGAATTGCTAGGTGAATAGGAAACAAATATTGCCTTAGTATAAGAAAAAAACTTCTAACAATTTGTACTGAAAAGTATTAAAAATGGGACAAACTTCTTTTAAAGGTAATGACCTTCCCATTGCCAGAAACAGTTAAGTAAAGGCTGTACAAACACTTGCGAGAGATCCTAGAAGCATATTCCTGTACTGTACACAACATATGACTGCCATCGTCCTATTTCAAAGTTTCTCTAACAAGTAAAGAAATGTAGGAGAAAACTCATCTAGGCCAAATATTCAGTATGGTTGGAAGCTACTTACATTATCTTCAAGAAAGAAGAGGTTCGAATATTTTTTTAACTTAGAAAGTGAAAATATTTTTTCTATTTATCACTTGAGTTCCCCAAGATTTTTATCACTTGAAACTACCACAAAACAAATAGAATAGAAAAGGGATAGACCTTTCTACAACTAGTATAGTCCCAGAGTTATGTGGTACTGGCATTATGAAGTGACCATATACTCACTCAACCATTAGCCTGAAGAGACACACATGTATAAAATTCCACAGAAGTTTTCTTCCTGACAGAATCTTGACATTGAAAGATTATTTATATATTTATTTTGTCAGTAGTTTTGCTCCAAAGCATGCACATCAAATATTGCTTAGCAGACAAGTTGGCCACCTAACCGAGGCTTTGACTCTTCTAAGTGTAGACATAATGCATACTCACAGTACACTGCTGTATCTTGAAAGTTGGCCAACAGACAGAATTCCAATGGTTAAGCAGCTGGCTTCTATAATAATAGCACTTCCCTTTAAATAATGCATGGTCAGTGGAGTAATTCAATAATCTTCAGGGCAAACTTGCTAGTTACAAGGGTTTTGGGCAGAATTGTGGCATCATCAAAACCACACCAATTAGCTGAGTCTTACATTATGTCATGGATGCAAACAACTTGCTTCCCTCCATCTCAGAAGGAGAAGGTGTAATTCTGAGATTTAACTGGGGTCATCACTTCTAGAACGAAGAACCCTAGTTGTTCATTACTGGTAAAAATGTTACTACCTTTACTATTGCTATATATGCTTGTGTTTCCTATAGGTTTCTCAGAATACAGTTGGGATGCTGTACCCAGTTTTAATTTCCTTTGAACCTTCTCCTCTTATAGAGAAAGCTTTACTTTAATTATTTTAAATCTATCAGTGGAAAGAGCAGACACTAATTTGAAGAATCAGTATTTATTTATTTATTTATTTTTTAATGTTTATTTATTTATTTTGTGCGAGAGAGAATGAGGGAGAGAGAGAATCCCAAGTAGGTTCATGCTAAGTGCAGAGCCCAACACATGGGTTGATCCCACAAACCATGAGATCATGACCTGAGCTGAAATCAAGAGTCAGATGCTTAACTCACTGAGCCACCCAAGAGCCCCAAGAATCAGTATTTAAATAACGAAAAATGCAAATATTTTGCAAATTGGTAAATATCCAGTTCTGAAGAAACAACTTGCTACTCTTTGGGTTCTGAAGAATAAAACTATTCTTTAGAAATTGCTAATAGGAGTAGGTTCTAAAGTCAATCACATTTTGAAAGCAGAAAAAAATAAGTAGGACAATTCAAATTGGCTGTTCCTAGAAAATTCATGATTATGTGTTTGATAGAAAACACAAATGGGGTTATTAAGTAATAAGAAACTACTTTCCATTTAGTTTTGTTTAACTGAAGATTGATCACAAAATTAAAAACTATATTGAGAATCTACAGAAGCCAAAGTTTCTTAGACCAACTATTTATCCAAAACCTCCAGGCATGTTGACAATTTAGAGTAACTCAGAATGGTTAGTTTCTTAAGGTGACATTTCCCTGTAGGCCACCTTGTCTCATAAAAAAAAAATCATTCAGTTGACATAATTTTGCATATGGTATACTGTAGGAAAGCTGGGTAAAATATAAGTAACCTAACGTTGTCTATTTTAGCATTTTAATTGCTATTTTCATTTGTGGAAAAGTAAGAATCACTTCTCAATCCTTCCTACACATTTTATGGCTTTGTATGGAAAACTGGACTCCTTTTGTGAATTCCTAATGTAAGGAAAATTGTAATAAGACTATTTATTCAAACCCAACATGTTATACACTGATGGTTGAATTCATAGGATTTGCATTTAGCTCAAGGCCTTTTGATGAGTCATTATTTTACCTTTTGAACAAATTCTGTGGACATCACACTTGAATGAAAACAATTATTGAGATATAGGTCAACTTGTGCTTAGTGAAGAGATAGAAAAAAGCTTTTCCTACTGTAGACAAGTCACATCATTATGCACTTAGAATAACATAGGTATGTACACACACATACTTACACGTGTATTAGGGAGTCAAGTGACTTACCATCAGCATCAAAGCTACTATGAAACACTTTGAAATTAGGATTGTTTTTTGATGGAGTTTTTTCTAAAATATATACCTATTGCTTGCCTTATATGTTGCTAGTGGACTCTATACATTTCTGCTTTCTGCAGAAGGATCTTTCCAAGTAGGATTGACCTTTGGCATCTGTAAAAGTGAATGCTGAGAAAATGTCCTCTTTTCTAAGAATTACATGTCATGAACTTTTCTGGAAAACCTATCACATTTAGGCATCGATTTCACTCTGGCCTATGTTAATTTTTAATTGCCAGTGTTTGCTGGTCCCAATACTTCTCAGTTGGACGAGGTCATCTTTTCTAGGAATCTTGGCCCTATTTGACCCACCCCCACCCCTACCACTCAGCCCTTCTATCTCAGCTACTAAATCCCTACAACCCCTAAAGACCAAAGTCTTCTCATTAGCCAATCAAGTCAATTTTTGTGTATCTATGGGTCTGAAAGGAATGAAGTGAGAAATATGGGGCTTCCTCTTTCTTTAAACCCTCCTTTCTATTGGAAGCCTCAACTCAAGGGCAGGTGTAAAAATAGTGCAATTTAATTTGCCTCCATCTCTAAGTCAGGATGCTAAAGTGCAAGACCCAGAGACAAGAAAACTAGAGACTCAGAGCAGAAACATTACCGTTTTAGGACTCTTTGGATAAATGGGCCAACAGAGTGGGAAGCAACATGATGTATTACTTTAGTCTGATACAATGCCCTGGAGGATGAGCGTCTTGCCAGGACAGCACAATTTACTAGCTTAGGTCTGATTCCAGGGCTTGGAGGAGATAGATGTAGCCAAAAAAATTATACTTTGGCGAGAGAAATGCTTTGCTGGACAGAAATGTTGTCCTAAGGGAATGGTTTGGTTTATCAACGTCTAAGGTAAAAGATAATCAAATGCTAAGAGGTCATTGTTATGTTTGAACTACTTCAGTTGGGCCTGCTATATATGTTAGCTACCATTTTCTAGTTATATAGTTTCAATTACTTAGAACATATTACAGAATTGGAGTATTATCTGCCAGTGACTTCAGTCATACCAATGAAGGAGACAATATGTGGACTGGCTAAAAGCACAGGTTTTGGAAGCAGACAGACCTGGATTCTGCCACTTATTCACTGTTTACCTTGGGCAAGGCATCAAATCTTCTAAGACTTAGACGTTCTATGAAATGAACATATACCCCCAGGACTGATGAGAAGATCAAGTGATAATGTACATAAAGTATTTTGCACAATTTCTGGTATGCAGGAAAGCCTAAATAAATGTTAGCTATAATAGTAATTATTATTATGGAGTTGAGTTGGATAACATAGCTAGATGGGCATGTATCCTCTTCCTCTCTTCCTCTTAAAAATGCATCCTTTCCAAAGTTTGGTTGAAAAAGATCCTTTCTAGATAAAGGAGGACTGTTCTCCATTAAAATATGAATAACTGTTCTTTCTGTAGGATATCCAAACTATATTTTGTATAGCCTGTTCTAAATAGTTTTAATCTGGAATAGACACTCTCAGAATTGATCGTCCTATCAAGTCAAAGAAGGCAAAGTCATATGGACTTTATCTTGACCTCTTGTTATCTTTGATTTCTCTCCAACGGCTATTCACTGTTAGCATCCACATCCATCCGCTTATTTCAAAAACATTGTTGCAAGGCATGAGACGGGTATGGGCAAAATAGGTGCTCAGAAGTGGTTTCCCAATCACTTTCAACCAGCCTATGTGTCTTTCTCTTCTTTCTTTGCTTCATGCCTGTTTCTTTCTCTTTCTTTTCTCTTCTTCCTCTATTTCTTCTCTCCTGCTATTGACAGCCACTGATGAATTTTAGGACAAAAGTTGATGCTATGCAGACTTCACAGGAATTAGTTTAGTTTAGTTCCCTCCCTGGAATGACTGAAAGTAGGGCTCCCTCTCCTGCCAACCACACTTTGGGAATAAGCAGTCACCAAGTATACAGTGTCACCAGGCCCACTTAATCACTACTCCATCTTGGACCCATGCCTGAATGAGATGAAAACAGACAAGAGAAAGAATACGGAGGGACATTGAGGAATTGTGTATATGGACTTTAGTTATCTCATTTTTTTGAGGAAGGCTGTGATGGAAATTGTAAGATGAGTCCGGCTCCAACCTGGAGATTGCAGCCATGCTACCAACATTATCTCCTATACTTGCATTGTTATTGTTCGTTTACTCTTTCAGATGTGAGAAGAGAGGCCTTGTAGGCACAACATAAGGCACTGGTGAATAGAGGGTAACGCCTCTCTCTCGGGTGCCACAGAAAGATGAATCAGCCAAAAGGGTATTAAAACACATTCTCTTTATTTTTAGTTTCACTCTAAAGTCTATCATTTCTCTTTTCTTTGCAACTTGGCACCTGCCTTGCGTTCTCAGGGGCCCTGTTCCCTGTCAGTCTCCTCACTCAGGCCTCTGTGTTTTGCTCAGGGCGCATCTGGAGATTTTCCCAGGGGTGGGTGTGACACGGTCAGGATGGCAGGTGAAGGGGTGACAGCTGCCAGGGCAGTCTGGCGTGTCTGAAGGGAGAGTGTTGGGAGGTGGAGGCCCCGTAAGGAGAGGCACTGGGCCTGCATCAGGGAGTGAGCTGTTGGAAGGCAGCCTCCACAGCAGCAGAGACAGCCCTTGGCATCACCGCAGAGAAGGAACAGCCAGAGTCAGCGACAGACTGAACACAGAGAGGAGAGGGAAAGAGAAGGTGGTTAGGGCGTTACATGATATAAATAACTACATGGTGCTCACTTCAGTGCCAGTTGGGTTGTGTGTGATGTCTCTTTCATGCCGGTGTTGTGAACAGTGTTGTTCCTGAACTGAAAGGTCCTGGCAAGTGTTTATGTAGCACCTAGAACCATGCCATATGCAGAGAGGGAATGAAAAGAAGGCAATGTGGTATATTGAAAACAACATTGGATTTTAGCCCCAGATCCTTTGTGCAAACTCACAAGTCACCCAAACTCTCTGAGATTTAGTTTTCTCTTATCGACAACCAAAGTACTGATAGTATCAAGCACTCCTTCTAACAATATGACTCTGAGGATTATCTGGATGGTTATGCTATCCACTTTATAATCAATAATGTATATATGGCATATCGGTGCTTCTTCCTAATAAGAGGGAAATATATAGTGAAGAGAAGATCGATGAGAGAATGAGGAGTTTCCTCTTTGTCAGGTTTAAATTTAGGTGAAAATAATATTTATAGGCCAAATGTAAGGAAAGCAGAAATCAGTGTTGAATCTGATGGAGGCAAATGGGGAATGTCCAATATGGAAGTGGGTTTGAGTAAGAGGAGGGATAAGACCATCTATGGGGATTGCAGAAGCCAGTTCAAGGAGGACACAGGTATGAATTAGAAAGAAGGTAAGAAAGAGAGCCATTTACTGAAGCTATTTAAATAGTAAGAACCAAACTACATTCTGAAAATCAGGGTCCTGAAGGCTTTGAGGAATAAGTGAGCCATGGCCTTCGCTTGTGTGGACACTTGGAAATGCGGATTAGTGTGAAATCCTGGGCACAGCCTTTGACCATTACTCTTCACAAAGCTGCATCTTCAAAAGATGAGTAAGTGACAAGCCCTAGGAAGGTTGCTAATGTTGTCGACTAAAGTGCTAAACTTTGTAACACTCAGTGTGGCTGAATTTTATTTCACTGGTTTCCTTGGTGTCTATGAACAGTATATGAATTCTCTATGATATTCAGTTCCTTCCAGGGGGAAAGATAGTTTCCCTGGAAAATCTCAGCTACAACTACATGTTGTCTCATCTCTGATAAAGTGAATGGGCTTCCAGACAGGTCATCATCTCTGCTTTTGGTACCCAAGATCTTCCCGGAGGACAAAATTACAAGATGACCATTGTGACATGTCTTTTCAAACATCACCCCTTTCATAGTAAAATAAACTAAGGTTAAGGTTGTTAAAGTTTAAAAATCTGTACAAGGAGTTCTCAAGAAAATCATAGTATTTATCAAAATACCAAGAAGGGGGTAACCTGGGTGGCTCAGTCGGTTAGGCGTCTGACTGGCTCAGGTCATGATCTCGGGGTCTGTGGGTTCAAGCCCCGCGTCGGGCTCTGTGCTGACACCTACAGTCTGGAGCGTGCTTCAGATTCTGTGTCTCCCTCTCTCTCTGCCCTACCCCCATTCATGCTCTGTCTCTCTCGCTTTAAAAAAAAAATGAATAACAAACAAACAAAAAATACCAAGAAGGTATGCAGACTGAAGATGAATAGTTTATTTAGAGTGATTATATTATTTCAGGAAGTTTCAGCTAAAATCTGGACTCATGAGGCCATCCTTTATTTCTTTTCTTTCTATGAAATTTTGCTGTTACAATTTTTCTCCCTTTTCTTTTAATTGATTGCTTAAACATGACCAAGAGACTTTAAGTGCTTTCCTCAAATTATTGTATTTTATAATTTCATGTATCTTTGGACATGATAGCAAACTTGAGGTCAACTAAAGAGGTTTCTTAGTATCTGGCAATCACTAAACTGTTGGCTTTTAGCCACCCACTCATCTCAACCTCCTTCCCCCAAATACTTTTTTTCTGAATTGAAGAACTAAATTATGAATAAGAAGAGAGAGAGAGGTGTGGTTAAATTGTGGCTTATCTCCAAGATAAAAACTTTTCTTAATTTTATTTAATTTAAGAAATAGATGATTACCATGCCTGCCTCATCAAAACTTATTAATGCTATTTAACAAATATTATCAATCAAGAAAATTCTCTGATTCTCTTATTTATTTGACTAAATTCAGCAAAGAAAATTACTTTCGTCTTATGATATTGGGAAATCACCAAAGAGAAACCAAACTCTTTTATTTTTTCTCACATAGTCAAACATGGTGTGAATAACTACATTGCTCTGCTCTGGGATCCCACTCTGAAGCAATGGCCTCTTGGCCTTCTAGCCAGTCACTCACTTCCATGAATTTACTTTCTGAGAACTAAAGTTGCCCCAAAAGTCATTTTTCAGTTTATCACAAAACCTTTATCTACGGTTGGGGAATTAGTTAGGCTCATTATGAACGAGGAATGTGAGGACTAATGTGTCATATAGCTGGGGAGGCTCCTTTGTGCAGGAACCCTGGGTCAGGATAACTGCTTGTGGGACATTTTATTTCCCTTAACACTTGCTTTCTGTCTGCTCTCTTTGGCTCAGATCTGGGTCTGGGAAGGTTGCATGGAGGCATTGTTTATGCTAATACTTTGGCATAACTAGCTCTGTCCTAACTCTAGCAGGAAGTGAGGGTCCAACTTCAGAGGCTGAAAGATCTCTTCTGCATAGTCTTTTAGCAGGGTAGCCTCTATTCTCTCTTCCCAGTTTTCCAGCAGGTACCTCCTTCCTTGCAACACTACACCAAGCCCTTTACCCCTGTGAGAAAGGAGAATGTCAAATCCTTTGACCACTTGATATGTATGGTCTCTATTATCTCCACTATGTTAATTAGATGCATATTTGTATAAAAACTGCATATATAAACCTTTAGGATGATGAGAAGAAATGATCTTCAAGGTTTTGTAGCAACTTCTATATACTCGGGATAAGAGGAGAGAAGTAAAGCTTTTTGAATGTATAGTAGGGGTTCTGATAAGAGAACTGTGAGTTCAAGTCATTGATGATGACTTTTAAAGAAAATAATGATAGGAAAAGGTAGGCTGTTGGTTTAGAAACATTTTAATTACTTCTAAAGACTTGCTAACGTTTATTTTTCTCAAACAACTTCTTGTCCTCTACCTCTTCTCCTCTTTTGCTTCTGGTTCAAGATGATACTCCAGTAAAGGTCACTTGTGAAGTCCTGATCTTCACATATCTTCTCCCTGAAGCCAGTGCTCCCACGGTCCACTGAGACCTGCCCTTGGCAGGCATTTCCCGCAGTCAGACTATGAATCGTCATAAATTCCTTGCATTCTTCACATCTGTGCCTTCTTTTGCCACATCTTTTTTCCTGGTACTCAAGAAGCCACAAATTACCCTGGACTTCTCTTTCCAGGCTGTTGATGTCTTAACACTCTCCTTTCAAACCAAATTCCTCTCTTGTCCTTGGCTGTGGCTCTTGGCTTCCCAGACTTCTCATCTCCCTCATCTGGGTTAGTCATCTGTGGCATCACCAGCAGTGTCTCTTTCTTCTAGCCTTCTATCTGGCCTAAAAGTATGCATTTCTTCAAGTATCAGAGTTACTGTGCAGACCATGCTACTTTTTTTGATGCTTAGGTAAACTCCCTACCATGATTTAAACACTGTAGTGCAGACAACAGCCTCACACAGCAAGAACACTTGACAAGACTCAAACCTAGAAATACTCATGAGCTAGTGAGAGAGAGGAACTATAATAAGACCCAAAGATATAATCAAATGAGGTTGGAAACTTTTCCATTAAATGCAAGTTTCTCTTGAGATTGAAAGGCAGCATTTAATTCTTTTGTTCATTTTATATTTAAACTTATTTCTTTGACATTTAGAACAATGGGGACCTTTGCAATAAAACATTACCCATAACTTCCCTTTCTTGAGTACTTTCTATTAAACTACTATAGTAAATATTACTTTTTATGTCTTTTTTCCATTTATATCCTTGAGCAACTACTACATGGAATAGGCATTATTCCTATATTCATATTACATATAAGGAAATGGAAGTTTAGCAAGGTAAATAACTTGACCCAAATCATATAGCGAAAAAGTTGCAGAGCTGGTTCACTTCAACTGGGGATGCCTTAAAAATGGGAGAATTCCTAGGTGAGGAAAAATTCTGAGTTTATTACTGCTACTGGGGTTCTCAAAGGCATGTAATGCTAATATCCATGAAGGATATGGGTGAGGCTATCTATGACAGCCAACCCCAGGGTTTGAGCACATGCAGTAGACAGTTTTATACTCAGTATTCCAGAGTGTCAGAAGGAATGCCATCCATGGCTTTTGCCCTTGAGAGAGCAGTCTGTGTAATCCTGCAGTTTGGGGCACAGCTGGGTATGGGATGCTCACATCTCACCCAGTACACTGTGATTCTTTCCAGTTCCAGAAGGGGCAGCAGCCAGACTATCTTGTTTTCAATTCCTTGAATTGCCAAAGTTATAACAACTTTAGCAGAAAATTGAAATAAAGAAATTTTACCCATATTCTTGGTATCTCAACAAATAATATTATCTTCATTTAAGAATTTTTTCTAGCTCTCAAAAAAATTTTTTTTCTAGCTCTCATCCAGATGCACTCATCATTTTGACATAGCTACAGTCACGGCTTAAATTTAATGCAATATTGTGTTTTCTTCACTTAACATTATATTGCAAGCATTTTCCATATTGCTGCATGATCTTCAGAATTACAATGTTAAAGCAGAAGAATATTTTATTGAGTAGATTTTTCATAATTTATTTCTTTAACCATTTTCCTGTTACTAGACATTTAGGCTGTTTCCAGTTTTATCATTATTTTAATTAATGTAGCAGTAAGTGTTTTCATGCACATAACTTTCTACTCCTTGGGATCATTTATAAGAATAAATCTCAGGAATGGAATTATTATGTCAGAAGATATTGTCAGACAATCTAATTTTGATGAAAGCCCACAATTTTGCATAAAGACCAGAAGGGAAGACCAAAGGACAAAAGCAGAGAATGATATCCAGCTATTTTCCCAGGATTAGTAAAGACACATCCAAGGTGGAGCACAAACAGGAATCTTACCTGCATCCCATGAATTAGAATAAAAGAACCCATTTCTGTTTTCAATTACTAGTACAGTTTTCTCTGAAGGAAACATGGGGTGTAACCAAGACTTGGGCTTGGCATCCAAAGGTTTGCTAAGTAGAAGCAAAACCAAGGAAAATGAAATTGATGATGAGAGACCCTGGTTCTCAACCTTCAAAATCACCAAGTATCTATAAGATTTCTTCTCTAGGGCAGGGAGACTGGGAAGTCAAGGAGCCAAGACAGCACCACACCCTACTGTATGGAGTGGGGGAATTTGTATTGTAAAAACAAAAGTCTTTCCTCCTGTTCTCCTGCTGAGTGCAAGGTCTCTGTGGAATAACAGGCTCTTGCCTAATCTACTTTTAAGGCATAATATCCCTGACCATTGGCCTCCCCATCCAACCCAAAAAGAAGAGGAGTTTCTTTCAGGCCTTTGTGAAAATTCTTGTCTGAAGACTTCATTCCCACTAACCTCTCTGAAGGTGAAAAATGATTATTTATGCATCATAACTAGTACTTAACTATCTATTACCCTTTATTTTCTATTTTATAAGGACTGGCCCATTTTCCCAACTTGATTTGAAGCATCTTAAGAGCAGAAACTGTGTTTCATATTTCTGTATCTAGAAGCACAGAACTGGGCACTAATCAGGCAATTCATAAATGTTTATTGATTAGTGAATTGGTAAGTCAGGTGCACAAATAGTACACACAGAGGTGCAATATGAAGATACTTTTACCTTGGTAAGAAAAAATCCAACATCAGTGCTAGTCTCTGTGTCTCTGTTTATTTTAGCAAAAGTAGCAGTAAATGTCTTCATTCACATAGCTTTCTACTCCTTGAGATCATGTATAAGAATAAATTGTATTAATAAGGGGGAATGATAATAGTATGTACCTCTATCAGATTGTGATGACTTAAGGCACCAGGAGAGCTTGGAACAGTGAGTGCACCCCTAGCATTACTACTCATGAATTAATTGTGAGGCTGTGCAGTAAAGTTGGACCTCCAGAGCCAGTTTGCCTGAATTCAGATGCTGGCTCCACCATTTCTAACTGTGGGCATGGGTAAGTTACTTAACATCCCAGTTCTCATCTGAAAAGGGGGATGCAAAATGTATCCACCTCAAAGGGTATTTGATGACTGCATGAATAAACATTTACCAAATGTTAGTTGTAATTATTCAACAAAAAGTCAATGAATGGCCATTATGTGCTTGGACTCGGGATTTAGAGTACTGATGAGGACAGAGGAGACACAATCCCTGCCTGTGCCCTTCTCCCCACCCCTGCTCCCCATGAACCTGCAGTTCATAACACGCTTCAGCATTACTGATTTCTATAGCTAACTCTAGAGCTAACTGCATAGAGTGCTTGGCAGTTCACGAATCACTTTCACACATATTCTGTCCTTCAGCCATTTCAATCCTATGGAATTATTCCCACTTTCTGGATGAGAAAACTGAAAGTTTAAGTGATTTATGAATCTAAAAGTTCCTTTGATTTCCAATGGTAAAACATCTCCAGCAACTTGTCTCCACTAACCTCCATGCAAGGATGAATTTCAGATTTATAAATCCGTGGGGTTCCTGAAGCAGTCAGTGTGCAAAACATGACTAATGAACCAGGATATGGGTGGTTACACAAGAAAGCATATCAAGGCTTCTCCAACATGAGCCCGCATCAGTATCTCCTAGAGGGTTGGTTAAAACAACGTCACTGGGCCCCACTCTCAGAGGTTCTATTTCAGTAGGTCCGAGCCAGTGCCTGAGAATGTGTATTTCCATTAAGTTCTCAGATAATGCCCATGCCAATGCCTATACATGATACAGACTTCCAATGGGTGTGTATAATATATGATTTAGTAGAACGCTAGCAAGCAGGAAAGGGCCAATGAGGATAGGAGTTCTGGAAAAGACCTTTTACACTTTAAAAACTCCAGAAACGCTTGATATCTCTTTTGATAATTGCCAAATAAAGGTATCCATATGTTAGTCTGGTAGCAGGACCAGTTTTATTGCAAAAAAGGGAAAAAAATCATAACCCTCCAAAGCGAGAAACTAAACTGAGACGAAAAACACATGTTGACCTTTTCCCCTTCCCTGCATTTTTTATTTGCACAGTCTGTGTCATTCTGACTTCCAGCTAACACCTGAAGACAAGCCAGGTCACAGGGAAGGAAATTAGAGCCTTAACAAATTCCCCGACCACATGGAAAGCTAGAAACACAGGGACGTCCTCTGATATTGAAAGCCACCTTTTCTAAGTACCAGGTTCAATTTATTTTTAGGCTTTCAAAATTGTCAGGTGGGTATTCAAGCCAATCTGCTCAATTGCAAAACTTACTTCAGAAGATAGGCTTCCCAAGGACCCGAATCTACTTTTTCTATGCCTTCACCCTTTATAACCTCCCAGGGTAATGCAAAGAAGCCAAAAAGATGGGGTGGGTTTTTGGCACACCTTCAGGACCACAGTATCAAAACATCCTTTCATGGATCATTCAAAACTCATGGCAAAGGAGAGTGAAAGGGAAATACACCACTGATGATTGCCTATAGAACCAAGGTGGTTATATAAACCAGAGAACATTCAGTTTTGCAAAAAAAAGAAAATTCTTAATTTGTTATTTGTCAGTCAGGCTACACATAATCATCAAAATTTCTCAAGTAAGTGTCGGGATCAATCCTGCTGAGGAAACAGGGTTAATTAATCTAACTGCCTTCATACAGAAGTGGCAGGAAGAGGGCAAACACTGCTCTATTTCTTTTCCAAGCCCTTCTCATGAGAGTGTGTGTGAGGCTCTCATAGCTCTAAATCAAACGGTACCCTGCAGGCAGGAAATCCATATTGGGAGCATGGAGAGGAAAGCAGGAGCCACTGCTGGCTTGGCAGTTATAACCCTCCTCCAGGTCCCTGTTTCCATTTCCCTTTTAAAGAAGAAGTTGGGTTTTTAATAATTCCCTTTCTAGTCACTTCCTTCTCATTGCCTTGCTAGGTCATTTCAGTGCATGATTTCTTCACAGATCTATTTCTGGAAAAGATCAGAAGGGAAATGATCTCATTCACTAATTGGGAAGCCAACTGGGTATCCCCAGGGTTGGCTGGTACTTCTTTGTTGGGGGGTCTCCCCACCCTCCCTGGCTGTTTCTCAGGCAGCAGCCACCACAGGACCCTCTGAGGAGGTGACTACAGGCATATGGAAACTTAGTAGCATCCTTGTGTCCTGAGCACTCCACCAAAGCTGAAGGAGTTTGGGAAGTGGTAGAAAACCCAGTCTCAAAAAACTCATAGGCTAATCAAAAATATGAACCAAGAGGTCAGTGTGACCTGAGTGCAGAAACTGAGAACTTTAACACCGAACACATCCTTAGAAATCTTCTAGTCCGTGCATGCATTTTTGTAGGAGGCCTGTGACCCCTCTGCATCATGTGTAATTATGTATATTTGTGGATTTTCCTGGAAAGAGGATATTCAAGACACTTGAAAGGCTCTCAAAAGGCTCCATGATCTAAGGAAACAAGAGAAGCACAGTCCCAGGCTCATGGAGAAGCTCATCTTGTTACTATCAAATCTTTCAGAAACATCCAAGGTTGGCCTGCACTTTGGGTGCTTGTGATTTGGAATCATATCCCAAATGCCAAACCCCCCAAAAGACAGCAAAGATCCAGGACATTTCAACCCAGCATTCATCAAAGAATATTCTTTCACAGATTCCATGCAAAAAGCTTAGGGAACAGCTGTAAACATCCATTTGAGAGAGTCCTAAAGTTCATCTACCTATTCAAGTCTGTGAGAAGCTCTATAGTAAAGAAATCTATGTGATGGTTATTGAAGTCCATTCTCTCCACACTTAAGGGACCACTGGACCCTTGTTTCCCACGTATGTCTATTAATTTCTTGTGGAACTAAGGCACCTATATCCTGAAATTCCTTTCTTTCACCTATTCTTTTGATTAAAGAACATGAAAGAGTTCTTTGGAACTATAAATACTTAACTAAGGAAAGTGCATTGTCAACCATTAATATCCAAGCAAAAGTTGGTTCTGGGTATAGGAGAAGAGACCATGAGGAAGGTTGGTTTGCTAGAGGGAATGGGTTCAGAAAAGCAAAACCCTGTGAGGCTGTAAGGTTTTCAGAGTCTCCCTCCCCACTAGGGGAGGTCTCTCCTGTCTACCCCATCTAAGATAGCCACCACTCTTATGTCTATCATCCCATTGTTTTCTTTCGAAACATTTATCAAGATTTGACAAAATACCGTTTATTTATTGGTTGACTAATACTTTGTCTCCCTGTTCCTCCGTTTCTCTTAGAATACGAGATCTATAAAATAAGAGCCTTTTGTGTACTGTTCACTGCTATAGCCCCTATACTCACCACAGGCCTGCAAAGAGTAGGTACTTTATAAATCCATTTTGTATACATTGTATGTACATATTGCTGAATGGATAAAGAAATTATGATTTATCCATCACTGTATGCCCAGTGCTTACCATGGGTGCTTGAAAAGATGTTTATTGAATAGATGACTGGAAAGGGGTTACTGCATTTTTTTTTCATGCTAAAACCATGCTTGCAGGTATTGGAAGGAAATTGAGACTACTTGTTCAATGAAATAATAGGCTAGAATGTTTTTTCAGATTGCACTAAATCAGGAAAAGGTCTTCAAATATTAGAAGGTAAGATTAGAATTTAAAGTGACCTGGGGCACCTGAGTGGCTCAGTTGGTTAAGCATCTGACTCTTCATTTTGGCTCAGGTCATGACCTCACGGTTCATGAGATTGAGCCCCCGCGTCGGGCTCTGTGCTGACAGTGTGTCGCCTGCTTGAGATTCCCTCTCTCCCCCTTTCTCTCTGCCCCTTCCCTTCCCCTTCCCTCTCTCAAAATAAATAAAATAAACCAGAAAAAAACCCCACATAATTTAAGGTGACTTTTAACAATGTAGAAAGGGGGAGGACATTAAAAGCAGGAAGATGTTTAAAATGGACAAAAATGGGCTCCAACTGGCAGAGACAAGTACTATAGCAAAATAGCTATGGGCCTCAAGTCAGCAGGAAAGTACTACAACAAAATTGTAATATGAAGCAGGCGTATGTCGAGAATTATGAAATGAAAGCCTAGAGAGTAATCCTTCTACAAAACTTGGCATGGCTGAGGTTTTAATTAGAGTGGGAACTCAGATTTCATCCTCCTGTTTTAAGACTCATTTGGAGAAGCTGGAAAGAATCCAGCTAGGAGAAAAAAAAAAGATTAACTGGGTGGAAAATGGAGTTAAGATTTACCCCCACCCCCCAAAAAGGCTAATAGATGACTTAATTATCACTCCCAGGTATAAGAAGGGTTTTTATTACACAGAATATTCTTCCTCATCTCCACTGAGGACTAGACAAGGGTAAACAAAGTAGTGCTATACTGAAAGTGTTTCCACTTAAATACCAGGAAGAGTTTCTTGATTGTGAGGGGGAAACATGCTGACCCAGGGCGCTGTGGGAAGCTGCCCTCGAGATCTTTAAATGTAGATGACAACCATCTGCCTTGGAAGGCTTAGATAGAGACAGGGGACTGGACCTAAGGACCTCTTGGATTTCCTTCCATCTTTGATTTTGTGTTCAGAATCACAGCCACTAAGCACCCCCATTCGACAGTAATCCTCCATTCCCGTCATAAGACAGACCCCGCACTGTCAAAATCCAAATGGCTTCCCCTGGGAGGAGCTCGATTGTTCTCTTCTGAATGGGAAGGAAACTGATAGTGTTGCTTCAGCTGCTTCCCCTCTCCAGCCCCCACAGAGAAAGGCCAGTTCTTGTCCTGATGGGCCTCCCCAAATACTGGAATGGGCCTGCTCTCCATCTTGTGTGGGATTAGAAAATGTGGATCCAGTTGGAGACCATTGATACCTCCAAGAATCCAGGAACATCAGAGCTGCAAGGCATTTCAGAGCTAATTCAGACCAATCTCCTTGCTGCTCAAGTGAGGACACTGAGATCTTGAAAGATTAAATGACTCCCTCCAGTTCACATAGCCAATTATTTCTGCATGGGCCTAAAATCCATGCCCTCTGGCTCTTTATTTTACACTGTCTCCTCACTACCTGTGTTTGTACTTGAGTCAAAAAGAACATTTTTAATCAGGTAAAATGTCTAAAAACAAAGATTTGGTAGCTGAATGGTAGCTGAAAAAAATGAGCAAAGAACAGAAATTCTACTAGTAAGCTATGGATGCCTGGCATCTCTATTCAGTGTGAACGAACAAGGATAGGTCACCTGGATTCTCTAGCAGGTCAGTTTCCCCATATATAAATGAGGAATTTGGACCAGGAACATTTTAAGGCCTATCCCAACTGCAATATGTTATGATTCTGTAATTTTAAATTTTAGTTAGAAAAATAACAATGAATAAAATTTCAGTTGCTGGTCTGAAGAAATCGTTTTTTTTTGGGAGATCATTTGTGATGTAATTGGATGGTGCTCAGTTCTTTTGAGACTCTAAAATGGTAATTCTATTTCTTCCTTATTATTTTGAAAAATAACTTAAAATTTAAATATTGGAGTGATGGTGATCACACTTTGGCTATCATGTTTATAAGGAGACTTCCAAACCTATTTCTTTGGGCTGGTATCTCTCTGAGCTTTGAACCAGCCCCAATAATGAGCCATGGGAATTGTCTTGCCTATGACTATGACTCAGTAGCTCTAAAACCAAAGTCAACGTCTATGTTATTGACCAAATTCAAATCTCTTCTGGACTTGTCCAGGTCTGTACCATCATTCTCTTGCTTATCCAGACTCAAAATTTTACAGTCATCTTTGTTTACTTACTATTCCTTTCCCCTTTTATCCAGGCAAGCAATGTATTACATGAAATTGCCTTCTCCTCCTTCTCCTCCTCCTCCTCCTCCTCCTCCTTCTCTCTTAAGTTTATTTATTTATTGAGAGACAGGGGCTGTGGAAGGGCAGGGAGAGAGGGAGAGAGAGAATTGCAAGCAGGCTCTACCACCACAGTATGAAGCCTGACGTGGGACTCAAACTCACAAACAGTGGGATCATGACCTGAGCTGAAACCAAAAGTTGGATGCTTAACTAACTGAGCCACCCAGGTTCCCCTCGAGTCTGTTTTTTTAATCATAGCTCTCAGGGCTCCCACAAAATTTCAGGCACCCATGACTTCCCTGTCTCCATTTTTTCCTATCCTTGGTTCATCTTTTAGATGAGTTTTGGCAAAGGGAGCAGGTTACAGAAGATGACAGTTTAAAGAGTGACAACAGAAGTGGAAAACAGTGGAGAAGAACACTGTGAAATGAACTAAGGAGAAGCACAGTGCCCCAAATCTTCAGAGTTTTTGGGCAGTGCATGGACTTCCCATGGAATGTGAAAAGGGGTCATAAGCCAGTTTATGTAGATGGTGGATAAAAGTGTGACCCTAGCAGACCAGAAAACCTGGGGACATCTGATTTGTACATACACTATCTCATTTAATTCTTACAACAATCCTATGAGATGGACCCCATTATTATCCTAATTTCACAGTTGAAAATACTAAGCCTTAGAAAAGTATATTAATATCCCAAGATCACCACCTATTAAGTGGCCAAGCCACGATTTAAACTCCTGTCTGCCTGAGCACCAAATAATTCTACTACAGTACTTTTCAATTCGAGTAGCAAGTTCCTGCTTTGATAGAAAACAATGGGAGGAGCTTAGTGCATCTTAGAACATTTTCTAAGAGGAAAAGAAAGCTCAGTATACCTCTTAACCCATTTACTTGATAGAAGAGAGTGGACAGTGCCAAAGAAATATATATTTCTTTACCCTTTTCCAGAGTGACTTTCCAACAGTAGTTTGCTTGACCTAATTAACAGTGAAGTCAAAATGAATACTCTTTGTATTCTAAAAAGCCCACTACCCCGTCCATCATTTTAGGCTCCTTTTTGAGCTCTGCTGATTCTAATTGTCATCTTTTCCAGTGCTGAGAAGTTTATTAATTGCTTTTGTCTTGTTTGATGCCATGCACAAAGACAAAAAAGAAAGGACAACTAAGGATAAAGACATTCTCTTGAGCAGCCGTTCAATGCTCTAACACATCTGGCTAATGGATAGGGTGTGAAATTGTTCAAGAAGTACCGCCATCGGGAGCTTTGTTAATGTTTTCACACCCAACTTGGTCTAAAGCCTGGAAAAGAGAATGCAAATTCTTATATGTGGGGATAATAATAATAATAATAATAATAATAATAATAATAATAATAAAAGTGTTAGCAATAATACATGTCTACTGTGTACCAGGCATTGTGCTATGCACACCAGCCATCTCCCATCATCCTATAAGAACCTAAGTGGGAGGTATTATTCCCATGTTTGATAGCATGCGAAAAGGTTCAGAGGTCACACAGCCGCTTAAGTGATGCTGCCAGAATTGGCATCTAGATCTGACTGACACAGGATCAACCTTTGATTTTATAGTGCATAGGTGAGCACCTAAGCGATACAACTTAAAGAGCTCTGGGATGATCCTTCTGGTGAGGATTCCTTCTCATTGCCCAATACCCGCTCTCCCTCTTTCCGTGGTACTGGAAACATTAATTTTCAGCTGCCTATGTTTCCCAGCCTCCCTTAAAACTATATGGGACCATTTGCTTAAATTCTAGACAATGGAATATAAGTTAAATGTCACAAGACAGCTTCTGGGATACTTCCTAAAAAGACAGCTAACTTGTATCCTTTGCTTTTTAAAAATATTCCTCCTGATGTTGTTCTAAGATGCTCCATCAGCTCTCTTGGGCCATGTAGATGAGGGCCACAATGTAAACATAGTGACACAGAAAATTAGAAGTAGCCTGGATACCTGAGCTACTCTGTTCAGCTGATCATTCAGCAGCCCTGAACTATGTATCTTGGGATGTTTATGTGAGAGAGAAACAAACTTTCATGTTAGTTAAAACAGTGTAATCCTGGAACTCTGTTACTTGCACAGAATCTTAATGATAATCACTTCTTGAAAGAGCAAAGTTTATTGAAGGTCACTGGCTTGTTATTGGTGCCTCAAATGACCCTATTATGGCTTTGTCCCATTGGATTAGGAGATATTTATACAGAGCTTCTGGGAAGGAGGGTAACAGATCACTCAGGTTTATGAATGGAGTAGGAGGAGGCATAAAATAGGCAAACTTGAGATTCTTACAGTTCTGTGGCAGGCCTTGCTAGGTCAGGGGTCAGAATGAAAGGGGCAGAGCACAGTTAGGGCCTCCCTTGCTCTTGACTATATGGAAGAGGCCCAATTTATATTTTATCTACTTAACAGTTTAGTTCAGGACTGTTCTTTTCTAGGAAATTCACCCAAATCTGTGATAACATAGAGCAAAAGTTCAGGTTACATCAGTATTGCATTAATGGTGATGACACCTTTATATCAGCAGTACTAGACTGAAACAGGAGAGTGAGGGCCAGATAAATAAAGCATTCTCCTAATACTGCCTTAGCTTCACAGGGGAAGTGGGGAGCACCCTCTATGAGCAGTTGTACATTGATTTATTCATTTATAAATTCATTCAACAAACTTATACATTGTCTACTATGTGTTAGACATACTTTCTATGGATTAAATATTAAGAGAATATTAAGGAAATTTAAACCTATGGTGACAAAATAATTTCTAATGTAGATTCTCTTCCTATAGAACTAAGATAGAATTCAATTTAAAAACAAGTCACTTTAAAAAGCAAACAAACTTTTTGTTACCTGCCATTTTTAAGATGCACTCTTAAGTGTTGTAGACTATGTACAAATAGTTGGGTAAGGCAAAGTCCTAGCTTTCAAGGAGTTTATGACCCAACAGGGGATGAGATAACCCATAAAAAACCATAATACAAAGCAGAATTAGGCTAAGTGCCTTAGCAGGTACAAGGTACAAGGAAAGTTCAGAGAAAGAGCCCTGCTGAGTCACTGAGGGGTGACCTCCATCCATAAGAGATGACCATTTCATGGACTGGTATAATACCCCATCGCTATGATTTTCTGTTTGCAGAAGAGGGAGGCAGTAAGGTCGGGGAGGATTTCAGCAGAGTCCTTTTGTCAGGATGTTAAAGAAGAGATTGCTTTCTGAGCAGAGGGATTTATGAGTTTGAAGGTTTTTTGCAACCCTGTAATTCTACAGTCCCTCCATCTCCCTTCTTGACAGAAACTCTTACCCTCCGGACTACCAAGGGTTTCTGAGTCTTGACATATTTCTAAGTCTTGTCACTATGGTTAAAGTGAAGCACAGACATAGATAGGCATGGAGACCTCTGGGGGTTACACCTCATGGGTTCTCCTTTACCTCTCCAGTAGATGTAGAGAAAGGGGAAAAGGAGAGAGAGAGAGAGAGAGAGAGAGAGAGAGAGAGAGAGAGAGTAAAAGGAAGTGTTCAACCACATTAAATGTGAAGTCACAAGATGAAGACTTAAAAAAGCATTTAGTAAAGTGATAAGTTGTTCTGAACTGAGAAAATCCATCCAGAGTAGATCTGTTTTACAAGTGTGGATTTTCACATAGTAGAGTCTATGAAGAGGAAACACTCTTTTCCAGGGCTTTTATATTATTTCCCTATCACTCTTTCCCTCGCTAAATTTCATGCTTTTCTTGCCCAGTTCACTCATTTGCCGCTTAAAGCTAACAGTCTCCTTACTTTTATACAACTCTCATAGAAATTGCTCCATTACAGAGTAAAAGAGCAACACAAAGAGCTAAGTGAACTATTTTGGCTGTGACAGGAACCGTATTTGCCTTTTGGCACTGCTTTCCGACTTTCTTTGTGAAGTCTCTCTTGCTCTGATGGCCCCAGCAGCTTTCTGCATGAACAGAAACACAGACACCAGGCAATGCTCCACTTGGAGACAAATGGACTCCCAATAGCTCTGGGACTAAATTAGACCTGATAAAACACTGCTTTTCTGGAATTTTCAATCTCTTTTCACCCCCCATTTAAAGGGCAGGGTTTTCAACCATCTCATTTAGAGATTATGATTTTTTCCTCTGTGTTGGCAAATACTGATAAAGGACACACTGGTTCTTCTTTCAAATTCATTTGATGCACTTAAACAAGTTCTCTGCTATTTTTGATTTTATTTCCTCAAGATCTACATGCTGTTTATCAGTATTCTATCCTTCTAACTATGCATCTAATTTTGATTCATTCTTTCCATTCTCGTAAGACTCCTGTGACACCTTGGGTAGGTTTTCAGAAAAGTCTTGGATCATTTCCCCTAAAATTCTGTTAATTGCAGGATTTGGGATCTAGGGATACAGAATCTCAGAGGTTCAACCTTGAATGAAGTTTCAGATGATCTTGTTATCTCAGGTTAGTCTGTGAGAGTGTCAGAGGAGAACAAGGAAGAGGATTTTGGAAAACCAGAAAGACTACTGGCGAGAAAAATAGCAATGTCAAAATATGCATTCTAATGTCATATGGAGTGAGTCAGTTTCATATCTAATTTGATATGATTTGATTAGTGATTCTCCACATTAAGTCTGGCTTGTCTATTCCTAGAATTCTTCTAGGTAAACCAGTTGGCTTCTTGATTGGGATTGAGCTCATCAATAAAGTTGATTGGGATTGAGCTCATCAAAACCAGCGACTTCCATAGATTCCGAAGACCATTGCTCTCTCTTGCACAGAGCACTTTAATATTTCCTAAACAAGTAATTTGAGACCTACCCAGTGTTTCTTACCATTGTCTGCTTTGTTTGTTTACACAAAGTGGGTAAAAAATTTCCAGGAAGCTGGCACTTCTAGAAGCTTGAGATCAAGGTATCAAGACATAGGCCCATGGACATTTTATGGTTTTCTTTTCTTAACACCTCAGGAACTGTGGGCCTTCCCAGAGAAAGAGACCCCAGTGTCTCTCCCCAGTGAAATATCCCAAAATTTGTAGAAAAACAGAAGAGAACAATGAGTCTGACTCCTGATGAGAGCAAACTAGTCACACGATGTAAGCTGCGCCCTTTGGTTGTCCAGGATAAGAAGAGGAAAGACCCGCGCCCAAACTGAAGCTAATAGCAAGGCTTCCTTGCTACAATGAATCTAAACCAGTGTCTATAACAGTGGGTGTGCAACAATGCTTGCTAGAGAAGGTAATTTAATAAGAAGAAAAGGTAAGAAGAATATGGGAGATTTTAAAATAGTCCAACAGCGGGAAGAAAAGAAAGTTCGGGGGATGTACTGTATAGTTCTCCTCCTAGACAACTGCAGGACATAAGGGCCTCACCACTCCTCGTTTACCCTCAGCACTGGCCATCCATACCTTTCTGTCTAAACTCTAAGCTCTTAAGGCAAGAGCTCTGTCAGTTTGGTTCAGCATTAAATCCCCAACACCTGCCAGAGAGCCCGGCATATAATAGATGCTCAGTATATAACTGTGCACTCATCCATCACATTTCAGCACTCGACTTAGCAGAACTATAATGCTCAATCTGTGTAGTGTTGGTCTTGACAATTAGGTAATTGTAGGCAGTTCCACCTGCTTGTCTGACATCCTTTCAAAGGCATCACACTGTGCTCACTTGTTATTGACTCCCTGAGATTGGAGATAACAAAATGACAAACATTAAAAGGATACTTTCTAAAAAAGATAAGACATTCTCTTCCTAGTGGATAACCTCACCTATGGGAGAAAGAAATCTTCCATGCCAGAAAAGAGTTGGGTGAAAGAGGGAGAGCTGTGGCTGGAATCTGCCCGAGAAACCTGGCCCTCAGTGATATCTAGGGAGCAAAGCAATTTGAGGACAGGGGCCATAAAAAGAAAACAGCACCTGCCTTGCTGAGCAGTCTAGTCTGGAAATTGCTGGGTTAGCAGCACATTGCACCCTGTGAAAACTTGTGACTTCAATGTGAAAAAGAGAGGTTTTAATTAAATTGGGTGTTTCTGAGTCTTCCACAGGGAGCTGGGATTTGGGGGTTGAGAAGCTGAGAACTTTATTCAGATAAAGGGAACCTTCTCAGAAATTCTGGAACCCCACAGTCCTTGGTAAGATACTTCATCCACGTGTGGCCATGTTTGAGCCTTTTAAAGCACTGTTGGAGTTAGCATTCCTTTGCAGCCAAGCAGGGCCAACCCTGGAATGGTATTTTTGGTCTGTGGCCTGGGATTGTCCACATTTTGCTTTTCCAAATGGTTTTTGATGGGCTGTAGGATTTCAGGAATGGAAGAGTTCCCTGTAGGGCTCCGGATTTCTTAGTTTATTGTTGTTGCTGTTGTTTTGAATTTGGAAAGATGATCTTAATGAGGTATGCGGGATTAGGGCACATATCTCCAGGCTTCATCCAGTAGACTGTGATATTCAATTCAATTCAAGCTATGTTAATTGAGCACTTTCTACACGTAAAGCACTAAGGATATAAAGTGGAATATGATGACAATTCTGGCCTGAAGAAGTTTGTAAATTAGCATATACTTAACTGTAATATAAGTAAGATTAGAAAAATTACTGTAGATACAAATAAAGAGGAACATCAAGTAGGGAAAGACAAATTCTTACTGATGGAGTGGAAGAGGTCTCACTAAGGAAGGAATATATGAACTTGCCCTTAGAGGTTACCCAGTATTTCCATAGCTAGGGAAGAGTGGATGGAAGAAAAAACGAAGAATAAAGTCATGCTATGAGCAGTATGCTGAAAGTCTACCAGGTACAATGGATGCTGGGGTCTGGTGCCTGAGTTAAAACCATGGTTTTGTCCCACTTAGAAGTTACCTGCCTTTATACACATTATATCTTTCTCTGTGCCTCACTTTAAAGTAAGGATACTGATAGTACATACTATATAAGTTTTCATATCAGTGCTTAGAACAGTACCATATAATAATATGCATATAATAAATGCTGGGAAAGTGCTAGTTATTATTATTCTTCAATACAAATATGTCTCTAGCCTATCTCTTTTGGGCTTATTTTGCACTACTCTCAATTAGCATACTACCCCAACAACTGACTGGATGGTTTATGCACCTGCAAACATGCCCTATATTTTGCCATTTATATGCTTTTCCATTAAGTTGTTTTCTCTGCCCAGAATCTCTCCATCTATCAAAATCCTATCTATTCAAAGCCTATCTTAAACACCAGATGTGACTTCTAAACAAATGTGAATATACTTATTTCACTTCACAGGACTTGTGGCAAATTTTTGGAAGCTTCCTTTCTGAAACTTCCCATTAACCAAGGCTACTACTGACATTCTGGAGTGATTCATGAGGTCTGGAGAATTGTCAGGGTTTTCCATAGAGGGGAGTGCATGTACAAGGGGAAAGAGCAGATTCAGCTCTGCTATTCCTATATTTCCCTGAAAGATGACAGCAACACAGAAGGAACAAGAAAATGCTGGTCACTTGAATGTGCTAATGTTTCCCTTAATTCAATCTGAAGGCCACTGCCACCTTTGTGAATAAGACAAGACTCAGAACTCTTCATGAAGCTCCCAAGGATATTCTGGACCAACCAGTCCATTGAAGATGGAGAAGGGTCTCATCTCCTCAATTTTGAAAATTATTTAAAGATTAAACTAGAGGAGTGATCCAAGGGGAGGAGGATAGAAGATTTACCCATCAATAGGCATTGAGGAGGGCACTTGTTGGGATGAGCACTGAGTGTTGTATGGAAACCAATTTGACAATAAATTATATTAGTAATAAAAAAAAAAAGATTTCCTCATCAAAGAGTCAACAGAGTCAGGGGCCATAGAGTCAGGCTGTTAGACAGAATCCTAAATACTTGATTGGTAATGCAAGGCCGAGTGGGAAGAAGCCTTTCCTGTTTTCTGTTTTTCAGTCTGGGAACAAATGGATAAACTCAGTCTCATGTTTTCACATCCTACTGTGTCAGAACCCACAATAATGCAGTGCTCAGCCGAGAAGTTCCCAACTGAACATGTAAGACCTAAAGCTTCTTTCCCATTCAGCTCTCTCATGCCTGAAGATTCTTGGCTGAGAGTGTGGGGGAAGGGAAGGAAAAAAAAAGGAGGACATGGCCCCAGCCACCCACTGTGCCATTCCTGGGTTTTGATTAAAGAAGAAAATATTGGCTCTGACATTCTCCATTTGCAAGATCCAAATGTATTTTGACTTTTTAGAAGAACCAAGGGCTCGGGTTTCACAGGAATGATCCTGCTCAGAACTTCTGACTCAAAACCTAAAGCAGCTCGACTTCTCAGTAGTTGAATGCACAGCAAGTGCAGTTCGTAAAGTGACATTGCAATGGCTGTGAGTTGCACAACAGCATGATGTCAGCCTTCTGATGAGAGCTGGGCTGTTGAGCAATGCCACTTGGAAGAGAGAGGTCACACGCAGAAACCTGTCCAACAGTTCTAAGAATTTTATATCTTTAAAAATATTCAATATATTTCTTTATGTGTTGGGGCCCAGCCCTTCCAAATCCCTGATTAGTGTTTTTCCAGAAATCTCCCTTGAATCTTGGGTCCGGCAGTGAATTTCCAGTTGACAAGCTAAGTTCATTTTAAAATATCCTACAGTGAAGCCAGAATAGGGCATTAAAAGTGGGGACCAATTTCTCAGAAAGGCCTCTGCTCACTGCATCTGCCCTCTCCTCCCAATTACCCCACATATAGCCTCTTTCTTAATGCTGAGTCTGGGGTAGCTGAGATCAAAAGTCTCCATGAAACAAGATAGGTAAGATTTTTCATTTGTTCATCCTAGTGGGCAGGAGACACACATTCCATTGTATTCCATCATGCCTGGTACAGCAGCACCCTGCTGCTCCATCCGCAGATCCTCGTCCCAGGATGAACCTAGCAGACGGCTTGGATGGGAAGCTGCCACTTTTCTCCCTGGCACTGGGAAGAGATGAGTCATGAACATGAGCTGAGGAGAAGGAGTTGGCTAACCAGATCTAAAGAGTTGGGATCCCTCTTGATTTTTCTCCCTCTAGAATGAAAGAAAAATGGCTGCATGTCTGACCAGTGCTCAGTAGCAACAGTCTATGGGATATGGCCCTTCCTACAGCTCTTTTATTCTGGTCCCTTTGGTCATTGTGCTAATATTTGTTTGCTAAGGACCCACAATTTGGTAAATAATCTCCTTCATGAAAAGGCAAACATTTGTAACAGGGCATGATGACCATCTTAGAAGCCTCTGAGGAGAGTTTTACTTCTTGAATTTCTAACACCAATATTTAATTTATTCAGTTCTTCAATTTAAAAAGTGGTGTGCGTGTGCGTGTGTGTGTGTGTGTGTGTGTGTGTGTGTGTGTATTCGAATCTAGAAGGTAAGGAGAGATACTGAGGAGGTGATGAAGTGTGAATAAATGTACTTCAAAGACTAAAATCTGGATTCTAAACACAAATGTCTTCATTTAGGGAAAATCAGAGAAAATACCTCAAGGAGGAAAAGGTATCAAATCTAACTGTTATCATGTAATAATATTTTGTCAGGAGTTTTTCCCTCATTTCTGTTCAACTACAGACTTCCAACTAGAACTAATCTTCTAATCAAAAGGGAACAAATCTATTTATAATTGACATAAATGATAGTCCTATTTATAGTTCTCTTTGGTGTTCCATGTTTCTCTGTGGGAGATTTTCCCTGAAACAAAAGCCTACTTTTTCAAGCAACTGTGTTCCAGGGACAGCCTTGATCATTTCTGTTGCCCGAGAGATATATTTAATTAACCTCTTATCCCTACTCACGGGATAGTGGAATATGGGAAGCACTGACCAATAATACGGCTACTCCTACTTTGCCCTTGTAATTCCAACAAAAAAGCATACACGACCCAGAAAAGGGATGGCTGTCCTCAACCTCTAGAGGAAGATGCCTGAATGTCGTCTTGGCTAACCCAGTTGTAACTTTAAAATGTACTCTGGCCTAGCACTCCATCAATTCAAACAACACCTCATTCAGAATATCTCTAGAAACCTGTAAGCTGGCCTTGATTCCCTAAAAACTTTATGATGCCTCCATGGGTATTATCTCACCTGAAACTCACAAAAACTCGTTTCTGGAGGCAGAGAAGTCTGACTGTAAACTTTTTATAAACAAGAGAATTACCTAAAGGCACCCAGCTTATAACTAGCAAAGCCAAGTCTCCTTAGGTGTTCAAGTCTCCTTATCTCATAATCAGAACCTCTTTTGATACCTAACATTGATCCTTTGGTATCATATATATACATTATTCAAATACACCAGACATTCACAGTTGGATTTCTATTTAATTTGGAAAATATCTGTTTTGAGGAATCCTTGTGCTGAAAGAAAAGGAGCCAATGATGCTCGTGTTCTCTGTGTCAGATCCTGTCTGGACTGGGAGATACAGAGAATCAGATGGGAGGGGAGCCTCATGGCTCCAGGTAGGATTTGGATACATCACTGAACTTGAGTTGAAAAGATTGGTCTGGCAACTTCACAAAGGGAGCGAGTTTTTCATGAACTTTCCATCAACTCAAAGTCAAAGCAGCTTGTTCAGTATTTCTTGCCTCTCTCAAGCAACAGAGTACATCCATACCTCTACCTAGTTAAGGATCCAGGCAGACAGAAGGTACATGAAAGTGACAAATTCCACCTTACTTTTAAGCAACAATGGAAAACTTCACAAGACTGTATGTAGAGAGAGGAGAATGAAAGTTCTCAGTGTTCATTTGGAAATTTAGTAAATGCGTTTGACATCTGCCATGTCTAGCAGGAATAAAAAAAATCCCATTTTTATATTTTATTATTTATTTTAATGCTTCAATTTACTTTGATGTTAATTCCTACACATGGGTAAGGGTTACATTCTTAACCAGATTGAAAGTAACTTAAGGCAAACCTTTATGTCATACCTTTAGAATTAGTTGTCTCTACTAGCTTTCTTGTTTCAGCTTTCTCTTGATGTCTAGCACTAGCCTGGGTACACATTACTCCATAAAACATTGCCGAGTTGAATTATATTTTAGAAGAGTGATTTTATTCCTTTTAGTGCATATTTTACAACTGGTCATTCTGATTCAAAATCCATTAAGTTGGATCCATTTCTGGAGCTACTGAATTCTGACTCCATAAGCTCACAACTTGTTGATGGCCCTTCTGCCAGGGCAAACAGGAATGAGAGTGGCTTTCTGGGCACTCAGTAACTCTGGAAATGGACACTTTTGAATGCAGTGTGCAGAGTTGTTTCTGTTTTATTTTTTTTTCTGGGGTATTTGTGCTCTACCTGGCGCTATCTCAGCCCACTGTTTCAGCTGGGCCCCCAGTAATAGACTAACTCCTGTAATTCTGACAAAGTTGAGCATACTAAAGGGTTTGCTTACACTCCTTGTGAGACCTGCAATAGGGATTTAATCTGATGATCACAGCCAGCTTCCAACAAAAAGGATCATGTTCTGTTTACCTAAATTTCCTCAGTAGTTTCCTTTAGATATAGCATTTCTCACTCCCTACTTGAAAATGCTTAAAAGTCCATGGGGGCCTTCCAACTCAGCCATGTCTGCATTTCAAATGAGTTACTACCTTCTTATGGGCAAAGTAGGCCTGGAAGACCAAAGAAAAAGGGATAGCTTAATTAATTACATGCAGATATTGACTGTGTTGTGTACAAAGGTGTACGTGGAATTTTACAGAAGATTAATAAAATAGCCCTCACCTTCAAGGAACTTACAGCCAACCAGATAGTATAAAGCATGAACACTCATTAAAAAACACAATATAGAATAGCTTATAAGAGTTGTAAGAGTAATATTATTGCTATTCATAGGAAAGAGAGTTGACATCTGGTAGAAGATTTTCAGAAGAGGTGACATTTGAAAAAACAGGAGGAAAATCCAGGAAAATAATATATGTAGTAGGAAATCATCTAGGTTGGATGTTGGAATATGTAGGCAGCATTTGTAAACTCAAATGCCTATAAAAGTCAAGAAAATCATGTAAAGGAGTGAGTGGGCCACAGCAATGCAATAGAGAATGGTGAAAATTTTGGTGTCAATGTAGAAGAGTCATTTATATTGACAGGTAATTCAAAGTTTTGTAAAAACACTGCATTTGCCAAACAATATATTCCTGAAGGTTGGATACAATTACAGACTGCCAGTTTGTGAGCTATGCTGTAGAGAAATATTAGGAAATAGAGTTGAAAAGTTAGACAGAGGTCTTATATAAAATCCCTTACTGTCAATTTGGGAAGTTTGGATTCAATTTACTTAGCCATGGATGGTCACTGAAGTTGTTTAGAAAAGGGATAAAGTGATTAGAACTGTGATTTAGAAAGATTAATTTCATGGGTGGGATGGCTGGTGTCAAGCAATATTGGACACAGAATGATCATGGAGGAGGCTGTTGCAATAGTTTTGGTGAGTGATGAGGAGGACCTAAATAGTGATGGGAATGGAAGGAAGGACACATGTGTAATCTTCCAGTGAATTGGTAACAGCTGTTCTGGATCTTGGTGCAAAACAAACTACAATGCTACAACTCACTTTGTCTGAAGAGTTGAGTCTGATGGTCTCCATTGTCCTAAACACTCTGAGTAATTGCGTAACTCATCCATTGCATTGGCTGGGAACCTGGTCTTTCCTGCTTTACAAGGTCACTGGCCAAAAACTCCACTTACTCTTGAAGAAATATCCCTTTGATGATCTCTAAATTACTGAAGGTTGAATTTTTCAGATTTGGGTTCTTCCTTTACCAGGAGGACTAGATTGTCTTTTAAATTTTACCTGAACTCTACCCTTTCTATGTTTGAGGAGAACTATGAAGTGCCTTAAATAAAAATTTTGTGCCTTATTCATAGGAATCAGCAGTGGCTGGTCTAATGCATAGGTGATAGTACAAAGGCAATAAATGAATGTTGTGTTGAATAAAAGAGAAAGGTGTAAGGTTAAGAGACTTGCATATCTGGGGTAGGGATGGCATGAGTCCATGTATGCTGAGGCCAGGTTGGTATATAGATGAATAAAGCAAACTTGTAAGGCACTGTGGTGAGCTGGAGGGATACATATCCCACCTAAAAAGCTCTAGCCAATATCTGCTACTCAGGAATGCTGGCCAGCAATGCTAGATCACCTAACTTTTTAAGAGAAGCTTTTAATCTTTGTTTTTATTTAAAATCTCTTGGTGTCTATAATTCCAAAGCTTAAAAAGTATATTGGCTGGAGCAAACAAAACATTTGTGAGCTAGATTCAAGTGGGGTTGGAATAGGGCACCATTTTGTGACATCTGTTCTAAAGTAATTCCATGAGGGTAGTGGGTATGCTTTACATTCCTTTCAGTCATTAGTGTTTTGCTAACTAGCAGGCACTCAATGAATGGTATAGACTGGAATAATATAGGGGAGAAACATTTCTATCTGACCCAAGCTTGGAGTTTAAGATTGATATTTAATGGGTCCTCACGCACAAGTGTGAAACCTCTTTCAAGGCATAGTTTTATCCTCCCTTAGGTATTGCTTAACACTGAGCAGGTACCCAGTCAATGCTATAATTAAGTTGATTAGTGCATAATTTTACTTCCATACATTTTACTGAAGCTCTGAATAAAAGTAATGAAAAAAGAATGCTAATAAAGAAACAATAATAGCTCTATATCCAGTTGGATTTCTTAAAGGATTTTAGAGATTTCCATGAAACAACAGTAAATGTTAGTTTTGGAAAAGGTCTTAGTATCTTGTCAACATTCTTTCAATGGGTAGAGTCTCAAGGAGTAAGGGATATTGCATTAAAATGCTGTGGATTAAGTCTGAATAAATTAAATATATAATCGTGAGCTAAATCCAATACCACCAATCCTAGAATCGAATACGATCAAGAGGTCACTGTTATTTAAAGTTTAAGGAAAATATATATGAAAAAAAATGTGAAAACTGTGTCTATGACTTATTTTTCCCACCTGGAAAACTGTAAAAAGAGATCTCAGTGATCCCAATTCAGTAGTGTAATGTCATGGTTCATCTTAATATTATTGTCCCAATAGAAACTCATGGGACTATTCACCAAATTTGTCAAGTTATTTAGTGGTAAACCTATGAGTAAATCCAAGATTCTCTAACTCCCTAATTCAAAGCTCTCCCCCCTTGTTCTGCTGTCATTCAAGGAAAATAAAGTATAAACTGGTCCTCTATCACCTTTACCTGCCCTGCTGTGGGATAAGATCTTTCTGAAAAAGCATGTCCTTTAGATATCTAGACCTTCATTAAGGTTCAGGCTGGGGAGCTTGGCGAGTTCCAGAATGGATCTAGTGAAGGCTTTCAATTGGGGAGCCAACTGCTTCTTTGAAAAGCAGTTTTAAAGTTTACCCTTCATCTTCCAATAGGAGACAGAAACCCACTTTTCTTAGCTCAAAACCATTTCTTTTAAATCTCGATAGCAAATCTAATGGAACTAATCAACCCAGAGTCATAAGAAATAATATTAGAACCTGGCTGAGCATGACAAAGGAAGCAATTTGATATGAGTAAAACACACATTTGTCCACTCAATGCAATTAGAAATATTTTTTTTTAAGGACTCTTGCTTGGCTGTTCTTATAAAATGTAACTATTGAAAAAGAAGCTGGCAAGATCTTAAGGACTGGATCTCAGTTCCTGGCCCCAGTGATGGGTTTGGAAATTGCAGCCACAGCAATTAGGAGTTCCAATTTCCAGTTCACAGAAGGTCAGGCGTTGGGGTTATCCTTGGAGCAGTTCTATACTTCCTCTGAGGAAAGGCTTCACTGACCTAAGGAATTAGGGACTTGATACCATTGAATCAGCATATATATTATTAATGATCACAAGCATATTTGGCCCTGACAACATTTTTCAAAACTTTAGTGGAGGTTCAGCCCTGACTAGTTTGTGTTCTCTTTCTTAAGAGACGAGTCACCAATCAACATGTACCTATTATTTTCAGTGATTCCCTGGATCAGGGCTCTTTGAATCCTAATGTGCATACAAATCACCTGGGTATACGGTTAAAAATGCATATTTTGTTTTAATTAGTCTGAAATAGGGCCCCTGATTCTGCATTTCAAACAAGCTATAGGGTTGCTTTGAGTAGCAGGCTCTATATCTATCTTCATACACTAAACTATATTTTTACTATGTGACATGTGTGCCCCTTAGAACATTTCTTAGTCAAACCAAATTTTCCTATTGTAAACAATAGACTACTTGACACAAATCACTTTCCATAGTTTTCAGTAACATCTGGTTACTTCTGAGAGATAGACTTCTCTGTTCTTTATTATTGCTATTGTGTTTTTGTTGGAGGGTGGGGTTTGAAATCATCTATATTGATAGAAATCATGGTACTTATATACAATGGACTACTACGTGGCAATGAGAAAAAATGAAATCTGGCCATGTGTAGCAACATGGATGGAACTGGAGGGTATTATGTTAAGTGAAATAAGTCAGTCAGAAAAAGACAGATACCATATGTTTCCACGAATAGGTGGACTTTGTGAAACTAAGCAAAAACCAGGGGGAGGGGAAGAGGGGAAAGAAAAAAAAGACACAGAGAGGGAGGGAGATAAAACATAAGAGACTCTCAAAGACTAAGAAAAAACTGAGGGTAAGGGGGATGAGGGAGGGGGGAGAGGGGGTGATGGGCATTAAAAAGGGCACATGTTGGGATGAACACTGGGTGTTATATGTAAACCAATTTGAAAATAAACTATTATAACAAAAAAAAAAAAAGAAATCAGTTACCTGCTGAATGACTTTAGGACAGTATGTGATCAGTGCCTACTTCAGAACCAGCCAGAAGTCCTTCTGTGTCTTTAGCTTATGCAGGCTAGTGTTTCATGCAATGTTATTGAACCCTTGTATGGTTTTTCTGGTAAGGGAGATTTACACAATTGCATGCAAAACACTAGTTATCTACAGAATGCCAGCCAGATTTGTGGCACTAATACCTTTTATAAGTCTTGTGATTCAAATGACTCAGGGCCCATAGACTATCTTAAGGTAATCCTGAAATTATGCCTATTGTGTGAGTATGCCATTGATCTTCTCAGAATCTGCCCCCAAATATCTATTCCATAGTGGAAGGCAAGAATCAGCAGAAAAGATGGAATCTTTAGAAAGCCAAAAACATCTCTATGCCAAATTGAGAGAGCGGAATTATAAGGTGAATGCAATTAACTGGCAGTCGTGTCTATGCCGAAAACATAATCATCCCTTTAATAAGGACCATTTGCCATGCTCGACAAACTCACAGTGAAATGGTTGGATCCATAGGAAGGAACATGCTGAAAATGGTTTCAATATGATCCTGTTTTTTCACTCAATAACCATTGATTGAGGGTGTCCAGCCAAAAACAATGAGAAAATGAGCCAACAATAGTTTTACCCTTTGACCATATTAGATATAGTTGCAGCTGAAATTTGTTATATGTTTCAGTAATAACAAAGCATCCATATGGAACAAATATTTGGCAGTCTGGCAGCTGATGAAACCAGGAAAAATTAGACAAATTATCAATCGCTCGCTCCCAAATTACCCCCAAAAGAAATTAGATCCATTTTCAGTAGCTTTGCTTTCAAATTTCTTCATTCCATGAGTCACCCTACCTTCTGCCAAACTAAATATGTCTATGAACGGCTGGAAACTTTAATGGAAAGAAACATAAAACTCAAAATACGTAGGAAAATTTAAGCTTCTTCATGGAAGACCTTCATGGAAGACTAGCAAGTCAGGAATGTGGAGACAGAAATAATATATTGACAATACCTTTTGTTTTGGGTAGCTTCTGAGTTAACAAGCAACACAAAATGCATAAACTACACAACCGACTGGCATGACTTGAAGTTAAAAGTATCTCTAAAAAGAAATTAGCTCTTTACTTTTTTCTTTTAGGTCTCCCATCATTCAGACTACTAGGATCTATGAAGATCCATAATCCTGTGATCAGATTGATCAGATTTGAAATAAAGAGACTTGATGATGTTATCCAAAGGGTGGTAGAAGTCGGGCAAAATGTTTTCTGATTGGTTAAGGGCTCAGATTTTCAAGTACTATTCTAATGCATTACACCAGAATGACATAGCAGTTCTGAGTTGTTAGTGCTACCTTCATGTGAGTGTATCAAGGTTAAGTTCAAAGCATCTTCCTGTGCAAAAAAGCCCCTAGACTGAGCAAGGTGACTGAATTGCAGTCCCAACCTTCTCACCAGTGTACTTTGTGACCTGATGCACATTATGGTTTTTTTCTAGACCTAATTTCATCTGGGAAGTGAGTGCTCTGGACCAGATTGCTCTCTATGGTTCTTTCTAGTTCTCCAATTCTCCAGTTATACTTTGGCAAATAAAAACTACTTGTAGTGTTCTCTGAGGGCTGGTGCTCCGGCTGTTATACCCACCTTGGGGGTTTATTTGCCAGGGATTTACCGTTTGTTACGTGCCTGCTCTTGGCTACCATTGCTCCATTTAGTATGGATACTTCAGATGAAATAGAGAGGAATTAAATGGAGGTTGTACTTTCAAAGTCATTTCCACAGGTAGAATCTCTTTGTGAACTCTGTTGACTAGAATTAGCTTACTGTCGAGCAAAGGGAAATTTTTACTGGGGCAATAGTGAATGGGTCCTAAGAGATGATACCTCAAATAGACTTTTTTGTCCTATATCTTAAATCTCAGATCCCTAATGGTGGAAGTAGCAAATGGAAAGTCATGGGAGTATATTCTGGGGAGTATATTCTGGTGGTTAAGTGCCTAACTTTAGATGGTGTGGAGGACAGGAAAAAAAGTAAAACTTTGTTTTTCTGAAAGAGCTCAAAATAGAATGAAAATTCACAGCAGTAGTAACCAATATTTGATTGTGAGGTTAGAAAGTGTCTTTGCTAAGTCAAATATTGTGTATATGAGAGCTATTGGATTTGAAGCCTCTGGGACAGAAGAAACACGTGCCAGTTGGTCACTGGACTGTATGGTGATAAAACTCACAATTTTGATTTCATCAAATCCATGCTCAAACAAAAAAAATTCAATTCCCCTAAGTCAGGCTGTGATAAGGAAGCAATTACGATAGGCAACCTGAGAGTGCAAAGATACTTTTCTGATTAGCAAGTACATACCCTCTGCTGAACCCTGGATTTTGAGGCTAAGCAGAAATAACCAATAGTTGACTTGGAAGAATGGAAATCTTTTCCTGTGTGTGATACCTCAGTGCCTACATAACCACCTTGTGGAGACAGACTCTTTAAGCAAGCTTAGTGTGGTAAATTGATAAGCTCTGTCTTTTTCTCGCTCCCTGCAATGAGGACATAAACAGTAATACTGGGTGAACATTCTGAAAATCCATTAATTAACTCTTGGGTGGTCTAAATGCAAAGTGATATAGAAGTGAATAGAAGATACCAACATACTTTTCTTTCTAATTAATAAGGTTGAAGTGATAAACTGCCAAATTGTCTAGATTATAATTATTGCAGAACAATTGAACTGATGGGTCAATGTCATTAATAATTGAAGTTGAGCCACTAAGCTAATTTGTGGTGGTGATTAGAGAGACAAGGCAAAGCATTTAATTCAATCAACTAATAGTAACATATTTGGATGGCCCTTTAGGTTTTCCAAACCCTTCTATAGTTGAGCCTCAAAAGAACTCTCAAGTATAGTAGTTTAATTCCCACTTTACTAATGAGGAATGTAAGACCCAAGGATATTAACTAACTGCTCCAAAGGAGAGAAAGGCTGTTAAGTAGAGGAGCCAGGTGAGGCCCCAATTGGAACTTCTAATTTCTAGTGTCTTCTCTTTCTGTTTTCTGCTGGGGCTGTTTCTGAGCAATAAAATGCCTCTGATGATATTCAGATAAGAAAGACACAATAAGGGAAGAGAAAAATCATGGCAACCATATCTGAACCAGGCCTTTTCAACTGTGGGGCATTGGCAGCTAATTTATTATATGGCTAAGAAGAGAACAGCCATAAATATTGAGGTTGAAGATAACTAGCTTATCTAGTTATCTTTTGCTCCATGTGGTCATAATCATACTTTGAAGCACAAAGTTTTGCTTTACACCATTTCTGCCTTCCTTTGCTGCGTTACTAAAATAAATGAGTTCCACAGCTATAAGACAAGAGGGAGCACCTACAAATACCTTCTAGATAGCCTGTAGGGAGAGCTTTTTATTTTCAGAGAAAAACTTTTGAAACCACAATGAGTCTTCTCATTGTTACTCTAGGCAATGGAACATAGACTTCTGATTAACCAGTGACTGACAATTAGCTTCTACGTTAGTTTCACTAATGGCTTTCCCATCTCTAGATACTTCTCTTCTGGAGACGTCCAGCAGTTCTCAACAAGGGGTGATTCCACCCACACCTCACCCCCGGAGACATCTGGCAATGTCTGAAGATATTTTTGATTGTCATGACTGGGAGGAAGGATACTGGCATCCAGAAGGTAGGAGCTAAACATTCACAATGCACAGAGCAGCCCCCCTCCCTCAACAAAAAATTATCTGGCCCAAAATGTCAATAGTGCTGAGGTTGAGAAATTCTCTTGCCAATGGCATTGCTCAGGGAGCCGAGTGGGGAGTATGAGAATGAAGTAGGATTTAAAAACAGGCCACTTGGTTTCACAAAGGAGATGGGGCTGGGGGCAGTGAGAAAGGAGAAGTAAGGAGGCTAAAACCTACAGTGTCCTCAAATCAGTTTAATACAGAATTCAAACTCTTGGTGCTCCTTTCCCCAGTTTCATAGATTATCAGGAGTTGGCTGCATGTGGGTTGGCTAGTGCGGACTTTCTTAATCACTTGCCTCTGATGAAAGACCATTTCACGAGGGTAAATGGCACAGAGGTAGTACCATCTTCCCAGCAATATTCACAGAGTTGAGTCTATGACTAAGAAAGTTTCAAAGTTTAAAAAGACCCCTTCAGCAGCCTTTTTGTACCTCATAAAGATCACAGATGAAAGAAGAAAGTCTGAAGAGATTCATAGAGTATTTGCTTGGAAGTCTGCAAAAAAATCAGGTGTAAATTTCTTTTGGCCTAAGGCTGTCAGAGAAATCTCCAGAAAAAAAGCTGATCCAACAACTCGTCAGACTGTTTCAGATTTTCCAGGAGCACAGCTTTGCTAAGTCATTCCAAAGCAGTTCTACCCAAGTTGACATTGGAGAGAGTGACCAGAGTCAGAATAATATAATATACAATAATAGTCTAAATTATGACCTTAAGTGGACTTAGAATGTCCAAAGCATCTGAAAGTTTCGTGTAATATATAATAAACAGGCAGGGAATTACTTTAGTTTTTGCAAATTTCTACGGCAAGGGAACAAAAGTGTTAAGTTTCAGGTGAGCTTATTGGAATGATAGATACCAAGATATATGTTCATTTGGGTGAGCTTGATTGGAGGCCCCTCCTGGCCATTTTAATTTACCAGGTAATTTTGATATAGGCCTGATTCATTGCTGCTAAAGGCCAAACACTGCATTAGAATCAGAAAACAGAATCAACAGTATCTTTTTTTTATTTCTGTCACTAATTAGCAGTGTGACCTTGGACATGCCACTTCTCGCTGAGTTTAATTCTTTTTTTTTTTTTATGTTTATTCATTTTTTGAGAGAAAGAGAGAGAAAGAAAGAGTGTGAGTGGGGGAGGGGCAGAGAGAGAGGAGGAGACACAGAATCCTAAGCAGGCTTCAGGCTCTGAGCTGTCAGCACAGAGCCTCATGTGGGGCTGGCACTCATGAAGTGCAAGATCATGACCTGAGTCGAAAATTGGACGCTCAACTGACTGATCTACCCAGGTGCCCCTCTCTGAATTTCATTACTGATGTTTGACTATTTTTCAAGGGTTTCCAAGCTTGTAGCAGTCTTTAATTTTACTCCCTTTGAACAATCGGGTAGTTTTAAGAAGAAGATATTAGAGAGATGTATCCTTAATCAATAATCAGTTTCTTGCATGTCTTCCCAGGAGCTTCAGCATGTTCTTCTTTTTTTTTTTTTTTTGGCATGGAAACCCTTATCCTGTAGTATGCCCAAGCATTAAATGCAAAAGGTTTTAATTTAAAAGACTGTGTGGTCTCTACTGGTTGCACAATTTCTCCTTGTATCATACTGCTGCTGATCAAATATTGCAAAGCCATTAATTACCTTAGGACAAATGCAGAGGGCCACATGCAAAAGTTCTGGCCAATTGCATAAAGCAATACGCCAGATATAAAGTAAGTGAAGGGTTTTTCTTGGTATTTAAGGTTCAGTGAAAAAGTAAGAGGGGCAGCTATGCCAAGAATGAAAAGCCAGAGCTTGCCAAGTGCTTCTTTAAGTGGCTTTAGCCAATGTGAGACTAAACAATGCATTAAATAGGCATACAGCTTACTACAGTTCAGGAATCGCACGTCAAATAACAGCTCTTTGCTGTTTTAAACATGATCTCACATGTAGATAAAGACAAACAAAATGGTGTGTTGTCATCTTCTAAGTCTAACAGCTAATAAGGCTTGAGGATTTGAACTTTCCAGGCAACTAAAAGTAATTCTTGGTGATGTAAGAGCTTGCTGATGTTTCACAGAGAGGTGTAGGATGGAACTTTGCCAGAGCAGCAGCTCAGTGCAAAAACGATTTTTTGCCACCATGGTTGTCAAAGACGTCTGACTGCATAAAAGAGCAAAGGCTTTGTGGCTCAGTATTGAGAACAATGAAAAATCTACTTGACAGAGATCTTGTGCCTGTTTTCATTGTGTCTGATTTTTTGCTGTAGGCTGTGCAATGGGAAGGAAGGTTGCTAGAGGGATGATCGGCTCTTAACAGAGGCCCTGAGGAATGCTGGTGTGGAACATGATGTCTGGACAAGGTATATGGAGGTCCAGGGAATTTGAAGAATACCAAAGCTCTCTTCTGGATCCAAAATGCCTAACCTATCAGCCACCTAAGATATGAGACATCCAAAACCAATAGTCTTCAAACAGCTGGTTGAGTGATACCTGCACAGGTAGAAACCTTTCATGGTCAAGTTGGAGAAACCTCTTCCGGCCTGGCACACTATCTGGATTATGGGTACCTCGTGATCACCTCTCCTTTACCACATCTCTCTCATAACGCCCAGAGAAATATTCCTGGTCCAAATAAACAGCCCTTCTTCAATCAGTCTTTGAGAAAAAAACAACAGAACTAATAGTTGCAAGAGATGAGGCACCTGAAGTTTGCTGAAAGAGAAGGAAGAGAACTTGAATTTGGCCAGAGGAAGTTCTCTCATACTATGCATCCTGGTGCTCACAGGTGAGCTGGAGCATTCTATCTGAGTGGGGTCCAGTCTCTGAAGGCTCTTGAACAGCAGTAGCCTCTAATCAAAGATTTTGTTGTGTGCCCCGAGGAAATTCTACTAGTATTTCCTAATTTTTCCTAGAAGAGAAACTGTAGGGTTATCACATGAATGTCTCCCTCATGCCTCCTTTCAAAGAGGTTTTCAGAATCAATTCGGTTACCCAGGAGTTCCTGCTCCTTATCTCTCAGAAGAGGACCGGGATTTTTGGAGGCATCTCCCTATGCTATAACACTCTGGGCCTCTAAACAATGTAAATGGCCAAATGAATTGTCTTCTTGGAGACAAGAGACCTTAGCTTTGGTTCTGGATCCATCCAGTGAGGTAAGTCAAAGTCTCAGTGTCTTATGTTTCTCATTTGTTCAGTGAAGCCAAAACTCTTGTATTCCAGGGGTAAAAACCAACAAAGTGAGAAAGCTCATGCAACTGGATTTTGAAAAAGTAAATGTACTCGTCAAACACAAGACATTCTTCTTGTTACTGATACTGCCATATACTAATTACTAATAACAGGTATTATCAGCCTCCCCTAAGGAGAGAAAGTGATTGTATAACTTGTTGGGCTGTGCAGATTTCCTCAACCTTTGCAATAGACTCTGCAACAGATCCCAGAAAAGAATAAATAAATATAATTGCTAACATATGGATGTGCTTACTATGTGCCAGGCAGTATTCTAAGTTAATATGTTCTAATATATTAACTCATTTAATCCTAACACCACTTCTATGAGGTAGGCCCTATTTCACAGATAAGGAAATTGAGGAACAAAAAGGTTAAGTAACTTGCTCACCAAGTATATTAGAATTCAAACTCTAAATTTTTGGCAATAGAGACCATCCTCTTGGTCTTGACCCTTCACTTTTCTACTTCTCATAATTCTCCATCAGGAAGATGGTCTCAAAGAACATTAAAATGTCAGAAAAATGCAAATTATTTTCTAACTCTGCACAGAAACTGTCACTTTTTAAGTGGTCCTTTGGTTGCATAAACTGGTTCTCTTGGACATATTTAAAGAGTAGTAGCAAGCACTTAGGGTCAATGTAAAAACTCATTGCTTTTCTTTAAGAATATCTGTGGCTTATTAGCTTAGTGGTGCTAATGAGGCCAGGGCTATAGGTCAAAACCCACATGTGCCAATTAATTTCAAAGGGAAAAGTTTTTCCACAGCCAGTGACTACATCCTTAACTTTCACCAGCTGTCATACAAACGCATGGCTGGTGGTCCAAGGAGTACCAAAACAAGGAATACAAATGGTGTAGCTCAAACCCAGCCCCATTCAAAGCAATGCTAACAGTGTGTATCTTTGAATGCTCCAAATAATACACTTCCTTCTTTAATTGGAAAGACAGTATTAATAGGCTGGCAAAAGGTCAAGGTTTAGAAGCCTATAGATTCTTATTGTCCCCTCAAATGTAATCGTGCTCAACTAAAAACTGGCCTACTCACTTGTTCTCACATCCAAGAGAGTAAGAAAATGTAAAGATGAGACCTGTTAGCTAGTCCTTCCTTGCAAAGAAAAATGGCTATCTGCTTTCATGAGGTGTGTGCCCCTTTGGCCAGATGACCTTCATGTAATCGGTCATGTCTGTGCTTCTATTCCATCCGTGAGGGGTTGAAACCCAGCTTAAAACAAAACAAAACAAAGAAGCTGGATACTCTTTCTTTCAGTAGGTGGAATCTCCTATCTTTGGGGACAAACAGAAACTCCGTAGGGGAGATAAAGGACACTAAATGTTCTTTGGCCACTACTTAAACCCAAGGTTCTCTTTTCTTGAATAGCACCAAATCCTTGATAATTACAATCTGGACTATGAGTCTGTTAAAGTTAGAAGAAGTCATTTACTTTAACAAAATCCCCTTGTTTTATAGACAAGGACATTTTGACCCAAGAAGTTTAAATGCCTGCCAAAGTCATACAGCTAATGAATGACAGGTCTGGGAGCAGTTTTCTGAGCACTATATTTCAAATGAAAGAGGCCTGAGTTAATAATAATACCTAGATCTAGGAAGGTTGTTGCAATCAGTAATAATGAAATTCATTGCAAAGTTTCACTTAAAGCAGTTTGTTTTAACGCATGAAGAATGTCTTTAGTTTATTCAGACCCGTTCTTAATAACTATGCATTGGAAGTATGTTTTACAAAAGCTATAAATCTGGAATAGCCGAAAGGGTATCCAACTTTCTTTTCTAATTGATTTACTTCTCCTTTTTCCCAGACCGCCGAGGTAAAGCATATACAGTTTATTTAAGGGACTGTTTATAGACTCTTAAAACTAAAAAGGACCCCAGAAACTTGCTTTCTTTTGGTTGCTCTTAATTGAAACCATCCAAGATGGTTGGTTGTCTGTCAATTTTTTAAGTATCTCCAAAGAGAGAAATTCCACAAGCCCCTAAAGTACATGTTAAAATGGTTAATCACCATGACTGTCAAAAAATTATATCTATGGCAAGCTTAACTTCTTCTATTTCAGTTGAAGCTCTTTTCCTCTTGCTGTGTTTCATCCAAAATGAGGTTATAACAAGCCCTCCTCTGTGAGGGCTCCATCAATCTGGCGAGATAATAGCTAGCTCTTTCCCAATGTGCCACTTCATTTTGCTACCATTTTTCTCATAGGACGGTGAGAGCACAAGACTAGCTGATACTTTCTCTTACTATGATACATAGGGAAGAATTAGTAATTAGCTGTTCATTGGCACTTTCATCTCATAAAATGTCTGGGGAAGCTGCATTAATTATAGAGGAACTGTTCCACTTATGCTGGGAAAATATTCACAAAACAGATAATCTAGAAGGTTGCTTCCACTGTGCTGTAGTGGAACTTGTGTTTGTAGAGACAGATGAACTCATTCACACACTGGGTCAGTCTATGGAAAGTAAACATTAACTTTTTTGTTTTTGTATTCAGAACTGTTCTTTTCTAATAGGTTAAGAAAATTTCCCTTGTTAAACATTCTGGCCCAATCAAAAAGATAAATATGGAGGCAATTTTCTTTTAGATGTTTGAATTTCAAGCTAAGACGAGAAACTGTCTTCCACTATTAAAAAGCAACAACAACAAAACTATATTTTCAAAATGGATTTGAAGCAGCTTAAAATTAAAAGCACAGCCACAATAAAACTTTGAAAATAAGGGTAAAAACAATGATGAGAGTCAACTGACAGGGGATAGAGGTGGGGAAGACTGTTGTCCTCTGAAAAGTATCTCAAAGACTGTAAATGCTTAGAGCTGACTTCTACACACACTAAATCTCAGGGGACAAAAAGGAAACTCAATAAAATTTGTTGACAACAGTTAATGCCTGTTAGAATAATTGGCTCAGACACAAAACAGACCATCAGTGTAGCTTGGGGACGACCAAAATGCAGTTTCTAAGACATTGTTAGTATACACTGTGTTCAGTTAAATAAAAGAAAAACAGTTTTATCCAGTAGCTGGATATATAGGAGATATAAATTGCCCAAAGTACTTGACAAACCTAATTCTTTATGGTTCTGAAGACTAAGATCCCAAATAAGTAATTCCATCCCTTTCAATTAGATTCAATTGAATTCAATTCAAACTTGTCAGTTCAATGATCAAATACGAGCCTTTACTATATCAGCCAGGCATAGAGCTAGCTTCTGGGATTCAATGGTAAATAAATATAGTCTTTGGCATCAAGAAGCCCATTGAGAAGGTAGATCCTGGTTAGGTGATTTCAAATGGGACAAAATCTTCAGGAAAAGCATAAAGGACTATAATCTATTCTTCTATGATTATGTTTCTCATATGACATTTGCTAATAGTTACATGCATTTTTGAAACGTCCTGATCAGACGATGAGTTCCTTGAAAGCAAAGTCAATCTCTCATTCATTTCAAGGCATCTCATTTATGCCTAGTACAGTATCTTACATATAGCAGATGCTCCATCAATGTTTTGAATTAAAGAATTTTAAAGAAACTAACTTCTCTTTAGCAAAGATATTGTCCAGTTGACTAGAAATTAACAAGAATACTTTTGTTCATGAGGGTATATGTCAGACAAAGAATTTATATGTCATGGAATTCTATAAGGCAGAATTTATGAAATGTAGAGTCTCAATGGCAATGCTGACAATGATCACAATTTATGAAATCACTTTCTATCCAAAGTTATACTTCAAACATTAAGAATTCCTATACATAACCTTTCCCTTTCAAGTTATTAAAATGGAATTTAAAAACCTTTGCTAAAATTTGATCTTTGTAGTAACAATAAAAGAACCTTTTCAGTGACTTGAAATTGGTTTCCATCTTAGTTGTCCAATACTCTTAACTGTGTGCACATATATCAGTATTATATGATTATATGGGACCAAATCATTATTTCTGTTCCCATTTTTCATCATCTAATGCAAACATCACAGGCACAAAACGATCCAGTTTCCATGCACTGTGCATGGAAATCCTGGAGCACGTCATGTTGAATAAGACGATTCAACCTGGAACATAACAGAAGACAATTGTGGGCTTGGCAATCACCTTGATCCTTGGATCAAAGGAAATTTTACAAATAGAATATCGAGGGGAAAAAATCCTCTTGGGCATAATAAGTGAGAATTACTTATCCATTTTTTTATATGTGGATCGGTAGCAGCAAACTAAAGAGTAATGACAACCCACCATCGGGTGATGTCGATGTAACTCATTTGCCTTTCACTGGATATTTCAAAGGTACAACAGGTCTGCTATTTAAAAAGTACCCACCCAATGAACTCATTCATCTACACTATAACAGAGAACTGGATAGAATTGCTTTGTTGCCAGAAAAATACATGAATTCACTCTATTAAAGCATTAGCTGGAAACAGAGAGGGGGAATTTACCCATTCAAGTATAGAAAGCACTTCTTATCCTCTGTTAGTAGTGATTTAAAGACTATTTGTTGCCAAATTTGTGATGAGTACAGATCATCAGTCCTCCATCAGCCTCTCCTTTCCCATCTCCCTGTCTCATCCCAGACTGCTATATTCAGGACCTTTCCCCTAGTCTCTCTCTCTCTGTCTGTCTGTCTGTCTCTCTCTCTCTCTCACACACACACACACAGAGGGAGGGAGGGGGAGAGAGAAAGAGAGAGAGAGAGAGAGAGGCACACACCACCTTCCCCAGGAAGAAGATGAGATAGACTTGAAGTGTGTGAGTCATCAGAGGAGCTATTCAAAGCTTAGTGGGCAACTGAGGTAAGCTGTCTACACTCCAGTGATAATGAACCTCTAAGAATGATTCATGCTCACTGAGGGCCTGAACATCAGTTTCCTGGAACTCTCTAAAATTCCAAACAATTATATAGAATGAGCAATTGGCTTTAAATCTTTCACTGTCCTATAATATACAATTCGATAGGTGCCTCTGAGGTAGATTCTTTAAATGATTGGTTCCCCCAGGTAACATTAAGTTATGTTTGTGTTTATTATTTGGAAACATTGACTAGGCTGTCTATTTTTTATTGACTGTCAACATTTTAATCACCTGAGACCTACTTAAGGGATAAGTAACCCCACACTTGTCAGAAACCCTTTTCCAGATGGAGATATCACTGGAGAGTCCCAGAGAAAAGCTAAGTTGAAGGAAGGCAATAACCAAAAATATCAAGGTCAATTTGCATAGAGGACAAATTAATATGGCATTTCAGTTTGCATTTAGAGAGTGCCTGTGTATTTGCAAACGTGCCTTTGAGTGAAGTTCACCTTCTGTTCCTGGTGATTTCATATTGCGTGGAGACATCTGGGATGTGCCCCCTTAATTCTTTTTCCAAGTCCACCTTACTATTTTACTCCAAATTACCTAGCACATTTTTCCATATGTTTATATGTGTACCCACAGATCTCAAGACAAAAAAACCTGCAATTCTGCAGGCTCCATCTTGTCCCATCCTTTCACGGAAAGGAAAGGAATAGTGAGGGTAGAGCACAATAGTTTTGGGAAAGCTCAGCAGGAAGTAGTTAAAAGACAAACTGCTAAGGAGGAAAATTCCATCCTAAATCTGCAAAACCTGCCACAGCCCCGTTGAAACACTGGGCTTACTTTAAGGTGAGGAATCTCAGAGGCTGAGGACAGCTGCCAGCCACGGGCAGTCATTCAGTTATTCACACACTCCCTGCGGTTGTAAATCCACAGAGCAGTGAGAGGGAGGGCTACTTACTGAAATAAAAACCCCTGTCTCCACACACGAACTGAAGAGCATCCACCAACTCAGCCCCACAGAGCGTCTCCGGTCCAGCTGTGGCAGAGCTGGTGAAGGTGAGCAAGCACAGGGCCAGGTAGAAGAGATGGGAGGGGGACATCATGTGCATCTTTACCTGCCAAAAACATAGAAGAATGGTCATGTTTCCTCCCCGGTCCTTGCAAGGGCAGTGGGGGTGAAGCAAAGGAGCATTGCCCCCCGCATTCCGGTACCCCCATTAGTCAGAACCACCCTGCACAGAAGTGCATTGGAGTGCATGACAGACCCCAAGGTGGTGTGGACGGATCACGTCTTGGCATCAAACAACCTGTGTTTAATCCCCCTTGCCACCGTGGACTTTCCTGAACGCCTTCTTTACAGATTCCGATTACAATTCAATGAGATAAAATATCTAGAAACATTTACTATGTAAATGAAAAATGCTCTTATTGCAGTAGAATCCCACGCCACTCAGAGATCCTGGTAAACCTTTTGAATTACTAAAGGTTAAACTACGCTCAGTCCAGATTTGGGGCCAAATACATTTTATTAATTTAAATTCTCTAAAGATTGGCCATCCACACATGGCATGTGCATTCATTATGGACCAGAATATTAAGTTAACTAAAACATCATTCCCCAGCTACTGATTAATTTACCATGGATAGAAAAGGACTTGTGAAAATACTGTATGCCATTATAGGATGCTTTTATTTTATTTATTTATTTATTTTTATTTTTCACTTAATGAGAGAAACAGAGACAGAGAGAAGCACAAAGAGACAGAGAAACTTCTTACCTGGGAATATCAGCAGTTAACACAACCATAAGTGGAAGTGAAAATATAAACAGAAATTGGAAAAATATGAGGATTTAGGAATGCAACTGGTTCATGCTAAGCAGACCCTTCACCTTCTGTATTCTAACTCCCTCTATGTCAAGTGCATTATCAAATCAACATATGTGTAGAGATTGCCTCCCATGAACAGGGCATTAAGCTCAAAACCTGCAAAAGACTTTTTTTTTTTTTTTTTTTTTTTTTTGTCAAAGGAATTGTGACTTCATGTCTTGGAGGGACTAATGTGTCACTGTATCCATTTTATAGCAAAATATACCAAGGGACTCCTGGTTGACTTACTTAGCCAATAATAGCAGCCAAATAGCAGCCTTGCCCAAAGCAGGATTTGGTGGCTCAAGGCTCCATCCACTCTCAGAGTAGTAGTGATCACTAACTTTCCCATATTGCTACTTGGGGCACAAAGATGTGGTTTCTTCCAGGAAGCCTCTCAAGGCAAGTAGCTTCACCTCTCAGATGCATTTACTTTCAGTGGCCTTAGAAGAGTCACTGACAGGATGTAAACGATGGACCCTGTCCAAAGGGTCATGGAGGTACACTAAAGCGATCATTATAAAAAGAGGCTTTTCTGAACCTCACAGTACTGGCCGGTCCATTCAACCCCAACCCTTGTGGAGAAATAGACTCGGTCATTTGTCCTCCTTGCCCTCCATGAACTCTCCACTTAATGGCTCTTTACATCAGTGGCAGAGTTTGTTCCGTCATTCTAATTAAGATTTCCATTTTTGTGGCCAGACCTTCAGCTCAGCAATTGGGAAAAAACCTTAAACCCCTGACTCTTGTTAACACAACGTAAATATTTAGTTAATGCTTGTAAAACAGTTTAAGATGAAAAGTGCCCTCTGTTTGCAGATCATCATAAATAATGACCATAAAATAGAGGAGGAGGTAAACACTCAACGGAACATTTCTTCCATTTTCTCAGTAGGATCTCTGCCTGGAAGCCCTCCGCCACCACATAGCCATAACCACCAGGACTGCCGGACACAGGTCATCAGCCAATCTGCATTTGTCTTAGTTATAAAATAATGGGTGGGGTTTTCCCCTCCGATGTTTCCAGTGGAAATCTCAACCATTCCAACCCAACTGGACTTCATTGCCTTTTTCAGAAAAGCAACCTCCAAACTGATCTTACAGAGCATACCCCACACCCTGGCAATGGGCCAGTTCTAGAATGTATGCTAGTCTACCTGTCTTACTTCTCCATCTCTCCCTTCTTTGTCGAGTTTATAGTAATGCCGAGGGCCAAGCACCTGCAACTGTAGATGCCTTGAAGTTCTTCAGTTTTCAGGAAATCCAGGGGAAAACGTAGCCTTAGTGAATTCAGAACTTCAGGAGATGTCAAAACTGTATTTTAAATAGTTACTTCTGGTATAACACATATAAGCCCAACAATACATAAAGATCACTAGCATTTAAGAATGTAAGATTTATTTTTTATAGATTTTTCTTTTTCTTTTTTCTTTTCTTTTTTGCTGAGTTATATTGTTAGCTAAATAGCAGTACTTGTAGCTCTAGGACAAGATAGAACCTCTACTGCATTTTCCTTTAGTTCAGGGAACAGTCCAGTACACCCACAGAGAACCAGAGAATTTTACCACATCATGTTCCCCTAAAAGAAAACAATAACAAACTCGCTTAGGAGTTAAAAGTTTGAAACAAGTGGCCCCATATGTTCATCCTTTTCTTGCTCTTTTATTTTGCCAAACACAAAAGAAACAGAGAAAGGAAAGATCTAGAGAGAAAGGAAAGAAGAACCAGAAAGAGAAGGAGAGAAAACAGGGGGAAAAATCAGAACACTGTTTCTCAAAAAAAATTCACAAATTCAAAATTTAAAAGACCTTTCTTTTTATCTTAAATAAATGGAATATCAATTGATTCCAGATGTCTGGGCTACAATGAAAATGCCCACCAAAATTTCAGGGCAATAGTCATAAGAAAATACTCACTGTAGGTGTAACCATTTTTGTTTGTTCCAGATCTTTTACAGCAGGTCAGGGTGGGTATTATGAGGCTGATGTGAATAGAAAACAGGACTTAAAAACATGTGCTGCTTTGTGGGTGGGGTTTGTGAAAGCATCTGGTTACATTTGGACACCCAGGCAGGTATGCTATTAGCTTGGGTAAACTGCCTTTTGTCCATTCGAACAATGAACAAATTGCACAGCTGGGATTTGAGTCAATCTCCCCCCACCCCCAATCAAGGCACCAATTTCCATTGTGTGTCTATTGTAGCCACCCTAAACAGACCCAAGCTTCAGTTCACTGCTTTGCCCTCTTCCCTCCCGCTCAAACACTTGCAAGTATCTTGAGACTCAGAGGTACATCAACTTGTGAATGCTGCCTCTAGGCAGGACACCTTTACTTACTGAATTATGTTTTAAGGACCACACAGCTCCCTCAAACCACTTATTGCTCCAGGAATGGGGGAAAAGTAGTAACTTATTGCTAGCTTTACTGAAAAGTTCATCTGGACACAGTTTTCCAAACTTGAAGTTAATGCAGAGATAACAGTCAACGACCTCTTTTATGATCATCTAAGTAGGGAGACAAAAACTCTAGCTGTAAGACCACATGTGTGTATATATATATACACACACACACACACACACATATATACACACACATATCTGTAAGATCAAATGTGTATATATATGTATATATGTATCTGTATGTGTACACACATCTGTATGTATACACACACATACATATATACATATATATACACGCACAGACATACATATATGCAGACTTCATTTCTTTTAAAAGCAAAGTAGCCATCACGCGGCTTTGCGTCTTGAGGGTGGCAGAATCAGGTGCCTGACAAAGCCATATCCTTAACTCCTAAGCCACTTACTTGACTAAGAAAAGTCCTAGTGGTGGAGTGTTTGAAAGCAGCGAATGAATGCTGGACTAAGTGCAGGGACGTTTTATGAATTGAGCTCTGAGGCAATTGCATCGAGAAGCCAGTGACAGCGTCTTAAAAGTGCTTGCAAATTGGAAAAACACAAGTCTTGAAGGATATAATTTTGCTGAGAATGGAAACTTGAACTAGGGCCAGTGATTGGAAACGAGAAGTTGGCATTAACAACAGCAGCCAAATTTACCTAAAGAGACTTTACAACACCGAGTATAAAATCAGAGTTTTACAACATGAAATCCCAAGTCCAAACTTCGCCCATGAAAGTCCTCTTCAAAAGAGAAAACTTGGACATGCAGTTGCTAGAAAGTTTCCGCTCTCCGTATATACAGCATGCATTTGTTTAAATTATATGAATATGCAAGGTCAGCAAGAATTGTCAAGGAGTTCTTTTTCGGAAGAGCAAATTAAACTTCACTGTAACTTTGACTCTCTGGGAATAAGTGCAGAGAGTTCTGGGACCTTAGTTCCAAAGATCATATTTAAAAGCTTTAATATCATCTAAAAGGTAACTCTTCATATGTGGCATGCCTTGTAATAAAAAGTCCAGTCCTGACAAGTTACACACTCACACACACACACACACACACACACACACACACACACACATACACACACACATACACACACACGAACATGGTCTTAAAAATAAAACATCTGCACCTGCAAAAAAAATCCAAAAGTTCATATCCATGCTCTCTAGACCTTAACCATAGACAGGATTTAAAGGAATCTTCTATAATGACACCACTCAAGCCCTGCAGAAGTGGAGGATTTAGCATAAGTACCTTGCAATAGTTTCTACTCATACAGATATCTATGCAAAGGCATCCATCTCCCGGAGCTATTTTTTCAGATCCCACAGAAATGCATATTCAGCAATTTATAAATAACTCCCAGTTCCGAAACAATGAAAATTCTAAAGTGAATAACATTTCTAGGCAGAAGCAAACAGTACACAATTTAAAGAAAATTCCCCAATGACTTCAAAGAGTAAGAAATATTTACCTTCAAGAAATCACAAAAGCAGCACTTAAATAATTGGGTTGGAAGACTGCTGATTTTTCCCATTGCTTCTGAAGTGCAAAGTCTGGAAATGAATTGGTTAGCAGGAATAATGAGGCAAAAAGAAATCCAGAGAGATGGGAGATGTTGAGAGCAATGTCACATTTCAATTTTGAGGACTTTATTCCATTGCGCAGGCTCTATCTGCTCTGAATTTAGCAGTGACAGTGAGATTTAGCAAACAGAAGAGGGATTTAGAGAAAATCCTCACATTTATCTACAAAACACAGACACTGTAGACAGGAAACAGCTGGGGGAACATTTGCCTTCTCTCTCTCTCCCTCTTCTGGCAAAGTTATCGAGTAAGGACTTTTTTGGGCATGGTGACAAATAACATCATACCTTTGCATTTTAAAACTAGAGCACAGAAGCATTTTTTTCCCTTAAAAGAATGTGTGTTAGTGACAGGGTTAGCAGACATTAAAATACTGATGCTGCCATAGAAAATAAGGGTCTGTTCTCTGATTAACTTTCTACTGGGCAGGGAGACACACACATCTGCTAATACACCTTACCGGTATTAAAGGAACATACAATGGAGGATGGGTGAGCGTTTTTATATTCTAGAGCAAATGCAAAATTAAAAAAGCAGAAATGAAGAAAAAACCCAACTCGAGCAAACCCTACAATTTTAACCCTGAAATGACCAGAGTAAACTAGGTTGGAAGATAGCACTGGGGTGACCCCTTGTCCTAGTTGCCAAGCAAGGGGAATGATCTCATTTCCTAGAACCTAGAAAAGGGGCAGGCAGCATTGCAATTGGCTCCCTTTAGGACACTGTCTCATGCTTTTTGCCCGCAACAGGGCAAAGACTTTGCTGCGCTGTAAAGCCAACTGAAAAAATAAAATCTTTTTCTTCCTCTCTCTACTAGGCTTCCTATCACCCCCCAAGGGAAGGGCACCTGAGGGGCAAACTATTTTTCCATTGTTCGTGTTTTTATGCATAACTTGAACCTGTGTGTGTGTATGTGTGTGTGTGTGTGTGTGTGTGTGTGTGTGTGTGTGTGTGTTTTCTTTCTCCAATGTTTGTGTCTTCTAAATAACACCAGCTGGCTAGCAATACCCTCTCAAGGGTTATGATGTCATTCAAATCCCTCAACTGGATGAGTGGCCGGCAACATGGTCCAAGCCAGCTGTTTTGCTATTTATAATGTATACTTGCCTTTGCCATTGAGAATCAAGTTCTGATCTTTTGTCAATACGGTTTGTACAATTGCTCTTTGGCTTTGCGAGATAGTAGATAAGAAAGTAGATTATGAAATAAGGTTGCAAAAGCCCAGATCAGACATAACACTTTCCCTAGATGTCTATCCAGGCATGGTTTCTCAGGGTTGGTGGAAATAACCTGGACCTTGCGTTTCTCTCTCGTGATTCTCAGGGGACTCGATGAGTCTGACGCAACAACTGAAAACAGAGGTCTGCTCCAAACCCTAGTCTGGACCTTTATGTCGTCCTGTGGCCAGAAAATTGTTTGCAGAGGTGAGTGCCCTCAAAGGAAAACCTGGTTGGTTTTGCAAGGAGGTTGGGTTTGGTCAAGTCTTCTGACATAACTCGTGGCAGTGTTTACCTTCCAGAAAGAAAAACTGGAAATCTGGAGTTATGCTGTTTGGATGGTGCATTATATTCAGCTCATTTAGTGAGTGTGTATTACGTGCCCAGCTGCATGCATCACAGTCAAGGCCCCACCAGGGCTTTCAGCTGAGTGGCAGAGTCAGAGAGGAAAATGTCACTGTCATGTGCTCTTTTAAAAATACAAACAGTACACACTGAGAGGGAGTAACAAATTCTCTAGAAATATGGGGAAGTGAAACTCTTTTGAAGATCCAGAAGGAGGGATGTGTCACGAGAGGGTTTGGGGTACAACGTTGGGAAGTTTCAGTGGATATGATTTGGCCTGAAGAATGTACACAAACACATGTCAGCAGGAGGTGGCCTGGTAGGCAGCTAGAGTGGGTGGGCAATTCCTGTCCTTAAAGAATAACTCAGATCTTCCTCTAATGACCTCCCCTTCGTACACTTAATTTATGACACGATTTACCAAAAATCTTTTCTGCAGCCTTTGTGGATCATGCTCTTCGTGAAAAACAAAGCCCGCCCTTTCGTGGACTTTGATGATGTAGGTTGTATTGAGCCAGAAAGCTGTACCCATTTCCCAGGTAGAAAAAACTGCATTTTCCGAGCATGCAGTCAGGTATTGGCTGGAGTCTTGGTGCTGAGTGCCTCGCTTCGCCACTGGACACCTTCACAGATGAAGGCCAGGAGGTTCCGACCACAGTTGTAGCATATTTTCATCTTTCCAAGGTGTCCTAGAGGCTCACTGCGTTTCTCCAAGGCTGTAACCCAGTCTGATGTACTCTCTCAGCATATGCATTGTGCTTAGATCACCTTATCCCAACCATTTCGTGTGAAAGGCTGTTTGGGATACAGAACACATATTGTTCCGTCAGACACTGTGCTCCTGCCATATCGACACACTGACTCACAGTCTCTTGGTTTTATAACCCCAATTACCCTTAAAGGATAATTGGGTTTTAATTTATGTCCCAGTTTTTATGTCACAATCAAAGAAAACTGAAATTTCAGTGAGTCGTAATTATCATCAGCTGTGCTGTGGAAACATTCCGATGTGAGCTCTCAGTTTCCAATAGGGAAAGCAATTTCCTGAAGTGATTATTGTATACGTCGGTGTGGAGAATGGTCTGTATTTCTGGGTAGGGTGAGCCAGCAATGGAGTGGGGCAATAATTCCTAGAGAAATGGCCATTTTCTTTGCTAATTCCAGAAGTCACTATGAAAGCGAAAGGGCAATAAATGTGCCACATGGTTACCTTTTAATAACTGAGGGCTGTACCTGTTTAGGAGAAAAAGAAATGAAACGTACCTATTACCAGACAGTCCAAGGTGGTAGGAAATCTGATCCTAGGAAACGTTCAGGTCATGAAGTCCCACCGGGAGAGGAACATACAGGGTCATTCTAAAATTACTGAATGATTATGTAGTCTCCTGTCTGGAACAATCTGACAGTTAGGTATGGGAATTGTGCACCACCAAAATAGCTAACTGCGAGGATGTGCTCATCATGAGAACATCCACTCCTGGAAATTCAGAGATTCACAGTTTCACCTTTTGCATGTGTAATGCCTATGGGATATAAATAACTCTCCCCTAAAACCGGCTTCTTGAGTAGTGTATTTGCATAAAGCCGCAGTCTCGGAGGACTTCTGACACCTCTCTTTAAAAAAAAAAAAAAACAACAAAAAAAAAGAAAGTTGTTTATCTCCTTAAAGAACAGGCTGATTGAGATTCACACAAAGCAGTGGGCAAGGCCCAGTTTTCTCTCTTTTTGCTCCAAACACGTTCCCAGCATTCGCCAGGTCAACTGCAGAGGAACTCAGCCAAAAGGTTATTTCATATCCATGTGCAATAGAGCATATTTACAATGCAAATTGTAAATTAACGGCTTTGCTGACTCCCAAGGAATGCTCAGGATGGATGTTTAGAGGGACGGGGGACTTTGGGATCAGATAAAGGGTGAGGTTTACGGTTCTAGGGCCACCTAGCGGGCCAAGAACATAGGCAACTCCTGGATGTATGTCTTGGCTCATGGTTTATAGGGACAGTTAGTCTGGGAGTTTGAAATCAAGGGCTTGTCAGTTCAGAATGTAAAATCCAGAGAAAAAGTCCGGACCTCAAAAATACAACATGCTGCTGAACAAGGGCACCGATGTCAGCTCCAAAAGATCTTCTCCGAAAGAGCTCTGTTCTTCCTCAGAACGCTCTTTAGCTCAAAAGAGCTGCTTTAAATCCTTAGAGGAGACTTCTCCCCACAGCTAGGGAAAACGGTAATAGGGAGAAGAAATCTTCTCACTAAATAAATCAGTGCTTTCTTTTCAACATCAAACTTGGATCCCATTTCTTCTAAAATGTCAAAAGGGCAAATGCTGAAAACGTCAGAAGCAAAACTGTTGTGGTTTGGGGAGCAAAAGAATTCTTCATAATGGCAGACAAGGAGTCACTGCATAGGGCGAGGATGACTTGCTGGAGTGAGAGAACCCGAGGGCTGCATAACTGCCCCAAGTTGAATAGAATGTGGAGAAAGGAGACACCAATTCCAAACTTCAGAGAAAGTACCCACATACGCACTTTCTTTTGGAATCGAGAAATGTGCGCGCCGCCTAGTGGCCTGCAGGGAAAGTGCTAAGGCAATCTTCAGGGTTAATGTGTGGAGTCTGGGAGGAGTGGGGCGTTTTGAAAATCTCCGGATTCAAATAGACTTTAAGCTGCACTAATCTTTAATCTTTTCATCTTTTTGAAATAAATAAGCTGGGTCTTTGAGTCGCTGTAGTTTTAAAAAGGGAAGAGAGCTAAGGGGAGAAAGAAAGATGATAAACTTAGCGAGGTCACACATATCTTCCCGGTGGCTGCAGTCCCAATGCTGAGCTTCTGGTAGGGGTTCAAAACAATTTGTTGATTTAATGAAAGTATGGAAAATAAGTAATGATAAAGGTAAACTATTTCACGTGAAAACTATAATAAATTCTCCTGAGGGTGAATAAGAAAAACGAAGGGAGGGCATCGATGGATAGAAACGTGACTTGTTTAATGAAACAAATTTTGGTGCTTGTAAGTGGATCTCAAATCCACTCTCCCTGTCTGCTCTATACTCATCACTATTTAAAATATGGACTTTTACACCGATGGTCAAAGACAGGGCATTAAAGAGTCAAACAAGTGTGGATGTAGTTTTACTGTCAATTCTTTCTACCCTAAGTTTACTGGGGAGAAAATCTCAGTTTGGTACTTGTCTGTCTTCACTGCCTCTCTACCACTTCCTAATCTTCCTGCCTGATTACAACAACAACAACAACAACAACAACAAACAAGCAAAAAATAAAAAAGACATGGACCTTAAGCCCAAAGTCTTTGCATGCAGCGGTTTTATCCATAATTTAACAGTACAATTTTGTTTTCATGGTGTTTATTTTTAAGGATAACTTCTTTTTAGGGCAGGTGATGCTGTTTTCTAAATAGATATTTTAAATCTCAGATTATCTCAGAATCTAACTTAGTATCTAACTTTTAAAAACTCTATTTAAGAAAAAAAATTAAGGAAGTAAATAATATAGGTGGCCAACAGTTATGACCAAAAAACCATGTAATTGGTATTTGAATATCTCATGTTTGAAAATCACTACAATAGACTCTGCCATGTGTTGGGGGGGCGGGGAGGAAGTACATATCTACAATGAAAAAGTAGAGAACAAAGACTCCTGCATATAAAAAATGCCACCATATAAATGCATTAGTTATGTTTCTTGATAATTTAAATACCCTTTAAGCTCACACTCATTTTTATTCCAGTCTTTCATAGAGCTTAGAGATGTTGAAAAGTCTTGGAGGAGTGAATAGCATTTGAGTTAGGTCTTGAGGCATGAGTTTACCTCCAAGATAAAAAAAAAAAAAAAAGGCCAGTAAAGGCTATTCTCGGCAGAAGGAACAGCACGGACAAAGTTATATAGGAATGAGGAGGTTCCCGGTGTTGGGAAGATGTGGGGGATGAGGCGGTAGCTGTGCTCTCAGACTTCTGCACTGTGGAGGCCCTTTTGTCTTCTCTCCCCATAGTAGCCCTTGCTTGGCTGCAAGACTGGAAAACAGTCTTAATTCTCCTCATGATACGAACATTTTTATGTAGCTGAATCTATGATTAATTCTGAGAATAGCATCGTGCCTCAAGGTGAATATGCAAGAACAGACCTGGGTTACATTACAACATAGGTCACCTTGAGCAGTGAGAGAAAAGAACTGAGGTGTCTATTGGTCACCCAATGGTCTTGCCGGAGCTTCCATTTTGAAAGATTAAAATGTGTTTATACCTTGGTAAGTAGGTTTTAATGGAAAAATGAAATAATTGTACTCGATAAAGATTTTGCACAATAAGGGTTGAGGCAGAAAGGTCTTGTTTCTGATGAGCCCTCAACTTGCCATAAAAACTGGTTCATCAGAGCATCCCACTCTTCATGTGAGTCAATCAGGGAAGTTCTGTTGTTCTCTTTGAGAGCCTGGAGTGAGAGCGGGCTATGGTCACCTTGCAGACGGGGATGCAGACATGCCTACAACACACTTTGCTATTTTTCACAACACGTACTGTAGGCATCAGCTTTTTCCAGAACTCAAAATAAATATTTAAACCCAGTTGTATTGATCAGAGTTCTCCGGAGAAACAGAACCAGTAGGATCTCTCTCTCCCTCTCTTTCTTTCTCTCTCTCTCTCTCTCTCTCTCTCGCTCTCGCTCTCATTCTCAATGTATTTGAAGGAACTGGTACATATGATTGTGAAGGCTTAGCAAGTCCACAATCTGCAGGATAGGCCAGCAGGTTGGAGACTCAGGAAAGAGTTGCAGTTTGAATCCAAAGGTGCTCTGCTGGTAGAATTCCCTCTTCTTCTGCGGAGGCCTTCACCTGATTGGATGAGGGCTACCCACTTTATGGAGGGTAATCTGCTTTTACTCAAAGTATAGTGATTTAAATGTTAACAGCATCTTAAAATTACTTTCGCAGGGGTGCCTGGGCGACTCAGTCAGTTGAGCGTCCAACTCTGTTTCAGCTCAGGTCATGATCTCATGGTTGTGGCTTTGAGCCCCGCATTTGGCTCTGCACTGGCAGTGTGGAACCTGCTTGGGATTCTCTCTTCTTCTCTCTCTGCCCCTCCTGCACTCTCTATCTCTCTCAAATACATAAATAAGCTTAAAAATAATAAAAAATTTAAAAATAAAAATTAACTTCACAAAACATCTAGAATATGACCAAGTATATGGGTACCGAGGTTTAGCCAAGCTGCCATATATATTAATCATCACGCCGCTGGGTCTCCAAAGGTACATTCACTAGTCCTCCCTCACTAAAACTGAACAATAATAATGGTCTTTCCCCAGCAGAAAACTCAAGTTAATGGATTGTATTGCCCAATTCTAAGTTTTCCTCCTATACATTTTTCTTAAACCTTTGGCTCCTTCACTCACTATTCCCTGATTATTGATAAAAGGATGTCACAAGGTACTTGCCTTGTCCATGTCATTATATTTTATGAAGATGCTTCTCAATGGTGACAAAAAGAAAACAATAGTTTTTTTTTTTTCCTACCACTAACTACAACAGGTATACAGAACACACATACGCACACTCATACAGCTCAAACATGAGCACACAATCACATTCATAAATATCAGGGCTTTGTTCTCTAGATAATAAGTGTATTTAGTCCCTTATTTTAAAAATAGCTGTTTTTATCACTGGAGAGAAGTTTCAGGCCTATGGTGGGGTTTGGGTTGGGTGATGACTTGCCTTTTTGTAAAATGGGAGAGAAGTCTCCTACATGCTTCAGCCCCCAGAGACTGACTCCATGCCTGGTTTTATGGGGGCTCATGGCCTTTTCAGATTCAGGATGACAGGTGATGTTTTAACTTTCTTTTTAATACTCTTCTGCATTTTCCAATTATTATTATTATTTTTTTAATTTTATAATAGTTTATTTTCAAATTGGTTTACATATAACACCCAGTGTTCATCCCAACATGTGCCCTTTTTAATGCCCATCACCCCCTCTCCCCCCTCCCTTGTCCCCCTTACCCTCAGTTTTTTTCTTAGTCTTTGAGAGTCTCTTATGTTTTATCTCCCTCCCTCTCTGTGTCTTTTTTTCCTTTCCCCTCTTCCCCTCCCCCTGGTTTTTGCTTAGTCTCACAAAGTCCACCTATTCGTGGAAACATATGGTATCTGTCTTTTTCTGACTGACTTATTTCACTTAACATAATACCCTCCAGTTCCATCCATCTGGCTACACATGGCCAGATTTCATTTTTTCTCACTGCCATGTAGTAGTCCATTGTATATAAGTATCATAACTTCTTTATCCATTCGTCAGTTGATGGGCACTTGGTCTGCTTCCATGATTTGGCTATTGTCGAAAGTGCTGCTATGAACATTGGGGTACACGTGCTCCTATGCATCAGCATTCCTGTGTCTCTTGGGTAGATTCCTAGCAGGGCTATTGCTGGGTCATAGGGTAGCTCTATTTTCATTTTTTTGAGGAACCTCCACACCGTTTTCCAGAGTGGCTGCACCAGTTTGCATTCCCACCAACAGTGTAGGAGGGTGCCTACTTCTCCACATCCTCGCCAGCATCTATAGTTTCCTGATTTGTTCATTTTAGCCACTCTGACTGGTGTGAGGTGGTATCTCAGTGTGGTTTTGATTTGTATTTCCCTGATGATGAGTGACATTGAGCATTGTTTCATGTGTCTGTTGGCCATCTGAATGTCCTCTTTGGAGAAGTGTCTATTCATGTCTTCCACCCATTTCTTCACTGGGTTGGTTGTTTTTCGGGTTTGGAGTTTGGTAAGTTCTTTATAAATTTTAGATGTTAGTCCTTTATCCGATATGTCATTTGCGATGATCTTTTCCCATTCTGTTGGTTGCCTATTCGTTTTGTTGGTTGTTTCCTTTGCCATGCAGAAGCTTTTTGTCTTGATGAGGTCCCAATAGTTCATCTTTGCTTTTAATTCTCTTGCCTTTGGAGACGTGTCGAGTAAGAAATTGGTGCGTCTTAGGTCAAAGAGGCTTTTTCCTGTTTTCTCCTCTAGGATTTTGACGGTTTCCTGTCTCACATTCAGATCTTTTATCCATTTAGAATTTATTTTTGTGAGTGGTGTAAGAAAGTGGTCTAGTTTCATTCTTTTGCATGTTGCTGTCCAATTCTCCCAGCACCATTTGTTAAAGAGGCTGTCTTTTTTCCATTGGATACATTTTCCCGCTTTGTCAAAGATTAGTTGGCCATATACTTGCGGATCCATTTCTGCGTTTTCTATTCTATTCAATTGGTCTATGTGTCTGTTTTGGTGCCATCCAATTATTATTTTTATTTTATATTCAGCAAGTATTACTTTTATAGTCAAGAAAAGTATCAAAAATTTTATTGAAAACATCACTGATAGTTGCTATCTGTCCTTAATATTGGCTGAATATGTAGCATATATGTGTGTGTCTTTGAGTAGATGTGTATCTAGTAACTCGGTTTACCTCTGCAAATCTTTTGTACTTCTATGATTACTGTCTTGGTCTTGGCTTAGTTATGTGGCATGGGTATGCACTCAATCATCACGCCTCACCCTCATTCTTCCACTTTCTTTTATAATGTCTAAAAAAGTTCAACCTCTTCCTCTCGATTTGCCCAGCATGGTGTTAGATTGGATTAATGAATCCCCAGATTATTGCATGGGCTTCTAACCAGCCTTCCATCATATCATTCTAACCAATTTTGGTTTCTAGAGTCATCCTCCTCAAATGCCATGTTCATGTGTTTCATGTCTCCTCAGAGTCTCTTGGCCACATCTAAGTCTCTTTCCTCCCATTCAAAACACCCCCTTTTCCAGTAGCCTCCTCTCTTGCTAATGCTCATCATGGCTTCTTCACAACCTCTTTTTGTCCACTAGCATATCCCTAGTCCCAGCATAGTGCTTGCTTTTTAATAGGTTCTCAGTATATATTTGTTAATTAACAATGACAATAACCCCTAGTATTATTAAGTATATATTATGTTCAGTTCTTTATTTCATATTACTTTAATTGTATCACTTAATTCTCACATATCCCAATGAAATACTCTATTACCACTTTCATTTCAAACTGCCTGGCACAGTTCTTGGAACATAATCAGATTCTCAAAAATATTTGTTGGATGAATGAAGAGAAAATTGAGCTAAGAGAACATAGTGATTTGTCTAATATCCCATGGTTGGTAAATTACAGAACGAGGACTCAAATTCAGGCTAGTCTACTACACAACACAACATGGTTTACAGATCTTTAGTAGATGAATGATCCCTTTTGGTATTTTGTTGTATAGTCTCTACATCCCCCATTGTAAAATATTGTACTGTCCTTGCTGCTCGATAAAGGGATAATTAATTCTAAACATGAATTTATAATAATTGTAAAAGTAATTTCTAAAATTGCCAGCCTGAAAAGCTCAGAGACGAGCCCTTAGAGTGGAGTCTGGTTACAGCCATGTTTGGAGTGTATTAGGAGAAACTAACAAAGAAAGATTATGCTTTCTTCCAGCCTGAGCTGCTGCCTCAGAAGCATAGAGAAGAAAACAAGTCCCTACAGAATTTTCACTATCCTGCATTGTGTCTAATAAAGCAAAATAAGTAACCAAATAAGTAGACAGTTACTCTCAAGTAGCAAGAGGTACAAGAGCCCAAGCCAACACCTCAGACAGAGCTTGCCTCAGACAGGAAGCTACTTATACTCTTCTGATTGCAGTAAGAACAGAATGTAAGTTTTCTGGGATGTACATGTGGGCAGCTGCAGTAAAGCAATTCACACGGCCAAACATCTATCTACTACCGAATTCTACTCTGATTTATATACACATGTTCCATTGAGACATTAAGATCTTAACATTTCCTATTTGATGGTAATTTATGGTCAACTTCTTAGACTCTTAGACATTAGGGCAAACTCAAATTGTTGGTATCTGTATTTCTTAAAACAGGTTAAGGTTGGGAAACAACTACAGGTTGTCCTGGGATGCATAACATAGCAAATCCCTCTCAGCCTGCCTTAGAACCAGTGCAGGTTGAGGATTCTCAGAAAGCTATTACTTTTCCTGTCTGGCAATTCCCAAATGGACCTCAGGATAGATTAGGAACAGTTCCTAAATTCTTGCTGACTTTTCTGCGATTCAAGGTAGGTTGGTTTGACCAGATTGTATGCTCACTAACTAGTATTTTGGCCTTTTGTTCCCAGTTATTCTTTGTGTTCATTTATATGCCCTTTCTCTCCATTCTTTTTCTGGCTAATGAATACTAGCTGAACTAGTTCCCTTTAATCAACTGCTCTCTGGCTTTCCATTTCTGATTCTTCACAAGGAAGATGGTGACTTCAGATTTGGATCTTGCTGGGGCTAGATCACTGCCAATCCAACTGGCAGGCTCCTTCCCCACTTGGGTTCCCCTCAAGGTAGCAATCCCATATCCTGGAGTGGCTAGCTTCTCTGCAAGGTGCCAAGGTTGTTAAACTCACTCCACTACTTTGGAAAGCAAGAGACATCCACAGGCATTTGTAACATTTGCAGGGTTTGAAGAGAGACTGGGTCTGCTAAGGGAGGGCATCTGTTTTTCCCAAGCAGCTATCTAGGTCAAGTTTTCCAACATCTGAACTTTTCCTACCCATTCACTGTTGCGGATTTTTCAGATAAGCAAGTGTTGTCAAACAACAGACAACTTGCCAGTGTTGCACCCATGGACAGTCTCAGCGGGGTAAGGGACTCTTATGATCCAAACCTAAACAACTCTTAGGACCCAAACACAAAATAGACAAGACATAAAACTCAAAGTTCCTGGGGAATGAAGGGAATCTTTTCAGTGGGAGAGAAGAACCAAGAACAGATGCTAAGTGTAGTCAGGAATAACCAGACAATAACAATCGTCAGCATTTAGCATCAGTGGTGATAAATTTGCATTTTTGCAGTTTATAAATAACAATTTCACAGGATCTTCACTGAGCCCTTTTGAAACATTTTACTGGCAACCATGTCCCAAACATGCCAAACTCAGGACTGTGTTAGCCTACACAAAAGGGATTTTCTTTGTGAAAGGAAAGCCATTTCTGAAACATGAATAGAAGATCCAACTCATCAGTTGGGGCATACCAGCTACCCACACCCCAAACTGGAGAAAACTTCATTCTCCTGGAACCACTAAATTATGCTGCCTGGAGAATACGTTTACATAGCTCAGTGTTAAGTAATTTGGTTAAGTCCAGAAAATGGGCAGGAAATGCCAGGGCTAGGCTGACATGGGTGCCCTGAGTTACAGCATCATTTCGAATGAGACTGTTATTTACTTTTTAAAGTAAATATCATGCGACAAAATCAGCCTTATACAAACCAGCTGAAGTGTGTGATGTAACCATGTTAACACGTTTTTATAGTCCTGAAAGAACGCAACAGGATTGGGTCTATCAGTAATTATGTAAAGAAGCCGAGTATACATTCCAGATGTTCATTATGTCCCAATCATCTGCTGGGAGCAGAGTGGAGGCTTTCTCCTTGCCCAGGAAGTCTGATTTTAGTAACCGAGACAGAGAAACACTTGATATATGATACGTGTGGAATTATAATGCTAAATCCCATAGCAGTTAAGTAAGTGTATGTGTGCAAAACAAAACAAACATGTAAAAAGCAGTGGGAAGAAAGAGAAAAAGAAAAGAAAGAGCAAGCAAAGGCAACACTGAAGGACCTTTGTATCTGAGATCTTTCTTTCCCAGTTTAGTCTCACGGTGCCATGCTCATTTCCACTGTCAAACGGACCTTTGCTGGAAATTTCTAGGGACAGGGAATGCAAATGCAGACAGAGATCCCCTTGACTGTATCATTGAGTATCCAAACTTTGTAAAATCAGACCTTTCAGTGTCCTACACAATCAGAACAAGAGGCTTATATTTGTTGTGTTGCTTAAATTTCAAAATATCCTCCAGAAGGCGGTGTTTTAAGCAACCTCTAAAGAGTCATCTTAAGAAGAGTCTAGACTTGGGACACCTGAGTGGCTCAGTCGGTTAAGCATCTAGCTCTTGATTTTGGCTTAGGTCATGATCTCATAGTTCATGAGTCCAAGCCCTGCATTGGGCTTCGTGCTGACAGCAAGGAGCCTGCTTGGGATTCTCTCTCTCTCCCTCTCTCTCTGCCCCTCCCCAGCTTCTGCATTTTCTCTCAAAATGAATAAATAAACATTAAAAAAATAAAAGAAGTATTTAGACTCTTAGACTGTAGTTATCTGTTTCATGATGTTCTCTATCCTGGAGGGTAATGTGTTCAATCACACCAACGTTTTTCTTTTGAAGTTATTATAAATCAATACAACTTCTAAGTCCTTTACAAATAAGCCTAAACTTACCTTTGCAAATAAATGTACCTCTTGTTCCATGACTTCATCTGTCCATCAAACCAAATTAGACTGCTTACTATACTCTAGACATGTGTTGTCCCATTTGTACCATTAGCTCCTACTAAAGTATTTTCATCTTTACCTCAACCTCAGCACATTTGACTTGAAAATTATGGCACGTTTTCCACCTATCCTTCCTTAATCCTCCTGCCATTTCTTCTACGCCCTCCTCACCCTTGCACTGGCTAGAAGTGGTGATTTATCCCTGTAAGCTCCCATGTCACTTGTTCATGCCCTTCTCCTCTTGTATGTATTTGTATAGGCATGTAGACACTTATTTGCATACTTATTCCTTCATCATAAAATAGTCATTGAGCATAATTGGAAACATGCTAAGAAATAGAAATACAAACTATATTAATCTAGCTGTATTCTTCTATCCAGTACCTGGGTTAATTGATTGTGTCACTGACCCACTTTGAAAAAAGGCCTCCTAGAAACACAAAGGGAAAGTGTGCTGTGGGCACTAACTGTGGGCTTTAACTAAACAACATGAACACAAAGTAACTTTTTTTTTTTTAAATGCAGGTAGAAAATAGGTTAGACTCAAGAGATGGTAAATAATTTAAATTTGAAATAAGATTAGAAATATAAGAATCTGGAGGTAGTTCTTTAAAAAATTAGACATGTAGAAATTACCTGTTATGATAGTCGTGGTTTTATAAATTTTTTAAAATGTTTTTATTTATTTTTGAGAGACATAGAGACAGAGCATGAGCAGGGGAAGGGCAGAGAGAGAGGGAGACACAGAATCCGAAGCAGGCTCCAGGCTCTGAGCCATCAGCACAGAGCCAGACATGGGGCCTGAACTTACAGACCGTGAGAACATGACCTGAGCTGAAGTCAGCCGCTTAACCAACTGAGCCACCCAGGTGCCCCTGATAGTCATGGTTAAAGGAGCAATAATAAAAACTAAAACCTCATGTCACTTAAACATTTTAGCTGGCAAAAGGAGCTTAGTACTAAGGGCTGAATGAAAGTTTCCTCATTTAAAGTTGTTTCTATAAATTGAAAGCACAGAGGTAGGAAACAAATATTCAAATATTCTTGAAAAATGACCAAGCTAATGGATTAGTTAACTTATCTAAATAGCACAGATAAAGATTTTACTGTATTTTAATGTATTTGCCATGGGCCAGGTAAGGTTTTGTCATGCATTCCTGGTGACATTACTTGAACACAGTAAGTCTTCCAAAGCCACCTCTGTAGTCTGAAGTCTCCAAATGTAGACAACTCTTTAGTGTAGATATTTATATGCATCTCAGTTGATGTCCTCCTAACCATTACCCCCAGCCAAAATCCCCAAGCTCCAAGGCTAGGGAGCTCAAAATCAACCATTCTGAACCACATTCTCTTTCTGTGTTGGCATCATGTTATGAGTGCAGCCACATGAGGACAGTTTCTGGTTCTAGACAGGGAACAGTTATGGTTCTAACTGAATGCAGTGAGCATTCATGGATCCTCTGCTATATGCCCAACTCCTTTAGTTGGCACCAGGAGGACACAGAGAAGTACATGACATGATCTATGACTTGGAGGAGCTAGCTCTCTTGATTTAAGAGACACTAAACATACATACACACACACACACACACACACGAGATGATATAACCATGAAGTATTAATTAAACATGTGATGATCAATTCCTAGATTATATGATTATTGGTATGTATTTAATTCTATGGTCAGCAGAGAGGGGAGAATGGGCCCTTGACCTTGGCTAGCAATCATACTTCATTTCCTTTATCTATTCACTTGCCTCCTCTTATAGATGGTGGTTTTCATTTTCTCTTATCTCTCAAATTCTCTACTACCTCTACCACCATCCTCCCTTTTAACTGAAGACCTTACTTCCTGTTTCATCAAAAAGATAGAAGCATCATAAGAGACTTCCTACAAGCTTCTCCTACAGTACTCTTCTGCCCACCCATTTTTTTTATAGCCACATACTGTATATTGTTTTCTTTTCCCCTAGTAGATGTAAATGTCCATGCTCCTAGTTGAGGCTAACCACCTTTGCATCCCCTCTTGCCTGTTCAAGGCCCTCACTCCAGAAATTCTTCCCTCTCTCCTGTATTCTCAGTTAGTCCTCCCTTCTGCATTGTTATCACTAGCACATAAATATGTTGGCCCTTCTCCAGTATCGATTCTACCTTCCCTTCCAGCTGCCACTTTTTTTCTCTCTCTCCTTTTACCTTTTTGTTGTTGAACTTTTCCCCACTGCATTAAAAATATATATATATATTGTTACGGGGAGTAGGGAAAATCACAGTTTGTCAGTGGTAAGAATTTCTAAAGGTCTGATTCCAACTGGATAGAAATAAAGTCTTTTCTTTAGGAAAAAAAGCACTTCTTAAAAGTAAGTACAAAGTAAAAAAGTAAAAAGAAAATTGGAATAAAAGTAAGGGCTTTGTGTATTGTAGTGTGACTTCATAGCCAATATTCTAGCAAATGGGTTAATGCCCACAGGCCTCAGTTTCTTCATGCAGCTTCGATTTCTTGGAATACATACACATTTAGAACACAAATCATTGGTGAATTAGATATTGCTTCTTATGTTACTGAATTATAACTATGACAATTTTAGTTTATTGGCAGAAAATAACTTAATCTAGCTCATAGAACTGCACCAGAATTGTGTTAGATGTAGATGGAAAGCTATTTGAGAAACTCATAGAAAATCAGAAGCTGCAATAGACAAAGCTTAACTGGTAAATTGCCAAGACAGTTTCTAAAACAGACAATCTGTAGACATCTAGATGAAGAACATGAACCACTTGTTAATACATACCGATTCTCAGCCTCAAAGACAGGTCAATCGGCATCATCTTTTCATCTTACTACTGCGTATTTCGAAACTTGGATGGAAAATACAGAAAACCATGACTACCTTCCCTCTTCATAACTAAACCTTATTACTTGACATCATAGAAGAAACTATAGAAATGCAAATCCAACACTTACAATAATTACTATGCATATCCTTGTGGGGGGAGGGGTGGCTGCAAGGAAAGCACATATCCGCTATCAGTGCTTAATGTACCATGTTTCAAGACGAGAATCAGAAGTACAGTACTGAGAGACTTGTGGCATTTTAGTATTGGGAGGGACGTTAGAAACCACAAGTCCAACTGCCTATTCATTTGATATCTTACTGAAATGGAGAAAGGGAGATCTGATGAGGGATAATGTACAAAATAATGAGGTACAATGATCTCAACTGGGCAAGAGAACAAGAAAGAAGAAATGCATCTTTGCTACATGTGTTCACTCATATGGCACTTTGCAGAAGAGGCAAATCAATAAATAGGATGGCCTCTTGAACACATTGATGGACACTTGCCTGAGAAAAAGATTTCTTCTAGATTTGTGTGCCTCAGAAAAGAGAGGCAACACTAAAAGAAAGGAAGTTGAGACATAGATTTTTGGGTGGATAGGCCAAGCTTCAAGATGGTCTAGGTTGGGACATAGAAGAGTAAAGAGTTGGAAAGAGTGAATAACAGTCCCTAAAATAAGTGTCACAGAAGCTGAGACAATACTTGGATTTAAATCCCAGAAGTAGCCTTGGACATTTACTCATTATCTCTGAGTTTTCCTATCTATAATCTCAGGTCGAAGCAGACTGAGACTTTAATCTCAGCAGCATCATTAACTGTTGGTATGATTTGGGGCTAGTTATTTATTCTCTGGAAAACTACTTACCTATGAAATTAAGACATGGATACTTACTTCATGGATTGAGTACACAAAAAGCGCTAATAGAGTAGATGTTGTTAGTGTGAGAATGTTTGTATACATTTAGTACAAACCACTAACATAAAGTTTTCCAATTTGGAACCTATTTTGTGTTAACTGTATACAGAGTTTCCTGATGGCCTCTCTTGAGTAGAAAAGTTGGCTCAAGGTCAAAGTGACCTGTTTCAAACTGATTTGGGTATTCTCAAATTTATTTAAGCCTTGATAGGTAAGCTAGCTAATATGAATGATTGCAATGTCCATAGGAATATCACCTACTATAAAATTCAGTATCCCTGTCATTAAGCCAAAGTGGACACCTAATAGCTATCCAAAAGACGTTCAGATTCTGAAATTTCATTCAAACTGAAAACAGTCACATTGTTCTCTGTCATATTTGTTAGCTTTAATTTAGAAAGGCATTACATTAAATATTAATATTTATCTTATTTTGATGATTAGATGCTAGGAAAGTAGCAGCTGTAATCTTTGTTCTGCCAGGTTAACTCTCTAGACAATTAGCTGCGGTGAAGTGGGGAGGATACATAAAAATGGATCAGAGGAGTCAAGATGGAAAGGCCCAAATCCCTTCCCTCCATACACTTAAGGAAAACAGCCTCACTTAGAAACACAAGCAGTACCTGGAAAGGTTACAGTTTACTCAGAGATTAATAGGAATTGCTTTGGGCTTCCTTATAAGGCTAACAGAGCTTCTCATGCTTTTTAGCAAGACGATATTGCTCTCCAATACTTCTCACCTCATTACTGAAAACTGCTTCAGAGTCTAGTCTCAGAAAGAAGACTACAATCAGAGCTGGTTACTAACTTCGCTCTCAAAGACCACATGGACTAGCCCCATCATGTTTTTGATCCTTGTTTACATTTTAGGTCGTATCTCATAATGAGTACTCTTTATCCTGCTCTACGTGTTCCTTAATCTGACATAGTCTTCTGTATTCTTTCCCCAAACTCTTCAGCTATGCTCTCTGGAACTCATGACATGTCATCAGCAAAATTCCCCATTTCTTCATCTTTTGCTTCCCCTTTTTGCCCTAACTGAAACCCATCTGTTTCTCGAGGACAGCAATTTTTACTAGTCTTCTCTTGAAACTGTTTTATTTTTTCACATTATAGTTCATAAAAAGCAGGGTCTGGAAATGATGGATAGATGTCCTTTTTATTCCCCATGACTACTTTCAGATTTTTACTCTTTCTTCCCCAACCTACTCTACTTCCAGCTCCTGGGGAGCACAGATTATCAGAATATGCCACCTTCTCTCCCACCTTATTGCTATTACCCATTGTCTTCCTGATCATTCTCCTTTATTCACTGAAGATTTTTTGTCTGGACCATTGCCTTTCCTTCCATCATTGTTCTTGTCACCATTTCCAAGGACCGTATCCATATAAATAATCCATTTGATAATGTGATCTTTGAACTCCTTGTCTTCCTTCCATCTAATCATCTGTTCTTCCACTCTGTCTCAGTTATCACCCGTCTTCTACATGCACACACTATACCCTAGACAATGCTATTTCAATTACCACTGTCTTGGGTATCTCAGTTGGTAGAACATCAGACACTTAATCCGAGGGTTCAGGGTTCAAGTTTATGTCTGAGGTTTTGTGGCTTTTGCCACTTACTTAGGTTACCAAATATTATTACTCAAAATTCCAATATAAAAGCATGCTTCCATCTTCTATCTTTCCAGTTTACTTCTTTTAGTACTCTTCCTCCAACCATTCTTAACCCCACTGGGATATTCAATCCTTTGATGCCACCATATTTCCCTATTATTCCCCCATGGCCTTACTTCCCTCTCTACCAATTTAGGTTCTATGACCTGTCACTTTAATCCATCCCCTTGTGTATATATACCTGGTCCATCATATTTGTCAGACAAAAACCCCAACTTTAAATCTCTATTGACTCCCTGGTTGTACATTAGCAGCTGAACGTGGCTAAAGAAAACACATAATCAGGCTGAGCAGCCTCACATTAGATTTTTTTCCTCACAAAAATCAAGTCAGCCTACAGTACAGTAGGTTCAACTGCTTGGAAATCTAAGACCTTTCCAGAAATAATGTGAAGAATGTTGAGGAAGAGGACAAGACTACAGGCAAGAAGACTGGGTAGGACTCAGATGAGAGAGTCAGAAAAGAGATGGTGGATCATGGACTAGAGAAGTGGTCACAGTAATGTTGGTCAGAGAATATTTTCCAAAAACATTTAGGAAGCAGAATTTGCAAGATTTGGTGAGTGAAACTTGACTTGGGAAATTAGATAATCGGTTTGGCTCCTATCATGAACCATCAGGTAGAAGCTAGATATAATGGACAAATGAAGTCATTCTAGATTTAAGATTTTACTCAGAGTACTTCACTGGGTGATTGGAGGGGACTTCATAGGAAGGTTATTGTTCATAGGAAGTTGTTCATTTCTGTTGTTCATAGGTTGTTGTTCATTTCTTTACACTCTGACTGTCCTTCAACAAACTTCCTACCTAAGACTTCTCAAAAATAGTCTTTGTAGTTTCTCTCCATTCCTGTTTATGAGGCTTCCATTGTACTATCCTTTGTTATTTATAACCTCCAATTTGAATGGATAAAGACAAAATGCTGATCCCTAATAGTTAAAAAAAAAAAAACAGTTAAAAAGGAAAAACAATTCAGAGAAAACGGAGTAGGAACTTCAAAGTACGGCATATGCTAATTTCAATTTGGGACATTTTAATTTTCCTATTAAGTTATAGGGTCAATAGGCAATTGATTATAATTGTTAAAGATGTAGACCCGGGAATTGTATCCATTGTTTTTACCCACCTAGAATCTGTTATTCCTTCTGTTAACAACATGCTGATACTCTCTGGGAAGTTACCCCTGTCTCTCTCAGCAGCCTCATCACTCTCTGCTCCCTTATCTTCCTATGCTTATATTTCTTTGTTTGTTTCTTTTATTTGTTTATTGACTATATCTCCCTCTGTAATAAAAGCTCTGTGAGCCTAGGGACTTTGACTCTGTTGGTCACTGTTGCATTCCTAGAACAAAGAACAGTACTGGGCACATGGTAAGGGCACAATGTATGTTAAATAAACACATGTTTGTTTGAGGTTGACCCACTCCTACCTCCAGAAATGGTGATATGACTCAGGCTTAAAGAAGTAATCATATTCTACTTTGGAGATAATGATTGGTTTAGGATGGGCACATACACCAATGTGGCCCTGGAACAGAGAATATGTACTTTTGGAGCTTTAAGGGACCACATAGAAGGACCTGGACTGGAAGCAAAACCAACTTAGATGGAAAGAGGTAAGAGAGAAAGAGAATGAGGCCAAATCCTGATAACATTATTTAAGATTCTGGGGCAAGACAAATATGTTACATTAACTAATAAATTCTATATTTTGTTTAACATTGCTTGACATCAGTTAAGTTGAATTGCATTTTCTGCTATTTATAACCTAAAGTCCTGACTAATGCAGGTTGTAACTGAAGTATTGTAAATAGATTACATCACATGGGCTGGACAGATAGTGAGATAATAGGGCACCAGGAAAAACCATATTTATAGATGAATGGAAGAAGGAGAATAAAAGAATAGCTCAAAATGTAAAAGCAGAACCAGCACTATCTAGCTCACAGAAATTAAGTGAAAAGAGAATTTTGGAAAGGAAGAGGAGAGGTTAGAAATGTTAAGCTCAGAGTCAACTAGAAGGCTTGCTAAAACACAGATTGTTGGACCCCACCCCAGCATTGCTAATTCAGTAAGTCTTGAGTGGGACCAAAGAGTTTAAGTCTCTCAAGAGTTCCCAGGTGATGCTACTTATTTGTTTGTTTGTTTGTTTATTTCTGGTCTGGGGACCAGCTCTGAGAACCACTGCTATAGAGATTTTGAAGAAGGTGAGATTTGAATAGAGTTTATTGGACTTGAAAATATGGAGAAGGAGAATAGTATGTGTGTTTGTGGTGGGTGGATGAAGATGCAGGGAGTCTGGAGTGATTGGAAGAAGTAAAGGCAATGAGGATAGGCAATTATTTCAAGGCATAAAATTATCAAAGAAATTAGAGAGGGAGCGAGTTAGAGGGAATGACCGAAAAAAGCACCTTTTATTTAAAGTTGGAAAAGATCTGGACATATTTATTTGCTAAAAACAAAGGGCTGTGGTGAAACCTTTTGAAGCTGAAGATAAGAGGTATAGGAGGTGAGCCCTAGAGTAATGAGTTGGAGGAGACCAGAGAAATAGGTGAGGTCTTTGAGTCCTCTCAGTAATTGAGAACAGAAGATGGAGCAGATGTGGAGAGATTTGTGGATGGAGCAGCCCGTGTTTGGATTGCCCATTTTTCCTCTTAAAATAGGAAAAAGTTTCATTAGATTAAGGCAAAAAGTAGAAGCTCAGGGGGTTTAAAGAGAAAGGAGAAAGTTTAAAATAGCTGCTGAGAGAAATGGGGGAAGTTGACAGTGGACAAGCAGCAAGCAACCAGGGCCCAGCTGTGATTGGAGTCCATGATTATAGAGTGGAGGGACTTCTTCCCAGCAAAGCTTGGCAGCCTGGTTTAGCAGCAGAGGAGGCAGACTGTGGCATTTATCCAGAGTAGGGGTGACTTTTCTTCTTGTTCTTTTAAGAACAATAACACCTCCATTAATTAGTGCTCTGGGAATAAAGTTCTTTACTATTAAAACAGGCAGTCTGAAAAACAAAAACATGTCCATAAATCACGAAAGCAGAACACTTGTAGCTGTATGACAGAATTGCTTGCTCACTACACAGTTTCTTTTTTGTCCTGGACCAGACCCTAGTCTTGATCACCATGTGAAATCTGTGAAGAATATCTTCTGTCCCAGGTCCCCTTGACCTACTCTGATATCAAACGTTCTGTTCAACCCCATCCGTCCACAAACCTGGGGAGGATTTGATTATCAGTCTTGTTGCTGATGATTACAGATTTTTGGAATCCCTCACTTGTATGTTTCTTTAGTCAAGATTATGCATTTTCAATGTTTTTCTCTGACTGTGGAATAATATTGGACTTCCTTTTCTTAAAAGAAATTTAGGTGTCAACTTACAGGAGGAGGAATACAGGCAATGGAGGTATGTCTGATCTCTAGTGCTTTGTATTGTACCAGGGGCCAGCTAAGTGCCTGAAACATAGAAAATATTCAAGAAGTATCTATTGAATGAATGAACAAATGAATAAAAAAAACCCCAATAAACCGATAGTGAGTTGGGGTGTGGATTAAATTGAGGTGGGGATGGGGATCAGACATTGCTTATAGAGGTGCAAATTATCACGACTTTTGTGGAGGGTACTTTTAAATTGTGTTTCCTCAGAAGGAAACCCTGAGACAAAGATATGAGAGCAAGTAGTTTACTTAGTAGGCTATCCCATTGTAGCACTGGTAAAGGCGAGGGAAGGGAAGGAGGCCAAGAAAAGGGTACATTAATGAGAGGGCTATCATTGAGGATAGCTGAGGCTCAGTTCCACTAGAGACCTCAGTATAGAGATGTTCCCTGCCAACGGGTGAAGAAAGTGGGGCATTTATTTGTCATTGACTGAGGACTTCTCTTTGTATGTTCAGTTCCCAGCTTTCCTGGCCTACCTGAGAGTGCTCAAAACACACTTTGACAGCCAGGGAAATCCCTCAGACAAAAAAGTGCAGGTGCTTGTAGTAGGAAGCCATTAGTGACTGAGGAAACGGTATGGTGAGGCATCAAGAGCACATCTATAGGGCCTTTCTAGAACTGTCTTTCAAAATTTTAAATGCCCATACCCTTCCATGCACTAATTCCAATTCTGTAAATTTATGCACTTGATAAATGCATACATCTGCACAAATACATACATGTATACACACAAAGATATTCATTGCATAATTATTTGTAGTAGCAAAATTTTGGACACAGTTTCAATGTCGATCAATATAAGAGGCTGATTAAACAAATTGTTGTACAACCATATATTGGAATCCTGTGGCTGCTAAATAAATAAGAAGGTTCTACCTGTATAGATAAAGAAAGATTATCAATATATATTATTAGTATAGAAAAACAAGATTAACAATGGTTTGAATAATATACTACCATATGTGTAAAAATGTGTGTATATATGTATATATATGTATATATGCATAGAATATCACTGGAAAGATATAGAAGAAATTGGACACAGTAATTCCCCTAACATGGAAATTGAGAAGAATGAGAGACAAGGTAGACAAGGTGAAAGAGAAAAACGTATTATTTTTAATATAATATGTTGTATTATATAATTTTTTAATATGCTCAAGTAGGACCTATTTTAAGAAATTAAAATGTTAAGTGAATTGGGGTAGTTGTGTATGTATGTATGTGTATATTGTAGTTAACAAAACAAAATAGAAACTTTTCTCCCTACTTCCATTCCTACCTTCTAATCGCAAGGGAATCGAATACGAAAGGATTCCAGCAATTTTCTGGAACTCTTAGATGCTCTAATGCTGAGATTATTCCATTTCCAGCCAATCATGAAAATGACTTTCTCCAGACTTCTTCCACTGTTGCATTGTTCTTGAGTCTCTGCTTTCCTGTGAACCAAAGAAATGATGGCTGATAACTGTTTTTAAGACAAACACAAACAACAAATAAGTTCTGGCACAACCTGGATAAAACATTGCCAGCAGAAATGGTCTCATCCTTGAGTAAAGTCCTTCGAGTGGTCATGACACTCTGGGGCAGGGAAGTCGCTCCTTAGGGAGTGTCTCAACATTTGGCTGGGCAGTGGCATGTCACAGAAGTGGCTAATACAGATCTTCATTTTGAGGAACTGGTACTTTCTCTGGAGTGCTGGGGGCTTGAGGAACTAATTTTCTCTAACAAAACTGGTGACCTATTGCTGTTTCTTCTGCCTTCTCAGCCTCTCCATGGAAGAGAAGATTAATCAGTTAATTGCTCAGTTTAATAAGTGCAGACAGCCACATTTAACATTGACTGCCCAGATTAGATGGTTTAATCTTTGGCAGGGAGTTGAGGGAGAGGTACAAAATTCCCATTTTTCTTAGTCAGCACCACTGAAGAATAATAAAGATCATAATTTCACATCTGGATCATTGCTACAGTAAACCTTAAATGCTCTTCCTGTCTCCAGTCTTGCCATTTTAAAAATTATCTTCCAAGATGTGAAGTCGTCTTTCTAGAATGTGGGTATAACTCTGATGATCCATTTCTTGAAACCCTGTAGTGGAACCCTATTTTCTTATAAAGTAAAATACGTTCCACTAAGCAGGGTATGTAAAGTCTCTCATGGTCCAGCCCATGCCAACTTCTATAGCTATATCACTTACCAGTTCCCATCCTTTTGTATTTTCAGCAGTGCCTATGGATCCCTATATGCTACTCATGCTCTCCTGTATTTCAAAGCACAGAGACACTTTCCCTGGTCCTTTGGGTTCTCATGGACCCGTTAGAATCCTTCCCTCTCATAGCACTTGTAACACTATTTTTTAATTCCATCTTTGTCTATATCCTTTATTAGATGGCAAGCTTTTCTAGATAAAGACAAGCTCTTATTTTTATATTCTCATGCAGTAGGCAATCAATAAAATATATTTACATAGACTAACTTCCCTCTATTCTATTCCCATCAAATGCCTGTGGTTGAATGCCTTCAGCTTGTGTCCTTTGTAGTCATCTCATTCTGTTTTAATGATGGATAAGAATAGTTTGCAGGTTGAGTTCCTCAAGAAATATATTCTGGGGGTGCCTGGGTGGCTAAGTCGGTTAAGCCTCCGACTTCGGCTCAGGTCATGATCTCACGGTCTGAGTTCGAGCCCCGTGTTGGGCTCTGTGCTGATGGCTCAGAGCCTGGAGCCTGCTTCAGATTCTGTATCTCCCTCTCTCTCTGCCTTTCCCTTGCTCACGCTCTGTCTCTATGTCTCTCAAAAATAAAATAAAAAACACTAAAAAAAAGTAAAAAAAAAAAAAATTCTGAAATGGAGATTTGCACGCAGGAAGTTTTGGTGGAGGTTTCTCAGGATCCGCACCTGTGGAGGAAGTGAAAGAAGCAGATTGAGAAAAGAGAGAAGCCGTGCTGTAGTACAGTGGCAGCAAGGCCTTAGCTGACCTCAAAGAGTTCGAAGCTGGGGCAGCCCTTCAGAGTTGGCCCAGGTCAGGGGAAGGAGGCTGAGCTTTCATATCTCTACATCAACCAGATGTTGGATGCAAGCTGCTCCTGGAGGGAGTAATGACCTTAGGCAAGGTGTCTCTTTTCAACCAAGGGCAATTACTGTAGAGGCCTAAGAACTGAGAGCTGTTGGTGAGCAACATATGCGGCACTTGAATGAATATGCCTTTTCTTTCCTGCAAGGGAATCTGGGCAGTGTAGCCCTCTGTATCAACTGCAAATATGGACTCTGCAATTAGAATACCTGTGTTCAAATGTGAGCTCCACCATTCGTTAAGTATTCTAGTTATCTGTTGCTATGTGACAGACTACCCCCAAATGTAATGGCTTGAAAAACAACAATCATTTATTTATAGCATAAATCTGCAATTTGGGTAAGGTTCAGTGGAGATGGATCATCTCTGTTTTACATGGTATCAGCAGGAGTGGCATCTTTAATGTTGGAAGTTCTGCTTCTAAGATGGCCACTTACATGGCTGGTGATATCAACAGAGACCTCTCCATATGATAGCTTGGGCTTCCTTATAGCATGGTGGTTGAGTTCCAAGGATGGGTAGTTCAAAATAACTAGGCAAAGGCTGGATCACCTTTTACAGCCTAGCCTCAGAAGTCACAGAGTATCACATTTTGATAGAGGAGTGCCGTACCCTTCTCCCAGAACCCCAGATCTCATCTCATTATGGCATCAAGTGCAGTCATTTGAGTACTGCTCTAAAGACCTGTTCTAGAGAGGCAAATTATCTGCTCTTCTCATACCCAACATATAATTTGGGACAGACATTAAATAACCTGATAATAATTTTGGAATCCAGGCAGACACATATGTTAATGCTTGATTAGGGCTCATCCTACTCTCCTGAATGGTTCTTCACAGCTCTTGGTTCTCTACCTTCTAACTTTTAGTTCCATCTTCTGAATTATCCTTTATTTTGCATAAACAGTAGACTGTGTTTGCAGCTGAGTAATTTTCTCAGTCCACATCCCAGTCCAAAAGTCTCTTTTAATTTTGTGTAGTCTTTGACCCTTTCAAACTAAATTGGTAGTGCTTCTACCAGAAAAATTATCTTAAAAACATTGTGAGTTTTCTATGTATCATATTGATGTTTAATCATTAGACAAAAGTTATACTCACAAACCTATCTGAGACCTTTTAATATTTGGCACCCCATGAGTCTACTGGGTGACATTGCCTTTAATATTTTTGGAAACCCTATTATTTAATAGAGATAATTGGTGCTCTATGCCCCTCATATTCTTAAAGGTCCTTTTATCAAAGGTCTCTGAGGCACCAGCTTAAATATTTCCGAAGGCTTAACAAAGAGATTTATAGTCACACACTATATTTAATCATCTTTCCCTTGAAGCCATTTATCGATTTGAAAATCTTGGAGAGGCTAGGAACCCTGCAAATCCTGGCTTACTCATATGTAATAGTGTATTCTTTAGCCAATTTGTCTCCTTTCGCATTTTATCATATGTAGCAAGAAGCAGCAAGGTGGCTTTTTCTAATGTTCTTGGAAATATTCCCTAGGTACATTTCCTATTGGCCATGTTACCCTAGGTGACTGACTTATCAAATATTCTGCTGCTATACAATGTAGATACCCTTTCCTCTAGCTTCAACACAAAATTGAATTCACTTTTCTTTTTGATACCTTCTTACGACCTTTGAGCTTTCATTCTCTTCAAGACCCTTTAGATTTCTGCCCACTGTTCAATCTCAAAGCTAGTAGGGTGTATTTTACTTTTCCCCGCCATTGTCAGTACCATATGTTGCTCCATAACATACCATTCCAAACTTATGGAATAGTAAAACCAATAACTTATTTGGTTCATGAGTCTTCAACCTGCACAGCACTCAGCAGGAACCTTTCATCTCATCCTCACAGCTGGAGTGGTCCATCTATTGTTGGATAATCCACTTCCAAGATGGCTTATTCCCATGACAGACAATTTGGTGCTAACTGCCAATTTCTCTCCATGTGGGTTTCATCACAAGGAGACCTTGGGCTTCCTCACAGCATAGTGTCTAGGTTACAAAGGCAAGTGTCCCAAGAGAACCAGATGAGAGCTGTATCACTATTTATGAACTTGTCTCAAAAGACACATTGTGCTATCATGCCATAGTCATAATTTTACCCAGAGTTAAAGGTAAGAAATATGGACCCTACCTCTAGACGAAAGGATGTCAGAGTCTCATTGTATGAATAGCATGTGCAATGGGAGATGTTGTTATGACCATATTTGAGAAATATTCATATCATAGGCAATTATGTAAGCTCTCTGTGCTTTAGTATATTCTACAGTTGTAGTACCTGGGAGAAGACACACTGTTGCTATTGTTCTCACTAGCACAGAGTGGAGAGAACTTGCCTTCTCCCTTTATCCTTTATGTCAGCGTTCTACAAACTATAGCCCAGGATCAAATCAGGCCCACTGCCTGTTTTTGTTGATAAACTTTATTGGAACACAGCCACACTCATTCATTTATGTATTAACTATGGCTCCTTTCACATTATAATGGCAGACTCTAGCAGTTGCAATAGAGACTGTGTATGGTTTGCAAAGACTAAAGTAGTCACTATTTTAGAGAAAAAGTTTGCCAAAGGCTCCTTTACCTCCTACTCAGTCATAGAGAAGGGAAACTAAGAGTCACCACAGAGATAATCTTGAGCACACTCTTATGGATAAGGTTGCTGAGACTAACAGAGGATTAAGTAACTATTTAGAATTAGAGTAATGACCATGTTTTACTATTTACTGTATACCTTGTTAATATGCTTCTAAATATTTTGCAAACATTCTCTCATCTAATGGAAAGGTCTTATTTTCATTCTCAATTTATACCTAAGGAAAGTGAGTACTTAGGTTAAGTAATTTGTCTGATTACACATGGGCAGAGCTGAAATTCCAATCCAGGTCTTCCTGACTTCAGAACCTGTGTTCTTAACTAATGGAGTGCCCTTTCTAAGAGTGCAACTTGCATTCTACTTGCCTCAGAACCCCCAGTCTGAGACCCATTGCACCACACATATGGTATACTCAAGGTTCTCAATCCTGACTTTGCATTGGAATTATCTGAGGAAGTAGTTAAATATACACATGCTTGCTAAAAATACAAACCTGGTCTTATTCCATTTGGGTTGGCATAACAAAATACCATGGACTAGTTGGCTTATAAGCAACAGGAACTTATTCTTTACAGTTCTGGAGGATGGAAGTCCAACAAGGTCCTGGCATAGTTGAGTGAGAGACCTCTTCCAGGTTGCAGACTTCTCATAATATCCTCACATGGTGGAAGGGGCAAGAGAGCTCTCTGAGATGTCTTTTATAAGGGCACTGATCCCATTCACAAGGGTGCCACCCTCACGACCTAATTATTTCCTAAAGGTCCTACTTCCTAATACTATCACCTGAGGTGTTAGGATTTCAATGTATGAATTCTGAGGGGCCACAAACATTCAGACCATAGCTGATCTACAGATTGAGGAAAGCTATAATGGCACTTCTGTTCTTACCCAATTTCTTTGGTGATTCTGTTACTCAGTCAGGGTTGAGAACCACTCATTATTATAAACCCACTAGAACAAGACCTTCCTAACTCTTATTTAGGAGTTCAATGGACAGGTTTTTTTTTGTTGTTGTTTTTGTTGTTCAATTCACATCTTTTGAACACCTCCCTCTTATGCTATCTTATCACTTTGGCCACAAAGAGACCACAAGAAAGCCAGTTTGTGAGAGCTGTGCCCAACCCTGGAGGGCTGTGATGTAATGACAAGAAGGAAGGTACATTTTTTTCCAGCTGGCCTGACTCTTCCTCCCAAGGCAAGTTCTCCTCTGAGGCAGGAAGAGCATGGGTAATGGCCACCCAAATCCTCACTCTGGAGCTGCGGAGAATTAGACTAAGAAAGGAAAAGTGAGAAAACTTAGGAGAGGAAAATGTGGCAGTCTTTATGAGCTGGGGACCAGCTTCTGGCCCAGCACTATGATGTGGAGCTTTTTACATTCAGTTTTCTTCTGCCTTCAATCTTAAGCACATTTGCAGAGGATCTAAAAATGGAATAGAAATGCAAATGGCACCTCTAACCAGTCAAAGTCAAAGAAAGTAGCAACTTTTTAAGTCAATACTACACTCATGAGCTCATTTAAAACTTGGAACTTTGAAATAGTACAACAATTATATTCCCATTTTACATATGGAAGTTTGATTTTATTTACAGGAGATGTGATTTCTACATGTATTACAGAAGTTTGGTAAGCTGCAACTTTGGGAGGGTAGGAATTTAATCCCTGCTCATCAGGCACAAGACTGGCAAGAGAGAAGCTTTCTAATTAAAATTCTCACATTCGTAAATAATTTAAAGCATTACTATTATCCTAGGAAGTGGCTTCCGAAAAATTATACATTCTTTGGATGTGGGAAGAGATGTTTTCTTTCCCTTTTTGTTCATTTAACCTGTTGCAGAACTTCATAGTGTTTTACAAAATTTGACAGTCCTTTGGATATTTAAGAAGTTATTTTGTAAACTAAATGTTAAATGGGTCTCCAACTCCCATAACTATGCATGTTGCCCTGGAACGATCAACTATCCTGGTTTGTCCAGGACTGAGGGGCTCCTGGGACATAGAACTATGACTTCTAACCTAGGAAAGTCTCAGGTAAACTTGGATGAGTTGGGACAAGTCAGCCTACTGGCTACCTTGACTTGAGTATAGAACATAGCTATTTCATGGACCCCCCAAAAAACCATCTACTCACCAACATTTCATGACTAACATTTCTCATTTCTGTCCTCTTTCCTCATCCTTCCCTTTTTAAGGAACAAATACATTTCTCTCCTCTCATGGAGAGGGATTCTGCCCCCCCTTTCTGAAGCCTTGGCACCAATCATTTCATGGCCCCATGGCCTCAACTTCCAGTCCAAGTAAGCTTATCATAACATTCCTTGAAACAAACACTGTGCTCTCCTCCAGTGGAATGCTGGCGAACACAGTTTTCATCTTGTCTCATTACTGATTTTTATACCCCACGTTGTTCCAGATGGATAGTTTTGTGATGCATCTTTCTAATCTGTGATAATCTTTCTCCATTCATCATATGAACCCCAATGTACTTTCTATATAGTGTCATATATAAGGACATGACTAGCTCTGTAGCCTAAGATAAGTCACTTGGCTCCTCTGAGTACATGCCTCATCTAAGAAAGGGAGCAAAACAAATTGATTTTGAAGATTCTTTTATGCCCTGAAATTCCATTGTATTATTATTCACTGAGTCTAATTTCCCTGGTCAAGGCAGTCTTTTACATGTATCCTGGAAAACTTAAAACATCCTTTACACATGTAACAATATAGAACAAAGAAATATCAACAGGGTTGATCCTTAAATCTTTAATAGTCATAAATGGCTATTTGTGTCCTCATCATTCTCAGAAGTCCCTGCTCTCTGCTCTGTAACCCTATAGTGGAATGCTATTTAAAGGGTTGTTCTTAAATCAACTACTTAGAAACAAAAAGATCCATCCTTCCCCCCACCTCCTAATTTTGAAAGCATTGTAAGTACTTTATGTGGGTTGCAGAAAATTTAGAAAATATACAAAATCACAGAGGATGAAAAAAACCACCAATAATCCCTTCATGTAGATGTAACCACTGTTAAACCTTTGGTGTGTTTGATAAAAATAAGTAAATAAAATAAACATTGCACTATGCTGTTCATAGTCAGCTTTATTCACTTACCAACGGATGACACTTTCTCATTTCATCGTGAAATGTCTAGTGGGTCATTGTATTCCATTTTATGGGAAGTTATACTTGATTTAATTAAATTTCTGGTTGGATCTTGAGGGGTTCCACTCCAATGTTTTATAAACAAACATCTAATGTATTATTTTCTCACCAGATATTCTTTTTCCTCTTCATTACTATTTTTATATTTTTTTTAATTTTAATTTATTTTTATTTTTTAATTTATTTTTTTAATTTACATCCAAGTTAGTTAGCATATAATGCAATAATGATTTCAAGAGAGATTCCTTAATGCCCCTTATCCATTTAGCCCATCCCCTCCTCCCACAACCCCTCGAGTAACCCTCTGTTCTCCATATTTAAGAGTCTCTTATGTTTTGTCCTCCTCCCTGTTTTTATATTATTTTTGATTCCCTTCCCTTATGTTCATCTGTTCTATGTCTTAAAGTCCTCATATGAGTGAAGTCATATGATGTTTGACTTTCTCTGACTAATTTTGCTTAGCATAATATCCTCTAGTTCCATCCACATAGTTGCAAATGGCAAGATTTCATTCTTTTTGGTTGCCGAGTAATACTCTATTGTATATATATACCACATCTTCTTTATCCATTCATCTATCGATGGACATTTGGGCTCTTTCCATACTTCGGCTATTGTTGATAGTGCTGCTATAAACATGGGGATCCATGTGCACCTTCGAAACAGCACACCTATATCCCTTGGACAAATACCCAGCAGTGCAATTGCTGGGTTGTAAGGTAGTTCTATTTTTAATGTTTTAAGGAACCTCATGCTGTTTTCCAGAGTGGCTTGTACAAGTTTGCATTCCCACCAGCAGTGCAAAAGAGATCCTCTTCTCCACATCCTTGCCAACATCTGTTGTTTCCTGAGTTATTAATGTTAGCCATTCTGACAGGTGTGAGGTGGTATCTCATTGTGGTTTTGATTTGTATTTCCCTGATGATGAGTGACGTTGAGCATCATTTCATGTGTCTGTTGGCCATCTGGATGTCTTCTTTGGAGAAGTGTCTGTTTATGTCTTTGGCCGATTTCTTCACTAGGTTGTTTCTTTTTTGGGTGTTGAGTTTGATAAGTTCTTTATAGATTTTGGATACTAACCCTTTATCTGATATATCTTTTGCAAATATCTTCTCCCATTCCATCAGTTGCCTTTTAGTTTTGCTGATTGTTTCCTTTGCTGTGCAGAAACTTTTTATTTTGATGAGGTCCCAATAGTTCATTTTTGCTTTTGTTTCCCTTGCCTCTGGGGACATGTTGAGTAAGAAGTTGCTGCGGCTGAGGTCAAAGAGGTTTTGCCTGCTTTCTCCTTGAATATTTTGATAGCTTCCTGTCTTACATTTAGGTCTTTCATCCATTTTGAGTTTATTTTTGTGTATGATGTAAGAAAGTGGTCCAGGTTCATTTTTCTGCATGTTGCTGTCCAATTTTCCCAGCTGAAGAGACTGTCTTTAATTCCATTGGATATTGTTTCCTGTTTTGTCAAAGATTAGTTGGACATACGTTTATGGGTCCATTTCTGGGTTCTCTATTCTGTTCCATTGATCTTAGTGTCTGTTTTTGTGCCAGTACCATACTGTCTTGATGATTTCAGCTTTGTAATACAGCTTGAAGTCAGGGATTGTGATGCCTCCTGCTTTGGTTTTCTTTTTCAGGATTGCTTTGGCTATTTGGGGTCTTTTGTCATTCCATACAAATTTGAGGATTGTTTGTTCTAGCTCTGTGAAGAATGCTGGTGTTATTCTGATAGGATTTGCGTTGAATATGTAGATTGCTTTCCCACCAGATATTATTAATGGTGAATTTCTATATTATAAGTTATATTCATTTCTGGGATTTTAATATGGACTGTCAAATTGTCTTCCAAAAAGTATTCTCAATTTATACTTTCCCCAGCAGGATATAAGAGTGGTGGCTCTTCTATGCAGCTTTGCCAACAATTAGTCATGACCAGTGATCATGTTGGCCAAGGGCTTTGGGCAAAGTCCAGTGTGACTGCCAAACTCTGATATTGCTCTTTGATATTGGTGTGTTTATAAAACATCCAAAAATAGAACAAGAAAGCAAACAGAAACATTGATCATTTGGGGTCAGAGTCATCCACTGAGTATTGAAGCATCTAAACATACATCAGGGATTCTTAACCTGTTGTCTATGAACCTCACCCCAGACTTTTTTAAGTGTTTACTCTAACCTGTACAAACCGATTGAAAATAGAAGCTATGGCTCTACGAGGAAATCTGAGAATAAATAAAATATATATGAAAAAAAGAAGAAATGAAGGGAATTTTCCCATAGTGAGTACACTTGTGTATGGATTAACTGATATCATTTTCAAAGTATAGGGTGGGTATTTTATATACGCATTTTATCATTGAGAAAAATCATAACTTAGAGTCTTAAACTTCTCCTATGGTCATGCAGCTAATTAAGAACAGATATGGGAGCCAAACAATGGTTTTTCTGACCCTAAAGCAGTGCCATTTATGCTGTAACCCAAAGATTTTCCTAGAAAGGAAGAATAAGGCTAGGATTAAACATGAAGTATAAAGATAATGTTAGGTTAAAGGCATAGTGCCTAGTGCACATAGGACTTGAATGCATTTGTGCTGAGGAATTGAATCAATGATCAATATTTCCTTTTTATCCTTGGCTTCAAGTGTCCTAAACAATGACAAAGGGGTTGGGAGGCTGTCTCATCTATAGAATTTTTTGGTCTCAGACTTCACACTTTAATTATGGCCCATATTTTCTTCACTCCAGGTTAGTCTAAAACAGCTGACAATAGTTTTGTGTGCCATGACTGAGGGGGAGAGGCAGGTGGGAAATGTTTTAGGCTGACTGATACGAACCTTATTTTTTGTTTTTTTTTTTGGTAGGTAGCATACTGGCAGTTTCATGTAGTTCAACTTAATAGTTTAAATCTACAGTGTTGATGTTTCTTTTTATTCTAAGTGTTTATGAGAGAAGCAGGTCCACTTCATCTTCCTTTTCAAGATCTTGGGGACACCCTTTCCATCTTCCACAGAGGAGAAACAAGACAAGTTTGCTTGCTTTTGCTGTAATAGTACTTAAAATGGCCCACCATCCTGGTATTAGCTGCTTTGGTCAAAAGTTGGTGAAAGGTTTTGATGGGGGAATGGAGACAGATCCAGAGGAGACCCACCAGGTCAGCAGCAGCATGGCCCAAGCACAGGGATAGGATAAGAACCAGGATCTAACTCCTTTGATTGGGGGAGAGTGGACAAGAATAAGGCAGAGGGAGAAGCAGGGAGAAAAGGCAGAGTCTATGTATGACCGGAGAAATAATGTGGATATTTAGGTGAAGGAATAAGCCACAACACTAGGAGTTAGACCTCAGGCCCAAGGTGGGAACAGGCCTCACATGAGGGGAATTAGATGTGAGATCCATGCAAATCAGGTCTCTTTCAACCTTTTGTAGAGTCTGGGACCACGTGGAGTCAAAGTGTGTCAAAAGGTTTAGCTGTGTACTGGGTTGAGGCCCAGGGTAGGGGAGCAGCCAGGCTGATGTAAGGATTCAGGCATTCTGCATTCACAAGTTTTAAAGATTACCTTAATTCATTCACTTAATAAGTAGTTATTCAATTCATTTTCTGTTCTAGGCACTGTGCTAGCTGTTGAGAATAGAATGGTAAAAATACAAATTCTCTGTGTTCATGGAGCTTCTATTTTAATGGGGAAAAGGGATAGTCAACAAGGGAACATATAATTAAAATAAAGTGATGACAGTGTTATGAAATACCCAAAGTGATGGAGCAGAAACACCAGTGGGGAGGCCCATTTTAAGTAGGGTTTTCCCAGGGCAATTGATTAGAGGCCTGAAGGATGAAGATAAACCACACTTAGGAAGAGCTGTGGGGTTACAGGTCAGGCATAGGGGAAAGCAGGCACAAAGTCCTTGGGTGGGAACAGGCTGTAGGTTCTAGAGTCAGGGAAATGAAGAGGCCAGTGAAGGAGAAGAGACGCTAAGAGATGAGGCCGAAGAGATGGCTGTGGATAGGCTGGGTAGGAACTTGGGGGTCCCCGCTAGAAGTTTGGGCTTTATTCTAAAGCACAGTGGAAAGACATTGGAGGGTTTTCAGCTGTGGAATGACATGATCAGAATTGTATTTGAAAAATTTCACCCTGGCTGCTCTCTGAAAATTGTAGAGGGGCAACAGAGTATCTAGGTAAGAGGCTTCAAAGCCTTGAGGGGGAGTCAAAGCCAATCCTTGACCCCTTGTGAGAGCTCCCAGAAAAGACACTTTGCAAAGGATTACATTGCTTTTTTACAAGTATCTAAAATTTATATTGAGATGGAATCATGGACAGAGTCTATTGAAAACTATTTGGGCATTCTTTTATGAAGATATATGTAGAAACATATATTTGAAAAAGTGCCCCAACAGTTCATTCATCTTTTACTCGAATTAAGCAATTAATCATTCATTCATTCATTTTTGTCTTTCTTTTATATAACAAATATTTAGTAGTCCTCGCTCTGTGCCATCTGCCCAAGGAGTTCAATGGAGAATAAATAGGTAAGCTCTCTTCCTTCCTGTGGCTTGTGGTCTACTCTAGGCAGTTTTCATGGCCCACTAAGTTCTTTATGAACTGAGCCACATGGAAAAAGAAGAAAGAGCCTTGGGTTCTTTCAGGAGTGGGAACTTGATACATATTGGTTGACAAACCAATGATGTTGAACAAATCCTTAAGCTTCTTTGGTCCTGTTTCTTCCTTCAAACAGAGGAGAAAAGCGGGGCAGGGGGTCATAAACTCAAAGTGGCTTCTTTTAGTATTGAAACTCTATCACACACAAGTTGGAGAGAAGATCAGGGTGACATCACCTGGGTAAACTTGACGTCACTAAAAGCAGGACAATCAGACATTACGGGCCTCCTGAAAGGCACCATACAATGTATGCCACGCTCCCCGTGAATTCTTCTTGCCAAAAAATTGGACAGTAGCCCAAGTCTGGTCAAGCTTCTGCTTCTATCCACCAGCTTTCAGGAAATAATGAGATCGAGGGGTATGCCAAATCCTTCCCAGGGAGAGAGAATATAACCAGCCAAATTTAACATGGGCAATTCTATGGGACAAATAACAAAAAAATGACACAAAATAGTGCCGGATTGGGGTAAGAGGGCACTGTTAGATTAAAGGAAATTTATCTTAATAATATCATATTAATTTTATTAAGGATGAAAATGGTATTGGATTTTGCTACAGCAAAAAAAGTCCTCAGGATTTTCATGCTGCAACATGGATGGACTTTGAAGAAATGACGTTCAGTAAAATAAGCAGACACAGAAGGACAAATATCATATGATTCCACTGAAACTAGGATCTAGAGGAGTCAAACTCATAGGGACAGAAAGTAGAATGGTGGTTGCCGTACGCTGAGCGAGGGAGAATTGGGAGTCACTGTTTAATGAGGACAGAGTTTCAGTATGGGAAGATGAAAAAAGTTCTAGGAATGGGTGGCGATGATGGCTGCACAAGAATGTGAATGTTCCTAATATCACTGAATCGTACACCTAAAGATGGTTAAAATAGTAAATTTTATGTCGTGTTTATTTTACCACTGCAACAACAGAAGTCCTCAGGTGTTAGAGATAGATTCTGGATTAGTCACAGGTGAGTAATACGACAGCTGAGATTTTCTTTAAAATAACTTGATAGAACAGGATCCCTGGGTGGCTCAGTCAGTTAAACGCTGGACTTCAGCTCAGGTCATGGTCTCCGGTTCCTGAGTTCAAGCCCCACATCCGACTCTGCTGTCAGCGCGGAATCTGGGATTCTCTGTTCCCCCCTCTCTCTCTTCCTTTCTCTCTTTCTCAAAAATAAATAAAACATTAAAAACGAACAAATAATCTTAGAAAGCAAAACAAATGAAACCCTGAAGGGCAGAGAGGAAGCAGAACTGGGAAATTGTACGTAATTGCTGAAGTCAAGAGATGGGCAATGGGGCTTCCATCTCGCTGCTCCTTTACTTTTATGTGTGTTAATCACTTGATAATATAAAGTTTAAGGTACATCTATCATGTTTTGGTATGTTGAGTTAATTTTCCGAGATGCTCTGAGCATTCAAACTCTTTTTAGAGGCCTCAAAAAAAAAAAGAATTCCCTTCAGTCCCTTGGTGCCAGAGCTGTCATACTATAAAATCGAGCATGAAATAGGCCCAAGCTTGAGGAGGTCACTGAGGCTGCTTTATAATGAGCAATCCCCTCCTGTGTTATACTTGATACCCCCGCCGACCTTGCCAGATTGCAGGGGAGAATAAACGAAATTGTATACATCAGCGTGGCTTACTGCTGCCTCCACCTTAGAATCATTAGGGAGCTTTTAAAAATACTAATGCTCAGCCCCTACCCCAAACCAAATGAGCTAGAATCCCTGAGGGCAGGTACCGGGGAGCAGTAGTTTTAAAATCTCCCTCTGTGATTCTCATGTGCATTCAAGGTTAAGAACCACTATGAACCACCCTGTACCTAGCTCGTGCTCACAAAATGCTGATTGAAAATGAATCTGGAACTGGTTACCTAGTATGCTCTATTTCAGTCATTTGATAAAGCCTTTTATGGAAAAGAATTTATATGCAACCTTTTCTCCCTCCCACCCAGGAGATCCAACTTCCAGAGGCTGTGAACTTATTTCTTGAGCCGTTGCTAGAGCAGGCACACTTATGCCCAAGAGAGTATCGTGGTGGCTGTTAGCAAGAGCCTGGAAAGATGAGAACAGTTTCAAAAATGTTTTTGGGGCATCACAAAAACCCCATTGTAACACAACGCTCTTTGGAGTAACATTAAAGAAAAGTGAATTATGCCCGTTTATCAAAGGGAAAATGAAAGCCCCTTGGACACGAATTTTATTTTGAAGCTGAAGCCTTTAATCAAATTGACAATAAAAGATATGGTCCTTCTATGAACTGAGGAATGATAAGCAGCCATTTGCAATCTCAATATGTGGCTGCTGGAATTTAACTCTGTATTTCACCTCTGATGTGTTGAGAACGGACAGATTTTCCTGAGAGTCAGAGAGAGAAATGAGTCCTTACACTGATCCAGTTAACTGCACGAACATGGAGTATAAACAACACATATCTTCCTTCCCTCACCTCTGCACCTTGGAATTTGGAGGGAATATTCACAGGCAGTCACTTCAAACCAGCTGACTAAAAACAAATGCTCTAACCTTTCGTCGCAAATAACTCTTCCATGAAGTGATAGAGTGAGCGATCCTCAGCCTGAAGTGCGTGTGTGCTGTGAGGGAGGGGCAACTTTTTCTTTTTGCAGAGCCAACCAGAGTTAAGTAGTGGAGGAGTAATGTTGTCAGATTTAATAAATATAAAGTACAGAATGCCCAGTTAAATTTGAATCCGAAAAAATTTTTTTAATTTAATTTATTTATTTTGAAGCAGGGCAGCATGAGTGGGAAGGGCAGACAGAGAGGGAGAGAGAGATTCCCAAGCAAGCCTTGCACTGTCAACATGGAGCCCGACACAGAGCTCGAACCCACAAACTGTGAGATTATGACCTGAGCTGAAACCAAGAGTTGGACGCTTAATTAAGTGAGCCACCCAGGTGCCCCAAATTTGAATTTTAGATAAATATTTGCAAATATTGCTCAGAATATACTAACACTAAACAATATTCAGGTCTTATTTGAAATGCAAATAAAACTGGGTGTCCTATATTTTATCCAGCAACCCTAAAGGGAAGAAAAGAGAACTCTTTTCAGATGTGAAGTCTACATATCTTACTCCAAGATATTGAGGAGGTGCAGGTAGCCGGGAAGGTGATATTGACTACCAGTATAAGGAAGTCAGTGTATCAGTGATCAAATTCTATATAACATATCACTCCAAAATTATGCAGATTAAAATAATATTCGTATATGACTGCTACTGTTTTTGCAAGTTGACCATAGTTTGTTCATCCAGAATGGACTTGGGTGAGCAAATTTGTCCCTAAATGTCGATCTTTGGTTCGTTTGGGGTAACTCCATTCAGGGTATTGCAGAGCGACGGCTATCACATGTTTCTGATCCTTTTCTGGGAACCAGTGATAAAAAAGTGTAAATAGAAATATGTGAGCCATTCTTTTTTTAAATTTTTAAATGTTTATTTCTTTGAGAGAGAGACAGAGCATGAGCAGGGGAGGGGCAGAGAAAGAGGAAGACGCAGAATCCGAAGCAGGCTCCAGGCTCTGAGCCGTCAGCACAGAGCCGCATTCAGGGCTCGAACTCATGAATCATGAAATCATGACCTGAGCCAAAGTTAGACGTTTAACCGACTGAGTCACCCAGGTGCGAAATATGTGAGCCCCTTTACGGCATAAGCTTGGAACTAGCTTATTGTTATTTCTGCCCGCATGCCATGGGCCAAAGTAAGTCATATGGCCAAACTCAAAATCAAAGGGTAGGGAAGCCCATTGCCTGCATGAAGAGGCCATGCAAGGTTGTGAATGCAGGAGTGAAGAACTGGGGCTGACAATTCTATCAACTATAGGCAGGCATGGGGAAAGCGAGACTCAGGAGAAGGAAGTGAAGTCCCTGGCAGCTTCAGAGCCAAAGAGGACTCAGACACAGGGGGAGGAGGAAACAAGGTCAGTTACTGGGGAACTGGGCTTCAAGGGTCAGAGGGACCCAGATACAAGGCCTGTTTAATTCCAATACATCCATGTTTGTCTAGAAAAGTCCTCATGAACTGAGATGAGACTGAGTGAATGTGCAAGTGGGGCTTTAATGATCTCAGTTGTGAAAGTCTGAGGCTGAGCATAAGGTTTGATGTTCTGTTAAATGTTATCCACAGCTCACATGTACTCCTTGCTGTCTTGCATTAATTACTCCTTTGGTGGAAGAGGCAAGATGTTAAGACCATTAGAAAACAACAACTAATTCACATCTATCAGTGTTCCAGTATGAGAAACTCAGCTTAAACTAGCTCAAGATATAAAGGGAAATTATTAACGTAACTAAAAAGACTGAGGATGTTAGCTTCAGGCAGGGCTGGATCCAAGTGCTCAAATGGTGTGAATAGGATTCTGTGTCTCTCCATCCCTAGGTTCCGTGTTGGCCTCATTCTGAGGCAAGCTGCTGCTTCATGATGCCACACTGGTTGCTGAAAATTCCAGATTTACTTTATCCACTTGGCCACCCAGGCAGAAAGAGCATGCCTCTTTTCATTTATTGCAGTGAAAATCCTAGAATTGAATTTTAGGCTTAATGTGGGTCAGATGTCCACCTCTGGACAAGTCCCAATGATCAGGATTCTGATTTGCTAGGCCTGGATGTCCAAACCTGGATCATAAAGTTTGGTCAGCCCCACCTAAACCACATGGACTGAGTGGGAGAAGGAAAATGGAAGTGATAAAAGATGAGAAATGGGTCACTGGGTAGGCGACAAAGCTATAGATGTCTCCACTTAATGGCTTCCTGTTTTCCTTAGAGTAAAAGATGGTGCAGCATCTGCTTTTCCTAACTCATTCCTCCCTCATCTCCTGCCCCTCTCCCATTCCGTTCTACTTCAGCTTTACTGGTACCCTGCTCACACACAAGCATTCAAGGACCACTTGATCTTAAGGACTCTAGGCCACTTGTTCGGTCACTTTCTTACTGAGACCTATGCTAAATACTTTATATTAATAGCAGTCTGACCCTCCCCACCCCACCATCACTTCCAATCTCTCTTACCCTGATTTACTATTTTCTCCCTTTTTCATAGCATTTCTGATACTATATTACTTAGCTTCTTTATCATGTTTATTGTTTACTCACTGTCTCCACTTTCACTCCTGCCTCTCTTCATACCTCCATAGGATATCAGCTGCATGAGGAATAAAGGTCTTTGTATCATAGACTAAAATATCTCAAGTACCAACGATAATAAAGGTGCTCAATAAATATGTGTGGAAAGAATGAATGAACCTAATACAGTTCCCAAGAGGTGCTAAGTATCAGGTTAATTTGATAGGAGAGGAGGGATTTGCCAGGGCTGTAAATCTGTGGCAATCCAGCTCTGTAACCTCCTAATTACATACCCATGACAGAAACATGGTTTTTTTCAATAGGTCTTCCTCTTGAATCTGGACAAGGCCCACCAGGCAGACTCTACCAATCAGTGGAGGGTGTCCAGATATTAGAAATTTATATTTTAGTCTTTTACACAAGTTGGAACTTGGGATATCATCCCAGGTGTGATACGAACTGAGTGCTAGATGCTTGTTTGGTGGTGGTGGTGGCGGCTGGGGGTAGAATTTGAAGAAGATGGTAGATGACACCAAGGTGGAGGTGATGGGCATTGAAAGAGAGATAGAGCTATGTCTAAAGCAAGATTAGATCTTTGTATTTCATACCTTATCTTGCAAGGAACAACTTGAGTTACCTAGTTCAAAATCAAAGGGTGGATTATGGGCTCCTAGCATGTATATACTCATGAGGCATCTAAATTTATTTTTGTTTTTACCAGCTGGTCAATTCTCTTCCCTCTTGACTAGGGCATCTCTCACAGTCTCTGTCTTGGCGCCAATATCATGAAATCCTCCAGGTGTGGGCTTGGAGCTTTTACCCCATTTTCCTGAGCCATTACCTGCATATCTTTCTCAGACAGGAGCAGCATTGACGGGCCCCAGGGAGATCCAGTGCCTGCTGTCTAATTTCCATTTGGTTTTCTTCCTTTCTTCATCCCTCCCTCCCTCTCTCTCTTTCTTTTTAGAAAGAGTGCAAGCCAGCAAGAGGGACAGAGAGAATCTTAAGCAGGATCCATATTCAGCGTGGAGCCTAACGTGGGGCTCAATCTGATGACTGTGAGATAATGATCTGAGTCCAAATCAAGAGTCAGACGCTTACCTGACTGAGCCACCCAGGCGCCCCTCCATTTGGTTTTCTAAGGCGGAAATGTTTATTACTCACTGATACTTAGGTTGATGCTATTGAGGAACGTAACAGAGCGAGGGAGAGGGAGCTGGGATTACTAGTGAGTGGGAATGTGTACCACTTATGGACAGAGCAAGCATTCAGAAGGCCCTGTTTGAAAGGTTATTTCTTAGGGCTTTTCTGAAGGAGAAGCACTTTTAACTTAGAAAACAATAAAAAAGAATTATAGGCAGCTTGTGGTGAAAGCAGAACAATGGGTGGAACCCCAAATTAACACTTGGGACTGTCTTAACTTGGGGATCTCCAGGACAGCACAGATCCTTGGGAATGTCTTTCTTTGCCAGTGATCTAATGTGTTTATTTAACTGTCCAGCTGAGGGCTCACCCTGACCTTTCAGCAACTAAGCAGAGCTTGCCCATTTAGGGTGACCATTCAGACCTAAGAAAGGGAGAGCTGTCCCACAGGGCTGCAGGAAGACTATTCAGCGACACTTCTGCTTTTCAGGATTTGTCTTTCTTTATCCTTTTTTCCTTTCTCTCATCGCAAGCTGCTGGTGATTGAGCTCTCATCTTTTATTCCATGATTGTGCTCAAAATGACTTGAACTGTGCAAAAGTTGGCAACAGACAGTTGCTGCCCTCCAGGGAAGGGCCAAGAGGCCTTGGGGTGGAGATGAGGCGGGAGGTGGGAAAGACACTGGAAAAAAGCAAAGGATGATTTGTGTCAAGAGAGTGCTGTCCTGAAACCTAGGAGGAGGTAGGAAAAGGTGACTGAAAAGGAAGAACTGCTGCTTTGCATCTGCAAAGGGGATTTTTCTGCAAAACGTCTTCTAGAAGCTGCATTTATTACCCTCACAGAGGTGAACAGGAAAGGTGGAAAGGGACAGCCAGGTGAGGGCAATTTCTGCTTCTCATTTGACCAAATCTCCACACTGTTCAGTTAGGTTACCACGTGTAGCTGTTGCTTTTTAATGGAAATTTTAAGAAAAGACAAATTTAATGAGAACAAACTAAGTCATAGGGACTTTACCCACTCTATATTTATTTTCTAGGATCCAAGAAAAAAGGCTTCATTTTATAGCTGTGTGGACTTTGGCAAATTATTTAAGCCTTCTGTGGCCCATTACCTCATCTGGAAAATAGGGTTGATGGTAGTGGCTGCATCGTGGAGTGGGTGTGGGGATTCCATGACAGAAGGTGTGTAAAGTGCTAATATTGGTTCTCGCAAAGCACTCAGTCATTCTGGCTATCACTGGTATTGTCCAAATTCTGTTCTAACACAGAACTCGGCAATTTAGGCTTGTTTGTCCTAAAATCAGTGCCTCACGGTCATGGCAAGTGACAGCATCTGGGGCTGTGATGGATGATGATGGTGGTGGCGGTGGTGGTGGTGGATAGATAGTTCCTAAGCATCCAGCACATCAGAAGCAGGGAAAGGAGCAGATGTTTGAGACTGAAGCCATAGGAACAGGCAGAAGGCAAGGTTGATGGGGTCACAAACACACCTGTCATCATCTTAGTAGAATAAATTATCTGCCTTTCATCATGTCCTGAATATGTCTGAGATAGATCTGAGAGGAATAGATAATGTGAAATGGCCCAAGTGGTAAACAAGAAGTATACTTTAATTTGGTGAAAAGGCAGTCTTCCCTGCCATCTTCTACCAGCACCCCTTTGAATTACTTACCTTTCTATTGAATACATACAGGGCTAGAAGCCACATGTAGATCTTAGCCACATCTAGTATCATAAAAGACTAAAAGGAACCATACAAATCAATTGGACAGTATCTCAAGTAACATGATTCAAACTAATTTATACAACTAGGACCTTTATTTATCACATGCAATAAGTTTAGCAGTAAAGTGGACTTCAGTTTTGGTTGATCCAGGAGCTCAACAATGCCATAAAGTCCAGGTTCTATTTCTCTGTCTGCTGTGCCATCCTTGCTATATAAGTTCTGTTCTTGGACTGCTTTCTTCACGTGGTCATAAGGTGTTTGTCAGTGGCAGGTGAGACAACATGCTTTCTTGTTTCTCACCAAAGTAGGGCGAGGGGGTGAAGGAAAGAGAATGAAACAAAGGAAGAGAGAGATTCTCCTCAACCATGGGGGAAAAAAAAGTCCTTTTCTGTGGTCAGATTGAGCTAATTTAGGATCGTGTTCACTCTTGGACCTATATTAGTGGCTAGGTGGATGCTTTGTGGTGCAGGAATTTTAAACCAATCACTAGCAAGGAATATAAAATGATTAGCTTAGACCAGGATTTTCAACCTTGGCTGTCTCGACATTTAGGGATAATTCTTTATTGTGGGGGCTGTCCTGTTCATTGTTGACTGTTTATCAGCATTCCTCATGTCTACCCACATGGTAGGAAGAGCAAGGGACAGTGTGGCTACAGGTGAGGCTGGGAGGATGGCAAGAGCAAGAAGAGGTATATTAAGGATTTCAGTTTTTATCTGGAAAGCACCAGTAAGCTACCAAATGGTTTTATCTGGGATGTGTATAAAGAATAGGATAAGACTTGGAGGGAAGACAGTGGGACCAGTTATTGCAGGAAAGCAGGTAATGAATGATGGCAGTTTTATTTTGGGTGGTGGATATAGAAACAGAGATAGATGGACATAATTTGAGTGTATTCAGGAGCTAAACTAGGTAGGAACTGGTGCCGAATAGATGTGAGGAGTGAGGAAAGGAAAGTAGTAAGGATGTCTCATAGGTTTGTTTGTCTCATAGAAGTGTTTTATCACTCCAGTGGATATATCATTTCTCATGAGATGGGGAGCACTAGAGTAGGAGCAGACTGTGGAGAGAAGATTGTGTTCTGGTTGTGCTGAGTTTGAGATCTGTGTGAGTTACCCAGGTAGAAATGTCAAGTGGGAAGAAAGAGATACAAGCGTGGTGCTCAGGGGAGACTACAGAACTGGAGATAATAACTGGAGCCATGTTGGTGATAAGAACTCAACTTAGGGACTCTGTAGGATAGAGATCCATGAGTCTTGGGAGGAACATCCAGAAGAATAGAAGGGATTCCAAGATAGGGTTTTATTCCTTATCACATAGGAGGAGAGCATTTTGAGAGGGAGGGTTGGATCAGCAGTGGTATATGCTTTTGGGTGAAGATGGGAGATAAGGACCAAAATATTGTCCTTTGGATTTAGTGACATGGAGGCCACTGGTGAACCCAGAAACAGCCATTTGGGGAATGGTGGGTGTTGGGGTCAGAAGACAGGCTAAAGAGGCCCAAGCAATGCCTAGGAGAAGATGTGGAGTAGATTCCTCTTGGAGAAGTTTGACTATGGAAGAATGGAGGATAGGCCAGCAAAGGGGAAAGTGAGGACCAGGGAAAGCTTTTCTTCAGGATGAGAGACCTTTTACCATGTTCAGGTGGTTTCTTGGTGCCAAGAAACGGAGGTTTGAAAATATACGAGAGATTGAGGTAGAGATGGGAGGGGAGGGAGTGAGAGAGAGAGAGAGAGAGAGAGAGAGAGAGATTGGAAGTGGATAATATAAGTTTCCTGAAAAGACAGGAGGGGATGGAATTCAGACCCCTGAGCCTTGGAATTATAAGTAGAGAGGAAGGACACACCGTAGATGGACTTGAAGTGTTTGTGGCAGGAAGTTGATAGCATTCTTGTTTGAACTCTTCTATGGTTTCTGTGAAGCAGGAGGCTTGCTGTCTGTATGGAGGATGTGGGAAATTTCTGTGCTCAGATAAATTTGGGAAACACTGTGTTAAAGTCAAGCAATTATCTCCACCAATGGACTTTTCAGAGTCTTTGGTACACAAGAATTCCTTGCAAGTGTCCAAGAAGGGGATGGAGCACATATCACTTCCTATTGCACCACAGAGGTTTTTATGTGCATAGCACCCTGTGGAACCAGTGTCTCACAGCACACTTTCTGGAAAAGGCTGATCAACAACTTCACTTTATGGTGGAGGAAACTGCAGTCCAAAGATGGAAAGGGACTTGGAGAAAATCACTCAGTTGGACTAGCAGGTGTGGAGGGCCCTTCTGTAGGGAGAACAGGGACTTCCCCAAGCCTTCCTTTCTGTGAGCATAGCCCTCTCATTCTTGATTGTTCTGTATGACCCTAGACCCCAGCCATACTGGGACAATCTGGTTTTACTCGGAAATATAAAATTAGACAGAGGTAGCCATTATACCTTTCTAGGGAACAGGAAAGAGTATGAGGCAGGACACAAATCTATTGCCTTTGAGTTCAGCTTACCTGGAGTCCATAATAGAACCAGCTGTGTGCCCTTGCACAAATTACTTAATTTCTTTGCGTCTCAGTTTCTTCGTCTGTACAAAAGTGGTATTCATGGCATTCTTACCACAAAGAATTGTCTCAATGATTAAATATAATAATACTTATAAAGAGCTTAGAATAGTGTCTGACCCATGTTAATAGTAATGATTAGCTATTATGGGGAGCAGAGGGGCAGCTGTGTTCCATCTCATAAACAGGGCGGCAGAAAAATCTACTCTGGCAAAGAAAAGAAAAATGAACAGATGTGTTGAGCAAAGTAGAGAAGAATAATAGAGAAAGCATATTCTTTCCAGAGGCTTGGGTCTGCCTTTTGGACCAATGAAGCACCCCATGTCTTTACGATAAATCTGTTAGTTTAAGCTATCCTGATGACTTGCAAATGAAGAGATATAATGAGTACAGTGGCTGAGACAGGATTTGAACCCAAGTCCCCTGGCTTCCAACCCAGTACTCTGGTGATTACGGCATGCAATTTGTTTAGGACCTGGATGTGACTTAGTGAGAAAAATCTTCTCTCAGAGGAAGAAAGCAGACTTTTGTAGCCAGGGACAGATTATGTCAGGGATTATATTAAATGTCCCTGGTTTCAAGAGAGGCAGACTTTTGACCTTCCAGCTGCTATAGCCCATATCTGATTGAAAAAGCTGAGACTCAGGGACTAGAGCTTCAAAAGCATTTTAGCTCCTCCCTTTAAGATTTTCAACACAGCGGTTAGTCTGCGACATCACCTAAAAATGGATACAATGGATAATTCTTGTGGAGTCTGAGTTTTCTATGAATATCCATAACTCCAGACATCAGCTTGCATATTTCTCCCTGCCTGGAATGTTCTTCCCTTTCTTTTCTGCCTGCGGAGGGCCTCCTTTGGTGGATCTCCAATAGTAGTGGGCTAGAGAATCACCTGAGAAAGTTTATTAAATTGCCACTTTTTTGGACTTCTCATGAAATTCTGACTCAGGCAGTCTGGGATGGAACTCAGGCATCTGCTTCTTAGACAAACATCTCAGATAATTCTGATGTTGGAAATTCAAGGGCCGCTCTTTGAAAAAACTCCATATTCTTTTATCCAGACATTCTAGAAAGAATTCTAGAATTAAGAAACATGCAGGGTGAGATTTTTAAAGAAAATTCTGGTGTTGAAGTCAAGATTATGTGGGGGCTAGATTTTTATCTCAAGCCTTAGTTTTCTGGTCTGTTGAATGGGGTTGTTAATGGAGACACCTCTCTCTAGAGATTGCTGTGCAGCTCATAGGAGCTCGGTGTAAACGAAGGCAGTTTGTTAGCTGTGAAGTCCATGGCAGTAATTATTTTGTATTAAAATGTGAATCTCTTCTGGAAAGGATCTCAGTGATATGTAATCTAATGTTTAAATTTTCAGCAAGAGAGGGATGGAGCAGGAACCACATCTTGTTTTCTGCTCTATCTGCTCTCCTACCTCAGTGCCTAGTGTAGAGTAGAAGGGTTAATTTTTGTTGATAAGGACCTAATATTTTTAAGCTGTTGAATGCAAATGAGTCATCATTCAAGATGTTGATTGGCTGATGACAGTTCTCTTTGGTCAGATACAAAATAATGAGGATGAAGAAACTGGTTATTAATGCAAAGAGGCTAAGAAAAGGCAGTGAATAGCGGCACAAAAATAGCCTCAATAATTATAAGTCTTACAAAGCCTGTTGCGACACACTTTATGAGTCAAAAATGAAGTGTGTGTGACATGAAATGAATCATTATGTGAATAAGAGAAGGAATCTTATTTATCTAAATGTGTTTTGTCAGCAGTAATGCTCTTTCCTAAATAATGGGTGCCCTTAAACAAAAGTGATGGATAGCTTTGTTGGTATCTAACAAAATACGCGTTGAACGCTTATGTCCTTAATATGTACTAATGTGTAAAATAACATATATATCTAACATAAAATAACATATGTATCTAACATAAAATAACATATGTATCTAACAAAATTCTTCTTGTAAAAAAATCATAGTAGTTCAGTATTATGTTGGCTCTGGCCTCACTTGAATGAAAAGAGTTACAAGACGCTTAAGTAAGTTTTTGTGTATCAACTCCTTACTCTTTGGGAATGTATGGCTAGCATCTTTTTTAACTTTGGAATTGGACACTGGATAGAAACAAGAAGATCATATTTTCCCATTTGTCTTTCTCCAGAGCAATCTCTCAGTATTGCTATCTGCTATTTCTCATAAGCTGCTTGCCTTATATATCAAAATGTAATTGTTTTCATACTTACATTATCTGTAATTATTTCTAGTGTTTTTGTTGAGAGTGGGGATGGAAAGTGTTTTTTTGGTATATTGGTACCTTGTTTCCAGGACAAAATTGAACAGTTTACCATCTATATTGATTTGCCGTGATACATTGAAGGCGTTGGGTTTTAGTAAATAAATCCCCTCTTCCACTTCTGAGTTTGAAACAATTGAGAGAGTCACATAAGAGGCAGGCCAATGGAGATCAACATTTTTCCTTCATAACTAATAACTGAAAAGGTAGTCCTAAGCCACTGCTAGATGGGTTTGCTAAGATCTTTCTTATGAATTAAGTAGCCAGGACTGCTGGTCCTAATATCCAATCCCGCTTTTTCCTTAGTAATAAAACTCCCAGGTGTTAGTAGAACACATAGTCATCCATAATAAAGACCATATTTTCTAGCTTCCTTTGCAGCTAAATATGGCCATATGATTAGGTCCTGTCTAACACAATTTAATGGTGTGTGTAACAGCTAAATAGCCCTTAAAAGTAAGTCTTTCTTTATACCTTTCCTTCTTTCTGCTGAGTGGAGGGTGGTGTGATGGTTGGAACTCAACAAGCTATCTTGCCTCATTGAGTTCTAGCTATATGTTGACAATGATGGAACAATAGGACAAAAAAAGTTGATCTTCTGATGGCCATTGTGATTGTTAATTTTATATTTCAATTTGACCAGATCACGGAGTACCCGAATATTTGGCTAAACATTATTTCTGGGTCTGTCTGTGAGAGTGTTTCCAGATGAAGTTAGCATTTGAATTGGTAGACTCAGTAAAGCAGCTTGCCCTCCCAAATATAAATGGGCATCTTCCAATCTGTTGAGACCCTGAAGAGAATAAAAAGGCAGAGGAAGGGAGAATCTGATCTCTCTGCCTGACAGCACAGGTGGAACATCAGTCTTCTCCTGCACTCAGACTCCGACTAGGACTATGTCATTGGCTCCTTTAGTTCCCAGGCCTTTGGTCTCAGACTCAGACTATACCACTGGCTTCCCTATGTCTTCAGCTTGCAGGTGATAGATCATGGGACTTCTGAGCCAATTCTCTCTGTGTCTGTTCTATGCCTCTATCTCTGTCTTTCTGTTTCTCTGGAGAATCCTGACTACAACAGATTTTGGTTCTGAGAATTGTCCAGAAAGTGAGCCTATTGATAAGGACCTAATATTTTTAAGCTTTTGAATGCAAAAGAGTCATCATCCAAGATGCTGACTGGCTGACTTTTGATGACATAAAATAGGTAAAACTGGATCTGAAAGGCAGAACATTCAACTAAAGAAGATTATTCTTGAGTGTTAACATCTCACAGAGTTTACCTTCTAAATTTAGATTAGCCGGGACCTGTCATCCCTTCTTTCTTTTCTATTTCTCACTTTTGGAATGGGAATGTCTATCCTATGCCTGTCCCACTGTTATAGGTATTCATGTATTTGAAGCACATAACTTGCTTGGCTTCACATGTTCACAGCTGGTGAAGCATTTTACCTCAGGAGGAATCATATATTGAGTCTAACCCATATCTGATTTAGATGATATTTAGATAAGACTTTGGACTTCAGACTTTAGAGTTGATGCTAAAATGAGTTAAGACCTTGGGGCTATGAGGGTGGAATTAATGTATTTTGGATGGCCAGGGAAAGAATGCTATGGACCAAATATGTCCTCCCAAAATCTACATGTTGAAGCCCTCATCTCCAATGAGATGGCATTTGGAGGCAGTAATTAGATCATGAGGGTGGAGCCATCATGAACGGCATTAGTGTCCTTATTAAAAAAAAAAAAGACAAGGGAGAGATCTGTCTGTCATGTGAATACAATGAGGAGACAGCAGTCTGAAAACCAGGAAGAGGGCTTCACTTGAAACTCAATTGGCTGGCACCTTGGTCTTTGACTCCTAGCCTCCAGACCTGTGAGAAAGAAATTTCTGTTGTTTAAGCCACCAGCCTGTGGTATTTTGCTATAGCAGCTCGAGCTGATTATGATAGTAATAAGGTGCCACTGTGGTCCTGAACTACTTACCTCTGGATTTCATTTACACAAGGTAAAGGATAAACTTCTGTGTGACTTAAACTCTAGTCATTTTGAGTTTTCTTTCATTTGCAACCAAATGTAATATTAAACAATAATTATTTAAGAAGTTGAAAAGCACCTTTAAGATCGTCTGGCCCAATAATCTTCATTTTATTTATGTGAACCAGAATGGTTAAGAGATTTTTCAAAAGTTGGTTACAGGTGCCATTAAACTAACTAGGACCAGAGCTTCAATCCCTCAAAAGTCTGTGCCTTTCCCCTGGAACTTTGGTAAGTTGGGAGTAAGAGAAGATCAGTATAGATGGAAGAGAAAGACAGGAACAAAGACTAAAAGGTAGAATTGCCAACACGTTCTGCAGACAGTAAATTAGACCATTGTAATTATAGTGGATGAGTTATAGTGGTAAGAAGTATGATGAGCAGGGCCATTTATATGGGTTTTTAAATGCCAAGGAAGGGTTGTGAATTCATCTTTTGTCAAAGAAGGAGCCATGAGGATTTTGAAGCTGGTTTATTGTTATGTGACCGTGGACCAGGCACCATGCAATTATGTGTCATGGGACTGTGAGCCCCTCAAAGGCAGGAGGGCTTAGCTAAAGCATCTCTCCAGTGATTTGCAAGACAAAGCTCAAGCACCTTAGCATGCCCAGCAGACACATCTCTTAACATTCTCCTCCATGATTTCAGGCTCCAGAAATACTAAGGTGCTTTCAGTCTGCAGCATCTGACAATTCCATATTTTAGTGGGTTAAAGCAAAACTTGTTTCTCTAGCGTGTTGCATGTCGGTTGCAAGTGAGCAAAAGGACTCTGATCATCACAGTGGTTCAGCCCTCCAGACTGATGGAGGCTCGATCCCAAAACAAGCTCCAGGTTGGTAGAGGCAGGGAAGATAGTACAGTAAACCATGCACTGAGTGTTACAGCTGCTGCCCAGAGGTAACACATCCCTCATTCACATGTCATTGGCCAAAAATTCACATAGCCAAGACTACCTCCATGGAGTGCCAAGTATAATCCTCCCTAGGGAGGAGCAACAGTTTACTGTAGCCACCACACTTTACCTTGCTCTCTCTGACACTGCAAAGCTTGTGCCCTGTGCTCCTTTAGTACCTCAAACGCACTTGTGTTCCTCCTCCTCCTCGTTGTTCACTATGCACTATGCACTGGGCTAAGCCTTTTCCACCCTTTCTCTTACTCAGTCCTCACAAGTGACTCTATGGAGTCAGTGCTATTATTAACCTCACTTTACAGAGGAAGACATTGAGGTGGAAAGGTGAACAACTAGCTCTTTATTTCCTGCTTCTGTCTGTGTTCCTGTGACCCTGTGGTGACCCACTCTGATTTCTGTCTCCACTGGCCTTCCTTGTCTGTCTCCTCCACAGCTTCCAGAGATGGCTGTTGCTTTGGAAACCCCAGAGGTGGAACCACCTGCAATACCTCTAGCCAGGGACAGGGAACTGGGGACAAAAACAAGGTGCTCTTGTAACACAGAATTGGCTGCCTCTGTTGATGAAGAGGAACAGGAAGGCAGTGGCTTGGGAAACATGTCAGGTACCAATTTGCTGGTAGAATGGCTTGTGTGATATGTGGCAGGCCTGGGAAGTGACAGGTGTTGCTTAAGTGCTCTTATTAGAGAGACACTTTTTATCTGCTCTCTCCGTAGTTCAGAATCTGGGCTCCACATGTGGTGATGATGATGATGATGATGGTGATGATGATGATAGCAAACATCATATTGTGTGCTTTTTGGTATATGGCATGTAACAATGTTACTCAGTGTTATTTTAAGTCTCTCTATATAAAAATATTTAAGTGTCACAAGACTCTTGAGAGGAGAGACTATGATTAGCCTCAGTTTGCAGATGATGAAACTGAATCAAGGGAGGTAAGTGATCTGCCCAATGTCACATAGCTACTGAGTAGTAGAGACTGGGTTTAATCCCAGGCAATCTGTCTCAGGGTTTGTGTTCTTACCTCTGTAATTTTAACACTAGTGCTTTCTAGGGGCCAAATTCAAAGTGTTTTACATGTATTAACTCATTTGCCCTGTGCAACAAGAAATTTTTGATGTGTGCACTCTTTTTATTCTCATTTGATACGTAGAAAGTTGAGGCACAGACAGGTTAGGTAATTTGTCCAAGCTCACATAGAGGTACTTAGCAGAGCTGGGGTTTAAACCCAGAGAATCAGACTCCAGAGCTAGTGCTCTCAGCTACCGTGTCACACCATCCCAATGTTTGTTCATTTATAACCTACTGGATACAGAGTTCTCTATATTGAGACCAGATGGGTTGAGTCTAGATTTAACAGACAGCACTGACAGATCTATCTCATGGAATAAGCTCTCTACAGTTCAATGAGTAGCTAAGCATGTGTGTATCTATAATTAATACATAAGACTCAAATGCAGTGCAATTCCAGTGTTATGTCAGTTCCTCTTTGCTAAGAATTTGGTGGAACTTTAATTTGATAGGGCTATGAAAATGGCCTCTGTTCTGTTCTGATTAGATGCTGTTCTGTGTCCCATGATGACCCACATCCCATGCTCATCTTGTGGTTTTGTTTGTTCATTTATTCACGCATTCATTGATCCATTCAATAAATATTTATTGAAGCCTACTAAGGGCCAGGCATTGTTGTAGATACTCAGTCTACAGAACTGAGTAAACAGTTATATGCCTGCCCTGTCAAGGCTACACTCTAATGGAAAGAGTCAGATAATAAACAAATAAATAAGTGATAAGTCCTAGAGAGAGAAATAAAACAGGAAAGGGGAGTTGCTTACTTATGCTGAGAAGCTAGAGACAGTCTTTTTGTTTGTTTGTTTATGTATTTATTTTTCAGAGAGAGAGAGAGAGAGAGAAAGAGAAAGGGAGACAGCATAAGCAGGGGAGGGCAGACAGAGAGAGGGAGAGAGAGCATCCCAAGCAGGTTCCACGCTGTCAGCATGGAGCCCAATGCAGGGATCGGTCCCATGAACCATGAGATTATAATCTGAGCTGAAATCAAGAGTCAAATGCTTAACAGACTGAGCCACCAGGTGCTCCAAGAGAGTCTTAATAGAGATTCCTGGAGAGGGTGAGGAAGTGAGCTGTGTAGATATAGGTGAAAAATGTAGATCCAGGATAATTGCAAGTACAAATACCCAGAGACAGGAGCCTGTGTGGTCGGTTTGAAAAGCCACAAGGAGGCCAGTGTGGCTGAAGCAGTGAGTGAGGCAAAGAATGCCCAGGGAGGAGTGGGGAAAGTGAGGGTAGAAGAATCATTCTTGACCTCACAGGCCATTGTGAGGCCTCTGGATCTCATTTTGAGTGAGAAAGGGTGCCTCTGGGGGGCATTGATCAGCCAAGTCACAATCTATGAGTGGCATTTCGGCCATGGAGCACAGGAAAACCAAACGCTCACCAAGAGGTGGTGGTTAAATAAATTATAGCACAGTCAAACCACGGATTAAGCCATGATGAAGATTGACTTAGAGCTTGCCTCTTGATTTGGAGAGAATTCCATGAGGAAATGTTGAGTGAGAAAGCCAAAATGCGGGAAAGTGTGTATGACATCCCATGTTTATAAGGGCTTTCATAACTTTCCATATGCAATATGAACATGCATTTAATTGTCATGATTATATAGGCATTGGGAGAAAAATATGGAAAGACACATACCAGATAGTTCACAGGGGCTACATAGTTATGAGAGGGTAAGTTTGCAAGAAGAAGGGAGACACTAAGTTAAAAAAAAAAAAAACGATCGCTCTTAAAAAAATAACAGTATGTCCAAATTGATCACGTTCAAGCATTTATGGAAAAAAAAAACTATGTGTGTGCATGTGTGTGTGTGTACATATGTGTACACATACATTTGTGGATATAAAGTGTATATATGTTATATACACATATGAAGAAATTTTTATACAAATGTGGTGTCAAGCCTATGGTGCAAGCATGACTGCTCACTTTCACAAGGGGAAATGGAGACTCGGTGAGTTCCGTGGCTGCCCAGGGCCACGCAGTCATGCAGCAACTGCACAGGAGGAATTATGTTCCCAGAATTCTAACCCTACAGCTTGCACTTCTTCTTCTTTCCCACATTATTCATTCCTATGCCTATTTCCTCCCCCTAAAGGGGAGTAACTTTGCTTAGCAAGACTGAAAAGAGAAATCACCTACAGAATTTTCCGTGAAGACAAAACAGATTTCCTGAAACTTATAAACTTTGGAAAAGCGCTCGAGTCCCAAATTCAGACCTGCAGGGACTGTTGCATTCATGAATGGGGTGTCTGCACCATGTATGTCGTTGGTGACATAACTGCCACGTTTCCATGGCGAACAAAAGAAGATGAACTGGAATCTCTTCACACTGGATAAAGTAAGTTGCCCACAAAATAAAACAAAACAGAAAAAGATAATTATTGGTGAGATTGTGTAGGAATGGGGAACCCTTGTGCACGGCTGGTGGGAATGTAAAATGGCACAGCCTCTGTGGAAAACAGTATGATGGTTCCTCAGAAAACTTAACATAGAATTGTCATATGATCCAACAATTCCACTTCTGGGTATATAACAAAAGAATTAAAAGCAGGGTCTTGAAGAGATATCTGTACACTCATTTCATAGCATGAATTATTCATAATAGCCAAGTGTCTATCATCAGATAAATGTATAAACACAATGTGCTCTATACATACAATGCAATACTATCCAGCCTTAAAGAAAGGAAGGAAATTCTGATACATGTTACACCATGGATAAGCCATGAAGATATTATGCTAGATTAAACAAACCAAACACATGAAAGAACAAATATTGTCTGATTCTACTTGTGTGAGATTCCCACAGTAGTCAAATTCTTAGGAACAGAAGGTAGAATAGTGGTTGCTGGGGGCAAGGGGGGAGAGGAAATGGAGAGATAGTCTTTAATGGGTACAGAATTTCAGTTTGGGATGACCAAAAAGTTCTGGAGATGGATTGTAGTGATGGATTTATATCACCACAGTGTGAATGTACCAAATGCCACTGAACTGTGTAGTTAAAATAGCTAAAATGATGAAGTTCATGTCATGAGTATTTTTTGACAATTAAAAGAATAATGGAAGAAAGGAAGGCTCCTCTGACTGAAAATCCGCCATTCATAGCATCTGGGGGTCCCATGATTATTGCATCAGGGAGAACTTGCCCTAACCTATGGCTGCCCCCTCTTGGAATACTTTATAAAATGGGGCCAATGCTTTTGTGCTCCACCTTTCACAATGTCAATTAGCTGGCAGTGACCCCGGTGTTCCTTGCCCTGTTCTGCTCTCACAAGCTGACTGAGTACGCCCAGATGTGGAGGCTCCTAGGGGAAGACAGATGGCGGCAGCTATCCATCACAGAGACAAGACCATGAAGACGGCCTTCCTGTGAAGTATCACCTTCACAGGGAACCTGATGGAGCTGGGAATATGCTAGAAGCAGGTTCTGGCAGCACAGAGGGGTGTGGAACTCAGATGGGAATAGAGGTAATAAACATACTGGAATTTCCAAAGGCTATCCAAGACTCCACTTCAGTGCCTGCTGTACTAACCTTCTTTCTCACTTCCTGCCTTTCCCCATTAAGCCTGCCTTAGATAAACATTTCTCCCCAAGGAGGAGAAATTCATTTCACTTGGCTGAAAGCAGCAGGATATCACAAAAGCCTTAACTGTGGTTATCTGCCAACAGGATTGAAGACTACAGTCTTCCATTAGGAGAACCCCTTCTTGTTTCCATTTCAAATACTTTGTTGTGTACGGAGCATCCTGTTTCTCGTTCTCTTTTCTCCTCAACCAGCCCCTTGCATTGGTTTCCTCAAAAGGAAAGGATGTTCTGCATTAGACATGTGTGAGTGCTTAGCAGACACCTGTCAACATAGACTGTACTTTTCAAACCAGGTATCAGCTGCCAATGCATAAAAATGCCTCCACGAAGTATCAGTCCTCAGTCAGAGCAGCCAGGGAAGGAGAGGAGTTGGTGCTTGAAGAGCCAGGGCACTTTGGCTGATGGGAGGAGAGAGTAGTAGCAAATCCAGAACTCAGTTCTACCCCTGGAGAATGTGTGGCTGTAAAGAAGCTACTGCTTAACTTGTAGAGACAAAGACTTAACCTTGAGCAAGGGTAGCTGGTAAAAGAAGTGCTTCTGAGTGTAACGGAGCATTTATAGCTATAGCTGTTCAGTCCTTGACTGCACAGTCTCCCAGCCTGGACTATAAGGATACTCTGCAAGCCTTTTGATTTCCCCCCAGCCTGGCTCCCTAGTATTCCTGATCTGTAAACGTGAAGCTGAGGTCTGAGCCTGCTCTGCCTGTGAAGTCCCAACTGTGCCTGTCTTGCTTGCTATCATCCCTCTCTCTTGCCATCATCAATTCCTTCCTTATGACCCAGCTTTCCTGTCTTCATATCCCACATCCTTAGACCTGAGGGTTGGCCAAGGGGCAACGCTTTGGGGGTGGGGGATGCTGGGTACACCCCAAGGCCCTCATAGTGCTGGGCAGAGGGTTGCCCGCTCTGCTCCATCATCAGGGAGCCTACTGAAGTCCATCTCCCACTGCTTTCTCTGGCTGGCTTCGTTAATTCATCCCACATGTGTCCTTGCTGGCTGGTGAAAGAAAACTCCAGTGTCAGGTTGCTCCTGAGACCAAGTCAGAGCAGCTTCCCCTGACATCTCTGTGATCCTGGGCAGATGCATTTCCAGGGCAGGGCAGCATGACCACCGGTCCACAGAGAGTCTGTGTCAGAGTGAAGCACACCCATGGGCTGAGGGGCTCAGCGGGCACCTCTCAAGGGCTCTGGTGTTAAACCCTCCAGTGTTGGAGGCAGGAATGGCCTAGACTTGTCAACTACCTGTGGCAACCTAGGCCTTCACTTTTGCATACTATTTTGTGGTTGTGAATATGGATTTCCTTAGTAAGACTTATCAAGTGTAAGTACAACCTTACACACACTGCTATCTGCTATTGCTATGCTCACACAGTCTTACAGATGGGTGCAGGATATCCTTACTCTCATTTTCCAATGAGGAAATGGACTCACAGAAGTCAGCTAGCTTTGTCAGAGTCACCCAGCAAGGAAGCAGCAAAGGCTTGAACGTGAATTCCCTGGTGGTAGAGACTGGGCAGGACACTGTAGGATATGGGTTGGTTTTGCAGAGCCAGCGAGAAGGATGGTAGAGGAGGGGCAGGGAAAGAGCCCTGAATTGCTTCTAATGCCTTCTCTGAATCAATCCCTTTTCTCATCTGGGAAACAAGGGGCTTGGTGAATCCTAAGTTTGCTTTTAATAGTCTTTGCCTTATTTATTAATTTACTTATTTATTTACTTGTGTCTTTATTTTTGCTTGCTTACTTTCTCTCCAATGTAAACCCATTTCTGTTTTGTGTTTCCTTAGAAGATTTTAACACTCAAAGTGCATTCGTCTTCCCTCCCAGCACCAGGCCTGGGCGGGGCCGCCCTGATGGCAGGGTGAACAAACGTGGTACTATAAGAAGTGGTATAGGTAGTATAAGATGGCAGTATAGGATCTCTGCCCTGGCTCTTGCCTCTGTCTGTCCTCTCCCTACCATGCTCAAGCTCCCATAGAAGCTTCAAAGCCCAATGCAGTTGTCACCACCACAGAGAAGCCTTCCTTACTATGACCCTGTGCTCTAGCTACCCCTAAATAAGATTCATCCCCCTGCTACAGTACTTTGTGCCTGCTTTTGTAGCTGTGATGTCTTGGGCCCATTGCTTGTTTATACATCTATCTTCTCTACAGATGTGTGGATCTCCTGGAAGAAACAAGAGAGGCAGGAAGGAAGGAAGGGAAGAAGGAAGGAAGGAAGGAAGGAAGGAAGAAAGGAAGGAAGGAAGGAAGGAAGGAAGGAAGGAAGGAAGGAAGGAAGGAAGGAAAGAAGGGAGGGAGGGAGGGAGGAGGGAGGGAGGGAGATCCAAATTAATTGGCTCTTTTCTGTAGTTATACACTTACAGGAAATCTTCAAAGTGCATGTGACAGTCAGCAGGGTTGCAACACTGTCTGATGAGGTTTTGCTGGGCATAACAGTCACATACACACACACACACACACACACACACACACACACACACACACAGCCACAGCTTCACCTTTGAGCAACACAATTAATTTTAATAGGCCTCATTCCCCTTCCCTCCAAACTTGGAGACATTTCATGAAATCTCTTTTAATTTCTCTTTAGCAAAACTCACGGGTGACATTTGAATTATTCAGATCCACTTATAGATCTATGATTATCACCCTTCTCATTTTGTTTCTTCCTCTGGAAAGCTTTATTTTTTATTCATAAAAATGTGTGTGTGTATATAACATCAAGCAATAATGAATTTTTAAAGCTGATTTCTTAAAGCACCAAGCATCTTTAAAACTGTTCCCTGATTACTTATTTTTCTAAAATAGAAGCCATGGTCCAAAACGATAAGAGAAATAAAGTCCATAGGATTAGAAATAGTGTTAGCTATAGGTACACCTGCTCATTCCTGTAGGTCATGTTTATAGGCTCAAATACACAAATACACAATACTTATAGGAGGTGTGATAAAGACAGGAAAGGCTACTCTGAGATCAAAAGGATATGAAGAACAAGAGGAAGAGAGTTTAGGATACCAGGAAGAGCATGTGCAAAGGGTCTGAGGTATAAAAAAATAACACTTTAGTGTGTTCTAGAACTTGCAGAAGGCCAATAAGGTTGTAACCAAATGAGAAAAGCAGAGGTGGGATAAGGTGAGCTGGGAGGGGCCAGACCACAACCTTTGCGTTAGGGTGAAGCAACTGAATTTCATCCAAAGTTCAGTGGAATGCCATTAAGGGATCTAAGCCAAGGATTCTAGATATCAAGAAGAATATAGTCAATTCTATATGTTGAGAAGTTCCATGGAGAATGGAAGAGATAAGCAAGATAGCACTTAAAGGGCCTGTTAGGAGACTAAAATGAGAATCCAAAGGAATGTTAACAAGGACCTAGAAAGACTGTGATAGTAATTACGGCTCACAGCTCCTTGACACTTCCTCTTTGCCCTGTTCTGAGTGCTTTATGGACATTGGCAAATTTAATCCTTATAACTCTCTCATGTAATCAGTTCTACTTGCTACCTCTATTTTGCGAATAAGGACTTGCCAAGGCCACATACTCCTCAGTAGGTATACAGCAAGGATTTGAATCCAGGCAGTTTGGCTCAAAACTCAGGAATGAACAGTGATGTGTGAGAGGAGAGGATGGCAGGTTGGAGGAAGAACTGACCCTATGTGGTAAGTTAGTGCGGGAAGGGTGGCAGTCTTAAAGAGAGAGAAAAATCAGAGATCCTGACGGCTGTGATTTGGATACTGGTGTAAATGGTGCGGGGGAAAGCAAGGGTCTATCTTTTGCCTGTGCTGCACACAGGACAGCAACTTAGAAGAGCCTGCCTTGCCACTTGTGTGGCATTAAAAGAGCCCCGTTGTAATCCTGTCTCCCAGTTTGATCTGCACAGACCGAGGCTTCCCAGCCAGGGTTGGCTCACATTTGTATAATGCGAAGATTTCACTGGAATGTCACAGGGATTATGATCCTGCCCTTCCGACCCCCCAGGAATATTGTGACCATCATATGAGAAAATGAGAGGCAGCCCAGCCAACTGGAAGCCAGAGCCTGGTGCTGAAGTTTTCTCCCTCTCTCTGAACCCATGTGGGAAATCAGCTAATGCCACCAAGCCTCAGTTCCCCACTGGTAAAATAGGAGTCATCCCTCCCTGGAAGCCTTTGGAAGAATGCACTTTGAAAATGGTTGGGCTCTTCACAAACACAGGAGTTGTTGCTATGATCATAATAACTACATGTCAGTGGGACAATTGACTCTCCACAATGCATGTTGTCCAATAAATAATTTCCATTGGTAAACATGGATAAGTATGGAGCAAGGGAAATATATTGACTGAAGTTTTCAGATGATGTCCCCAAATGACTAAACTTTAAGCCTTGAGAAGAGATAGCATATGTTGAGTGGTCTCCGTCCTGTATCTCTTTGTGGCATCTCCAGCCAGGAATTCATTCATTTCACAAGCTTTTTTAAAGCAGCCAGCCAGGGCACAGGAGTGAAAGATTCAGATACATTCCTGGGCTTCAATGTGGTCACATTCTACTGAAGGAAGACAGGCAGTGAGCAAACAGCGAGATAAACAAGCTCTGCAATTTCAGATGGTATTAAATACTGTGAAAGATACAACCAAGGTGAGGAGGAGAGAGAGAGACTTGGGGAGCAGGGGCTGGCAGCTACTTTACATGGGCGGCCTGAGCAAGAAGGAGGAAGCAATGGGAAGATCCAGGAGGAGAAGCTCCTGGGCATAGAAATTCTAGAGTGCTGGGACCCTTAGCTAGGAACCCTAAACAAAAAAGCCAATGTTTCTGTAGTGTTGTGAGTGATGATAAATGAGACTGAAGTGATCACATCATGCAGACCAGGTCATACAGGACATGGTAGAGTTTGGCTTTATTCCAAGTACAATAAGAAGCCGTTGGAAGATTTGAAGCAGTAGGATGACATCATCTGACTTAAGCTTCTCAAAGACTCCTCTTGCCACTGGCTGGAGATAGAGTTGAGGTGGGGCAAGTGTGACAGGGCAAGAGCAGTCAGGGGACAGTCATCCAGGCCAGAGGGGATAAGAGAGTGGAGAGAAGTTTGGGACATGTTTTGAGGACAGAAGCAAAAGTTCTTGCTAATGGCTTAAACATGGGTAATGAGAAAGTGAAGACCTGAGAAAGATGCCCAGATTTCAACCAGATACAAGGAAGCTCTTGCAGCAAACTCTTTGCTCCAGATTCTCATTAAGTATATGTTCTTCTGTGAGATTGCAATCAACGAGGAGCTTTTATTCGGCCACACCCAGAATTGTTCAGTCATCAAAGTGAGCAAGGCCAACCCAGAGCAAGAGCTTTGGGAACTGAGAATGGACCAAAGCAATAGGAAAACTTGTGGTGTGGCAGTCTTTTCATTGAGATTATTGTTGACTGCTCCTCTCCTCTGAAATTCCCCTTCGTTTCTGTGAGCAAAGCCAGAAGAACAGAGAAAAGCCCTCAAATATTGATCCTCACGTTCATTTCAAACCTGGTTGATATTTCTCTTCCCATATCATTCCTGAGATTATCCTATGATGCGGGGCCATAGAAGGACAGAAAATGGGAGATGACTAGAGACATATTAGCAGAGATGGGACAGGAAGTCAGAATTTACACTAAGGAAGGAGCTGGGTTGCTGTGGAATTTACTTCTTATGTGCCTCTTCCAACCTCACATACCAGGCTTGAGGTCCCTTCTCCATCCACAATGGATGACTGAATTGAAAGAAAGACATACACTTGGATTCCAGAGTTTCATCCCTACAGTCTTGAAGCCCTGCCCCAAGTTAACCCTGAAACAAGAAAACAGGCTTAGTGGAGCATTTATTACAAGGTTTCATAATCTCCTATTTGACGGCAGCTGGTGGTACAAAGTGTGGAGTCTACTGGATCTGATTATTTAACAGATGGTTCTGTTTTCAAATTTACTCCAAATGTTCAGATGCTTTTTCACTATATTCATATTTCCCATCTGATACTACCCCCTGCGGCTGAGCTTTAATCTGGGTTGTAGTTTCTAAGTTTTTAAAATTTTCTTTTAATCTCCCAACAGAAAGAGAATTCCCAAACACCAGAGGCATCCACAGGGGCCGGGTAATGACTGCACACAAATACAAGAGGATTATTCTCTGAGGCAAGTCTTGCCTCAATCAAACCTCCTGCCAGAGGTAGACTCAGATATGCCCTATTTGGAGAAGCCTCAAAACCAGGCTCAACTGACCTTGAGATCTGAACAGTGTGTTCCTTGCCTTGGGCAGAACATGTTAGCACATCAAAATTCTTAGTGGCAAATTAAAACTCCTTTAGCTGGCAATAAAGGCCACTAAGTAACTGTGTTACTGGCCCATCATGTGTCTCTAATTGTGTCACCTCGCTCCTCAGTAGGGTTTTACGTTCATTATTTCCAGGTCCCTTTCCCACTGCTGCACATTAATGGTCTCCTTATTCTTTCTCTTCACTCCAGCTGCCTACAGCTGTCAGCCACCCACTCCAGCTTTGCCTTTCTAGTGTTTTCATCTTCCTGCCAGCATTATGAGATTGAGTTTACAACAATAACAACAAAAAATGTTCCCCGAGCCTCCTTTTCTTGACGAATTTCTGTTTACTCCGCCATTTAGGATCTTCCCCAGTTCTCTGGGCACCTGTTCCTAGAGATGTCCTTTTAAAATGTTGCCTTTTCTCTACCCAAGTGCCTGTTCCTTGTGGGCACAGGAGAGAACAAAGCTTTGGAAGGCAGGATGTGCTCAGGAGCTAGGTGGTGCTAGGTAGAGAGTATTCTGGTTTGGAGAACTGGTTCTGAGTCATTGTGTGACACATCTCTAGGGACCACTATTCACATAGAAAATCAAGTGGATGGTGACTTCTGCAGCTCTAGATAATGAGGCTGATGCCCCCTGGAGTTGTGCAAAGCAATGCCTTCCCACCAAATTGCTGTGAGACTTGGGGCCAATTACTTCATGTCTCTGGAATTCTGTCTTCTCACCTGACAAAAAAGCTTTTATGTAATGACACTAAGATCTTTGTTGACACTGTTTTTAAGACCATTGTAAGAAAAAGACCCACCCACTGTTCTTTCTGTGTGTGTATGTCTTCTATAAATATTTGTCAGAAGTAGCTACGTGATTTGTGTGGCCCAGAATGAAAATGTGAGGCAGAGCCCCTCTACATCAAGGCAGGCCTGAAGCTTGGATAAAATCAGGTCTATGACCATTGAAGGCAGGTAATATTTGCAAAGTAGATTCTGTAATTTTATATTACTCTTCAGGTTTATTACAGAGACAGAGAAAGGAGGATTCAGCAGAATTATTCTTAGAAATGCACTGTATCTATGTGGAAAGAGTTCTTTGATAAATTTCTAGGGCTGGAGGGTGAGATTCCAAGGGTATATTTAAATAGCCGAGGATGGTTCCTAAATTGCTAAAATGAGGAAAGAAGCTTATGTGGCTCCTGAGGGGCTGGAAGACTGAGAGACCACAACAAAGAAGAAGAGATAAGAGATGAGTGGAGACTGGGCATTGCTAAGGAGAAGGGCAAGAGAGAGATGCCTGCTGGCCCCAACATGGGTAGGGGACTTCAGGATAACGAATGGTTAAGAAGGGGTTTTTCCTCTGTTTAGCGTATGTGATCTAAGTCCCCACTTCCCCTGGACTCCTATGTAGAATCTTTAGGAGTCTGCTTTCTGGGTTGTGTCGTGCTGTGTTGAGTGTACATGTGCGTATGCCTGTGCGTGCCATGCTTTCTTAATGTGAATAGATGCTGATTTCTAGGTATTATTCGATTCTGTGTAAAGGCAGAAGCAGCATCTGTGAACAAGATACCCAGGGAAGAAAGGACCTGAGGCTGTAGGGTCCTGACAAGCTTCTGGACATTCCCAGACTATGGGAACTGGTGATGGAGGAAGAGGTGTAGCCATTGGTTTAGAGGAATTTCTTCTAGAACAAAGACATAGAATGGACTTCAGCTTACATCTGCATTTTCTTTCCTTTTGTTATTCCTGAGCCATTAGAAAAGTCTTGTTTAAACATTCCAGCGTGGTCTCAAGCTGTAGTACAGACGATGAAGGGAAGGCTCATGTGTCCACACTTGGACCAGAAAGTGAAACAGGGAAGAAGCACCCCCTCCACCTCCCGTGGCTAACACAGTAGTGGCAGTTGTTCTTAGTGAAAGATGTTCATGGTGACAGTGAATTTTGGGGACAAGGTTGGTGGTTATATGATCCAACATCCCCACCCCCACGTGAATGTGAAGATTTTCTCTTCACTTACTGGCATCCGTGAAACATCTACGGTTTTATTTTATTTTTAAAAAGACACCTAATGTCCTTGGATCCATCTGTTGAAAATTCATCTACTTCACATGTTTGCAGTTTGGGAACCATAATAAGGGCTATATATCTGTGCAGTTATATTTCTAAGCATTCTGGAATTCCATAAATCTTGAATCATACTATGATGCATGTCTGTGGAAGCTTCCCCCTAAAATAGAAATGCTGTTATAGATTCTATGGCATTAATATTTTTAAAAGTTGATAAATGAGTAAAAGTGCAATTTTGTCATTAAAATTTAACATATTCTGCTCATGCCTCATATCTACCCTGTTATGTTCTCAGAACTAATTTTCACATTGTATTTAATGTGTGCTTTATTGATAGCTTCTTCGATCTGTGTAAGATGATAATTCATAGAGCAAAATGAATGGGATTTTTGGTGTAGGGAAAAGTACCTTTCCTAATAAGTCATTTCTTAAAAATAGTATTTCAGTCAAGGTTCTCTGGCTGCAGGGAACAGAAATTTACAGTTCAAATATAGTTCAAAGTAGTACAAATATAAGGAGAAATTTTATGTATCTCCAAGGACAGAAAATGAGTAGAATCATCTCACCTGGACATTTGAATTATGGAGTCACAAACTAAGACAAGACTCCTGTGACAATTATAATTCCTTCATCTCTCCTTAAGTTGGATGAAAAGTACCTTTCAATTTCCTGCCTTGGACCATTTTTTTTTCTCTCAACCCTGGGCTCCTAGATAATACCACGTCTCTGGTGTTTTGTGGCTAATAACAGCATTGTAGTTCTAAATTATCTGTATGATGGTGCTGAGTAGCCCACTGTGCTATGCAATCAGAGTAGTAGTGTTCAGATTTGCTCATGGAGGTTTTATCTGAGGGTGGTGGTGGCAGCTCTGAAGATGTACACCTTTGGAGGTAGAGGAGCTTTATCAGTTCTTGTGGAAGATGATGCAGGAGATGCTGGATGAACCCAATTCTCATCTGGCTGAGAATGAGCAGAGAAGAAATTGGAGGAAAGAGGAATTTTGATTTTATGTATTTAGCTTTTTGTACTTTGAGCTTTAAAAAGAGACTCTGTTTGGGGTTTAACTTTTGGACTTTCATTTCACTGGGAATTGAACAATTAGAGGGTGTTTCTGTTATGTAGCTTTGGAATAGTCTTTATTGTATTAGTTGAGTTTATTGTATAACCTCTGGCAAGCTCTACCAGACCATGTGGCTGGGCATGACTGGAGATGGAAAATAGAATAGAGACTGATTATTTAGCCTATGAGAAAATTGGTCCTGAAGGTAACAAATGTCCTTGTCCAACCCGGAGACATCTGAGTCAATAAGTAAATGGCTCACTTCAGAGATCCAGGAAGAATATATTAACAGTGATATGAATCCAGAAGTAAGGGAGATCAAATGTCCTGGTTTGCCTGGGACTGAAGGGGTTCCTGGAGATATGGGGGTTTCAGTGCTAAAATCATAGAAGTCCCAGGTAAATCAGCTGGATTGATCAATCTGGCTAAAGGGTGGAGAAGACTGGATCTTAAATATGGCTGGGCTTTTGCCCTGGATGGTCATAATGATGAAGATGGGAAGGAGACAGCCTCCTGTGGTTGTCCACGGACTCGCGTCCTCGTATCATGATGGCCTCACAGTGACTGGAATTCTAATACGGTGGCTGGTTTTTGAAGGAGGGAAAGCAGGAGCTGCTAGTTGTCCTAGAACCTAGGCTTGAAAGCTCAAAAACTTCACTTCACCACTGCTTTTGATCAAAGCAGAGACAAAGCCAGTTTAAATTCAAGAGGAGGGGAAAAAGTTCCCAACTCTTGATAGATGCAGCAGCATGCACATGCAACAAGGAAAGAAAGTGTTGATGGTAATCTTTGGAGACTATCTTCTACAAATATCATTTTATAAATTATGGGACACACAGGAATGTCACATGTTAATGATGTAAGGCCTTATTGTAGGCCAGGGTTGTCTACCTTGAGGTAAGTAAGATAGTTTCTCTTCTTAAGAACTTTTTTCTAGGAGAGACAGACATGCAAATACACAAATGCAATACAGCATAATGTATATATATTTACACATACTATATGTAAGAGATATAAGTATTGTATAGAAATCAGTGATTTTTCTCTATTTGGAGGTGGTAGAAAAGAACCAGATTTCACAGACAATGTAGGGGATTAGAGGATGAATAGGAGTTTTCGTAGTGTATAAGAAGGATTAGGGCATACCAGGTACAGGGAAATTATGTACAGAGTTTCAGGAATTTATGATTGTGGTTGACACTATAAGATTGGACCATAAGACATGATAAATGAAAATGAAAGACAGGTAGAGAATATAACACAGAGCATCTTGTCTACTATGTTGTAGAATCTTTACATTTTATTTTATTCTATTCTATTCTATTTTGTTTTATTTTTGAAAATTGGGTATTTATTTTGTATGTGTGTGTGTGTGAGAGAGAGAGAGAGAGAGAGAGAGAGAAGAGAGAGGCAGAGGGAGAATCCCAAGCAGGCTCCATACTCAGCCCAGAGCCGATATGGAGCTCGATCTCATGACCATGAGATCATGACCTGAGCTGAAATGAAAAGTCAGACAATCGACTGCGCTGCCCAGGTGCCCTGAATCAATATATTTTAAAACGAGGGAGTGCTTTAATTAATTTTCATTTTTTAAATGTTTACTCTGGCAGTAGTAAATAATAGTAATCATAATAACTAATACCTAATGAACATTTATTGTTTCCAAGCATTATTCTAAGTACTTTGATGTCATTTGATATCACAAGAACCCCAAAAGGAAGATTCATTATTATTCTCATTTTACAGTTGAGGAAACTGAGTCATAGAAAAGATAAATCTCTTGCTCAATATCTCACATTTGCTAAATTTGAAGAGAGGTAGTCTGTCCCCTTAACCATTATGTTCTATTGCCATCCACGCAATGGCAGATTGTTTGGTGTTAGGAGTGGCTAGAGAGGTTTCTACCACTTAGGAGACAATTGAAATAATTCAGAGGAGTGTTTTAATATCCTGAGAAAAGGCAGCAATAGTAGAAAAAAGTGGCACAGATGAGTCCCAAAGCTAAGGGAATAACAGATAATAGGAGTCAGTGAGAAACTGAATGTGGAAAGTAAAGAAAGAAAAACTGAGGATGACTTCTGAGTTTCTGGTTTGGGTGAGCTGGTGAATGCCAGTGCCATTAGCAAGAATAAGAAATAGAAAAGAATAGTTTGGTTTGGAGGGAAAGACAGAAAGTTCAATTTTGACACTGATTTTGAAGTGCTCCTAGATCAACTGAACAGAAGAGACCGTTGGAAGTTGGGAAAAATTCAATGGAAGAGTCTCCTAGTGCCAAATGCATTAGAAAGGTCAAGTAAGGTGAGGCATGTGGTGCTACCATTGGATCTGTAAATACAGAGGTCGGCGTGACCTTGACAAGAACAGGGCGAGTGGAGAGGTGGCTGGGAGCCAGACTGCTGTGGGTGAGGAGAGGAGGAAGTGAAATCAGCAAGGGGTGGCCTAGATTTCCAAGAACTTGCCTGGGAAGGGAGGGAGAAGGATAGAGCAGGAACCACATAGAAAAATGGAGAGTAGAGAGGAGGCATGTTGTTGGCCCATTTGCTTGCATTTTTAAAGAGTGAGTTAATTTTCTGGGTTGCAAGAATCAGAGGAGGGGGGCAGGGAGAGAGAGAGATGGGGGGGGAGAGAGACTCAAGATTTATGAGAAAGAAGGCACAGTGGATGGATATAAATGCCAGAGTAGACCAAAGGCAAGGGACAGACAGCAAGGCATTTCTCCTTTCAAGAGAGGAAGGAAGACGATAAGAATGTTTAGAGAAATGGGTATATTTGTACTTGTGGGAGTGGAGTAGGAAACTGAGAAATTTCATAATAATCTCTAAGAAATATTAGCAAGTCATTTGCTTACAGAAGAGAAGAGGAATAGGAACCTGGAATAAGACATTGGAGGTTGAAATAACACTTTGGTAAACAGGATGATGGGAGGAAGGTTGCATTTATGGAGAGTTCATATGTGCTAAGCACTGTGCTAGGTCTTTATGCATAATAACAGTGGTAATAATGAATAATAGCTGAGGTTAGATCCTTTTGAGATTGCCTATACAAATTTAGTCCTCAATAAATATTTATTCAGTGATTGCATTTTGCTTTTTGTGAACTTTTTTCAGTTCGCAGGCAAGTCCTTCCTCTGATTGAATTGATAAATGTTAATTAACATTACTGTGTAAAAACCTAATAGAAGCAAAGAGGGGTCTCAGGAAGTTACAATACTGTTAATGACACTTTTATTATTACAGTTATTTATTAAATAAGTTCCTAGCAGCATGTAGTTTACATGGGATCACATTTAATTCTTATCAATGGGTTTTAGTTTATGTCCATTTTCCAGATAAGAAAAGTGAGATAAAATTGCTTTCTCAAAGTCATACAGCCAATAAGTGGTAGTTGGGATTCAAATTGAGATTTTTTTGTCTCTAGGGAATTAAACAAGCCAAGTTATAGTGCTGACTGTATAAGAAAAGTCTTAGGCTCTCAAAAAATAACCTCTCATTCTCAGTCTCTCTCTCCTACACACACACACACACACACACACACACAATTTTATCAGTGACCTAAACATTGGCTTAATTGATGGCTATTACCCATCCTGGTAAGAGATTTCTGTCTCTCAATTCATCTATCCTTCCTCTCATTTTAAGTGCAAAAAGTCTGTTTTCTAGAACTCATTCTTCTCACAACTACTCTCCACAGTACCAGCAAAATCCATGGGAGTCACTGTAAAGTACAAGGTGTTATAAGACAGCACACTGTATTCTATTTCACCTCAGCAGATGTTAGTGTTCTGATCTCTCTCTCTCCCCCCATCCAGCTTCCCTCCAACCTTCATTCTTCTGTCCTTCCCCTCCCGCCTTTCTATAAGCAGTTGTCTCACTCAGTTTCTTCAGTGAACCCATCACATTGAACCCTCCATACAGTTACTTTTGCAAGAAGCTAATTATTGAACATGTAGAATACTGAGTACTGGGGAATTCTTTCCCATAAAGAAGTGGGCACAGATCAGCTCTGTGACTACATTCTACATTGGCCCTGGTGGAGAGAAGATACTTTCTGGAAAAATCAGTCAATTTATCCCACTTCTGGCAGCCTCCCCTTCTCACCAAGCCTGTGGTTAGGTTGCTGGAGCACAGGGACTACCGTGAGCCCTTTCTGCTTCCATGGCCATGGAGGTAACAGAGGAAGCTGGAGGCTGCCGTCAGCACCCCAAGAGAATGATGCTCTGAAGCTACTTGGAAGAGGTGGCTGCTGGGGTCGCTGGCTGTCTAGAGCTTTTCAGGGCTTTCAGTTCTCCATTGGCCTGGAAATACATTCGGGGCAAAGGGCTTGGGCTTTTTTCCCCTTGTGGTATTTGGCTATGTTGAGCTCAAATCCTAGCTCAGCCCTGGCAGGGCTGCGGACTGTATAAGTGAAAAATAGTGGAATGAAACCTCAGAACACGTTATGACCTTCAAGAAGGTTTGGTTTGGATTGGGTTCTAGAAATGGTCTGGGTTTTTTGGTTGCAGACTTTATTTTTTTTCCAGAACGCATTTTGAACCTCTTCAGAGAGCTGTTCATGACCTCTGAGAGGCATCTGAGACTCTGGTGGTCCTCACTTTGCCCCTCCCTATAACCCTACCCCCAACAGTAACAATAGGCATAAAAGAAGGGTAATGTTGGAGGTTATCATTAAATTAATGTCATGTACCAGGAACTGGGTTAAAGAACATTACAACCATCCCTGTGTGTCATTTTCAAAAGACTCCAGTAGGGAAGGTGTGCTTGGTGCCTATTATATTATGATGAAAGTAAGACTTAGAGGTTTTGATGTCTTGTCCATGTTCTCAGGTAATGGAAGTGTGGGATTTGAACATCAGGATGTTGGATCAGGGTGTGGGCTCTGAACACTGTATTGTACCTTGTCTCGTTCCTTTCCTTCCGTTCTCCTTCTCTACTTCTTCCTACTGCCTTTGTCCTTCTCTCTCCTCCCCTCCCCCCACCTTCCTCCCTTCCTCTCTCCTCCATTCACCAGGGCAATTCACTAATATTTTTGGAATATATGCCTGCTGTAGGCAAACTATTATGCTGTCAAAAGTGAAGAAGATACATTGGTGTTAACTAAGGAGACCTTTAGACATTGACAGGATGAAACTGGAGCTGGGTCAGTGAGCCTGTTCTTCATGGGATGGGTCCTTAAAGCTAGTATTGTTTAAGAATACACCCTCTTTCCTTTGGTTTCCAAATGTGGTGTTCAAAATTTCTGATACTTATATAGACACTAGTTAATTGAGAAGAGAAAGGATTAAGGATATCTGTTGTGAGTTGATTGCTACTTGTGGCTTCATGTTTCTGACTGCCACTGTATATTTAAGTTAGGACAGTATGGGACTGAAATTGGCTTAATTTGTTCAAGGATGGTGACATGACCCAAGCCAGACCAATCAGAGATCTCTATTGGACTTTTATTGGTGTTATCAATAAAGATGCTTCTTGTTTCTCTTGGGGATTAGCACTATAAGGACACAGTAAACTTAGGGCTGCCAGCAACCATCTTACCACCATATGAAGAATGCCTATCTGAAAATGAAGCCAAAAAGAGGTGCCCAGGATTGAGGGCAAAGGAGAACTCCTTCAGAAAAGCATTGGAATGCTGGGTCTAGCCATACCTGAAGCTAACATAGTATAAGTATCCCCTATTTTCTAAAAGTTCACATTATGTCACTTCACTTTAAAACATTTTTTAAGTTCATTTATTTATTTTGAGAGAGAGAGAGAGACAGACAGACAGAGAGAGAAAGAGAGAGAGAGACAGACAGACAGACAGACAGAGAGTACAAGCAGGGGAGGCCAGAGAAAGAGAGAGAGAGAGAGAATCCTAAGCAGGCTCTGCATTGAAAGCACGGAGCCCCACGCAGGGCTCAAACTCACAAACCATGAGATCATGACCTGACCCAAGACCAAGAGTCAGCTGCTTAGCTGACTGAGCCACCCAAGTGCCCTGCCCTACCACTTTGCTTTTATGAAGACCTGCATTAGTACCTGTTTTCACTAATTGAAGAAAAAACCCAAAGAGGATTTATGAAAATATCCATTACTGTACTAATGAAGATCTTTCATAATAGCAAAGTGGCATAACCCAAACTTTTGGAAAATGAGGATACTCTTCACTTTATGCCACTAATGCATACAAATGCTTTCATAGGAACACTCTGCTTTCACATAGCGGGGGGAAATCTGTAATTATATGAGCCAATAAATTCCCAATTTTGCTTAAACTGGTTTGAATTTGGTTTCAGTCACTTACGAACAAAATATTCTAAGCAGATACAGACAGAAAGAAATACAGCAGGTTGGTCCTATGGGATGTCTGGCCAAAAGATAACAGAAAAGAGGAGTCTGAGTAGGGGCCTCCCTGCCTTGTTCATTGACTTATACTCAGCACCTAGAACCATGATTGGCACATAATATGCACCTAAAAACTATCAATTGATTGAATGCAAGATAGAATTTGGGTTGGCTCAGGCAACTTGTAGATCAGATTTAGCTGTCTTAAGTTTAGAGCAGAGTAGTGGTAAGTTTAACCATTTGCCATGCTTTTGTATGTATCCATTTCCCCTTGGTTCCTGACAAAGTTCTTTAAAAAAAATTCTTGCTTTCCTTTTGTGACAAAAAGGCAGAGAAGAAAAGATTTATCCAGTCCTGGGCTAGAAAGAGGAACAGAATGCCCTTGGAGGTTGGGTATGGTAAATGAGGCAAGGAAAGGATTTACAGAGCACCATGATGCAAAGCTATGGGGAGAGATGGTCTGAATCAGTGGTCTCTCTCTCTCTCTTTTTTTCTCCCCCCTCTCTCTCTTTTACAAGCTTTTCTCCTCTCCAGTGGAAGCTTTTCTGTTGTTTGCAGGGGCAGTTATCTCCCTTAGTTACTTGTACATACTTGTCTTTCTCCTTTTTCTTATTTTCTGCTTCTCTCTCTTCTTTATGCTGTCCCTATTTTTAACCAAGTGTTTCCTGGCTCTCTGCACTCTCTCTTTTTCTTTCTTCCACTTCCACCCCTATTCTTCAGTTACTGTTTTCAAAGCTATGATTTTAAAAGGCTGGTCCCCCTGGCCATGCCTCCCCAAGCTCATCGCAAGTTCCGCAACTTCCTTCTGCCCCACCATTATTCCAAATCCCAGTTATATTATGGAAAAACGTGGACAGAGGCCCATACATAGATGAAAAGGAAAGAGCTTCTGGAAAGGATACAGAATTTGCCAATTCTCCAACACCAATTGGCTCAGAGCCAAAAGGATTCAAGCATGGCGGAAGCATTCTGCACAATTTGCTGCCTCAATAAAGGTTACCACTGTCTATTTACTAGGCAATTACTTGGAACATTGTGAGAGAACACAGAAGACAAGGGATCTTACAATCTGATAAAAGGCTAAGACAGAGGAAAGAATGGATTTCTTAGCATTTTTGGAGTTCCAGATTCACATCCCAGTTCTCATCTATAGAAGGCTGAATTTGCCCAAGATACTTAACTTTTTTGTGTTTTACTTTATTTGTAAAATATAGGTAATTGTGACATTTACCCACCTGGATTTCGTGAGGATTCAAAAACTCAATATGTTTAAATTAACTGCTTAATAATTAACAGTTAATAGTTTTTGCCTCCCTTCCCTAGTTGCAGAAACAAATCTTAACTGTACAACCCTTCTCTTCAAGAAGAAATTGCCTGCCATCACAATTCCAACCACCAAGAGATCTGTGATAGTTTCTCAGCCTTATAACGTTGGGCTGCAAACTCAAAAGCCTGTTGAGGCCAGATAGATAATATAAATGAGTGGAACTAGTTAGGTCATTCAGTTACATGGGCTAGTATGGAATAGTGAGGATTGTGGCAAACTGGAGAGTGTGTACCCCATCTAACAGGGAAACCCAACTGCCATCAATTATTTCCTTGTGAGACTATGGGTCCAGAGCTGCCACACCATTTTACTCTTTTTCAAGAAAAGATGAAAGTCTGGGTTTTTAATAGCGAAATTTGCTGAATTTTACATCAAATTCATTCTGATTAAAAACAACAACAGCAAGAAAAGACTGTAATGGATCAAAATACACACTTCTAGACATCAAACACATTTCTCCTCTTGGCTATCTCTTCGGGAACTATAGCTTATCTTTTGGGACCCCTTCTGCTTGGGCTTCTGCATACAGAGACGGTTTCTTTACTTGTGTTCACAAGAAGACCAATAACCTCGATGAGCATTTAGTGTGACAAGAGATTTAGCTGGGAAGTGGAGGGTCACCGAAAAGTCACATCACACCATATGTTTCTCTTTTTCTCTTGCCTCTTTCACTTACACTTTTCTTCACTTTCCCCTCTGCTTCTGCCTCCACGGTCTCAGAAATAACTAATGTTTTCTTGCCTTAGCAGAATTTGTGAATTTCTCTTCTTTGAAGTTCTGGCACCAGCTAACATGTGTGCCCCACAGAGATGCTCCTATCCCAAGATTGTCCCTCAAGACATTTTTTTTATCAAGGACGGTCCTTCTTCTGAAAGAATCCTCTGACCAAAAATACAAAAATCATTGTATTTTTATAAATGAATGGATCAATTAGCGAGGAAGGTATGGTTTTATAAAATGCCAAAAAATGTGGTCCATAGGTTGAATGCCATATATTGTGGAAGACAAACTTGCCTGAGCCTGCAAGGGGCTTCTGTCTCAGAGAACACCTGATATTCTGCGGCCATCCACAGTGGCCCACAGAATACTGGCTGCAACAAACTATAGCAAGTGGATCACCAAGTTTGTGTTTGTAGAAGGATTGTTTAAATGTTCTGCAGAGATCAGAATGGTGGACCTAGGGAGCAGGAACAGGGGGTTATTCAGAGAGGCAGACTACAGTGGTTATGAGTGTAAGCTTGGAATCTCAAGTCTGCCATTCTCAGACTCTCTTTGAATCTCGGTTTCCTCATCTATAAATAGGAGAACACAATACTGTTTCCTATAGTTGTTGAAAGAATTTCATGGAAAACCATGTATAAAGCACCTGGCCGTTGTAGACACTAATGAATGCAAGCTTCCTTCCTTCTTAATTCCTTCTCATTCTTCAAGGTTCAGCATTGGCGTCATCCCCTTCAGGCTCCTTTCCTTGAACTTTTCTTCATTCTTCCCATGTTGGGTTAGTACTCCACTCTTCTCCACATTCCAGACTTCCTGACATACAACCTGTATGTATCATCCTTATTGCATACCTTCGAATGACCTGCTTTTATTTCTGGATGTTCTCGGATGCTAGGAACCATGTCACATTTACCTTTGTCTCTCTAGCTCCTAGCACAGTGCTACGTGAATAATAGAAACTCATTAAAAGTCTGCTGAACTAGGGGCTCTGCAGTGAGGAGAAAATTATCTTAGATGACCAGATAAACTTACAAATTAGAAAAGTCTTATAAAGTATACCATTTATGAAAAAGGTAGGTTGGTTTTTTTTTTAATCTATATCTGTGTCTATAGAAGTTATTACCCGACATCAGTGCTTGACCAAACTCTAGCACTTATGGAGGACATTAACAAAGGCAAAGCACGGAGTTTAACCTGGTGTCAACTTGAAAGTTTGGTCAAGATCTCAGAGAGAGAGAATTGAGTGGGAAGGAGAATGCTTGTTTCCCTTGTGGAAAATGTCTTTGAGGGATGACAATTAAAGACCCAGTGTACTTGAAAGTGTCTCTTCCAATCTGAAAATAAACTAAGCTTCCTGAGCTGCTTTTGAAAAACCAAAGCTTGGAGGACTTTTCTGACTTTCATCCTGCCTGCGTCAGCATTTGGAAGAGAAACGGAACAATTAACAATTAAAAGGAACCAACTGTATTAGCAATCAGTAGATTTGGGGGTGAGGGAGACAGAAAGGCTAATGACTCTAACTTTATAATTGTGTGAAGCCTACAGAATTATGGAATTACCTAGAACTTAAGCTTTTCATCTTTTTTCATTTGATCTCTAGCCAAGTAACTACTGTAGGATAATTTAATATTCTCTGAGTCGTCAATAATAAGGCTTGCAATGTGATAGTTAAGTGCACTTGAAATTTTGATGAGATCATTAATAATATCTCTTGTCAGTGACTTAACTCTAGTTAATAACTTCCTTGTGACTTTCGTCAAATAGATTTTCCTGGGGGATATTAATTTCCAAAGGTTTATGGATGTCCTTCAATTGTTAGCCAGTGACAGAAATAGCTTTTCTGCTGTGGCATGTTTTGAGGTTTTGCCCTTACTTCTAAGAAAAAGGCGATAATTGTGTAAACCAACTACTCATCTGTGTTTGGCATCAAGCTTTAACCTAAAACCTGAAGTAATATTTTCTAAAAAGAATAGTTTCATGTAATTTTCACAACAGCATGCCAACACCAACTATTCTAAAATGGCAGCCTGTTATTTTACGAGTTATATAAGTCTAATAGAGGAGAAAAAATCCTCTTACCGCGTCTCTTTGGGAACAGTTTCTTAGAATTTTTCTGACTAATAGGAGATCACGTCAGTATGCTCATTTCTCATCTTCTGCAGCTCACACCACACACCCAATCCAAACCCACTCCCATTCCAGAGCCAACCCAAGTTTTCAAAGTGAACTCTATTTGTATCTGTTCTGTAGTGGTCAGGAAAAGCTTGAGAAAGGGTCAGCAGAGAATTGTTCATCAAATCCTAGAACTGTTGAGCAGTAGGGCTCCCTTCAAAGTTGCAGGTATTTGAGGGCAAGAAAGAACAGTGCTATACACTGAATAATATTCATTCAGAATTTGTCATTTCACATAGGAACCTAGAGCCTCAAGGCCAAGCCCACAAACATTTTTGTTGAATGAATGAATGTAATAAATACAGTCAAATAAAGTTTGGATAAACTTAGAGATGATTGATATGTAACTGATTAGGAAGAGGAATTCAATTTCTCTTAGATTATGGACCTTCCACTTCTTTCTCCTCTTGTCTTCCTCTTCTAATTATATGAATTACTGGACAGACTCTTGCCCTTGGAACCAGGAGAATCTTTTCCACTATTATGTTCTTAGAAAACATAAACATATATCCTTCGAAGTTTCTTCTTTAAAAAAAATGAAAGAGGGAGAATTTTTTATTTCTTATTTTTTTTTTTGAGAGAGAGAGAGAAAGTGCAAGCAGGGGAGTGGGGCACAGGGAGGAAGGGAAGGGAGAGAGAGAGAGAGAGAGAGAGACAGAGAGAGAGAGAGAGAGAATTCCAAGTAGGTTCCACACTCAGAGCGGACCCCAGTGTTGGGCTCGATCCCAGGACCCTGGGATCATGACGTGAGCCTAAATCATTAAGAATTGGATGCTCAACCAACTGAGGCACCCCAAGAGAGAGAAATTTTTTTAACACAATCTCTAATGTTCTTTAACCAGACAGCCCAGAAAAGGACTGTCCCTTTAACCCATCCTTTTGCTTCACAAATAGAAAAAAAGCAATGGGCTGGGTTATAAGACAGCCCTTTTCTAAGATACACGGTCCCATCAGAGGACATGACACATTCAGAAATAAAGAAACAATGGTTCCAATGAACATATATTGAAGTCCAAACTACATTTCTTTGTCCTATCTTGTCTCAATTTCTATAGTCACTACTTATGCATTGTCATCTGCCTTTCATTTCTTAACCTTCCCAACCCTCATTTTTATCATTCTCTGTCCTGGGAGATGTTTTCTCTGAGATCTGGTGGCCTCCCCACACAAGCTAAAATCGCTAGCCCAGTTTCTAGATGCTTTCAGCCCTTGTTTATTCGATGTGGCACCGCTTCAGGGATTAACTGAAATCTCTTTAATGCTTTTGCTCCCTTGGTTCTCTGCTCTCATTCTCTCCCTAACTTTCTCACCATTTCACCATCTCCATTGTGAAATCCTTGTTCCTCTTACCTTCTCTTAGATGTCCGTGCTTTTCCTTTCTTTCCCCCAGTTCTTTTCTCAATTTATATGTTTTCCGGAGGCAATTAAATTTGCTCTTAGAACTTATATATTTTTGCCTCATGAAACTGCACATTTACTGAGCATCAGACTAATATGTTCAACTCTCTGCTCACTGGATAGTTTTATATCAGGCATGATGGCCTTCATGCTCAAGCCTGTGAGCTTTTCAAGGGCCTCTCAACACCAGTGAGACCTAAATAAAGACATAATGAACTCCAAAAATACGAAAACAACACTGCAAAAGATGAGTTAATAATGTCATTTAAAACATAACATTTTGTTAATTTCATTACAAAAGTAAATTTATTATTTAAAAAGTTCAACTTGTAAACAATTGAAAACATTATAACCAATCAAAAATTAAATGCATTGCAAATAATTTCAGAAATCAAAATTATAAAAACTCTCTCAAGTTTTTTATTACAAAAGTTAAATTTAATGTGGGATGTGGATAAATTTTAATATGTTTGTTGTGATGTGGGATGGGGCTTCCAGAAATAAGAGTGCCTGGGACTTTGAAGGTCTTACAAACAGTACCACTTCCTGTATTATCTCCATCTGGATATTCCACAGGCATCTAAAACTTGGCATGTCCAAGGCCAAATTCATCTTCTTCCCTCTGGTATTCCCTATTTTAGTTGGCATCACCCAGTCATCCAAGCTGGAAGTCATCCTTGGCTTTTTGATCTCATCCAAGACTCCTCATATTCTCTCATTCAATCAATTGCTACATCCTATTAATTTTACCTCCATATTATGTATTAGATCTATTCATTCTTTCCCTTTCTCTCTTGCTCCTATAGTTTAAGCCCTGATCAACTCTCACTTTGACTTTGTAATAATCTTGTAAGCGGTCTCCCTGCAACTGCTCTGTCTGCTTTTTGCTTACAGTTGACTTAGAGTTCACATTAGACCTTGTCACTTCTACTTAAAATGCTTCAGGGACTTGCTAGTGATTACAAAAGAAAGCTTGAGCTTCTGAGCATGGCCGCACAAAGCCCTGGTGACCAGCTCTTACCTGTTTCTCCAGTCTTATCTCTCACTTCTCCCTCCCTCCCTGGCACTTGCCAGTTAATAAATTGCTTTCTAGGCAACATGAGGGCTCTCCTGGCTTCTGAGTTTGCTCAAAATGACCTCCCTGCTTGGAATGCACCTTTCCACTTTTCTCGTATTGTTGAAGATTCAGCTCAGGTATTACCGTTAAAGAAAGCCTTCCAAGAATAGCGCATATCTGGACAGAATTCCCTCCCCCATAGCATCCACACCTACTTCTATCACAGGCTTACCACACTGTATTGCAACAATATATTCACATGTCCTTCTCTTTCTACTCAACCATAGGTCACAGGATGGCAGGGAAACTCTCATTCTTATCTTCAGATTCTCACTCCATATGCAAGATAGGAATCAACTTCTTAATCAGACTCTGTCAGGGGAACCATTTCCCAAATATTAATCACTGTAGAAACCCAAGCTTGACTAGAGTACTCAGGTAGAAGTCAGATACACCCAGCCCAGAAATCTATCTAAAACAGTCTCTGTAAAATAATTCTTTAACTCAGGTTTCATTGAATGTGAATGAACATGCTCTTTGAAATGGAGACCACATCTAAGTTACATAACAATTAACACAAACTTAATCATATGTGACCATGAAGGCTATTAATTTCTAATTCCTCCTTGGTAAGAATTTGGTAAAATCTCCTGGCTAGGTGGAGCTGAGGCATTGTCTCTGTTCTGGCCTGGTCCAGATGTGTTTTTCCTTTAATTTTCCACTTTCTGCTGATCCTATTCCTGGAGCCTTATGTTATTATGGTCTCGGATGTTTACATGAAAGCCTCGTTCCCTTCAGTACCATCGTCCCTATTGGAAAGAGAAGTCTCATTCTCATTGTCTGCACTTGTTCAATGTCCATCTCCAGGTTAGAAATAGGCCACACCATCTACATTTAAGGAGGTTGTTTTTTCTCTAGCATTCTGCCATATGTTCTCTGACAGCTCCTAATTCTCTAGGTCCTTTTCTTCTTTCCCTACATAACCACAGCAGAGAATGAAGGAGACAGGCAAAGGGAACGAGGAGACAGATTTGTTTTCTAATGGCCTCATAAATTGGGCTGTTGGATTTAATAAACAAAAAAACTCAGGATGCTCAGTTACATTGAAATTTTAGAAAATACATGATTTTAAAAAATTTTTATAATGTGTCTCATGCAATATTTGAGACACACACTAAGGAAAAAAAAACCCATTATTTATCTGAAATGCAAATTTTATTTCATTTTATGTTTTATTTGACAATCTACTGTTAAGTTATACTCTTAGACACACTTCACATACATATTAAATAAGTAGGAATATTTTTCTTTTTTTTTTTTTAATGTTTATTTATTTTTGAGACAGAGTGCAGCAAGCAGGGAAGGGGCAGAGTGAGAGGGAGACACAGAATCCGAAGCAGGCTCCAGGCTCTGAGCTGTCAGCACAGAACCCGATGCGGGGCTTGAACTCTTGAACCGCGAGATCATGACCTGAGTCAAAGTCCGACGCTTAACTGACCGAGCCACCCAGGCGCCCCAGTAGGAATATTTTTCACTTGCACAAGGAAATACCTTCACTCCCACTTTTCCTAAAGCAAAGATACCCTCTTGTCTATCTTTAATTTCTCTATATGGAACAGGAGTCCATAAAATAGTTATTTTCTAAATTCTACAGTTGGAAAACGACGTCACAATTACGATGACACCTGGCATCTGGCACCACAACTGTATTTTCGGGACTGAGGGATATTGGGTTCTATGGGAAACCAGAAGGCACGTGCTTCCCGTGAAGGGGGTGCCGTGGCTCAGTCTCTGTGTTGCCATTTGGCAATACAAGTTCAGTATTTTAAGAGTCTGGCTCCCCCACTCCTCAAAGAAATGCCAGATACCTTGATTTAATGTGAAAAGTCCAGCATTTTAATCATCGATAGCTAATTCAACTGTTAATGGAAACAAATGAGCCCAAACTGAAACAAACACACACGCACACTGTACCCTTGAGAACCCTCTCTCTTCAGGCATTCGGCTTGCTGTTGCTGGGGTCCTGTACTTTGCCTCGATGTCTTGGGGCAGAGGGACAAAAGTTAATCTCTGAAAGAGGCAATTCTGGGGGAATTTCTGATGAAAATGGCCCCTCTGTGGGACAGAAACACAGGTGTCTTTGTAGCAAGACGATTTTTCTATACATTTCTACCCCCGAGCTTTCTCTTTTGCTGTCCCCCAGTTAAGCAGGGAGTGGGATCTTGCTTCCCTTTCTCAGGGAGTTGTATGGAAGAGAACAAAGGATGTAAACAATGACATTTTTATCTTTTGTTTTCGAAGTTCCATTCCACTGAGGACATTTTCTAAGACTGTAGTCTAGAGATTTTGAGGGGAGAAAGAATGGCCCTGAGGGAACCATAAAGAGTGAGATTCTCCCAGACTAAAAAAAAATAATTCTCAGACAGTAGAAAGGGGCAGAGGTTTGTGGTTTCTGCGAGCAGTGGACAACATCCTTCTCCTCACCATCCCTTGCTGGCAGTGCTTCAAGGAGGTGGCTGGGTCCCAAAGGGATCAGTGGCTGAGGAGACCAAGAGTAAACACTGAGCTCCCCAGAGGCACATCAGAATCCCATGACCTGAGGGAACCATCTGAATGGAAAAAACACAAATCACAAAGTGAATCAATCTCTACTGTGATTGGTGAATAAAGGGGCTTCCCTTTTTCAGGGCGCTACTTAAGACCTCAGAACGTACCTAATGCCAGGTAGGAGAGGAAACCCCAAAATGACCGTGATTGAATAACTGCATAGTGTGATGGGGACTTAGAACTGAAATAAGTTAATTTCTTTTTTTTAATGTTTATTTATTTTTGAGAGGGGGGGCAGAGAAAGAGGGGGGACAGAGACTCTGAAGTGGGCTCTGCACTGACAGCAGAGACCCCGATGCGGGGCTCGAACTCACAAACCATGAGATCATGACCTGAGCCAAAGTTGGACATTTCACAGTCTGAGCCACCCAGGCGCCCCCTGAGATTAGTTATTTCTAAAACACAAAAGAGTGGGCACAAAGAAATAGGAATATTCACCTAAGTGTATGGACAGAGGTTTTTATTTACAACCCCTTGATACTTCCCAAATAAATGCCTAACGTACAAATAACATTATTTGTACCTACTCCGGAGGCGACAGCTCAAAGATTTACTAGTCAGACATTAGTCAAGGTTGGACTTTTTCACAGACTAAAATATAAAAACATAGAAACTCTTGGCTTACTTGGCATAAGAAATGCCTGTGCTTTTGCCTAAAAATCCTCAGTACCTACCAGCAGGTAATTCACCTAGATTACTATTTGTTAAACTCCCGACCTCCTGATGTGCACCCCCCCAAACCAGTGAGGAGTGTCAGCTGTAGTTAGTACGTGTCTGTAATTTAGCACTTACAATTAATCTTCATACCAAAGGAACTTATGATATAATAATAATGATAATAATAAACATGACATGTAATAATAAAATTATTATATTATGATAATATAATGTCTAATGATTTGTATATTATTAAATAATTATTATTAAATCTTACTTTACAAGTGAGGACACTAAAGCACAAGAGGTTAAATAACTCATTCAAGATGACCCAGCTAAAAGTTCTAGAACTAAGACTCAAACTTGAATGTTTTGACTGGTTCCCAGAGTCTGAACTTCTAAATTGCCCCTCCCCATCTGCTGTCAGGCCTCTCCCTAGGCTATTCCTGCTTCCTGAATGCTCTGGATTTGACCAGATTTGTCTCCCCAGTCTATATTCTCTCAGAGTCCAGAGATGTTTCCTTCATGATGTTTATCATCGTTCAAAAGGATTTGATTATTTTCTCTCACCTCTAGATTTTGGGCATACAGCGGTGGGGATACTGGGAAAGTTTGACTTACAGAGGCCAAGACAGCTAGCTATCTTTCCACACCCTTCCTCCTCTTGTCCACAGTGACAGAATTGTCACTCCCAGGCACATGACTCCCAGCTCTCTACATCACCCAGCCTCCCTTGTAGTTGTGTGTGGCCACATGATTAAGTTTCTGCAAATAGATGTGGGCACAAATGATGGATGTCACTTTAATTTTTCCTTTCTGTTCTGCCAGCTGGAATCAATTGTGATCTAGTGTCCACCATACAGAGGATGGATGGCAAAGCCTCAGGGAATGGCAGAAGTGAGGGAAAAAACCCAGGTCTCCAAATGACCAAGTGGAGTAAAGCTACCCACCAGCTTGAGCCTTACCTCTCAAACTATTACATGAGAAAGAAATTCACTTCAATCTTCCTCAAACCACTGAATTATTTTGTTTCTCTTTGTTCTGGTAGCCTAGCCTCACTCTAACTCTTCACTGCATTTCTGGAAACTAGCAAAGTGTTTGGCACAGAGCAGAGACTCAACATATATTGGTAGGGGAACCCACTGAATTTGTTGAGTAACCAACATGAATAATTGTCTGTGCACCAAAACTCCTTGAAAGTTGGGACTATGTCTTCCAACTGTTGTCTTCCACATCAAGCATAGCATTGAGCATATAGTAGGTGACCAAAGAATGAATGGAGAAATGGGGGAGAGAGAACTATTGTGCATGCATATGTTCACATGTGTACGTCTTTTCACATTTTGCCAGTAATAGAAACACTTTTCAAATAGTTGTAATATATTCTTATATGAAAAGCAATTCAGGGGTACCAGGGTAGCTCAGTTGGTATCTGACTCTTGGTATCGGCTCAGGTCATGATCTCACAGTTGTGAGAATAAGTCCAGCATTGCTTGGGATTCTCTCTCTCTCTCTCTCTGCCCCTCCCCCTGCTTTTGCTCCCTCTCTCTCTCTCTCTGTCAAAATAAATAAATAAATAAACATTTTTTAAAAAAAGAAAAGCAATTCAAACTGAAGCTCATGTAAGAAGTTCATTCATATAGATTAATTACCAAAACAAAAAAATTGGGAAAAAGTAAGGTATTATATCATGTTTAATGCACTTGGAGTTAGGATACCTGGATTCTAGTTCTATTTCTATGTCTGTGATCTTAAGCAAACCACGTAGTTATCCAGGCATCAGTTTGCACGCCTGCATGTTCATGAAATTAATTAAAAAGTTTGTACCTCTGAATATATTCGCGAAATGAATAAAAAAGTGTCTTCTTGAAGGTTCCTTCTAGTTCTAAAAAGTCTATGATTCTATGTACTATACTTTTTATTTTCTGGCAATACCTTGCCTCACATTCCTTAGATTCCAATTCCTCTTAATGACTATTCTGAGGTTCATATGAATGATTATTTTCATTACCACACAGTTAAGTCTTACTCTGAGCCAGGCACTGTGCTAAGCATGTTTGGTGTACTTAACATTCACGGTAATCCTGTAAGGAAGCATTGTTATCCTATTTTACAGGTAAGCGAACAAAGGCTTATAAAATTTAAATGTTTTCTTAATGTCACATAGCTAGTAAATGCTAGGTGTAGATACCAAATCCAAGTCAAATTGTTTATCCATTCATTCATCAATCCATTCATTTAGCAGCTGTGTACTGAGCACCTACTATGTGTTAATACAAGTCACTGTTTGAAGTTGTAGAATCACAGCAGGGAACAAGACAGACAGGGCTATATTCTCATGAAGCTTAAATCCTTGCTTTTTAGCTGGAGGTGGGGTGGGCAATAAACAGGTAAAGACAAAGATAAGTAAATTTCAGACAGTAGTAAGTTTTATGAAGAAAATAAGGTAAATTAATATGACAGCGACATGAGTAGAAATGATTTTTTATAGGAGAATCTAGAGTTCTGTTTTAGGAACATTAACTTCAAGATGCCTCTTTGATATCTAAGAAAAGACTCTCCTGTTGCCACTATAGGTAATAATAATTGCTGTAATTTATTGTCTACCATGTTCTTGGAATTGGTATATGTTCTTTAAATATATCAACTCATTTATTCTTCAAAAGAATACAGTGAGGTATTATCCTATTTTATAGATGAGAAGACAGGTCCTCAAATTCTCAAAGCTCTGAAGCAAATAAATGCCAAATAAGGATTCAAAATCAGGCACTCATTTTGAATGAGTACACAATGACTGTATGGGGCCCAGGCTTACTTCTATTCAATGCTCTCTGGCAAGAGGACTGTTAGAGGAGTAAGAAGTCCAGAAATAAAGCCAGGACAGACAGGGTTGTGAGAGTACATACAGCATTAAGACCACTGGACAGGACCCAATGGAAAACAGACAGAAAGTTAAGGAAAATGTGGCTGGAAGCCTAGGGCACACCAGGATTTCAAGGTCAGGTGGACAGCCTGGGAGATGGCAGGGAGCGGGTGGAACCAGGAGAAAATGAACTTAACAGCAGCCAAGAGAAGAGAGAAATACTTACATGTAGATTATTGTTGAAAAGTCAAGTAAGATAAAGACAGAGAGGTGACAACATGGAGGACAGTGACCCCCATGATATGAGCGACCTCGGTGTGAGAGGACAGAAGCCTAACTGTGTTTCTGGAAAGAATGTGAAGTAAGGAAGTGGGAAACATGTATAAATATATGTTAATAAGCCATAAGAGAGTCTTGCTGTGAAGAAGATCATCAGAATGAAATGATGTGGTAAAGAGGAGGATGTATGGCCAAGGGAAAGACATACGTGCATGCATACACGCCCGCATGCTCACATGCATATTAAAGATGGGGGACACTACAGCATATTTGGTTTCTCTGATTCCAAAACCCATGCTTTCAACCTCCATGCCACACTATCCCTGTAATTACGTCAAATGAGAAGTGACTAAATAGGTTTACTAATGGACTGAAATGGTCTCCATTTCATTAAATTGAATTCATTAAAAACAACAGAGTTATAAAGCTATGTCAGTGACGTGAAAGCAGTCCTCAGTGCTGGAATCACGCTGTCAGTTTCTTCATGCCTCCATTTCACTTACCCATCACATAGGCGAATAGGAATTCAGGGGGTGGCAGGGGCCTCCAGTGCATTTTAATAAGTTTGCCCCTAGGATATCTGTTTTTGAATCAAAATTTCAGTTTCAGCTTTCCCTTAGCTGTGCGGCATCTGTGCTTGGGTAGTTTTGAAAGCCAAGAAGTTGCCTCATCTTTTGGGGATTGGATTCTGTACATGCACAGTCAAACCTTGGTCAAAATAGAAGTAAAATCTGTGTTTATGTACATATTGACTATTAGACTAGTCAATATTAGACTATTCATTCAGTCTTTTATCCAGCAAACATTTATTGAGTGTCCACTGTCTGATGAGTACTGTACTAGACACCGATTCTATAAAATGTCGAGAAGACACAGCCCCTCCCTCTCTCATGAGCGGACAAGCTAGATGTCACAGAGCAAACCACATGCAGTGTTGATTACATCACAAAGCTCGGTGGTACTCTTGTGAGTGGAAACTATTTGTGTGTCTGAGATGTGTGTGTGGGGGCGTGGGTAGGTGTGGATGTAAACATACCTATCGGGAAGGGAAAAGTTTAGATTAGGCCGAGTTGTGGTTATGATACACCTGGCACAGGGCACAGAGTAAGCAAAGGCACCTGGGCACATCGGTTGGGTTCATGATAGGAACACTGCAAAGGCACATGGTTGGTGAGGAGATCTGAGTGGTGGAGAATGGCTGAAGGTAAAGCAGCAGGATCTGAGGCTAGACATGCAGGTTGGCCCAGATCATTCGTTCATTCATTCATTCATTCATTTATTCATTCTTCCATTCGTTTAACAATGACTTTTGAGGACCTACTAGATACTGGGAACCTGTATATGTTGTTAAGGATGCAGTGGTGAGCAAAAATGGACACAATCCCTGCCCACATGGAGCGTTTAGTCCAGGGTGTGAGGAATAATTGGCTGCTGTGCTAAGTAGGAATTTAGCAATTTTGTGAACTGTAAATAAGATCTTTTCAGAATCAGTGATCAGGTCTGTGTTTTGGAAACTCACATCTGGAGATCATGTGAAGGGCAGACTTGAGAAGGGACATTACTTGCGAGTCTGGTGCAATGGTCTCAGGGATGCTGAGGAGGGAAATTAGGGCATGCTGGCACTCAGCCATTTGTGACCATTTTATTCATTTAGGAAATGCTTTTTGAGAGGCAGCTTAGTATAGCTGTTAGCATGGCCTTTGGAGCTCCATCTGGGTTCTGCCATTGATTATCTGGGCGAGCTTGAAAAGTTATTTCATCTCTGTGCTCAGGGCTTTTAATTTCTAAAACTGACATGACAATATCAGTATCTACCTCTGCCGGCTTGAATAGTGTCTCCCCAAATTCACATCTGCCTGAAGCCTCACAATGTAACATTATTTAGAAATACAGTCTTTCTTTGCAGATGCAGTTGGTTACATTAAGGTTGTATTGGAGTAAGGTGAATCATAACCCAATGGCTGGTGATGTTCTTACAAGAAAACAAACACACAGGGAGCACCATGTCTTGAAGGGGGTAAGACTGAGTGAAGCAGCTAGAAGCTACAGATGCCTGGCATAGCCCACCACCACTAGAAGCTGGAGGAGGCAAGGAAGGATACTCTCCTACAGATTGCAGAAAGAGTATGGCTCTGGAAGTTCCTTGTGGACTTGAGAACTGTGAGAGAATATATTTCTGTTGCTTTAAGCCACCCAGTTAATTTGTGGTAATTTGTTATAACAACCCCAGGAAACTAATGCACAGGTTGTGGTGAACATTAAATCTGTTAATACATGTAAAATGCTTAGAACAGTGGCTGTTATGTAGTATGTGCTCAATAAAGTATAAGCCATTATTATGTGCCTGGTGCTATTCTGTGGCAGTACCCTGGCTGGGCTTATTTGATTGGGAAAAGGTACCATTGAACCAGTTTTTGTAATTATATGTGAGCAGGTGCTTAGGTGGGTAAAAGTGATGTTTGAGAATACCCTTATCAAGAAAGCCTTTCTGGAGATATGGTCCATTTTTTGGCATCATTCTTTTAAAAGTAGAACCCACACTCTCTGTAATTCACTCAATACACTTCTGTACACTCTTGGGCACAAAGCCTCCTATTTTCTCTTGCATTCACCTAAGAAAGTAACTAAATTAGTTTGCTGCGGCTGCCATAACAAAATAGCACAGACCAGGTGACTTTAACAGAAATTTATTTTCTTACAGTTTTGGAGCATAGAAGTCCAAGATCAAGGTGTTGGCACTTTTGGTTTCTCCTGAGGCCTAGGCTTGAAGATGACCACTTATTCACTGCGTGCTCACATGATGTTTTGTACATGTGTGTCCATGTGTGTCCAAATTCCCTCTTATAAGGATACCAGTTAGATTGGATTAGGGCCTTCCCTAAAATGGCCTCACTTAAACACTCCTCTAAAGGCTCCTATCATTAAATACAGTCACAGTCTGAGGTACTGGGGGTTAGGAGTTCAACATGTGAAATTTGAGGAGACAAAATTCAGTTTCTAACAGTAGCCTAGGACAGGTCAAGTTCTAAAGTTCAGTCGTTGGTGAGAAGCTATTTGCTCATCTTAGGAAGTTCCTATGGACCAGAAAATCCCAGGTCAAAGATTTCATGTCTTCTGTCTGGATCGGCAGGAAGTGGAGTGTGAGACAAGGAGGGGGCCTGGTGTGGTTTCTGGTGGAGATGTGGGGGGGCACCAGGACACTGTGTAAGAGACGGGACCCTTGCTGTAATTGCCCGTTTCTATGTGTGCAAGTCCTCTAGACTGTTATTTTCTGGAGGGCAGGGACCATTTCTATCTCGTTCATCTTTGAATTTCCCAATGACTGGCACATAGTTGGCATATTTGTGGAATGAATGATTCACTTTTGTAGACTTTTCCCTATGTGAAAGCTACTTTCCATGTAATGAAAGCAAATTCTTTCTGCATCTAGAAACCTTCAACATCCTACAATCTTGATCTTAAAGAGGTCTTGTCTTATTTTTTCTCTTTGGAAATGTTTGATGCTCACAGATGTAGGTACCGTTTATGACAGGCTTACCATGCTCCAGGCACCATGCTGAAGGCTTCACAAATATCTCACTTAATCCTCATGGCAACCCTGTAAGGCGGGTGCTACTTTATTCATTTAATAGGTGAAATATCCACCATTCAGAGAGGTGAGCTCCCTGCCCAAGTCACACAGCTGGCAAGTGACTGCTGGATCAGCGTGAACCACGAGACTTTTCTGCCTCACAAACAGCATTCCTGGCTCAGATTCGTCAATTCTTATAGTCCTTCAAAAATGGATTCCCAGGCATAACCAGGCCTCCTGACTATTTAAGTCAAGTGACCATGAAAAATTGAAGATTTGATTCATAAAAGTATTAAGAGAAGGTATACACTCTTAAGCCAAATAATGGGAACACTGTTTTACAAAAACCTTTGCTTAGAACCCATGATTCTAGGGAGGAAACTTCCAAGTTGCACCAAGCTTCATCTTCCCTTTCTTTCAGCATTTGGTCTGTGGGGGGCAGACAGGGTGTTTAGGTCCACACGCTGAGACGAAAATTCACAAAAGGAAACTTGTTTGTATTTCTTTTGTCAACCAGACTTGAACTACAAGATTTTTCTTCTTTTCTTTTCTTTTGCTTTGCTGCTGCTTCTTTTTTTTTTTTTTTTTAAGCCAATTTGACTTATTGTCTTAATATTGTGTAGACACAGCCCTGGTGATACCCTAGGATGAGTTTGGTATTCTTCAAGATCTAAACACAATGGGGGTGACTTAAGGACAGAGTTTCAGCTTCGCTTCTGACTCTCCTTGGTTTTGTGGGTTTAACTTAATGTTATTTGAAAGTTTTTTTGTGTGTGTGGTTGAATATATACTATAACTTGTTCTTTTGTGACAACAAGATTTATACTGGCGGTGTCTCTCATACCACTGGAAACTGGAAGGAAAACTACAATGTGAACCTCGGAGAGTTTTAAAAAGACAGCAGCTATTATTCGGTGGTGAGGGGTTCAAGCTGCCCTTGAGCCTAGTCACAGGGTTGTGCTCGATCCTGGCTCACCAGTGAGGTCAGTGTGCAAATAGTCTGTCAGATATTTAATATATCATATATGCATTTCGACCAATTCCCTGCCTTCTTCTTAATTAAGATTTCTTCAGTGAGTAAGACTCCAGGGGAAAGAAAAGGATCTGATGGAACTGTATTAAATGCCAATTTACTTCCCAAGTTTCTGAGTTTTTTCACTTAAATTAACTTGGCCTGAAAGACGAAGGGATTTGAACAAAATATAGAAGGTAGTGTTCCATTTTGTATATCATTTTGGCTCCAGGGAGCTGCTCCTGCTAAAAATGAGCCTGTGAGATGTAGCTGTTTTATGCAAGGGCTAACAATACTAGTCTTTTATAAATCATAAATCCTCTTAACCTCAAACAGTTTGGAGCCACCAACTGTAATCTATAAGGTTCCAACTCACAGGGTTTTCATTTCTTCTCAGTGCCTTTCAGGCCATTAAGCAAATATTTATATGAAGTTCTCAACTATTAGAGGATTTAAAATCATTTTGTGTGGAATAGAAATTTCTGGTCTATACTTCCTCAGTTGAATTTTTTGATATGAGTTTTATGCTTTTCCTTTTGTATTTTCTGTAGTTTTGACATCCGTTTGATTTAATTTCTTTTAGATATAATTTGTAATAGACAAACCTTTTTTTTTTTTTTTTGTTATAATAGTTTATTTTCAAATTGGTTTACATATAACACCCAGTGTTCATCCCAACATGTGCCCTTTTTAATGCCCATCACCCCCTCTCCCCCCTCCCTCATCCCCCTTACCCTCAGTTTTTTCTTAGTCTTTGAGAGTCTCTTATGTTTTATCTCCCTCCCTCTCTGTGTCTTTTTTTTCTTTCCCCTCTTCCCCTCCCCCTGGTTTTTGCTTAGTTTCACAAAGTCCACCTATTCGTGGAAACATATGGTATCTGTCTTTTTCTGACTGACTTATTTCACTTAACATAATAGGAGCACGTGTAATAGACAAACCTTTGATAGATTTTTTTTTCTTTTGGATGAGGAGAATGGTGAATAAATTATCATTGCATAATTCTTTCTTTTGGTGGTTATTCCTGTACCTTGTGTTTCTGGTTTTGAAAATAAATAGGAATCAATAATTATTACCTAACACTCTGTAGCAATTAAGATCCTTTAGCATAAGCAATGAACAACTAGAAAACTTGAGCAGAAATGGAGTTTATTGGATACTTACAAAATCAAAGAGGGGGCTAAAGGATTGAACCCTGATGAGTAGAGAAATATGAGCAAAACTGTCAGGTTGGGAGCAGGAACTATTGAACAAACCCATCAGGTTGCCACTATGGAATGAGACAACCAGTGAGAAGCAACTGTTTATTCCCTTCCTCCCTCCCTCCTGTGTTATCACTCTGAGCAGATTCACTGCAGTCCTGGGAGACAAAGTCTGATTAGCATGGCTCCATCACATGCTTATTCTTGTCCTAGAGAAAGGCAGGGCCTGTTTTTTGGGATCCCCCAAACCTCCAACGCTCCATTTAATGGAATCTCTCTGAAAGGAAATAGGGCACTGTTAGGAAAGAGAACTGAATGCTGAGCAGCCAAAAACAAATTCCACTTACTGCTTAACATCACACTTTTAGAGAAATAAGCAAAAAAAAAAATCCATTCTCTTCTCAAATCTAATGCAGGAACTCCAAGAAATTCAATAAGTCTCTTTGCAAATTAATTTTACCTCAGTGAGAAGAATCTGATCATCTTAGATTCAATTCAGTGAAACAACTGTGAAATCCCTTTGGCTTCAAAGCGGAGAGGATCCCGGGAACAATACCCTTGATTCAATTCCACACTGTAAGCTGGGCAGTTTAGAAGAATGGCCTGGGTTTTCTTCCAAGTCCTAATGAAAGTTAATGATCAAGAACTGGGCTACATGCTTTTTTATGGTTGCTTATTATGAGCTATTTAACTTTTACAGCTTTATTAAATGTTTTATGGGAAGGTTTATTTCATGTTTTATTATGGCTTTGTAGGATGGCCATGTTTGGCCAAGAAGCCTGACAGATGAGCACAAATGTTTTGCAAATATCGCTGGTAAGCAGTTTCTGGGTAAAATCGTGTTTCATTTTGACATTTTGTGAAGAGTAGGTGGGAGTGTTCTCTTTAATGAAGCCCAGTAGGGCTGGGTGATATGACGGGAGGGGAGTAGAAAGTAGAAGGAGCATGCCCCACATTTTGATATTTTAGGTGGAAAAAATTAATTAATGAAAATAAAATGTGATAGAAGTCCACTTTGGCTGAAAGTGAACATTTGAGTTAAGAACCCCTCCCCCTACTCAAAATACATCTAGCTGATATTAAATATGCTTTATAAAACTAAAAATAATATTTTACAGTGCATTTATTTCACTGTTACAATAAACTTATGTACACTGTTACTATAAACTACCATTACTGGGTGTTTAAAGCCTTTTTCTAAGTATCTGACATGCAATATCTCATTTAATCCTTATAAGAAGATACTAGATGAGTACTAATATTAACCCTAGTTTATAAATGGGGAAACTAAGGCTTTTAGACGTTTCCCAAGTCTCACTCCCAGTCCAACTTATTTCCCGCTCTGTCACAGAGACCTAACTGCCTGGTGATTTGACGTATGGGTCATTCAAGTTATCAGTGGATCTTTGAGATGTCTTTTTTCTTATTTTTCTACAGACAATTTAGAAACTATTGTGGACATGCATTCTAAGGCTATAGTCACACTGGCTAGATCTCAAGTTTGACTTGTGAATACTCTTTCTATCCTCACTTGACTACAGGTCACTATCTTTTTAGAAAAAAAGCTCACATCTCGAAATTCTTGATTCCCACTTGCCACCTTTGCTGGGAAATATGGCCAAAAGTTGAACTTTTCCCTGAAAAGCAAGAATCTAGCTACTTGGAAATCAAAGCCTCATGCAAAGAATTCCTAAATACTTGCCTAATTTTTATCAATAATCCAAATTTTGTTTTTCCCTACCAATTTTGTTAATGTTGCAATGGGGAGTCAGCTGAAATGCCATTTCTTTGTAAAAGCACCCCACATTACCCCCTAGAGAACTTGGCTTTGTGTAACATCTCATGTATGTAAAGCATAACACAGCATTTAACCTGTCATTAATTGACTGTGATGGACACTTTACATATGTTGTAACACTTCACTTAATTGTCACTACAATACTAAGCGGTGACTATTATCATCTCCTTTTACACATGATAAAACTGAAGCTCAGAGAGTTTACAAGGCAGATATGGGTTTCAAACTTAGGTCTCTGTCTCCAGAGACCTGTCTCCATCAGGTGAAATGAACACCTGATATAAACATAGGAGTCAAAGACTTGAATTTGATCACTTTTGGCTGAGTGATTTTTAGGTATGTCCTTTTACCTCTTGAGCCTTAAAGGTGTCACATTTGTAAAGTAAACTTATGACACTGTAATTAACTCACAGGATGGCTTTAAGGATTACATGGGATGTGAGAGCTCTTTGTAAGCTTCAAAATATTATACACAATTAGTGTTTCCCTTGTGCTCTACTAGCAAAGTTCACTTTATTTTGTTTCGTGTGACAAAGGGAAAGTTGAAGAGCTTTGCCAATAAATACACATTTTATTTACCTCCCTATCTCCGAGCACATAATTAACAGCTGGCTGGCGTGTTGCTGTGAATTAGGATTAAGAGGCTCTATAACTAACTGCTCAAGCTTCTTGATAGTTAGTTGATCATGTAACACCAAGCAATTGGCTAGTCAATTGATTAATATTTAACTAATGACTTTGGATTGTTTTATTAACCTAGGTATTTTTGGTTTTGTATCTTCAAACTTAATAGCTAGACACTAATTGATTTGTTCATCAAACATTTATGGAGTTCTTACTTAATTCAAAGTAGAAGATAGATATCCAGAGATAAAAAATACTTGGTCCTTGTTTCCAAATAGTTCCCAGTCAAGTTAGGAAACAGACAAGTAAAAAAATTTAAAAATTGGCTCTGCAAAGGTGCATTAGGTACATTAATAGATGCATAGATTTAGGTGCTGTGGGGGAAGAGAGGATTGGAGTCTAACTCTGACATTTGTCCCAGATGTTAGAGGTTATGATGGACCTGAGTCTGGAATCATCCGTGAAAGTTTACCACGCAGAGAGGAGGGAGAAAAATTTGAGGCAGAGGAAACGATGCAGGTAATACAGACATGGAAGTGTGAAAATGAATCATATATAGCGGGATTGAAAGTAGATTGATAATGACCCATTAGGATGCCTATGAGGATGTAGTTAGAGCTTCTCTCCTAAGAGTAGGAGAATTAGGGGCAAATTTATTAAGGACTTGGAATTCCAAACTGAGAAACTTAGATTCTCTCTGCATTTAATGACACACTAAAGGACTATAGGCAGGCAGGTAAATAACATAATCAAATTTTCATTTTAGAAAGAATTAAAATCAAACTTTTATTAAACATCTACTATACACTCTGTGTGAAGCTGTGACAGACTAGAGATAAAATATATTGAGGATTCTGATTTTCTGGAACTTATAATAGAGTGCATGGAGGGGACTGTGGATTTTTCAGCCCTTGATTAGAGGATAAAGGCACCAGGGTGGAGAAATTCACCTCTCAGTCCATTAGAGCAACAGAAGAAGGTAGCCTGGTGGATTATGGAGTTTGAGCAAGAACTGAGCACATCAGTTTGTGCCCCTCCTGTACCCTGCCCCAAAGTATGTGATAGGGGGACTTTTCCAGACCTTTGTAAGTGGGGCAAGTGCAAATCACATACCCTATTATTAACAAACATTAATTATATAGGTCTCCCCTACTTTCAGGAGAAGAAAAATCTCTGAGGAGTATGAAAATACACTCTGTAAAAGAGGAATCCTCAAGGTCTGTGTAAATTTATGGCAGAAAAAAGAAACACATTTCTTTGTGTTGGATTAGAAGATAAAGATCATTATCTTTAAAAATTATTTTTTAATGGGAACTAGAAATTTTTTTTATAATATTCAAATTGACACGGGCTTTTTAAAGATAAGAGCAGAGAATAATGAGAAGAGAACATTCTGAAATGAAAATGCAGAAAGATAAAATGTGAAGACAATATGTTGAGCAGAAAAGAGAACTAGGCAAGATAAGGAAGATGCAGCAACCAATTTAGTTAACTAACCTCCTTACTCCTCTTTCTGAGTCTGCGCTCCTACTCTCCACTCCCACGCTGGGGGAAGGGCACATGATTTGCCCTGCTCACAGTTGATTGGATGAGGAATGGGCACATGACCCAAACTTGGCCAATCAATTCTTTTCTTCTAAAAAGTTGGACTTGAGACCCAGAAGTGCTATGCAGGCTTGGATGGTGCTGAAGGGAAAAGGTAGACCTACCTAGAGGGCCATTTCCTTTTCTGTTAGTGGAGAAATAAAGATCTGAACTCTAGAGAGGAATGAAGTAAGAAGATGAACAAAGAAAAACAGAGACAAGAGACCACAGAGTCTGGAGAGAGATAGACACAGAGAGAAAGTAGCTATCTTGGTCCCTGACAACTTTCCAGTTCCTCATTCCAGTCTCCCATGAGGCCTCACAAGACTTCCTGACTTTGGGTTCTATGAATTACACTTGTATTATTTTAAAAACATTCCACTTTTGGCTTACCCTAATTTGAATGGGATACTATTATTTGCAACCAAATGGTCCTTGACCAAAAAAGCAGGATTACACGAATACAAAAAACAAAACAAAACGAAAAACCCAGTACTAGTGTAGACTTCTGTTTTGAAAGTCAGCAGGAGAACAGCTTCTACTGCAGAATTTCTGATTTCCCACAAAAATACATATAAATTAAAGGATTTAGAAAACGAGTCACAAGAACGTTGAAAATTTAGACTTGTAGTCAACCTAATTCCAGAATCAAGAGAGTTGATTTTTACTATTCATTTGGCTTAACCTCTCAATGGCATTTGTCTGTGTGGGCTATCCCCTCTCTCCTGAAGCATTTTCTTTCCTTGGCTTTCATGACTATATTCTCTGATAGTTTCCATGTCTCTTTAGCTACATCTTTTTCCAGTTTCCTTGTTCCTTCTTCCCTACTTAACCCTTTAATAATTTCCTTTAGGGTTATTCCTGGGCATTTTTCTCTCTCACTCTACTCAGGGTGGTCATGCTCATGGCTTTTGTTATTACCCGTATGCCAATGATTTTGAAATCTAAATGCTCAGTCCATAGCCCCAAAGTATACAAACAACTTCCTAATAGAAATATCCACTGGGATGTTATGACAGTATTTCATAGGTAACCCACATCAGTCTCTTTCTAACCAAATCTGCCCCTTCTTCAATAAATACCACCTTTTCATCTTCCCAGTCATTCAAACTAGAAACTTGGAAGCTATCTTGAAATATTTTCCTTCCTTTCTCCTTATATATTCAGTCACTCACTAGGCCTTATTGTGAAGATGATAGAAAAAAAAAACAAAGACACCCCCCCAACTAACCCTTGATTTGGTGCCAGCAACCTCCAAACTTCATCTCCCTTCCATGTTCTTCACCTCTAGCACAATCCTAATAGGCTCACACACTTCCTGGTAAAGTGGAAAGCCTGTGTGTGTGTGTGTGTGTGTGTGTGTGTGTGTGTGAGAGACAGAGAGAGAGACAGAGAGACAGAGAGACAGAGAGGAGGCATATGCTGAGATAAAGAACTCCAATAACAGTGGATAATGGAAATTGAGTTCTAAATAAACACTATGACATCACAGTATCAGAGAACAAGATGATGAGTGTAGAGAAAGCAAGGTATTCAATGAAATTGTGATAGAACCTGAGGACTGAACTGGAATGAAGCACACCCACCTAACCTTACCTCTCCATACCACACCACCACACCACTAGCAGCAGCAGCCCACAGCTGTACAGCTATAAAGATTTTTCCATCATATGACAGAATATAAATCCTGTGCGATCCACATACTGTTTGTGGGCAAACTCTGTCTGAAAACACCTTTCTATGTTTAAGATGAATAAAGATGGAAAATGGAAAGAACCATATGGAACTTATGAAAAAAATATGGTAGAATAAGGGAAAGGGACAAGTGTTGGAAGACACAAAGGAAGAACCTATTTCTGAAAATGATCTCTTGCACTGTATTAAGTATAGGCAAAGCTGATGTTAAAAATAAGATAACCCATAATACAGTGTTTCAAAGAAGATGGAGGTTTATTCTCTTTTCATATAAAGGTCTAGAGGCAGGATGGTCAAGAATGGGACAGCAGCTCTAAGAGATGCCTTCTATCTTGTTACTCTGCATTTAGAGAAATGCTAAAACTGTGGTTCAAATCAGCGAGCAGTCTTTGGACTTCTTGAAAACAGTCAGCAATAAGACAAGTACAGACATTGGCAATGTTTATCTTCACGGATTTTGCACTAACAATACTTAACATTAATCAGGAGCAAACAATTTTCAGATTGTACCTATCTAGGCACACTTTGAGTAGCACTGCCTTAGTGGGTCTTCATTGCATGTTTGATCCTGACTACTACCATGCTGTATACAGAGAGATACAAGAAAATTCTTCAGGAAGACCAGGCAGCAATTGCACTAATATAAAATTCATAAGGTAAAATGAAATAAAACAGAATATGATAAAAAATTAGAAAGATAATAGAAGGAGATGAAAAAGAGAAAAGAAATGATGAGCTAAACGTATTGTTGGAAATAGTTCAACAATAACCTTGAAATCTGCGTCGAAGGCAATAGAGAGCATTATGAATGCAGTACAAAGTCCAGGAAGTGCTGTAAGAGACATACCTGAGTCGTTCTCCTATAATGCAGAAAAAAAAAGCTCAAAGGAATTTAAAAGTTGAAAGGGAAAATGACTGATGTGAAAGCCAACAACAGAGAACCAAAAACCAAATAATCACTCTCCTGGAAAAAAAGGGGAGAAAAAAAAAGCAACCCAAAATAGAATCAAATTATTAATTAGAGACATAAGACAAAACAATCTTAACTGAGATGAAGTGAGACATGTTTAAGGATTTAAAAGCTCACTCCATTCCAGGAGAAAATCAGTGAAAATGTAATTAAACCTACGGTCATCCAGATAAGATTTCTGGACTAGAAGGATAAAGAAAAATCCACTGAAAAAACCCAGGCAGAAAAAGCCAAATTGGGGAAAATCTACGCTTATTCTTTTTCATAGCAATAGATTCTATGGTTACAGAATTTTGAGGGAGGAAATAAAAAATAACTCTTACCCAGGAATTTTATATCCAACCAAATTATATTACTTTTTCATAGATAAAGTACTAAAATGTCATTGAATTAATTTGTTCTAAAATATAGCCACGTTTGTTAAATGTCAGGCCCTTTACACACAATGGCAAACAGGATATATATCTTTCTCAAGTTGGAAATATAAAACAAACAGTATTGTTAAATTATAAGTAATTTGGATTTAAAATTCAAGATTATATCAATGAAGACCATGAAATGAAGGAAACATGAGAGAAAAGTAGGGGATTAAAAAGATACTTTCTCATTCCTAAGATAAAAATAACTAGAGGTTAAAAAAATGCTTTTGAAAATTTTATAAGTATCAATTTATAGAATTAATAATAGGAAATCTTTAGAATAATACAGTACAAGATTACAGATCATATATGTTAGTTTTAATCAAAAGCACCCATGGATAAATTTGCTTAATTAAAAGAGTCTCAAACTATATTAAAATAATCTAATCATCTATGTATTGGTAAGGAACATATATAACAAAAGCAAAGAGCAAAATTATTAGCAGTGGTAGATGTTGAAAATTTAAAGAGAAAGAAAAAAGATTGTAATGTTAATTTCAAAGCAAAATTCAGGGAAAACATTACATATAACAAATAATTAACTTTGACATTCAATAAAGGTATAACTATCATGAACCTTTTCTTGCTGAATGCTATCATATTGAACTAAAAAAGGCAAAGACAATTAGAAATACAAATAAAGTTGAATGAGTATGTCCTGGAATCGTTTTCTCTCAACCCAACCCCAGAAAAATGAAATAAAAGATATATTTAAATATTAAACTAATAAGAATAATATTTGAAAGTAAGAAGATAATTTATATTGGCCCAAAGGCCAATCTATAGAAGAAAATGGAGAGTGGAGATGTCAGCACTAAGTTAAAACTGCTTTTGCGATAAGCCACCTATCGGCAGAAACCCAAACTAGAAAGCCACAAGTCATAAGAGGACTTTAAGCTCAGGACACAGGGATGAGAATTCTGTTGCAGAAGATGAACTCACAACCAAACATCACCGAATTTATGAGAAACAACTACACCTCATCAGGGTCTATCAAGCCTAAAAAATAGAAACAATTTCAGCTTAGGAAATAGAGTTAGTAAGCCAATCAGTAGAGGACTTTAAATAAATAAGTTAAGATCTTTATAGAGATAAAGGAAGAAATCTTGGGATAAGAATAGGGCTTATAGAAAAAGAGCAGGTTGATAAATCAGTTTATCTGTACCTATATACCATCTATATATCTCCTTTTAGAGACCTAAGCGAAAGTATGTGTGGACGTATGTATGTGCATGGGTGTCTCTGTATACGAAAGGAAGTAAAAACGTATAGTAAATAACATGCTGGATAGAGCTAAAGAACAAATCAACAATGGGGTGCCTGGGAACTCAGTTGGTCTGACTCTTGATTTCTACTCAGGTCATGATCTCATGGTGAGTGGGATTGAGCCCTGCCTATGTCAAGCTCTGTACTGACATCATGAATCTCCTTGGGACTGACTCTCTCTCTCTCTCTCTCTCTCTCTCTCTCTCTGCCCCTTTCCTGCTCGCATGTGGGAACGTTCTCTCAAAATAAATAATTTTTTTTAAAAAGAACAAATCAACAAACCAAACATCTTAACTGAGGAATTCTTTTCAAAACACAGTACAAAATAATAAAGGGGTAGGAAATGGGGGTGGGGGGGAGTTTAGAGAATGGAAATGGATCCAAAAGTTCCAACCCTCACCTAGTAGAAGTATCATAAAAACAAATTAGCGAAAATAAAGGAGAGAGAATGTTTGAAGAGTTCACCAAGTGACAAACCAAATAGAGAAAAAATTACACTTTAGGGTGTTATAAAACTTTAGAAAGATGAAAGATAGAAAACAATTTCTAACAGCTATGAGAGAGGAAGTTCAGATCACCTGCAAAGAAATGACTATCAATTTAAAATAATTTTTCACCAATAATCTTGGAAACAAGAAAACAATTGAAAATATTTTCAAAATGTTTGTGGAAAAATTTATTGAATCTGGAATTTGATATCTAAGCAAACTTTCATTCTATAGTAACGATAAAATAAAGACATTTTCAAGCAGACAAGGATACATAAAGTTAACTAAGGAAGGACTCTCTTAGCAGGAGGGGGAGAACTAGTAGGTAATAAACTCCAGCAAGAAGACAGATGAATCCAAAGATATAGTAGAATACAGGAATCAATGGAGAACAGAGAAAATGGTCTCAATACTTATTGTGTATGAAAAAAATCTAATTAAAAATTATTAAATTGTAACTAAAACTACATATGAGACCTTAGACGTAAGGAGAGTAGCTAAGAGAAGTAACTTCTTGTCTTCTTATTTGGGATGAGAAAGAATAAAAATACTGATTAGTTTTACAACATTTTGTAAAAATATACATTTGAAAGCTAACTAAAAGTAAACACCTGGTGAAGAAAGACAGTGAATAGCTTTAAAGCAATAGAGAGAAAATGGAACAAAAGATGTACTCAATCCAACCAAATGCTCAAGAGAGATGAAGCAATGACATGGTAAGAGAAAAAAGTAAAATGTAAAAATATCGGTAATAAAGTATGAAGTAGTTTTAATTACACATTTAACAAGATTGATCTAATACCAAGCAAAGAGCTCTGAATTCAACAAATAGGAACACAGCTTTTAATCAAACAGAACAGGTGAAAAAACTGATTATATACTATGCCACAGGGGATGCCTTGTCAAGCCTGATACTGCATAAGTCATGTTCACTGCAGTAAAATAAAAACAAAAGTTCACGATAAAAATAGAGCCTTCCAAAAGACCAGATATCTGGAAATTAAAACAAAACAAGGAAAACACGTCAACTTAATTCATGGATCTAATGGAAGTAAGTATTTAGAATAGACATAAAATAACATTTATAAGGTATTAAGCAAAATGGTATGTAGAGACAAATTTATATCCTTAAGTGGCTTGTTATACAACAAAATGTTTAAAAATAAACTAATCTTTCCATCGAAAGTGCTAGGAAGAACCCAGAGAAAATAGAAATGAGAAAATAAAGATAAAAACAAAATTTAATAAATTAGAAAAAAGCACAAATATCCAAACCAAAGTTGATTAACAAAACCAAAAACCAGTTCTTTGAAAAGTTTTATAAAGTAATACTTTGGGGAAAACTTTCTGGGAGAGAAGAAAGCACAGATAAATAGAATCTGAAATGAAAATGGAGGCATGATAATGCTCTAAAAATTAAGATATTATGAAAATTCTGTACCAAAGAATTTGAAACATAAGCAAGCAGAATATTTTAAGGAAAGTTTAAATTACAAAAATGAACTCAGCAACATAGGCCAATAAACATAAAAGAAATGGAAACAGAAGCCAAGGATATTTCCTAAGAAAAGGCACCAGACCCAGATAACTTTATGGGTGAGTTCCAGCAAATCTTCAAGGAATAGATAATTCTCATCTTATACAAACTGTTCCAAACAATATAAAAAGGTGGGAAACCACCCAACATATTTGTAAGGCTAGCTTAGAAATGATATCAAAACCAGACTGTGTTCATAAGTCAGATTTGGTGTACACTTTTTGGTTTGGTGTGTGTGCGTGTGTGCGTGTGTGTGTGTGTGTGTGTGTGTGTGTGTGTGTGTGTGTGTGTGATGTCTGTGTGTGGATTTTCTTCATAGGTAGTAAATTATGGGTTTTGTTGTGAACATAAATAGGAACTTTCTTCCTATTATTTGTTCTAATTGGTTGTCACTGCTTCACAGTAATTATTGAAAATAATTCTGAAAATCAGCATAACCTACTGGAGTTTGATAGAAAGGGACACATTGCCCTTGAAGGGATTTATTTAGTTTCGTGCTTAATTTCAATAGTTGTCTCATAACGTCAGGGTATGTAATTTGTATAGTGTAGACATATACTCTGATTTATGTGCTTTTTATTTGGAAAGGAAAAAAAAGGGATGAGAAAACAGTCTCTAAGGGCCCAGCCATCATGCATCAACATCCCCTTTCATCTTTCTACATGTTACAGATACTTCGTATGTAAGCTATAGAGAACTATACAGATGTTAGTCATTACAAGAATGGTCACTCTTCTGTGACAGGATTGGGAAACAGTTCTGTCTCCAATCCTAGGGAAATAAGTTTCTCTTCATATTTCCTTTTCTCTCCAGTGCTTTCTGAGACCATTGCTGGAAAAAGAACTAATATATGAGTTGCCACATTTTCTGTTCATGAGTTACTAGGAGATTGATTTGGCTCTGGCCAGGGGCACACAGTCTCTGAGCTACCATCTCCTTTTCTTGCCTTTGTTGTCTTTCACTTTCCTATAGACTCAGTGTTATAAATAGTGAACTGGCACCACATATATATGTAAAGTAGCAAAAAGGACTTGTAGCATTAGTCCTGGGTTCAAATCTTGTCTCTACAGTTTTCTAGTTGTGTGATTTCAGGCAGATTAATTAATTTCTCTGTCCCCCCAGCTCCCTATTTGTGAGTTGCAATTATTAAATATGTCATGGATGTTAAGGAGAATATAGAACATGCAAAATTATTTAGTGCAACTTTTCTTATGTATTGCCAGTATTCTATATATGTTTGTTCCCTTATACCTAATTTATAAGAAATCTTGGATCTAGATCACTTGATAAAAGTGTCTTTATGAAAAATTTGTTTTGAATTTCAAACAACCCATTTACAAGTTAATTTTAGAATCATTAGCAACAGGAAGTTTCCTGTAAAGTACTTACCATCATGGCACTTAAAATTTTGAAAAAATAATTAAACATAGTTACTAACCTACATGCTGTTTTGAATAAGAGCTGAGTCTTCATCTTCAGCGCTGTTGCACAGTAGACAATCAGATATTTGAAGAACAAAGGTGACATTTACGTGTATGTGATTGTTAACAAAAGGAATTAACCTGATTCGGCTCTTCCTAGTTTACAAAGCTCTTTCATTATCACAAATTTTATGTGTTCACCAAAACCCGGGCAGTAAAGTCAAAAAAATATCATCATCTCTATTTCATACTTGAGGAAACTTAAGTCTGAGAAGTTTTCAGTGACCGTCTTAAGGTCACAGGTAGAGCTTAGAACATAGGTTTTGCTGATTTTTTAAAATTCAGCTACTTTTCTCATGGTGTCTTATGCTTTGGGAGAGTGTGTGGAGTAAACATAGTAAGAATAAGGTCATTTGAGAGTAATTGGGCAATATCTTGGAAGTCTGAAAATGTGCAAACCCAGCAGCTCTCTCCTAGGTATATACTCTAGGGAATCTTTCTACACTGCATAAGGATGCATGAACAAGAATGCTTATTGGAGCATAGTTTGGTAATAGCAATAGTTGGAAGCAACTTACCATCCGTCTGAAGGAGAACAAATAAGTCAGCTATGTTCCCTTCATATGATGAAATGTTATACAACATTTGAAACAATAGGTTAGCCCTCAAAAACATGATATTGAGTGACAAAAAGAAATTTTAGAATGATACATGATAGTGTTTATGTAACATTTTTAAAAAGTGAAATGACAGATGCTATTTATCTAGATACCAGAGACTATTTATCTAGATACATATTTATGCTGGATACTATTTATCTAGTGAATACATATAACATACACTTGTTATAAGATAGAAAAATGTCAACTATAAGGATATATACCAATTTCAGCATAATGTTTGCTTCTGGGGAGGACAGAGGGAGATTAAGGAGAGCAAAGGGGGCTTTTATTTTATCTGTAGTGTTCCCTTTCTTTTATGTAAAAATAAGAAACTTGATAAAATGTTAACATTTGTTAATTTCTGGTATTGGGTACACGATGTGTTTTATTATTTTTTTCCTTTAATGTATTATTTAAGCTTTTCAAAATTAAGAAAGAGAAAAAATATTCACTTAGAATGGAGCAGTACACTATGGTAATTAAGAGATGAGCTTCAGAGACCATGTTTGAATCCCGGTTCTGCCCATTTCAATGCTGTTAAAATGAAACAGGTCTCCATACCACCACATTTCTCAATGCCTTTAATGTGCCTATGTGTACTGTGGGCCTTTAGAAGGAGAATATAGCATTTAGAATTTCCCAAACTCATTTGACCATGGAATAAGAGTTTATTAGAACCCAGTCTGATGGAGCCTGCCTTACAGATATTCCATATCTTAGTGTTAACTTAAATGATCTGTTGTCTTCAGTCTGGAAAGGATCTCCCTTCATCTCCTTCCTATTTAATCAATCTGTGTGTCTTTTCTACTCCCGCTATCTCTAATGAGATAGGTTCTGTTAAGATAGAAAGCAAGGCTCATTTGACGTGGGCAATTTTTTTTTTTAATGTTAAGGTCTTTTAAAAGAAATGTGTTTATTTCTCAGTAGCATTTGTTATTTCCAACTTTGGGCAACGTCTGTTAGATGTCTGGCCACAACATTAAATCCAATTTCCTCTTAGTTACTCAGAAATCCATTTTCATTTGTTTTGTTCAGTGTTCATGCTTTATAACAGCACGAGGATCTGCAAGGCTTAAGTTTCCTAAAGAGTATCTTAAGCTGTGTTTTCCACCATACCCATAGGTGGCTTGCTTATTCCTCAGGAATTTCCCTAAGAGATACTTCAGAAGGTGTCACACATGCCACACACATAATATAATCTTGTTCTTGTCCCTCCCACTTATCAAACCCTATAGGCCAATGTCCAAAAGTAGGATTTCTTTTATTTCAATGAACTCGTTTTATTTTACTCAAGGCTTACAGATCTCTGTTGTAATGCTGGTTTCGGCCTTGGGTGTAATCCTCAGCCTGAGTTTGGAGCTATAACCTGCACATTGGGAATTAAGGGTTCTATTCCGGGTTCTGCCTCTGACCTTGGTCTCCACTTGACCTTGGGTAAATTCAGATCTCCTGGAGGGCAAGCTATCCAGACAGAGGACATTTAGCTATGGTTTACCTTGGATTCGAAATGTTTCCCCCAATGATTTATGTCTCTGACATGGTCTCATTTTATATAACCCCAAATAAAGCCTCAGTTGTTTCCCTTGGCCTCTTCAAAATCACCAGAGCTGCTTACTCCATATATTCAAGTTTTGCAAAATTCCCCAGGATGTATCCCCTTATAAGTAATAAAGCCAGCTCTGCTTTGTCGATTAGCTTGGTGATCCTTTGGGCCTCTTTTGGGATTTTAGAACTTACGCTCTCATAGTAAAATGTGCCAAAACTGACAGATAGAAAATAAGAATCAGCTCTTTAGAAATGAGAGGGCCCCTGAACTTACTTGTTAGAAGTTGAGCCCTGAGCTCTAGGTCTTTCCATAATGAGCTCGGAGTACAGCATAAGCTGTATTAGGGCTCAGAGCTACAATGACCCTGGCCAAGTCTCTTCCCCACTGAGGATGTATAATTACTTTCAAAATGCCAACTGATTGGTTTTAAAAGCCATTGATAAACCTGTTGTCTTTTTAAATTAATTTGTCTGGTTGGGTCATGTCAGAAACAAACATATTTCAATGCGTACCTGTCAGTGCACATATAATATTCATTGAGCCCTTTCCATAACCACCACTTCGCAATGGAGGAGATAAGCAAAGGATAGAACCTTAGTCTATGCCTTCCAGGAATTTCCAGGATGGTTGAAGAAACTTAACCACAAGAAACAAATAAAGGATCAGTTAATATTCCTTAGTGTTGAGATTTGTGTGAAGGAAACTGGTGCTGCCAAGCATCTGACCACTATAGACTCTGAAAACAACAACGAAAATAGTATAATCCATTAATAAGCTTCAAAAAGAATCATTACAGTTAGCATTGTCTGATGTGTATATCTGTGTAAGGATGAGTGAGTATATTACTGAGGCAGTTGATGTACAGAAGAGATACAAGACTTAGATGATTTGGACTGTCACGATACCTCCCTAGTGCCTGGACAACTGTCCGTAGATGATGAATGTTTCTGATGCTTTGAAATTTTCATGAAATGTTGGGATGGATGAAAGACCCACAACACTGAGAAATAGAACAAGAATGGTTAACACCCTGGCCTTCATTCTTCTAGTCTTTGAGCTGATGGAACTTAGTTGTTGGATTATCTGTTCTCTGAAAACTCAAATTCATTTGTGCCTTGGCTTCTTCAAGAGAAATGCTTCTGAGATTCTTAACACACTGTGACAGGCCCCATCATGGCCACCTTCAAAGACCCCTTCCTTGTTCAATTTTGGATGACTTTCTTATTCTAGGCCCAAGTGACCAAAATCATTATTGATGTCCTGGCAGGAGCATTGCTGACATTTTTCCAGATTAAATAGGATTTAAATGTGATCATTCAGGTAGTCTGCTTTGAATTTGAGGGAACATGTTTCTACTTCATGGATATGAGGGGATCTGTACATACTCAGGAATGACAGTAAAGTTAAAAGCATTTCATATCACCCTTTCCTTTCCTGTTGATTTTTCTGAAGCTGTTTTAAAAAAATAATCTTGGACTGTTTCAAGTAGGGCCATTCTTCTCCTCAAATGTCAAGCTTTATTCTCAAAGCAGTATTTCTTGGATAAATATAATTCAGATCTGTGTCTACACAGTCCAGTGAAGTGGAGGGTTCAGATAATTCAAATGGCAAAAGATGTTTCCCCTCAATTATCCAAACATTTTAGGTGAATGTGTTAAAAGAATTTTGTCCGAAATTCTCTAGATCAAGAACTCAGTTTCTAATATTATTTTACATAAGTAAAGAGTGTATATATATTTTGTTAAGGGTTATTAACCATAAAATCCCCAGAATTGGAATTTTAATTCATTTTTTTCCAGTTTTCCGTAGAAAGAGAATTTAGCAAAACATTCTGTGTCCCTTTTTTACCCCGTCATATTCTCAGAAGCAGCTGCTGTTGCCTTGGCCACAGTACAGCATTTATTTGCTGATTTGGGGACATTTATGTCCAATGTTGGCTGAGCTGTGGGGATGTTGAACTTCTTGGAATACAAGGCTAAGAGCCATGGTTTGTGAGGCACCTGTGAGCAGAACACCCTTGCTAGTCTGTAAGCACAGACCCCTGGCTTTCCACTCAACACAGCCTAAACCAGAGGAGACTCCGGTGGCTTTTAAGTTCAACCGAGGTGGATAGACTAAGGCCAGGCTTTCACACACAACTTCCATGAAGCAAGGAGTCTCTCCTGGATCTAGAGACTCACTGCCTACACATTCTTATTTGTCTGACCAGCCTTTGGGCTTAATTGGGGAAAGAGAGACAGAGTTGGGTCAAAAGGACATTTCTGGACTCCTTCGGTCCTGATACTTTTAACCCAAACCCAATTCATCCATGAAGACTTACTGCTGGCACTCAGTATAGGAGCAAACTGTTTTCTATGCCTCCTGCCTTGGGAAAGCTGCCACGGTTTTACTTGATACTATCCTGAGAGCCTTGCTAAAGGATGAGAGAACACTAACAATGATGCAGTTGGAGGCACCACATCTGTGATTTAAGTCTCTGCTTTAAAGCCTTCAGTGGTGGCTTATGATCTAAAATTTCGTTTGTGACCTAGTCCCTGTCTACCACTACCATTTTCTCTCTCACAACTGTTTGCCTAGTACTTTATATGCCAGCAATTCCAAACCACCCCAAATCTCCATAGTCCTCAAACAAATCCATAGTATTTCTAGCCTTTTGGTGTTTTAAGTGTTCTTTCTATCTGAAATGTCCTCTTCCTGGTAAATGCTCATCATCTTTCTGCTGTAGCCCCCCTTGTCCCCTGTCTTATTGTTGAGACCCTACACAGGTGTCATTTCCAAGGAAAGTCCTCCCTGAGCCTGGTGTATCCAACCTTATCCCTGTTAGTGGGTGTAACACATACCACATTGTCTTGTAACGGTCTGGCTGTATGTCTGCCTCCCCCACATCAAGTCTGTTTTACCTTTCTTTTTCTGATGCCTGTCTCAGAGACTGGAGCACAGCAGACACCCAAAATAAATCCTGAGTACACTGAATGAACAAATAAGTATTCCTAGGTGGATAGGAGATAATGTTTTTGGTTGGGAGTTTTATTCAATGGTAGGTGGAGAATAAACATCATGGTAATAATAATAGTTATGTTCTATCTGAACAGCTATTATCTGATAAGTGTTTTTTATATGTGTAACTCTGACAATAATACTAGGAGGTAGATACCATGATTATTGCTATTAAAAGATAAGGGGATAATTATGATAATGATAATAATTATGATAGCAATACTAAAGAATTTAAAATAAAAATTATAAGAGAACCACATAAGAGAGAAGTTAAGTGACTTTCTTAAGACTACACATAATCATAAAAAGTAGAACTTGGAATTATTATTCAATGTTAATCATAATATGCTAAATCAATTACATTTTATAATTTGGAGACGGGTGTAGAAACTGGTCATGTTGGAAACCAGTTGAAATTCCCTCAAATGATTAGACTTTGAATTACTCTGCTGGGAAAACTCTAAAAGCAGTAAAATCAAGAAATAACTTCATTCAGTTTGGAGCTGGCAGAGTCCCTGTACACATGGGTTCCAAAGGCAGGAACAGCTTGTTAATTTGGCATTTAACTACTAGAAATTTCTCTTAACAATTATTACTGGGAAGAGTAGTTGATGCATAATAACGGCCCCTGAGTATTGCTTGGTCATGATATGCCTTCTGAATCATCAAAGAAAATTGAAATTATGCTCATTGTAAGTTTAGTATTGCCTGTATTATTATTCTTCAAAGTTTTTGTTAGTAATCTCTGAATAACATAGGTCCATTTAACTATCTAAAATATTTTCATACCCAGAACCCCTCAAAGAGAAAATTTATTATTATTTCAAGTCTGACTATTTTTCCTTAAAAGGTATGTAAGTGTTGATGTAATTTCTAAAATACAAATTCATAAGAAAATAGGAGCTCATAGTAGCTTTTGGTTATTAAATACTTTTCAATTAACAGATAGCATTTGCTCATTAATAAATTTTTTTTAATTTAAAATAGTTTATTTTCAAATTGGTTTACATAAAACACCCAGTGTTCATCCATAAAATACCTAGGAATAAACCTAACCAAAGATGTGAAAGACCTCTACACTGAAAACTATAAAAAACTTATGAAGGAAATTGAGGAAGACACAAGGAAATGGAAAAACATCCCATGCTTATGGATTGGAAGAATAAATATCGTTAAAATGGCAATACTACCCAAAGCAATCTACACATTCAATGCAATCCCAATCAAAATTGCACCAGCATTCTTCTCAAAGCTAGAGCAAACAATCCCAAAATTTGTATGGAATCATTAATAAATATTTACCAAGCATCTACCATGTGGACAGGTATTGTGTTGGGTACTGGAATTATAGATGTAATTAAAACAGATACAATTCTTGCCCTCTGTAATGAGAGAATCCATGAAAGTTTTGATGTTAAAGAACAGAATTCCTATTTTATTTTTTTTTAATTTTATAATAGTTTATTTTCAAGTTGGTTTACATATAACACCCAGTGTTCATCCCAACATGTGCCCTTTTTAATGCCCGTCACCCCTTCTCCCCCCTCCCTCATCCCCCTCCCCCTCAGTTTGTTCTTAGTCTTTGAGAGTATCTTATGTTTTATCTCCCTCCCTCTCTGTGTCTTTTTTTTCTTTCCCCTCTTCCCCTCCCCCTGGTTTTTGCTTAGTCTCACAAAGTCCACCTATTCGTGGAAACATATGGTATCTGTCTTTTTCTGACTGACTTATTTCACTTAACATAATACCCTCCAGTTCCATCCATCTGGCTACACATGGCCCGATTTCATTTTTTCTCATTGCCACGTAGTAGTCCATTGTATATAAGTACCATAACTTCTTTATCCATTCGTCAGTTGATGGGCACTTGGTCTCTTTCCATGATTTGGCTATTGTCGAAAGTGCTGCTATGAACATTGGGGTACACGTGCTCCTATGCAGAATTCCTATTTTCAAAGATAAATGCTATCGTGGTTAAGACTAAGACTCCAAGGTCAAAATAAATAAATGATACAACTGAACAAGCAAACTGCTAAGTACAGAAAAGGAAGAGTGATTTGACTTGGGAACTTGAGAGGCAAGAAAATGTGGATATTGCTTGGGGTTGATAGGTAGGCAGGGAGCATGTGGTCTTGTAATGGGAGAGATGCTTTGGTCAGATTTTGGGGTCCTAAGAAGTTTGGGCAGTAACCTGTAGAGTGGATGGAAAATAGACTTTTGTCTGTATGCCAGTGCTTTGGTACTGGCTGCATGTAAAGCAATTTGGGGGAAACTTTAAAACATCCCTTCTTCGCTTCAGAGAAAGTAATGTGAATGATTTTTTATATCCTCTGATGGTGTTGGAGAAAGAATGGCCACTGCAGCGCAATGAACGCATTTGCCACCCATCTGTGGAAAATGGAAAACCATCAATTAGTCAATCAATCAACAAATATTTATTGATAATCTTCTATCTTGGATAAAGTATTGTGCAAAACTGGGCTTGGCGCTATGAAAATAAAGAGGTCCAAATGTCTAATGTCTGAGTATATAAAATATGAGACATTGTTCTTACAACATAGCCGAGAAGAAGTATATCCATGGTGTACTCAGATTGCAGTAGAGGCTCAAGAAGAAATCTTGACTTTTCTTTATGCATCAGGCTTTGATGTATGGAAAATATGTTAGTTTCCTGTAGGACAATTCAACAGCAATGATGGAGAGCTAAAGAGAGCTCTTGCAACATCACTTAAATGTCTGGTGACAAGACATAATCAGGGCATTGGGGAGGGAGGTCAACAGCCTGAAACTATTATCCAAGCAGGCACTCAGTAAGAGTGCTGGCCAGACAAAGTGCACATGAAGAAGTATGGGCTATGAATTAAAGTTTTTAGGGTCTCCAATTCCCTTCTCACTAAGAACCTTCAAGTCAAGGGTCCAAAGTTGAATTGGCTCTGGCTATGGATTGGCAGTTCACTTAGACCACTGGAGAGCTGGGATTTATTTGCTTTAAAGTTTTCTCCAAGACTTGTTTAATAGGCAGATGTAAACCTATATGTTCTCCTTCCAACAACTCTTGGATCCCTGTGTTCCTTGATGCTTGCACTGCTTTCCCAGGGTGTCTTTAGCAACATAATCTTCACTTTGCTGAAGGAGAAGGGCCTTTGGCTTGCATGCTTTCCCACCACCCTGTCAGTTATTACGTCTGTTTTCTTGAAATGGCTTGCTCCAAATTGTTTATTTATTATGGACCTTGTGGTCAGCTGCAAACATAGTTTGCAGTTTTTTTGGTAACATTTATTGTTTTCATCTGATTAAAGAAAAATACATGCCAAAGCTTGAAAAATTGAAAAATACAGGGAGGTATAAAAATGAAAATTCAAATTGCTCATAATTCCATTATCCAGAGTTTATCACTATTGACATTGTAGAATATTTTCTCTCAAGCTTTTTGGTGTATATATATATATATATATATATATATATATATATATATATAAACAAAAATTTAATGGCTATAGAATTTTGGTTGATTCTGATTTTTTTTCCATTTTAACTAACATAAGTACCTAAATCTTTATCCATATTTCTTTAGGAATAGATTTCCATGAATGGAATTAGAGTCTTGATTATATAAATATTTTGAATGAGTTCTGATAGATACAAATATACCAGTTTAAATCTCCACAAGCATAATAATGCTAGTATTCTTTCACTATACCCTTACTACCATTGTATATTATTAATTTCAATTTGATAATTTAATAAACCAAGAATAATTTTATTCTTATTTTAAATCCTGTTTTTTTGATTACTAGTGAATTTTATAACCTTTGATAGAGAAGTGATTCTAGAAGTCTTGGTCCTTATTTTTCTCTACTTGTCTTTATTATATTCTACTGATGTTGAGCTCCTGGCTTCTCTAAGTAGGGCCTCTGCACCTTTTTTGATCCATATGACATATTAACTTTCTGCACTGCATGTTTTCTCTTCACTCAACAATCATGCAGTCATGAAATATTTATTGAGAATCTAACATATTTTAGGCTTCTGAAAGATAGAGAGATAGATAGATGAAAATTGAAGATCCCTGACCTCTAAAATCTGATTGTATAGAGACAACACACACACATAACCTGAGAAACAAAATGCAGTGTTTTGATGCCATGTGGTTGACAAGACCTAGTCATTTTCTTTAGAAAGCTTAGACTCTTATTGGCTATAGAGAACAGTATAAGAGTTACTATAATATCATAATACGGCAAGTCAGAAGCAGCTTAAAATAGTGGCTAAGGACGTGTCTCTGAAGCCACTGTCTGGGTCACATTCTGACTCAACCACTAACTAACTGTACTCTGTGATTATGGGCAGGTAAATTAGCCATTTTGTTCTTCAGTTTCCTTATAGGGAAAATAGAGGCAATAATAGGGTTGTTTCGTAGATTCATGCAAAGGATTTGGAGCAAGACCTAGTATTTAGTGAGTGATCAATATATGTATCATTTTATTTTAAGAGATATGATATGGAAAGTACAGTTTTGTTATTGAAATGTATAAGAGGGGCTTTTTATCTAGACTTACAGAGTAGGATCAGGGGTACATGTGTCAAGGAAGCTCCTTTTGGAGAAAGAAACAGTTACCTGAAACCTGAAAGAACAGTGTGCAATGTGACACATTTGGGAAAGTGCAACAGATTGTGTAAGTGTATGACAGTATCGCTTCTATGATGAGGGAAGAGCAGATGCAAAGTTTCAGAAAAAAGAGGATGAATGGCTTTTAAAGTTCAGTGTTATTGGAATATAAAGCTTGAGGGTCTTTCAGTTATTTGTTGTTGTGTAAACGATCTCAGAATTCAGTGGCTTTAAAATACAATGGTTAGGAAAACAACAGTACAGTGACACCTGGGTGGCTCAGTTGGTTAAGCTTGATTTCAGCTCAGGTCATGATCTCACAGTTCCTGGGACCATTGACAGTGCTGAGCCTGCTTGGGAGTCTCTCTCCCTCTTCCCCTCTCCCCTCTCAAAATAAATAAAATAAATTAAAAAAAATTTTTTTCGTCAGAAACCACAGAGACTAGAAAATTTCATCAGAAACCACAGAGACTAGAAAAGAGTTAAATAATCTCTTTGAAATGATGATGTCATTAAGAAGACATAACAATCCCAAATGTGCACATACCAAAAACAGAGCATGAAGCAAAACCTGATGTAACTAAAGAAGAAATAGAAAAGTTCTCAATTATGGGAATCTTTTTTTAATTAATTAATTTATTTTGAGAGAGAGGGGGAGAGAGAATATGAGTGGGAGAGGGGCAGAGGGAGAGAAAGAGAGAAGCCAAGCAGGCTCAGTTCTGTCAGCGCACAGCCCAACACAGAACTCCATCTCATGAACCATGAGACCATGACCAAAGCCGAAATCAAGAGTCAGAGGCTCAATCAACTGAGCCACTCAGGTGCCCCAGTTATGGTAATCTTTAATACTCCTTTATCAATAATTGATAAAACAACTAGAAAATAAGAATATAGTCAACTTTAACAACATTATCAATTGCTACAGAATATACAGACATTAAAAGAATACTAACGATGTTATGCCTGTAAATTCAACACCTAGGATGAAATGAACCAATTCCTTGAAAAACACACATTGCCAAAACTCATACCAGAAGAAATATAAAACACAATAGTCCCATGTATATTAAAACATTGAATTTGTGAGTAAAACCTTCTAGCAAAGAAAACTCTAGACCAGATGGTTTCACTGGCAAATTTTATCAAACATCTTAGGAGGAGACAATATCAATTCTATACAAACCTTTCCAGAAACTCAAAGATAATGGAACACTTCCCAACTTCTTTTATGTGGCTACTATTACTCTAATACCAAGACATACAAAAACATAACAAGAAGGAAAAAACCAATACCCCTCATGAACACAGGGGCAAAAATCCTCAACAAAATATTAACACATCAAATCTGGCTATATCTTTTTTAAAAAAGGTTATTGGTGTTTGTCCAGTGGTGTGCTATTAAGCAAATCATTCTTTGTACAAGAAAGCTCTTATTTGTAGTATTTTCCAATTTCCCTGGCAATTTGCATATTCTCACCATGGCAAATTTTAAGCTACCCATGTGAAGCTACTAATCACAGAGCTGGAAAGAGATGTACACAATCGGCTCTCGTGAGCCAGTGGAAGCTGGCATCTTTATCATAAGGAAAATGGGAAACATTTGAAGCTTTTAAGCAGGAACAGATTTGTGCCTTAGAATAATCGCTCTTGCTTCAGACTATAAAAAGGATTGGAGGTGGGCAAGGTTGGAGCCAGAATGACCACTTATGAGTTGCTAATTAGCATTACTAAGAGATGGTCATGGGCTAGGACTGGGTGGTGGAGGCTGGGATGGAGAAGGTGGACACTTATGAACTATTTTTAAGATGTAACCTCAATGAAGCATCAAATTGATTGTAGGGTATGAGGCAAAAACAGTCACACACCCCACCTAGGAAGGTCCTTGTCATTATCTTTGACAATCAGGGGCACACACCGCTACTCTTCGTGGGACAGTTTTCTTTTTCTGCAATTCCTCAGTTCCAAGACAATGGGTAGCTGTTAATCTATGAAACAACACTGGTTTGGTTTGGTTTTCTTTTGTTTTTGAGAAAGAGACTGTAAGCAGAGGAGGGGCAGAGAGAGAAGGGGACAGGGGATCTGAAGTGGGCTATGCACTGACAGGCTGACAGCAGTGAGCCCAACAAGGGGCTCAAACTCAGGAACTCTGAGATCATGACATGAGCTGAAGTCAGACGCTCAACCGAGTGAGCCACCCAAGAGCCCCCAACACTGGTATTTTTAAAAGTTTTACTCACAGACTAAGAACAAACTGAGGGTGAGGGGGTGAGGGAGGGGGGAGAGGGGGTGACGGGCATTAAAGAGGGCACGTGTTGGGATGAACACTGGGTGTTATATGTAAACCAATTTGAAAATAAACTATAATAATAATAATAATAATAAAAAGTTTTACTCAAAGTGAAGCTCTTGCCCTTCATGATCTTTCAGTTAGTTGCATCTTTAAGGTTCACTATTGAATGGCTACTTGCACCATGCACTGTTCTAGGTATTTGAGATATAGTTTTGAATGAAAATACACCCCTGTCTTTGTGGAACCTATATTCTAGCTGTGTGATGAAGGGAAGGCAGAGATTAAATGTAATGTAAAAGTAAGTGATATAAGGTGGCCAAAAGTAAAAATTATTTTATAAAACAAAAATGTGGAGTGCAGATGCATAAGGACACATGTACCCCAATGTTTACAGCAGCACTTTGAACAATAGCCAAATCATGGAAAGAGACTAAGTGTCCATCAACTGACAAATGGATAAAGAAGATGTGGTTTATATATACAATGGAATACTAAGTGGCAATAAGAAAGAATGAAATCTGGCCATTTGGAGCAAAGTGGATGCAACTGGAGGGTATTATGCTAAGTGAAATAAGTCAGGCAGAGAAAGACAGATACCATATGTTTCCACGCATAGGTGGATTTTGAGAGACTTAGCAGAAGACCATGAGGGAGAAGAAGACGGCGGGGGCGGGGTGTGGGGGAAGTCACAGAGAGGGAGGCAAAACATAAGAGACTCTTAAGTACTGAGAACAAATTGAGGGTTGGATGGGAGGTATGAGAGAGGGGAGAGGGGGTGACAGGCATTGAAGAGGCTAGATATACAGTTTCTTTGGCAAGAAAAAGAAGGAATATAATAGTTTTATCTGAGTGTGTGGAGTACCAAAGTGCTAGACACCTCATCAATGCTTACTTAGATAAGAAGTAAGTTAGACCAGCTTAAAGTTAGAAATTTTTTAAAACTAAAGCAGGCAGTGATGCTTTTGTTTGCTTATTTCTTTTATTTCTTTTTTTGGAGGGGAGGTAAAGGAGTAAAGAACTTTTAAACAATGACTGAACTGCTTGAACTACTTTGGTCATAGGAGTTCATCTTTGTCTTTTGAATTTCAAGGATAGAAATTTAATAATGCTTTTAAATGACAATTAAAACACACATACACCCATGTTCACAAGTACTATGAGGACTGAGGAAGAAAAATGTAAAGACAGAACAACTTGAATGGTGGCTACCACAAGTACATATACTGTGCAGAGAAACTGGTTGACTATGGATCTGATAAGTGTTAACAGAGCATTTTATAGCTCTTGGGAAAGTAGGCTTGAGGGATCCATGAGAAGCCAAGAAAAAATTTCTCTTGGAGGAGGAGATTGTATGCCTCGAGCACCCCAGTCTTGTCAGAGTTCCAAAGGAGTGAAAGAAGTATGGATAAATGAAGGAAGATCTTGGAGTGCCACATAAATAATTCTTCTGAATAATGGTGTGAGGAACTAGTTCCAAGATGAATGGTGGAACATTGGTTCTTAGGCTCTTAATGAAGTTTCAGCATCAACACTGTTCCAGAAATCAAGATATCCATTCATTCAGTCAAACAGTTTTTACTGACTGCTCTCTGTTGCCAGCCACTAGGAACTGGAAAACATGGAGGTGCATAAGACACATTCTTATTCTCTTGGAACTCACAGTAACCAAGGACTTACGATATACTGTACAAAGTGCCAGGATATGAGTATGAACATAATGCTTTAGGTTAACCAAAAGTGGGAACCACCTTTGGCTATGGGATCCAGGAAAAACTTTAGGGAAGGAGAGTAAATCTGTGTCTTGAAGAATGAATGGGCATTGGCCAAGTGAAAACTGGCAATAGGCTTGGAAAGGGCATTCTAGACTGAAACAGCATACCGAAGAGCAGAAAATGGTGAGAAGTCCTACCCTGATCAAAGAGGGATATGACAGTAATAATGTCTTAAGACAAAAATGTGTGACAAAAGTCAGGAAGGGAAAAAGACATGAGAAAAGAATAATGGACTATGACGGCTAAGGGGATGGAAAGTGTGATCGAGGAAGTCTTGTTGTGCCACAAAAGGTGTTTGGATTTTTAAATGCTTTAGAGGTATTCCCATAATGATAGTTACCATTTATTAAGCACTTATTTTTCTAAGCCAGGTCAGATTTAGACATGAAGATGGAAGGGTAGATGCAGACATAGAGAAAGGAGGATACCAGACATTGTGATGTCCACAACTTGGAAATTATTTGCAGAAGGGATGATACAGAGTTATCAGTATTGCCCTCATGAGTAAGAAGTACAGGGCTCAACAAGAACAGACAGGAAAGCAAAGAGCATTAGTGGGCAATTTTAAAGAATGAGGCTGGAGTTCTACTCCTTGAAGATGTAAAATTCTAACTCCTTATCCCTGCCGGGGAGTAAGTTCCTATTCCTTTTAAAAGATCAGTCCCTAGCATCTGGTACTTGATAATCGCAGAGCTTTTCAACCCTAATGGGGGCAGAGAGTGGTGGAGGTAAGAAAACTATGACCAATAAATGGAAAATTCTCTGATCCTCCCATTGGCATATTGTATTATTTGCTACAGATCTCAAGCTATATGCCTCCCAATAGTGCCGAAAGCCAGTCTTGTGTGTTGTGTATCCCTACCTTCCTCCCTCCCCTTTCTCTAGAAGGAAGGTGGGAAGGTGGGAAATAATTTAGGCCAGTGCTCCTTCAACTGCAGTCAGAGGACCATGGAATGCTAGGTATTTTTAATTATTATTTTTTTTCCTTCAAGGATAACCTAAAAAAAAAAGTGATTTTACCAGTTAAAAAGAAAATAATTATTTTTTTCATTCACAAATCAAAAGTATATGCATGCAATGAGTTTTCTTACATCAGAATTTTTAAAACTCAAGTCCATAGATTCTTAGGATCCTAAAATAAATCCATGGGTATCAGAAATAATTTCTTCCCTTAAATGAGAAGTCAGCAAACTATGGCCTACAGGCTGCCTCCAACTCTCCACCTGCTTTTGTAAATTCAGTTTTATTGGAGCTTAGCTACAACCCATTTGTTTATGCAGTCAAATGCTCTACCCCTGAGCTATACCCCCAACCCATTTGTTTATGTGTTTTCTGTGGTTACTTTCTGGCCACAAAGAATAGTCTCAACAGAGAATGTATGGCCCATAAATCCTAAAATCTTTAATATTTGGCCTTTTATAGACAAATAAACCAATCTCTACCTTCAAAGATGCTTTATATCACTGAGCTTTAAGATATACTGATCCAGGCATCAAATATTAATTAACTAATTGGAGTTAGGGCTATGTGGTTCTGGCATCTGGCATTCCCTGCATAGGCTTTGGGCTCTACAGATCTTGTTTCATGTCCAGGCTTTGCCATCTATTAGCTGTCTGACCTCTTCCTTCTTATCTGTAAAATGGATGAAATAAGGTATCTACTTCACAGTAAAAGCCCATGCTTACTTACTCACCCAACTCAAGTTTGGATATTTGGGATTTGATTTCTGGACACAGGAGTTCCAGTAGGCTGCATAGGCTCCTTGAAACAAAGAGACCTGTATTTTACAAATTCAATAGACTCTACTAAAGCCCGATTGCAAGCCCGATTTACTGTTCTCAGTATGTCTGGGGTACATAAAAAGAACTCAAAAATTAAATCACAGGTTTATCTGTTACTATTGTTGTCTCCAAGACCTGTTTCTGTTTTTTATAGAAATCCCTTACTACCTAAACTCTCACTACTCAAATATTTACCAAAAAAAAAAAAAGCACCAGGCTTATAGATGCCAGCAAAATTGCTTGTCACCTGTGATTATAGATGAGAGAGCATCATAATGTATTGTTGTTGCATCTCATTATTTCAACATGTTATGTATTATCATTGTCATTTTCCCCACATTAAGTGATGATGTCTCCTCAGAAAATGGAAAGCTTGTAAAGAAAGTTGGTGGGTCTGAGACACTTTGGAAAGTCCGTTCACTGGAAGAAAGATTGGAAAGTATAAAGCTAATTAAGAAGGGTGACTGAATAAAAAATACCTTTATCATAATTTTGTCTGCATCTACTATGTATACCATTTTTCCTATGCAGGAGAAAATATTTAAAAATTGTTAAAGTACTGTTGGTTTATTTGTGCAGAAATCCTTAATGGGCTGCAATGTGGCCACTCAGTGACATTTAGAAATGTTTGGTGGTTAAAGGACACAATTGCAGTATTATTATTTATTATTTATTAAAAATAAGGGACTATAGTCTCTCCATTATCTGAACATTTGCTGTCCAACAGACTTTAGGAATGGGTTAAGTTCAGGTAAAGAGGCAAACTTGTACTGTCCTCTGGGGAACTGAATTCCTATCTTGTTCCCCTGTGTGAGCCTCTTCCTTGCTAACCTATGCATGCTGCAGGGTTTGTATTGTTTTGCCAATTGCCTCCCAAGAACTAGAATCATCATCTCTGCTGATGGGTGGGCCTCTGCTCTCCAGGGGCCAGCCGTCTCTGCCTGTTTGCCTGGGTTTCTTGGCATAGCCTGCTCTTGTATCCTGTTAATTCTTCTCCTTTCCTTTTCCAAATGTGTCTCCTTTGAAGCTGTGCGTGCCTAGGCAGAAGTCCCATCCTTTAGTCAAGCAAGTTCAAGTATGCATGCTTGCCTGTTCCCAACATTCCCTTTCAATATGTTCCTTCCCTGGGTCAGGACATGCCGTGCTCTGCCTTGGGTTTCTCTGGTGTCCATTGCTTCACTGACCTTCCACATGTTGTCTGCTGCCATTTCTTCAAGGTGCTGTTCTGCCCATGGATATGAACGCTTTCACAAGTCCTACACCTGGGCCCAATTTTCTACCTTTCACTCCTCCCAGGTGATGGTTCTGATTCCAGATCCCTGCTTTCCCAGCTATCTGTATCACCAGCTGCAATGAACAGAATAATGCCTAATCAAGTTTAGACATAAACCAGGCTACCCTTTTGGGATTTGTTTGCTTCTGATGTCCTTTGTTGGTTGATTTTAAACTGATTGGTCCAATATAAAATGTTGGATAGAGAAACAGGAGTAGCTTGTGGGTAATACGATATGATGTGACTCAAGCTTGAATTTCTATAATTATAAGCCATATGCAATGATCTCAGTCATGGACCCCAATCATACAAAGCATTTGTGACATGAGAAGTTTGGAGATCTAACTTTCTATTTCTACTCACTGGATGTGTGAACCGTCCAAGCCTCAGTTTCCTCTTTCATAAAGTAAGGGAGATAATGCCTAGTTTAGAAGATTGTTACAAATATGGAAAGAACCTAATACAGTGTCTTCACCCAGTGATCGCACAATGCCAAGTAACTATATCTATGCCATTCACTGGCTCCAGGATTTTTTTTGTAGCCTTTACTTTCTACAACTGCAGTAGGCCCCAGATGTGTAGAGGTGCCTGGTTAGTCTACCTTAAAGTACCAGAAATGAGATTGTGGAGCACCAAGATGTGTCTAAACTAGAGTTTATTCAGATATAGAAAAGATCATACCTGTCCCTCTTATCCAAGTTCCTTTCTCTAAGAAGTGCCTTTCCTCCCTTCTATTATCCTCTCTGGTCTTTCTCTTTTCCCAGTGTTGAATGATCTCATGGCTTGAAGCAAATGCTTTGTTCCAGACTTAGCTTTGCAGTATCTCTTTAACTATTTCCTGCTTGGCAGTCTTACCTTTCCAGCTAGAAAGATTCCTTTGCCCTTTCACATTGGAAAGAAAACATTTTATAGAAAGAATACCAGAATTAAAGTCAGGAAACTGAAACCAGTACAGGATTTACTCCTTTACCAGTTACTTCTCTGCATGTCATTTCCTCAACTCCCAAATTTTGGAAGTTGAAAAACTCTTCACAACTATTTACTAAAAGTTATTTCTCTTAATTAGCTTCAGAAACTTGCAGGGTTCTAAAAAACAATAGAAACTCAATAATATTTATTCGTAGATGAACTGAAGAAAACCTATGATGTTCTAACCCACTGTAAGTAATTCAAGTTGGATTTCCCAAATTAATGGGTTGACTGGAGATGGAGAATGATGTATGAGAAATATGTCAGATTCAAGGATCCCTGTGATTCATCTCAAAATTTGCTCTGCCTCCTTTCTTCTTATCCACACACACTTTCCTAAAAGTGAGTAAAGCCTTTAAAAGCTTTAGTCTTTCTTTCTCATGGGAGCTGTTCACCACTTGATGTTTTAGTACTCTGAAGACTGAAGAGTTGGGAATGGTTTTTCAGTGGCATGGACAAAGTGAGACTTTTCAGTGAACTCAGTGAATGAAAATTCCATCTGTCTTTGGTCTTTGCATGAGAGAATCCCCAAGAGACTGACCTCTCCAGTGGAGCCACACCCCTCTCCCCAAGTCCACATCATTCCTGTCTAGTTTACAGCTCACTCTGCATCTACTCTGCTTCCTTCCCCATCAATTCCCCCAATCTTTCTCCACTTACTGCACCCCTGGTGGTCTGGGCTGTGTGGCCCAGATGTTTTCCCCCAAGTGATTAGAAGGTTGCTTTTCAAGTGTCTTCATAGAGCAGATGTTCCCATTCATACCCCTTCCCTGCACACCCCCCAATTGCTGAAACCCTTCTATGCTCCAGAGAGCACATCATGTTGCTGCCGTGTGTTTGATCAGGAGAGTACAGAGTGGGAACAAGAGAATCGCACACTGACGACCGTTTGGCATGCAAACTCCTGGATGTGTGTGTGTTCCTTCTCCCTTTGTTCCCATTACAGTTGTGAGCAGATGTTCTCAACTGGCCCATTGGCTGTTCTTTCTCTGGCCCCTTACGCCAGTGCTTCATCCTATTCCCCTGCTTCAGGCTAATCACAGTTTGCCCAAGACTCTAGTATCTTTCTTCACTTAGGTACATGCATCCCCTTTACTTCATCCTAAGCTTTGCTTACTCAGCTTGGGAAATCTCTATGACATAAAGGAGTTTGCTCCTAAGCCCAGAGTTCAGTTACAGGTTGCTCCCTACCCTTTGCTTACCTGAGTCTATTATTTAATCTGCCCTCTACTTCCCGTCTCAGTCCACCTTTCCCTCTAAGCTCCACACCCACTGAACTATTGCAGATCAGTCATGCTCTCTCTCACCTCTAAGCCTTTATGTGTGCCTTCCCTTCTTTCTGGAGCATTCTGTCTTTTCTTTTCCCTTTTGCCTGGTGAATTCCTTCATCTTTCAGCTCTTTGCTTAAGCATGACTTTCTCTTTGACCTCCACCTGCCAATCATTAGCTTCCATAGAGCTCCTGTGTTAATTCCAACCCAGCTGTTATTTTTTTTATACTACAGTTGTCTTTTAACTCATTTCTCCATTTTGTCATTAACTTATTTTGCAAATCTGAGCAAGTATGTTTCTGCAGTATCAAACAAGAGGGTGAGAATAGATTCAGATTCCTACCCCTCTACCTTCTTCTGACAGTGTTCATTGAGCGTCTACTCTCTGTTAAACACTCTATTACATCATGGAGTCATGGTGAGGGGATGGAGTCTGCCCTCAACCAGACAAGTCCCATATACAGACTTCCAAAGTAGTATGATGGTATTACACTATCCAAGACCACATGGAAAACTGACACACAACTAAAGTAACAAATCCTGAAGGCAGAACTCAGAAAGAATACAGCAAAGCCAGACTAGAAAACAAATTGGAAGAAATAGTTTAGAGCATGGATTGACAAACTACTGCTCACCAGTCAAATTTGAGCCTGCTGCCCGCTTTATAAATAAACCTTTATTGGAACACAAGATTGTCCATTCATTTACCTATTATTTATGATTTCCTTCACAATGGCAGAATTGAGTAGTTGTGATAGAAACTATGTTCCCTCAAAGTCTAATTATTGTCTGGCTTTTTATAAAGTGTGCTGACCCTTGGTCTAGAGAATGGATAACAAAACTGGCCAAGAAAATTTTGGAAAGAAAATCAAAAGGGGTGAAACTCCTCAAACAGATTTTAAAATGTATTATAGAGTTACTATAATCAAAATAGTATAGTATTGATTTGCCAAAATGTGAATGGCTCACTGGGAAGATAATAGGAAGTTTAAAATGAATTATTTATATATTTATAAAAGAATTTAATATGTGATGAAGATGACATTTCAGTTCTATTGGGAACATAATTTAATTAGTTAAACAATATTACAAAACTTAGCTATTCATTTGGAAAAATATATTTCCACTAGGTTTTTAACACTCCTTACCCACTTTTCCCTCTCCCCAAAATAAACAATGTACCATGGTTTTTCAGTCAATGCTTATTTCTTTTCTTATCATTGTTTCTTGTTTTCTACTCCTTCTTTCTAGGTTCAATTTATTACTATGTTATAGCCTTTAGCAAATCTTTCCGTTCAGGTATGTGACTAGTGAATTTTCTGTTTTTACATGTAAAGTAATCTTTATTTTACCCATACTCTTGAATGGTAGTTTGGCTAAATATAGAGTTCTGCTCTCACAGATCATTTCCTCAACACTTCAAAGACATTACTTCATTGTCTTCCGACAAATTTTAGTGCTGACAAGAAATTTTCTGCAGATCTAATTATAGAACTCATTCATCTGTACAAAAACTATCTTTTGGTTTTTTTTATCTCTTAATACATTTTCTTTGTCTTTGATACTCTGCAGACTGCCACAGTGTGTTGAGATGAATATTTTATATCTTTCCTCAATTTTAGAAAATTCTTTGCCATTATTACTTTGATAACCACCTCTTGCCCATTTCCCCAGTTCTCTCCTTACCGAACTCTTTTAGTCATTTGAGTTTCTCACTCTTTGTTTCATGTATTCTAATAGCACTTACATGTTTTCCAGTTCTGGGTGATTTGCTCAGATCTACTTTCCAATTTGCTAGCAGTGTTTTCAGCTGTATCCACTATGTCTATACTACTGCTTAACCATTCACTGTGTGTGTGTGTGTGTGTATGTGTGTGTGTGTGTGTGTGTGTGTGTTTAATTTCAATGACATTTTCCATTAAAAAATTTCTATCTTTCCAGAGAATGAGAAGACAAGCCACAGGCTGGGAGAAAATACTTACAAAAGACATATCATTAAAAACAAAAACAAAAAGTTACCCATTTTTTAAAAAGGCAGGGCACCTGGGTGGCTTAGCTGGCTAAACATCTGACTTTGGCTCAGGTCATGATCTCATGGTTCATGGGGTTAAGCCCTGCATTGGGCTCCACACTGACAACACACAGCCTGCTTGGGATTCTCCCTCTCTTCCTCTCTCTCTCTGTCTGCCCCTCCCCCATTCTCTCTCTTCCAAAATACACTTAAAAATTTCTTAATTTTTTTTTTAAATCCTGTTATTTAAAATGTACAAAGAACTCTTGGGGTCCCTGGGTGGGCCAGTTGATTAAGCATCTGACTTCAGGTCAGGTCATGATCTCACAGTCTGTGAGTTCAAGCCCCATGTCTGGCTCTGTGCTGATAGCTCAGAGCCTGGAATCTACTTCAGATTTTGTCTCTCTCTCTCTCTCTTTCTCTCTGCCGCTCCCTTCCTCCTGCTCTCTCCCTCTCTTTTAAAAATAAATAATAAACATTAAAAGCATTTAAAAATAAAATATATAAAGAACTCTTAAGACTCAACAATAAGAAAACAAACAACCTGAGTTAAAACTGGGAAAAAGACCTGAACAGACATTTCACTAAAGAAGACGTAAAGATAACAGGTAAGTATATTATAAATGTTCCACATCACATATCATCAAGGAAATGTAAATTAAAGCAACAATGTAACTATTAGAATGGCCAAAAACCAGAATACTGACAACAGTAGATGTTATGAGGATGTAGAGCAACAGAAACTGTTACTCATTGCTTATGGGAACGGAAAACTTTACACCTTGGGAGACAGTTTGGCACTTTCATAGAAAACGACACATACTCTTGCCATATAATCTGGCAATTGTATGCCTTGATATTTATCCAAATAAGTTGAAAACATGTATATGCACAAAAACCTGCACACAGATATTTATGCAAACTTTATTCATAGTTGCCAGAACTAAGAAGCAACCAAGATGTCCTTCAGTAGGTGACTGGAAATAAACTGTGATACTTTCGGACAATGGAACAGAATGAGAGAAGATATTTGCAAATGACATATCTGCTTAAGGGTTAGTATCCAAAATATATAAAGAACTTATAAAACTCAAGATCCAAAACATAAATAATCCAATTTAAAAAGTTGGCAGAAGACATGAAAAGACATTTTTCCAAAGAAGACATCCAGATGGCCAACAGACACATGAAAAGCTGCTCAACATCACTCATCATCAGGGAAACACAAATCAGAATTACAATGAGATGTGACCTCACACCTGTCAGAATGGCTAAAATCAACAACACAAAAAACAGCAAGTGTCGGTGAGGATGTGGAGAAATGGGAACCCTCTTGCACTGTTGGTGGGAATGTAAACTGGTGCAGCCATATGGAAAACAGTATGGAGTTTCCTCAAAAAGTTAAAAATAAAACTACCCTATGATCCAGAAATTGCACTGCTAGGTATTTACCCAAAGAATGCAAAAACACTAATTTAAAGGGCTACATGAACTCTGATGTTTATAGCAGCATTATCTACAATAGTCAAACTATGGAAACAACCCAAATGTCCATTGACTGATGAATGGGTAAAGATGTGTACACACACACACACACACACACACACACACACACACCGCTGCCCTACTATATGGGCTATTACTCAGTCATAACAGAGAATGAAATCTTGCCATTTGCAATGATGTAGATGGAACTAGAGAGTATTATGCTAAGAGAAATAAATCAGAGAATTACAAATACCATATGATTTCACTCATATGTGGAATTTAAGAATCAAAACAGATGAACATAGGAGGAAAAGAAGAGAGAGAAAGACAAACTAAGAAACAGACTCTTAATTATAGAGAACAAACTAATGGTTACCAGAGGGGAGTTGGTAGGGGGGAGGCTAAAATAGGTGATGGGGATTATGGAGTGCACCTGCTGTGATGAGCCCCGGGTGTTGTATGGAAGTGTTAAATCACTCTAGTGTACACCTGGAATTAATATTACACTGTATGTTAACTAACTGGAATTTGAATAAAAACGTTTAAAAAAAAGAAATGAGCTAGGAAGGAACATGGAGGAAACCCAAATGCATGTTACTAAGTGAAAGAAAACAATCTGAAAAGGTTACATACTTATGATGCCAATTATTTGACGTACTGAAAAAGATAAAACTATGGAGGCAGCAAAAAGAAGTGATTGCTAAACGTTGGAGGAAGGGAGGGATTAATAGGTAAAACAGAGGATTTTTAGGGCAGTGAAACTATTCTGTAATGATACTATAATGTAGAATACATGCCATCATATATTTTTCGAAATGTACCACACCAAAAAAGAACTCTTATGACACAATGATATATCAGTGTAGGCTCCTTGACTATAACAAATGGACCACCACTCCCATGTTGATCGTGGGACAGGCTGTGTGGGCAGGTGTCCATGGAACAAGAATTTTTGTTTCCCATAACAAGGGCTTTCAAAGTAGGCAGTGCAGGACTGTAAAGCTACTCAAGAATGTCACCAACGATCCTGCCCTCTTATGTCTTTCTACTTCATAATCATCTGTTCTCATTTTCACAAGATGGCTGTGCAACTCCAGGCATCATGCATGCTTTCTAGACATAAAAAAAGGGTGAATGTCAAAAAGGCCTTCTTCCAGTGAGACTTTATCTTTTTATTGAGGAAAACAAGTTTTCCCTAGGAACTTTTGCTTTAATCTCATTGTCCAGGGCTCTTGGTCACATGGCCTGCTATAGCTGCAAGGTGAGCCGAGATAGTGGATATTTCTTTTTCTGGCTTTTTGCTTAATTTTTAAACTTTTAGTTAAATGTATTATTTTTTTTGAGAGAGAGAGAGAGAGTGCAGGGAAGGGGCAGAGGGAGAGGGAGAAGAGAGAAACTCCATGCCCGACATGGGGCTTCTTCTCACGACCAGTAAATCATGACCTGAGCCAAATTAAGACTCAGACACTCGACCACTCAGGCACCCCTCTTCTTCTAGCTTTCATAGTAGAAGAAGAAAGGTAAAAGGGAGGTTAGATTCCTTAGATGTTAAGGAAGTCAGTCTACAATATTTTCTACAGCTGTTTTATACATCGTTAGATTTCTTCGAGTATTTTTAAAATATTGATTTGTAGGTTACTTTTGCGTGGGGAATGTTTTCTTTCTCTGTGTTCTCAGCCTTCTTTTTCAATGGCTCCATCTCTTTTCATCTCCTCACTTAAAGAAATAGGTCTATTAGTGGTGCAGGGTTTCTGTGCTTGTGCTGTTACTGCAGTCTTCACCTATCTAGTCACCAAGTTTGGATACTGTTTTTCATTTCTGGTAGGAAAGTTATGTCTATACCCTCCTCTTCCCTTGGACCTCAGATTCCTATAAGCTTAGTGCTCTAGACAGCAGTTGTGAAGATATTTTTGGGGCAATTCTTATGATAGGAAGACTAATTTTAATTCATCATCTCACATGGAACCTCTTTTCTCCCCATCGACCCCACAGGAGTCGGGTCGTTACTCCCGACTTCCAGATCCTGTTATTCTAGACCCAGAGCCCAGTATGTCTATTTATTATTTAGTGTTTTTGTTCCATTTCAAGTTCACCAAAATGTTTTCCTTGTTTTTTGTTCTTAACAATAGTTCGGCTATGTCATTTTGATTTTTCTCCTTTTATAACCAGCATGTCTATGTATTTGAAACAGAGCAGAACGTTAACGCATAAACTGACCAAGCCATCTGTGGTTTTTTTCTTGATCACACATCTTTTTTGTATTGTCTGCTTCTACAATTAATCTTCATAATACATTTGAGAGATTCTTAAAGGCACAGACAATGTCTTTTGTATTCCCCAAGAGACATGATCTAAAAATAGATGTGTGAAATTGCCAGTCACTAGAGTTCTGGGTGGTAGAATATTGGGTACATGAGATTTTCCTGTATATATTGAACGAGAAATTGGAGGAGATGATTTAAGGGTCCAAAAATTTAAGTTAACTCTGTCTGGGATTTTAGAGAAGTTCTCAGATGTCGTCATAATCACTTGGCCTAGAGATTTAAAAGAGGCAGTTCTGGAATCAAACAGACCCGAGTTTAAGGTGTAGTTCTACAATTATTAGACAGCATGAATTTGGAAAATTCCTTCAATTCTCTAAACCTTTGATTCCTTCCTTTAAAAAAATGGATATAATAATAGTACTGACTTCATAGGATTATGGCGGAAAAAATTGAGACAACACATGTAAAGCTCTTAGCACAACTAAAAGCATTTGGCAGGGGTGCCTGGGTGGCTCAGTTGGTTAAGTGGCCGACCATGGCTCAGGTCATGATCTCATGGTCTGTGAGTTCAAGCCCCGCATCGGGCTCTGTGCTGACAGCTCAGAGACTGGAGCCTGCTTCGGATTCTGTGTCTCCTCTCTCTCTGCCCTTCCCCTTCTCATACTCTGTCTCTATGTCTCTCAAAAACAAATAAATGTTAAAAAAAATTAAAAGCATTTGGCAAACTAGTTATAGAGGTTACCTGCTATTATCACCTATGAATTTTCTGGCCATCCACAAAAAAGGAAAACTTTATTCTTGTTTTTACTTTTATTTATTTACTTTTTTAAAATAGAGACACATTATAACCAAGGTAAACATGGCTAACCCAGTGAACCAACAAGCCAACCTTTAGTCATAATCTGAGTCCATGGCACATGCCTTCTTTGTACTTTTGACCATTGACTATTAACTTTGTAACAGGATTTTCTGAGAACTGCTATCCTGCTAAGGTCAAATTCTAATCAGTGTTGTGCAATTAAGAAGTCCTCTGCTTGTCGAATTGAGAGGGCCAGTTTTAATTTCTTGTAGTCTGTCAGATATCATACTCTCCTCCACCCCATCCTCATCTTTGCCAGTTCTCTGGTTTCTTTCTACCGCTTTCTGTTCCGTTGTCATCCCCTGAAAACATCTGATGCCCAACTGAATAAAACAACCTTCACCGAGCAGAAAAATGTTAATTGCAATGGGGCTAAAGATTAATGTAGTGCTCCTAAGTGCACTTCACCTCCAAAGTGTTCAAAGCCCTAACTAATAGCTTCATTTACACTTCATACACTTGGATCCAATTGTACTGTAGGCTGTAGGACTTCATTCCACCATGAGATCACCCCGTAATTCTAAGCCACTTAAAGGAGCATTATTATGTAATTTGCCTTTTAGATATCACAACAGCAACTTACTCAGAAACAGAAATAACCAATTTGTTTCTTTTCCTCCCTCTCATAGTACCTGTTATCAAAGAATTGTGGCCATTAGGAAATAACTGGAAAGTTATTTCTGTCAAGTGTGGCCATTGAGTAGACAATGAAAAAGGAATCCTTTGGTGGAAATTTTTTCATGGTTAAATTATCTGAAATGTTTTGAATTGATTTTCAGAGTTAAAAAAATCTGTCTGGGTACACAATGAAAAAATAAAATAATTTCACTTTTCTTTTTTGACTGGTTTCTGCACAGTTGACTTTGTTTGATCCTTTTGATTAGTTTTTACCACTTAGATCAGAAAGCCCCATCTTTCCCATTGCACCTGAACTCATTTCCGCCCCACCAAACCATATAGTGATTGTCCGCATATAGACTAGATCTTTTACAATGGTGCTATCGTCTGCTATAGTTCCCTGTTCAGTGGATTTTTTCAACTGTAAGTTTAACTTTCTACTTGTATTACATGTTCAAACAGATTTGACTGGAATAAGTTTTTAAAGGTTGAATGTTGCTATTGGTGCTTGGGTTTTGTTTGTTTTGTTTTGTTTACCAGTCTATAAGTCAATCTCAACTTTTAATGTACCTCAAAGTCATCCAAGAGATTTGTCAAAAAATGCACATTCCTGTCCCAGCCCTGGATGTTCAGTAAACCTCAGAGCACCCCCAAGTGGCTTTAATGCCTTTGGTCTTTGAGCAGCACTTTGAGAAAAATCATTTTGCATGTGAAGGCATGAAATAGAAGCTTGCCTGTGACCATACCTTTCCTAATGGAAGGAAGAAATTACAGAAGTTCTTCTGTAAAGGAGCAGCTAGTAAATGTTTGAGTGGGTCATTAGACTCATGTCGGCTCCTGAATTGGGAAAGCATGTCTATGGGCTGCTAAAACTTTAGTTCTGGCTACTAAAATTTGCATTTCCTATAATTTTTGTGTATCACAAAATACTATTCTTTTTTATTGTTTTTCAACCATTTAAAAATAGAAAGATAACTCTTAGCTCTAAGGCTTGTGCAAACACACTAATGAACCGATTTGGCCTGTGAGTGGTAGTTTGTCAACCCCTGTTCCAGAGACTAGGACAGTCCTCCTCCCGTTCAAGGCCATTTCTGCCTCTCGATCCAGACCCTACCCTGTCCTTCTTCTGAGATCTCACTAAATCTGCCATATACTTTCTCTCCTGCTCCTTCCTGTCTTCCTCACTCCTGGCTTCTCCTTAGACTATAAACCAGTCCACTCTAAATTAAACTACCTTGACCCCATATCATCCTGCTTCCCACCCTCTGTCTCTCTTCTCATCTAACTCTAGAACAGTGTTGAGACTCAGGTGTTGCAAACCAAAAACCTGTGGGCAAGTCTAGCCTTCAGATTTGTCATGTGACCAGCACAGCGTTGGGTTATGTTGTTTAAAAAACAACATTGTAATTTACTGACATCATTTAGAAATGGAAAGATTTCATTTAAGAATCCAGATTTCAACTTTTTTTTTTTTTTTTTTTAATTTGGAGATTGGGAAACTGAGGCCACATTCTTCAGTGGAGCCAAATACATGCTATTGACCAACAACTTTGTTAGACAAGTGCTCCCCACTCTGCCATGATCCATACTGCTTTCTATCATCTCCAAGATGATTTATTCTTGTGCTTAATCTGGGCTTTCCGAACACTTCAACCTGTGGTCTTTGCCGTGGCCAACCAGCCTGAGTAAAAATGACTCCTATCTAACTTTCTTAACCCATCTGCAAACAATTCCCTTCACTTTGCTAACCATTCCCAGCCATGCTGTTTTCTTTGTTACTCAAATACCCAACGCTCATTCCTGCTTCAGAATATTTGCATTCGAAAAAAAATTTTTTACTGTTTATTTATTTTTGAGAGACAGAGCAAGCAAGAGAGCACACAAATGGGGAATGGGCAGAAAGAGAGGCAGACAGAATCTAAAGCAGGCTCCAGGCTCTGAGCTGTCAGCACAAAGCCCAACACAGGGCTCGAACTCATGAACCGTGAGATCATGACCTTAGCAGAAATCAGACGCTTAACTGACTAAGCCACCCAGCTGTCCCAGAATATTTGCATTTACTATTTTCCCCTAGCCTAGAATATTCTTTCTCCACATATTTGCCTGGTTGACTTTTTATTATTCAGGGATGAGTTTAAATATCATCTCCTCAGAGAAGTCTTTCATAATCCCCTCCCCCACTCACTCTTTGCTCCATTTCTTTGTCCTGTGTTTTTTTTTTTTCGTTTTCAAATAATCTCCAAATCATCATTTTTTTACTGCGTTGTCTTCCTCCACATCACCACTGAAAACGCCCATGTCTATTATATTACCTGGCACATGTAGATGTTGACACATATTACTGAATAGTTAACCTATTTGGCTCACCTATCTGACCCAAGTGAATATTTGAATCTCTAATCCCTGGTCTTTTCTCATCATAACTACTTCCTCACCTCCCATTTATTCCTTGGCTCACCATGCTGTAGCATAATAATAATTCTACTGTAATGGCTCTGGCTAAGATCACCAGGGACCTCCAAATTGCCTCAACTCTCAACTCTTTTCTTTCTGAGCCTCTGTCTTGATTCTTATCTCCTTTTCCTCCTTTCTGGCATTTCCTTAGATTCCATTCTCAGTCCATTACTCTTACCACTATGTGCACTCTCACAAAATTTCACAGTCTCAACGATCACTTCTATTCAGTAACTTCCAAATATATTTCTTCAGTCCAATATTTTCTTGGAGTTTCAATATGCAATATCCAAACTTCTGTTAGAGATCTCGTGTGGGTGTTCTACAATCATCTCAACCTAAATTGAACTCATCATCTGTCTAAAATTGGTTTCCCTGGAATACGGACTCTTAGATGGAGCTTTGCATGCAAGAAATTTATAGAGAAGTGCTCTTGGCAACAGAGTAAGAGGGATTGAAGGAAGCAAGATTGGGTCAAATGAGAACTTGAACTAAAATGTACTTGCAACAAAGCTTCAGGTGATCCATTATGAGGCTCTGGAGTTTTAGAATGATCTGAATTGAGGAAATGGAGATAGGATTTTTGTGTCCTTTCATTGACTAGTCATTTGAGGCAAGTTCTTCCCTCGGAAGGATATACAGAGCTGAGGCAGCTCCTCTAGCAGATGATAATTTCTAGGGAAAGATGAATCTGTAGACCATCAGCAGATAATGCTCCTGGCAGACGTAGGAATGAGTTTCTCAGTACTGAAGGGAAGATCTGGGTAGCTTAATGTGTATTACATCTCTTGAGATACTCAATGCTTTCCACTTCTCATCAATTCTCCTCATATGGAAATAGCCTCTTCCAGGACGGTGGTTTGCTCTTTTCCTGGTGAAACTTACAAAAGGAAGATCAGTGGGATTAAACTTGTAAACGCCTGTGCTCAGCTAGTCTTGGCACTACAACTGACACCTAACATCTTCTTCTTCTACTATCCATTGTGAATTCCCTTCATTTAGCACTTTTGCTGAGCTAGGTGGCTTACCTGGAAGAGTAACTCAGATCACCTTCTCTGAAGAGTCTGATCCTCTGGTCACAATGTTCTTGTCAGGCTTTGGGTGCTTTCCCCACCCATTTAGTGACAAAATTGGATAGGGGAGTACCAAGAGATGCCCCCACTGGATTAAGCGGGTGTCAAATCGATTCTTCCTTATCCCAATGTGTAACTGCAGCTCTACTTGTTCTTTGTAATCAGGATAATTATCCATGGCAGTTTGCTGTCTCCTTTCTTTGCCTGCAGTTTTCTTTGTACAAGGAGAGTAAAGAGAGTAGGTGACACCATATCTTAAAGTTTAATGGTATTCAGGCTCCTGGTAGGAGTTTTCTGATCCTGGGAACAGACTCCTCTAAACCCAAGGAACCTACAACTAGAGTGTTTGAGTACACATGCCTGAGGGATTCATTGGGAATGATAGTAACAAGAGCCACTCTTTCTTTCACATCTTGGTTCCTAGACCCATGAATTCTACCTATTGGAAATTTAGTGCCATTAAATTATTTTTCATTTAGGATGGACATTATATCCTGAAGAATAGCAGTCCATCCTTACAGGTATCATCTCCAAGCTTGTATTTCAGTTGCGCTTTCAAAAGGCCTTCCATTACTATATTAAGCCAGCAGTGTGTAAGTGATGCAGTATGTAAAAGGCATAGTGAATCCCATAGCCACGTGCCTTTGCCATATCTCATATAATGTTAGTAGGTCCTTTCATCGAATATGATGTTATGTTGGTAGTCCAAATACTCTTTAAGCTCTCTGATAGTGGTGCCGATAGGCTCTGTGGTCAGGAAAAGCAAACCTATACTTGGAAGCTGTGTCGATTCTCGTCAAAATAAATTGTTGCCCTTTCTAGGGTGAGAGGAGTCCAATGTAGTTGACTTGCCAAGTGATTGGCTGTTCTCCTCAAGGGATGATGCCATTTTGGGGTTTTAGTGTTAAATCTGTATTGTTGGCAGGTTGAACTTTTGGCAATGATGAAAGCTAAGATCAGCCTAAGCATGTAAACCCATGATATTAGCTTATGCGTAGCATCTATATCTGCCACCATGGCTAGTCTATTCATGTGCTTATTGTACCATCACTGGAGTGGCCAATGATTGATGTCAACTGCTGAGTCATTCTGTTGACTTGGTTATTTAGTGCTTCTCCTATTATGGATACTCTCTGGTGGGCCTTTATATATGATTAAATTATTCATATTTTGTGCTTACTTTCATAAATCAATCCATATTGATTAATCTATCAACCCTCTTTTCCAGATTTTTTTTAATATCCCAGATTTTCTCTTTTCAAGGCTAGGACCAGCCAGAAAAGCTATTTACTACTATCCATGAATTCATAAATAACACTTCCTCAAGTCACCTTTCTTTCCACACAAAATGGATAGTCAAATGTAACACCTGAAGGTCTATCCATTGGGAGGATTTTCTCTCACCACTATATTTTAGGGCTACTCCTGAGTTGAGCTATAAGACAGCAGCAGTCATTTTTGGTTTGCACCACGATGCTGAGTGGACCCATCCATGAACTTAGTTGGGCATTTGGGGCATTTTGTCATTTTTCTTCCTTCAATTCTTGATCAAAAGGAACTCTCATGAGGCATAGGTGCAAGCTGAGCAAGAGGCACTAGTGCAGTTGATGATATGGGCCTTCCTGGGGAGAGTCTTAGACTGAGCCATCAGCAGCCACACTCCCAGCAACTAGGAGAATGAGAATATAAATCCTAGGCATTTACTACACTATCTGCTCCTCCTTCATCCTTTTTTTTTTTTTTTTTTTTTTTGGTGACACTGTCACTCACTTATTCAACGAAATTGAATTGGCTCCTTCTCCATAACTTTTGCCCCTTCCTCCTAGATGCACTCAATCACAAATTACTGATTGCTACTTTTCTAAATATTTATATACTCTGTCCTCTCCTCGCTATCTTTGATTTAAGTGGCTGGAATGTACAGATCTGAACCTCAGAAAAACCACTCCACTCTCAATGTAGAAAGTGGGTTAATGGAAGCAAGACTGGCAATAGTAAACAATTTATAAGGTTAATCCAAGGAGAGAAACAGTAGAAACTTGAAAGTCGTTTTAGGTTGGAAGGTAAAAAAGTGGCCAAAATTCAGCAATATTAATAAGGCAGATTTGAAAAGTTGTAGGTGAGTGGCAGAGGAATACAGAATGACTTCTATGTATCAACTTGAACAAGGTAGAAGAAGAAAATAACATTTATTAGTTTCTAGGCTCTGTGTTGATTATTTATGCATATTATGATCATCTGGAACTAGAAGACCTGTATTGCTTATGTTTCACTTATTTTAGAATTTAACTGGTTTGGCTTTGGGTCTCTGCATCTAGCTTTTTTTCTCTAGAAAAAAAGAAAACTATGTTCAATTTGGCTGTGAAGAAATATCAAGCTTGAAGATAGCATTCCTTAGTCATAATACATTTTTATTTTTCTCATTTATTCTGTATCTGTAAAATCTACCCAGAATCTATCTGGCACACAGTAGGTATGCAACAATTTTTTGCCGAACTGAATTAAACCATTTTTTAGAATTAGACCTTTGTTTAAACTATTAAATAATTATTTACTAACTGAAGACTGTAGGCCTCCGTGAACCATACATGGGTTGCTGGTAATAGAGTTGGGCAATGTGACCAGGGTAACATTTGGTTCATATCCATCTCCACCTTCCACCATGTTTTCTGGGTTGGAACAAACTCTGAAGGTCTAGGGTGGAATCTTAAAAACAGCAAAACAATCACTTGGATTGCTTGGAAATCAGCTTGGATAATTCATCATTGTAGGGAACATAGGACAAGCAAAGGGAAATGGAATTTGGCACCAACGGTTCCTAATAATCATCCTTAGCTTAATAACACTGCTTTAGTAAAGCCATGGAATGTTAGAATTGGAAAGGGCCTTAGAGACCATAAAATCCAATCTCTTCCTCTTACAAATGAGGACAGTGAGAACTAGTAAGACTATGCAAAATTACCCAATGTTTCACAGATAATCAGTGATAGAGATAATCAGTACTCTGTCTAGGTCAGGAAGCATAAATTGAGTGACTAATATATTTCAGACACTGGTCATAGAAGTCAATACTCTGACCTCTAGTCTTCTGTCTGATGTGAGACAGACACATAATCAGATTTTAACACCATGGGTTATTTAAGTGATAGAATACAGAATCTATCATAGCTAGTGGATACAATTTTTTGAGCCTTTGCTATGATCAGAATGTTGCTGATAACTTTCTATAGCTTAGAAAGTTAATTAATCGTCTCATAAATGGCTTTGTTTATCTCTTTCCATCTTTATGCTGCAAATAAGACTGGAGATACACATTGGAAAGATTTCTTCAAATGAAAATCCTTGTTCAGATTGTTTCCATTTATCCCAAGTCTTAGAGATCAACACACTCTTCTCCTACTGTGGATAGGGGCATAAGGGAATAATAAACAGCTCTGGGAACCTTAAAAGGAGCAGTACTAGGGGAAAGCTCTGTAATAATCCAGCAGATGGAGGGGAAGCTCTCCATGTTTATGATTTCTTTGGGGCTCATATAGGAGTGTTATAAGACCGTAAGTTCAAACTTAAAGCTGATAAAAGGTCTTTTAAAGCTTACAAGGCACACAGCAGAATATTTGTTGGAGTTTCTGACACCTAAGCCTTGAACACAGCTTTTACTGCTTCGTAGGGATTGACTGCTGAAAATCTATGACAACATCAATTTACATTTTGACAGTTCCCTAAATACATCATACTCATGTCCTAAAATGCTTCACAGGAAGGTGGGGCAGTTGGCTGTTAAAATCAAGGAATTTCAATGAAAACATAATCAAAAAGCCAAAATTTACTTTGAGAATTTTACTGACCCGCATGGGGGAAAATGTGCTCCCTGTACCCTCAACCATTCCAATGAACCGATGTCATTTCAAATAAGAAAGGTCCTAAAACTTTTTCTACCAGCCAATCAAATATATGATATAATTAGATAATAAGATGAGCTCCTTTAAAAACTCTTATTGTAAACTCTTCCCTTCTCTACTTGATATTTTATTGTCGATCATTTGTTATTTGCCAAACACTTCTAGGCACCAGGGAGCTTACATTCTAATTGCAAAGATGAGTGGGTGTAGAAAACAGGTGAATACAATAATTCTGAGAGAAGTTTGGGTGTATATGTGTGGGGGTACAGGTTTTTGCTAAGGTGATTAGAGAAGACCTCATAGTAATTGAGATCCTAATGAAGAGAAAGGCAAGGCTTTACAGAGATTCTGGGCAGAGTAGTCCAAAGAGAAGAAACAGAAAGTTCTAGTGCCCTGAGACAGGAAGCAGGAAAGCATTCTTTGCTTTTTAATGTTATGGTGTTGTATCCCTTTTCAACAATAAATATTTTGAAGGCCTAAAGATTTGTTTTAGTGTAAATGTGATCTCCAGAAAGAACGCATACATAAATAGAAAGAAGACCAGAGTAGCTGAACAGTCATAATGGGGGATGGGGGAAGTGGGACCCCAGTGAACTGAGAAGAAAAGCAGTCAAGAGTTATGTCATGTAGGATCTTGAAGACTGTCTAAGGACTTTAGATTTCATTCTAATTTCACTGAGAAGCTGTTGCAGAGCTTGAGCAAAGAAGGCATAGTCTAAATTGTTTTACGAAATCACACATGCTATGTGGATGAGGTGGTAGGGGTAGGTCAGGGAGGCCATTGAAAAGGCAGGTGAAAATCTCCGTAAAGGATAACAGGTGAAATTGTTTTCACTCTTAGAGGTTAAATTTAAAGGTTCCTTCCTCAGCAAACATTTTTCTGACAGTGCCTCTCCCGCCCACAAGCAAATATAACCAGTCCCCTTTTGGGGTCCCCATAGCCCTTTGCATATGCTTCTATTGGGAACCTATCAGTTGGGTTATAATTAGTGATATGTTTCTTTGCATCTCTCCATGTAAATCTATAGGTCATTATAAAAGACTGTGTTTTATCCATCTGGAACTCCCCAACACTTAGTTGTGGGCCTAGTGCATTGTAAGCACTCAGTAATGTTTTAAAGTAATAAATGTGTGAATGAGAGCAAGTGTGAGTGAGCGAATGAGTGAATGAATGAATGAATGAATGAAGTGGCACTGTACTCAGTATTCTACAGACATAATCCTATAGCTGATTTTAATGTATACATGCTTTGTAGATAGTCCTGGATTGAGAGAAGTTTTTTATTAACTTATTGATTTAATTAATGCATAATGAGAAGGTGATTTATGCAGGTAGATGGGTATGTATGTGTTTTAAAGATATAACTTTGATTAGATTGTTTGTTTCTTTGGTGTTAATATAATTTGTATAAGCTATATATATAGCTTGTGTGTGGGTGTGTTTGTGTGTATGTATGTGTGTGTTGTATATGTTCTTTATATTCTTTGGATATTAACCCCTTATCTCATACATCATTTGCAGATATCTTCTTCCATTCAGTTAGATTGCCTTTTTAGTTTGTTGCTGGTTTCCTTTGCTGTGCCAAAGCTTCTTATTTTTGTGTAGTCTCAATAGTTTGTTTTTACTTTTGATTCCTTCTTAGGAGCCTTATCTAGAAAAATGTTGCTATAGCCAGTATCAAATAAATTACTGTCTATGGTTTTCTTTTAGGATTTATATGGTTTCATGTCTCATATTTAATCCATTTTGAGTTTATTTTTGTGTATGGTGTAAAAAAGTAGACCAGGTTTCATTCCTTTGCATGTAGCTGTCCAATATTCCCAATACCATTGGTTGGAGGGACTGTTTTCTCCCCATCACCTCCTTTGTCATAGACTAATTGACCATGTGAGTGTGGGTTTATTTCTGGGTTCTCAATTCTATTCCATTGATCTCTGTGTCTATTTTCGGGCCAGTACCATACTGTTTTGATTACTGTAGTTATGTAGTATATCTTGATCTATGGAACTGTGATACCTTCAGCTTTGTTGTTCTTTGTCAGGATTGTTTTGGCTACTCAGGGTTTTTTGTGGTTACAGAGAAGACATATGGATGGCAAACAGGCAAATGAAAAGATACTCAATATCACTAATCATCAGGGAAATGCAAATCAAAAACCACAATGAAATATCATTTTACATCTACCAGAATGACTAAAATAAAAAAGACAAGAAGTAATACATGTTGATAAAGATATGGAGAAAAAAAGACCTTTTGTGCACTGTTGATGGGAATGTAAATTGGTATAGTCACTGTGAAAAACAATACGGAGATTCCTTAAAAAAGTAAAAATAGAAATATCATACGATTCTAATAATTCCACTGCTGGGTATTTACCCAAAGAAAATGAAAACACTTATTCAAAGAGATACATGCACCCCTATGTTTATTGAGCATTATTTACAGTAGCCAAGATATGGAAGCAACCCGAGTGTCCATCAATAGATGAACGGGTAAAGAAGATGTGGTGTCTACACACAATGGAATATTACACCGTCATAAAAAAGGGTGTATTCTTGCTATTTGTGATAACATTGAGTGATCTAGAGGTATCATGCTAAGCGAAATAAGTCAGACTGAGAAAGCCAAATACCATATGATTTCAATCATTTGTAGAACCTACAAAACAAATGAATAGACAAACAAACAAGAAACAGAAGCAGACCTACAAATACGAAGAGCAAACTGATGATTGCAAGAGAACTGGGGATGCATGAAGGGGAGAGAAAAATACCAACTTCCAATTACAGAATCAATAAATCATGAGAATAAAAGGTACAGCATAGGAATATAGCCAGTGGTGTTGTAATAGTGTTGTATGGTGACAGATGGTAGCTACGCTTGTGGTGGCATTATGATGCACTGCATCGCACACCTGAAATAAACAGACATTATGTGTAAATTATACACAAATAAAAACATTTTTAAATAAAGATACAATTTTTGTCTGTCATATCATTTGGCAAGGGCAATTTAAAATCTCTCTTTTATGGCATAACTGTAAAGCAATTTTTATATTATTATTATTGTTTATAATAATCAAAGCAGAACACACTCATCTACTAGCTGCTGTCCTGCTGCCATTGGGCATTTCGGAGCCCTGCCACGTGTTCTGGGACTGCTGCTGTGGCCTCTCCGGTGAAAAGGCAGCAAAGTGATGGAAGCAGGCAAGACTCGAACCCAGAATTCTCAAAGTCTCCCACTGAGTCATTTTTAGAAATGGGAATGCCAGCCAATTCCATGGCGTGTAATTCTGGTCACTCTTGACAGCACTGAAAAAATAACACCTTTCACAGTGTAAAACTCCTGCATCTCCATTTCCGAACAGTGTAAGGAGCTCAGGGTTAGAGTTAAGCACTTCTAGGTTCCAGTTGTGGTTCTCTGGACACACACTTTCGTGCAAACCACTTCACAGTGCTGAGATTCATGGCTTCCTCTGTAAAGGGAGAATAGTAATGCCTACCTTATAATTTTCTGAGAGGTTTAAATGGAATACTTTGTGGAAAATGCCTTGACCATTGCCTGGCATGTAGGAAATACCTAACGAGTGTTCGTCTCCTTGGCCTGCTCCCACCATTGTATATCATGGATCTCCCTGCCACTGGGAGAGAGTGTGGTTTAATGGAAAGGCACTGGACTAGAATTTGAGATACCTGGCTTACAGTGCCAGCTTCACTGTTAACCAGCTCTGAAACCTTGAGTAATCTATTTGGGTTTATTTCCTCATTTGTAAACAAGAAGTGTATTGGAATGGATTATCTCTAAGCCCTCTTTAATCTTAACAACTGTATGCTCTTATGATCACAGTGTCTAATGGACTGAGCCAGTTAAATAAAATTTCACCAGTAGTCATTGCCATTTACTTGATGATGTTCTCCACTGAGGAAATTTCTTCAGAAGCTTAAAAAAAAAAAAAAAGAAAAGAAAAGAAAAAAGAAAACAAAACCAAACTCCCCAAATCCCAGGCTTTGCTTTATCAATCATTAAATTTTGTGATTATGCAAAGTGGTTTTTCCTTAAAATTAAGTACACCTGCAGGCATAGACATATTTATTAATAATTTGAAGTCACACTAAGGTTGGATTGGAGCTATTTTATTATTACAATAGCAGTCACAATTGCTGACACTAAGGAAGTGGCATTGAGAACATCTCAGGGCTCCGTGAGTCCTTGAAATCCAGTTGTGGTTCATTCAAATGCCAAGCCCTTGTGCTGATGACAGCAGGAAGAAAATTAAAATCAGAAATTTGTTCATATTTTAGTTACCCAGAGAAAAATTTCTCTTTCTTAATATATTGTGGCTATAAAACTTGTGGAGAAGATAAAATCCTGCTTTTAAAAATTACTAGGATTAGATTTAGTAGGTGAACTCAGCACATCATTAAATACAGAGTCAACATGTAAGCATTAATTATATTTCTATCTTCCAGAAGTAAAACAACTGAAAAGGAAAAAGTTTAAAAAGACGCCATTTGCAATAGCATCAAATTACATCAAGTATTTAGACTAAATCTAACAAAAGATATGTAAAATCTCTTCAGAGAAAATTACAAAATATTTGTAAGATGGTAAGATGTAAGATGTAAGATCTAAGATGGTATAAGATATAAGATGGTATATATTATATTTACAGATAGATAACTAGAAAATGGAGGCTCCAGAAAAAGACACACACATATATTGCCACAACATAAAACAAATGTAATACTGCATGCCGTGCAGAAAGAATATTTTCAATAAATTTCACTGGCTCAATTGGCTATCCATATAGAAAAACTAGATCTCGACTCCGCCACCTCATACTGTACACAAATGTCAATTCCAGGCACAATATATATCTACCTATGAAGAATACAATAATGAAAATTCTAGAAGGTAACATAGAAGTATATTTCTATGACATTGGGAAAAGTTGACCATTGCTTAAACAGGACACCAAAAGTGCTAACCACAAAGGACAAGATCGGTAAATTGGACTACATTAAAATTAGGAATTTCTGTCATCAAAAGATAACTAAGAGAATGAAAAGACAAGTCAAAAGGTGGGAGAAGATATTTGCTATATACATATACAGAGTAAAGTGCTTGTACAATATATTAAGAAGTTCTAATAGCAGGACTCCACTAGAAAAATGTACAAGAGGGAATGCCAATGAATACATAAAAGGATGCTCAGTCTCATTTTTCAGTGAGATGCAGATAATTGATATATGCCTATACATCTGCCAGAATGGCTAAAATTTGAAAGACTGACATTACCAAGTATCGTGCCAGTCCGGAACAACTAGATCGTTTATATATTGCTTTGAGGCATTATAAATTGGCACGACATCTTTACAAATTGTTTGGTGGTACCTAAAAACTGAATATGCACACACCTCTATGACTCAGCAATTCCCTTTCCAACAGAAATGCATACAGTTGTTTATCAAAAAACAGACACCAGACACCTGGGTGGCTCAGTCAGTCAAATGTCTGACTTTTGACTTTGGCTCAGGTCACGATCTCACAATTCATGATTCAAGTCCTGCATCGGGCTCTGCACTGATAGCGCTGAGCTGGCTTGAGATTCTGTCTTCCTCTCTCTCTGCCCCTCCCCTGCTTGCTCTCTATCCTTCTCTCTCAAAATAAATAAAAATAAACTTTAGAAAAAAAAGAAACGAGGATCTTCATAACATCATTAGCCATAGTGGCCCTAAAGAGAACACAATCCAAAGACACAGCAATAATAGAATGGATAAATTGATTGCATCATCATGTGTATAATAGAATATGATACAATAATGAAAATAAGTTACTGCTATGTGCAACAACATGGGTGAATCTCATAAAGATAATGTGAGTTAAAGCCCAACACTAAGGAGGGTATGAGGCTCAAAAGGCACAGAAGTAATCCATGTTATTAGAAGTCAGGATGGTGTCTACCTTTAGGGAAAGGAGGTAGATAATGACCTTGAGAAGGAGTAAGAGGAGCTTCTGGGCATGCTGGTAACATTCTACTTCCTGATCTAGGTGGTGGTTGTTAAGGATGCATTCACTTTGTAGAAATTCATCAAGATGTCCACCTATGATTTGTGAACTTTCTACCGTGTGTGTTATGGGCCCATTAAAAATATATTTAAACTACTGGTAAGAGACTGCTTTATTTCTGGGAAGTTCACATATTATCTTACTAAAGCAGTTTATACTTGAAAAGAATCTTGAAGGTTATCTAGTCCAGGGGTCAACAGACTATACCTCTGTTTTTTACAGTACAGGAGCTAGGAATGTTTTGTTTGTTTGTTTGTTTGTTTTTACATTTTAAGGGATTATAAAAGAAAAAAAAAAAAGAAAAGAAGAAGGAGGAAGAAGAGAATATGCAACGGGGACTGTGTATGGCCTTCAAAGCCTGAAATACTCTCTGTTACTTTAGAGAAAAAATTGCCCAACACTTCTGGTCTGACATTCTCCCAATGTACGGATAATGAAACTGAGGCCAAAGAGAAACGACATCTCAAGGCATCCAGCTAGACAGTGAGAGAACTAGAACTGGAAGTTAATATTTTTGGCTCATATGATACTGTTCTCTTTACCTGATTTCTGTGTTTCGTCTGTATTTTTAATCCAGACCTCTCACTAGACTTAGTCGCCCAGGCAATTTAGGCTCAATTTGTCATCCTCCTTATCTATGCTTCCCCCAACCATGACTACTCTCTATCCTTCTCACCTATCTCAGCATCTACCTCCCTGTCCAGGCGCCACTTAAAAACCAACGGGACATCACTAGCAAGTCTTTCATGCTCCGCTGCCCATATTTGATTGATCACGAAGACCTGTCAATTCTTTCTTAATACACCTCATAACTAATCCTCTTTTCTATTCCAACCACCACCATCTTAAATCAGAACTTTATCTTCTTTTTTCAGAACTAGTGGCTTAGTCTCAGTCTCTAAATGGTCTTCCTCTCTTTCTTTCTTTCAATTCATCCATAACCAGAATAATCTTGGTAAAGGGGTGATTTAATGGCCCATTTGTCTGTTTAAATAGTAGATTTTAATATAGTGGATTAATAGCAAGATCTCCCTTCCCCCTCCTTTTTAAAAAAATGTTTATCTGTTTTGAGGAGGGGGAGGGATGGAGAGAGAGAGAAAATCCTAAGCAGGCTCTGCACCTCTGCACTATCAGCACAGAGCCAGATGCGGGGCTTGATCCCATGAGCTAGGAGATCATGACCTGAGCTGAAATCAAGAGCCAGACACCTAATGACTGAGCCACCCAGGGGCCCTCTCCCCTTCCTTTTTAAACCAGGACTAAATTTGATGATTATGAAAAACAGTCTCAATAAACATGATTATACCTCATAGTGGTAAAATTTTAACTATTTCACCCTCCTAAGGATGTGTAAGTTTGTTCTTCCATATTTATTCATTTATTCACTCATTCTATTGAAAAACACACTGAGCAAGGCATTAAGATCATTTCTGACCAAGGGTCAGAAAAGGATGCCCGGCGGCTCAGGCTGGCCACACCATTTCACACTGCATCAGTGTGTGAAAATTAATTCAGTTTCCATCAGCTAGAGGTGTTCAATATGGTAGCCACAGCCACATGTGGCTATTTAGATTTAAATTAGTTAAAATAAAAGATAATTAAAAATTCAGTGCCTCGTTGCAGTAGTCATATTTCAAGTTCTCAGTTGCCACGTGTGACAGGTGGGGATCAGATTGGCAATACAGCTACAGACCATTTTCATCAGAGAGTTCTATTGGACAGCACGGCCAACAGTAATGGAGAGTATTTGAGTTCCTTGATATGGTACATGAAGTGTTTTATTGTCTGATCTCTACCTTGTTCTTCAGTCATCTCTTATCACTCCCTTCTAGAACTCTATACTTCAGTGATAGTGAGGTGCTTATAATTTCCAGAAACAATGTTTATGCAATATTTATAGTTTATGCAATCATGACTTTGCACATGCTATACCCTCTGCCCAGAAAGCCGGTCCCTATGGCAAACCTCTATTCTTTCAAAACCAATTCAAATGTCATTTCTAGGAAATCTCCTTTCAATACTCTCTTTGGAGTTTCTACACCTTAGGCATATTTTTGTTGGTGTACTTACAACATAGAATCAATTTATTTTCATCATTCTTCTCCTGCAGACTGAAAAACCCTTAAGGGTAAGAGTTACACTTAGTTCATGAGTTGGTGAATGTTCTCTGTAAAGGGCTAGATAGTAAATATTTTTGACTTTAGAAGTCATGTCTCAAACACAATTATGGAACACTGCTGATACAGTGTGAAAGCAGTTACAGACCAAATGTAAATAAATAAGCATGCCAAGCTTTAGCCAACAGGCATCACTTTCTGCCCCCTGGTCAGAAGTGATCACAATGCCTTGCTCAGGACAAATTTTTGAGTAGAATGAATGAATGAATATGAAGAACAAGACTATATAACAATAGGAGAGTGAAATGTTTAAAACTTTTCCACCACAAAAACAATGCTAGGTGTAGTTATGTTTATTGTGATTCTTTTTCTTGATCTTGAAACTTAATCCTGGTTTAAATAAAAAGGGAGAGAGAGATCTTATTATGTAATTCACTATTAACATGTGTATTAAACACATGTATCATTCCACTACAAATTTGATTTTTGAAATATTTCGTTCTTTTGATATACCCAGCTTTCTTTGTAATCATATGTACTTTATTTTAAGCATTAAGAAACATGATGAACAAAAGGGACAGAATAGTTAAAGACCTCTTTTGGTGCCTGGGCTCTGTCTGCGGGTACTGGCGTTCCTGGAGCACACCAAGGGAGGGACTGTCTGCTTTGTCTAGACTGGAGGAGATCGTAGTACAGCTGTAACTAGGGAGTCCCAGCTCAGCCAGAGGAGCCCTGCATGGTGCATGAGCAATTACCAAGCTAAGAAGCTGCCTGCTGGAACCCTCCCCACCAAAGAATGCTTGGCCGCTTTCTGGGTGTCTGTCTGGATTTGAATTCCCCAAGGGTTGGAAAACCTGCCATCCCAAACACTTTCCTCTGCCTTTGCCATGGAGTGAGCTAATGGGACCAAGACTCTACCTGAAAGCCCTTTTTAGCTCTATTGTGTGTCTAAGCCAGGGGGTGGGTGAAGAAGATGGAGAAACTGTGAGCCTTAGGGTTGTGTATATTGGCCAGGGCTAAATGTGCATTGATTAATACCAGGGTAAGAAATTGTGGCCTGAGAGTCTATGGCTAAGTGGATGCTAATTACATTTTTTCTCACATCCTGCTTCGGGCCAGGGCTCAGGCTGCCAAGTGTAAGTGTGGGCTGGAGAACTTTTTCTTGTTGCTATTGTTTTCAAAAGCTGTTGCGTATTCAAATCCTTTATAATACAACTGAATGCACATTAGGCAAATTAAACAAACAAGAGATTCCAGTCGTGGATTAATCTCCTGAAATTTACAGTTGCCCAATAAATTCCCCTTGGGAAAAAAAAAGGCTCAAATTCCTACTCAGAGAAGATGGACCCCCATGCTCTGAAGTCTGAAAATGCCCAACCCTTCAAGTTATCCAGGCAGTACCGATGACTCAGCATGTGAATCGTGTTAAATCAGGCCAACCTGGGTTTAAATCCAAGCTCCTCATACGTAAAACGAGTACAATAATCCCTACCTCATATTTCAATGACAAGGGAGAGCTCAGGTATCATACTTCAAGTAGAGTGTAGGTTCTAAATTGCTTGCGTTGGGATCTTTGTTTTTGCTAATTGAGGCTCTTGTTGGATAGGCACAATGCAGAAACATCTCTTCCTTATCTTTAGAACATCAGACCTACAGTGGGGCCACCTCATAGTAGACACACTTGATCAAGTAGTTACTTGATCAGGATTATTTTTTAAAGATCTATTTTAAAGATTTTATTTTTAAATAATCTCTACACCTAACATGGGACTTGAACTCACAACCCCGAGATTAAGAGTCACATGCTCTACCAACTGAGCTACCCAGAATCCCCAAGATGATGATGATGATGATGATGATGATTGATGATGATTTTTGGTTTCAGGAGTAGACTTTAGTGATTCATCACTTACATATAACACCCAGTGTTTATCCTAACAAGTGCCTTCCTTAATGCCCATCATCCATTTTCCCCACCCCCTTACCTACCTCCACTCCAGCAACCCTCAGTTTGTTCTCTGTATTTGAGAATTTCTTATGGTTTGCCTCCCTCTCTGTTTTTATCTTATTTTATTTTTACTTCCGTTCTCCTTTGTTTGTCTGTTTTGTTTCTTAAATTCCACATATGAATGAAATCATATGACACACAAGATTATTTTTTAAAATTTTCCTTTGGCTCTTCGATTTATCATGTAAATTTGGGCCAGGATATAAGCCTTGTAGCAGGTCATACTACAACCAAACAGACTCTGCTGTATCACTTATACTTTCATATGATACATTACTTATTTATTATTTTTTTGCTAGTGGCCAGTTTTATCACCTGGGTCATCCTCCTTGTCCTTGCTTTCACCTCACCTTTTCTGGAGAAATTTTGAAACTGCAGGTCTCTTTCAGGCAGAGAGCCATTGAGTTCTTATTACTACATTCACAACTATTTGGTTAGTTTCATCACCAGGATCACCACCCCGTATCACATTCAGTGACATCATTAAGTATCTAAGTTCCTGACTAGGCCAGAAGACCTGCAAGTGGGAAATGTTCTTGAAGATTCTGTAAGGCTTTTTCTTGTGGTTGAGGGAGACAGAAGTACTTAGATTACTGAGATCTAATAGCATCTCCTGATGGAAGGCTTTAGAAGTGAAATTATTGAAATGTTTGGCCATTCATTCAGCAAATGGTTGTTAAAATGTAAATCCACTCAGCCCACTAGAATGTAAGCACTCTGAGGATAGAATTCATATGGTTGATCCACTGCTGTGTTCCCAGTGCTTTGAACATGACTAGCTCAAGAAATTTTTGTTGAATCAACAAATGATATCCTTGTACAGCCCTCATGGGTTACAAATGTATAAATCATTATGAAAGAAATGGAAGCACAGAAGAAGGCCTGAGCCAGCTTGAGGGAGTCATGAAGAATCATTAAGGGGGTGACTTCTGAACTAAAGCTTGAAAGATGTTCCATAATTGTCAAACGAATGTATGCTGGACTTCCAGAGAGAGGAACCAGTATGTATAAAGCACACATAGGGTAAGATATCATGGCACATTCCAAGAATTGAAAACCAGTTCGGGATGGCAGGTGTTAGTAGGAAATGATTTGGCGAAGTGCCAGAAGACAGATCATGAATGATTTCCCATACCCTGCTAAAGAGTTTGGATTTTAGCCTGTAGGTAATAGGTGAGCCACTGAAGTGCTGAAAGCAGGAAAATGACAAAATATATTTTAGAGTGGTCTCTCCAGAGGACATATTGAGAAAAGATGGAAGCAGGAAGACACAGAAGATCATTATAGTGGCTTAGAAAATGAGAGAGGAGAGATGCCCAAGGCAGAGCAGTGGGATGGTGAAAGGATGGGCTTGATATACTTTCAGGAAGTAAAATTTATACAACTTGGATTCAAAAAGAGAAGAGAGAGCTAAGAGGTTCTTCTGAGAGATTACTGATTTGGGTACCTCAATCAACGGGAAGGAAGTGATCTGCAGGCAAAGAGATGAGGGAACATTACCAAGGCTTACCATGGAGAACTGAAAGAGGAGAAGCCTGTCAACAAAAACCCAGGAAACACCAAGATTTAAGCATCAGTCAGAGAGACAAGAAGAATAAAGAAAGAGAGTTGCCATAGACAAAGGGAGAGGAAGGCTTCAAGAATGAGGACACTCTCATTAGTGCCACATGAAGATAAAGACCGTTGGATCAGGAACTAAGAAATTGTAGGTGATGGGAGCAGGATTATTTTGGTGGTAAAGTAGGGGCTTAGGACATGTTCCAAAGGGTTACAGAGGAAATGGGAGGTTATAACGTGAAAATAACAATTACAGACCCTTATTTATGGATATTCAGTTGGCAAAGGGGAAAGCAAAAAGCAGTAGAATTGAACTCAGAGAAATACATAGGCTTTACTGTCATGTTTTTTTTTTGTTTGTTTGTTTTATTTTGTTTTTAAAGGTTGAACAGACTTGTGGAAGGGAAAATAATCAGGAGAGAGAGGGAGAATAAGGATATAGGCAAGAGGCCTTTTTTTCTTTTCTTTTTGATGGAACAAGGCAATGAGATATAGTTAAGGAGAAAGGAATTAGTCTTGGGAAGAAGGAAGGCATTCCTACTTTGGACAAAACGGTATGGTGGGAGCAGATATAGATAAGCAACCACACCATAATTTAAAACAGCCAACTTCCTTATAGGAGATGGCCTTTCTGACACTATCCAAAAAAGAGAGAGAGAGAGAGAGAAAAGATTCTAAGAACTACAAAACTCCTAAATGTCTCTCCATCTTCTTTCCTGCCCAGCATAGAGAGGCTGGGTAAAATCAGAGGCTTTGGAGCTAGACCCATGGTTTCACACAATAGTTATATTACTTATTGCCTCTACAACCTTGGGTAACTTCTTCCCTTCTGTGTGCCACAACCATTTCATCAGCAAAACGAATATAACAAAGAGCACTACCTACTAATGAGAGGTGAATTAGGAGTAAATGAGTAAAACACTCAGAACAGTGCCTATCAAGAGTAGGTGTAGAATAAATGCTAGCTCCTGTGATGTTAGGAAATCTGGTAGGCTTAGCAGACATTAAAAGCAAATGCAGCTCATAGGAAGAAAGATGCCAAGATTCACCATACAGAAAGGAGACTTCTCAGTTTTACCAAGAATAAGACAATATCGCTGTTCATTGAACAAAAGCCTAACTTGAATCATAAAACCAGAGTCACAGCCCTCAATCAATTACAAATTTGAGTCAGTTTATAGAACCCCTTGAATGAATGGATCACGTTGAGGAAGAACCCCAGTATGCTGCCAAAAATTGATGCTATTAATCTTCCTCCTAATCTTCCCACAGAGGGGCCTATAGCCTTATTCCAGGATAACTGTGCACTGGGGGGAAATAAATAATCAGAAATTTTGTGGACAGCTGGACACTGGCTCTGAACTGACACTGATAATAGGAGACCTAAAATATCACTATGGTATAGTCAGAGTAGGGGTTTATGGAGATCAGGTTAGCGAGGCTTTAGTTCAGTTTATCTAACATATGTCCAGTGGGTCTCCTACCCCACCTTATGGTTATTTCCCCAGTTCTGGACTGCATGATAGGAATAGACATACTCAGGAGGTGACAGAATTCTTACATTGGTCCTTGACTTGTGGAGGGAGGTTATCATCAAGGAAAAGGCCAAGTGGCAGCTACTAGTACTGCCTTTACCTGGAAAATTAGTAGACCAAAGAAAAATACATCATTTTTGGAGGAATTGCAGAAATTAGTGCCATCATCAAGGACTTGAAAGATGCAGCAACGGTGATTCCTACCACATACCCATTCAGTTTGCATGTGTGACCTGTGCAGAGGATGGATGGACCTTGAAGAATGACAGGGGCCTATTGTAAGCTTACCTTCAGTGATGACTCCAATTACAACCACTGAAACAAATGTGTTGTTATTTTTTTGAGCAAATTAACTGATCCCCTGGTACCTGGCAGGCACCAGGTTATTGATCTGAAAAATGCCTTTTTGTCCATCCCTATCCATGGGCTCACCAGAAGCAGATTGCTTTCAGCTCCAAGGCTAGCAGTACACCTTCACCGTCCCATCTCAGGGTAATATCAACTCTCTAGCCCTACTAGAATGCAAGAATCTTGATCACCTTTCCCTTCTACGAGATATCATACTGGTCCATTACATTGATGACACGATGCTGATTGGTAAGAAGTAGCAACTACGCTAGACTGATTGGTAAGACGTTTACATATCAGAGGATGGCAAATAAATCTGACTAAATTTAGGGGCCTTCTACTGCCATGAGGTTTCTAGGACCCCAGTAGCGTGAAGCAAGTCAAGATATACCTTCTAAGGTAGAAGATAAGTGGGCCTTTTTACATTTTGAAGGCAACATATTCCTCATTTGAATGTATTACTCCAGCCCATTTACCGAATGACCTCAAAAGTTGCTAGTTTTGAGTGGGCCCAGAACAAAAGAAGGCTCTACAATGGGTCCAGGCATCTGTGCAAACTGCTCAGTCACTTGGGTCATCTGAGTCAACAGATCCAATGGTGTTTGAGTGTCAATGGCAGATAAGGAAGCTGTCTGGAGCCTTTGGCAGGTCTCTATAGGTGAATTGCAGCACAATCCTGACATTTCTGTGAATAACTACTCTTCTTTTTAGTTACAGCTCTTGGCCTGCTATCATAGTAGATACTGAACACTTAACTATAGACTAAAAAATTACTGCGCGATCAGGACTGCCCATCATCATAAGTTGGGTGTTGTCTGACCCAGCAAACCATTGAGTTGGGTGTGCACGGAAGCACTCCATCATCAAATGCAAGTGGCTATAATGTCAGGTCCTAGTAGGCCATGAAGGCACAAGTGAGTTATATGCTAAAGTAGCCCAAATGCCCATGGTCCCCACTCCTGCTGTGCTACCTTTCCTCTCTCAACCTGCATGTGTGGCTCAGAAGAGTTCTGTACCATCAGTTGGCAAAGAGGACTCGGGCCTGGTTTACAGGTGGTTCTGCATTATACGCAGTTATCACTGGAAAGTGAACAGCTGCAGCACTACAGTCCCTTTCTGGCACATCCCTGTAGGACAGTAGTGAAGAGAAATCCAGGGGGAGGAATTCTGAGCAGTGCACCTGCTTGATCACTTTGCTTGGAAGGAGAAATGACCCGACATATGATATATACTGATGTATGGTCTGTGGCCAATTGTTTGGCTGGATGATGAAGGAGTTGGAAGGAATATGATTAGAAACCTAATGACAAAGAAATTTGGGGAAGAGGTAAGTGAATAGACCTCTCTGAATGGGTAAGAAGAACTTGTAGAAATTTATGTACCAATGTGAAGTCTCAACAAAAGGTGACCTCAGCAGAGGAGGATTTTAATAATGTGGATAGGACGCAGGCACCTGAGTGGCTCAGTTGGCTGAGCGTCTGACTTCGGTTCAGGTCATGATCTCACTGTCTGTGAGTTCAAGACCCATGTCAGGCTCTATGCTGACAGCTCAGAGCCTGGAGGCTGCTTCAGATTCTGTGTGTGTCTCTCTCTGCCCCTCCCCCACTCACACTCTGTCTCTCTCTCTCTCTCAAAAATAAATAAACATTAAAAAAATAATGTGGATAGGATTATCCATTCTGTAAATACCAGTCAACTTCTTTCCCCAGCCACCTCTGTCATTGCTCAATAGGCTCATGAACGAAGTGACCATGGTGGCAGGGATGGAGGTTATGCATTCACGCAACAACATACACTTATGCTCAACAAGCCCAGGCTGGCTACAGCTTCTGCTGAGACCATGTACCAGCAGCAGAGACCAACACTGAGTACCTGATGTGGCTCTATTCCCCAGATCACCAGCCAGCTGTCTGGCCCCTTCCGTCATGAAAGGGAAGCATTTTGTTCATACTGGAATAGACACTCTGGATGCAAATGTGCCTTCCCTGCATGCAGTGCTTTTGCTAAAATTACCATCTGTGGACTTACAGAATGCCTTATCCACCATAATATTCTACACAACAGCACTTCTGATCAAGGTACTCACGTCACAGTGAGAGAATCGCAGCAACGGACCCTTGCTCATAGAATTCACAGGTCTTACCATGTTCCCCACCATCCTGAAGCAATCGTGTTGAAAGAATGATGGAATTGCCTTTGAAGACTCAGCTACAGTGCAAGCTAGGTAGGAATACCTTGCAGAGCTGAGGCAAGGTCCTGTAGAAGGCTGTATACACTTTGAATTAGCACCCAATATACGGTACTATTTCTCTGATATAGCTAAGGATTCACAGGTACAGCAATTAAAGGGTAGATAGGGAGTGGCACCATTCACTACGATCCCTAGTGACCTACTAGCAAAACTTTTGCTTCCTATTCTTGTGACCTTATGCTCTGCTGGCCTAGAAGTCTTAGCTCCAAAGAGGGGAATGCTTCTGTCAGAAGACACAACAATGATTCCATTGAACTGTAAATTAAGACTGCTCTCTTGCCACTTTGGACTCCTCATGCTTCTGAATCAACAGACTAAGAAAGGAGTTACTGTGCTGATCTGGTGATTGATCCCGATTACCAAGACAAAATTGGATTACTATTCTACAATAAAAATAAGGAAGAATATGTGTGGAATACAGGGCACATCTCAGTATTACCATGCCTTGTGATTAAGGTTGATGGAAAGCTACAATAACCTTGTCCAAGTAGGAATACCAATGGCCCAAACTCTTCATGAATAAAAGGCTGGGTCACCTCACCAGATAAAGAACCATGACCAGCTGAGATAGTTGGTGAAGGCGAAGAAAATACAGAGTGGACAATGGATGAAGGTAGTTATACATACCAATTACAACCATGGAACCAGTTCCAGAAATGAGGACTGTAATCGTCGTGAGTATTTCTTCCTTATTTTGTTACAAATATATTTATGGGTGTATGTATTTGTATATTTATATTTAAATATATTTGTTCTCTTTCTCTCTTATCTCTTTATCATGGACCATAAGATATATTGATTTTATATTGTGGTATTTAAGTGTTATTAATTTTACATCATTGTATTTGAATAATGAGATACCAAGGAAAAGAGTAAATACCATTCAAGTAGTCTACTTTCTCTTCTGGGAAAGGAGTTAGTGCATTTTTGGTTGTATGCAGGATAGTTGTATCATGTTAGATAGAATTATGACCTTGTTATTGTCTTCATGGGGAGATCAAGTACGGTTTAAGGAGATGCAGGTGGGTGCCAAGTTGATAAGGGGTGGAGTTGTGATAATTAATTTTGTGTCAACCTAACTGGGCAACAGAGTGCCCAGGCATTTGGTTAAACATCTTTTTGATTGTTTTTGTGAGGGTGTTTTTGGATGAGATTAATATCTAAATTGGTAGACTTAATAAAGCAACTTGTACTCTCTAATGTGGGTGGGCCTCATCCAATCAGCTGAGGGCCTGAATAGAACAAAAGTGCTGGCTTCTGAGTAAGAGAGAGTTCTTCCTGACTGATTACCTTCAAACTAAAAGATTGGCTTTCTTCCTGCCTTTAGACCCAGTTGGAAACATTGGCTCTTCTTGGGTCTCCTGGTTGCTAACTTACCCTGCAGATCTTGGGATTTGCCTGCCTCTGTAATTGTGTGAGCCAGTTTCTTACAGTAAATTCTTTCAGGAGCACCTGGCTGGCTCAGTCAGTGGAGCATGTGACCCTTGATCTCAGGGTTGTGAGTTTGAGCCCCATGTTGGGTGTGGAGATTGCTTTAAAAAAAATGGATTACTACTCAGCAATGAGAAAGAATGAAATCTTGCCATTTGCAACAACTTGATGGAACTGGAGGGTATTATGCTGAGTAAAATAAGTCAATCAGAGAAAGACAGATATCATATGTTTTCACTCATATGTGGAATTTGAGAAACTTAACAGAAGACCATGGGGGAAGAGAAGTGGGAAAAAAAAGTTTCAAACAGAGAAGGAGGCAAACCAAAAAAGATTTAAATACAGAGAACAAACCGAAGGTTGATGGGGAGGGGAAAATGGGTGACAGGCATTGAGGAGGGCACCTATTGGGATGAGCACTGGGTGTTGTATGTGAGCGATGAATCATGGGAATCTACTCCTGAAACCAAGAGCACACTGTATATCCTGTATGTTAGCTAACTTGACAATAAATTGTATTTAAAAAAATTTTTAAAAATAAAGTTGGAGACACATCTCAAAAATAAATAAATAAATAAATGAACAAATAAATAAACAAACAAGCCTTTAAAAAATCAGCTGCATTTCTCCATACCAACAACAGAAAATAAAATTTTTAAAGATTTCATTTACAATAGAAACAAATGTATAAAAAACAAGAAATGTAACAAAATATGTGTATGACATTTATATATAAAACCATAAAATATTTTTGGAGAAAACTTAAAGCCCTCAATACATGGTAGAATATAAACAAGAAAATTTACTGCTATTAAGGTGTCAATTCTCCCCAAACTGACCTATTGAGATGCAATGCTATCTGAGTCAAAATACCTGGAGGTTTTTAAATGTTTCTGTGTAACTTAACAAATTCTAAAATATATGTGGACATAAAAGAACCCAGAATAGATAAGACTTACTCTCACCTTTTACACTATTCTGAAAAATGTCAAATCTACAGGTGCAGAGAGCAGTACAAAAGAATCTAGTATCGGGACACCTAGATGGCTCAGTCAGTTGAGCGTCTGACTTCAGCTCAGGTCATGATCTCACTGCTCATGGATTCGAACCCCACATCGGGCTCTGTGCTCACAGCTCAGAGCCTAGAGTCTACTTTGGATTCTGTCTCTCTGTCTCTCTGTCGCTCTCTCTGCCTCTCCCCTACTCATGTTCTGTCTCTCTAAAATAAATAAACATTAAAAAAAATCAAAACAATCCAGTATAACCTTCACTTAGATGTGCTTGTTGACATGGTCACACTAGCTTTATCTTCCTACGTATTTATTTACTTTGTGTCACCCTTTGAAAGTAAATTGCAGACAGGTCTTTTATCACATTTCTGCTAAGAAATGTATTCTTCTATAAAACCAAAATACCATTATCACACCAAAGAAACCCATCATCAATGTAATGCTCTCTGGGGCACCTGGGTGGCTCAGTCAGTTAAGCAGCAGATTTTGGGTCAGGTCATGATCTTGCTGTTTTTGAGTTCAAGCCCCTTGTCAGGCTCTGTGCTGACAACTTAGAGCCTGGAACCTGCTTCGGATTCTGTGTCTCCTTCTCTCTCTCTCTCTCTCAGCCCCTGCCCCCCAGTAGCAGTCTGTCTCTCTCTCAAAAATAAATAAACATCTTAAATATATACATAATGTTCTCTAGCATATGCTCTATTTTTAAATTTCTCCAGTTATCCCAACATCTTCATGGCTATGCCCCACCCCCAGTTGCCAATCCACATTCTGATCAAAGTTCACACATTACATTTACACTGAAATATCTCTTTAGTGTCCTTTTATCTTCAGTAGACTCTCTGGGGTTTTTTTGTTTGTTTGGTTTGTTTTGTTTTGTTATTTGACATTTTTGAAGACACCAGGTCAGTTGTTGTACAGACTGTCTCATGTTTTGGATTTGTCTAATTGTTCCTTGCAGCTACAGATTGGCACAATAGATGAATGACGTTTCCTATTTGCCACACATCACATCATGTCAGTTTGTTCCATTATTACTGGTGATGCCAAATTTGATCACTTGGTTAATTTTGACATCCGTCATTGTAAAAGTATGTTTCCTCAGTGTAGTTAACAATGTAAGATTATCTGTGGAGTATGACTTTGAAATCCTGAAACCTTCCCGTTTTTGAACAAATTATCACCCAAAAGCTTTAATATCCACTGATGATCTTCATCTGAATAAATTCTTAAATTGATATCTGCCAAAAAATAAAATAAAATAAAATCTTAAAATAAATAAATAAATAAATAAATAAACAATAAATAAATAAATCTCTTTATTTACACACGCATGCACACACACCCCCACACACACTTTATATGAATCCATAAAGTAGTGTGTCCTTAAGATTTATTAAGTTGGAATTGGATTCATATAGTCAATAAGACTGGCCTATAAATGCCTTCTAGCAATCCTGGGCCTTCCTCTCCAGCCCTCCCTCCTTCCCTCCTTGAACCAATGGGAGCACTAACCCAGAGACTTATAAATTATTTTTTATCAACATCTGCTTTGCTTTTTCCTCTCTTGGGTTTACCTTGGGTAAGCTGTGCCTCTCTCCATCATGTATCAATGATTTCAGGCCAGCATTCACGGGACTGTAGCCAGTACATAAAACATTCAGAAGACCTCCCTGTCAGCATGGGGTTGTCCAAATGCATGCAGGGGTCCCCCCAATAGGCACACTGTCCTCACAACACCCATTCAGCTCTTGGCTGGCTATGCCTTGCAGATTCCTCTCTTGACCTATTCCCAGATGGTTCTGACCAGTCCTTTTCATTTCATTTGTATATTTGTATAATGCAATGAAGCATATCCTTGCTGGGACTGCAGAGCAAATTGGTGGCATGCCTTCTGAGAGTTCCAAGGTTGTCATGGGCATGATAGCAATACCCTGCTTCAACTAAAAGTCAGTTCTAAGCTCTTCAGGGAGTTCCAGAGGGTGCATGCTCTTCATTCTTTTGGATACACAGCAGACACCCAGAGTGTCCTGAGGTGCCCTAATAACAAAAGCCCATTCCCTCCACATACCAGGAGAAGACGACCAGGTCACTTTTATTTCCTTAGTGATCTGCTGAAATCTCTCTCCGATTGAAAGTCATCTTTTTCATAACACTGAAAAGATGTAACATTAGCTTAATCATTCCCAAATGAATCCTGAAAAATATTTGGAAACAGTACACTTATACAAAATCATTTCAGCATTACTAGAAAGTTTCAGCCATATGCTATAAACTTGTACTTTTAAGTGGCGACCATGTGGTCTGTCTTCAGAACATCCAGTTCTTTCTTTTTTATAGAATTAAAACCCCTGACACTTGTTTTAAGACCTAAGAAAACCTTTAGTGCTTAGCAAAATGCAGAACCTGGCATGGTCATAAAGAAGATATATTTGATTTTACTCCTTGAAGCCATAAAAAAAAAAAAAAAGAAAAAGAAAAAGAAAAAAAGACACAGGATACTGTCTGTATGAAAACTAAAATGGCAGCTGCAACTTCTTCCCAGAAGGCCCTAGGAGGAGACATGTAAGGTCACTCCTTATTCTCCTGGGTTCCAGGAAAGCAATTTACCCCTCCACCCCCCATCTAAAGCAAAGAGCACTGGGGAGAGATCCAACTCTCAACAGAGCCTGTCTTGATTGAGAAAGTTAACACTTCAAGAAAAGTATTCTGTCTTCTTTCAGGGCTCTTGAAAAGGGTTCTTGCCAAACCCAACCCCAAGATAGAAAAGGGTCTTTTTTTAAGGCTTGGGAATTCATCACCAACTTGTATTAGTAATCAGACCTGTGAAGAATTCTATCAAATCATGCAGCCTAAGGGACCTAATTTAATAATAAAAAAAAAATTCAAAATGAGGTTCTAGGTGGGAAATCAAGGAGAAAATTCCAGTGCTGGAAGCAATGGAAATTCACATTGGATGTATAGGGTACTCCTGGACAGAAAGGCCACCACATTGGAATCTAGCACCTGTGAGATGATGAATAAAAGCTTCTAAGAGGGTGACTCTCTTTTGGAAACACAAGGGAACCAGATTCTCAGTTCCAGTCTACTGAGGAAAGTATTGGTGTGTCATTAACAGCATCCTCCTTCCAGTCTGGCTCTAGCTTCTCTGGGATTTGAGAAGAGTTTAAGGAAAAAAAAAAAAAAGATTGTTGAGAAGGTGAGAAATAGATGTATAATAATCTTCTTTCACACAACCTGTTTTTGTATTATGTTGATTTGTTGTGCCTAGTAGAATGCTTCGCACAAAAGAAATATTCAATATATACTCAACGTTGAAGGAATTAACTAATTAATTTTGTGTTTATATAGGCCCATCCGTTGGGCAAAAATATATTAGTGCAGTTTGATTCCTTCCAAAGGAATTAGAAATGAGCAAATGTGAGAGCAAAAGAGTAAGCTAATTTTCACACACAATATCCAGCATTTTAGAAAGACCATGCTTTTCTTTATAGCAAATGAATTTACTGGTCCAAAAAATAAAGGAGCTGCATATCATGAAATGAAGCAAAGGAAAGTAAGCCTGTAATAGGATGTTGAAATTGAACTTATGACCAGGCCCCAAATTATAATTGATGGGAAATTCCAAAATGAGGAACTGGTGGACGAGTTTTTGACCCCTCAACCAGGTCAAGGCCATAAAAAGGGAAAAGTAGCAGTGATCTACTATCCATCACCTTTAATATAGTGAGAGGAGATTTTGAGGAAACCACTATGCAATTAGCACGCTAACCCTTTACCTGGGAAAACTATAAGACAAAAAGGGTTGTCCAGTGTTTTGGCACTGGAGTCAGGACGTGTCTTAGGGCATGTTGGATAAGGGATGCAAGATTTCTTAAAGATCAAACGTGGACCAACAGAGGGAGAGAGAGAGAGAGAGAGATGGGTTATTTCTGATCCTTGAGGTACAGAGGGATCCAGCAGCAAGAATCTGGTGAATAGCTTTGGTAAGGAAGGAGTCAAGAGCATCCACTCAAAAGAGACGTGTACTCACATCTTTCTGGATCAACGGATCTGTAGAGAGAGGAACCCAGTGGAGAACTGCCTGAGAGCCTATCGAAATACCCCCACTGAGACAAAAATCTACCAGACTCAGAGAACAGAAACTAGATGATGTGATTCTAATAAGACCTTTCTTCACTACTCCCTCTGACCTCTGAGGGGTCAGAAACTGTTGGCCAACAAGAGAGGATAGAGAAGAGAAGAGAAGGTAGAAAAATATAGGAAAAATCAATCAAACTTCTCCTTCCAAACTGTAGTTTTCCAACCTGAAATATACCCTAAGTAAGAAGGAAAGAAGAATTAATGCTAAATCAATTTGGGATTTTTAAAAAATATTTTAGACACTTATTAAACTTACTGTATTGAGAATATGTTCTCGATTTAAAGTAATTATACACCTGTTTATAACCTAAATGTGTACAGAATAGTCATGGGAGTGCCCACAGACAAATTCTGATTTGGGGGTTCCTCATTTAGAAAAATAGCATGAAATTGTGATAATAGGAAAAGGAATCACGATAAATTACAGATTTTTATTTTTATTTTACTTTTTAATATTCATTTATTTTTGAAAGAGAGAAAGAGGCAGAGTGCGAGCAGGGGAGGGGCAGAGAGAGATGGAGACACAGAATCTGAATTGGGCTCTAGGCCAATGGTGAGATCGTGACCTGAGCCAAATTTGGATACTTAACCAACTGAGCCACCCAGGTGCCCTTAAATTACAGATTTTTTGAAAGCTGGAAAATAACACACATATATCATAAAATAACATTTTCGTTAGCTCTCTGGCACATTGATATAATATATTTTCTAATGAAGATTTCTGATTCAATATTCTTTAATTGCTTCTTCACATGACAATGGTTTAGTAATATTTTCTGCAAAGAGAATGAAAAAATATTACATTTTTGTTGATCGAACTTTATAGTACCAATATAGATTTGTGCCCTACTAACATAAGTGTACTGATAAATTCCATTTCCTTTGTTTACCATTTTAGAAAAGAAAAACAATAAATGCATATGGCCTTTACAATTCCATAGGCTGCATTTTAAAGTTTGTCGTAGGTAGGCATCTATGTGAAGTGAATCCTACGATTACAGTCTTATATGTGTGATAATTAGAAGAATTTTTCAACAAAGTAGTTTCTGGTTCTGTATCTTTCAAACCTGATCTCTCCTTTTTTTACCCAGGTGTGGTGTGACTCATTCATATCTAGACATAACCTCTGCTTTGCACCCTATTGTAACACCGGTGATTTGGCTCATAAGCAGTAGAGGCAAAAGGTAGTCAGCTTCCTGCTTTTGTGGAGTTTTGGCCTGCTGGGTAGAAACAGATGCTAATCAATTAACCACACAAAAGGTATGAGGTCAATATTTCAGAGAAAAGGAGCATTGATCTATAAGAGTGCACAAGAAAGGAACCTCGTCAGTCATTATTTTCTAATGGATACTTGATTAATAAAACAAAGGCCCAGGTAATATGGCTGTAGTCAGAGGAAGTCTGTCCTGCTTCATCTTAAAACCCTTTTTTGAATAACATCTTAGAGCTCGCACGTATCCCGACATCTCCTTTCTCTCCGTGCACTTTGTATCGGACTTCCTTCTTAGTGCCTGTTCTCAGGCTCAGTTGCCACTACTGGCATCTATGTCACTCTGCCAACTGTGTTGTTTTCCTGGAGTGTTGTTTTCCTGGAACATAGCAAAGAGAGAACTCAATCTGGCTTGAATCTTAGAAAACTGCATTGAACTCTAGCTGCTTCTTGGCATCTCAGAGCCTGCTTGTACACAGGCTCGGCTTCTGTCCAAATTAAGCAATCTTTCACCACTACCTTCCAACTCTGCACCTTTATCCCAATCCCCATAACAGCTCTCACCCCATAATACACAGTGGGGGGTGGGAAATATCAAGGGAGGCAAGATGAATTGAATCAGCAAATGTAACATGTGCCTTAAGTTGTGGGTTGTGTTTTCCAAAGAGTGTATCTTCGTCTTGTGAGCCCTTGCTATGTTTGCCACCTTGTACTTCCAGGTAACTGATATTTGAAACCCTGCTTGTGCTCGGGTAGCACGTCATCCACTACCTAATGACCCGAGGTGCTTATTTTAAAATACAGAATAAGAAAGAACTGAGGGGAGAGATGGGTGTGGGAGGGGGGAGAGTGGGTGGTGGGCACAGAGGAGGGCACTCGTTGGATTGAGCACTGGGTCTTGTATAGAAACCAATTTGACAATAAACTATTAAAAAATAAAATAAAATAAAATACAGATCTCAAGTTTCACTCGAACGTCTGGAGAAGGGACCTGGGAATATGAATTTTTATTTAGCTCGGCCCCCCCCCATGAATGTTTTGTTTATTAAAGTGTGAAAATGATTGCACTGAGGATAGTACATAGATGTCCTTCCCAATGTCTAGCATCAAGAGACAAGTTGAATACTCAGACTGTATGACACCAAAATGGCAAATGCAGAGTAAGGGAAATATCTCAGCTTATAAAGCAATCTCTAGAGGAAACTGTAGAATATGCTAAACTGAAAGGTCAACAGCATGAATAAAAATGGCCAAGGCACAAATTGAGTCTTTACAGCATTGCTGAAGTAGGAAAAAATATTCACATATGAGGTACTAATTAAGTAAGCTGTAACACATTCACGCAAAGAAATACTATGCAGCTATATTAAATAACAGGACACTATATATTTCTAAGATATGTTGTTAAATGAAAAAAATCAAAGTTCTTTTTTAAATAAATATTTATTAATTTTTTTAATTTATTTTTTAAAATTCAAGTTAGTTAACGTATGGCATAGTATTGGTTTCAGGAGTAGAACCCAGTGATTCATTGCTTACATATAACACCCAGTGCTCATCCCAATGTGTGCCATTGCCCCACCCACCTCCCCTCCAACAACCCCAGTCTGTTCTCTGTATTTAAGAGTCTCTTAAGGTTTGCTTCCCTCTATATTTTTATCTTACGTTTCCTTCCCTTACCCTATGTTCATCTGTTGTGTTTCTTAAATTCCACATATGAGTGAAATCATATAATAGTTGTCTTTCTCTATCTGACTTTCTCCACTTAGGATAATACTCTCTAGTTCCATCCACGTTGTTGCAAATGACAAGATTTCATTCTTTTTGATTGCTGAGTAGAATTCTAGTGTGTGTGTGTGTGTGTGTGTGTGTGTGTGTGTGTGTGTGTACACATATACCATATCTTCTTTATCCATTTGTCAGCTGATGGACATTTGGGCTCTTTCCACAATTTGGCTATTGTAGATAGCAGAAAAAAGCAAAGTTCTGAGCAGTACATATGGTGTACTGTCTTTTACATGAGAGAGAGGAAGGTACTTTCTAGGGGGAAGGTAAACTATGTATTCATATTTGCTTATGTTCCCATGAGGAAATGCTGGAGGAATACAGAAGAAATCAACAAAAGTAGTGTGACATATTTTTTGCAGTAATAACCTTACAGGCTCATACTTCTCTTTATTCACTCTTTTTGGGTAGTGCCTGGCCACGCTGTCTCTGGGCTTGGCCATGTAATTTTCTTTGTTTAGTGTGAGGCAAGGAGAATTGGGGAATTGCCTTGTCTTGCTGCTCTTTGGAGACTTCTGAGTGCCATGTGAAGAAGTCTAGGCTAGCCCAATGAATGATGAGAGACATATGACCCAGCTGCCTATCCACTTACCACCCCCATAACCTAGTCAACAGTTGATCAGTTGCAGAGTGATGTGGAATAAAGGGTGTATTAAAGGGATTAGACCTTACACACTGAAAGACATTAGCTGGAGACCACAAAGGAAGCTGCTAAAGAAGTCTATGGAAGGCTTCTGCTTTTGCATCTGACGCTGTTCCTGAAGTCACTGAAGGTCAGCAGGGCAGGTAATCAAAAAAAACAAAAAAAAAGGTGAACACAAAGCAAGAGAGATTGAGGACAAACTAGAACCTGTGTCTGTCTCCTGTTGCATTGAATCTGTTTGCTGTGGAGATGTACATGTGCCTGGCTCAGGACTCAGGCAAGCAAAGGAGGAGATCCATCAGAGCTGAAGGAGTGTGGGTCTCGCCATTGCCCCATGGCAAAGGGTGACCTAGCTGGTCAACAACAAAATGCAGGAGCTGAAGTGGTGTCTGGGGCCCTAAACCAACATTCCAAGTGTAATGGCAGTCACTTCATTCTTACCCTCCAAACATCATGCAAATGTCTTGTGTTTTCTACCCTCATCCAGAATTATACTGGAAAGGGAAACACAGTAACAGTTAAGCTAAGTGAACTCAGTGTAATCATCACATCAGTGTAGGTCACCAGCATCTAGCCAAGTAGCCAACTAACCCCAGAAGCATGGAGCATGCTCAGTTCCCTCAATATCACCCAGACCAGAAAACCTGTTCAGCCCTTCACAGAATCACAAGCTAAAGAAACTGCTTTAAGCCATTGAGCTACTTGCACAGCAAAAGCTATTATAAGTGGATATCTAAAAATGATGAGATGGGCGAGTAACAGAATGGATGGGGCAGGGCTACTAGCTAGACCTCTCAGTGTATACCTTATTCCGTAAGACTTGTATCATTTAAATTTTCAGACTATGTAAATGTATTACTAATAAAGAATAAAACTAACTTAAAAATATCTGAGAGGACTACAGTATTTTACTGGGTAGCTTATTAGTTATTGAAAAGGCACTATCAAAAGGGGGTAGGTGTATTTCTGAGAAACAGGAGAGATGTATGCAAATCAGTGGAGTCCCTCCCCACAGCCTTGTTCATTTCAGATATGGAACTAGCATCCACCCACTGCCTCTGTCAGAGACCCACCCATGAGTCAACCTGTCTTTATTCCATCCTTGATTCCAATCTATCCTCAAGGCTTTGGATTCCATCTCTGAGCTATCTCTCAAATATGCCATACTCTTTTTGTCTCCACTGCCATCACTGGAACCCAGACTATTCCAGCAACATCCCAACTCATATCCCTGCTACTATATTGCCTCTCTCCAAACCATTCTCTGTATTTAACAGAAGTTAAAACTGGATTACATCATCCCCTCACACTACCTCCTGCTTGAAGTCTTTGAATTTATGCAAAATCCTTGTGCTGATTTATAAGATCCTACAAGACCATGCTCTTACCTATGTCTCTGATCTCCAGGGTCACTCTCCGAGACACATCCCACTTCAACTACAGTAGCCTTCATTTGGTCCCTCAACACTCAACACTCAAGCTCTTTCATACCTTTAGATTTGTACGTGATGTTTCTTTTGCCTATTTCTTTCTTTACTTAATAGAATATAGACTCCTTAAGGGCAGGACCCTGTTTACTTTGTTATTGTGTTCCTTGGTCCTAGTAGAGTGCTTTATAAAGTGGACCCTCAACTTCTTTGACCTCGTGGTGCAACAGTAGCGTGTCTGACTTCAAAGTGGACCCTCAACAACTTGACAGATGAATGAATAAATGATGTAAAGTAGATTGAAGTAATCTATCTCCTTACAATTCCATTTGAGTTATCCCTGTTTTTAAACATATCATGTATCTTCTGAGATTTACCTGTCTCTATATTACTCAGGTGTCTATTGCAATGTCTATTCCTCAGAAAGGCCTGTCTTGACTTCTATCTCATGTAGTCTGCACTTGACCCTCTCTAGGTCCTTATATATTTGTTGCTCTTTGAAAATATATTATTTGTGTACTTATATTATGGCAGGAAATGAGCTTGTCTTATTAAGAGTTGTAGCTGCATCACCTAGAATAGTGCTTAACACATAGGAGATGTTTGATGATACATACGTACATACCCACATACATACATACATACATGGAACAATAGTCACCTTGCCTTGTTCTTCCTTACTTTCCTCTGAGGATTGACCATCCTGACCTTGAATTCCAGCCTAGTTCCCCGAATCCAACTACTACTTACAGGATTGTCCACAGCTGAGCATGTCAAAATAGCATCTGCTTTGAATTCTCTACTTCTGAGTTTCATCCACCTATTGGAACTCACCTTCTTTTGCTATTTCCCAATTGCTACTAAATTCCGTGACCCATGACAACATTGCTGTATACCCTGGGATATGCTTGGCTTGCCAAACTCAACCTTCTCTCTCACTGTGTCTCCCCATCTCGCCTCTCTTGGAAGGTCTGGAGCGTGTTCCCGTTGCCTCTTCCAGATGCCTCTACTTTCTTTATGCAACTGGATAAACCTCCCTGACTCCTGAGACATGACTGAAGCAACAACAAAATCAAGTCCAAAGAAAGTGAAGGAAATTCAGCAGTGCCTCTTGAAGCATTAATTGTTCACTTAGAGCTGTGTTATTCTTCAAAACAACTGCACAGAACCCCCAGATCTGAATATACCACAGTGCGTTCAACTATTCCCCTACTGACAGCCAACATTCCCAGTAAGTATCCATGTGCAGACCCCTTTGGAGACATCCACTATGAAGCCATTTATATAAAAAGAAAAACATTCTGCACATTTTCCATGGCATGGGCACATATGTAGGTATATGAACCCACAGAAACTATCTATTAATAGTAGCTACTTCTGGAGGTCAGGGATCATGTTCAAAGACATTTCTGCCCTCTCTATTTTAGTTTTATAATAAGAAAAACCCAAGTATATACCTCGTGTGATTAAAGATATTTAAAAACATTAATGAAACAAATTATAACTAAAAAAAATTAATGTCCTTTTTCCAAAGTATCTTTCTCAGGGATAGTAGAAAGTGGTAATATGATTAGACTTTATGTATTCTCATCTCTGGGTGAAAGTATGGAATGTTGCAAAAGACAAGCTGTCAGGTTGCCCAGGGAGAAGGCCATCTGGGAGGAGACCATTACCCAATTTAGCAGCCTGGTAACTACACTCACTTTAAGGACTTCTAATTTTTACTTTGAACTTTGTCTCTTGTGTCAGGAGAGTAGAGTCTAATAAATGAAAACCTGTCTCAGCATTTCATCACAGATTTCTGGAACATAGTTGCATTTCTACAAAATCTATCCAGGACTTCCCAGAAAAGTCCGGGCCTGGATTCTGCAAGCACCGAGGTGCAGTGATTAGGTTCCAAAGCTAAGTCAGTGGGATGTCATGGGCCTATCATCTGGTATTCGGGTCACTGAGTTGTGTTAGAAAGGTGTGATAACAATACAATAGCACATCCTTGTGTTTTTATTGGGTTTTTCTTTCCCAGGTACTTCCTGACACCACATCTTTGCAACATAGCAATGTGATAATTTAGGGGCAGGTGTCACCATCCCTGTTTTACTGAAGGTCTTTGGTCTAGCAATGCTGGCATTTCAGTATCTTGGCCATCTACCTCAGGGCCTTCGCACTTGCTGCTTCTCTTCCTGGGAATGCTCTTTTCTGAATCCCCTGAAAAGATCCTTTTCATAGTCCCCAAATCATCTTCTAGAGTAATCCCATCTGACCAGGCAGGTACCCCTCCAGTTACTTTCTATTACATCTCATCTTATACTCCGTATAGCACATATCACTATCTGGAACTATGTGACTGATTGATTGATTGATTTTTTGTTTGTTTGTTTTCCTCTCCCCAGTTGAATGTAAAAGAGCACAAGATTTTGTCATGTTCTTTGCAAAATACCCAGCACAGTTACAGATAAACTGTAGGCACTCAGGAATATCTTTTGAATGTGTAAATAAACAATTTCCCGGAGACTAGGCTAGAACAGTGATTCTCAGCCCAGACAGGCTCATTAGAATCATCTGGAGGGCTTTTAAAAAATACTGGTCTAGGCCTTGGTATTTTTTTTTTTTTTTGAGAGAGAGAGAGAGTATGAGTAGGGAAGGGGCAGAGAGAGAGGGAGATACAGGATCTGGCACAGCCCAGAGCCTGACGTGAGGCTTGAACTCATGAACCGCAAGATCATGACCTGAGCCAAAGTTGGATACTCAACCAACTGAGCCACCCAGGTGTCCCAAGCCTTGGTATTTTTAAAAACTGCCCAGGTGGTTCTAATATGTGTCTACAACTGCAGATCCCGGGCTGGTGGTCTTTCCAGACTTTTCTGATGCTCTTGCAATTCCCCAAGAAGATGATGGTGATAAGAACCATAGTAGTCACAGGGAGGGTAGGTAAGATGTGGTTGGACTTGGGCTGGGATATAAGATATACAACTGAGGCCAGCCAGGTGATGATATGCCCAAGACTACTTTCTTTATAACTAGCACTGAGACAATGACCCACATTTTCTGGTTAAAAGTAGCAGAGCTCATCCGGGAACATGGTCCCTCTCACTTCTTGGAGGTGCATTCCATGATATTCTAAAAGCCCCTACAGTAATCAGTGCAGAGACTTTGACTACCCCCTTTCTGGAAATTCAGAATTGCATTTAAGTGGAAGTTCTGCTCAAAGAAAGAAGTTTCTGGATATAAGCTTCGTCTCATCATTATTCTTGTCCTCCTCGTTTTCCTCCTGCTTCAATTCTCTTCCTCTCTCCATTTCTTTTTCCCTATAATCTTAGCACTTTCTGTTCCATCAGAACTTTCTAAGATGCTTCTCAAATATTTGAAAGTGGTTTTTGTTTGTTTGTTTGTTTGTTTGTTTTTTAATTCTAAACATACTTGGAGAGTTCACTGCATACTGGAGAGTTCACTGCATACTGTTGTGGGCAATCTATGGATAAGAAATATTGTTCATCCAAACATTCCATCTCATCCTCATGTAAAGAGGCCACACAGATTATAATTTGCCACAAACCCCAGATGATACTCTCATCTTCTCAGACCAGAAAAATGGGGAGAAAATTGGAGTGCAAGCACTTGACCCTTCTCCAGACTGTGGAAGTTACCAGGTTCCTGGAAAAACAATAGACTATCAAGGTCTTCTGGGCATTTGGGGAAGATGGGTCATATGAAATTTTGAGTTTTGGGAGCCTCTAAACAAATCTCTTCTGTCAATTAAACAATTGATTTACGAGGAGTGAAGTTGCCACATGGTTTGGATACACCATGCTCTAGGGAGGAAAAGAGAAGGAAATGTAATTTTGTTTGGAAGACCTTTTCAACTGTTGGCTGTCTAGTAGTGAGAATAAAATCTGGGTGCGGAAAGGATGAAGAGGGGGTGAGGCTGATGCAGAATGGAAGGATGGATTGGACAGAATGCAGGGTTTGGCTCTAGTGAAGCATTACATTGCTTGTAGCCGCGGAATGGTTTGGGGACCCCATTTCCTAGATTCCTTTAGGGACTCCTTTTTTTCTGATGGACTGGTGAAGAGACACAGGGCATGTTGGGTTTAGCACTCATGGAGCTGGGGGGAGCTTGTGTTTTGTGCCTATGTATGTAGACATGTGTGAAACTTAGCAGAACTGACACTTGTCTCCGCAGCGGGGGTCAGGGGGGAAAAGGCCAGGTGGAACGTGGCATGGTTATTACAATGACCACACAGCACACACTGTCCTCCCTTGATTCGGCACTTCACATTCTCCAGTGAAAAATTAGTGGAAAATGCTCATTTGTGTCAGGCTTTCCTCATGATTTAAATGCTGTATGCTTCACCCAGGACACCTGTGTTTGTTGAGCAATACTAGAGGAGGCCTTTGAGAGGTTTACAAAAGACCAGGCAGTGAAAGGGATGAGTAATGAAATGGAGGTTCCCCCTGGGGTTGAAGAGAGCATGTGGGAAGATGTTGTTGGGAGGAGGGGGTAAAAAAGAACAGGGTAGTAGGAAAATTTAGCCTCTTTATTCATCCATTCAGTGATGTTATATCTACTTTATGACAAGGTACTTTCTTAAGCCTGGTGGGTTTATCAAAATGAGTCAGAGAGACTTTACCTTTATCATGTTTGCTTGACTTAGTCCTGCTTCTCTTCTGAGGAGACTTTCCTGGCTCCTGGGTGAAGGTATTGCTCTCTTCTCGATCATGCAGACTTCTCTGGCACTCCGCATTAATTATATTCTAATTTTCTGTATACACGTCCATCTGCCTCATAAGGCTCTGAGCTCTGCAAACAGAGATCATGTCATGGGCATCCCTGATGCCCATGCATATGGAAGGTGCTCAGTAAAGTCTGATTAAATGGATTTGAAATTAATATTTAACTTGCACAGGTAGACTGTTCCTCACATATTTATAAATAGGATGCTGCTGCTGCTGCTGATGATGATGATGTAATTTCCTAATCTGTTCCAGGAACTGAGGAGGCAGGTTTGAAAGTGATATGTTGAGACCCATGGATTTTCTATTTTGCTCTTCAAACAATCAACAATGTCAAAATTATCCCATAGAGGATTGGTGGGTGGGCCAAAACTAGTGGTCATTATTTAGACCCAGTTGATATAGGTTTTTTTTTTCTTTTTTAATCAGTGTGGTCCTTTCCTAACTCATTGTTCTTTCTCCTATTGTTCCTAAACCATGCCCTCAACATGCACCACATCCATGAAGTGCTCATCAACAATGACAATAATAAGAGTATTAACAATAACCAATGTTTATTGAGTTCTTCCATGTGTCAAGGCTTATTCTGAGTGCTTTGAATGTTTTGTTTCATTTATTCCTCATGAAATCCCATGAGGCTAATACTACTATTGTTCTCCTTCTAAAATAAAGATCCCTAGACACAAGAATTTAAGTAACTTGCTCAAGGTCACACGTTTATGAGTGGGGTAGCAGCAAGATTTCTGCCTCTAAGGACTGGTCTCTTAACCTCTCTGCTATTTTGCCTCCCTGATTTAGCTACTGACCCTACAGGAAGTTTTGTGTTGAGGATCTGTTGCTAGAGGCATTCCTCGATTTCCCCCACTGAATCCTCAAGACCAGGTATCACCCCTATGAGAATTTGATCTTTTCCAGACCGAGCTAGCTATTGCTTTCTGTATTTCTACAAAACTTGCTGCTCTCCTTTTTCATATAGCATTAATTATAATTGTCTAATTTCTTGTCTGCTTCTCCCCTGAGCCTGTGAATTCTTTAAGGACAAAAAATTTCATCTCTCAGTGCCTAGAACGAGTTGCTCAAGAAATATTTGTTTAGGGGTGCCTGGGTGGCTCAGTCTGTTGAGCATCCAACTCTTGATTTCAGCTCAGACATGATCTCGCAGTTGTGGGATCAAGCCCTACATCAGGCTCTGCACTGACAGCATGGAGTGTGCTGAGGATTCTCTCTCTCTCTGCCCCTCCCCCATTCATGCTCTCTGTCTCTCTCTGTCTCTGTCTCTCTCTCTCTCTCTCTCTCAAAGTAAAAGGTTAAAAAAAGAAATATTTGTTTAATTTATTAATTAAGAAAAAAAATCGCAATTTACTTCCAACTTCTCGAGAACATTTCCATAAGAATGCTTATTACTATACTTATTTATTCACTATTGCATCCAATGATTTGTTCATTCTTTCGATAGATATTTATTGAGGGAGGACCTATGTTAAGCATTCTTCTGAGGGCTTGGGGGAGAAAACATACATGGTTCCTGTTTATAAGAGGCTTGCAGTCTACTGACATTAATCAGAATTGTCTAATCACAAATTGGGATATTGCTATGGGAGAAAGGGAAAGGGCGCTATGTGAAAATATAAAACTGAACATAAGAGTTCCTGAATCTCATAGAAAACCTACAATCCTACCAAAGGTTCAAGTGGGTAATCCTTTGATTCCTGAGGATATACTGCTGAGTCCACAGCCACTGATGATAGTGGGCCAATTAAATGCAAATCTGGAAAGTCTGGACAAGTCAGTAAATTGTTTTTAAAAAGCCTTAGAATCGTTGAGTTAAACAGACCCCAATAATCATTGAATCCAACTTCACATACACTGGAATAGCTTACCTGGAATTAAGATTCCAGGTAAAATTGATTGTGCAAGGAGAATGAGAATCAGTCTCGCTCAGTCTATAAGGATTTGCTCTATGTCCCAATACTATTCCTGGTAACAGAGACTAGTGTCTACCTGGAAACTTTATGAGGCATTTAGGGACTTATCTTGATTTGCTCAGGTAATTTTACACAGAATCCAGAGCAAATTATCCCAAACCAAGTCTGAGTTTTGCCAGTGATTCATTTCAATTTCGTCTTGGTGCTACCCTCTGGTGGGTAAAACCCGAGAGCAGAAATCGAACTTCTAATCCTGGAGAACATACTGATAGAGTGAGTTTTTGTTTTATTTAGAGGAGGGATCATAAGATATTATTAAAACAAGTTGAACATCTGGTTTGGGGATAAAGTCATTTTATTGTGCAACTGCCAAGCCACAGAGCCATGCTTACCAAGAAAGCCTCCCTCTCTCCCAGCCTTCAGTAAAGTCTAATACCCAACTATAATAATATGCACCCTCCAAAACAAACGAAGAGTAAAGGGGAGCAGAGTGAGGTCTTCGAGACTCAAGGAAAATTCACCTGGTGGTTGGAAAATCGGAGCAAACAGAAGAGCTACACTCCCTTTTGAATCTTTTCTGAACTTAACTGGTGCCTATTCAAACTCTTAATAAAAACATTCAAAAAGGAAGCAATATCCAAAAGAAGTGTTCATTGAATCCCAGTAAAATTCCTCCTCCCACCACCTCTACCTCTTCTCTATGAAGCTGAAAGATTGACATTCAGTCTTAAAGAAAATAAGAATCAGAGTGAGTAAGGACTTTGAGGATACATGGAATGGGGCTCTTCTCCCTACATGTGTCAAGTGTTGGTGAAGTCCTTTCCTGCTGCTGCTCTATTCCTTAAATTACATGGACATGCCCTTAAGTTACTTAGTCTCATTCATCTACTCAAAAGATATTAGTGAGCATCTACCAGGTAATAGGCTCTGTGCCAGGCACTGAACTCTATGATATGATGGTGTAGGCAGCTAAGATACAATTAAACAGGCACATACATAAAATTATTGCTAGTTGTAAAAGAACCATGAAAGAAACAAAGCACTGGGAATGTAATCACCTGGACCTCCCATTTCTTCCATTCACACCCATGGCTGACCTTTTGGTCAATCGTGACAGCCTTTCCCACATTCCAGACAGCCGATACCAATTGGTCAAACTGGCGAACGAATTTAAGTCTACCTGCTGCCCCCAAGCCTAGGTTCTTAGACAAGGACAATAAAATCCCTTAATAGGACATACCTATGTCATATGTGTCTACTCACAGCATCAGAGAGTTGAAAAACAGATGAGAGATCTGTTTTCGTGACCCAGAGTAGAGCAGTGACCTGCCACAATCTCCCAGGTCACCTGTGGCAGAGCCCTGGTTGGGACCCAAGTCTCATGAATCCAATTCTGGGACCTTCACCTGTTGTCTTCAATGGAGATGGTAACATTTTGGTCTTATCCCATTTGAACATCTCTCCATTCAGTAATTGTGCTTTCATAACTTGAAGAACCCAGAAGAGGGAGGAAGGGAAATTTACAAAGGTTAGGAGCAGTCAGGTAATTTTTCTGCTTGGCAAAATGAATCAATGAAAAGTGGATTGTAGAGGCTTAAAAAGGGAAAGCGTATCCAAACTTAGGAAATGAACAGGGATTAGGTTCTTTCTTTCTTAAATGTGTCAGATTTTCCAGAATGTGGATAAATTATCCTCCTTTTGAGTCCTCAGGTTATCTTTTCAAGGGTGGGGGTTTGGAAAGAAGGGAGGGGTGGGGGTGAGGAGGATGTGAAGGCAGGACTGGACCATCTCTTTATCATATTTGCTAAAAGCTCTTGCATTGACTACCCACCCAACACAAATGCTGAGAACGATCCACTATACGCCAAACCAATGACACCAGTTTCTGTATCTGATAGCAGTTTGCCAGAGGAAGTCAACTATAAACAGGTTTGTAGTCTGACAATCCAAGACTCCTCACAGAATTGACTCAGCAGTTATTTTGTCCAAGGTACATAGAGCAAGTTTTCTAAGTCTGGGTCATTCGGATAAATTCTTGAAAACAGGGACCCCAGACTGCCAGGGGAGAACATCAAAGATCTCCTGGGGCTGCAACTAAGAGCTGGCAACTGGCCTATGTCCTCACTTCACTCCAGCCCTGGGCCCGCTGCAAGAGGAAGCTCACTAGGCAGGAGTCTTCCTCTGCCTTCTTTAAGGCCATCTGCTTAGCCGTGGTTCCCTTGAAGAATTAGAGCTTCCCAATTTGAAAAAATCCCTATGGATCATCTAGTCCAGGCCTTTCTCCAGGGAGGTAAATTAATATTGTCATTAACAAGACTATACTACAGGCTTTCATGTGGAGAGAGAAGGGGTTAGAAAAAAGGTGAGTTGAGTGGTCCCCAGAGAACCCAATGGGAACAGGAGGTGACTCCCTGGCTCAGGTTAAAAAAAAAAAAAGATTTAATGGGATGGTAGCCCTCAAACTTTTTGCAAACACCAGAATCACCTGGAGCACTTTTAAAACATAAATTTCTGGACCTCACCCTCAGAGCCTCTGATTCTAGTAGGTCTGGGACTACAGAATTTGTCATTTCTCTCTCTCTCTCTCTTTTTTTTTTAATGTTTATTTATTTATTTTTGAAAGAGAGAGAGGAAGAGGCAGGGGGAGGGAGACACAGAATCCAAAGCAGGCTCCAGGCTCTCAGCTGTTAGCGCAGAGCTGGATGCAGGGCTCAAACCCACAAACTGTGAGATCACAAACTGAGCCAAAGTCAGATGCTGAACCGACTAAGTCACCCGGGCACCCCAGAGAATTTGTCATTTCTAGCAATTCTTAGGTGATGCTGCTGCTGCTGCTGATCCAGAAACCATACTTGGGGAACTTTTAAAATAGGTTAAGAGGAAAAAAAAAATATAGCTGGAATTATAAGAGCAGGCATTCTCTGTGGTTAAAGGGACATTAGTCTTTTGTGGCCATTAAATGTCACATTTGACCTCAGTGGGGAAGGGAGGCCTGTGCCAGCTGGTAGAGGCCATAAATATAATTCCCTGGGGGAATTCACTTACAAAATATATAAAAAGATAAAGCTAGGTGCTACATGCAGGTGATATGCCTGAGCCCTGGAAAGAGTGAGGGGCTTCCTTGGGTCTGGCAGTCTGCTGAATTGGGGTGCACGTGGGGTAAGCAGGAGAGGAAACAACACCCACTCTGCCTTCATGGTATCGCCAGGTATATGATAGGTTGTAAATTATATGTTCTTTTGTTTTTCCAATTACATGAACTTTCCTTCATATCTAGCAAAGCCCACAATGCGGGAGAAAGAGCCCCAGACCAGGGGTTGGCAGGGCCCAAGACTGGCTCCACCTTGCTGAGTTTTGTGATGTGGGCAGACTGTGTTAGTCGTCTGCGTCTCAGCTTCTTATCTGTCATTGGGAATCACAGTATCTGCCCTGTAATTCTGCTGAACTCTTTGAGGGTCCAAGGAGCTCAGGTGCAAAGGCACTTTACAAGAATACAAAGTGTTATGGAAAGGAAAGAAATTATCATTCATTCATTCGTTCGTTCGTTCGTTCATTCCTACATTGGGTGTCAGCTGCATGCTGGGCTCTGTTGGTATCCTGAGGAACAAAATAAACAAGGTTCTTGCTCTCTGTCGGGACAAAAGGAAATAATAGGCTTTCTTTTCGCTCAATCGTTTTCTCACTCCCTCCCCTCCTGGCCTTGCCACTACCGAGGAAACTTTTCATGGGACGAACAGAGAGTTAATAGATGAAACTGTAGGGGTTCCCTGGGAGTCCTCGGGTGCCCTTGCATGCCCTCTCCAGGATTCCACGTACTCTCATCTCTAAGCACACACTGACAAACGAAAGAAAGTAGGCAGAGAGCCAGCAAGAGGGGTGGAAAAAGCCTTGCAGTAGGGTCCCTGGGTCCCAATCCTTGTACTCAGTGGACAACCTTCAGTGAGGTATTTAAAACCTCTGTGGCTCCATTTTTATCTGTCATGTGGAGATGAGTTGGGGCGAAGATTCCACAGTACTAGCTGTCTAAACATTGACATACTTCTGCACCAGTTGGTATAAGTTTTTGCCACTCTGGTGTCCCCCATCTCTGCTACTCTATGTGTTCAGGCCCCATCCAGTCCTGGGACCCCTGGACCTTTCCATGCTCCAGCAGCTAGGAGGTAATGCTTGGCACAGCTGATACGTTGGTACTGGTCCAGTGCAACTTCTATATCACTTCTAATTGGTTGGTAGCTGTGTGAAACCTAATCAATGTCAAATATTTTTGACCATCACTTGAATATCTCTTGTCTATAACACTTTTGTGAAGATCGCATAATGATCTCAATAAACGAACGTGTCTATGTGTCTATTGCTACTATACGGTTTTGTTTCCTCTCAGGCAAAAACAGATAGCATAGTTATGAAGAGTGGGCAGAGGTAGGCAGAAAGGAAAGAAAGCAAGAAGTTGTTTGAGAAAAAGCAGGGAGTGAGAACATTATGGGAGACACACTTCTCTCCAGACCCGGGATGTGTTTAGCAAGTGCCTTCTTGGAGTCCCGAGAGTCCCGTCGAAGGGCTTGAAGGCCCCTGAATGGAGCACAAAGTGTTATTGTTCTATAGTAATGGCTCTTGCCCACATTGCTGATTTACTCCCGTCTAATCTCCTCTTCACGGGGGAGACGAGAGGCTGAGCGTTTCCCCCTTGAATGGCCCTTCAACCCGCTCCTGGGAGAATAGTTTCCTTGTTTCCCTGGGGCTCCCCTCAGATTCCCACTTTCTTGGCAAACCTGCCAAAAGGTATCACAGTCACCAGGCACACCCCGGAACAGTGATATGTTTGGAATTTAATCGAATGCCCCAGAAAATGGGACTGTTTACTTTACCTTTGGAAGCGCTCACTTTAAAAATATTTAAAAGTGATCAAAATACAAATTATTAGGACTCTGCTCTTCACAATGAGCTTCTTAGGATTTATGTATTTTGTAGTACACCTCACTGTTCCCAAGAAAGGAGGTCGGCATTTCCCTGATTCTGACATGTTAACTCAATGAGGAGTATCAACATGGCTGGGATGCAGTCCTGTTTTTCAGCAATGCTTTTTGGCCTGTTCCTTGGAGTCTCTTTTCTTGCAGAAGGCGCCTAGAAAAGCCTCTCACAGCACTCTCAGGTGTCATGGTCTCACCGCCCACAATTACCAGGCTAAGAGTTCCAACCTGGTGGCTTCGAAGGCAAGGTGTAGGCAGCCACAGCAGCCTGATAGTCCAGGAGCCCAGAGAGCAAAAACTCTGTTGCTGCTTAGCAGTCTTTTCACTCCCCACTTGTTACTCCTGCTGCCCCCTTGCCCCACCCTAGGGGTTGCGTTAAGGCTTCTCTATGATTCTCAACCCACCCTCCTCACCATCACACTCTCAAAGAAGCTCCAGGCTCACCCACTGAGCTGAGACGAACGGGTGTTCCCAACTCAGCACTGCACTCTCTAAGCTTTGTTCTTTTGTCCCTTGGTTGGTGTCACTTTCTCTTCTTTTCTTTTGCCCTCAGAGGAAGGGTTTGTCCTCACTAAACTGAAAGCCTCCATCTGGACTGATGATCAAATATCCCTCTCCCACCCCGTGATCTTATCTCTTGGTTAATTTCTTCCTTTGGAGGCCACTTCATCCTTTCTAACAGTTTCTTTCCCCATTTTGTAAGAAAGTCCTTCCCAGCGTGTAAACTCAACACAAATATCAATCTCTTAACAACCCGAAACTAGCCTACCATCCCTCTCCTCTCCATCCTCACTGGAATTGTTGCGTTAGTAGCCTATACTGGCTGGTTCTGCTTTCTCAGCCCCTTTCATTTCTCACACCCTTGCAATCTGACTTCTGCTCCAAGGATGTTATTGAAAGCCTGACAAAAATTGGTGAAATATCTATTTCACCTTTGACTCTCCAGTCATCGAAGTCAGCTGTTTTTCTTTTTTCTTTCTCAGTCTTACCCTCCCGCTACCCCTCTCCAGGGCATATGGCCCCATTGACCAAAAGGGTTGTAGTTCTACTTTTGTAGCAATGAGGTTTTTCTCAAGTTCCCTGCATGGCTTCTCCTTGGCTGAGAAAGAAAAGCATTCCCAGGATTCTTTTCCTTTGCTCCCATTCTTTCACCCCTTCCCACCCCACCCCTACACTCCCTCCCTGCCCCACCCCTTCTCTATTTCCACAGGGTCACCCACTGCCATGGACCCTTACCTCTGTAAAACCAACTCCCAAATCCTTTCCTCCAGAAAACTCTCTTGTCTCCTGGATTCCAGACCCACAATTCTAAGAATCTGCTGGACTTCTCCTTTTATATGTCCTGCTGGCATTGCAGCACAGAGTTTTCGAGACCAAAACCAACCTGTTCTCCTCCAAACCTACTCAACCTTCTGCCTTCTTTATTTTTGTAAACGGTGTAAATATTACCTTAGTAATGCAAACTAAAAATATTTGACTCTTTGCTCTGCCTCACCCCATTTATTTAACTTACTTTTTATGTTTGGCTGTTTCCTGAGTTGTCTCGTGGCCACTCTCCCTCCTTTCTGTTGCAATTGTTATCACCCAAATTTACCCAAATTTACACGTGTCAGGACTCCTGCAATAGCCTCTTAAATGGTTGTGTCCTCGATTTTGTGTTCTTGTCAATTTGTCTTACATACATCAATCTTCCAGAAGCCCAATTCTAGTGAAAGTCTTTTGTTGATTTTGCCTCTCTGCTCAATTAAATTTGGATTCTTAAAAAATGCTATTTAAGGCTTTCCATATGTTGGTCCTAAAAGATCTTTTTCAGGCTTAATTCTCACTACTGTCCTATAATTAACCTATTTTCTAAAAACAAGATGGCATTTCCTAGTTATGCCCAATGTTTTCCAATTTCTGTCCCTTTGTTTCCTCTCTTGAGCACTTTTGCTCAAACGCTGTAGAATCTATTCCTTCTCCGAATCCCTGCAAAAGTTAATTTGGGCTTCCTTGTGTCCCTGACCATTGTCAACTTTATATTGCCCAGTTTGAGAGCTTGACCTCTCTACTTCTCTCCTGTCCAATTTGTTAAACCTTTGTAGGGAAAGAATATATCATAGACATCTTTAGAATCTTGTACAGTGCCTGGGCTGATACTACTAAAGTAATTTAGATCTATCGAGTTTGCATATTATTTCATGGCCCTATACATCAAGGGGAAAAAATTAAACTGAGTCAACTACCTGAATATTGACTCCCCAAATTAAAAAAAATTGCAATATCTAGAAAATACTCTTAATAAGCAACAAAAAAAGAATTTGTTATTGAGTGCAGGGACCATGAGTCAGTACCTTGTTTGTGTCTCCCATAGGATTAAATCCAGTTCTGAGCACATAGTGAATGACCAGGTCTCATCAATCCATTCTAGGCAGTTGATTTACTCCTAAGGGATCCTTTTGGAAACTTTCCTTGATCCCTCAACTCAGGTGAAAGCTGACATGTGTGGACCAAACCTGTGTCTAGAGCCATGCATTGACTGAGAACCAACCACACGAAATTTTGTTCAACAATCAGTCGTTGACAAAATTCAAGCTTTGTTAAATGAGAATAAAAAGTAGTTGGCAGATGGGATCCAAGTCTTCTTAAAGCATTGTTTTTTACAGTGTGTGTGTGTGTGCGTGTGTGTGTATGTGTGTGTCCAGGTGCATTTGTATATTGTGCCCTGACTACAGAGTGGAAACAAGCAGTCCTATCTTCCTTGGGGCGGAGTCCTCTTCAACAGGTAGACTCCTCTTGCCATCTTGGACAATTTCTGTGCCACAGGCAAAGTTTCCTTCTCCCCAAACTTTATTCTGAAGCAAGTTCAAGGAAATTCAAAACAGCAGAGTTTGGTAGAAAAAATAAGAAGTCTTTTGTTCGGCATGTACAGTTTGAATCGTGTCAGGAAATATTGCTACTTCCATTTCATTACACTTTACTTTGGAGGTTTTTTTTTTTTTTTTTTTTTTTAACAAAGTCAGGAGAACTCTAAGTCAGGAGGCTCTCCATAGCTGAGCTTCACGGACAGATGGCCGGCTCAAACACATAACAAAGGGTCTGTTGTGATGTTGCCAATTCTATTTCATGAAATCTTTTTTGGTATAAACTGGAGAAAGCACTTTGTTCAGTTAAAGATTTTTTTTCAGCCGGTTGTCTTTGCCAAGGTCAATGTTTCTATTACACGAGGGAAGAATACACTCCCTCTGGTGGCTGATTTAACACATTTGTCTTTACCAAAAGACCCATGGATCTCAGTAGCTAAATCATCCTAGTGTGATGTGCATTCATTTAACAAATATGTATTGAGTTCTAGTTATATGTCAGACAATGTACTAAGGTAACTAGAGTTGCAAAGCCAGGGTCTTGCCCTGGGTCTGGAACATACTAACTAACCATCGGGCCTGTTCAGAAGGCAGCCACTAACCTCTTTGTCCTTCATTTTTTTTAAATAATGAAGTGTATATTCTCACTGCTTATCTCCAAGCATAGCATCCAAGATCAAAAAAGATAAAGTAACAGTAAGTGGAATTATATGTTGCAAATTAGATGAAGTCACTTTATTATTTTTTTTACTTTATTTTTTTATTTAAAATTTATTTATTTTTGAAAGAGACAGAGCATGAGCAGGGGAGGGGCAGAAGAGGGGGACACAGAATCTGAAGCAGGCTCCAGACTCTGAGCTGTCAGCGCAGAGCCCGATGCGGGGCTTGAACCCACGAACCATGAGATCATGACCTGAGCTGAAGTCAAACACGTAACCGACTGAGCCACTCAGGTGCCCCAGATGAAGTCACTTTAATGCTTAGAATAATTTAATGTCTTTTCCTTGCCCTGAAAATAAAATCCAACTAGGGCGCCTGGATGGGTCAGCAGTTTAACCATCCAACTGGTTTCCTGCTCTGGTCGTGGTCTCACAGTCCGTGAGTGCTGACAACGTGGAGCCTGCTTGGGATTCTCCCTCTGTCTCCCAAAATAGATAAATAAACATTAAACAAAACAACACAAAAAAGTAAAATAAAATCCAAACATTTTTCGTGGATTCAAAGACCCAGAATAATCTGGACGCTGTATCTTTATCGACTTTGTGTCATACCATTTCCCTGCTGGGGAATTTCATGCCTGCATGCTGGCCAGACTTCCATTTCCTTAAAAGTGTGATTTCTCCCACAAGACCTTCTTACGTATGTCCTCCTCTTCCTAATAATTATGTACTCAATTATGTTAATATCACATAGTTCATGACTGTCGTATTTAAATATAATTATAGACTTTCAGAGGCACCTAGGTGGCTCAGCCGGTTAAGCGGCCAGCTTCCGCTTAGGTCATAATCTTGTGGTTAGCTAGTTCGAGCCCCATGTTGGGCTCTGTGCTGACAGCACAGAATCTGGAGCCTGCTTTGGATTCTGTGTCTCCATCTCTCTCTGCCCCTCCCCCTCTCGTATTCTGTCTCTCTCAAAAATAAACATTGAAAAAAAATAAATATAATTATAGACTTTTATAATCTAAACTATTTGCAGATGATAAAACTGGGTCCAAAGATGCGAAGCGACGTACCTAAAGTCATACAGGGCAGATACAGGATTAGAAGGTGTGCCTCTGAGCTAGAGTTTTCTTCACTACTTTGTGCATATTCATGTATGTCATTATTATTATAAGACCTCATTTTTTTCTGATTTTAGAGACACTTTTATTTTAGTTTTGTTTGCTTAAGTAATCTCTACATCCAGCGTGGGGCTTGAGCTCACAACCCCAAGATCTAGAGCCACATGCTTTTCTTTAGCCAGCCAGGTGCCCTGACACCTCATTTCTTAAAGCTTGGTAGGTTTATTAAACTGCTGTATTAATTCCACACTAAAGCAACTATAAACAGATTGGTTAATATTTACCAAGCATCTTAGGGTGCCTGGATGGCTCAGTTGGTTAAACGACCGACTCCTGATTTTGGCTCAGGTCACGATCCCAGGTTTGTGATTGAGCCTTGCATCCGGCTCTGTGCTGACAGCGGGGAGTCTGTTTGAGCGGGGATTCTCTCTCTCCTTCTCTATTTGCCCCTCTTCTGCCCAAGCACGTACATGTTCTCTCTCACTTGTTCTCTCTCCAAATAAATAAATAAACATTAAAAAAAATTTATCAAGTGTCTTTCATCCTGGCCCTATATAGACATATATCTCTATTCAGGTTCTTTCTTCTCTTCTTCCTTCCTTCCTTCCTCCCTCGATCCCTTCCTTCCTTCCTTCCTCCCTCCCTCGCTTCCTTCCCTCTTTCCTTCCTTCCTTCCCTCCCTCCCTCGCTTCCTTCCTTTCTTCCCTCCTTCCTCCCTCCTTCCTTCCTTCCTTCTTTCTTTCCTTCTTTCCTCCCTCCCTCACTTCCTTCCCTTCTTCCTTCCTTCCTCCCTTCCTTCCTTCCTTCCTTCCTCCCACTCTGGCTCCCTCCCTTCCTTCCCTCCTTCCTTCCTTCCTTCTTTCTTTCCTTCTTTCCTCCCTCCCTCACTTCCTTCCCTCCTTCCTTCCCTCTCTCCCTCGCTTCCTTCCTTCCCTCCTTCCCTCTTCCCTCCCTCCCTCCCTCCCTCCTTCCTTCCTTCCTTCCTTCCTTCCTTCCTTCCTTCCTCCCTCTCTGGCTCCCTCCCTTCCTTCCCTCGCTTCCTTCCTTCCCTCCCTCCCTCGCTTCCTTCCTTCCCTCCTTCCTCCCTCCTTCCTTCCTTCCTTCTTTCTTTCCTTCTTTCCTCCCTCCCTCACTTCCTTCCCTCCTTCCTTCCCTCTCTCCCTCGCTTCCTTCCTTCCCTCCTTCCCTCTTCCCTCCCTCTTCCTTCCTTCCTTCCTTCCTTCCTTCCTTCCTTCCTTCCTTCCTTCCTTCCTTCCTTCCCTCCTCCCACTCTGGCTCCCTCCCTTCCTTCCCTCCTTCCTTCCTTCCCTCCCTCCCTCACTTCCTTCCTTCCTTCCTTCCTCCCTGACTTCCTTCCTTCCTCCCTCCCTCCCTTCCTTCCTTCCTTCCTTCTTTCCTTCCTTCCTTTTACTTTTCCTTCACTGAGGGCATTTTGTCATCCTTTATATTCAGAGGGTATTTTTCATCTGGAAACTCATAGTCTTCAGTTATGGGAAATTTTCTTGGATTATTTCTTTGATAATTTCTTATTCTCCATTCCTGTTGTTTTATTTTTCTATAATTCTACTTTCCCTTCAAACTCTTCTATTGAATTTTTCATTTCTGCTATCACATTAATAATAACTCATTAATGTTTTTTGATGAATTCTTTTAAAACTAACTGATCTTGTTTCAAAGATACAATAGCTTTTCTTAACTTTCTGAGAAAACGAATGGCACTATTTTCTTTTTAAATTTTTTAATGTTTATTTATTTTTGAGAGAGAGAGAGAAACAGAGTGTGAGAAGGGAGGGACAGTGAGAGAGGGAGACACAGAATCCGAAGCAGGTTCTAGGCTCTAAGCTGTCAGCACAAAGCCCGATGCAGGGCTCAAACCCACGAATGGTGAGATCATGATCTTAGCCAAAGTCAGTCACTTAACTGACTGAGCCACCCAGGTGCCCCACAAATGGCACTATTTTTGAAAGTTTTTTTGTTTTGTTTTGTTTGCATTTTTTGGTCTTTATGTTCCTTTTTTTTTTTCTTATTAGTATGTTTTAGTCACTGTCTTCCATGTTGAGGCTTTACTCAAATATTTGGTGATTCTTGGATGTCCATCCTTATGTAAGAGATAAAAAGGTTGCCAGATAAGTTAACAGTCAGTTAAATTAATTTTTAAAATTTTTTTAAATGTTGCCAGATAAGTTAACAGTCAAATTAATTTTTAAAAAATTTTTAAATGTGTATTTATTTTTGAGAGAGAGAAAGACAGAACGTGAGCAGGGGAGGGGCAGAGAGAAAGGGAGACACAGAATCCAAAGCAGGCTCCAGGCTCTGAGCTGCAGCATGTACCTACAAACCATGAGATCACTACCTGAGCCAAAGTTGGACACTTAACTGACTGAACCACCCAGGCACCCAACACTCAGATAAATTTGAATTTTATATAAACAATGAATACATTTTTAGTGTAAGTACATCCCAAATATCATATTTGTATTTTCTAAATCTGGCCATCTTAAGAGAGGAGCACAAAGTAGCTGAAGAAAAATCTGTGTGCATGGATGGAACTTGTTGACTCCTGGGTGTCGCTAAGGGGATGTGGCGGAGCCACTTCATTCGAGGATGCCCTAGCATTAGTGTGTTTAGGTCTTTACTGTTGGGCTGGTCAGAGTCCCCACACCAAAATCATTCAATCTTCAGCCTAGGGACTAAAATCATGGCTGTCTGTGTTCTGGGGACAGAGGTAAGACAGGAGGTTGCTGTTTTCATCGTTCAGAATGCATACTTTTACTGAATCTCCCTGTTTTCAATAAAGTATCTCTGCCTTCAGTAATGCCTGGCACCCCTCTGTCTCGGATCTTTCTGGTATAGCCTCTCTGGAGAAGTTCTTCAATGTAGCCAGCAGGGGAGGGGGCTACTCTCAAACGGACTGTTAGCAAAACCTGTATCAACTTTAGCTGCATCCCCACTTTCAGAGGTACTCCTTGCTGCCAATTTCTGAGCCTGCTTGGGGTTTTGCAGTGCAAATCAGGTTGCTTCTGGGCTTCCCCCACTGTCAACTTGAATTTCAGTTTCATGGTTCTGCTAAGCCAGTTACCACTCAACCATCTGCTTTCTATCCTCTGAAATGCTGTTGTTGTGGTTGTTTTCTTTCTTATTCTTTTTGTCCTTATGGGTTAATGTCTTTAAAATCAGTCTCTTTACTGTCTTTTTAGCGGGTTTTGGAGATGGAGTAACGTAAAGCATATGTTAAATCTGCCGTCTCTCACTGGAAGCACAGCCATGAATTTTCAAAGTGACTACAGAAGAGTCATTTAATTGTTTTTTTCTCAATTTTCTCTTTTGTAAAAGGAGGAGGCGAGGAGAGATGATTGCTGATGGACCCCACACAAAATTTTATGGTTGTATAATATCCTGCATTATCATTCTTAACTGAGACCATCAGGTTACGACTTCCTAAACTTGGAAAACAAATTCTATGTTCAGTCTTATAAAGAATAGACAAAGACACAGTTTACATTTTCAATTATAGTGCATCTCCCAACTCTGCACTTATCATGGGACCTCGAGCCAAGACTCCTCTGAAGTTTATGTCCCCTCAAGTGGAGACAATATCAACTTCTCTAATAAGGCTGCTGAGATTAGCAGATGAGCTAAGAGGCTGCTTCACATATGAAAATTTGCTATGCAAATATTAGTCAATGTGGTTATTTTTTGGATTAGGCATCTTCTCAGCACAATAATTCTTGGTTTTTTAAAAGTCTTCTGGTTGGGGAATTATAGTATTTACCTTTAATTGACTAGACTATTACAATTAGTGCTATAGGTTGCCAATGAAGCTGTTCCTATTAGACGTGAATAGTATTAATACTTCTAAAATGGGTCATTCCTGATTGAAAACTACTAATGTGTCAGGTAATCCACTGAGTGCTTTATATATACCATCTGTAATCCTTACAACCACCCTGCAGGTTAAGCCATGTTACCATTGATCCCATCTTACAGATAAGGAAATTGAAGCTCATGGAATTTAAATGGTTTGGCCAAGTTCATTCATTCAGTAAATAGTGGGGTTGGGATTCAAACCAGGTCTATCGGGCACCAAAATTCATGTGTACTCATTTCCTTATGCCACGATGCCTTCTTAACTCTTTAAAAACCACTAATACCCCTTATAGCCCTGATAACATTGAGGTCAGAATGTGAACAAGTTACGTAGGTTAGCCATGAATGGGCTAGTCTCAATTCCAGCATCCCCACAATGGATTCTGAATGCTGACCATAAGAATCTACAGGTCATGCTTTCTCATATCCTCTGCTTTTCTCCCTGCTATTTCTCTCCTTTTTTCTGCTCAGTGACTTCTTAGCCACCCTGCAGGGCTCCACTGAGGTCCAACTTCTTTGTAAATCTTTTCTTGGCTTTTCTAAGCAAAATTAATTTCTCCCTTCTGTATGTTCTGTGAGCATTTTAATCTGTATCCTATAAAATTGCCTCTTTTTAACCATTTTTGACCCACAAAAATGACAGCATTATATCATTTAACCAAATGGGTGTGCAGAGCAGAGCAGAGTAGAGGAGGTCTGGGGCTGTGGGACCAAGGGCTTGGATTTGACCCCTAGCTTAATTAATTACTGCCTTTGTGACCTTAGATAGATTTCTTAATCTCCTTGTGCGTTAGTTTCCTTTACTGCAAAACGGATATAACAATAGTACTCACCTGGTGGGTTGGAAGGAAGATCACCTGAGTTACTACTTGTAAACTATTAGAATAGCATCTAGATTAGGGAAAATGCTCAAAACTGTTTCTTACATAATTAATTTTCTTGCACATAGAGTTAATGGAAGAAAAGATTTGCTTCAGGAGAGTTAGAAGTTTATGATTAGAGCTTCTAAATGGGTTTTCATAATTATAAAATAACTAGAATAATGCCGTCACTTAAATATTGTGTGCCTAATAAGTGTCTCGTGGCCTGCTCTCCTCAAAACAGCCTTGAGAGGAGCATGCTAATGTCCCCATTTTACACATGAGTACCCTGAGGCCCAGAGAGGTTAAATAACCTTCCCACACTCTAAGTAGCAGAGACAGGTTTTAAACTAGGCATTTACCTCCAGAATCCTTGAGCTGAGTCACCATGATACAATGCCTCTATGGTTTTCAAGTTTTAAAATGAAAGTGAGATGTGTTGGGTCCTAGATCATTCTTGGTTTAATGGGGCTATTTGAAAACACACTATCATAAACCTGAATGAATAAACATTTGTACAGCAAATTCTTGTTGGTTTCCATCTCTTCCAGCTCCTTCCAATGGATTGATGATGTCCCAATCCCCTTAAGAAAAATCAGTAAGACCTTGAATAGGCCTAAAAGTGATTCCCTTCTGGCCAAATTCTCAAGAAATAATTAGTGAAGTTTTTTCCTTTCTTCATTCTTCATCCTCTCTTTTAAAATTTTAAACCAGAGGTGCCCAGGTGGCTCAGTCAATTAAGCATTGGACTCTTGATTTAGGCTAAGGTGATGATCTCATGGGTTTGTGAGATCGAGCTCCTCATTGGGCTCTGTGCTCACAGCATGGAGCCTGCTTGGGATTCTCTCTCTCCCTTTCTCTCTGTCCCTCCCCCACTCGAGTGTGCCTGTGCTCTCTCAAAATAAATAAATAAACATTTAAAAATTTAACCCAAACCTAAGATTTCATTTAAGATTTCAGACTGAAGTCTTACAAAGAAAATATTTTTAAAAGAAATAAAACATGAAGTCACTGATAGAATTACACGTAATTTTGGAGATGAAGCCATAGGATGTGTCTTTAGAACTAGAGATTCTGGAAGCTTAAAATGCTAAACCTGCATAAGACTTTCAAGAACATCTAGAGACGAAAGAGTTAAGGGCAAGGATCTGCTTTTGAAACTTGCGATCTTGGAAGAGTTATGTCACTTCTCTGTGCACCAGATTCCTTATCTCATAAACGGGGATAATAACAACACTTGCCACAAAGGTTATGACATGATGAGTAAATGAGTTAATTCATAAAAAATGCTTTGTACGATGCCTGGAAGACAGTGCACAAAGTTTCTTCCCTCAGGCCGTCCAACTAGCTGATGGCAGAAAAAAAAATCTCACTCGCAATCCTGTTTTCTAGGCAAGTGTCTTTTTTTTCAACAACAAATTATTATGAGCACTCTCAACATAATTGATATTCAAGTCTCAGGGAGTGTGTTTGCTTCCAGGAACTGATCGTGTTCACTTACTCCTATTCTTTTTTTCTTCTAGTATTATAACATTAACTCCTTGGGTAAAAAGCCCTTTGATAAATTTCTAAACAAATAATAATCATCCTAGCTCAAAGTTGAACAGCTGAATTTATGGTATGTATCCTTTGAAAAATTATTATTGTCTTAACTTTAAAGAAAAAAACCAGTATCTGATATTAAAAACTCAAATGTGTATGTTTGTTTCTAGCTCAAAAATCCAGAATTACCAAAGTATTAAAAATCTTCAGAAATAGTTGTAGGTGGGGCTATTAAAGCAGACAGTGGCAATGATGCTAGTATCTGAAAGTGACGTTTAATTGCGAGGCCAAAATTTAGGATCTTTTTGTTTCTGAAATTGAACCATTATATAAAGACCCAGACTCAAGTTATCCAGAACTTGTAGTCAGAAACAGGAAAATTTGTCTCCTCTCCATTTTATATTATGGAGTGTGAGGTTAATCAAGGAAATTTTGCCGTGCGTTGGATGTGACCATTCTTCCCATCATTTTCTTCTAGCCCAGCTGAGGAGCTTAGGAGAGATTCACATTGGAGGGAATAAGGATTAGGGGGCTAACTGTATTATGAGAAAAAGCATGTAATTTGAAGAGGTCATCAGGAAATCATTTCCCAAGGAGGGCCCTTGTCTTTGAAATCCTTTCTCACTCCTGGTCTAACAAAGCCCTAGTTCATTGAACCTCAAAGGATGGTCTTAAGCAGCTGGTTTTGGCTGGCCAGCTTTGATGGCTGGGGTGTTTGAACTGCAGTGGGGGTTAAAATGGTCTATTTCAGTTTAATTATTTGTGTATCTGTTCAGGATTCCTCTCAAGGAAGAATGGGCTTCACCCTGTGGGAAATGAGCTTCTCTCTGTGAGTAATATAAGGTCTGAGGCAAAATAAAATTACTTCTTTCAAGAGCTCAGGTTGATGTTTTGGTGAGCTAGCTCATCCTATATCTTCATGCTTCTGTGGTCCATTGGGTTTGAGTGAGAAGTATCTGCACTTTGAAATCTCTGCCCCTGTTATTTTCTGCAATCTAGAAGACTCCTCCACACCTTCATACATTCCTAAATCCTGCTCTTTCTCAAGGATTTCCTTCTGTAACCTTATCAAATCACTGAACTTCAAAATTCAAATTGAAAATAGGATTTTAACATGCCCTTGTTGTCTTGGGGGGAGGAGAAGCCCTCTAGACTTACCTTCATTGCAAAGAAAGATTGTTGAGAGTATATCGCAAGATGGAATTTCCTAATGTTAGCCTTGCCTTCAAGGAGAAGGGTGATTATTTTTCCTACAGTGTGCCCTTTCCCTTCTGGACTGAAGAGCTGCTGAATTTGACCTCACTAGATTTCTCCATTAGAATATAAGTTCCACGAAAGCAAGGACTTATCTAGTTTATTGCTATATCACGAGCACCTAGGACATTGGCACGTCGTGGGTTCTACTTCATTTAAATGAGTAAATGAATGACCCAGTGGATCAGTCAGGGTAGGTTGGGTTGTGCTTAATAAAAAACAACCTGCAAATATTAGTGGCTTATTTCTTATGCATTGCAGGTCAACTGGGAGCTCTGCCCCGCACCTCCTCACCCAGACTGACAAAGCAGTCACCACCTTGACTGCTGCTTATCACTGGGGAGACGTAACAAGAGTTCTATGTTTCCAAATAGCAATAGAATATTCTGATTTGGAAGTGACATGCGATCCCTTCACTTACAACTCTTTGGGCAGACATGTGGCCCTCCTCAAACCACACGGGGACATGCAGGGTGTGTGTGCAGTCTTCCTATGTGCTACAAAAGTATTGATAGCGATAATGACTACCATATCGAGAGCTGCAAAGCTTTAATTAAAGTTTTTTTTTTTTAGGGGAAGTTGCCCATTAGTAGAATTTTAGTGAGGCCATGAGCCAGCTCTATTTCTCAGAATAACTTTTAAAATCATAAATCAAGCACTTTAAGCAAGGGCAGTATCATGCCAAGGGAGTGAAAATAGATTCTTGGGGACTGAAAAGATTTAGAACTTCTAGCCCTCCTAAGAGCCACATAACATTAAAAGATATTATGTTTATATGTGTGGTATTTAAGGGTCATAGAGGGTGCAATTGGGGGGGAAATGTCTGCACAGTTTCCTTAGGAAGCAATAATCAAAAAAGGTTGAGAAATACTGCTTTAAGCCAATGAGAGGTGAGCTTATATCTGGGCTTTTTATTGCTGGTAGTGTTTGATGGGAGTTATGATTCCCTGGCACTTGTGGATTGTTTCTTCTGGTAGCGAAGAGATGATGCCTACACTTCAGGCCATTTTAATAAATTTGATCCCTTCCTTCATTGTATCTGCTGGGTTCTAAAGTGTCCTCTTATCTATAGGCATAGAAGGCCTATAGGTAAGACATTGCTAACATTGGTAATAGTAGTGATTTTATCATCAAGGCAAATTTCCACCCACCCCTCTGAACCATCATTTAGGATAATCAATACCAAATCAGCTATCTCCTATGCTACATAATGCACTGACTGATATTCTTGTTCTGATGTTTTTGGTCATGAGAGTCAGAAATTTAAGTCTCAGTCTCACATTGGCTAAACATTTGCCGACTTCCGGAGAAAAATCTTATTATAAAGACAAGGCAAACCAGGGTTTGCCTTTCTTCTTTCTTAACAAACCTGGGTTTAAAATTTTTGCTCACTGTGTTTCAGTTGTAGCTTGAGCACTTATTTACCAAGGGACTTCCTTCAATTGTGTGATTTCTCTGTGCCTTGGTTTACACATAGGTAAATGGGAATAATAATAGCACTTACTCATAAGGTTGTTGCAAGCCTTAAAGGAAGTAGTGTATGTAGTGGTTTGAAACGTGCCTGGTGTGTAGTAAGTCCCAGATAAATATTAGTCATTGCTGGTTATAGTACGTGATTATTATTGTTATTCTTCACATGTTATTTTCAGCTTTCTTTATTATAAATGAAGGTTCCAAATCTCCTTTTCTTAAGCCATACTTGAACATTCATGTAGCTCAGTTTTGATTCTATTAGTACCTGTGGCAGACCCTGAATGGTTGCTGGACACAGCCCTATCTGTAACTTGCTTTCTCCTAGAAGCTTTCAGAGATTTGATTAGATGTGCATGTGTGATTTCATTAGCTCTAAGAGAAAACCACTGGATGAAACATTAGGAAAAGCCATTTCAAAGGGCTGTACCCCCAAAGCATGGTTCTTTGGCATTTAGTTCTTCCCACTTTTTACTTACTAGCTGACATGCAGATGGATTTTATTCCTTGTGATCATGAGACAACCATGATACCATCACTTTAAGGGAAGTGCAGCAGATGGATAGAGAGAGGTCAAATCCACAATAGCCTAGTTGAACAACTACGTCACCCTAGACAGCCTTCCGCCTGGCTTCTTGATATGTGAAGGAAGCAGTGCCTATGTGTTGAAGCTGCTGTTTTCTGTTGCTTACAGAAGAAAGAAAGCATTTTATTTTTTATTTTTTTAAATATTTCTCAATTCAAGTATAATTAATATACAGTGTTATATTAGTTTCAGGTGTACAATATAATGATTCAACAGTTTTATGCATTTCTCATCAAGATAAGCATACTCTTAATTTTTATCTATTTCACCCATTCCTCCACCCACCTCCCCTCTGGTAATGGTGAGGTTTTTTTCCTGTATTTAAGAGTCTGGGTTTCTGTCTCTTTTTATTAGAAAGAAAGCATTTTAAAATTATATTCTATTTTTAACTTTATGGAAATCCTTGTATAATCTGAATGCTTTATAAAAATTAATTGAAAATGAAAAAGTATATATTTATAAACTACCAGTAAGAGGCCATATTCCCAGAACATAATAGAAGAGAAATAAGTCTTTCAATTTCTTTCCCCAAAACTTATAAGACACAGGATCACTCCATGATACTAAAAAATAAGCATTTTTCCTTTTTATTATTATTATTTTAGATTTTATTACTTATTTTATTTTTTCCAGCATGTTTGGGATATAATTTTCATGTAACATAGTATAAGTTTAAGGTGTATAAAATAATGATTTAATATATGGATACAGTGCAAAATGATTACCACAATAATGTCAGTTAATATATCCATCACCTCACACAGTTACAATTTTTGGGTGTGTAGTGAGAACTGTTAAGATTTACTCCCTTAGCAACTTTCAAATGTACAATAAAGTGTTAACTATAGTCACCATGCTATACATTATATCCCTAGAAATTATTTACCTTAAAACTGGGGATTTGTATCCTTTGACCATCTTCACTTATTTCTTCTCCCCACCTCCTTCCTGCTGTACCACCCCTGGCAGCCACCTATCCCTTCTCTGTTTCCATAAGTTTGGTGTTTTTACATTCTACATATAAGTGAGAACATGTGGTATTTGTCTTTCTTGGACTTATTTCATATAAAATAATGCCCTTAAAGTCCAACTATGTGGTCGCAAATGGAAGGATTTCCTTTTTGTTATGGTGAATAATATTCCTATATATATCAGTATAAAATATATATGTTATATACAAAATACAATAATATTCATATATATGTCACATTATCTTAATCCATTCATTTGTCTATGGGCACTTAGATTATTTCCATGTCTTGGCTATTGGAACTAATGCTGCAGTGAATATGGGTGTGTAGATATCTCTTTGAGATTGATTTCATTTCCTTCAGATATATACCTACTAGTAGAATTGCTGGTCATATGGTGTATCTACTTTTAGTTTTGTGAGGAGCCTCCATACTGTTTCCATAGTGGCCACACCAATTTACATCCCCACCAATAGTGTCCAAGGTCCCTTTTCTCCACATCCTCACTAGCATTTGTTGATTTTAGTCTTTTTGATAATAATCATTCTAACAGGTGTGAGATTGTAGCTCCTTGCGGTTTTGATTTGCATTTCCCTGATGATATGCCAACAAACTGGACAACCTACAGCAAATGGATAAATTCCTACAAATATACAACTTACCAAAACTGAATCATGAAAAAATAGAATATCTGAACAGACCATAATGAGTAAAGAGATTGATTGGTAATCAAAAACATCTTCGAAAGAAAAGACCCAGGACTGGATGGTTTCACTGGTGAAATCTACCAAACATTTAAAGAAGAATTAATGTCAACCCTTCTCAAACTCTTCCCAAAACTGAATAGGAGGGAATACTCCTACACTCATTTTACAAGGCCCACCTTCCCCTTATCTCAAAGTCAAATAAGGACAACATAGGAAAAGAAAACTCCAGGCCAATATCCCTGACAAATATAGATGCAAAAATTCTCAAAATACTAGCATACAGAATTCAATATTACATTAAAAGGATATATTTATATCCTCGAGATGAACAAGACTTCTGAAACGGCCTTGCAGCACTGGATGCCAATATTGCTCGACTCCAGAAGTCCGTAAGGACTGTTCTTCTGGAGAAATGAACTCAGAAGGAAAGGGATTGAGTACCTCTTTTTAAGAATAGAACTTGACTACGTTGAATGTATATTTTAAATTTCTTTAAAGAAGTGATTATATTAATTATGTATTATAATTGTATGAATAATAAATTTATTATTGGAATATAAAAAAATATGTGCCATGATCAAGGATTGTTCATCTCTAGGATGCAAGGATGGTTCATCATATACAATGAATAAATGGGATACATTGCATTAATAGAATGAAAGATAAAAATCATATGATCATCTCAATAGAATCAGAAAAAGCATTTGACAAAATTCAACATCCTCTCATGATAAAAGCTTTCAACAACTTGGATGTAGAATGAACCTATCTCAACATAATAAATACCATATGTGAAAATTCATAGCAAACATCCTACTCAATGGTGAATGGGTGAAAGCTTTTCCTCTGAGATCAAGAACAAGACAAGGGTGCCCACTCTCACAATTCCTACTCAATATAGTACTGGAAGTCCTAGTCAGAGTAATCATGCAAGGAAAGAAATAAAAAGCTTCCAAATTGGAGAGGAAGTAATAAAATTGTCTTTGCTGATGACATGATCTTATGTACAGAAAATCCTAAAGACTCTCCTATAAACTGACAGAATTAATAAAGGAATTAAATAAAGTTTCAGGATTCAAAATCAACATCCAAAAATCAGTTGCATTTCTATAAACTGACAATGAATTATCTCAATAAGAAATAAGGAAAAGGATCCCATTTAAAATAGCAATAAACAAAACAACACTTAGGAATAAATTTAATCAAGGAAGTGAAAGATCTATACACTGAAAACTGTAAGACATTGCTGAAAGAAATTGACAATAACACAAATCCTAGACCTCCTGCTCCTGGTACAGTTGCAAGGGAGACTGGAGAGATGGGATCTGGCTTTCATACTTGGAGGTGGGCCTTACCTTCCATGAAGACTTATATATGGAAGGATATTTTCCAAACATTGGAAGGGATTTCACATACTAGCCAGCTAAAAATAATGATTCTGCATATCTAAGCAGCAGAGTCAGAATTCAAACCCAGGTCTCTCTAACACTGACGTCAATACTTTTAGCCACCACACTGAAAGCCTCATAATTTGCAGTGAGGAACCTATCTCCCAAATTTTTAAGAAAACAGGGCTCCCATCTGGTGAATCTAGGGGAATAAAAACACTATTTAGTGTGTGTTTCCAAGTCACCTTTTCCCTTCCTTCTCTTTAAAGCTTTCTTCAAGACTCTGATGGCATTCCCATGGGGCAGATCGACCAAGGGGAGGCTTTATTTTCTTTGACAGTCACACTGAAAGCTGTATAAATTGCCGTAAGGAAGTGGTGTGTCTGTTGAGAAGAATACATTCCTATAGTAGGCAGATATAATGGAATGAAGTGAGCTTTGGAAGTGGAATCTTTAGGAAAGTGTCCTTATTCACCTTCCCTTATTTCTTCAACAGGTGAGTCTTGGCTGAACTGGTCAGTTTCCTGCACTTGCTTATTCAAACATACCCCGTCCTTTGGGGAGGAGTGGCAAATATGGTTGAAGAGAAGCTAGGCCATCTTGTTTTTACAAATGGATGGAGTCACTCTCAAAGGTCCTTGATCATGCCATGTCTTATTGATATTGTGGCAAGCACTCCCAGCCTTTGACCCTTGTTTCTCATCTTTATGTGGGGAGCACAGGGGGTGGGGGATTTTACCATCCTCTTTTGGGTGGTGTCTCCTGTGGCCAGCTGGGAGGTAAGGTGGACTTGTGACTAACTGGTTATGTAGGCTTAGGGGCTACGTAGGGACCTACTTCTTACTATAGGACTCCCAGATCTGGGTTTAGAAATATAGTATAAAGTCCTATTTTGTATTCTCCAATGCTATTTACCAGATAATATCAATTTCTACTCTATTAGGTCATTAGATGAAGTTGATTTTTGGCTCCCATTTGGCTATCAGAATATAAATTAATCTTAGACCAAGGAAACTTCAGAACTGGGACCCCAGTTTTCAAATATATCTACTTAATGAATTTGGCAAGTCAACTAGACTCGCTGAGCCTCAATTTCTCCAACTATGAAATGGGGATAATGATACCCGCCTTACTGATACATAACCAAAGTAAGGATAGAAGAGATTTTATGTGTTAAGTGTGTTACCTGGATGGTCCATAGTAAGAATTCAAACCACGTGAGCTGAAAAGAGAAAATCAATGTAGGTTCTAATTTGCTAACACTGCATGTCATTTTTTTCCTCCTTAATAGTAGCTATTATTTATTGAAGACTTACTCTATGCCAAATATTTTACAACAATATCATATTCAACCCTTTGAATTCAGTGCTATTATAAGCAGTCTCATTTTACAGATAGGAAGATTGAAGCTTAGAGAAGTTAAGTAGTAAGTTGCAGGGCTGGGGGTGGAGCTTGGGCTCATCTGGCTCCAGAATCACTACTTGTAACTATTATTTTCTCCTGTGAGTACAAAGTAAAATTTGGCTCAGTCCCTCCCATAACATGACTGCACATTTCCAAATGGCAGAGTGTGAATAAGTGAAATTAACTTTCCCTGTGAGCAGTGGATCAGAATTCAAACCCAAGTCTGTAACCCGCAACACCTGTAATCTGTGATGCTAAGCAATATTGCCTCTCATCCTGGGTTCTGTCTGCACGGTAGATGTGTCCCAAATTCTGGCGCTGGGGTTAGTAAGAGAGCAATGAGGTGGGGAACTAACTGCTCAGGCCATCTGGATATGAATTGACACCCATACCTGTCAGGACTTCTTGGTTTGTTTACTCATCTCAGTTGGCTACATAAGTGGTAACAAGAGTGGTCGGGGCCTGGTTTCATTTGGAAAGCACTGGCTTGTTATCTGCCCAGGTCGTCCCCGTCTGCTGAGTGTGATACCCATCCAGGGACAAAGTTCTGTTGAATAAGCAAGCTGTGTTTCAAGGCAGCAGTCCAGCTCAAAAACAGTCCATCTATTGAGAATCTGATCTCTTGGCAATGAAGCATTATTGTTATTAAGATATATTCTAATTCTTTCTTCACAAAGCCAGGTAGGTTCCCATGAAAAGAAATCGTGTCGTTGGCATTGGATGTCATTTCTAGTAGCAGTTTTCCTGGTGTTGGCTACAGGAACTGAGTGGTAAGTTGTACTCACGTAAAGGGATCCTGGCAGTGGGGGTGGGGAAAGGGATGGATTAGGGAAAGGTATAACCAAGCTCAACCAGGCTCATACCTGCCACAGACACAAATACAGTGTGTGACTATCATGACCCTACACAGTGGTACCGGCAGTCAAGGTTAGAAAGAAACTGTGTGCTGTGCATGTGTGCATGCGTGCATGTGTGTGTGTGTATGTGTGTGTGTATGTGTGTGTGTGTGTGAATGATGGAGGTGTGTTCTCATCAGATCTCTTTTAAAAAGTAGTCCAGACCCCAGAATTCACCTGATGAAGGATTTAAATCCTATTTAGTGTTGTCTTTCTTTTCTATTTCTCCATAACTTCTGACTTCAAATTTTTCAGCATCTTAAGATCTGAGTTTATTACATTAGAAATTGAACATAATGCCAATATCAAAGAACTCTCAGTCATTCATTTATTGGGAGTTATTGATAGAGTGCTTCCCATGTAAAAGGGTCACATTGTACAATGTGCACAACTATCCATGGCAGTCCTGCCTTAGGAGACACAAAGATACAAACTAGGTCTAGTTCCTGCCCTCAAGAAATTTAAAGTCAAGGGTCTAGAGAGGATTTCAATGGCAACTGGGAGAAGTGAAATATTCCTTTCAACTTGGTGGAGGCAGGTAGAGGGATGGTTGTGACATTCAAATTGGGTATTTAGATGGGTGAAGGATTGGGACACATGCAATGTGAGCACAAGGGATGGTCTTCGAGAGAGAGCACAGTGTGACAAATTGTAAAGGGGCCAAAACAGGATGACCATGTACTGGGGCAAAGGGTATGTGAAAAAAAGTAGTAAGAAATAAGGTGGAGACAGGTTGAAACCTTACATTTAGCCCAATGGAACTCATTTTCAACTTCTTACAGAAATATACAATAATAAATTTGTGTTTTTTAAGTCAATAAGTATGTGTTAATTATTACAGCATGAATAAGAAACTATCATAGGGGCCCTAAGACAAGAAACAAGCTTTGTAGCAACACCACATAGAAGAAAGGCGTCCAATCCTGGAGCTCCCTGGCCACACTGGCTGAGACCGCTGACCAGCTTTTTCATAAGAAAGAACTAGACACAGTTACTTCTTGATTTCTTCCTCTGAATTTCTCTCTTTGAAAGTGCCGAGATACACCTTCACTGGAATAGATGTATATTCTGGATATGGATTTGCTTTCCAGTCCTTAGTGTTTCTACCACCACCACCAACCATGTTCTGGTGAACAGAATCATCTACCACCATCAGGGTATCCTGTGTAGAGTGGCATCTGATAAAGAGCTTCACTGCACAGCAAAAAATGAAAAACAAAAAATGAAAACCAAACAAAAAAAAGCAGCAATGGACTCTGTTCATGAAATTACTGGTCTTATTGCATACTTCCATCATCTTGAACCAGCTGGTATAATTGAGAGATATTTGGCTTCCTGAAGACTCTATTACAGCACCAGCTGAACCCCTGAAATGATGGGGTTCTGTTTTACACAGTCTGGTATACACTTCAAATCAGAGATCGTTATATGTGCTGTCTTCCCCACTTTCCACATACATGGGTCAGGAATTAAGGGGTGGAACTAAGAGTGGCTCTGAATCAGTTTCCCAGGACTGCCGTACTGATGTGCCACAAACCGGGTGGCTTACAACAGAGATGTGTTCTCTCACAGTCCTGAAATCTCTAAGTCTGAAATCAAGATGGCGGCAGTCCACACTCCTGGAGGCTTTAAGGAAAAATCCATTACTTGCCTCTTCCCAACTCCAGGGCTTATCAGCATTTCTTGACTTGTGACTGTATGGCTCCAATATCTGCCTCGTGGTCACACTGCCTCCTCCTCTTCTCTGTCTCCTCCAGGTTCCTCTTTTAAGGACACTTGAAATAGGATCTAGGGCCAACTTGATAATTAAGGCCCTCCTTATGTCAAAATGCTTAACTTCATACATCTGAAAAAACTCTTTTCCTAAATAAGGTAATCCCCACAGTTTTCAGGGACTAGAACATGGGCACATCTTTTTGGGAATGACCATTCCATTCATTGCAGCTACATATCTGAATCAATAGGACAGCTCTTTGAAAAAAGAGAGAGAGAGAGAGAGAAAGATTCCTTGATTTTATCCTGTGTATTCTGACTCAGCATTTCAGAGGGCGGGGTCTAGGTATCTATAGCTTCAGGTGATTCTTGTACATCTTGGACACAGAGCTGCATTTAAGCGCCAGAGGGTGCTGCATGCCCTGCCCTTCAATTTTAGATTGCCAGCCTCATCACTTGCTAACAGTATTGCCTCGAATAAGTTACTTAACCTCTCCGAGTCTCAGTTCCATCTGTAAAATGGAGACAAAAATAATACTTTTTTCAAAGGATTCTCATGAGAATTCAATGAATTAATGCATGTGAAGTACTTAGAACAGTGCCTGACATGTAGAAAGCCCTCGGTGAGTGATTGCTATAGTTATAATCATTATTGCTGCTATTATTGTCATCATCATCATTATCATCAGTTATTCGGTGATATGAGAGCTGGTTTCTCAGCCATGGTTTCCATCCACTGTATTTGGGAATTTTACCCCTTACTACCCAGGGGCAGGGGGGTCACAACCATCTTTCACCTCAAGAAGGAGTGGATGCTGGTCTTCACAGCATCTATACAAACTTCAAATCAACTGTCTTAGAACTGTTACCCTAATATCACTTTCAAATTATTGTTCTATCTGATTTACAACTCACAATTCCAAAGAAGGATGAATATCGGTTGGTTTGTTTTTCCAGGTTGCCACAAAATATTGTATATCACACCCACTTGTTTACATTTCTCAGTGTAACATCAGAGTTGAGTAGTGGCAGCAGAGATCACATGGCTCATAGAACATAAAATAGTTACTGTCTGGTCCTTTACAGAAAAAGTTTGCTATGCTAGATACTCCAGCTACAAAGATACACACATCATTGTGCCTGTTCTCAAAGAGTTTACAGACTAGGCTGAGGGATGGGAAAAAAACCAAGTACAGTGGACAAATTTCTCAACTAATTGTGTGAACCATGAGCACGAGATTATAAAGGAGGGAATGATTAGTTCTCTCTATGAAAGTTTTAAGAAAGACTTAGAAGAGGAGATGAAATTTAGGTTGAACATCATAAAGGGTAGGATTTTGCTCAGAGGATACCAGAGGGTATTTCAGAGGAAGACTCCGTAGGAAACAAGGAGTCAGGAAAGTAAGCAGAAAGCGTGGAAATCACTCACTAAGTTGCCCAGTGCGGCTGCCACATGTGGTGTGTGTGGGGGGAAACAGAAGGAGTAAGTTAGGCTAGTGGTGGGTAGGTCCTAGAGAGAGAGAAAAAAAAAAGCCCTCCAAACTCTTAAGTATGACGTGGGAATCTCCTTTCTATCTGGTAGCCTTCATTGGAACTACTGTGGCTTTCCGGATGACTCACTTTTTTACAACTGATACTGTTACCGTTAACCATGTAAAGATGGGGAAAGTAGTGGGGGCGGATCCGGTCACCGTGACACTAGCCTCCTAATAATTTATGTCTTTGTAAAGACGTTTGCATAGCAAAGTTATTATGTTTTATGATTGGGAAACCATGAACGCTCGTCGGGAATTGATGGCCATTCATTACAACAGGAATCCAGCTTTTCAAAGCACCGTGTGGAGGACACAGAGACAATACAAAGATAAGGGGAGAAATGCTTGGAGACCCCGTCCCTTCCCTCGGCCATAGTCATATAAAAATGACAAGTAAATAAATTTGAACTAGAAGATGAGAAAGCCAGTCTTTGTGGTAGGAAGTGTTCCAAGAACAGATATTTCACCAGCAAAGCTGCAACTGGACTGTCACATGGTACACAAGAAAGATGATCTCCTTTTCAGCATTATTTTGTCATTGGAATCTGTTTTCTTGATTGCCCCTTCCTTGAACCCTAAACTCAGATGGTGGATAAACTCAGACTCTGGGTTGTTCTGCTGAAAGAAGAGAAGAGAAGTGGGCACTGCATGGGGAGGTGTGGGGAGAAACTGCCCAGGGGCTATAGAGAGAGAATCCCAAGCAGGCGTCCATGATGTCAGCCCAGAGACCAACATGGGGCTCCATCTCATGAACCGTGAAATCATGATCTGAGCCGAAATCAAGAGTCAGATGCTTAACTGACTGAGCCATTCAGGGGTCCCAGTATCATGTTCTTACCAAAGAATCGCAGAACTGGAGCTACTTCATGATCTTGTGTCTTCACTTGTGAAATGAGAATATGGGAAAAGTTGGCATAGAGGCGTGGAAGAGTGCTGGGTTTGAGGTTGAGAGAGTGGGTTTCCTAAGATAACTCTAACTCAGTTGCCTCTAAGTTGCTACATATTTATTTTGTGATCTTGGACAGATGGCCACTGTAAACCAGTTTCTTTACCTGAGAATCCCCTATATAGAACTCATCTGACACTACTAGAAGATTAAATTAAGTAAAGGAGTAATAAACTTAGGCAAGAAAGACACCATCTTCCCCTAAAGTTGGTAGAAATCAAGAAGACTTTAGATAACAGATGATAAGTTTAATAGGTGCTGAATGAATTATCTTTAACATATATTGCCAGTCTGAAACACAGTCCTAACTCTCACCCAGTCATCTCACTCTGCAAAAGTACTATGGTCCTGTGTAGGATTATTTTGTGATAGCAAAAATTATTAAAAATCTGGATGCCTAACTAAATGATTAGATAAAATAAGATGCTACTTTGTGAATTATTAGGGGGGTTACTTATATGAGTTTATAATTCTACAGTTTCTGGTGGAGGCTCTTCCAACTTTAAAAACAAAATGACACCTTATACAATGTATTTAAAAATCACAGCATTGGGGCGCCTGGGTGGCTCAGTCGGTTAAGCATCCGATGTCAGCTCAGGTCATGATCTCATGGTTCGTGAGTTCGAGCCCCACATCGGGCTCTGTGCTGATGTCTCAGAGCCTGGAGCCTGCTTCGGATTCTGTGTCTGCCTCTCTCTCTGCCCCTCCCCTGCTCACGCTCTGTCTCTATGTCTCTCAAAAATAAATAAACGTTAAAAAAATTAATAAAAATAATTTAAAAAATCACAGCATTAATGGTGAGGGTAATATTTTACAAGGAAAAACAATATAAAAATATGTAGTGTTATGCTTGGAGGAAAAAAATATCACAATATTGAACATGACTGCTGACACAACCTAGTGCCAGAATCTGTGATAATTTTCTATAGGTTTTCTGGTCAGTGGAGTTGGATTGAGAAAAATCAATCAGTGGCCTACCAATGCATCACCCAATAAGACTAAGAAACCCCAGACCGTTGGGATATGTGGAATGGTATTTCGTTTCTTCCCCACTCTGTGCCCTCTGGCTCAGTGACTCAAGACCTTTACTAATCAGAAAACCGGGTAGCCATGCTTCAATTAGGTAAGTGCTATGTTTTGAGGAAGCCATAGCTGTCATACTCCCCATCTGCTATGGACTGAATATGTCCCCCCAGAATTTACCTGGCAAAGCCCTAACATGACAGTATTTGGAAGTGGGCTTTTGGGAAACAGGCCACGAGGGTAGAGCCCCCATACTGGGATTAGTGCTCTTAGGAAAGGGAGAAGAGTGAGTTTGCTTCCTCTCTTTGCTGCTCACCAAGTTAGGATACAAGGAACAGGTCCTCATCAGACACTCCTGGCACCTTGATCTTGGACTTCCAGCCTCCAGAACTGTGACAAATGGATGTTTTTAAGCCTCCTGGTCTATGGTATTTGTTCAGAAGCCAGAATGAAGACACCATTGCACCTCTGATCCATCTTTCAATATCATTTTGCAGAGGGTTCCTTCCAAAAAGCAAGACAGGCAGCTATGCATTGGTGGTGATAGTGATAAGCTGGTTATCACTGTGCATTTGTATTCTGGGGGTAGAATCCCCTCAAGCAAAGCATTGTAGGCAATTCAGCAACAGGTAACCAGTAGCTTAGGTAGAAAGACAAGTAATTCAGTTCTGAGTTTCAGAGAACCTGAACAACAAAGGTAGGAAACGCTCCATCCTGGACCAGGAGAACCGAACCAGGTGAATTCCTGGTAAGCACTGGCCAGAAGCTGTGTAAATTAACAGCACTCCAGTCATGTGCTTTCGAGTGAAGCTGATGGATACAGAAGGCAGAGAACAGAGGTCAAACCAAAAAGACTTAGAACTTTCTTAGCCTAGGAAAACTCTTTAGCACGTTCTTCCAAAGGCTCGCTAAATTCCAAGTAAACAAATATAAAAACTTACTCCCAGATCGTGAACTTTTTTTTTAAGTCATGCCTAATATCCCAAATATTAAGCACTTTGTGTTTCTCACAATCATTAAAGCAAGGTATGTTGCCAACTATTGGTGTGTGCAGGTGGGAGAATGAACTAATGATGGTAGACACAGTTTTATTTTGGTTGGAGGGCAGATAATGGAATCACTCAATTCATTTCTGAAAAATAAATGCTTGTCATGAATGATGTAGATCTACCATCAGGAGCCAGCTATAGCATCTTATATATTACTTAATTTAGTCCTTACTAATTTATAGATGATCAGAGTGAAGTTCAGAAATGGGTTAAATAATTTGCCCTAAAAGCATATCTAACAAATGGGTTGCCAGGATTCACATTTAGCTGTCTGCATTACTGATAGATATCTATGTGATATGAGTTCAGTAGGAAAGCGGGGAGGTGTAAGGAGAGGGGACCAGAGAGAATCCATGCCCCATCTAGGAACTCCTCACAAACTCTCCAAGAGTTAAAAGGAGAAAAATTCTAATCCCTTTGTTTAAAAACATCGCTCCTATTAAAATGCAAATGTCAGTACAAGTGGAAAGATAAACTCTCATCTCTCAGTCTGGGTCACATTTACTACAATTACCTTTGGGTCTCTTCCTGAAAATTGACTTTAAGAAAAAAGAACCAGTGTGCCAGAGGGAACTAGTACCTTAGCTAAAGAGACTCAGGCTTAGGCAGAAGTAGGTAGCTACTTTGGTATTTTGGCCTTGGCATTGTATAATTGTATAATGTATGATTGTGAACCTTAAAATATATATACAAATGTGACAAAGAATGTGACAATAAAAACAATTTTCCATTGATTAGGTAGGGATTTGTTTGGCTACCTAAAACAGAAAATCCAAATAGTGATGACCTTAATATGATAAGGTTTATTTTTCTGGCACGTAAAACAAGCATGGTGATAGGCAGTTCAGTGAGCTGGAAAAGCAACGCAAAACATCATTCAAGGACCCGGGATCTTTTTAGTTTTCTTCTCAGCAAGCCTGACAGTTAACCCTTCAAGATGGCTGCCAAGACCCCAGCAACTGTTTGGAGGCAGGAAGACTATCAAGTACAAATTTAATCACGATGAAATTAATTAAGTTAATCATAAATTATAACTTCTAATTCATAACTCAAATGTTTATAAATAATAAATTTATAACCAATATATCTAAAGATAAAAGACTCTTAGATGTAATTCTACTTTTTTATAATTTCACTTTGATCTAGTAGTAGTTATGATGACGAAGCTTGAGGCAGGCTGAGGGCAAAATACAAGCTAGCAGACCACCCCCCACCCCATATGTGTGATATTCCTCAGGGCTCCTGGCTGCCCAAGGACAAAGGAGAGGAAAGAAAACAAATGGCCAACTGACAGAGATCCCAGTCATACATGACATGAGTCTCCATCAGTTTACAAATGTCTTGGTAAATTACAAGAAAAAGCCCATTGTATCAAAAGCCTAATCTCCAGAAACCTATAGACTCAGTTTCCTGGAGCCCCAACATCACCCTCCCCTCCACAGTGATGTAGGGAACAAAGGCAAGAAGGAAATGGCAGGGAAAATTAAATTTCCTCATAACCTGCAGCCCATTGACAAATACTTGAGGCAAATACCAGAGTAGAACATTTCTCCAGGATCCCCCCCCCACCATTGTCATGCTAATGCCTGAATGGAGGGAAACTGACCTTAGCTTGACAATAGCAAGGCCTCAGGTATCTTAGGAGTCCTCTTTAGCAGCACATCAAAGTCCCTCTGGAGGTCTCTCTCTTAACTTTACCTCCCCAACTTCATAGTATATAATGGCACTCTTCACAACCCTGTGCCCAACGGTCCTGTCCCTGTGCTTTAATAAAGTCACCTTTTTAGGGGCACCTGGGTGGCTCAGTTGGCTGAGTGTCTGACTTTGGCTCAGGTCATGATCTTAAGGTTCTTGGGTTCGAGCTCCCTGTCAGGCTCTGTGCTGACACTTCAGAGCCTGGAACCTGCTTCAGATTGTGTTTCCCTCTCACTCTACTCCTTCCCCACTCACGTTCTGTCTCTCTCTCTCTCAAAAATAAACATTAGAAAAAAATTAAAACAAAAAATAAAACCACTTTTTTTGCACCAAAGAAGTCTTAAAGAATTCTTTCTTGATCGTCAGTTCTGGACCACCCCACTATCACCCCCAAATCTCATCATTTATGTAAAAACGTAAGTATAATTCAAAATTATGAGTTCCATTAATGTATGAGAGCAAAAAAGAAAACTTCTGGGGCACCTGGGTGACTCAATCCATTAGGCATCCGACTTTGGCTCAGGTCATGATCTCAGGGTTCATGAGTTTGAGCCCCTTATCAGGCTCACTATTGTCAGCACAGAGCCTGCTTCAGATCCTCTGTCCCCCTCTCTCTCTGCCCTTCCCCTGAACTTTCTCTCTCTCTCCCCCTTTCTCTTTCTCAAAAATAAAAACAAAAAAAAATTTTTAAAGAAAACTTCTGGTCAGTAAATAAATCCTGAAATGTAATAAATCACAATATGTATTCCTGTTAAAATTTAAAAATCTAATACCAAAAGACTATTTTCTTAACATGGTAAAGAATAGCTATCTTAAACCAAAGACAGGATGTAAAATACCAGAATATTTCACTAAAACTAAGATCACAAGAAGTATGTTGCTATCACCACCATTATCCTATATTGAGAGTTCTGGCCAAGGCAATGAGTAAGACATGGAACTAACGTATAAGGCAGAGACATTGGAAAGGAAGAAACAATATTATTGTTATTTACAGATAATTCGATACCTTACCCACAGATCACAAAGAGTCAATTGAAAAACAACTATTGGTTTAAAAGGTATATAACACAGAAATATGTCCATCAACTGATGAATGGATAAAGAAGATGTGGTATATATATATACAATGGAATACTATACAGCAATGAGAAAGAATGAAATCTGACCATGTGTGGCAACATGGATGGAACTGGAGGATATTATGCTGAGTGAAATAAGTCAGGCAGAGAAAGACAGATGCCATATGTTCCCACGCATAGGTAGGCTTTGGAAGACCTAGCAGAGAACCAGGGGGGAGGGGAAGAGGGGAAGGGGGAAAAAAAGAAAAAAGCCACAGAGAGGAAGGAAGACATGACATGAGAGACTCTCAAAGAATAAGAAAAAACTGAGGGGAGAGATGGGTGTGGGAGGGGGGAGAGTGGGTGATGGGCACAGAGGAGGGCACTCGTTGGATTGAGCACTGGGTGTTGTATAGAAACCAATTTGACAATAAACTATTAAAAAAACACAGAAATAAACAAAATTCCTTCCAATATGAAATAATCTGAAAATATAATGGAAATGCATCAATTGTTACATATAAAATATATGAACACATAAATAAATATATGTTTGTATAATATCAATATATAAAATAATATATGGTATAATATCCATATATCCTTATACATATAGACATTATATCTCAATATTATATATATTAAGATATATATATATAAATTGATATATATATTGAGATATAATATTATATAGTATATATATTCTATATTACAAGTCCTGAACTATTACAAGTCCTGAATATATAGTACAAGTTCTGAACTAAGAAGGATTTATACAAAGAGAACATATTTGGGGCATGGAAGGAAATTTGAATAAATTCAGAGGTTATGTTCTGGAAGGGGGCAAGGTCATAGAGTAAATATTGGGGGGAAAGTGCCGTTTTACAAATCAATGTATAGAATTAATGTAAATCGGATCAAAGTTCAGAGATTTTTGGAGGGAGAGGGGGAAATTTTAACAAAACGATCTTAACAGTAATCCAGAATACAAAAATCTCATTGGTTGATGAGATGTCAGCATCCACAATCTCCTTTATCTGGAATTCCCATTTTCCTGAGCTACTTGTCTGCCCCTGGGGCAAGTGTGGACCCTCCCTGGGTCACCCTGCTCAATTCCCATGAACTCTGGGAGAAGGGGTTGAGGTCTTATCTTCTCTTTACCCTAAGGTCTTTGGACTACTTGTACATATTCTCTTCCCTCTGTGTTAATCTTCAGTCTCCAAATATCAACATTTCATTTGAGAAAAGACTAAGATTTAATAAAATTAACTTCCACCTCACCAGATACATCACTATATCTATATTTTCCAAAGTTATCTTTAATAAGACTCTATTACTTTGGAGTCGGAAATAATAGTAACATTATTTTAAAAATTATTTAGGAAGAGATCTTAGCGTCTTAAATGGTTACAATGACACTAAGTTATTTTGAGAAAAGAAAGTCTGTTTCAACGATTGGAACACTAGTCAACTTTCAGTACAAGTTATCTGTGGGGCTCTAGGAAAAAGCAGCTGACAGAGAACACTCAAATCATGGTTGAAACTCTACCAGCCCCAGCGTATAGGAAATGGACTGAATGTATGCTTTTTTGATTAAAATCCCATTCTGTATTTAGGAATCCAGTTACCACCCTGCATGCTAAAACTGCTAAAAATTATTAAATAAATTAAGAATCATGTCCTATTAATTACTTGGGGGGAAATGATCAAGAGGTGAGCTCATGAAATAATGAGATTGTTATCTCTGCTTTCCCTTTCTTCAGATATTGGAGTGAGATGGAGGTGAGCACCCTCTCTCTTCTTTTTTACCTAATCCTTCCATTTCTAACCTTGAGGTTAGAAAAGTCAGAGCCTCTCTGGAGTGTTTTCTTTGTTGGTCCACTGACCCATGTAGGGTGGGGTGTGAGGGCATTCTGCCTGAAGTGGCTCCTTTCTGGTAGGTGAAGAAGGAGCTGGAGCTTCCTCTGTATTGCAGTTACCTCCATGTGTGCCAGCTAAGTGCCCCGTGGTTGTGTGCTTGGCACAGAATAGGCATTCATTAGATATCTGTTGAATAAAGTGGGTTTTTTTTTTGTTTTTTGTTTTTTGCTGATTAGTGATAGTTTTTAATATATTCCCACAGATTATTTGTCTTAGAGTGAATGATAGTCAATTCACAAATTAGCTGATCCACTGCAGGTAATTGAGAGCCGGTTACATGTACAAAACAAAGCCACTAAGAAAACAAAATAAATACTCTCCAGAAGAAAAAAAAATTAATAAAAGCAAAGGAAGTAGTACATCAAAGTGACAGCCATGAATGGTGGGACTTTTCTGGATTTTCTAAAATATTGAACCAATATTCACTAATTTTATAATAAAAAACAGATTTTTTGAAAGTATTTTCAGATGTGTTTTCACTTTGTGGTGGATTTAGGATTCTGTTTACAAGGTATCATAAAGCTCAATTGATTTGGTAGTTTCTTAGACAATCTTTACAGATCTAATAGCAAAATACAAAACAAACAAAAATTCCGAACACCCAGACTTGAAATTTGTCCCTAATATAATTGAAATGTTTAGTTTATAATTGATTTATTCTCATTTTTAAAAATCTTTTTAAATTTTTATTTATTTTTGAGAAAGAGAGCACAAGCAAGGGAGAAGCAGAGAGAAGGAGACACAGAATCCAAAGAAGGTTCCAGGCTCTGAGCTGTCAGCAGAGAGCCCTACCTGGGCCTTGAACTCATGAACAATGAGATTGAGACCTGAGCCATAATCGAGGGTCAGACACTTAACTGACTGAGCCACCCAGGCGCCCTGATTTATTCTCATATTTCAATAATAGACAGTCTCTGCTTGGCATTATCTCTAATACTAGCAAGAATAGAGTAAGAGGTGTACAGTGAAGGGTAAACAATGGTTAGCAAATACCAGTTTTTTCCCCCTCAGAGCCTAGTCTGTGTCTAACTTACAGGGGCCAGTATAGAACTTATCCTCATTATTTTGTGATGATCCTCTCTCCCTGTTAATGAACCTGCAAGTTACCTGAGAACGGGAACTGTGCCTCGCTCACACAGCCCACCCCTGGAATAAGTCAGGTCCCCACATTGTGCTCTCCCATGATGCCCTGGGTTTTCCTGTCTGAAGGATTCATCATAATTATGAGGAATATGTTTAACCCTCACTTTTCTCATTTTATGTGGAGAGATCTCCATTAGAGTGATAATCTCGGTCTCATATCCCCGCCCAGTTTTTTGTACTCTTAACCACTGGGCTTGGCTGTGAGTGTGGCTCTCTTCCTCAGTGGAGGAGACCAACCAGCTGCTCGGGCCACCCTGGGTTAGCTTCTGGGAAGACAGAAGGTAAAAGCGGTCATACGTTTTTTGCAGCGGATACTATTGGCAGGAAACCTGAGTGATTTCGACTCCGTCTTCCTGCAGGGACTCTCAGTCAGATGATTGAACTACTGTGAAGAAGGCCTGCAGTTTTATAGAGAAAATTCAGTTCAGGGGAATATTAGAAAGCTACGTGACTAGGTAAGTCACATGCTCAAACAGTTTTGTCAGCCATAAAGCTGGCATTGTGACTGCCACCTCTCTGATGCTCATCTCTCTCTCTCACTTGATTCGGAATTTGTGTGAGAGAGGGGTATGATATGCTTCTTAAAATGCTTAAATTGCTTTTAATGTAGCATCTCTATTGGTTACTAGATGGAAAGGCTCCTGAAAAGCATAGACCCTATACCTATTTGAAATATTTTAATATTGTCTTCCCAATGTCCATCATGGTGCCTAGCATACAGTAGGTAGTCAAGGAGTATTTGTAGAATGAATAAAGAAATGAATTTATCGTTCGATTATTCTTTTTAGTACAGTCCCTGTTTGAGTCTGATCAGGCTATTGTAACAAAAATACCATATACTGGATAACTTAAATAACAAGAACTTATTTCTTACAGTACTAGGAGCTGGAAGTCCAAGATCAAGGCACTGGTAGATTGGGCGTCTGGTGAGAGCCCTCTGCCTGGTTTTCAGACAGCCACCTTCTTGCTGTGTCCTCAGGTGGCAGAAAGAGAAAGAGCTCTGGTCTCTTTCTCTTCTTATAAGGGCACGAATGCTGTCATGGGGGGCTCTAACCTCATGACTTCCTCTAAACCTAATTATCTCCCGAAGGCCCCACCTCCAAATACCATCACACTGGAGATCGGGATCTCAACATAGGAATTTTGGAGAGGCAGAAACTCAAAGTTCATAGCAGTCAGGACATAGAATTGGTGCTTAGTAAACACTGATTTGAACTAAGCTTGAATTTAAAGGATGGGGGTCATGGCAGGAAGCACATCCTGGTTCATTCTTCTTGGCACTAAAGTACTCTGCTTCTGAGTGTGAACAGCCTCTGAACCCCACCTGAGATTTTCCCTGGTGCTTTCCTTTCCCAGCTCAGCGCAGTGCCCCAGGGGAGGGGAGGGAATACAGACACATAGGAACCTGTTAGTTGCCCATTCGCCTGCCTCATCTTAAGTACTGCGGAAGATAAATGATATTTTATTGAAAAAGATAAAATTCGGGGTGACAGAGGAAATAAAGACACCTAATAATAATATTAATAGGATTTAGAATCTGCTCCACCTTCTGTGTAGCACCAAAAGCCTTATTAATAGTGCTCTCATTCCCTTGCACAAGTGATTCAGACAAGGCACTGGCTCACCACCCGTGTCCGTAGGCTCTCTTCGGGTCATGCCTCCTGCTGGGTGACTCCACTTAGACTCTGAGTTAGGAGTCGAACATTTTCTTAATTTCCACCACGCTGAAGAATACTGCATGTAGAACATCTGCGAATCTTAAGTGTAGGCTTCAAGCAGTACCCACAGCACTTTCCCACACATAAATCTCTGTGTGAACTGAGGTCACCTGATACTTGCCTTCATAGGTGATTGTGAGGCCAAGCACATGTTGTCCTTTTGAGCATAAAACCAAGACTCCCTTTCCGATGGGAAAGAGGCCACAGTTTGAGAAGGCTTGAACAACAGCTCACAGTAATGTTGTTTGTCTGCTTCTTCCTCCTGCTTTTTCCAGACTGGGTGACCGAAGCTCATGCCGTCAGCCGGAATCTCAGTTTCTCGGTGTCAGAAGGCATGGCCTTCTCAACCACCGGGGCTAAAGTTCCTCCTTAATAAGTGTGGTCCAGGCTATGTTTTTCCTTCCCCCTGGGCAAGGAAATAACAATGTCATTCACCATCTGCGGACAGCTGCAGCTAAATGAAGAGGTTATATGACAATATGTGTAGTAAATTCAGAGAGACAGATTAGATAGATGACAGATAGATAGATGGATGGATAGATAGATATATGATAGATTAGATAGATAGATAGATAGATAGATAGATAGATAGATAGATAGATAGGGCAAGTAAGCATGAAGGATGAGTGCTTCAAAATACTAAAGAGCTCTTCAAAACTCGTAATTCTGCCCTGAGGAACTATATAGAACATGTTTCTCTAAACTGTTTTTCTTTACACTATCTAGAAAGACAAGTAGACACAGAGCATTTCTAGGAGGAAAACAATCCTATTATCACTCAAGTACAAAAATGCAGATGCAGAGAATTCAGGAAATGGCACAACAGCATAGCTTCCTTCCAGTCAATTCTTTGAGTCATTAATAGTCACTGGGAGCCCTTCTTCCTCTGGTCTTCTTCTCTCTTTGCTTCCCCTCTATCACCACGATATTTCCATCTTTTTATACATTTCTTCAGCATCCCAGCTCCACTCTGGAACAAACAGGTCCTTACAATCCTCCACAAGAGTAGGCTGGGGCTTCCAGAGGTTTCCAAGTGGGGCATTACTGAAGTGAACTCTTCTTGTTAATATTTAGTCCATCGTATGTAATTTATTATTTATAGTAAAAAAAAAACTACTGAGAGTAATTAGCGAAGAAAATTCCATTAGGTTATCTTGAATTTGCCATATAATTTAGCAGATGTAATGATGAAAGGGGTTAATCTAGAAGACAAGATATCCAGTTTTTATGGAGAACAGAAGTTACTCAAACATAGGCTTGAAAGTTGCTTATTTCTATTGCCTTACTCTTTTCTCTCTCTTAATTATCATTTTATACTTTTTTATCTTCTGGAAAAAAAATCACCACTTTTACTCTTTGCGTTGCTTTTTCAAAAAAGTTTGATGTAGGAACCCTCCTCCCGTGCAAGCTGGAGACATGGGGTTTCTGATTCAGGACAGAGTTACTGGAGCCAAGAAGATATGAAAGATAAGGTGTAAGAATGAAGGTAGTGAGAATCAAAAAAACACAGTGAGGTGACTCCTCTGGGTTAGATCAGAGGATGCCTGTTGGAGGGTAAGGGGTATAAAATGGAGAGCTTCCACACTGCGGGAGGCCAAGGGATCCAGACTTGGTTCTGCGGCCCGTCCAAAAGGCAATCAGACAGTTGCAACAGCAGGACTTCCCCTCCTGCACCTCTGCTGCTATCTTGTCTCAACTTCTGCTCCTGGCTCGTCTTCTTGTCTCCTTAGGTGGGGAGCTCAGCTGTTCCAGACAGCGGAGTGGGAAGTGACTGAGACATCCTGGAGCTTTGCTTTTGTGGTTCTGATACACAGCATTAGACGTAATTTAATTTGAAAATAATATAGTAAGATGAAAGGAAATCCCACTTGAGCTCCTCATTTTAAAAAGAGTTCAAATAAAAAGATGATGTGAGTCTGAGACCTGAACCTCAAAGAAGGCCCTCTGGTCAATGGAGGCAGAGGGGGGCAGATGTTTTTCCCATCTGTGTCTCGTCCCTTCTGGCATGGAGGCCAGATGAGGGAAGGAAGCGCACAGCAGGAGAACACGCCAGTTTTCTGATGCCGCCCTCTTATTTAGCTCATGGAAATTTCATAGCATCAAAGGTCTAACGTTCCCCCTGGATTTGAGGGGAAAACTACCTATAGCCCTCTTGAACTAGTTTCATGGCAGGACCTTGGTTACTGTGCAGAATTTCACCCAAGATTAATTGAACTTGACATCTTGAATGTCTTCTGCATGATGTACTAAGGTAGTGTTTTTGAAAAATGTCAGTATCTGATTCTTGGTGTGTGGTTTTCAGACGTCCAAAGTATTCCCACTTCTCAAATTCCCCTTAAGAAGCTGGAATGTGATGCATTTCTGGGTTTTCTTTATTTCGGATGAATCCCCACCTTGTTATGGCAAAGCTAAATATACTCCAAATCAACAATTCATCACAATAAAAAAAAATACTAAATGATATCCAGAGTGGCTGACCTCGGTTCAACACAAACCCGTCTCTACTTTACGGGAAATTGGGATCAGAGGCCAGCTTTACATTAACTAGAAAGTGTACGCTACCATCTTGTGGACAAAATATAAATGACACTGAAATATACTCAAGACCACTTTCCTTTGAAATATAGTTAATACCTAACTGGTCCTGGCCTACCACCTGCTGTCATGGTGACCATCTTGTGCAGTTTGGAATTTGGGCCCTGAATGACCTTTGTCAACAGATCGGGTGTTATGTATGTGAAGAAATGAGAGTTTACTGAGAAAATTGTGGAACACGGTTATCAGAGAGATCTGGGTCCTCGTGTAACCTTTGCCTTTGACTCTTGCCTTTAGTTTTTATTTTTCTAATGACAAAATGATTCTGGTCACCTTGCCTTGGATACACGGGTTTTGGGTGATGTCAACAGAGTTAGCTTAACACAGTGTCCTATGGAGTTGCGTGTGTTAATGCTAATAGAAATTTATCAACCAGTTAGTTTCTAATGAATGTAAAAATTAGGTATTTTTCTCCAGAATGACCCACACACTCCACACACACATATACACAGATTTCCCACTCGTCATGGTACAAAAGGAATGACTTTCTAGAATGTGGAAGCACGAATGCTGTCGCCACAGCTGAATGAAAGAAATATTAAAATCACAGCATCTTAAGGTGGACAAGGACCTTCAAGTTTATCAAACCCAATGAATCTCATAATGCCCGAATCACTTGTACACTATCCAGCCACTGTTTGAACATTTCCTCCCAGAATGTAAGAAAGTACTGGCAATCGGATCCACGTGAAAGACAGAGAAGCAGGAAATTTCCAGTACATATTTCCATAGATGCATTTTGTTGTTGTTAACAGAAAGAGAGATTCGCAAAATGAGACTAGTCATTAAAGAATCTCTGTGGAAGATTCTGTAAATGCCAGTCTTTTTCTCTTGGGGTAGAGGTCCTAGACTGTTTACCCTATGCCGAATGGCTCCCATGCCCACTGGAGCTCAGAAGATCTAAAGTTAGAAACTTCCAGTGTTAAAAGTTCTTCCATCTCTTAGAGAAGGAAGATGTATACCACAAACTGAGGATCTGTTTTATTCCATCAATTCTTCTTTTAAGCCATCACATCTAAGCTAGGAATTTAGTGCAAGTGTGTGTGTGTGTGTGTGTGTGCGCACGCACACACACGCGTGTGTTCTGTGGATTCTTTCTCATAGGGAAATTAAGACTCCCCCTTCCCCCAGGTTGATCCCAGTGGCCAGGCACCACTTAAAGAGGCCGCATCATGCTCATTTTTATTGTGAGTAAAAAATATATAATTGGTCTTTCGTAGTCTTCTTAGGTGTATAAAATGGAGTAGTTTCTGTCTTCTGTGTCCTCCATAGAGGTATTTCAATAATTATGGTACCACCATCCCTCATCAGCTCACTAAGCTCAGTATTTACATTGCTATTATGACCTTGCATACACAACAGAAAGCAGAATTGATTTCAAAAGAATTATGTCCACCCTTACTTCACAGTCACTGTGGACACGTGGAGTTTTTGTAAATGGAGGCACTCTAAAACCATGACAGAATGACAATGTTGATTACAACAGTGATGGAGATGGATGATGCCTGGACAGCTATTTGTTCCCAGCTGGCTCCAGGGAGGACAGGTGAGAATTAGAAATGTTACCATCTGGGCACCTGAGAGGCTCAGTCGATTGAGCATTCAGTTTGGCTCGGGTCATGATCGCAGGGTGGTGGGATTGAGGCCCACATTGGACTCTGTTCTGAGTGTGCAGTTTGCTTAAGATTTTCTCCCTCTCCCTCTGCTCTTCCCCAACTTTCATAGGCTCTCTCTGGAAGGAAGGAAGGAAGGAAGGAAGGAAGGAAGGAAGGAAGGAGGGAGGGAGGGAGGGAGGGAGGGAGGGAGGGAAGGAAGGAAGGAAGGAAGGAAGAAAGAAAGAAAGAAAGAAAGAAAGAAAGAAAGAAAGAAAGAAAGAGAAAGAAAGAGAAAAGGAAGGAGGGAGGGAGGGAGGGAGGGAGGGAAGGAAGGAAGGAAGGAAGGAAGGAAGGAAGGAAGGAAGGAAGGAAGAAGAAAGAAAGAAAGAAAGAAAGAAAGAAAGAAAGAAAGAAAGAAAGAAAGAAAGGAAGGAAGGAAGGAAGGAAGGAAGGAAGTGAAAGAAAGAAGGAAGGAAGGGAAAGAAAGGAAGGAAGGGAAAGAAAGAAGGAAAGAAAAGAAAGGTAGGTTACTTACCACACTTGACCAACTGTTGGATTTCCAGGCCAATTCCACTTGTCTCCGTGTTTCGATTTGCTTGACCTACTTCCTCAAGGGTCTTTAGGTTGTTGTTGCTGTTGTGTGTTCACATTACATCTTGTGGCCAAAAGTATAAATGCAGCCTCTGAGAAGAGACCCTTACTTTAAAAGGTCTGAAGAAGCTTTGAAAGAAAAGCTGGATATAAGCTGTGCCCTGATAAACTGTACTTTTAAACCACCAATACCAAAACACTTTAAAATCAATAAGAAAATGACCCGAATCTGACAAGAAGAAGGAACCTTCTGCATTGCAACTGTTCTCCACAATTTGGACATGGTATTTTCAGTTGCTTTCTCTCTAGATATTTATTGTTATATTAATTGAAGCTATATTAGCTAAATTATGTTAGCTTCGAGTGCTATATTTGCTATATTAGCAAAATAGCTATATTATATTAGCTTCTAGTGTACAGTGTAATGATTGGACATTTGTGTATATTGCAGAATGATCACATGATAAATCAAGTTAACAGCTGTCACCATACATAGCTCAAAACATTTTTTTTCCTGTGATGAGAACTTCTACTTTCTTAGAACATTTCAGATACGTAATACATTATTATTAACTATGGTGACCATGCTGTATGTGACATCCCCAGGACTTATTTATTTTGTAAGTGGTCATCTATTTTTATGTGAATAATGAATAATGAATGAATAATGAATGCTAATACTACCATTTTCTCATAACATTATCAGGGGTCTTCTGTGCTTAAGAAGACTTTGCTGCATTTTTACATATAGGTTTAGGATAATTTAATGTTCATTTTTGAGAGAGAGAGACAGAGAGTGAATGGGGAGGTGGCAGAGAGAGAGGGAGACATAGAATTGAAACAGGCTCCAGGCTCCTAGCTGTCAGCACAGAGCCTGATGCAGGGCTCAAACACATAGACCATGAGATCATGACCTGAGCCAAAGTGGGACACTTAACCTACTGAGCCACCTACAGACCCCAGACTTATGATAATTTAAAGTGATTCTTGTCACCAGAAGAACTTATCTCCAAATTAATAGTGGAACTCAATGGGAAAACAAGACTCAAGGTCTAGAATGTTACTATGAGGTCAAGTTCTTGGATACTATTTTGTTCTGTATTTGAATAGTTTGTGTAATAGGCATAAAGGATACTGTGAGAGTTATAGGAATTCCAAAAAGTTCAAGAATAGAAAGAATGGTATTATTTCTTGAATGTCTATGAAATAATGGCCAATCTGCCGAGACTTCTCCATATACAGTAATCTAATCATCACCATTCCAAACTTGGTGTGCATTAGGGCCTCACCCACGTCACAAAGTTAGAAGTATACTTCTAGAACTCAAAGCCTGTACTCTATTATACCATATGTGTGGTTCTCATGTAGAGATTGAAGTGTGGCCTCAGTGCGTTCTGATAAAAGAAGGGTAAATTTGATAAAGCAAAAAACATTCACCTAGAAAGCATCCAGCTCTATAAGACCAGAACTCGGGGGAGAAGTCCGAGCTGTTACTGTAGACTTCGTGGTCATCTGCACAGATATCAGATCTAAAGCTATGAGAAGGGGCGTGATCATCAAGGGGTGGCATGGAGAGAATGAGGTACAAAGCCTGCATCCTGAAGAACGCCCACAGGCAAGTGAGTGGGATAAAGAAGTGAGTCTCTGATCCACAACCAATCCAAAAACCACGAGGCAGGCGTCACTGACCCTTATCCTTTGCAAATCAAGAACCTGAAATACAGAGAGAAAAGCGACCTGTCCAAAGTTACACATCAAATAAGCACCCAACCTAGGCCAGAAGCTAGGGTCCCTGTCCCCCTGCCCATTGCTTTTTGCCCCACAACCTTAAAGTAGAGGCCTTGTGTCGTCCCTAAGTCAATTATTTTCTCCCCAGCAGGTGAGAACAAATAAATCCACTCCTAGGAGAGCACTGCAGCTCAGTCTGGGCTTCCATTTCTCTTGGCCTGACAGCTCTCTGATCTTTAAATGAAATGATCTCTCATTAAGGCTTGGTGTACTTGGGGGGCAGGAGGGCAGATGGTGGCGGAGAAATAGGAGTCAGTATTCTTTTTCTCATTTAATTAACCATATTCAATGGAGCTAAAGCCATGGCAAATTACTAAAGGCCAGAACACATCCTTCAAGGAATACTTGGGGCCCATTTTTTTCAGCCCATTAGTGATCAGAAGAACAGCCTCACAAACCCAGGTCTGCCAAAGCCAAAAGAAAAAATGTGTATAATTGGAAAAAGGTTGAAAACAATCCTGGATAATAAATTACACTTACTCAGTTCCTTTGTCCTTCCAACTCTACGGCTAGCCTGACATTTCATAAGGGAGCCATGGAGAAGAGGCGAATGCTAAGAGGAAGGCTGTACTTATTAGGCACCAGGGGGAGGCCTCCAAGATTAGCGAAATCAGTTGTTTACTTAGATTCTGCTAACTTGAAGGGTGCGTCATGCCGAGAGGAGGGCTATGGCTGCCTGCTTCCCTCATGGTCTAGAGCAGGGCCCCACCACTTAATCAGTATCTACAGGAAAGTTGGCAGGAGTTGCTTAACAAAATCCCTTCTAATTAGGTGTTCTGATAATCTTCTAAATTCCCTCCTGCAAAAGCCAACTACCTACCTCATTTCCTTGGACTGCTTGGAGTTACAATCTTCTCTGATATTTAATGGCTCTTTCTCCCTGGGAGCTAGACCTTCAGCAAAAGGAAGGTGAAATGGAGCTCTCCCGCTTACTGAGTGCATTTTCTTTAACATGCGGATGCGTCAACATGCACGCGCGTGCACGCACACACACACACACATGCACACACACTCGTGTCTCGTGTGGGTTGAAACCAGCTGGAACACATTTGTCAGGGATTGCCAAGCTTCAGTCGCTCATAGAAAATGGATCCTCCCTGTTTGCTGGGATGAGTCTTCTGGTTGTTGCTAATGCCAGGGATGCGTGCATGCAGTCATTCAATTCTCATCCGTAAAGACATCGTGGGAGTCATATTTTTAAACCCAAAACTCCTGGGAGAAACAGAGGAACCAAAACAGCTTGACCTCCCTGCTCAGGAGTTCCCAGCACTGTCCTCTGCCTGCGTCACCGTTTAGCCACCCCGTGTGGCACATAAGCTAGTTTTGCCTGTCATTTCCCACATGGAAACATTTCCAACAGAGCTGCCACACCCATATACATGTAGTGTAAAGTGAGAGCTGGGAAAACAATTTGCTCCCAAGAAATTCTCCCTAGAGTGGCCCCTTTTCAACAGTGTTAAGATCCCATATTCACCTCATTTGTTATGGTCTGTTGGGAAAGTAAAAGCCTACCTGTTGACTTCTCTCTTGGAGTATTCTGTAGTCAGACCATGAGGCGGTGTGAGGATAATGCCTTTTTAGGCAAGGACGCCCTCCATATTAGAAGCAGGATTCATTTCTGAGTGTCAGGAAGCCTGTGTAATATGATTTGAAGGCTCTTTTCTTCTCTGAGTCTCTCTCGACCTGAAATTGTGAAAGCCCTTGCTAAGAAAGAAGGCTCTGTAAAAGCAAGAATCTTACCGGTTCTGTTTATTACTACTGTGTCTGCATGTCACATGACCTAGAAAATACTTGTTGAATACATGGATGAAGGAAACCAGAAATGCTGCCATTTTGAGATTTATTTCTCTGGGTCATCCGTCAGAGCTTGGAGGCAATTATCTCTGAGACATGGGTAATGCTTTCGGCCTTCCCAACTCAGGACCCTGTGGACTTCACAAATTTATTTCATCCTTCTGACCCAAGGAGACATTTAACAGTAGCATTAACTGTAGTCATTTTGTGAACAATAAAGATAATCTATGTTTATTTGAGAATGTAATATGTTCTTCCTCGACGTTATCTTTATTCTTCACAAGAAGACTGGCAAGAGTAACATCTCATTTGACAGGTGAGAGACCTGGAGCTCAGAGAAACCAAACAACTGGTCTAAAGTAGCCTAATCAGTGAGTAGTAGATTCAAATACAGATTTATGTGAGATGAAGCTTGTACTTATAAGACACCAGGGAAAGGTCTCAGAGGAGAGTTAAATAAACTGTTTACTTGGATTCACCCAATGTAAGCACTGTGTAAGAGTGAGGATTCCTGTTCCCATTTGCAAAATGGATGTTCTTTCCTCTACGAAGTGTGGCCGGGAGCCAGCAGGACTCTCATCAGAGAGTTGACGGAAAACCCGGAGTCTTGGACGTCACCTCCGTCCTAATTAGAATCTGCCTTTTAACAAGACCCCCAGGCAATTTGTATGCTAAAGGTTGAAAAACGCTGGCCTGCTCTCAATTCGCACTGAAGCAGGTTCTGAGGGAAGAATTGGGGCAGAGAGGAAAATTTGGAATGGAGTCAGCACTCAGAGGGAGAAGGCCTGTCCCCATAGCTATCATATCACTGGGAATAGCAGGGAGCAGGTTGAGGGTAAGCCGAGGGGTACTGGATCTCTGATCAGAGAGAACAGTTCTCTCCACTTGGCACCAGAAACCTTGCTTCAGTCAGATAAGACATCTTGGTGCAAGCCTAGATTTTGTGATTAAGTCTATTAGGGTGGCCAATTTGTCCTGGTTTACTGGGGACTTTCCTGCAGGTCCTGCATCTTGGGAAACTCTTCCCCTGCAAGCAAACTGTAACAACTGGTCACTCTAGTCTCCATATGTTCCTAAAGGAGTAAATGGTAAAGAGTGAGTACCTGCTCCGGAGTCAGGGGGCAACGTTGGCTCCGCCAATTAATATTCAGGTGACTTTGGGCAAGTTACTTAACCTCATGGGACTTCACTGTTTCATTTATAAAGTTTGAATGGTACCTGTCTCCTTCATAGTTCGGTGTATGGAAAGCGACAATGTTCTACCTATGCCTGGCATAAGCTAAGTGCTTAGATATGTGAGTCGATCTGTTCTGAACTACATTTAGTGCTTTCCTTCTTAGAATCCTAATTCTTATAGGGCCTCCCACTCGGAGAAGCATCCTTTTATAAGAAAAAGTTCTTCTTTAAGACTTTTTAAAAATTTTTTATTTATTTTTGAGAGAGAGAGAGAACATGAGTGAGTGAAGGGTAGAGAGAGATGGAGAGAGAGAATACCACAAGGAGAGAAAGAGGGAAAGAGAGGAGGAGAGAGAGAAAATCCTCACGCAGGCTCCGCACTGTCAGCGTGCTTGAGTTCACCTGAAGCGGGGCTCAGGGCTCAAGCTCTGAAGGTACACCCAGTGTGGGGCTGGAACTCACGACTGTGAGATCATGACCTGAGCCAAAGTCGACACTTAACTGACTGAGCCACCCGGTGGACCCTCGTCTTCTCTGAACTTCTTATGTGTTTGCCTTGTCACCTTCTCCTAGAGTGTAAGCTCCTTGAGGTTAATAATAACAATGTTATCAGGGCACCTGGGTGGCTCAGTCGGTTAAGTGTCTGACTTCGGCTCAGGTCAAGATCTCACTGTTCATGGGCTCGAGCCCCGTGTCAGGCTCTGTGCTGACAGAGCCAAGCCTGGAGCCTGCTTTGAGTTCTGTGTCTCCCTCTCTCTCTGCCCCTTCCCCGCTCACATTCTGTCTCTCTCTCAAAAATAAATAAGCATTAAAAAAATTATTAATCATAATGTTATCTGGACCACCTCCTCGAAGACCACTAGGGGCAGCATTTCAAGTCCTTGTTATTGGGCCAGGCATTGTGGAAAGCAAGTTGCTATCAATAGGTGAGCACTTACTCTGAAGCAGCCACTTTATTAGGTTAGTTTGTGAATCCTCATCACATCTCTGTGTGGTGGGGATCGTTAGTCCCATCTTATTTGTGCACCACCTTCTGACAGGTAGACAAGCCCATCACTCTCGCTTCTGTGCCCAACCCTGCAAAACCTACCTTCTACAGCTTCAAGGGGCTGAGGTTTGTTTGCTCCCGATTACCCTGCTGGTCCTTAGTTTTGTATTTATCTTCAAGCCAGGGGCCTGGGCGGTCTTTGAGAAATCTAAGGAGAAGGTCATTAACAAGGGATCGTTTCCCCAAATTGACCTTTTATGAAAACCTCAAGCTAAAATTCCCCCCAGAGCCTTGTTTTCTCCTACTTGAAGATAGTGTCATGTGAGCTCCAGCAAGAAGTTGGAACAGTTTGGACATGATGCAAGTGTAAGCGTTAATCTCGAAACAACCCAGAGCAAATAACTCAGTTTAATAAGTCAGTAGATATCTAATGAGGGATTAATATGCAAATAACTGTAATGAAAGAAAATAAATTCTAGTCATGGGCCAGTTGCTCACATATCATTTCTCTACTTTCAGATCTCTCCTGCACATCGGTTTTTCAAGTAGGACCCACAACCTGACAGCCTGTAGGCCTAATATGGCCCACAGCTAAGCTTGGTTTGGTTTGCACAATGTTTTGAAAACTCAGGGACTTTATACTAAAATCTATATTTATGACTTCTCTTTAAAAATGGAAAGAGCTGGAAACAGTTCACATGTTTACAATTGCTGGAGCCACTATTTCCCATCACTTTACACCAGACTGTTTTATTCATCTACATACTTTGACCTCTAGGGGTTTGTGTTTTCCACCCTGTTATGAAAGCGTCTGCCGTCATAGACAAGTCCAATGAAAGGTGGTTGCTCCTGCTAGTGAGATGGGTTCAGGAAGCCATATTTCCTAAGATGTTACCTCCCACCAGCCCTCTGTTTCTCAGCTGTGGCTGGCTCCACCACGGATGGTAACCGATTCAGAAGTGGCCCACCCTGAAGCTTGCCAGGGACTTCTGGCCTGGCAAAGAGAAGCCAGCAAGGGTAATCACATTCTTCACTCAGAATGTTGGAATTAGAAAGCGGAGTAACTATTGCCAGCTAGTGGGGGAGAATATTGGAGAGACTATTAAATGCAGTTAGCATCACAGCAAGACAAAACCCTGTGCAAGCTGAGTTGTGGGGTGAGGAGAAGCCATTAAGAGGGGAGAATATCTTTGGCACCAAAAGAGGCAATGATAAGACATCAGGTGGCCCTGCAAGGTGGAGAGATTAAAGCTCGATTTCATTCTCAAATCTGCTTCTGGTGAGACCTGATATACTCGGCTTCTAATCTTTGAGTGTCCTTGAGTTAGGGGAAACTTGTCCCCACTTGGCCTATATCTACCCTTCTTTTTAGAGAAATAATACCTGAATTTCTTTAAGTGAAGCATCTCCCCATGAGAGAAAAGCCCATCTGAGAACTAATCCTACACACAGGGGAGAAAACAACCCCACCCCTACCCCAAATATTTCAGATGCTTCTTATTTTTCCCAAAATGGTTATGTTCTTTAAGTCTTCATTCAGCATGTTTGCCTGTATTTAAGGTACCAGTGAGAAATGCAATAATGATGAAAATATATTTCTTTAGCATTTACTGGGTACTATCTATATACAATCCACTGTGGTGGGCACTAACAGGGAAGCACAAATGACCCAAATCCCTATGCCCAAGGAGTTTGCAATCTAACAGAGAAGACAGGAAACATACATGAATTGCTATAGCATAACAAAAGAATGAAATAAACACTGCAATAAATACTGGCAAGACAGTCAGAGTCCTCAGGGAAGAGAGAGAAGGAAGTACTTCTCTCCATTGGGGGTGGGGCAGATAGTAATCCTGCTTCCTGGCAAGTGAGAAGGAAAGATGATAGATGGATTTACAAGGAGCATTGACAATGGATAGTGTTGATGGCCATGATGGGAGAAGACAGAAAAGGAATACAAGAGAACTGGAAGCATAGCAGGACAACAAACAAACAAACAAAACCAATCCCCTTCATAGGGACTTGGGGCATCACCGAATGACAATCTGTAGTTGCCATCCACTGCAGCACCAACACTGAGTAGCACAAAAGATAGAGAAGGGAGAGATCACTGTGGATTTATTTGGGTGGCCAGGGAATCCTTTCTAAGAAGATTGGCCTCCAATGGAGCCTTGAAATTTCCATAGGAGTTACAGAAGGGCAAGAGGCACAGGGCATCCCAGGTGAAAGGAACCATGGGAACAAAGGCATTGGAAGCTGAAGGAGTCTTGCTTTGTCCTGTCAGGGGCAGAATGTGTATGTTTGTGGGGAGAGGGGAGTGAGCCACCAGCCTCGCTGCAGTTGATAGTTCACAGTGGAGAGTGGTAGAAAAATGTGGTTGATAAGGCCGTCTGGGGCCAGCCTGTGGAAGGCCTTGGATTTCAGGACAAAGGGTTTGGACTTGATCCTGGAGACAGTGGGAGCCAGAGAAGACTGGGGAAAGGGGTTGACTCGATGAAAGAGTTCCTCATTCACTAAAGAAAAGCACCAGCACAGCTCATTTTTCTCCTTAGAAAACAATCTCAGAATTTAGCTTTAGATGCACCCCCAACTCTGTGAAAAAGCATATACCAGCCCCTGCGGGGCTCCCAAGGGGAGTTCATGAGTTCAGGCTCAAAGCACAAGATGTGTTTTATTTGGCATTTAAGTGTGTCTATGGGTGATGTGTGTCCTCAAATGAGGACAGACTGATATGATTAAAAATTTCATATCGGTTATTTTGACTCTCTCATGCCTTTCTTTGCTCTCCACTGTTTAGCCTCTGACTCCTTCGCTTCTGCATATCCAGAGGAAAATGGCTGTAAGACAGATCAGAGACTTTCTTAGTAGCCTGCGTGGTGTGGATTCTCAGGATAAGGGCTTTGTAGGAATTAACTGCTGCTTTCTCAAGCTTTCTAAGTCTCACTTGGTCTTTAGCAGAGTCTAGGAATACCTCACATAGCGTCTGGCACTTGGCATGGATGCAACTAGAACTAATTGTTAACAATGTTTATGATAGTAGGGTTTTAAATGAAAACCTTTTACGTATTTCTTCTCTCCTTTCTTTCTCCCTTTCTTCCTGCTCACTATTTCTTCATTTCTCTTTCCTCCTTTTTGTTTTTACTTTCTATCTCCTTGTAACTTTCTTTTTCCTTACAGGAACTGGGAAAGACAAGGGTGTGTGGGCGGCCGTGGCGTCCCTCCAAGGAAAGTGTGAGGCTTTGGGCAAAATAGATCTCTCATTTCTTCCAAACATAGGTCTAATCTGAACTGTCTCCAGGCTCTAGTCTCCAATCCAACTTCAGTGGTTTCAGTTGGACTCCACGAGAAGGCACCCCAGGGATGCTGTGTCGTTAGACTTGTCTTGGAGAAAACCAGCTTTCTATGCACCTACTTGTCTCACAGATCGGGGCACCCACGTTCCCTTTCCTCAAGTCACTAGAGCCCAAGAGAGACTCTTCTGAGTGAAATGCCTTGCTGAAGAGAAGCAGGACTTCATTAAGAGTTTGATTTATCCCCAAATGATCTATTGTTATGCATCAAACATGTTTTCCCTACGAACCAGTTGGCAGGGAGCACACAGATAAATTACTACAAGATGTAACCAGACAAGCTGTTGAAAAGGGAAATGGCTCTCTGTGTGTGGAACTCAGGAGAGCACATCTATAAACATGTGTTGGGAAATCGATTCAGTGTAACTTTGTTGGAAGAAATGAGCTGCTGCCCCCAAACTACCAGCCTGCTGAGATAGCTAACTGTGTTTTTGAGGTCATCATCCATTGTCTCAGTGGTGAGCATGGAAAAACAAGGGTAAGACCTACTCCGAAGTGTCTTCAAAGGGGAGTAGATACTGGATTTTCCATAGGCAGTTGTGAATTCTCTCCGTAGGTGCAAGTCATGTTAGCTAACCTTGTTTTGCTGGAGAGAATGGGTTAGAGTGATTCTATCTGCATATAACAGTATTTAGTTGACGTAATGATAGATTTCAAAAGAATAATAGTAATATAATATGATATAATATAATATAACATAACATTATAATATAATATAATATAATATAATATAATATAATATAATATAATATAATATAATACTATTGCACAGTGCTATACAGTTTGATATGCAAGAAAAAGCCCTTGGCATGGCATAGAGAGGGAGGTAACAAATCCTGCCTGACCATGTGCCACTTCCTTGTTTGTGATTCTTGGAAAGTTCCTTAACTTCTCTGAGATCTCTCCCTCTTGTGTAAAGGAGACTAGATATATACTACTTACCGTACAAGGTTGTTTTGTTTTAACACATGCAGTATGCTCTATAACTTCATCGTGGCTAATTAAATTTGAACGAATTAAATTAAATACAATTAAATTAGTTCCTCAGTCACACTAGCTACATTTCAAGTGCTCGAGAGCCACACGGGGCTTGTGGCTACTATAGTGGGTAGCACAGATATTGAACACTTTCATTATTGTGGAAAGTTCAATTGGACAGTGTGTTCTAGAGGATGCCAAACACAAAGTAGGCACTTTATACATAATTGTTGCCTCCTGCTTCCTAGTTTTCAAAGCACTTTCCTACCTAGGACCCCACTGAAGGACTCTCCATCCAGGAAAGCTGGAATGCCCTTTGACAGTCTCTTGGACAAGACCGTCTCTCTATACGCTGATCTAACCTGGCTCAAGGCTACAAAGCATGGTGATGGCTGGAAAATTGGAGAGTGTACAAAAGAGAGGATTTCTAGGCCTTTAGTTCAAATGCATATGTATATTCCAAATGTACATATGAGAGGCTTGGACTCCAACCACATAACCCATCTTAGTAGAGGTAACAATGACAGTAGAGATGAAGCAGAGTCAACCAGGAAAACAAGAAACCTTATAAGAATAACCACCAAATACTCATGCTTTAAACATGATGTGAATAGTCTGAAGCATAGCGAACATGCTATGATCCTCCTAGTGTTTAATTTAACTGCCTTAGAACCAAACACCTCAGAGTAGACGGAGGCTACCCCAAGATGTGCAGCTGAAGCTTAAGAAATTTCTTCAAGGTCAAAGCAGAGTTATTACAAATTTGCTTCCATTTGGTTGAGGGCCATCTTGACTTTCTAGGGTGAGTTCAACACATCTCTGCTGCAGTTGACGGGACTGTGGCATGCTGAGAAGGCCCTCTTATACTTCAGAGCATATTTCCTGGCAGAAACAAGCAAGCACATGGTACCGATGCCCTCCATATGCAGAAGAGAAAAAGAATAAAAGTAATAGCTACGTTTATTGAGTGCTTATTATGTTCTATTCATGTTAGGTAGGTCATTTGATTTAATCTCCATGATAACCTTATCAAGTAAGAATAATTACATTAATATTAATTAATTACATTAATATTCCCATTTTATACATGAAGAATTGAGGCACTGAATGGTTAAGAACTCACCCAAGGTCACAAACTAGTAAGTGGAGCCAGGACTTCAACCCTGAGTGGTCTAGCAAAAGTTCATGTTCTTAACCACTGTTGTCTGAGGCCATGATCTTTCTGTGGTTTCCTCGTTTAAGTTTAAAAAAGAGAGAGAGAGAGAGAGAGAGAGAGAAAAGGAAAAAAAAAGAAGAAGAAAGAATTCTTTTATAATATTTAAAGTTTTCCTTCTATAGTTTTTCTGGCTGCTGTAGGAAATAGCTCTAGATACTAAATAAAATTACAGTATTTAAAATAATGATGAAAACAGTTTTCAAGATAAGGCAATTTACAGATTCATGAAAAACAAGCATTTCACGAATAGATGAAGATAATAAATGCAAATGAGACAGTGAGGTCATTTTATCTTTGAAAGTGTGGAATCCTTTTGTCTTTAATGTTTGAGTAAAAAACGTATCAAGTGAATAGGAGCACTTGGATGGGAGGGCCCGCAAGGTGAGACCTTAGGCCAGATGGCTGCTTTTGTCAATAAAGTTTTATTGGAACATGGCCACCCCCAATCACTTATGGATTGTCTGTGGGTGTGGCCAGCAAAACCTAATGTATTCACCATCTGGCCCTTTACAGGAGACAACTTGCTGAGCCCTGACTCAGACGACAGAAAAACAAAATTATGTTCTGAAAGTGGGTCCTAGCTTATATCTGTTATTTTCAGTAGACTCAAAATGGTACATTATTAATACAATTTAACACTATTTAGTTTTTGATAGCCCAAAACTGAAAATAAGGGGTTTACAGATCAAAGGGCTAACATTTATAATAAAGCATGTTGCAGTTTTTAGTTTGAAAGCCAAAAGCAATTCCTAACTAAGGTGGAATGAGAATTTGCTCTGTGATCTTCCAACCCTCTGTCGATTCCTGTCTAATAGTTCTAATCACAAATAATCATCATGATTGGGGTGCCAGGGTGGCCTGGTCGGTTGAGCTATCGACACTTGATTTCGGTTCAGGTCATGATCTCGCAGTTGTGAACAGTGGTGAAACTGAGCCCTCCATATTCTCCACGCAGAATATGGAGCCTGCCTGGGATCTCTCTTTCCCTCTCTCTCTGTCCCTCCCCAACTTGCTCTTTTTCTGTCTCTCTCTCTCAGAATGAATAAATAAACTTAAAAAACAAACAAACAAATAATCATCATGATTATTCTTGATGTCGTTTCACTTTCCTTTCTGGGTTTCTTTTCTTTTCTTTTCTTTTTATTAAATTTTTTTAATGTTTATTTTTGAGAGAGGAAGAGAGACAGAACATGAGCAGGGGAGGGGCAGAAAGACAGGGAGACACAGAATCCGAAGCAGGCTCCAGGCTCTGAGCTGTCAGCACAGAGTCCACCACGGGGCTCAAAATCACAAACCACTCACTAAACCATGAGATCATGACCTGAGCTGAGGTCAGACACTTAACCGACTGAGCCACCCAAGTGCCCCTCCTTTCTGGGTTTCTTGATAACAGAAGATTGGCTTTTGTACCCTGGTGCTTAGTGGTGATTGGCACATAGTAGTAGCTGAATAAAGAACTCTGCGGCTAAAAGTTAAAGAGTCAAAACATAGGAAGAGAGAGCAATGTGGCCACAATAGAGGGGAGGAGGGTTGGGCAGAATCCTGTCTCAAAGACAGAGTGAACGAACAGTAAATTCACAAGAATCACAGCGTCGCTACACAACCCAGGGGAGTCAGGTAATCCTCAGACACACTCTCCTGGCTTCTTGCACACTTTCGTTTCCTTAATCTTCACAACTCAAGGAAATAGTTTCCTCTCTTTATTCCATACGGGAGAAAACTGCAACTCAGAGAAGTTTAATTCTCTGAACCAGTAGACACAGCTAGAAAATGAGAGAAAAAGGTTTAGACCCAGGGAGGCTGAATCCAGAGACAAAACTTGTAACAATTATGCTATATTGGTCTCTCTGTGGCTGTATATACAACCTCATCTTCCTCAGTAGTTTTCAAGATTCCGTGGGGAGCTGTTCCCTGAAAGTGTATGTTTCCACTCTTCTAACGAAGACCAGTAGTCCAGACTCGCTTGCTGTTTGGGGCTTCATTTTACAGCCAATTCAGTAGTAACTGGCCTCTGTCTAGAAAAGCACATCAGTTGATCCGGGGTCGGTCATACTGTATTGTCTTTGTATTTCCAGTACTCTCTAGGAATTTCCTGTCTCATGTACTTAATATATTATTTCAGGGGCACCTGTGCGGTTCAGGCAGTTAAGGGTCCAACTCCTGACTTCAGCTTAGGTCATGATCTCATGGTTTGTGAGATCAAGCCCCACGTCTACACTGTCAGTACGGAGCCTGTCTGGGCTCGTCTCTCTCTCTCTCTCTGTCTCTCCCTCTCTCTCTCTGTCCCTCCCCCTCCCAAAATAAATAAATAAACTTTTAAAAATATATATACAGTATATATATTATTTCAAATGTACAAAAACTAGAAAAGCTTTACACATATGTTCTTGAGATTCAAATTTCAGTGTGAGGTCCGTAACATTAATACCACCTGGAAGCTTGTTAGAAGTACAGAATCTTAGGGGCGCCCGGGTGGCTCCGTCGGTGAAATGTCCAACTTTGTCTCAGGTTATGATCTCACAGTTCATGAGTTTGAGTCCTGTATCAGGCTCTGGGCTGACAGCTCCGAACCTGCTTCAGAGTCTCTGTCTCCCTCTCTCTCTCTGCCGCTCCTTGCTCTTGCCTTCTCTTTCTCTCTTTCTTGAAAATAACTAAATAAGCATTTTTTAAGAATATTAAAAAAAAAAAAGAATTACAGAATCTCAGGCCCCACCCCAGAGCTACTAAAACAGAACCTGCATTTTAACAGGATGGTCGGGCGAATCCTACCAGTTTGAAGTCTGAGAAACGTGGACTGTGCCGCAGCAGTGTGGTTATCGTTGGTTCCCCAAAGCAGATACTAATTTAATACCTACAGAAATAATAAGAGTCGAGTTGATAAAACCTTGATATGTTAAGGGCAAAGGCCCCATTCCAGCTGTGAAAAGAGCTACTGATTCACAGCCTTGACTACACAATAGGATCACCTAGGGAGCTTTTAAAAACCCCAGAGCTTTTCAGGATCTTTTGTGGTTCCACTTGAATTTTAGTTTTTGGTTTTTTTTTTTTATATTTCTGTGAAAAATGTCTTAGGAATTTTGACAGGTATGGCACTGAATTTATAGATGGTTTTGTGTAGTATGAACACGCTGATAATATTAACTCTTCTGATCCATGAGCACAGGACCTTTCCATGTATTTGTGCCTTCCTCAATTTCTTTCACCGAAGTCGTGCCATTTTAGTGTATAACTTTCTCACTTAGTTGGTTACACTATTCCTAAGACTTTTATTGTTTTTAATGCTATTGTAGATGGGGTCACTTTATTTCCTTTTTCAGATAGTTTGGTTTTACCGTATAGAATCACAACTGATTTTTGTATGTCAGTTTTGAATCCTGAAACTTCACCGAATTTATTTTTCAGTTCAAACAGTTGTTTGGTGGAGTCTTTATGATTTTCTATAGATAAGATTGTGTGGAGCTCCTGGGTGGCTCAGTCGATTAAGTGCTGACTCTTGATTTCAGCTCAGGTTATGATGTCATGGTTTGTGAGACTGAGCCCCACGTGGGGCTCTGAGCTGACAGCTCAGAGCCTACTTGAGATTCTCTCTCTCTCTCTCTCTCTATTTCTCTCTCTCTCTCTCTTTCTCTCTGTCTCTCTCTCTCTAAAAATAAATAAATAAATGTTAAAAAAACCAAAAAATTTAAATAGAAGATCATGTCATTTGCAGGGGTAATTTTATGCCTTTTCCCCAATTTGGATGTATTTTATTTTATTTATTATTTTATTTTATTTTATTTTATTTTATTTTTTATTTTAATTTGTCTTTCCTGAGTGTTCTGACTAGGATTTCTAGAGCTATGTTGAATAGGAATAATAAAAGTGAGCACCCTTGTCCTCATCTTAGAAAGAAAGCTTTCAGCTTTTCACCATCAAATGTGTTAGCTGTTGGCTTGTCATATAGGCTTTTAATTCTGTTGAAGTATGTTTCTTCTATATGAATTTTCATACTTTCATTTCTATACCATATCTATCTATCTATTGGCAAAATATTTGAATAGACATTTTTCTAAAGTCCAAAGGACACATATAAATGGCCAGTAGGCACATGAAAACATGTTCAACATCACTAATCACTAGGAAATGCAAACCAAAGTCACAATGAGACATTACCTCATACCTGTTTGAATGGCAAGTCAAGAGAAACAAATGCTGGTGAGGATGTGGAGAAAAGGAAACCCTTAGGCACTGTTATTGGGAACGCAGACTGCTAAAGCCACTATGGAACATAGTAGGCTGGTTCTTCCAAAAGTTAAAAATGGAAATACTATACCATTCATAATTTCCACTTCTAGCTATATACAGGAATCCTCTGATTTTCTTTTTTTAATCTTTATTTAATTTTGAGGGGGAGGAAGGAGGGAGGAACAAAGAGAGAGGGAGACACAGACTCCGAAGCAGGCTCCAGGCTGAGCTGCCAGCGCAGAGCCCCACGCCGGGCTCGAACTCATGGACTGCCAGATCATGACCTGAACCGAAGTCAGATGTTTAACCGATGGAGCCACCCCGGTGCCCCAGGAATCCTCTGATTTTCAAAAGTTTGTGTGACATCTCTTTGCATTTATGAAGGACCTACATTATTACCTGCTCTTGCTAACTGTAAGAAATCTGAAGAGGATTTTCGCTTTTTCAATCAAGGCAAGAAGCAAACGTAGCATTCAGCATTTGTTTCGCAGCAAGCTGTTCTGGAGCCAGCTGCCCGCCCTGCGCAGAGGCGGAGGCCTCGCCAATCCCTTCCCACACTCAGCATCTAAGCACCAACCCCCAGAGCTTTGCACTGTGTCTGTGAGTATCTGTGCTTTCTCTGCACTTATTTTGTGCATTTGTTAGCAAGACGTGTGTTCTAAAATATTAAAAACGCTAAAGGAGGCTATTTTGGGGATCTGGGAATGCTCAAGAATATTTTCATGTGAATTAATAGTAATTGCTTTTTCACTTTATGCCATTTCAGCTTACTAAAGAAATATTCTACTTTCAGATAGCTGGGGACACCCATATCTGAAGGAAAGGAAGTCACTACCTCATAAAAATACCTGCACCCTCTGTGTATATTGTTTACACCAGTCAAGACATGAAAACAGCCTCCGTGTCCATGGACAGATGAGTGGATAAAGAAAATGTGGCACATCCATACAATGGAATATTATTCGGTCGTAAAAAGAAATAAATCTTGCCAGCATGAATGAAACTTGACAGCATTATGCTGAGCTGATTAAGTCAGACAGAGAACATGTGTGATCTCACTTCTATGTGGAATCTGAAAAAGCTGTACTCATAGACGCAAAGCAGATTGGTGCTTCCAAGGGCGCAGGGATGGGAGAACATGAGGAGATGTTGGTGAAATTTCCAGCTGTAGGAGGAATAAGTTCTGGGGATCTAATGTACAGCAGGGTGACTATAGTTTAAAATACTGTATTATAGACTTGAAAGTGGCCAAGAGGGCAGATCTCAAATGTTCTCATCATCATCATAATAAGGGAAAAAATGGTAATTACGTGAGGCGAGGGATATGTTAGCCGATCTTACATTGGTGAACAACTTGCACTATAGACATATATCAAATCATCACATTGTACACCTTCAACTTACACAGTGTTCTCTACATCAATAATATCTCAATAAAGCTAGGAAAAGAACCAGCCCCAGAGCTCAGGCTGTGTATGATACTAAATAATTCAGAATCTCTGGGGGTGGGATCAAGGCATCGGTATTTTTAAAAGATCCCTTGGTGATTCCAGTATGCAGTAAAAGTCAATCCCTCTCTTGGAGATGGGCTATTCATCGTGAGAGGAGTGCATGTGATTCTCTTTGCCTTGAGTCTTTTCACATGAGATGGTTTTTCTCTCTGACCCCCTTTACCTGGGTAACTGTGGACAAAGATTCTCTCCTTGACCAAACTATAATCAGATTCCTCTGAGCCCTCTGCTGGACTAGACCCGACTCGAGCTTCCGTCTCAATCCTTCTAGAGCCAACTTTTAGCCAGAATCTTGCCAGGTCAGTTCAGTCAGAATCCCTCACCTCAGTATCTGATCACCATCCTCATCCCCTACCGTTCCTGGGCGATACCTGATCACCTTGACCTGCCTTCATCAAGAATCCTGTTTGGTCAGTTTAGCAAGAATTATCCTACCCTCTGGGTAGTTTTCCATCCACTGACCTCCATCCGCTCCCTTGACTATTCAGACTTGAGCCTGAAGCCTCCCACTGCAGAACCCACACTGCAGAACCCCCTTGAAAAAAGTCTTCCTGGCCATCTTTAACAAGAGCCAGAATACTTTTTCTTCGACAGGTACTACCCACCCTTCGTGTCTCGCTATAAACCTAAAGTTCTCTGTCTTCTAGGAGGTCTGCATTAGATGCCTCTCCTGCGGGCTCACAGCACTCCCTCTACTTCTCCTCTTAATCGCTGTTGTGAATTTCTCGGGATCTTTCCTCTGTGTCCCTTTGATTCAAAAGGTCATGATGGCAACAGTGCATCCACTGTGCTCAAAAGGGGCAGCAGCTGCAGCAATTAACACTCATTACCTCGGACTGTGTGCCCCTCCCCGTGCGTGCTATCTTAGCTACTCTCTTTTAGCTAATCTGCAAACCCGTGTAGCAGCTGACAATCTAAGGATGGGAAAATTCATTAACTCGCCTCGAGTCACACTGCTAGGGGATCCTTAATGCCAAATTCAGTTCCTGGCACGCAGTAGTGTGTTCAATAAAGGTTTATTGACTGAAAGAATAAGTGTATGAGTTGCTTTCCTCTCCAGTCTGTCCACACTGTCTCTGACGGGGTTGAAGCCACGCCGAGATTCCTTTTCCCTCCTCCCCGCCACCTCCATCCACCTCATACTTACTAGGGTCCAGCTTTGACATCTTCCAAGTTCTCTGCCCCATAGTAGATGGGCTGAAAGCCCTGATCTTTAGATGGATGAACAGTAGCAACTGCCGACCACAGGCTAGTATTCTGGCTTGCTTGACATTAAAGGAAAAATAAAACGAGAGGAGAGACCACGTGTGTAACATTCTCCAAAGTGTGTACCTTCAGCTGACAGCTTCAAGCTGTCACCCTGAAGCCCGAGGACCTAGTGTGGGAGGGGTAGGGCACGGAAGTGTTCCAAAGGACCTTTACATCCTCAGATAGGCCATGCATTTTCTGAAAGTGGAAATAAACGTTATTCTCCATTCCTAGATGACTATTGGATTGTAATGCTTTCCTAACCAATACAAATGTGAGCTCATTTAAAATTACTATCGAATCCTCATTAGTTTCCCATCATCCTCCTCGCTAAGTACAACCAGCAGTGCCGATACATTTTCTGAGGACCAGTGGGATTTTTGAAGTTAGTAGTAGTAATAAAAATTCTAAATATTTGTTGACTGGCCCTTGTATCATGGGTGCAGCTTACCTCACTTAATTCTCCATCAACCCTTTGAGGTAGGTATTATCATTCCCACTTTATACAAGAGGAGGATGAGATATACTAGAACATTGCTAATAATACCTCTGCTTCATACTGTGATGAGAACTAAAACACCCGGAGACCTCTGCCAGTTCAGTGCCAGGGTGGCACCAAAAGAAGTCCACGGAGGGCCAGACTCCTGGGGGGGGGGGTGTGAAGAGGAAGCCAACACGTGTACCCAGACGTGAAGGAAGGGCCTCAGATGGGTGGACAGTGTCTAGAATTTGGCAGTGGATAGTAACCCGAGGAGGAAGTACATGCCCAGAAGATTAGCAGGGGCTAAAGGAGTTGTCTTGACAGATGAAATGAGAACGAGGTGCCTGTCTGTTTGAGGCAAATGGCGATCATCTTGGGTGGGGTGGGGAGAGTGTGTAAGACACCTGTGCCCTCCAGTGCCCGAGAGGAGTGGTTTAGATTTACTCAAGAATTTGTTGAGTTCCTACGGTGTTCCACACACAATGCAAGTGGCTGGGGTGCAGTTCTGAGTCAGAGGTGTGGTTTCTGTCTTAGTGGGAATTGCTTAGAGAAATTACTCAAGTATCAACGTCATATGTCATTTAAAACTGTGACAAGTGTGATGTAGCAAAGACACCGGTGCTAAACAAATATACAGTAGGTGGAATTTGGGCTTGTTTCGGGGGGGATCAGGAAGGTTTTCTTGAAGGAGCAACTGGAGAGAGGGAAGAAGAGTGAGCATTCCTGGCAGAGGGAACAGCTTGTGCAAGGGCCCTGAGGTGGGAGAAGAGGATGTAATTGAGAAAATGAAAGAAAATAAGTATATCTAGAACCCCGGAAACTGAGAAGAATACCTCTGTCTTGGAAGAGCTGCGGCTCTTTGGATAGGTGCCTCTACCCTGGAGAACAAGATAGGGAGTGAGCCATTGGGAATTGTGTCCAGGCTAAGACAGAAGGATTGAGCTATTAAACTATGTGTCTGAACTTCCTCAACCTATCCCATAGTAGGGATGCAGATAGTCCCAAAGTAGCCCTCACTACCCTGCCTAGAGGGTTTGCAGTTGGCAAATGCCCTGATGAGTGGCCAGGAAATTTGGGTTTCAGCCCTAGTTCTACCTCCTTTTCAATTAGGAACCATTGGGGCCCTACTTGGCACTGGGACCCTATGGGATTGCATGTTGGGTGATTCTTACACAAAGTGAAATTTTTGCAACACTGGTTTAGAGCCACAGTCTTCAACCTTAGCTACCAGCAGCATCACCTGAAGGAGCTTTAAAAGTACTGCTGCCTCAGCCCGATGCCTATGGCTCCCGATTTAATTGCTCAGAGTGCAGGCTGAGCATCAAAGCTTTAAAAGCTCCCCAGGTGATTCTAATGTTCAACCAAGTTTGAGAAAAACAGCTTTAGAGGCAGCTCCCAAATGTCTGTCTATAGGTCAGCTGTATCGGAAGTACCTGGAGGGCTTGTAAAGAAATCGCCCGTGTGGCTGGTATTGCTCTGGAGGCCGCTGGTGCTGCAGAGAAGCAGAGGCAGTGAGTTGCATCCATCTGAGCCCATACAGGACCATCTGCCACTGTCCAGTCTCTCTGCCAGCCACACCAGTCAGGCACATTGGGTTCTTGGGATGGTTTTCCTGGTCATGTAACTGTCCTTTCTTGTAAACCTCTGTAGTGGTGAGGTTGAACCTCCTAACCCTTTGAATGCATTCAGAAGAGCAACGATTCCCCAGCTTCCTCAACCATGTACCCCGTTTCCTGGTGCACTTACCACTGAAGGTGAATGCTCCTTTTTAAAAAAATATTTTTAGAGAGAGAGAGAGCACATGCAAGCAGGGGAGAGGGACAGAGGGAGACAGAGAGAATCTTAAGGAGGCCTCACACTCAGCATGGAGCCTGACCTGGGTCTCGATCCCATGACCCGAGTCAAAATCAAGAATCGGATGCTCAACCTACTGAGCCACCCAGGAGCCCCACATTCTCCTTTTTAAAGAAGAAAATTTTTGTGGAGAGTTGCCCAACAAGGAAAGGATGTGTGGCTATTAAGATAGTAGCATTTAACAAGATTATGGCCATAGAGGAAATTAAACTTACACAGAATGTCCATAATGAGGCTTCGAGTGCTAATGTTTCAGGAAGGCGGTTCAAGATGGCTGTGTACCAAGATCCTGAACTCCTCTCCTTCCTCAGACACAAAAAACCAGCTATGTATGGTAACATTCCCTATGAAAAAGACCTGAAAACTACCTGAATAAGCTCTACAACAAAAGATAAAAGGGACGCATCAAGATGGGTAGGAGAGGCAGAGACGTGGTTTTGTCAAAACTTTGCCCAAGATGTGACAATGCTTAGCTTGAAAAGAGCTCAAAAATAGGCAACTAATCCCTGAGCAGCGAGAGGTTTGTGCCCCACACCGGGCACCCGACCCCAACCCTCGGGACTGCACCCAAAGAGATGAGTCCCCAAAACGTCCAGTGTGACAGCGTACATCCGGAAAAGCCACAGGGCATCGAATTCACCCAAAGAGAGCAGCAAAAAAGAAAAAAAGAGTGTTACAAAGCAAAGATAACCTAACAGACCCAGGGGACAGCATCGAGTGTAATAACTCACATTATTATAGGGGTCCCAGGGGAAGAAGAGAGAGAGAAAGGGGCGGAAAACTTATTTGAAGAGCTAATGGCTGAGAACTCCCCTAACCTGGGAGAGAGCACAGACATCCAGTATCAGGACGTCCAGAAAGTTTCGAACAAGATGAACCTGAAGAGACCCACACCAAGACACATTATAATTAAAATGTCATAAGTTAAGGATGAAGAGAGAGTGTTTTTAGTGTTTATTTATTTTTGAGAGAGGGAGAGACAGAGAGAGAGACACACAGTGCGAGCGGGGGAGAGGCAGAGAGAAAGGGAGACAGAGAATCCGAAGCAGGCTCCAGGCTCCGAGCTGTCAGCACAGAGCCCTATGAGGGGCTCCAACCACAAGCTGCGAGGTCATGACCTGAGCCAAAGTCAGATGCTCAACCTACTGAGCCACCCAGGCACCCCAGAAAGAGAATCTTAAGAGCAGCAAAAGAAAAGCAGCTTGTTATGCACAAGGGAACCCCCATAAGACTATTAGAAGATGGCACAGTAAAACCTTTGCAGGCCAAGAGGGAGTGGCACAACATATTCAAAGGGCTGAAGGGGAAAAACTTCCTAGGATACTCTGCCTAGAAAGGTTATCAGTCAGAATTGAAAGAGAGATAAAGAGGTTTCCAGGAAAAAACAAAAGCTAAAGCTAGAAAAAACAAAACACAAACTGGTCTTATAATAAATGTTAAAGGGACTTCTTTAAGCTGAAAAGAAGAGGCACTAATTGTAACAAGAAAAATACAGATGTAAAAATCTCACCGGTAAACGTAAATACACACCGAAGATAGTGGATTAATCACTTATTAAGCTAGAATGAAGGTTAAGAAACCAAAGTAGGAAAAATAGCTATCGCAACAGTAATTATTTAAAGCATACACAAAGACATGTGAACTGTAACATCAAAACATAAAATGCGGGGGCAGCTAAATGTAGAGGTCTAAAATATACTCACGCTTCACCTGCTGTCAATTTAAAATAGGTCGTTTTATATATAGAGGCTGTTATTTATGGACCTCCTGGTAACCACACAGCAAAAACCTATAGGAGATACACGAAAGATAATGAAAAAGGAATCTAAGCGAAACAGTATAAGAAGTCAGCAACCCACGAGGGAAGAAACTAGGAGGGGAAGAAAGGAACAGAGAGGAGCTACAAAACAACCAGAAAACAATGGACAAAATGACAATATGTGCATACCTATCCATAATCACTTAAAATTTTTGTTAATGTTTACTTATTCTTGAGAAAGAGAGACACACAAAGCACAAGAAGGGGGAGGGGCAGAGAGAGAGGGAGACACAGGATCCGAAGCAGGCTCCAGGCTCTGAGCCGTCAGCACAACTGACAGACCGTGAGCTCATGACCTGAGCCGAAGTTGGAGGTCCAACCGACTGAGCCACCCAGGTGCCCCCATAATCGCTTTAAATAAGTGGACTAAACAAACTCTCTAATCAAAAACACAGAGTGGCTGAATGATTAAACAAACAACAAAAAGCAAAAACACAACAACAAAACCCCTCCAAAAAACAAAACAAAACAAAAAACCAAAAACAAACAAAAACAAGACTTATCTATATGCTGCCTACAAGAGAGTCACTTTAGATGTAAGGATGTAGCCTGAAAGTGAAGGGATGACAAAAGGGATGACGTGTTTTATGCAAATAGAAACCACAAGGAAGCAGCGATGAGGTTGGTGCAGCCACTATGGAATGCAGTATGGAAATACCTGAAAAACTAAAAATAGAATGGCCATACAATCAAGCAATTCTATTTCTGGGCATTTATGTAAAGAAAACAAAAACAATAATTCAAAAAGATACATGCTCCCCTATGTTTATTACAGCATTATTCACAATAGCCAAGGTATTAAAATAACCTAAATGTCCACTGATGAAGTAATAAATAAAGATGTGGTATATATATACTATTCTATTGTATATATATATATATATATATATATATATGTATATATGAATATGTACATACGAATAATATATATTATATTTATATATATATAAACAAAGATGTGGTAGATATATACTATTCTATCGTGTGTATGTATATATAAATATGTAATATATATATAGATATATATATATACATACACACGATAGAATAGTATATCTGGTATTAAGAAAAGACTGAAATCTTGCCATTGTGACAACATGGGCAGACCTCAAGAGTATTATGGTAAGGGAAATAAGTCAGACAGAAAAAGACAAATAACATATGATTTCTTTTATACCTGGAATCCGAAGCACAGAACAAATAAACAAACAGGACAACACAGTACTCATAGATGCAGAGATCAGATAGGTGGTTGGCGTAGGGGAGGGAGGGTGAGGCAAAATGAGTGAAGGAGTTCAAGAGGTATGAACTTCCAGTTATAAAATAAGCAAGTCAGGGGTTGTAATATACAGCGTGGTGACTATAGTCAATAATATTGCATTGTAAATTTGTCAATTGCTAAGAAAGTAATCTTAAAAGTTCTCATCGAAAGAAAAAATGTTGCAAATGTGAATGGTGATGGATGGTAAACAGACTTAACTGTGGAGATCCTGGCACAACGTAGACAAATGTCGAATCGTTATGTGTTACACCTGAAACTAATAAAATGTTGTATTGCAATTGCACCTCAATTAAAAGGAAGGAAGGAAGGAAGGAAGGAAGAGAGAGAGGGAGAGAGAAAGAAAGAAGAAAGAAAGAAAGAAAGAAAGAAAGAAAGAAAGAAAGAAAGAAAGAAAGAAAGAAAGAAAGAAAGAAAGAAAGAAAGAAGAAAGAAAGAAGTCTCCAGTCCCCTACCAGACCTAGTGTGTCAAAATTTCTGAGGATGAGTCCCAAGAATGGGTACTTTTTTTTTAATGTTTATTTTTGAGAGAGACAGACAGGCAGAGTGTGAGCAGGGGAGTGGCAGAGAGAGAGGGAGACACAGAATCTAAAGCAGGCTCCAGGGTCTGAGCTGTCAGCACAGAGCCCAAAACGGGTCTTGAACTCACAAACCACGAGATCACGACCTGAGTCGAAGTCAGCCGCTTAACTGACTGAGCCCCCCAGGTGCCTCCCAAGAATGGGTACTTTAAAAAAATTCTCCTGGCACTTAGAAACAGAAATGGAAGCACCCGGCGATATTGATATTTGGCTATTTGATAGGTTTGATTTCCCAAGCCCCTGATTTAGATTCGTTCATCTCAAACTAATCTGATCCAGTCTGGAATGGGGCCTGAGATTCGGCATGTCCAGAAAGCTCCGAAGGTGCCGTGGCTGGGAACCACACTTTGAGGAGTAAAGTTCGGGAAATGCAAATGAAAGAATGAGTAGCGTTTCTCCAAACTCGGCCCTTCGGGGCCTTACCTGAAATCTATTAGCATCCAGGGACCTTATTCACACGTCCCTCTCCCCTTCCCAGATCATTTTTCAGGGTAGGGATCAGGTCTTTGTTCTCTCTACATGGTTCCATCTTAACGCAGTGCTCAGCACATTAGGAGCGCGATGAATGGGCTTTGAATTGAATAAATACCATGATGTCCTTAGGGCCCACGCCGTGGAGCCAGCTGAAGGTGAGGCTTGCTGTAACGCAGGCCTTTTGCCACTTCCAGTCATAAATTCCAACTGGATGAGGTCCAATGCGAAGCTGTGAGTTACCAAAGCCTGCGCCGTAGGGGGTAAGGTCGAAGCAGGCCTCTGGAATATTAATAATTCTGAGCAGTGACCACAGCTACGGTATTTACAGACCCGTGAAGCACAGGGGACAGCCTGAGTTTGCGCACACAGCTAGGGACTCCAAGGACTTATTCTGCTCCAAATGGAGCATGTATATTGCCCCAGGCTGCCAAAAGCCATACGGTTCATTAGTTTTTACTATAGAGAGAGTGCGCCAGGTCTGGGGCTAAAATGACATGAAGAAGCACATTTGACAGCAATGGTCAAAGGAAAAAAGCACAGTGGGGGCCGAACCGCTCTGTGGGCCGTTGCTCACGCCTTTGGAACAGGAGAAAAATACCTCTGTCTCTCCATTTGGAGGCCCGGGCTGGTTGGAATCTGACAAGGACTGATTGCTTCAGAAACTTTTTTCAAGGATTTGGTTTCTTCCCCTGGATTCTCCTTGCATGGTGATGGATGTTTTTTTCCTGAGTATTTTTTGATACTGTGACTATTTGTGTGGTTTGTGAGTTACAAATCGGGGCAGGGTCAGGGGAGAGAAAGGAACCCAGGGAGAGAAAGCCCCCAGAAAGAGACAGAAAGAGACACACAGAGAGATAAGGAGAGAAGGGAAAGAGGAAGGAAAAGAAACACAACTGTAAGGAGATGGAAAAAGGCAGAGAACAACAATGCGGAAAGGTGTGGGGGGTCAGGTAAGGACAGAGGGAAGGAAGACCTCACGCCAGGGCTCCCCCTTCCCTTTGGTTCTTTGTACTCAGGGATGGCCAATGTATCCTTCGAAAGCTACTTACTCCCTTGAGTCCTGTGGGAGGCACACAACCAGCATGTCGGGTCCTGCCCTCAGCCCTGATCACTCATTTCTAGTTCTCACCATAAACGCTCTCTCCTGTATTTTTTCTGCCCCACCCCCACCCCCATCACTCTCACTTTCGGGCTCAGGAACTCAGGGACATTTATGTTTTATGGGTTAAAACTCTTAGGGGTTGGAAAAAATGAAGACACAGTCTCTTAGCAAGCTTGACAGTTACAATACAATATTGTGATCTGTGTTCCCTGCACTGTGCACTACATCTCTATAGGACTGACCGCCTGTTGCAAGTGTGTATCCTTAAACTACATCCGACCTCTCCCCTGGTAGCCATTTTATTTAAAAAAAAATTTTTTTTAATGAGTTTTATTGATTTGTGAGAGAAAGAGGCAGCATGAGCAGGGGAGGGGCAGAGAGAGAGGGAGACATAGAATCTGAAACAGACTCCAGGCTCTGAGCTCTCAGCACAGAGCCCTCTGTGGGGCTCAAACCCATAAACGGTGAGAACATGACCTGAGCCAAAGTCGGATGCTTAACTGACTGAGCCACCCAGGCACCACCCTGGTAACCATTTTACTCTGTTTTTACCAGATTGGCTGGGAAAAAAATGGTAATTATTGAGGTGATAGAGGTGCTAATTATTGCTACAGTGGCAATTGTGTTATAATACGTTAATGTTTGAAATCAACATGTTTCTCATCTTAAATTTACACAGTGTTATATGTCAGATACATTTCAATAAACACAAAACTTCCTCAGGCTATTAGCCTTTCTCTGACCCTGCCACACTGACACATGTTTACTGAGCTCCCGCCTCGCCTTCAGGCAGCCTGTGATAAGATCTCGTCCTGGCTGCCCACACCTCCCCAGTTCATCCTGAGGTTTAGATCTCACATAGAATGTTCCCGATAGCTCCCTATTTCCTGAAATATGTGTCCTAGACCAGTTGCCTTCGAATCACAGGGGTAGGAGTAAAAGAGGAAGAAGAAAGGAAGATTTTTTTTTATATGCAGATTTTTGGGTTCAGCCCATCCAAACCTACTAAACCAGAATGGGGAAGAGGAACTTCAGAAAGCTGCCTTTTGTTTTTTTAATGTTTATGTATTTTGAGAGAGAGAAAGAGAGAGTACACGAGCAGGGGAGACGCAGAGAGAGAGAGGGTGAGAGAGAATCCCAAGCAGGTTCTGCACTGTCAGCACAGAGCCCCACGGGGCTCAAACTCACCAACCTTGAGCTGAACTCAAGAGTTGGACACTTAACGGACTGAGCCACCCAGGTGCCCTAGAAAGCTGCATTTTTAATTTCTGAACCAGATGATTCTGATACACAGAAAACCTCAGCAAGATGGGCACTACGGGTTTCCCAAATTCTTTCTTCTTCAAGACTCCAAAGTTTAGAGACCTCCCTTCCCCCCAATACACGTGTTATGTCCAGGCTGTGGGCCAAACACTTACACACATCACTGAAACACGGCAGTCCTACCCGTTAAGGGAAGCTAGAGGCTACACGCTCTAAGTAAGGGAGCCGCCGCTCCTCCGTTGCAGTCAGTGGTGGCTGGGTGGGACTGCTATCTAGAGATGCCAAATATTCGGAATTTTTAAGGAATGCCAGGAATCTAGATTTTTTTATTAAAAAAAATTTTTTTTAATGTTTTTATTTATTTTTGAGGGAGAGAGAGAGAGAGAGAGAGAGAGAGCACAAGTGGGGGAGGAGCAGAGAGAAAGGGAGACACAGAATCTGAAGCAGGCTCCAGGCGCTGAGCTGTCAGCATAGAGCCCGAAGCAGGCTCGAACTCGTGAACCGTGAGATCATGACCTGAGCCGAAGTCGGACACCCAACCGACTGAGCCACCCAGGCGCCCCTAGATTTTTATGTAAATTGTTCTGATTTTTAATTTCTGGCTGAAAAACAATTTAAGGGGACAAACAAAACACATGTACAGGGCATATTCAGGCTGTGAGCCCACATTTGCAACCTCTAGTCTAGAGCTCCTTAGGGTTGCCTTTGGCACAAGGGTTCTGGGTTGCGTTGGCCCTGAACCCCCCTGGCTTAATAAGTTGTTCTGATGCTGATGGGAGAGTCTCTCCTCTCTCTTCTCCTTTCCAGGAAAACCAGTTTCTAGCTACCCTCCCCCAGCGCCAGTCAACGGGTATCTGATTGCCGGGAGGTGCTAGACCAGTGGTTCTCAACCTTTAGCACACGTCAAAATCACATGGAGGACTTGTTAAAACACAGATTCCTTGGCCCAACCCCCAAAGTTCCTGAATGGAGAAGACCTGAGGTTGGGCCTGAGAATTTGCATTTTTGACAAGACCCTGGCGACACCGCTGTGGCCGCTGCTCGGGCCCGCACTTTGGGAACCACCGCTGTAAAGCACTGCTCACTACCTACCATGTTTTCTTTGCCCTTAGGCCAGCACTCAGTCCTCAGCTTCTCCCTCATTCCTGAGTCACTTCAACAGCTGTCACTCTGTGCCTTTCCGGAGTTGCCCACGTGATCTGGCCCAGTCTGGGGATCATAACTGTCATTGTTCAGGGCTGACTCTGTGCCAGCCATTCATCCGAGCCCTTCACTGTGTGAACTTTCAGCTTCATCACGACCCTTTCAGGAAGGCGTTATCACTCCCAGTTTCTGCAGGAGGGAACTGAAGCCCAGAGAAGTTAAGTAACTTGCTCAAAGCCACATAGTGAGTGGCAGAGTCGCAGAATCCAAACCCAAATGTCTGACTGCAGAGCCTGTCTGTCTTAGTATTCACAGAACAACTGGGGACCCTTCTGAGAGCAAAAGGAGACCCTATGAATAATTTCATCTAAACAACAGGTATAAGTCAGGACTCTCGCAGGTGAACTATGTCATAAGATTCTGTGCGTTTCGTTATTTCAAATGTACTCTGGGTGGCCTACAAAGACAATTGTGTGAGAAGGGCACAGACTTTGCAGCTAGTTGCCTTCCAGCCCAAGTGAGCAAAAACAGGAAAGGACCTAGCTCAGGGCCCGCTCCATGGTGGGGACTCAACAGATGTCTGTTTCCTTCAGTCAAGCTTCTAAATCCTTACTGGGGAATATAAGCAAGTGTGACACAGAGCCCTGCTTTCTGAAGCCCTCAGAATATAGTGGATAGAAAAAAGAATATTAATGCAAACCCTTAAAAGATCATGCTAAGACTTTACTAATCCACGGCTGAGCATAACAATTCAGAGAGGGTGATTCCTTCGGGTCTTAAGAAGGAGTGGGGTTTGAATGGAGTCTTGAAGACTGAGAAGGTAGGAAGGCCGGCGTTGGAGACAGTTAGAGAAACACAGTGTTTACGCAGAAGTTAAAGAAAGACTAAGAAGTGTCTCTGTGACAGAACTCTATTGGAAATTTTAACTCCATTCCAACCTTCGTGATTCTCCAGACAGGACAAAATAAGGAAATATCTTTACTTTATTTATTTATTTTTAGTTTTGTATACTCTATTATTATTTTGCACCCACTCACAAACCCCTAGAGAACCCAGTGAGGACTTGACCCTCCAGGGCACAGAAATACAGACGGAGACATTTCTGAGGAGAGTTGGCCTGTGGTTTTCGAGAACTTATGAATTTAGGGATTTTGAACAAAATCCTGCCCATCGCAATGATTTTTACAGTAAGAGCCACAGCTGCTGGGTACTTAGTCCTTCTGATTTATGTAAAAAGGAAGGGCAATTTCATCATACTTTCACTCAGTCCCAAGAGCGGGAAATTCTAAATAGGCTCAACACTGCCCTCTAGTGTGCAAAAGGGGCAGACACACGGATTCATAGAGCGTTCCTGCCAAAGCCAGCTGGAAGACTGGAGAAGAGGGAAGAAACGTTCCTGTATCTGCAGAAAGTCCACGAATTAATAAATATCCAAGTGCCCTAAAAATGTACAACTGGAAAGGTCTATTATGGTGCTTCTGATAGAATATAATGTTCCCACTAGTCCCACGTGATAATCCATTTATACATCCCTCTGAGAGCCCCTGGTTAAATAAGTAAGTTTTCTCCACACCGTGCTCCCAAGCGCCCACTACAGAATAACAGTGTTTAGTAAAGGCTCAAACAGCAAAGCCTCCAGGAAGTTATACAAGTGATGAAATCCCATTTCCCACACAGATGCGTGTGACCACTGAACATTTTTTTCTGTTTTGTTTGCTTATAAATCCATGTCATCCCTTTGGACGACTGCTCATGGAGCATACGTTGGACAATGCTAGAGGAAAAACCACAAGGGTCTTGCCTTAAGCTTCCTATACGATGAACAATTCCCGCCCCATAGGCTTTGATAGCTCCGCTTCGCTTGCAAAGATTGGACTCAATAGTAAACCCGTAGAGCTGACAAAGGCAGAAGAACAGGGTGAAGACTGAAACCAAATACCTAGTCCATGACACCAAGGACTGGAAGATCCCACAAGAGGCTGAGAGGTCATCTAGACCTCCCCAGCCCCCAGCCCATCTTATCTTTAGGCATGACATAAGCTTCTCACTTCTCCTCATGCATTATACTCACTCTGTCTGTCTAGCTGCGTTCTACTGAGGCTGAGTTCAAGTGTCCTCTTCTTCAGATTTTCTCATGACTCGGCCCCACTGAGTATGTCGTTTTCAGGTAGGTCACCCTTTCATTTATTCATCAAAATCATATTATACACCTGCTATATGCATAACACGGGGCTAGAAATCCAGATCTGAAAAAGACAAAGAGGGTACTCTCAAGGAGCCCATAACTTCTACAGCTGGAGGAAGACGTTGAAGAGCAGAAGACATAAGTTCTGTTCTGAAGATAGATAAAGATAGAGTATGTTGCAAATACATTGTCTTTTAGAGCATATTCAATAGGGTACTCACTATGATCTCATGGAGCTCCTGGAACAAAGCCTAGTCATGGTAAGCATTCTGTAGATATTAGCTTTCATTGTTTTTGTTATTACTACTATTGTTATTACTGCTATTATCATGTTACATTTATTTTAAATTGTTTTGTTCTCATTTTGCTGCCCAAGGAAACAGGAGATGCTAAGCTACCCCACTAGTTGGTTAAATCACTCCTTTACTCAGTGACTGGTAAATACCAGAGCCACCGACATTTTATTTCTCTACCTGTAGAACGATGCTACCAATAACTCTCTTTTCGGCTGATTTCATTGATTCATCAATTTCTTCCTTCACTCACTTAACCAAGTATTTATGGAATTTTCAATATATGCCAGACTTTCTGCTAGGAACAGAGAATATAGTAATAAACTAGACCGATTTGGTTTCTGCACTCCTGAAGCTCCCAGGATTTGGGAAAAGATTTAAATGAAATTATATTATATGTATTCTGTGACATATAGACTGAATAAATATTATAATTTAACAACTTTTCACCAGTACTGCGGTTCAGCTTGACCTCCTGTTTCTGGAATGGAGAATATCACTGTGGTTACTTGGCATTATGTCTGGTTTCATAGGCACCATCAGAAATGTCTGCTGAGTGAATTAATGAATGGAGGAATTAATTAGAAGTATCATTACTGAAATTCCACTTTCTACATAAGTAGTAATAAGGATGAAAGGAAGGAAAATCAATAATATGTATGAATTAAGGAGCTTCTATTATGTGATACACAAGATACCACATACTTTATAATCATTGTCCTTTTAGCATTTAGTATCATATTCCCATTTTACAAATGAAAAATGAAGTTCAAGGATATGAAGTAACTTTCCCAGGACTTCAAAGCTAGAAGCACAGATAGTAAAGGAACCAGTGGCCTGAGAACACATTCCCATTTTCCTTCCCTTTAAGGGGAAATTTCATTCTTTCCTCAGATTCCATATTTGTTATTGGGGAACATGGTCTTCTGTTTCAGACTAAACTAAGTGAGAATGGATGAGGGGGTTCACTCTATCTAATGTGCTGCGGCTGGAGATGGTACCATGGCAGTTAGCTGAGATTAATGCCCCGAAAGCAATCATTATCACCCCAGCCTAATAGGACCCCAGGGCATCTCTGATAATGCCGTCTTGATTCCCTCCAACATTTTCCCAATAAAGTGAAACAAACAAAAGTGTCCTTAACACCAAAAGGCCAGGAGTCTCTGTGATGAGTGAGACTTGATACAGAACTCAGTCCCAAAAAACAGGGTGACAGGAGGTTGAAAGTCACATAGTCAACTGCTTACTTGATGCATGCATCCCCACCGAGTGCCTCCGGGCCTGTATTCTCACAGCCTGGGAGCTGGAAAATCTGTTATATGTGGAGCTGAGACCTGCTTCAGGTGGCTTCTATGCATTGGTTTTAATTTGGGGGTCACCCAGAAATCTGATGTGCTATCCACATGATTAGTGTTTCCATATTTTTCTTATGCTCCTTGTCATACCACACACTAAAACAATTACACACTTAATAATTTTTCTTTCAACTCATTTTAACTTAAACACCTATTTTCATCTCAAAAATTAAGCAACGATATCTCTGAAATCATAGGTTTGATGTGTTCATTTTATATTTTTCTAATAAATATTAATTATATTATCAACATTGATTAATTACATATATTATCTGCATTAGTGTAATATTAATGTATTAATGGTATATGGATATTTCATTTTGGGAAACACCATGCATGTCCCTTGTCTATACAGTGGTCCCTTCATTATCCATGGGGGATACATTCCAAGACCCCGGTGGATGCCTGAAACAGCAGATAGAACTGAACCCTATGTACATATTTTGTTTTTTCCTATACGTTTCTACCCATGATAAAGTTTAATTTATAAATTAGGCACAGTAAGATACTAACAACAATAACTAACTAATAATAAAATGGTACAATTGTAACAATTTACTGTAATAAAAGTTATGTGGATGTGGTCTCGATCTCAAAATACAGTAAAACCTTGGATTGAGAATAACTTGTTCTGTCAGTGTTCGCAAGACAAGCCAACAGTTCTAATAAGTTTTAACCTGATAAATGAGAGTGTCTTGCAATACAGACAGTACGTGACGCTGAACATCACATGATCACAACTGAGCCAATAGTTCTTGACATTCACTTTGATATACAAGTGCTTTGGATTACGAGCATGTTTCCGGCATGAATTATACTCTCAAACCAAGGTTTTACTCTATCTCACTGTATTGTGTTCACTCTTCTCTTGTGAGGATGTGAGATGATAAAATGCCTATGTGATGAGATGAAATGAAGTGAATGATGCAGGTATTGGGACATATGTCGGGCTACTGACCTTCTCAACATATGTCAGAAGGACCATCTGCTTCTGGACCATGGCTGGCCATGTGTAACTGATACCATGAAAAGCAAAACTATGGATAAGTGGAGGACTACTGTATACAGTATTTAAAAATAACTACCAAAAGTTTCATTAGAACAAAAATCTCCAGTACTTTCAATCATACGATGCTGTGTAAAATTAATTTACTACCTTGGCTATTTGCCTCTAGTTTGTCTATATGTCTATTTAGGTTTGGGAAGGCCAGTCTCACATGAAGTTCTCTAATTATTTGTGGTTAATTTTATCAATACAATCTGTATTTTTATTAACTTTTTTAGCAGTCAAACTGCTGTATGTATTTCTAAAGAGTTCACTGGTCCTTAACATCTTCAAGCCTTATTTTATCCATGTCAGTGTTACAGTAGCTTGATATAATTGACATATAATGTTGTGTAAGTTTATGGTGTACAATATTTTGATTTGATACCCTTATTGCAAAAGCTGACATCTTCATCACCTCACATAATTATCATTTCTTTTTGTGGTTTAAGATCTACTCTCTTGACACTTCTAACGATATAATTCAGTATTGTTAACTACACTCCCCATGATGTATATTAGACCCCCAGAACTTATTTATTGTAACTGGAAGTTTGCTTCCTTTGACTGACATCTCCCCATGTCCCCCACCCTCCCAGCCCCTGGCAAATCACTATTTCATTCTCTGTTTCTATGATTTATTTCAGCTTCTTTAGATTCCACATGTAAGTGATATCACATAGTGATGTCATACATTGTCTTTCTCTTTCTAACTTATTTTACTTAGTATAATGGCAAATGAAAGATCATACAAATTAATAAAAAGATTTTGTGTTCAAGGATTGCAAGAATAAATATTGTGAAAAATTCTAAATTACCCCAAACCGTCTATAGATTTAATGCAATCTCAATAAAAATCCCAATGGCATTTTTTTCACAGAAATAGAAAAGTAATTCTAAAGCTCGTGTGGAACCATGAAAGAACATGAATAGCCAGTGCAATCCTGAGAAAGACGATCAAAGCTTGAGGAATCACACTTCCTGACTTCAAACTATACCAAAAAGCTACAGCAATGAAAACAGTATGATATTGGCATAAAAATAAACATGTAGACCAATGGAACAGAATTGAGAGCCTAGAAGAAAACCTCACATACACCGTCAACTAATATTTGATCAGGCAGCCAAGAACACTAAGTGGAAAAGTGTAGTCTCTTCAATAAATGGCACTGGGAAGAACAGATATTCACGTACAGAAGAATGAAATTGGGTCCCTATGTTACACCATTCACAAAAATTAACTTAAAATGCATTAAAGTCTTAAACATAAGACCCGAAACCATAAAATTTCTAAAAGAAAACATAGGGGAAAGCCCTTTGCAATGACACCAAAAGCCCAAGCCACAAAAGCAAAAATAAACAAGTGGGACTACATCCAACTAAAAAGCTTCTGTACAGCAAAAGAAACAATCAACAAAATGCAAATGCAACCTATGGGAAGGGAGAAAATATCTGCCAATGATACATCTGATAGGAAGTTAATATCTGAAATATGTTAGGAACGTCTACAACTCCATAGCAAAACCCCAAAATAATCTGATTAAAATGGGCACAAGGCCTAAATAGGCATTTCTCCAAAGAAGACATACAAATGGCCAATAAATACACAAACAGGTGCTCAACATCACCAATCATCAAGGAAATGCAGGTCAAAGCCAAAACAAGATATCGTCTCACACCTCTTAGAATGGCTATCATCAAAAAGACAAGACATAACAAGTGCTGATGAAGACATGGGGAGAAAAGGAGCCCTTGTACTCTCTTGGTGTACAGCTACTGTAGAAGACACTATGGAGGTTCCTATAAAAACTAAAAATAGAACTACAGTATGATCTAGCAATTCCACTTGGTAATTCCTTCTATCCAAAGGAAATAAAATAGGGATCTTGAAGAGATAATCTGCACATTATTCACAATAGCCACACTATGGGAACAACCGAGGTGCCCGTGAATGTGTGAATGGTTAAAGAAGATACGGTGTATATATGCATTCAGCCACGAGAAAGGAGATCCCACTACTTGCAAGAACATGAATGGACCTTTTCATTCTTTTGGAAGCAAGTCCAAGTGCTTGCATTGGTCTTTACTATATTTTATCCTGACCTATCAACTTAACCTGTAAAGTTATGTGTTGGTTCTGATTCTGTTGGTTCTCTTTCCTAGTCTAGCAATCTACAGATTTCATAAACATGCATTCCGTATCTTCATCCAGATCATTGACAGGCATGTGGACCTAGGAACTAACTTCTGGGTTGATATTAATCCATCAATCATCTTAATTTGAGTCCCGAGTTCTATAAGTGAATCCATGTTTTTTCATTATTAGACTTTTCGTTATTTAGTATGATGTATGTAATACTCTGGTAATTACTTTGACATACTTAAATACTGCTCCATATGTGCTTTGATTTTTTCGAGACTATTAAAGAATTTTTAAAAGATCCCTGGATGTTATAAATAATGTTTATTGAGTACTTGGCTATTCACTCACTCAACCAAGCTCTTGACATATACTGAGCATTTTAAATACAATCGACTCATGGGAGCCTGGGTGGCTCAGTTGGTTAAGCTGTTAAGGGCCTGACTTCAGCTCAAGTCATGATTTCATGGTTTGTTAGTTTGAGGCCCACATTGGGCTCTCTGTTGTCAGTGCAAGGCTCTCTTTGGATCCTCTTTTTAGTGGATCCCTCCCTCTTCTTGTCCCTCCCCTTCACATGTCCTCTATCTCTCAAAAATAAGTAAACATTTTTTTAAAATTAATTAATTATTTAATTAATTAAAATACAGTCAACTTAAGTCATTCCTGTCCTTAAGATACAGGGGAGGAGTTTCTGCAAGGTTATAAAACCATCAAAGTAGCCTATATAGTAGTTGGAGAAACTGAGATTCAAATAAGGGTCTATCTGACATTAAAGCACAATCCGTTTCTGTTCTGAGATGGTAGGCTCAGAATGGAAATTAGGTTTGCACAGTGCGCATGTCTGCTGTCAGATTTGCTTGGTAAAGTTTCTGCATTTGCAAAGCTAATATGTAACAGCTTTCTTGAAAAATATTAAATCCTATGCTAAGTGGCTTGATATGGAAACATTGAAAACCTTAGTCAGAAAATCTGCATAGAAGAGAAGCTCATATAGAAGTGAAGATGAGGAGGGGCACCTGGGTGGCTCAGTTGGTTAAGCAGCTGACTTCGGCTCAGGTCATGATCTGGCTATTTGTGGTTCAAGCCCCACCTTGGGCTGTGTGCTGACAGCTCAGAGCCTGGAGCCTGCTTTGGGTTCTGTGTCTCCTTTTCTCTCTGGTCCTCTCCCCTGCTCTCTCTCTCTCTCTCAAAAATAAATAAATATTTAAAAAAAGAAGTGAAGATGAGGCATACTCTGGCCTTGTGCGGAGTCTCCATGTGAAAACTGGGAGCAGAGGGTAACATCAGGAGGGGTATGTGCTTGTTTTGCACATTAGAATGACACTTCTAAAGGCTGGTGCGCTAAGCTAGAAAGCAAAATTTAAAGTGAGCTTTTCTGTGGTCTTTAACCATGCCACAATTCCATAGGAAGAAGAAATAATTGTTTTCTGGCTTGATCTTCCAATCCCACAACTGGGGCCATTATAGCTGCCACTATCTTGCTTCTACTGGAAGAGTAACACAGTGATGCCATCTCTAACCCCGGGACTTCTCCAACCACATTCGTGGACACATCTGCAATCCAGCTCTTTTCCCTTAAGAGTTGCCGTCCTAGAAACAGGGTTGCATTCTTCATCCCATCCTACAGAGGCTACGGAGGGCCAATCAACATGGGAACCATTTCAAAGTGATGTAGGAGACTGATGGCTCCCAAAGGAAAGACAAGCTACTGGCTGTGCCATATGGACTTCAGTTACTGGACATTCATTCACCCCTTTGGGAGAGAGTTGAGATGGCTGCTTTTCAATGGGTACAGCCTCTCTGCAACCTTGGCCCTATTTCTTAGCTCTTAGAGGGTGGGTAGCAAGCAAACTTTTCCAGTAGAAGACTGTGTTTCTGGGTGCCAAAAATGCACTTGGCCATGGAACTGTTGCAGAAGGCCTCTGGGGGAGCCTCTGTGTTTTTGCATGGTTGTGGGTTGCTAGGTCTGGGATAACCTGGGGCAGGCTGCATTGCTCACCAAATCCTTAAATGAAGTGCTTCAGCAAGGGAACACAGGATAAACTCGCCTGACTTTTCTGTCATGGTTGGCAAAGCCAACAATATAGCTGCCATGTCAAAGACCTCATGCAAGGTATGTCCAGCTGAAAGCATGGAACGAGTTGGTCAGACCAGATGGTTGGTCAGTGTGGGAGAAAGCCAGTCATCTACCAATGCTTGCTTAAGGTAATCTAAAACATTTTTTAATAAGAATTTTATTAAAACAACTTTCCACCTGCTTCTAAATAGCAGAGGAGCCAAGTCTACATAACTAGGGAGAATTTCATTACAGTGGAAACTGTCTTGCACACATTGTTTTCTTCTGTGGTCCAGTAACTATGCTCCACGGAGAGATCAGGGTGCGACTTCCCAGGATGCACCACATCAAAGATGCCAGTGCCAGCCTGGAGTCCCAGAGAACCTGAAATCTGATTTGATTTATAATGTGATCGGTTTGGTTGCTAGAACAAACAGAACACCCTCAGGCAGCCTTAAGGAAAGGCTTAGGTCAACATCCTTCTGGGTGTGGCCCCTCCACCCAATAAGTGAATCTTTCCTGCTTTAGACGGATGCCTCTGAACCCAGGAACTGTTGTGATGGTGGCTAACTGATTCAGAGAACTTTCTTTAGCCTGTGGGGATTGGCGTTTGGGGTTCCATATCCGTCACCAGCCCAACAGTAAGGGAAGTCTGTCTCCACAGCTGCCCAACATGCCCTGATACACATGGAAATTAAGGTGTACTTAGAAGCTGTCCACACAATTCACTGGGAGTGTCTGTTACAATGCCCTTCCCCTTCTCTGGCTGGAATTATTGCCCCCGTCTCCTAATGATTCTCTTCTTCCCCTCTTATCCCCTCAGTCTGTTCTCAACACAGCAGCCAAAGTCATGCTGTTCGGACCTAAGTCAGATCATGTCACTGCTCTGTTCAGAACCTTCCAAAGGCTTCATACACCACTCAGAGAAAATTAAAAGCCAAAGTCCTTGCAATAACCTAGAAGGCTTTATTGATTCTAACCTCATCTCCCACTGCTCCTTTCTTTCATCTTCTCTGCTTAGCCACCCTGGCCTCCTTACTCTTTCTTGGGCACATTCCTGTCTCCGGGTCCTCATTGTCACTTTTTCATTGCCTAACTACATGAGTTGTGCCAGATTTGTTTCAATAACAATCTTCCCAGTGAGCCCTTTTCTGACCCCTCCTAACCTACCAGCACCATCTTCCACTTCCTTGTTTAATTTTTCGCCCTAGCACTTATCAATTGTCTAGCATACTATAAATTTCACTCATCTGTCATTTATCGTTTGTCTTCTCTGGACAAACAATCTCTGGGAGCAAGGATTTTTGTCCAATTTGTTCTCTGTTGAATCTCCATGAGCTAAAGTGTGTCCATTATAAGGACTCAGCAAATATGTGTTCAATAAATGAATTATATTATTTCTTCCTCTCAAAAAACTCATGAAGCAGATTGTGCTATGTTCATTTGACAGATGAAGAAAATAATGCTTCGAGAGGTTAAGCGGCTTGCCCAAGGTCACATTGATGGCCATCAATGTTTTTTTGCCATAATCACTTAAATGCAGGGCATCACTATAGTTCTTCTCTTGCCAGAATGCATAATACGTAATTCTAAAATCAGTAGCTTTCAGGTATAGTCCTACCACCTGTAATAATACCTAGTCCCTTCCACACCAATTCCTAGAGACTAAAGTCATCAGCATTTGACCGTGACTTCTCTTAGGCCTTCCAAAGTAAAGAGCCACACATTTCCATGTTGTAACTCCCTCTCTGTCCTCAACAGGCCAATGAGATAAGGAGCTCTTTTAACCTAGTTCAAGCAGATACTAAAAAGAAATCCTACAAATGGTAACATTCTAGGTACACTTTTTGCAGCATATTGGGTATAAAAATACTTTAAAAAGCTTTCTTCTTGTATGTTCTTCCTGAAAACTCCAGGTAAGAATGTTGGCCATAGACTCAGAAATACCTAATTCATATTTCAGTTCTGCTCTATGCTCACTGAGTGACCAAGGGCCAACTACTTAGATATCTGTTTGACAAGACTTCCTAACCAATAAAATAGTTCTTACCGCAGAGGGATGATTGTAAGGAGTGAATGAGATTATATTCCTGAAGCCTTGGTGAACATGATGAGAATGTACAGAACATTTAGACATAATAAGGACATGGTAGCATAATTGTCCAGAATAGGGATATAAAGAGGTCCCCGTGAACTAGTGGCTTCTCATCATTCCATAGCTACAGCCACACCGTTGATTCCAGAAAACCTATCTCATAAATGAATCCACTGTTGATACATTGGCCCAATATGAGTTAATTCATCACCATAACTAAAAATAACAGGAAATCATCAAATCATCAATTAATCAAAAATGTTAACAAACTTCTACTATGTTGTCTTAATTACCAAGTCCTGAGTTAAAAAAAAAAAACCATGAATCATACAGTATATTAGTAGGTTTGCAGAGATAAATGCTTATAAGGGAAAGAAAGACTAAGAGTACCCTACAGTAAATGGTTATGGCCAAAGATAGCAGCAATACCCATCAGCATTAAAGGGGTACGGATCTTTTCCAGAAAAGGAGGGTTCAGAGTAGAGGTGATACTTTGGGCTAGCCTTCCATGGAAACTGGATCTGAATAGTCAGTAGGAAAGCAGGTACATCATTGGAAGACTAGGTTAGCCTGAAATGTGAGGCTGAAAAGGAAGGATAGTCAGAAGCTAGAAGGCCTTGAATAACAGTTAAAGAACTTTAGCCTTAATCTTACAAGAAATTAGAGACTGGGTCAATGTTTAAGAAGAATGACATGGAATCAAGAAACCTGGAATTTTGGAGCTGGAAGTCACCTCATCCAGTTCAGCCTCCACCTGGGAGTGAGGAGGAAACTGAGATCCAGAAAAAAGGAAGTGACTTGACCAAGAGACCATGTCAGTCAATCTATGTAACACCAAGATATCAACTCAGGTCTCCGCCTCCTAGTCTGATATTCTATCATGTCATCTTCATAAAAGGGTGGTGCACCCATGACTAATTTTGGAGGTCATAAAACCAAAAATGTTTTATATCTCTCATCCCATCTCCTTACCTGTGAAACAATGAGCAATGAACACTTCCTATTACTAAATTTTATTTTATTTCATTTCATTTCATTTCACTTCATTTCATCTTGTCTCGTCCCGTCCCATCCCGTCCCATCCCATTCTATTCTATTCTATTCTATTCTATTCTATTCTATTCTACTCTACTCTATTCTATTTAAAGTGTATTTTTGAGAGAGAAAGTGCAAGCAGGGAAGTGGCAGAGACAGGGAGAGACAGAACCCCAAACAGCTCTGTGTTTCTGGTGCAGAGCCCAACATAGGGATTGAACTCATGAACTGTGAGATGATGACCTGAGCTGAGATCAAGAGTCAGATGCTCAACTGACTGAGCCACCCAGGCACCCCATCCCATTGCTAAATTTTAAATCAGCATTAAATGATCTAAGATAATGAAGTCTAGTATTCTAGTGAGCAAAAGGGAGGAACAAGAATTAACACAGGCATCTATGCTTGCCTTTCCAATAGCCTGAAATCAAATAACACCTGTTTTTCCTTCACATTTTCTTCGCTTCTCCTTGAAATTCATTTCTTCCCCTTGTGCATTATTCAGTAAGAAGGTCTTAATCCCAGGCCCTGTCTACATCATGTCTGAGCCTGTGACTAGGTCTTGGCTTACTAATAGCCAAGTCGTTTTTTCTTTTTCTTTTTTTTTTTTAAAGAAACTAGAATTGATTAAGCCTTAATTGGAATAAAATTTGTTTTTACAACTGACATATTGAAATCAAATCTACACTTCTGCTTCGTGTGTTGAGAGGAGCCAGATAATAAGTTAATAGTGAAATTGTTGTCCTTCCACATGGCCGAGGAACCACATGGGAATGTGATTTGCCTGGACCAAGAGGTGGTGATGGACCTGGCAATGTGATAATCTGGATTCTGGATGGGGACCTGGTGAAGACACAGAGTATGTTTCTTGCGGCGGACCAGCTGTCACAGAATCGAGCGGTTCCTGATCGGGGGCGAGGATGAACTGATACACAAGGCACAGTTATTAAGGGAGGGCTGGCGCTCCCAAGCATCACCAGCCCCGAGTTTATTTTCACTCGGGTATTTATGCACAATCTGAGGGTGGTGTATGTGCAAGGCATGTCTCCTTCCACAAGTTCTCAGGAGATAAAAGCTCAGTGTGACATTGACCAGAAGCACTCGTGACAGCTATCCAAGCAAACTGTATCTTGCTATATCAAACTTTACAAAAGCATTGTGAACCTCCCCATACGTGACATGGCTGCGGTCCCGACTCCAGGACAAAGGCTGCGCTCAAGGCCTCCGGCTCCCAACATTGCTCAAGGCCTCTGGCTCCCAACATCTCTAAAGGTCTCTGGCTCCCAACAGTTTCTCCAGAAATTATTTCCTGGAAACAAAATAACCTCACTGTACCGAACCCTTGGATGTGATTTTGTTTCTACATCTATAACGTAAGGGTGGGCCAGTAAGTGATAGAACTAGATGACAGGATGACCTTTGAGATACATTCAAGCTTTATAATAACCTTATTAAATTTTAACCAACATGTCTCAAAATCAGCTTTTCAGAATTTTAGTCATTAGGTGTATGCAATCGTGCGCTGTCCCTGCTCTCCTGCCTCGTACTCTATCCCACACTTGACATCACAGTGTGTTAGCTTATTAAAGGCCCCAAGAAGGTCTAAGGTAAGCGAGGTTTGCTTAAACAGCTGTTGTCCAAACTTAGTTCATCATAACATCTTCTCTTTTCCCTTAAGAAATTCTTAGCCTAGTTTTCCTAAATTTATCAGTAAGACAACAATGAGTAAAAAACCAAAGAATAATTACCCATAGGACTGGGAAAATTCCTTACCTGCTAACAAGGGAGTATGATCCAGTCGTTAGCAGTCTCTAGAGGAGAAAAACATGAGGTGATAAATGTAATATGTAGTCACTAGGAAAGGCTATATGAAGGGGTATCTACCGAAAAAACTAAACACGACTTACGTTTTGACATTCAGAAATGATTTCAGAACTGCTCACCTGCTAGCTTGTTAAAATAATGTTATCTTAGGAAGTCCAGGAATTCTGAAAGTAAATTCCTATTTAAAACAAATATTACTACATTTGTACGAATAGGTTCAAGTATCACAAAGGATTCATAGCAGAAATACCGAAGTTATATAAATTCCCTGTGGTATGAACAAACCCTGTTTGCAAAACCATGTAGACAATAAAGTTTTCTCTCTTTTTTTTAATGTTTACTTATTTTTGAGAGCGAGAGAGAAAGAGAGAGAGAGAGAGAGAGAGAGAGAAATCAGGAATGTGGGAGAGGCAGAGAGAGAGGGAGACAGAGAATCCAAAACAGGCTCCAGGCTCTGAGTTGTCAGCATAGAGCCCGCCACGGGGCTTGAACTCATGAACAGTGAGATCATGACCTGAACCGAAGTCGGACACTCAAGCGACTGAGCCACCCAGGAACCCCTAAAGTTTTCTCTTAAATATTATCATGTTTGAGTCACTTGGCCATTCTGATTTTTACCTCCAGTTTATAAAGAAATGAAAACTCAGAGAGGCTAAGAATAGTGGATGGGGTGTGGTACCCCCATTCCCCTTAGTACCAAGATCTCCCCTCTTCAACCAAAATTGTAGGTTGCCAACCGATCATAGCTGAGCCCCTCCCCAGGAAAGAAAGCTGCCTTGTACAAAGTCAACGCCCCCCTCCCAGATAGCCCCCATCTACTGACCTATCGAGTAAAGGGTACAAAGGCTCCCCCTTGCCTCCGTTCAGAACATCTCCTAAGGGCCGTCCCAGATTCACTGTTCACTGTGCACAGCGCCCTTTTTACCTCATCGCAGTCCTCATTCCCTCTTAGGTGTGGAAGCTCAGGGCTTCCCCGGCTAAAATCCTGCGTGCAAATCTCCACCGCACAACCTGGTGCCTGGTGACCAAATCTAATGACTCTTACGAACCTGACTAAAGTCACCCTCCTGGCAAATAACACAACCAGAGCTTGAATGCAAATTCCACTCTGCTGTGCTGTGGGCCTATGAATGGATGTGGCTGCTGCACTCACATCTCCTGCCTTTGAGCACCTCATTCGCTAACTTCAGTCACACTGGCCTCATTTGCCTTCCTTGAACATGACGCCCCACCCAATCCCAGCTTCGGGCTTTGCATCACGTCTTCCCTCAGTCTGGAAATGTCTTCCTCCAAATCATTACATACTGACTTTCTCATCATTCAGGACTCAGATTCAGGGGTGGCATGTCAAGGATGCTTTCCCTGACCACATAAGGTAATCTCCCTTTTCTAGTCTTCCTTCCTTAGCACACCACTCTGTAATGGATTCATACTAGCACTTACTAACCTGACCTTAGCGTATTCTTGTCTATTGTCTTCTCCCTCAGTGCCTGGTCTCCAGAAAAAAGTAATCCCCACGACGAGAGAAGGGGCTTGAAAGTATTCTCAGTGCTTCTCGATAGTGGCTCTCAGAGTGTGATCCAGAAACCCCTGATCAAATCATTTTCATAATAATAAGACATTGTCTTTTTTACTGTGTCAACCTTTTGCAGCGATTGTGTGAAAACAATGGTAGGTAAAACTGCTGGCTTCTTAGCACAAATCATGCAGTGGCCATCAAGCCTTACAGATAGTCATTCCTCTCTGTAATGTCCTTGCAGGGGGAAAAAAGAAGCTTCAATAAAAATTGTTTAAAACTTGCGACTCTGGAGTACATATCCTTTTAATATTCCATGTGATGAGGGGCACCTGGATGGCTCAGTCAGTTAAGCAGCCAGCTGTTGCTTTCGGCTCAGGTTGTGATCTCATGGTTCATGGGTTCGAGAGCCGTATCGGGCTCCTCACTACCACTGAGGAGCCTGCTTGGGATTCTCTCTCTCCTCCTCTCTCTGCTCCTCCCCTGCTTATTCTCTCTCTCTCTCTCTCTCTCTCTCTCTCAATAAATAAACTTAAAAAAATTAAATTCCATGTGATGAAAGGAAGGCACCTGTAGGGCATATTCCCTCAATAAGAAAGCGTAATGATTGTGTTGAGGAAAAGCCTTTTTGTATGACCGTTTGGTTATAAGCCGCACTCACTCCATTTTACATGAAACCCCAATATTACTTGAAAGAACAGCCAACAGTTAAACTATGGTTATTACATTCAGGTATATGGTGGATATTTTCTCAAAATTGAATGAAAATGCCACTTTGAGGACGATAGCTGACAGTATCCTTGCTGATGAGAAAATGAACATTCTCAAGTGAAAAGGAGAATTTTGGAAAATGGTGCCTACCACTATCATTCCGACAGCTTCCTGACACTTTAAAACTTCCCCGATGAAACTGATAGCGATATTAACAAATGTGTGATTTTAAAACTACAGTACATATAATCTTTTGTAATGCGTCAACTTTTAGACTATCTGAGTAACTCAAGGAACTACCATTTTCCAAGTGAAGAATGCATGAAGTTACAAAATTATGCATCGTTAGAAGATCACTTCCAAGTGCTGAGATAGAACAATGGATTTTTTTTCAAGTTTATTTATTTATTTATTTTTTGAGAGAGAGAGACAGAGACAGTGCAGGTGGCAGAGGGGCAGAGATAGAGAATCCCAAGCAGGCTCGGAGATGCCAGCATCGAGCCCAATGTGGGTCGTGAGATCATGACCTGGGAAGAAACTAAGTCAGATGCTCAACCTACTGAGCTGTCCAGGTGCCCCAGACCAATGGATTTTAACGTGATAGAGTATGAAAAGTTAATTGATATGGTTTCAAATTCTTCATTGCAACCGAGTTTTAGAAACTTACTTTCAATTGAATTTATTCTAGCATCAAAGAAGATTATCTATAATGATCTAAAAAGACTATTAAATATTTTCCCTTTTCCAACGTACATAACTATATGAGAAACAGATTTCCTTTATATACTTTAACCAAAACATGTATCACAACAGATTGAATGCAGTTATCAGATGAATGCAGATACTAAAGAAATCTGGGGTTTTTTATGTTTATTTATTTATTTAGAGAGAAAGTGTGCTTGCAAGGGTGTATGAGTAGGGGCAGGGGGACAGAGAGAGGGAGAGAGAGAATCCCAAGCAGTCTCCATGCTGTCAGCCTGGAGCCTGAGGTGGGGCTTGATCTCACAAACTGTGAGACCATGACCTGAGCTGAAACCAAGAGTCAGATGTTCAACTGACTAAGTCACCCAGGTGCCCCTGAAGAAATTTTTAAAAATATAAAACAATGTCACTTCTCTATTTTTTGTGGTTTTGAAAAACAAAGCTATAATATTTATAAATATTATTTGGGTTAATATATAATTGACTTATTACTGTTAAAGTCAACTAATCAATTTTTTTTCATTATAATAGTTTATTTTCAAATTGGTTTACATATAACACCCAGTGTTCATCCCAACATGTGCCCTCTTTAATGCCTGTCACCCCCTCTCCCCCCTCCCTCACCTCCCTCCCGCTCAGTTTGTTCTTAGTTTTTGAGAGTCTCTTATGTTTTATCTCCCTCCCTCTCTGTGTCTTTTTTTCCTTTCCCCTCTTCCCCTCCCCCTGGTTTTTGCTTAGTCTCACAAAGTCCACCTATTCGTGGAAACATATGGTATCTGTTTTTTTTCTGACTGACTTATTTCACTTAACATAATACCCTCCAGTTCCTTCCATGTTGCTACACATGGCCAGATTTCATTTTTTCTCATTGCCACATAGTAGTCCATTGTATATATGTGCCACATCTTCTTTATCCATTCGTCAGTTGATGGGCACTTGGTCTCTTTCCATGATTTGGCAAGTACCTAGAACCCAGGCGGAGAAGGAGCTTATCATCAATTTTTTAAAAATTTTTGATTTTGGGGCACCTGGGTGGCTCAATCGGTTGAGCGGCCGACTTCAACTCAGGTCATGATCTCACAGTCTGTGAGTTTGAGCCCCATGTCAGGCTCTGTGCTGACCGCTCAGAGCCTGGAGCCTGCTTCGGATTCTGTGTCTCCCTCTCTCTCTCTGCCCTTCCCCTGCTCATGCTCTGTCTCTCTGTCTCTCAAAAATAAAAAATAAAAAATTTAAAAATTTAAAAAAAAGGTTTGGTTTTAACTTCTACATTGATAAATATTGATAGATATAACCCACATAAACAAAAGCTCTTTGGGGTCCTCAATTTTTAAGTGTGTAAGGGGATCTTGAGACCAAAACGTTTGGAAACTGGCTTGGAATCAGTGCTGGCATAGAGTTGACTTCGAAAATTATTTACTGAATGATTCTAATATTTATAAAAGGAAATAGGTAATAAAAATATACTCCCAATTGGATTATAGATCATGTCTCTGCACATTACAGAAATAGAACGTTGTATTTATCTAAGTGAATGTGTATACTATCCCTATGGCTCAAATTAGGTAGCTGTCAAGAAAAAGAGTTTCCATCCCAAGTTTGATGGTCTTGAAAGGAAATCTCCATTTCCTACAGACAGCCAAAATCTCAGGTATTTTTAGAATGCAGGAAGTCTGTCGGCTTAAAATTAGTTCTCATAGGTCTTGCCTTGCCCAGTAGTGTTCTTCACCTGCAGCCAAGGAACATTTATGAAAGGGAAGAACTCAGCACAGCCCCAGACAGCTAATGAGTTCATATCTATTCTCTAACCATCGGATTGCCTGAAGACATGGCAGAAAATGCTGTTTGAACAGAAAGTGTGCTTTGGAAACACAGATGCTTGAAGTGTCTCTTTAATGCAGTTGTGTCAAATCAAATTTATAGGCAGGACTACTAAGCTGCCCTTCCTCCTTGCGCTACCCTCTCAAGCCATGATAACCAGAGAGAAGCAAAAAAACCTAAGATTATCATCCGAATAGGGGACCTTTTGCCAGTGTCAATGGCATGAAAGCTAAAATTAATGAGAATACTGAGACTCACTAATGACGATGGGGCTTTCTGCCCAATATTTTCTGGAGCTGACACTGGGACTTTCAACAGTTTTAAAGCAGGCTGATTCTATGGTTGGTGGATTTTGAGCAACAGTCCAGACCAGCTTTCGTAAGAAGAGTGCAGGAGGTTCACCTCAGATTTTGGAACAAGAAGATTGCTTATATCTGAATTACAGCAACATCTTGATTAACTAGAACCAAAGCCATAAGACCTTTCAGTTAGAGAGACACTTTTTATCCTACAGTTAAAATATGAAGTGACAGGAAAACCAAGTGACATAAATAATTCCGTAAGAGAGAAAGGACTACTTGCAGAGGGTATCCATATCTTTCACCTCGGTCTTCTGTACTTGCAGGGTTGAGCGCAATGGACAGAGTAGCAATTATGGCTCAAAATGATGATTCAGAGAAAGCGGGCACTTGCCAACTCTTTATGCATCGTAGAAAGTTAATAGGTACAACTTATTATTGAAGACTTGGCATCATGTCTGGAGATAACTGGGAGGCCTATGAGGTTGGATGAGGCTAGACAACAAATTAGCTAGACACATTTCCCTACCATGATAGAGTCACACTGATAGACACTATCAGTTAACAAATGCTTTGTTACTAATGGCAGCTAAAATACTAAAAGTAGGATACAAGATCATCTTTATCATAGCAAGACAGAGATAATAATTTTTAAAATTTGATGTACTTTACTCTCTTTTCCTTCTATGGACTTGACCCTCACCCTACTTGACTGGTCATTCATTTGATGGGGAAATGGGGATGCCACAAACCAGTTCAGAGTTAATGTTCATTAAAAATAAGCAAGAAAGAAGATGTGGTATTGGAGTTTTTGTTCAGAAGGTTTTCCGGTCCTTTCATTTCCCTTTTAGCGTGGGCCGTTCCCAGAAGACCCAGCCCTAAGAAATCTCCTGTAGGGTGGTGAATATACCTCTTCTATATGTTACAGAAGCTTGGGATTCATAGTAATAGAGTATGATATAAAAAGGTACAAAATAAAAGTCATACACATCTCCAATATATCCAGGCACCAATCTCAGGAAAAAAGGAAAGTAGAGATAGAAAGCAAAGCAGAGACACTATGTACCTTAATATTCTCTTCTCCCACCTTTGGCTCACACAAGGGAAGTTACATTAGGAAAGTGGAGATAACTCTGAAGAAAGAGGGATTCTCCTATATTTCACTCCCTTCTGAGGCTCTGGGAAGCTGCCAAATCGCAGGCATTTCCATGACATCCTGAGGCATAGCTGCAACAATACAGACCTGATGGAGCAGTGGGCTCAGGCTGAAGGTGGACTTGAGTTGAAAAAAAAAACTGTAAGCTACTTTTTGTTCCCAGTTTGGGTAAATGTGGCATCGAGAGCCAAGAGGACTGTGGTAGAGTCTTTTCTATGGATGGTGAGTGAAATGATCCTGCAACAGAGGCTAGGTGGGCCTTTATACCGGGAAATAAGAAGTCAAGTTAGCAAAGAGGAGAACGGATGGTCCTCCTCAAGAGCACTGCCCAGGCCAAAGAATACTTAGCATTAGAAGCCAGCTTTTTCCATCCTTCACGAGGTCACATGAGCCACCGCCTCCCCTCTGTATATCCAGATTCCTCTTGTAGAAGAATCAGAGAGGTGATCAGAAAACCAAAAACTCTGAGACACTGAACACTATCTAAAGGTACTATCTTATTAAACAGATGTTATTAAAGTTCCAAGTAACTAGGACCAAAACTTCCCCCCACCCCACCCCCTGCTATTAGAAGTGGGCTGGAATTAGTTACAGATAAAGAAATAACATTTCATTATCCTTACACATTTTAGTTTTTGGATGAGTGAATTTATGGCCAGCCATGAGGGGGGATGCTGAAATCAACTAGGGTTTCAAGGGCCTGTGGACATCTTATATCTACATCTTGGAAGATTAACAAACTAAATTTAGGGAGGCATGTCATGCCAAGGTCAGAGACAGATGTAGAATAATCAGATGGAAAGAGCAAGGTAAGTTATCATGAAGCTCTTCCTTCAATTCTGAAAAAATTCTAAAAGACTAATTTTATTCCACAAACAAGCGAACGAACAACTCCAATTCCACCTGAACTCAGACCACTAATTCACTGGCCTGAGACTTCTGAGACACTCTGGAGAAAAAGATCGGTCTCCATAATAAGGTCAGAAAGAATGTAGGTAGTAATATGGACACCAAGACCTGTTTAAGAAATCCCTGGGAGGCAGAGTGAGCGTCACATCCATCTTGCAGGGGCTAGTCATCTAGTACCACTTCCTCTCTCAAGCCAGGCGAGCAGGAGCCTGGGTCATTCGAGGAGGTTGGGAGAGGAGAGTGATGGACAATTGGGTTGAATTATCAGCCCATACTTGCTACAACAAACAAGCTACTCACTCCCAATACTATTGGACCCGTTATGGTTTAGTTCTGCTAAGTATACTCTATCTGCTCCAGTGATGAATGACTTGGGGCAGTCATGGAGTCAAGGTCAAGGAGAGAGCCAAACCTCTTCAGGGTTTGAGGAGTGACCCCTAGTGGTTGGAGGTAAGATATCATCAACACCAGTGTTTACCAAGGCAGCATTGGAGAGCTTGGAAGATGGAGAGAAAAACAGATTTTCAATACAGACCTGAGCCCAACCAACTTGAAGAAGATTACTCTTACACGTAAGTAAAAATTATTTATGAGTATGCTAAGGTTTACCAAGGAGAAAGAGAGATGGCGTAATATTTTGAAAATAGTAATGTGCTTTACTCTTGCTTTTCCATCTGCAGAGGGGAGAAATTAGGAATGCTGCAATTAGAATGCGAAGAAAAAACACATTAATGATTTTCAAAATTGGTCCCTTTTATAATAGCCTCCCTCTCCCTCATTTGCATAGCAATGTGCTTTCTGGAGTGTGGAAGAGGTGGAGTCTGGGTCTCGGCCGTGAATTGCACACACATTATACATGTCCCACAATGGAGCTCATCTATTTCGCAGTGTTTGATCTTGGCACATCTCAGGGCATCTGTCAGAAACGCAAGTGACACCCACCACGTGTGCTTTGGCAAGCAACAGATTCGGAACAAGTGCTTTAGACAATGAACCTGTGGTTTGGATAATAAGCAGCTTGAAAGAATATGAGGGCTGACTTGGGCGGTGTTGGGGGAGACGAGTACTGGGAGTGTGATCTTGCGTGAGTTGCTTCACCTCTCTGAGCTTCAGTCCTCGCTTCTGCAGAAGGAGAGAGCCAAAGGTGATTTCTAAGAGAACTTACAGAGGGGAAAACCATGAATTCTTCAAAGCCTCAGGACGTTGAGTCCCCTCATGAGCCTCCAAGGATGCCAGATGAGACAAGGCCATGTGTAGAATGGCCTCCCCGCCTGCAGCAGACCTGTTCCGGGACACACAGGACAGCTTGGAAGGAGGGTCACTTAGTTACCTTGCTTCTGGCCTCTGCTTTCTTGTCTGGCTTCTCATGACCTTCTCTCAACCCCCACCCCAAACACCACAAAATGCTCAAGATAGACGTTGTCCTTTATCAAAAAGTGCTTTGGGGTGCTCCCTGGTGGCTCAGCCAGTCAAGCATCGGACTCTTGGCTTCACAGTTGGTGAGTTCAAGCCCTGCATTGGGCTCATCAGAAACTTTCTAAAAGGAGCAGTTCTTTTCCCAAGCACCGTATTAAAGATCTTCTAGCTTCAGGTAACCATGGGTAACCCTGGTCAGGTCAGCCACCCTTTGAGAAGCTGGGTAGCAGAGATACATGTGGCTGGAGTAGAAAGAGGACATAGATGGGCGCCTGGGCGGCTCAGTCAGTTGGGCATGAGATTTCAACTCAGGTCATGATCTCACAGTTCATGAGTTCAAGCCCCACATTGGGTTCTGTGCTGACAGTGCTGAGACTGCTTCGGATTCTCTCTCTCCCTCTTTCTCTGTCTCTCAGGCCTAGTGAACTTAATCCACCCTCTAAGACATAGCCCAAGTAAATGCCACCTCTCCCCTGCAGGCTTTGAGGTCTTGGGGCCCCAAGGCCGAGTTATGTATGTGCTCCACCAATGGGCTCTGGCACCACTGAGACTTGCTAAGTGCCCCTGCTCCCTGACTTCCAGCTCACCAGATCTTCGCCTGGCTGGCTCCTAAAAAGTTCTCACTCTAAATGTCCCTTCCTCAGAGAGGCCATACTTGAACAGCCTGAACTTCAAGTCTGCTCCCCCAGTTATCCTTTAACTGTATTTTCATTTCTGCATTGCACACACGGCTCTCTATAGCTCTCGTATTCACGTAGGTGTTTCATGTTTGTCATTTGTCGCTCCATAAGCAAGGAAGCTCCAGGCGAGGAAGGACCTGGTCTCACTCGCTGCAGTTGCCCTGACACCTGGCTACATTGTTTACCCAACTATGCACAGATCTTCCACTAGAATCCGGGTTGCGGGTCCAATTTAGGTGCCCTTCCTCCAGTTTACCCAGATCGTAGAGATTAGGAGCATGGGCATTGCAACTAGCCAGCCCTTAGTCCACGTCCTGGTTCAGCTGTGAGGTAGCCCAACGTCACTGAGAAAGACATTCTACTTCTGCGCCTCAGTTTTCTTGTCTGTAAAGTGGGAGCAGCTACGTCTGCCTCACATAATGCTTGGAAAGCACTCAGCGCATTGTAATGATTCAGCAAACATTAGTCATCTCTAATATGACTGCTATTATTATCTCCTATTTCAATTCCAGAATACTTTGGCTTACTCCAAATTTACATACTAAATGCTGAATTTATTTGGTGAGGGCTCAGACCCAAATCTTTGTTTCTCAAACCTCTATATCCTATTTCTTTTTTAAAAGTTTGTTTATTTTTGAGAGACAGAGAGAGAGACAGAGAGAGAGAGAGAGACAGAGAGAGAAAGAGAGAGAACACAAGCATGGGAAGGGCAGAGAAAGAGAGGGAGACACAGAATCCGAAGCAGGCTCCAGGCTCTGAGCTGTCAGCACAGAGCCCAATGCAGGGCTCAGATGAACAAGCTGGAGATCATGACCTGAGCTGAAGTCTCACGCCCAACTGACTGAGCCGCCCAGGTGCCCCTCTATATCCTCTTTCTACTCCAGCCACATGTATCTCTGCCGTCCAACTTCCAAAAGGGCGGCTGACCTGCCCAGGGTTACTCACAGTTACCTAAAGTTAGTAGATCTTTAATACAGTGCTTGGGAAAAGAACCGTTCCTTTTAGGAGGTTTCTGATGAATGAAGGGGTTTACCAGAGAAACCCTCTGTCCAGATTTACAGATGATCCCTATTAGGAGTCTGGGGGTACCAGCCTGCTTTGATGACACACAGGAGAGGGAGTGCAGTTGAATTGTAGTAATTCTGAACCCACAGCACTAAAAAGGGTTACCGTGAAGCTGAATTATTTATTACCAATTGTGTCCCCTGTCGCTACTCTGGGCTGTATAGAGGATTCCAGAAACAATGACACCAGGAGGTTAACTGTAAACATTCGTTTATCAAGCCCTGACACCAGCTGCCTCCTCATCCTTATTTATTTAGCTTAAAAGTAAAGAAAAAAGAAGAAGAAAAAGGTGTTTAGTTAACCAAGGGCTATTGCTTATTGAGTTTGGTTAACTAAGGTTTACCGCTCACACCAGGCAAACCACCGCTTTGCCTTCTTTGTCTGAATCGACCTTAACAAAGAGAAAAGAGTCTACTTTCTTCACTTGATTTTCAGCGTGTGTTGACCTGACTTCCGACGGTCCGTGGACCCCTCCCTCTGCGTCGGTACCCAAGGCTCTGGGTGAGAGATGCTAGAGTCCACCAAAACATTGGCATTTTGGGATCCCAGCTAACGAGAAGGTGAATGTTTCTATTGTTGAGCTATGCAATTTTCCACATTGCTGAAACAGGCAAGACCTGCTTGCCAGAGAGGACCTGTGTGGCCTGGTAGTTGGTGAAGGCATCTAGAAGAAAGAAAGAAGGATGAGGCAAGGTGGCTGGGTCAGCAGGAAGGCAAGGAGGGCAAGAGAATGATGGGAGGGCCGAATGAAGCCCTTGGCTGGGGAGAGCTTGCAGTGCGAGCACACGGTTTCACTCTTGGCCTAAGAAAACCTTTGCAGGGGCCGAAATAAAACTTTTTAACTTAAAAAACTTCAGCAGTAATGAGTTCCAGCTGTGTGGCAGAGCAAATTCCCCAGTCCGAATAGTTTCCCTAGAAAGAAACAATTGTGTCTGCCCCTGTCTTCTTAACTCCTTCATCCCTGCGGGAGGGATACTCAGGTCTGTTCTTTGGTCCTTAGAGCTGACGTGGGCTGAGAGGCTCTGGTGGCCTTCCCAAGGTGGGCCTGGAGCAGGTTCACCTAGCCTCCCCCATGCCAATTAGATCCCTCACTACTTACCCCCAACCCTATTACAGCCACTGTCTCAATCAGGAGGCTGCTGGCCAAATCTCGCAGGTTGCCTGTTGACGGTCTTTGTCAATAGTGTGTCCTGTACTATTGCTAATGTACTGTCTGTGGCTGTTCTCCTACCGGAGTTGAGTAGTTCTGGCAGAGAGAATATGATGCATGAAGTCCAATATATTCCCCATCTGGGCCTTTACCGAAAAAGATTGCGGGGCCCTGACCCTGATTAAACAAAATGTAAGGCTCTTGAGACTTGCCTGTCTATATCAGTATCAAAGCTTTGGTCTTATTTTACCGAAGAATTGGGCGAACAAGTATCTTCAGAGATCATAGAGTTTAAGCCATTTTAGATAATAACCAAGGTTCCCAAAGTAAAGGGGCTCATCCAGGGTTAGGTTATGATTGCGGTGCGATTAGTATTGAGTCCCCTTCCCCGGCCCCCTGACTCCGAGGCCAGTACCCTCTCTGCTAAAAATATGGCAGTCCCAGCACAAATGAGCCAAAATGATAGACAGGCTTTGCTTTTCATAATCAAGAGCAAAATACCCACACTGACCTGGTTTTCAGAAAGGATCTTTGATTGAGATAATTTTGCTCTGTTTTGCATGGAAATACTCCAGTGTTTGCTAGAACATATTTTGTAACTTGTGTGTGTGCAATGATCTGGTATTTTAATAGTTGAGTATTTGTATCATCAAATCCAAGATAGAGGAAAAAAGGGCTCTCTGCTCATTTGATCAAACACGAGAAACAGTGGCAAGAACTTGCAGAGTGATTTTAATGTGCCATTACACATACATCAAATACAGAATCACTTATTTTTTTCAGTTACATTTTAATTTTTTTCTTAATGAGCTCTCAAGGATAAATTTTGACTTTTCTCAAAAAGACCAAAAGTTCTTAGGAGAGCAAGTAACAGATACTTGGAAACGTATGCATTCTTCTTAGCTTTTGTGGAACTGAAATAATATCCTAATAGAATAGAGTGAACTCACAATCAAGCTGGAATCAGAACCCTTGAACAACGGAAATTCGGTTTTCGGGTCGCCTTTCCCATCGCTCAATACGAGGGAAAAGAGCTTCATAGCAACGAAATAAGCAGATGGAAATTTAGCTTAAGAATTGACAAAGCAACTTCTGGAAAATGTCTCTTGAGTCAGTACAGACAAGGAATGGGGAAGATGAGTAATTTCCTGGGGTCCCCACAGTTCGTTAGGTATATTCCCCTTGGGGGACTGGGGCAGTGGATTCCGGGAAGCAGCCAGAAGAAAAGGTGGAGTCACCAGCTGGAACTAACCAAGAGACAAGGCTTGTGTTCTTACAACCAGCCCCGAATCAGATCATCCCAGGCATGAAAGCTCCTTTTTAACTCGCACCCACGGGCTTCTCCAACCTTGTGTCTCACTATTTCCAACCCCAGTGCTGAGCATCTTCCCGGATGGGTTTTCCCAAAGCACCCATTCTCTCAAGAGAGAGGCAGAGGGAAGAAGCATAGACTTAGTAGCTGGATCCTCTGGGTTCAAATGCTAAGTTGATTCTTTATTAGTTGTGTAACTTTGAGCAAGTTATTTAAGCTCTCCGTGCCTTTGTTTCCTCATCTGTTAATGGATAAAATAATAGTGTCTGTCTGATAGGGTTGTTATGAGGTTTAAATGAATAAATACATGTGAAGTGCAGAGGACACAGCCTGTTCCCTCCAGAGCTATGAACACGCTGCTCTTTCGGCCTGAAACACCCTCCTGCCACCTGGGCAGGAAAGTGACTTTTGCTGCCTCTCCCATCTTGTCTGTTCCCATGTAAGCCTGGGCTATATTTCCAGTCTCAGAGTCTGCATGAAGCCTACACTATTCTAAGGTGTTTTACTTACTTGTCTGAGTCTCCCATGAGACTGAGCGCTGACAGCAGCAACTTGGTCGTAAGCATCTCGGTGTCAAGCACAATGTCTAACACAGACTGGGCCCCAAGGAATGCACAATGTATGAATCAATGAATGAATGAATGAATGAATGAATCCATCAGTACATAAATGAAAGCCAAATCTCTCTTCCATTGATCTGGACCCTGGATTATAGCCATGATATCCACTCACCCAGCAGGCTTGAGTGAGTTTTAAAGAGCCCTCCTCCTCAAGATACTTCCCTTCCACACTCCAAAAACTTGTCATAGGACATTGGTTTTGACAGAACAAAACAATTTACTATCATCTTCTGGAAATTTTTAATAGCACATATATAAATATATACTGCCTCTCATGTCAGCGGTGCTCCCTGGGATTGTGCAGTGCCCAACCTACACACTACCCATGGCAGCCTGGCTACACTTCCTAAGGCAGGAAGTCAAACTGATCTATTTACAAATAGGTGTTTTACTACCTCGAAAACTTAGAAATCAGACCATTCCCTGAACCTGCTGCTTGGTCTGGATGGGTATTTTGCTGTGAAGGACTGAGAATCTGTCTAATGCCACTCTGGGACACACAACACAGCATTGGTCTCTTTATTTGGTTCATTCATCCTCCTCAATCAGCCTTACTCTGAGACTTCTGTGGGCTTTTCTTCTCAACAATGAGAGATGCAGTAAAAGAGCATGAACGGGAAGCCAAGAGACTTGGCTTTTATTTCCTGCTCTGCCACCAATCATTCAGGTGAGCCTGGGAAAACCTCTTAACTTATCTGAGCCATAGTTCCATCCTTAGAAAATTAATAATAAAACAATTTGAAGACCACAAAACTCTCTGGAATGATAAAGTACTGTCATTATCATCATCATCATCATCATCAATACTAATAATTATCACCAAATAATAATAATTATATTTAAAATATTTGGGGCATCTGGAAGGCTCAGTCAGTTAAACATCTGGCTCGATTTTGGCTCATGTCAGGATCTTCCAGTTGGTCCTGAGATTGAGCCCTGAGGAACTTGACATCCGTGCTGGGTGTGTAGTCTGCTTAAGATTCTCTCTCTCTCTCTCTCTCTCTCTCTCTCTCTCTCCCTCTCTCTCTCTCTCTCACTCTTTCTCTCTCCCCCAGCCCCTCCCCTACTCACACTCTCTAAATAAATAAGTAAATAGAATATTTAAGTGTTATTTAATAATAATAATGATAATAGTACTAATAAATACACCATGAATACCACATTTCAAATTGATTTGAATATTCTATAAATTAGATGAGATAGCACATTAGTTCAGGGATATTATCTGATTAAGGTCATTCTTATCTCAGAACAGAGAGCAATAGCCCAGGAAGGAGTGACGTTGGACAAATGTTGATTAGTAAGAAAGAGACGAGGCACATGTAATCCCTCCATACAAGAAGTACTTGAATCAGGAAAGCAACAGGAAGGCATGGGAAGCCTAAAAGGAGGTAGAAGTCTTGTCCTCTGAAATGCCTTGTCTCAGAGTTTGGCATAAAAATTTCTCTGGTCACAGGATTCAGGGCCCTGGGGTATTTTCTAATGGAAAACTTGCAATTGTGTTGTGCACTTAACTTACACATTTGTTTGTGAACCAAACACTATAGTGACCTTCCTGGCCTCAACGCGTCAGTCCTAATTCTGGTGAAGGGAGAGAGGATAAGCAGGGAATTGCCTAAATAGAAATTTCTCCCTTAAGATAGAAAGTTCCAGATCCTCATGGAACTTTGCCATACTTCGGGGTTCAGGACAATGTTGCAACGTTACAATTAAGATGCTCTGATGTAAAGATACTAGAATGTCAGGACTGAGAACACAGATAATATAGCCCAACAACATTTGCCCTAGAGGTGAGGAATCCCGGGTAATTTGTCCAAATTCATACATCAGATCAATCTAAGAGTCATAATCCCAACCAAGTTACTCCACATTGATGGATAGTAACCAGCCACTTTTCTCCAAACTCCTATACACCAATAAAGCACAAACAAGAGCTGTTGAGGAAACTCACAAGTTTCCACCAAAGGGAGTTTTCTGAACATTTGTATCCAGTTGCTCCCTGTGTAGTCACACAGGCCCTGAGGACTCCCAGTTTCTCCCTGACGTCTGTCATTACACATTCATGGTGTGGCATTATAGATGGATGGTTGTGGGGGAGGCAGCAAAACAAAGACAATGAACATGATGGACTTAAAAATGACATTGGAAATCATTCTTGCACAGGGTCTCTAGAACTGCTGCCAGGGGCAGGGCCAGCACAGAATTCTGACCTGTTCTTGTCCTCTTTCCAGTCCCTCTTCCCCACTTATTCTTTGGGAGAAGCGTATACTGCTAAGCGGATGTCCCTGTTATTATCCCACTTCACTCCTATACCTGCAAACTGGGGCTCGCCAGAGTTCCAGATGCTGTTTTGTTTTGTTTGGGACCATCAGCATTCATTGTTACTGGTTTTATGCCCTCCCCTGAATCTCAAAAGCTAGAAGCCAGAGAACTACATTTCCCAGACTCCTTTGCCTTGAGAGTTATCTAAATGTGATGTCCAGTTCAAATATGATTCCAGTTTGCTAGGGAGATCCACTGGCATAAGATGTGGAAGGAAGAAAAGAATCTGTGGCCACCATTTTCTTCTGGAAAGAGCAGTGTGTGATGCCATGCAGATAGAAGGTTTTGAAGTGGTCTCTTGAAATTTACATGCCTCAGGCATGGGAAGAAATCGGTTTCCAAGCTCTGGACAGTTTCCAAAGTTCTATGATTCTTGAAACCACAACTTATAAGCTAGTGGCAGTCCTCCTGACCCTTGCCCTCTTAGCCTTAAATGGTTTTGTAAGTGCTTATCTCCCCATGTTAAATACTTTTTTACTCAATTTTCTTTTCTTGTCTGAATTCTGCCTGATAAAACCAGCCTGCCACTCAACATTTGTGTGATTGTGGGCAAGGGACTTCTCCATTCTGGCCGTCGGCTTCTGCTCTGAAAAAAATAAAGGGTCTGGAGGAGATGACCATCTAGATTCCTTCTAATTTGAACATCAGTGATGCTCCATGAGACTATATGTTCTCTCTCATAGGTTCGTGAGCACAGGGGAGAAGGCGAGGGAAAGCTTGTCTCTCAAGGATCAAAATATGTCCTGCAGGTGAGGGATATGGTCCTCTGAGTAGCCAATGAATTTCTCCAGCAGCTGCAAGGCGAACCTGCTTAAAGGCATGGGTTTGATACAGACTACTTGGTTTGTGATAGACTTCTCTCCTGGAAAGAACACTAGTTGAATTATCACTCTTTTATGAAAGTGGAGCTCGCCTCACCTGGGATCCCAATAAAAGCTTATGATCTGCCATATCTAAAGGAAACATTTGCTCCTTTCCAACACCAAATCTCCACTTCCTCTCTTACCTTCCAACCTAAACATAAGAGGCAGTCATCCGAGATAAGGCATTATTCCGCCCAAGCTCTTCTTTAGACAGTCAGAGCTCTTCTCTAGGGTCTTCGGGGCAAATGTCATCAGCCATTTCACCCTTGAGAGTTACGGTGGCCAATGCTCTCAGTGCCCCACCCACAATCCTTCACCTTTACCCCTTCAGCATGCCCAAGTTATTTCCAAATGTAGGTATCAGCATTACTTTCCAAACGTAGGTATCAGCATTAATGTCCCTAATTGGGGAATTATTTCCCCAATTGCCCATATGCAAGGAAACCTCGAAGTGCTAGAGAATTAATACTCCTCAACCAGTGACTGACAAGATGGTGTATAAATATCCCAGCTCTCTTGCCCCCAGACAAGATAATTTGGAGTACGGTGGCATATTTCTCACATAAGTTTTCAGAGTTTCCACGTGGAACTAAAGTCTGGTTGTCCATACTGGTAACTCATTGATAATATACCCTTTAGTGGCTGTCTTTCCTTCCAGCCTCTCTTCCCAAATAAATCACATGAACTTGAATCCCTGTCTCAGGCTCTGTTTCTGAGGGAACTCAACCAAGGCACTTAGTTTATCAAGCGCCTTAGTTTCTTTTCTTCATGCCACCCAGTTACATCAGGGGACCATGATAGTGGGACTTTTTTTATAGGTGAAGAGGAAAAGCAAATCCTGAAATTAGGGTTGGAGAGCAGCCTGGGGCAGGGGCTGTAGCAAGCAGCACAGAGGCCCTGAGGGACTGAAGAAAAATCAGTAAGAGCAGGAAGCAGGTTGAAGAACATGAGATACTTCTTCAGTGTCATCACATATAAAGCTCTGACGTGTAACAAGGGCTCAGAAGTGTTTGTAGTCTTGCTGCATATCTCACTTTCTTTAGCACAAGCCCAGGAGGTCAGACTATTCATTTATTCTTTCATTCATTGATTCAATCACATATACACTCATTTAACAATCATTTCTTAAATGCTTGTGTGTGCTAGAACTGTGCTTAGTGCTAGAATGAAAAGACGAAGAGGATACGGCCCCTGCCTTTGAGGTGTTCCCAGTCAAAAGGCCATGAATGAAAGTCCCTACTAGAACCAAGGATACCTTCCTTTTCAGGCTTGCTTGGCTGTTTTTTTTTTTATTATAATAGTTTGTTTTCAAATTGGTTTACATATAACACCCAGTGTTCATCCCAACATGTGCCCTCTTTAATGCCCGTCACCCCCTCTCCCCCCTCCCTCACCCCCCTCACCCTCAGTTTGTTCTTAGTCTTTGAGAGTCTCAAAGAGACACAGTCCCTCTCTGTGTCTTTTTTTCCTTTTCCCTCTTCCCCTCCCCCTGGTTTTTGCTTAGTCTCACAAAGTCCACCTATTCGTGGAAACATATGGTATCTGTCTTTTTCTGACTGACTTATTTCACTTAACATAATACCCTCCAGTTCCATCCATGTTGCTACACATGGCCAGATTTCATTTTTTCTCATTGCCACGTAGTAGTCCGTTGTATATATGTACCACATCTTCTTTATCCATTTGTCAGCTGATGGGCACTTGGTTTGCTTCCATGATTTGGCTATTGTCGAAAGTGCTGCTATGAACATTGGGGCACACGTGCCCCTATGCATCAGCATTCCTGTGTCTCTTGGGTAGATTCCTAGCAGTGCTATTGCTGGGTCATAGGGTAGCTCTATTTTCATTTTTTTGAGGAACCTCCATACTGTTTTCCAGAGTGACTGGGGTTTTTGTAAAGAGGTCTTTGCTTGGCTCTGAAAGGGGTGGGCTGCCCACTGTATTTTGCTCGTTCAAAGCAAATAAGCAGTAATGTAATGGCAGGAAGCCTCATAAAATGGTTATTTCTATTCCCGGACTGCTCCGGGGTTCCGTCTAATTTATAAACATTGTTTTATGAAAAATTGAGATCATTCTTGGAAGTGCCCAGAGAGAGTGACCTTTGCTTGTTTTGGTGCAGTGTTTGTGTGTGAATGTGTACACAGCTATTGTTGCTAAGGAGGCGATAGCCAGCCTGGGGTAATGGCTGTCTTTCCATTCTGCACATTTCCTTAGTCAGGGCGGGTGTGACTGACACCCCCTCCACACCCAGTTCTCCCCAGAAAGAAGGAAATGGAGTCAGCAGCCTAACCGAGTGCCCGGGAGAGGCTGGCCTCCAAATGGTACAACGAGAGCAAATTCCAGCGAAGCCTCTAGATGCTTTCAGGCCCAGACATCTTTGGGCACATGAGACAGAGCTGCTGTCAGCTCTGAGTTCTGGAATTTGATGCAAATCTCTAGAGACAAAGCTTAGTAGAAGCTTAGGATGGTGGGAGAGTATGCCTTATGTGGGGGGAATGGAGAATCAGATTCAAGTGAGCTTTAGGAATGATTAGTCTGAGGAACAATTCAGCATAAGAATGAAGAGCACTTGGGTAGAATCACCTTCTGGCTCTGCCATTTAACTTGCTGTGTGGCCCTGGACACATTGCTTAGCCTCTCTGAAGCTTGGTTTCTCATATGTCCCTAAAAATACCTGTGTTATATTTTGGGAACTAGTTCAGCAAGTATTTATAAAGTGTGTAAACTACATAGCAGCCAGCCAGACATCTGATAGGGCTCTTTCCTTCGTGTGGAATGTTCTTTCCTCAGATATCTGCCTAGATCACCCCCTTCCTTTGTTTACGTCACTTCAGTTAAGAAGTCTCCCCTGACTCCCAGGTTAATGAGCAGTCCTTTTTCTCTTTATTCTCTACCCCTCTTCCCTGCTTCCTTTTTCTTCAAAGGACTTATCTTTACCTGAAATTATGTTATATATATCTTTTTATTTAAATCATCTGTTTTTATTTTGTCTTCTCTAAGTAGAATGTATGTATCATGAGGGCAAAGGTGTTTTGTTCATACATGGATCCCAGGGCACAATGATGTCAATATTGCTCAATGTAAGTTAAATCAACCGCAATTATGTCTCACTATTACTCCCTATATGTAACCCCGAGTGTATATGTTCTGGGCTAACTTAGTAATAGGGAGCTCAGCCTCAACCTAAATGTTCATTAAAATGCCCCCATCAGACGTGGTTAGGCTCATAGTCAGAAGATGCATACTTTCCCTTATCCGCAAATGTCACCGTCTTCCCATGGGCCTCATTCTGTCTCCTTCCCACCAGTCTGTCACCGCAGTTTGTTTTAGCCCTGGGGCTGTTTGGGGAGGGAATCTTTTGACTCTGGGATTATTTTTTTTTTCCTTTTTTATGGACCAGTGACACTACAGAGGAAAAGCTTCCTGCCGCCCCTCCTCTGAGAGCCCTTGGAGGAGGTTGCAGTGGGCTGCACAGCTCCCCGGGGGCTTTGCTGGAGCCGTCACATCCATTACCTCATGGATGTGACCCTCTCACATAGCCAGAGCACATAAGAGCAAATTTGGAGAGCAAATTTCGAGAAAGGGTTGAGGTAATTGGCCCCAAGGGTCCTTGGGTGGGGCCATGTGGAGAAGACAGCCCTTTTCACTGGCTGGCATGTCTTAACTTGGAATTAAACAATAATTGACTGGCAGGAAGACAGAGGCACAAGCACTAGTGAAATACCAATGTAGATGGTAGCCCATCACTCTCTAAGGCTATTGGTGCTCCGAAAGGGGCAATGCTGAACTAAAAGCTAAAATAAGACAGTGGAAAAGTGGCTTATCCAAGATCACACAGCTTATTAGTGGCAGAGCTAGAATTAAATTTTTGTTTGTCCTATTCTGGCTAGACTATAAGCAAATTGAAGATAAGGACTGTGTCTGACTCACTCATCATGGATTCCTCAGCACCTAGGACAGTGCTTGGCACTTACATATTTGGAACATCCATATATCCACCATTTTGAACTATTGTATTAGAAAAAAGGAAGTCAAGAAGGCAGAGACCAAAAGGTCGAGTGGCTGCAGTGGTTATCCTTGAGGATTTATTGAGTCCGCATTACTCTCTCTGTCCTCAGTTCTCCTCCATCACAGATGTCTCCTAGCATTTTGACCAGGGGGTCCAAGGTTCTTCTCCCAAGAGAGCTTTGCTAACATCTAAGCATTATTGTTTCTTCATTCTAGGGTCATTAAAAAAAAAAAAGGAAACCACTTTTAGACTTATGTCCACATTACCAACAGTTCAACTGAATACAATCATCATCTCACTAGCAACAAATTGGCTCCATGACCTGACCAGAGCCGACTAGCTAATAGCTAAACAGTAAGGGATAAAATGATAGGGAGCGTTGTGTATGGCAAAAGGCAGATTCATGGGTTTGAGCCCTAGAAGTTCTAATTCAGTAAAGCTGCAGTAAAGCCTGTGAGTATGCATTTTTACAAGCATCCTGGTCAATCCGATGCAGATGACATTGGGTACAAAAGCCCTGATGCAGACATCAAAAGATAGCCGGGGACATGCTTCTGGGTAGCTATGAGAACTCACCCAATTTGTTTCATCTCCCTGGACATGACTTTCTTTACTGGCCAATGAGCACACAATTCGGGGCTTGTAAACTGGCAACTCGGTGACTCAATATGGCATCCAAAAAAGTTCTGTATTGGCCTTTTTTCAGAGTTCTAAACACTCCTATTCTTGTAGGCCCATCAAATCTATCAAGCATATTAAAATCAATGATATTCCACATTCCAAATGGAAATGTAATTTAGCTACAAAAGAATTGAATTACAGATTAGCGCTGAGTTGGAATGTTACATTTTACAGGCATCTAATTAAATGTTAATTTTGATTCTGATATTTTGTTTTTGTATTTGGAAGTGCACACACACATACACATACACATATATATTGATAGGCTCCAAAAAACTTGGGATCCAGATACTGAGTCTTCTAATACCTAATAGATAAAACTTACTCTAATTTCATTTGGCCAACAGAGTATTTTAACAAGCAACAAAACTGGTCAGGAGTTAACTTGGTAAGAATACAAACTGCTTAGCCTCTGGGGTCTTACATGCCATTCATTTCACATATTTGTATTATCTACCTGGCCTTGGAATTGTTACTCATTATCTTTCATAAGAAAAATTTTAACATGACTTCCAGCCCCAATTCTTGTTATTTCATAAATTGTAATTCCCTGCCTACAAATCATAGTTCTGGAACATAAATCGGTTAATAGATCTGAGGTATACAGTTGGCTCTATTTGATCATTTAAGATTTTCCATTTGTGACAGAGAGTAAACATTTGGCTAGAGCCAAGCCTTAACTTCTCTACTCACTTGCTTAAAAATGCCAAGGGGATTGACATCTAGAGCAATGAATTCTCCATACCTGCATGGCAGGACCATCAGCAAAAATTATACAAACAATATGTTCATGACGATTTCAGAAACTCTCTTCATGAAGTGTGAAGCCAATATCTATAAACAAAGGAATGAAGAGAGTGATAGAGAAGGAAGGAAGGGAAAGGGAAGGGAAGGGAAGGGAAGGGAAGGGAAGGGAAGGGAAGGGAAGGAAAAGAACAGAAAGGAAAGGAAAGGAAACGAAAGGAAAGGAAACGAAAGGAAAGGAAAAAAGGGAGGGAGAGAGGGAGGAAAAAAAGAATGTAAAAAAATGGGGTATGTTCACCAAGTTGAAATCTCCTAGGGTACATAACTGACTCTCGGAAAAGGTCATCACTTGGAAAGTAGGGAAAGAGAGAAAACACAATTTGTGACTAGTTTCTCACTTTCTGATTTAGATCGGTTCCCTCTCACATGGATACTGGAATTAAGTGCGCATGTCTAAGGAGTTCTGTGCGCCTTAGTGCCTGGATTACCTGGACGACGCTCTCATGAGGTTGTTTGCTCACTGGTGAAGTTTACTGACCCCAGCAAGCCTCACCCAGCTAGAATTGAAATTCCATGAAGGCAGGAACCGTGTCTGTCTTGTTTAGCACCACATCTCCAGGATCTTGCCAAGAGTAAGCTTGCAATAAATGTTTATCAAATGAATAAACTCGAGTTGCTTTTGCAATATTTATGCTCTACCAGGTGGCAATAAAGAAAATAGTTTTTAAGCCACCACCTAAAATTCTGAAAATAGCATTACCAAAAGAGACAGGTATATAATTCTGACCAAAGCAGGTTGGCATTTGTTCTGTAGATCTGGGGTCCAGATATAAAATAGGTTATTCAGGTAAATTTTTGGTTTGGCATTATGTGACTTGTATGTGACTACCATTGTTCATGCTTTGGTCACGTCTACAGTACGCTGTGCCATTTCCAATTCAATAGCTACTTGTCACACATGCAGATACATAACTTTTCCATCACCATAGAGAGTTCTATTGGATAGTATCGCCATAGGGAATATCTTGTTTTTATCAAATAATTTTCTGGGTCATATTTTGTTGGAACAGGCTTAATTTCTGAGTTTAATTTCTGGGTCAAGTACCAATATAGAAAAATACTTGGTGTCTTGGGTTATCTATGCATTGATGAAATGTTGTTTGATAAAGTGAACTTTGTAGTGTTTTAATATATCTTGTACTTGTTAGAAGCAAAATAAGTTTTTAAAAATCCAAGATTGATTACTAAACAACCATAAAGCCAATGTTAACACAAAGCTTCAATACAAGATTGTCATAAATAAAATATTCCGTACAAGGTAGATTTTTCTGATTTGACCATTTATATGAATTATATTTGATATTTTTGTTGCAGTTATTAGAGAGAACTGAGGAAAAGATCATCTGTTTATTCAATCACTGTATTAAAATACAAGCAAAAGAACAATAATAATTTTAATAATTAATTAAAATAATTAATAATAAACAATCAATAACTTTAAAACACACTATAAAAGAATTTGAAATTGTGATGTCAAAGTGAAGACAGATTTCATCACCCACCATTAGTCTTATTCTTCAAATTTACTTTTACCTTTAACTGAGTCTCGATTCTACCATTTTCTTTTTTCACAACACTGACAGACTTCTTGTCCTTTAGAAAAGCATTTCCATAGAATGGAATACATACCACTTTAGATGGGACACAGGCAGTTACTTCAAAACCATGGACCCTCTGATGTTAAGCTTTTTTAAAAAATGGATTTATACCAAGGTGTAAGACAGTTTATAGAAAATGCTAGATAAATAATAGTAGTGGTATCCTGATAGGAAAAAAAATCATGAATTTAGTATATAAAAGACTAAAGCTTGGAAAATTCTGTTTAAAATAACCACCAGGCTTATCTGCCATCCAACCTCCTGGTAGATTATCCCTTAACTGTTTTAACTTTATTCCAAAAAGGCCTTGTTTTGGTCAGAGGTATCACTCTGGTTCCAGCTATAATTCTCCAACAGTATTTAGAATCTTATTTTTGGCTTCCCATGAAAAAGCCAGCATTTCCCCAATTTCCCAGAACATTGCCCACTATAGTTGGCTTCCTGCTGAAGCCTGTGTCTTTCTAGTCATGCCTTTCCACCCCATACTTTCTTCTCTTCCTGAGAAGACCCAATTCTGACTGGTATTTGACATTGAATATAAGAAATAGTCTGGGTTCAGTGACACTAGCTTTGAGAGCAGAGATTAACCTGCAAGGAGCCTTCCCATCAAATCAAAATTCAGCTGAATGTTAACCATTCAATTACATAATGTGCCTGTGGATTTATATTTCCAGTTAAATTTTAAAGAGGGATAACATTAGTCATCACATGAAGGAAGCATTTCTCACAGTGCATTCTATTAAACACTAGTCCTCGAAGTTAATCAGAGGGGAAAAAAAGGGTTTCGAAGCCAAATAAATTCAGGAAACATTGACTATTAAATCCCCCCTCTTGGAGTCTCACGTTGTAAAGCATTTTAGTGTAGTGGTCAGACATGAAATTTCTGTGGCTAGATGGCTTGGGTTTGAAACTCAGCCATCACTTGAGATCTCTGTACCTCTGCTTTCTTCATTTGTAAAACCAAGAATTGTATTAATGCCCCCCTCATAGGGTTATTCTGAAGATTAAATGGGTCAATTATAGGTAAAGCACTTAGCACAGTGCCAGGCACACTGTGAGCATACCCCAGTATTGATTTGTACCAAAAAGCATATTAAAGGTTCTGAGAAGTCCGGCAGGGAGAACAAGTTTTAACTTTGCTTAAGCCAGAGCTACCCAGAACCTATTTGATTATGGAACCATTTATTCAAGTATAATTCTTCACAATTAATATTTATGCGAGCAATCATCTGGGAAACGCTACTCTAAAAGCTTGTGTTTAAACACTAGGAGTTCAGAAAACCCGTCATTTCCTCCAAGGTGCTTTTCTACGGAAGGAAATGCTGCCCCCAGGTGGACTGAAAGGTCTCAGCCAGAAACCTAGAGTCTGAAAAGCCAAGTTCTTCACAGGTAGCAGTTAATAAAAGTGAAACAAACAACTGGTTTTTCTGTTAAGCTGTATTTTAAAATAGTTTGAAGAAGAGCTTTTAATTAAAATACTAAGTATAAAACTAGATATTACCAGGCAGAAGGACAGCAAGAGCTAAGGCTTTCATAGTTGCCTCCTACGAAAAGACGCTGTCTTTGCATTTTATATTCTCTGACTGGAACACTGCCCAGGCAGGTACAACATAGGTGGTCAACATATATTTACAGAAATAATGAGTGGATGATTGATTTCTCTACAAAGAGGGACAGAAAATTTGAGTGACTGTTTTCTTTCCAATCCACTCTTTAGGCCACTCAGGAAAACTGCCGCAGATGGACATAAAATTCCAGATAATATGGCTTGGAACTCTTTTTCAGGGGTGATTCAGTACTCACGAAAGAAGGAAAGTAAGCTAATAACATTTTAACAAAGATGCCAACCAGAATTAAGATTCAAAGGTGCTTAATGGTTAAACAGCAAATTTAATGAACCGGAATAGCCAAATCCATAAAAATTACAACCCGATAATTAAATTTTTCTCTGGAACAGCAGCATAAGCCAGTGGAAGGTGGGACCAATGATTCTCAACGGGATCACGTCAAAGATGTGATCTGACTTGGCTAAGTTTTTTTTTTTTTTCAATTTCTTTTTTTTTTAATTATAATTTGTTTTCAAATTGGTTTACATATAACACCCAGTGTTCATCCCAACACGTGCCCTCTTTAATGCCCGTCACCCCCTCTCCCCTCTCCCTCATCCCCCTCACCCTCAGTTTGTTCTTAGTCTTTGAGAGTCTCATATTTTATCTCCCTCCCTCTCTGTGTCTTTTTTTTTCCTTTCCCCTCTTCCCCTCCCCCTGGTTTTTGCTTAGTCTCACAAAGTCCACCTATTCGTGGAAACATATGGTATCTGTCTTTTTCTGACTGACTTATTTCACTTAACATAATACCCTCCAGTTCCATCCATGTTGCTACACATGTCAGCCAAGTTTTTAAAATCGTTCTTACTCGTGCCCTCTTTCTCCTTTCCCTCTTTGTCCTTCCCCTTCTCCTTCTCCTTATTTTTTAATAGGGCCTTTTGTTGCATACAGTTGGGGATTATAGATATAAATGCAGTGATCTAAATAGTAATGCTGAAGAAGCCTAGGGTGACAGAGAAAACTTGAGCATTGTTTAGTTAGAGACCTTAGGGTAACAAGCAATCATAAGTGACTTTGATTGGGTTAAGCAGCCAGCATATAGAAGGAATGGAATCAGAAAGCTCGAGATTCCTCAGCAGCAGAAATTCATGGACATTCTGTCATGAACCAGGAGCAGTTTCTAATGACAGTTTATGTGGCTCTCTGTGTCCAATCTCAAATTCTAGGGAGAGAGGAGTTGATTGGGAGGAGATCAGATATGCGCTGAATATTTTCTCGTTGCTTCTCCAGTCCATTCTCCACCGTGTTTACCATGTTCTGTGCCCCAGGGAGGTCAACATGTATGGAATGAAGTACTGCCTATGCCTTTTAGCTATCCTTACACCTTGCTCTTTTATCGAATCTCAATAGTAAATCATCCCAATTTACTCAGTTTAAGTGTGTCTTCTGTTTACTCTGGGACCTGATAGATACCAAAGATCTACCACATAATCCATCAGGCAATTACTTAACCTCTCTGGGCTATAGTTTCCTCAGCTTAAAGGTCAGATAAATAGCTCACAGGGGAATGGTGAGGCTTACATGAATTAATACATGTGAAGTTTGGCCTGTGGAAAAAAAAAAGGCTATTATCATCATTTTGCCTTTGCGATAAGGATATTAAATATATGTATGTAAATGTGATTTAAAATGTTGTCTTTGTAAGAGTTTTCACATAAGCACTTTTCAAAATTAGGAAAAATTCATAAATAGAGAAAACTCTACAAAGCCAGTTGAGCAGAATGCAGGGATCCTTCTGAGACTTCCAGCTGGCTTAAATCTGGACACATAATAACAGTTTGCAAGAGTTCAATCCATGTCAGACCCTGCACTAAAGCATCTATAAACATTTTCTAAATTAATCCTCAGAATAATTATAGTCATGATTTCTACCGTTGCTCCCATTTTCGAGATTATGAAACTAAGGGTTCCAAAGGGTTAAGTGACTTTCCCAATGTCACAAAGGCTCAGACTTTGACCCGGACAGTCTGCTCACAGAGATCCCATTCCTAATCCATCTATCTTACCATTTCAATATCTGGCTGAAAGGCGAGAGAACCACACAATCCATAGGTAGGAACAGCTATGTGAACTATACTGGTGGGGGAACCAACTGCTTGATTCGGGCACGCCTACGTCTATCAATAAGCGTCCTGTAGACCAGTAATTCTTGACTATGGTGGAATATTAGAATTGCTTAGGGAGGTTTTCAAAAAGTACCAATGTCTGGACCTCACCAAAAGTTTCTTATTTAATTACTCTGGGATGGAGTCTGGGTGTGAAATTTTTTTTAAAGCTCCCCAAGTACTTCTAATGTGCAGCCAATGTTGAGAACCACCGGTGTAGACTCTCCTCACCCTTGATGGGCACTTGATGGTGCCGCTTAGTCATAGAGCTTCTTGGAGTCCCTCAGAGATCGTGTTTGTTTATCTTGACATTTAGTTCGGAGCTAATGAGCTGATCCTCATATGCTAGGCAATAATAAATTGTGTAAATTCTGACCTGGGACACCACTTTGCATAGAAGTTTGCCATTTTCCAAGGAGAACTTTTTTTCTCTATTACTAAGGGTGGTCAAGTTTCCTTCGGAAAATGGCAACATCCAAATCCTCTGCTACTAATCATGTTTTACCAAAAAATCGCCTTAAAATATTGCAAGACAGCCAACACCATTCAGTAAATTACACCATGTAACTGGCTTAGGCCTCATTAGGCTTGCCCTCTTTGGCTTTATTAAGGGAACAGCCACTTCCCTTTGCAATCCCCCTTCTGGGAATGGATTTCTTCACTTTTCCCTGAAAGGTCAGGACATCCCCTTTCCCCTGAATCCCTCATCAAGTAGTGGCAGCTCAGCCTTTTGTTATCTTCTTGTGCTGCTCCCTTGAGGATGAATTCTACTTACAAACAAGAGATGTCTGCAATTTTAGATAGTTTACGTTTGCAAAAAGAGACAGAACAATTTTATTTTGAACAGGGATGCTTATAGTGAGTCCTGTTAGATAGCTATCCAGCCTTCCTCTCCCCCTTTCCAAGGCGTGATTTTTTCAAACATCACTCTCCTGTTCTGTGCAGCCATGTGTGCTCCATATTCACTTGTGCTCACTATCCCTTGTGCTCCTCCAAATGCATCTTTGTCTTTCTCTGGTCTGACCCAGGGTTTGGGTGCTTCGCCTAATGGTGGGTGCACACACCGTCATCAATGGCTCCTGTGCACTGTGGCTTTCAGCAAGTGGTGCAACCGTTGGGGTATTTACTGGGATATTTCTGCTGGCATTTTCCATTATTAAGCAGTTGCAAATTGATAGAATTTCTCTAGGAATGGGCAAAGATCCTTTTGGGCAACCCTCTCCTTGGCCTGGGGAGTAGTAGTGGCTCCCTGTTGTTGCTAGCTCTTGGGTACTCCTCCACTATTGAGTTCCTAACATTGCCTACAACTTCAAAAACAATCACCTTATTAAATTTTCCTATTTAGTTTTAATCTATCATCTGCTTCCTGCCGGGATCCTAAGACATCATGTGACTCACACCCCCAGTTTCAAGGGCTGGATCCTGATTAGTGTAGTCTAGTCACGGTATTCCATTTGCCAGCAGAAATCAGCTCAGACACCCAGCTAAGGCAATCAGTACGGTATTCCCTTGTGAAATATTTTTGATCCAGAGATGGACACCTGACTTACACAGGCCAATTAGATGAAGGATACCTTAGTCCATTCAGCTACTATAACAAAGTACCATGGACTGGGTAGTTTATAAATAACAATTTATTTTTCATAGTTCTGGAGGCTGGGAAGTTTTAGTATCAAGTCACCAGCATGTTTGAAATCTGGTGAAGGCCCTCTTCCTGGTTCAGGGCTGGCATTTTCTCATTGTCCTCATATATGGAAGGGAGAGGGATCTCTTTGAGGTATCTTTTATGAGGGTACTGATCCCATTCCTTAGGGCTCCACCCTCATGAGCCAAGAAACTCCCAAAGGTGTCAAGACTTAATACCATCATGTTTGGGTGTGAAGGTTTCAACGTATGAATTTTGGGGGGATACAAACATTCAGACTATAGCAGAAGGGAAGCACCTAACCTCATTTCCTGCCAGTAGCCATCCTATGGTCATAAATAAAGTCGCTATGAAGACTGAGCACACTGACAGGGCAGAGCACAGGGTAATGGCCCTGGGGCCCCAATTATCACATGTGTGGACTTACTTTTATGGGAAAGAGTAAATGTCTTTACAGGTTAAGCCAGTTTTAGTGGGGTTTTTAGTTTTTGTTTTTCTATAATTTGCTACCGAAAGCACCATAACCAATATAATTTTATCAGCATTTCTTTTATTTGTATAGCAGTCATAGATTTTAAAGCATTTCCCATGTATCATTTTATTTGATTTTTTCAATAGCCATGTGAAATGGTTATAATAGTGATAGCTAAGGTAATAAGTAATGCTAATACCTATGTGCCACGGACTATTCAAAGCATTTTGTCCATAAATATTAATTTCGTTAATCATTACAACAACTCTATTCAGTTGGTACTATTATTATACATATTACAGCTATTATTAGGTGACAGAGGGCAGAGAGAAACCAAAAATATACATCAGGTCACCCAGCAGTTAAATGGCAAAGTTGGATTTTGAATCCACGCAATCAATTGCATAGTCTGTGCTCTTTATCGCTATATTCTACCACATTGTGGATTAGAAAGGGTAGGTTTTCTTATGCCCATTTTTCAAGTGGGGAAGCCACTGTTCACAGAGCTGAAGTGATAGAAGACCCAGGACTCACATTTGATCTATTATCTATTTCTCTGTTAGTGCTATTTCCACTATGCCACATTCCCTCTCTCTAGGCTTCCCACCTAGGGCATTTTCTAATAGTTTATAGAGCAATCAATGCAAGTAAGAATTCTTTACCCCTCCAAATTGTCCTCGAAGTGGGACTGAGACAGTGTGTGAGAAATGACTCCCTCTAGGGGCCACTAAATGTAGTTGCAGCTTACAGATAACACACATAGTATTCAAACATATTTCATACTCCCTAAAACAATTTTATAAAAATTTTATATATGCCTTATATATTTTGTTATATGTGTTGCAAAGGATATAATTCAAGGTGTACTAAAATATAGACTCTTAAAATAAAACTGTAGATCATTCTGCAGGTATCCACTGAAATCTGAATTCCATTTCAATTTGATATCCACCATAATCCATTCAAAATACGTGAATAAGCACTTTGATAACAGAAATTTTATAATTTTATGTCTTCCTATTTTCTTAAATCCTATTTATATTACAAACTGTAAACAGAATTTTACCCCAATGCAATATATTTTATTTCTAAAAGTGATTTATTGATCTTCACAATAAAAATATAAATATAAATTAAAAGTAAGTTTTTTAAAAATGTTTTATGACCATAAGGTCCTAAAGGTTAAAGTATTTCTTTCTTACTTGGTAAAATGTACAAATATTATTAGTGTACAATTTAAAAGTAATTATTAACCAAAAAAATACTTTAATTGCAACTGTACTTACTAGATATATATATATATTTTAACGTTTATTTATTTTTGAGACATAGAGACAGAGCGTGAGCAGGTGAAGGGCAGAGAGAGAGGGAGACACAGAATCCGAAGCAGGCTTCAGGCTCTGAGCTTTCAGCACAGAGCCCGACTCAGGCTCGAACTCACAGACCGAGAGATTGTGACCTGAGCCGAAGTCGGCTGCTTAACCAACTGAGCCACCCATGTGTCCCAGATATATATATATATATATTTTAATTTTTTTTAATGTTTTATTTTATTTTTGAGACAGAGAGAGACAGAGCATGAGTGGGGGAGGGGCAGAGAGCGAGGGAGACACAGAATCTGAAGCAGGCTCCAGGCTCTGAGCTGCCAGCACAGAGCCAGACGCGGGGCTCGAACTCACAGACCTCGAGATCATGACCTGAGCCGAAGTCAGACGCTCAACCGACTGAGCCACCCAGGTGCCCCCAGATATATATTTTTTAACCTCTATTAGTTCATAATGGATTCATTTACAGCTAGAATAAGATAGGAACTAATATCGATTTATTGATTCTATTTCTGTAGGTGATTTTTAATATTTTATAGTTATAGGTGCTAAGAAACCTTATTGACAAAAATACGGAAATGAGAATATAAAGTTTATTATAGTAATGTCATTTAACTCCTTAAACACCTTAATTTTATTTGCCAAAAGTATTTAGTGATCTATAATCAGAAATCATTTTAATGAGCAGTTAGATGCTTGTTTTCTTCACAGCGCTTATCACGCAAAATAATTATTTTTCTTTATTTTGTGTCCTCCTTCCATTCCCCTTCCCATATGCCAGGATGCAGCCTTCACAAAACAGGAACTTTACTTCTATTCTTTAGAATAGTGTCTGGCACATAGTAGGCAATTAACAAATACTTGTTGAACAAATGACTGAGGCCACCTGTCCCCAAAGGGAAGGTAGTCTTAGTGATGCTGTTAAGGCAAGGGGGAGGAAGGAAGACTGGATGCGTAGGTGACTGGATTCTCCAGGAGCTCAACTGTCGAGCCTCCTTTTTTTTCCTCCATGAGTAGACGTACACTGTTGTTTCAGTTGAACATAGATTCTCCTTCCATCCCCAAACATGTAGTAGGAGTTCTCCCCGGTTCTCCTATACCTCTGGTCCCAGGTATCTTGGCTGCCATCTCTCTGTCGTCTCCTCACTAGGATCTCTTAATAGATGTCCAGTAGACTGAATAACTATATATGGGGCCCTTGGGTAATTTTCATGTGTCTGGTGTCTCTATCAAACTTTGTTCATTGCTTAGCTGTGTGCAATGTAAGAGAAAGCTTATAGAAATCTCCAGCAGTACTTTAATTTGAGGCTCCGTGCCATTGGAAGGCCTACGAATTACATTTTCATACTTAATTTTTATTCTTACCTCAGCTTCGTGAAGAGGGGAGGACAGGTATTGTCATCCCTTAATTTAACGATGAGAAAACTGGGGCACAGGCAGATAGGCAAATATGCCCAATGATATTAGCAGGTGGCAAAGTGTAGATTTGAATACCTACCTACGCTAGAAGTAGGATAGACTTAAATGTAAATCCAGCCCGCTTTAGCAATTTACTAGTGTGACTGCAGGAAAGTAACAAGACTTCTCTGAACTTCAGTTAACTCAGTAAAATGGAACAAATTAAGGTCATTTGAGGTCAGGAGGAAATTACAATATTTACAGTCTTACCACTTAACAGTATATTGCCTTTCCTGCCATGGGGAGGTATTATAATCCCCATTTTAAAGATGAGAAAACTGAGGCATAGCATGACAGAATAATATCATCACCAACAGTGTGTGCTTTGGAGTCGAGTTGCCTGAGCTCAAGTCCTGGTTCTATCACCAGTTAGCTAGAGACTTTGGGCAAGTTACTTAATACATGTCTGGCACAAGGTAAAAGTCAATACATGCCAACTAATATTAGGCAACCTTTCCAAGGTCACAAACAAACAGTAGCAATGCTAGGTTCCAAACTAGTCAATCTGATTCCAGAAAACATACTCTGAGCCATATCACGAGGTTATTTTTAGAGCCAGAAAGTCAGGAGATAAGAAGATATATACGAAAGACAGAAAGGTAGAAAGGCTTCATTGGCTGGAAGTTTGAGAGATAGAAAGTACAGGTAAGAGAAAAAAAGAGAGATTTGTGCAGTATCAGGATATTTTTCTGTAAAGAAATGGAATTTCCCCTTTCCAAAGGTCCCAGTAAAAAAATTATTGCTCAAAAATGCTTTGTTTCTTTAGAAAGCAATATCGTGATGAGATAGGCGACGAGGCAGCATAGCTTTGTTTAGGTTGAAATTTCTGAAAGCATTCACTCTGAATAAGGCCTCCAATGTGGGCACGTGGGGAAAAGGGGCAGAAATTTCTAAGGCAAATGCCACAGTGTGTGCTCCAGCAGCAATGTGACCGGCAGACTGTGAATACACCTTCTATCTTGAGAACTGGTTAACTGGACCATCGAGAAATCAACCCACTGAGAGTATCTAGGCAGAAGCCATGCTCCTTTCTCTGTTTCTATGGACTTCCATCTCAGTGCCATACTAATTAAACCCATTTTTCCCTCTGGGAAACTGTATCCAGGAAGTCCCACCTCTTCTTCCAAGGTGGATAGGTCCCTGTCCACATTCTTAGTTTGGAGAAGAGAAATGGTCCCTTTAGTGTTAGGTGTAACCTGTGGCCACCTTCTAGGTGACAATGAATAGTCTCTGCACTGATCTATTATCTTAAAGTCTTCCAACAAGTAGCTGTCCCCTTTGCCTGTAGTTCCAACGGCAACACCAGTTCTAACAATCATATCTAAGGTGCAGTGAACGATTACTGCATTTGCTTACTGAGAACGATTGTGTGTTCCATAGAATGTTACCTTACCTTACCTTGGTTAGAGTATTGCTGTCCTGCAAGATGTCTATGGTCTCTTTTCAGCTTCCAGAATCTATAAATTCAGTGCATATTCTATGGTCCCTTATGTTTCCTCTATAAAATGTTGTTATTATCAATAGGGAAAATGAGGGCCAATTTTCCTTGGACTCATACCAAGTGCTGTTGTATCAAGAACAGTATACAGTAGCATACTTAATCCCTAAGAAAAAAAAAGCCTGTGAGGTGTGTATGTGTATATGTATGTCTGAATGTATTTTTATTCCCAATTTGTGAATAAGAAAACCAAAGTTTAATGAGATGAAATGCCATCTCTAAAGATTACACAGTTAGTAGTGGCAGAACCCGGATGAGAACCCAGCTTGTCTAACTCTGGGCTTCCCACGCTACTATGTAGAATTGCTGCATCTACGGTAGTCATGAATAGGAGAGTTCAATTCACCTTTGTCCATGTATTGGGGTTAGAATTTTTGCAGTGCAACATGTATACTAGCCTCAATCCACATTCAGATTTCCAGCCATATTCTTTGAAAAGATAGGACTTTGCTTCTGAGATTCTCGTGTGACAGTGGCAGTAATGGCATTTATTTTCAATGCAGGTGAAAAGCCTCTTTTGGAATTCTGGATAGTATAAATAGTAAGTCATAGAATGGAATTCAGATAAATGAGAGCATTTCACTTACAGGGTAATAGTGGTCCAAATTGGGTCTGTCCTTGGTTGCCAGATGGTGGCAGTGGTCGAAATCTTGTCTTTTTCTTGGAAACCAGGGAACTGTAAGAAAGAGCAGTGAAGATATCTGCGTTAAGATACCTGATTCTGAATGGCAGTCTTGGAAGGAAATAATGCAGAAGCTTGTATGAGCAACAGACGTTGCCATCATCATCACAAAACACCATGTCCCTCTGTCCTAGTTTGGGTTCTAGCTTGAGAGCTGAAGTTAGAAAAGTAGGAAAGAGAAATGGAGAAGGAAAGGTGATAATTAAAGGGAGTGTTATTAAGCAGCTATTATTGTGGGCAACTGAGCTTAATCCCAATGAGGAAACTCTGGGAGCTAGTGTCCTGGTAGAAGACTGATGGGACGCTATTAATTTCCAGACACTTTGGTCTACCATAATGGCATGCAAAGTACCTTAGAATCCAGATAAACTTTCAGAAAGAGACATGCAGGGGGTGGCAGCTGGAAGTTATAGGTTGTGTTACTAACAGCAGCTAAAGCAATTTTGCTTTCAGAGGCAAGAGACAAGCAGAAGGTAGCACATATTGAATGCTTGGAATTAATTTAATTATCACAGCCACCATATAAACTGGGCAGTATTATTGTTGGCACTTTGTAGTTAACAGAAAGTGAACAGGGGCATCTGGGTGGCTTGGTTGGTTAAGGGTCCAACTTTTGATCTCAGCTTAGGTCATGATTCACAGTTCATGGGTTCAAGACCCTCACTGGGCTCTGCACTGACAGTGCAGAGCCTGCTTGGGATTCTCTCTCACCCTGCACCCCCCTCCACTCATACTTGCATGCTCTTGCACATCTACACCTGTGTGTTTATGTCTTTCAAAATAAATAAATAAACCTTTAAAACAAACACACAAAAAGTAAATGAAGGTAACATAATTGTTTATGTTCAAATATCTGAGAAATGATTAAGTCAGGAATTGAATCCAGGGAGTCTGACTCTTAAAACTCATCGCTGTCTTCCATATAAGTGGGCAGACTGTAGCTACAAGCTCCTAAGGGTAGTCTCAATTCTCCAGGTCCAGCTTTCTTGCGCATAGGAGGTTTTTGTTTGTTTTTGTCCAGAAAAGATCCAAGTTGCTTCTAACAGGTTTCTATTGCCCCTTGATTTACATGTTCTAGGCAGAATTAGTGATAATAACTGGTGATATTTTACACTCTTCTAAGTTTTTTTATGGGTTTATCTTAGTTAATGCTCTTACCAAACCTATGAAGTAGGTACTATTATATCCCCACATTAAGGATAAGGGAGCAGAAGCACAAGGTGGTAAAGACCTTGCATGAGGCCATTTATTCAGCGAATGGGAAAACCATGGTTTCAACTTCAGTTCCCTTGCTTGAACACTATGTTGCACTGTCTCCTTCATCAGAAAGTTTTAAAAGAACAAAGTTTTGAGTAGATGGCGGTGCTTGGCAACCTTTAAAAGTAAACAAGGTTAGTGAACATAACAAATTTAGGGAAATAGCAGAACAGCCCTAGTCAGTTTTGATTTACAAAGTCTGACTGGGAAAATATGAAATGCCTCTTTCTTCTAGATAAACATCTGCATCTCCAAACTCTTGTTTTAAGATATCAATAACCAGGCTAATACTGGACTTCGAAATGTTATATTTCTATAAATCTCCAGCTGGGCTGAGGCACCGTTGGCCTTGGGAGCAGATCTGGATTCTAGATGCTGGATCTTTGTTTCAAAGGACTAAAAGGCACCTGGGGGCTCAGTCAGTTAAGCATTTGACTTTGGCTCAGGTCACGATCTCATGGTTCACGAGTTTGAGCACCGGGTTGGGCTCTGTGCTGGCAGCTCAGAGCCTGGATCCTGCTTCACGTTCTGTGTCTCCCTCTCTCTCTGCCCTTCCCCCAGTCATGTTCTGTCTCTCCCTGTGTCTCAAAAATAAATTAATTTTTTTTAATTTTAAAAAAGGACTAAAAGGGAAAGACAGATCTGAAATTGACACCTCCATGTACTTGCTTATTTCTGATTTCAGTAGTATTTGTTTGTAACAAAATATTCAAACAAAGAAAAAAACAATGGAAAACAATGCATAAATTATATTTAATCACATCATTTTTCTTCTCTTTAAAACATATGTAAGGTAAAGAATGAGAGTAATCTCCAACCCCCATTCCAGCCCTAGTACCTTGCTGGTACTCACCAGTCTTTTATCTTTCTTCTGTGACTGTAGAAATACAGCTATGGCCATACATATACACCGTTGACAGCATTTTTTACAAAAATAAAAATGTGATCATGATTTTTTCATTTAACAATACCCCCTAGGCTTCCTTGATACTCAGTATTTACAGATTTACCTCATTTTGATTTTAGATCCTACACAATATTTCATTTTATGGATTACAATTTATCTGAACAATTTCTTACTGATGGACATTTGACTTGTTTCAAAATACAAAAAGTGCTGCAAAGACCATCTTGGTGTATCTTCTTCCACTACCCAACTGGTGTCTTTTTAGATCATTCAGCATGAAAGATGTTAGATGGTTGGGAATTTCCCCCTTTGAACTAACCAAGTAAAGTCTAACTGAGTATTTAGTTTTCTGAGTCCCAGAATCTCTTTCAGTAACACTTCCTGCTTCTGATTCTAGTTTAATTCCTATGACCAGTAACAATGATTTAGATGATAAATTCTTAAAGGCAATAGTGTGTCTGCATTCCCATTCCAGTATCCAACCAAGAAGAAAACCTAGTAGGCACCTTCTCTCTTCCTTCCTCCGTCTTCTGTCCTTCATCTCCCACCTCCACCTAGGCATAGGCTTCCATCCTGACCATTGTCTCCAGGTCCAGCCCTAAGTCTTTTTGGATTCACAGAGACCAGAGCCTTGAAAGTTATTGCTCCATTGAGTTGAAATATGCTTTCCATGCCTCCTCCCCACCCCCACTTTGTCACCACAAAAGGTCCGGCTGCTTGAACAAAGGCTGTATCTGTGAAATGTTTCTCCAGTCTTGGAGAAAGAGGAAGACATTTTTCCCTTGCACTCTGCCTCTACATTTATAACTTCAAGTAGAAATTATAATTTATTTATTATAAGTTATTTATTAACTTCAGCAGAATAATCTCACATTCTCTCCCCACTTTTCAACAGAAGGCAAGAACCCCCAGGCCTCCCTCAATCCCAGCCTGGCCTTGGTCACCAACCTTCCTCTCAGTTCTTTCCACAGGACCTGGAGATTTCTAGATCTGGAAAGAAGGGAGGTGGGGAGTGTGGAGACCACCCAGTGGTTGGTGAATCTGGGACACTGGAAAGGGAGACTGTGAGTGAGAGCATTACACATCTAGCCAATCCCTCCCCCGAAAGAGCCAGGTTAGGAAGGACTGGAGTCTGGGGGTGGAGGGGAAAGCAGAGGGTGACTGAGTTTATCGCACTGGGAAATCTCAGCTCCGCTGTGCAAAGAGGCTTCTGAGACATCTCTCTCCTCATTCCCTCAACTTGGAAGCGAAAAAGGACCTAAAGCAAAGCAGTACCTCCATGACTCCATGACTTGGCCTGGCTTGGACAAGCCAGCCTCCCTCCGGGAGAAAAAGCAAAGTCACCTCCTCCCTGTCCTCTCCCGGGGCCCGCAGCCGCCTTCTCCCCGCAGTCGTCTTCCTGGGTGCTGCCTCTCGGGAGATGAGGCTGAGCTCCCAGAAAGCTGCGGACCTCGGTCTCCAAGCGGCGCCTCTTTCTTTGTTCTCGGGTTTTGGCCCTTTGTGGGTCCCTACCTCAAGAACGAATCCCGGGGTGCTAGAAGACACCCACGGATGGTTGTGGAGGGAGCAGAGGTAGAGGAGGCCGATTGGGGCAGCCGCACTTCCTGTTGTCCCGGGTGAAACTGGAGACTGCCTTCCACCCGAGAGGCAGAGATCGCGGGGCGGGAGCTGTCCGTGGTCCTGGCCTACGTCAACACGTCGATATTTAAGGCCAAGAGCAGCCCGCCCATCATACAATACAGAGGTTGATGGAGTCCTGGGCAGTGAAGCTGAAATTGGTTTTAATGAACCCCCACGCATGCAAGGTCTGAGAGTCGCGCTTCCGCACCCTCCGGAGGGTATGTCATTGTCTGGGCAAATCTGAAAGTTTCTTTTCACGTTTCCCTTCAGTGCCAGCTCTTTTGGATTTAAAGACTTTCATTCTTTTGATGCCTCCCATTCTCTCACCCTCCCCCTTCCCGGAATCTATTCCTCCTCAAGCTCCCTCCCCTGCCCCACATCTGGATCTAGGTGGAAAAGCAAGAAGTCAAGGCTGCGTAGCCACGTGCTCATTTCATCTTCACTCCCGATCCCCAAGGCATCAAGCTGATCCTGATCACGTCAGGGCAGACCGAGGCTGGGACTGGCTTTAAACCCACTAGTCTGGCCTGGATGTGGAGGGGATGGGACTTTTTAATGGCGTCAAATAGAAACCGGATCTTTGGAAGGTTGAGGTTTTAACCTCCTTAAATGGATTGTGTGCTTGCAGTTTCATCTGAGCCGATTCTGAACTAGGACTGAAAGATGGAGGTTGCCCCCTTTTTGGTTCAGAGAGCTCCGGGGGAGAGAAGGAAAAAGAAGGTTGAAGGATGAGGTGGTGCAGAGTTGGAAATATAGATCTGCTAAATCAGCTCCGTGTAGTGGGGTCACAGAGGAGCTGCTGGGTCCCCCTCACAGTAAGCATTTCAATGCTCCTGGTCCGGCGCTGAGCAGGAAATAGACAAACGAGTACTTGTTGAATTAATCCAAAAAATGTGATAAATTGCTATTTTAATCACTATAGTTGCTTCTCTCTCCCTTCAGTCAAACCATAGAGCTGATGGCGGGTTTCTGGTGATATTTCTACCCTCTTGTAATGAATTGGAATGGAGCAATACTCTTAGAGGAACAGAATTCCTGCTTATCACACCCGCTTATTTGGAGGACTAATTTGTCCTACCCCATTTTGTAAGAATCTTTATTTACACTTTGCCTCATATATTGTTTTTTTATAGGCCCAGCTCTGCAGCAAAGTGCTCAGAGGTGGAAATGGCTTGACCACAGTTCCAATGACTTTAATTTTTAAAGTTAGTATTCACTTCCTGCCTCTGAAAAGACAATATACCTTCCCAAATCTCATTTCCTAAGGCAACCTTAAAATTAGGCAGTGAAGTGAAGCCATGTTTTCATATATTTGTTCCTCAGTAAAACAACATGTTTGGAGAATGACCGGTTTTTAAATCAATCTTGTTTATGTTAACTATTTCATAAAATGAGCACACATGGTATTTTCAGCTGAAATGTAGTGTCCTTAGCCACAGAGCAAATGCTGGCTTTCTGGATATTATGATTTAAAACTGTACTGGTAACGTTAGAGCTTTGGAAGAAGGGAAATGTCTAATGGTGTGCTAACATCATAAATGAACGTGTAAGGTGGAGTTCTATTGCCGTTAGCTTCAAACAGGAAATTTCCATTTCAATCTCCAAAGTTGTCTTTTTCAAGATACAATTTTAGCTTCAAGTTGATGCAAATTTCCTTATTTTGTTGCTCACAGCATTAACATTATATGTACATCTAGATTTGGACTTTGTTGAAAGGTTTAAATTCTTCTTTGGTCAAACTCTTTTTTCAAATGGAAGACAGACTCTTTATGTAGGACATTCCAACAACTGTCTTTTTTTTTCTTTGAAAGAAGCGCCATCTGAGATCATGTTGCTGGACCAAGATGACCAAAAAATAATAATAATAACCAATTCTTATAGGAATTCATTTGTGCTTTGTAACAGACTAATAAACATTTAAAATTGCTAGATGCAGCTGAAAGTATTTGAGAGGCTCCTACTTGGTCTTTGTAACAATCTTGTGAGGTAGGCATGGGTCTTCCCCATATTACAGAAGAGGAGATTGAGGTTCAGGGAGAGTAAGAGTCTTTCCAACTAGGTTCAGCTTAATGGAAAAACTGACATTTGAATCAGGATCTCCAGAGCCGTGCTACTGAAACATGTTACATGGTCCCATTTCAAGCAGTACCATGTGGGAGTGCATCACTAAAAAAAAAAAAAAAAAGTAGCTGGGTTTCCTCTGTATAAAGTGCAAAAAACTGGTCATTACCACAAAGGGAATAAATATCGCACTTATCTATTCTGTCTTTCCATTACTCAACCAAAATTTATTCAAAGTCTGCAGTGAGCAGAGAAAGTCATCAGAATCGTGTTTCCTGGTCTGGGTACTAACTTCTTCACGGCCTTACCCCTTTCTGACTTCTGTTCTATAAAAGGATAGGCTTTGGGGTTTTAACACTCACTCCCTTCTGTGCTCACAGCACCTTGCTGGTCATGAGTCCTGTCCACGGTGCTCTGCTCTCAAAGGCTCACATAGCCTTATCCTCCCATTGCTCTCCAGCCTCAGCACCCTCTCTTATGAGGAGGCACTTCAAGTCATAAAACCACAATTTTTTAGTCCCAGACTTCCCTCCACTGTAGGAAACTTTTTTTTTCCTAAGAGAAACTCAGCAGGGAGCCTCTTATATCTCTGGCTTTCCCAAGGACATCCAGGGAATTGAAAGTTTGGGGAAGATTCTGTTTTCTCCTTCGCTACTCCCAAATCTGACTTTTTATTAGGCCAGGGAAACAGAGCTCTTCAGGCACCACAGCTTCAGGGCTGGTGGTGGAGAGGTGTATTAGGACCCTGGAGGAGCTTAAAAGCCTTCATGATCCAACAGTTACCCTTTGCAAGTAATGCTGGTGTTCCAGGTGGATTCTCTAGTTCTGGGTGATGCCAATCGCTGAAGATCCTCCAAAGAATGGCTTTAAAATGCAATCAATATTCCCTAACAGGGTGAGTAGAGGCTTATGGGAGAAGAATCCTCAACTCATTCCCAAATCATCTTATGGCCTCTTAGAGGTCAAAGGGATGAAGTGTGTGTGTGTGTGTGTGTGTGTGTGTGTGTGTGTGTAGCTGGATGAGTGACTTCTCCAAGAAACCCACATTTTTGAAAGGACAGACATAAGGGGAAAACTCAAAGACACACACAAAGATGCATTCCTAATCTCTCTTTTCTAAGTCCAAAGACCACTCTCCCTTGACCACTCACAAGGAATAGTAGAAATCAGCCCTTTGCCACACAAGCCTCTATTTGCAGAGTTATTGCAGAGAAGGACAGGATGCAGCTGACATTTCTTTGAGAACCTTTAGGAATAAAGACATCTCAGAGAAGACTAAGTGTATTTCTTCTTAAGTAAATATTCCTTAATTTACTTCTGGGAAGAGTACATCATAAACGACCAAAGTATGCACCAATTTTTGTAACTTAAGTAAGGGATGCTGATACGCTTACTGTCTTTTGGCATCACCTGTGTCCAAAGGATGATCTGAGAAAAAAATAAAGGCCGCAGTTCAAGCTCTCATCATTTATTTTTTGTCCATTTGGGCAAACTGGAAAATAAGCAGGTGCTGTGCTTCCTGCAGTAACATCTTCTACTTAGAGACTTAAGAAGTCTGTCCATATCTCAGGGAGGTACATCTTCTTGTCTTTTTTCCCCCATTAATGTTCTGTTATTTAGAGATCATTGTCACAAAAGAAACAATATGCAAGAAACATACAAAAGAAGTACTGTTGAAGGGCAACCCTAAACAACTATGGATTATACTATAGAGAAGAGTCGTGTATATACACTGGAGGGCCAGATGCAATCTTCTCTGTAATTGCTATCACTCTGAGCTTATTCTTCAAACTTACTATATATGAGAAGGTAAGCCATACCTTGGAACTAGCAGAACTTAAAGTAAGAATATAAATGAAAAAATTCACAGCACAGAAACTGTTAGCGCCAATACTAGCACATATCAAATCTACTACTGTTTATAGTTTTTGAAACTGCACGGGAAAGCTATTAAAAGCAGGGATCTTGTGTGGGGGCAGGGAGGTGGGTACACACGCCCCTGGAAAGAAGAGGCTTTGATCACTTTTTTTCTCTTTCCTTTCAGAGTCTATGTTTATAGCCGTTCCTATTTTGTCTCCTCGGTAATTGTTTGCAGTTGTTAGGTAAGCCATTCATTGCTTTCTGACCATTCTGTGGATAACTGAGGCATTTCATTGATGCAATTTTGCTTCCTTTATTAATTAACAAACATTCATTAAGCACTTTCATATGTCAGTTATTATTGAAGCCGTATAAATATAAACTACTTAGCCATAATCTAGTCTAAAGGGCTAATACATATTTTTTAAGGTAATTTCATAACTTAGATTAAGATGCAACATTTTCAACAGCATTTTAAGAGGAAAATTGCAAATTTAGTTGTTCCTAAAATTTTTCTTGAAAAATAGCTTATTTGTGACAATCTTCACTACACTCCCTGTGATTCAACTTGCTCAGAATTTTTTTAAAGATTATTAATCACCTACTATGTACTATATGCTAAGGCTTTTAGAGGTGAGGAGAGGCAAGGTTCACGTTTTTATGAAGTTGATATTTTCATGATAGATTCTTAGATATACAGTTAAACTATATAACTTAGGAACCTATAATTGAAATCTAGATTCATCCTTTTAGAAATTTATTGAACACTAATACTAAAAATTGGTAATGTTCTTACATGTATTTCTCTTTTTTGGATACAACAGAATAGCTATTTATTTGCTATTGTTTTTTTAAAAAAAGGTCATTTCTTAAATATTAGGCAGATAATAATACTAACCCATGAAAATATGTTGAATCCATTGCTGTAGGTTGGGCTTTTATATCCAGATAAAAAGAGCTAAATGCTGAGTAACACATTACTAAAAATTTAAAGATTATCTTCTATTCGGTATGTAATTTTTTCCTGCAACATTGCAACCCACACCTACGATTTCACTTCAAATGCACAAAATTATTTTCAGTAAGACTAAAAATCACTATAAAATAAAATATCCAGTCTAAAATACTATAAAACATATAGTTCCCAAATCAAGAGATTCTTTGATTTACATTCAACGTAAGAAACATTTATCAAAATAGTCCCTTTGCAGAGTATTAGGGGTCCAGAGAAACAGAAAAAAAGAACGTTGCCACTTTTAGAATCCGTGTTTGTCAATGGGTTCTGCAGAGCCCTGAGGAAGTAAATTCAGACATAAAAACCCAACTTCAAAACAATGAAATCTCAGACACAATCAGATTGAATTGCTCTTTCCACCCAGCTAGCGTACTTGGGCTGGTATTATTACACGCTTTTGGTGGATCAGGGACATCTGTTTAAAGACACGTGACAGCATTTGAATTGTATTTCTAGGCTGGAAGAAACCTTGATTCCTCCAGCTAAAGTCCTTCATTGTTCAAGTAAAACTGAGATCCAAAGTGATTTATACAAGGTGACATAACTGACAAGTGACAGAACTGAACGCCAGAAGTCAAGTTTTCTCAAATTTAATGTACCCAATAGATTTGGCTAGGCATAAAAAATATCACCTGGAATACTTAAAAAGGCAGGTCTCAGTGCCCCATACCCAGAGATTCTAGTTGGATAGAGCTGGGATGTGCCCAGGATTTATCATTGATGATGATACAGTTGGCCTGAGAATCACATATGAAGAAATATTATGCAAGTCCTTTAAGACTGAACTATTTCCAGAATGAAGTGTTAAAGTGGTCAAGAATTTCAAAGCAAAGCTTCAGAGACACTGTTATTTTCCCCACTGTTTCTCGGATATTCATGTGTTTGTGAAAAATGCACAGGCAACAAAGGTCAAGATCTGTTGACTATCCAGACATAACATAAATTATCACAATGAACTCCTGTATTGGGTTGGGAATCTGAGACTGATCATTTTTTTCATGTCACAAGATTATCCAGTTAATTTTTTTCTAAGAGAATGGAGAGGAATATTTCATTCCAGGAATGAATTTGGAACTGCAAAATTTTATAACCACTAGACTTTTTTAACACAACTAAAATTCTCATTTTTTTTGTTGGCGATTTGCTATTTAATAATTATTCCTTTATTCTTTCAATGAATATTTACTGAATATCTACCAGCCAGGCCTTCAGTTAACGTCTGTTACAGCACACATGTCTGCAAAATATCTCCCAAAACAGACTTGACAATTAACTGAAAGATGACATTGAAAGTTGTGGGAATCAGGTGAGAACTTATATTACTTTCCACAGCATACGTACAATTACAATAAGATATAAGAAATGCTTTGATATTATGCTGTGAACTTCAATCTCTATAATTATTTTAATGGGCTCTTGAATTAAAGGAAATCTACATGAGTAAAACACAATAATAATTAGAATCATAGTTCACTGAAATAGAAAATTACTTTTGTAGGTTAAGATTTATATTAAATCAACAAATTCAATTCTAATGACAGGCTTGTGTTTTACATTGAGTGATATATAGAAGCTTGAATAAACCAGGTCCCAAATTTTAATTAACCATGAAATGTGACATACTATTAATTTTAACTGAATCGAGAATATGGGATTACCATCTTTAAATCAAAAAGGACCCCAAAAGATTATGCTTTGGGGTGTGTATTAACATACTGTCATTTCAGCTTATTTTTATTTATTTGTTTATGCTCCATCTAGTTCCAAAACAGGATTTAAGGCTTTAAATTCAAATTAAGGTTTGCTTTTCAGACTTTATCAGATGAAATGAAAGTAGCTGGATTTCCATCAACAGATTCGCAGTTGACAGGTTTTGTCCATGGCTTCACTTTATTTTCTGGAGGGCACTACAAAGGATTCCAACTTCACCTACAAATTAAAGAAAAAAAAAAGGTCACTCATATCATAAGAAAATACCCTTTAAATTTCTGCAATATGTAACACACTAGAGGATGTGTGGGATGTATGGATATCCTGGACACCACCCCAACCTTCAAAGAGCTTACAGATTAGTTCTGGTGAAAGCATTTAGGCAGTTATAGCATGGGAACTTACAAGTTTTAATGTAATTAGCTTCACCTTTCCATGGAAAGAGTTAGTTTTCTCTCTTTTTCTTTTATAGGGACATCTATACATCCTTACTAGGACCTAAGCCATGAAACCTAAATGTGTGTTTCACACAAACCTCCTGTGTCAGCATCCCCTCGGGCCTTATTACAAATACAAACTTCTGAGCCTTACCACAAATTTAGCAAATTTAGTTTGGGGCTATGACTCAGGAATATTCATCTTTAACCAGCTCTCCAATGATTCTGATGCACACTAGGTTTGAGAATGCCTGGTTTAAGCAGATAACTCAGCCTAGATTGCTAAACCATTAGACTATGATGGAGTCCACTCCCATTCATGTCATGTTCTCACACGCCAAGGGGCCACAGGAACATAGACACTTCTAAGAAGTGGAAGGGATCTTGGAGATGGACAACCTTGCTCTCTCCTAGGTCCTGAGGAAACAGAAGTACAGAGAGGTGATGGAGTCTTACAGAAAGTCACATTGCTCTAAGGACCCTTCAATTCCTAAATCTGTTATTCTGTGATTTAAAAAATTCTCTTAAAAACAATAACCATTGGAGTTGCTCCTGCCTTTTCAGAGTGAATAAGAGAGACAAAAAAAAGCTACACACTGACTGCTCTGTCTTACACCCCAGCCTCTGGAGCACTTGGCTTGTCTTTTTGGTGAACAGATCTATTACAGCTGAGTGTCCAAAACGAAGTCTAAGGGGCAGGGGTGGTGAATCAGCCTTGAACTTTTTCAAAATGTCTGGTCACAGGTGGCCATACCTACTGGGGAATGACTACAATGGCCAGGGACAGTTCTACTACTGGATTGGCCTCAAGAAACATCAGTGGGCTATTAGAGGGATACTTCAGGCCTATCTGCCTTTTTGGCCTTTGTTAGCATTACCAGAAGGTAGGAATCTCCACCTGGCCTAGAGTTCCTCCATTTCGGCTACCCACTCCTTCAGTGGTTTCATCCATCCATTTAATAACTCTTGAGGATCTAATATACTTGTTTAGGACTAGGGCTAAGCCCTGCCAGGGATTTGACTGTGAACCCAACCTGGCCCTCTGCTCAGGTCTTGCTGGGGAGTCAGACAAGTAAACAATTACAAAACGATATAGTGATACATGCTCTGAGAGAGGGATCTCTGTGAATGCCAAGACATAGAAGGACACCCAGATTAGTCTTCCTACAAGAAGAGATGTCTATGAAAGACTTAAAAGATGAGATGGAGTGGGACCTCTATATGAGAATGGGAATGAGAATATTTTAAACATAAAGAACGGCATGAGCAAAGGCCAGAAGCCAGGGGGGAATGTGGGAACTAAACTCTGGTCAATGTTGCTGGAGGGGAGTTTGAAGCACTGGAGAGAGAATCCAGTGAAGAACAATGCAACCCTGTGACATTTTGATGAGCAACTGTTATAATATCGTCATTGTCCTGGAAGAGTAGAGGGCCCATGGATGAGCTACTAGATGGCCGATAAAATAGTGGAGACTCTGTCTTGTAGGGGCTGAAATTCCAGGCACAACAAAACGCATCAGATGCTTAAAGGAATGTATTCTCTAAGGAATAAAGGAAACAAAGTGGAGAGGCAAAGGAGGAAGAGGAACATGGCAGTGACAAACCAGCACGGAAAGCTGGTATGATGTTAGGAGGTAGGGTAGAATCTAGGAAAGTCAAAGAAGAAAAGACACTCAAGGTAACTCTGGCCTTTTTGCCAAGTTTTCCTCATTCAACAAACAAATGGCTTACCTGGAGATACCTTTCTCCCTAATTCAATATTTAATAAATTTCTTATTGTTCCTTTGGTGAAGGTAAGAAAACCCAACTCTCTATTTCTAGTAAATAGAGTAGCCTCTTGAGGTATAAGTTACTTACTGTTGATGGAGTCAGCCAAAATCTTAAGTTGCTGGGTATTGTCCAAGACCTCAATCCTTTGGGTGTATGGATCATAACGAACTGAGAAGGGCCGTGGGATTGTAGCAGCAAAGTTCCTGAAACCAAATCCACAGGGCTCAGTGAAGGGTACCATTTGGGAGAAAATCATTCTAAAAGATTTCTCAGTGGCATTTCACTTAAATCTTACTAGAACAGGGGCTTTGGAAACCAGACTGAGAAGTGAAATGGAGTTTTAGTGAGATCCCGTTGGGCAGCCTTTGTGTGCTGCATATGTGTCGAGGTGTATATACAAACACACAGAAGCATATATTTATTTAGTTACCTACCTCCAAAAAAGACAGAGGTAGTTTATGGTAAAAGCACAGAATACATTAAGGCCAATATTCTTACCATTAAATAAAATCAAAAGAGTAAGTAAATCTAGCCAAAGAATGCTATAGAAAAAAATAAGCTCTGAGATGCTTGACAATCAATGCAGGAAGAGAAACACAGCTTTCAAGAATGGAAGAAAACATTAAGTTATTAATGAAATTTAACATGGATTGAGTGCCTCTTATGTACCAAGAACTATGTGTAATACCAGTTGTTCTACACTCTTTACAACTATCATTCCTAATTTAATCTCCACGAAAACCTTAGGAGGAAGGTACAATTACTATCCCTATTTTACTGATGAGAAAACTGAGGCTTGGGGAGGTTCAATGACTACCAAGGTCATACTGGCAATAAATTGTGCAGCTGAGAAGGGACCCAGGTAGTCTGACTTTGGCCTGTGCCCTTCTCTGCTTTGCCATCTTGATGCATTCATTACCCCTGGATCTGAGAAGAATGTACTAGGAGGGCCTTGTGAGGAATATCAAGCAATGTAATGAACAAGTTTGCCAAGTTTGGCAAGAGCCGTAGATTACAGTGGCTAGAAATCCAACTTCCAGAGCCAGGCTGCCTGGACTCAAATCCTGTCTCTGCTAATGACAGTCCTTGTGGGCTGCTCCTTGGTGTCCCCATTCCTCTATAGAACTGGAACAAGAGCAGTACTACCTGAGAGGCTCGTAGCAAATGCTGTTGTAAAACAGAGTAAGTGCTACATATGCATTAGCTGTTCTCTTTCATCAGCGACCCGGGACTCAAGAAGAACAAATGGTTAAGTATGTCTCTCCACCTGCATTTCTCTGAAAAGAGATTTCTCAGCCCTGCTGGTGACATGAAGCATATAGAGCATATCTGTGATGTGGCCTGCTCTGCACCTCTTCTCTCTTACATAGTTTATCTCCTCTCTGCTTTGGGAAACCTGCCTCTACACCACTAGAAATGCTTCAGTGAGGCAGTCCGTCTCAGGGCCATCCCTCCTCTAGCCGGGGAGTGGGCACATGACCTCACTCAGCATTGTTTCTTTCTGCCTAGAGCTTGACTCTTGAAAACGGTTGCCTCTGAAAATGGCTGAAGTTGATTTCTCTTACTGGGATGCTCTGAGGAAATCCCTTCCTTCTCTGAACCCTGTTCTTCAGCATTCCCTTTGACCCTGAGTCATCTCTCAGCAGAATAGAGTTTTTGTGGGTGTCTCCTCCGGGCTGAGGACACTGACAAAATGGGTGGGATTTCAAAGGCCCGAGAAACCCAGGTTCTGGCAAGCTCTTCCCTGCTGATCTGGAACTGATCACTTCCTGGGTTAGAAAGTCCCCGCCAGGAGGACCCATTTAAATGTGATCCTGGTTTGACAGAATGGTTATGAGTACTGGCTTTGAGCCCCACAGCCTGAGTCCAAACCCTAAGTCAGCCACTTACTAGCTGTATGACCCTGGATGAGTTACTAACCACTTCTGTGCTTCTAAACCCCACCTGCAAACTTTGTAGTTTTATTTGAAGATTAAATGAATTAATACATGAAAAGCATTTAGGACAGTGTTTGGTACACAATAGATGTTAGGCATCTAACCCCCTCCTCCTCCTCCTCCTCCTCCTCCTTATTATTATTATTATTATTATTATTACTCAGGTGGGGTAATGCACTAACCCACTGAAATCCATAACCCCAAAAGGGTCCCAGGAATGTCGGAGTGTAGCCTTTATGCGCTTGAGGAAGACTAGGCTCCCAATAAAGGGTGGAGACTTAAGAAATAACTAGAAAGGAGTAACTGAAAAAACTAGAAGTCCCTGGAGAGATAGGAGGAAGGGAGTCATCTTGGGCCAAACCATGTGGACCTGTGAGCCAGCATTTTACCATCCATCACCTAAGTTCAAGGCAGTGGAAACTGGCATGCCCAGCTTCATAGGATCCCAGAAACTTATGTATCTATGTCTATCATAGATACATACTAATCAGATAAAAAACAAGAGGTGGTAACAAACACTGAGTATCAGGATAGCCATTTCCAAGTAGACCTCTGCCCAGCCTGCGTCCTGCTGGGAGCAGAGTCTGGGAATCTGCGCAAGCAGCTTATAGACAGGGCTGTCAGCTCAGAAGGCTGCGAGTCTCAGTCTTGCTACCTTTCCATCACCATCAGCTTCTTGCTGAATTGCCTCTGAGATAGATGCTTTTGCCTACTACTTATTGCATGCTCACTATGTATCAGGCGCTGTTCTAGAGAGTGGGAAAAGAACAGGAAAACAGAAAGGACAAAAATTCCTATGTAAACGGAGCTTAAATCATTCAGCATATTGAATATTAGCAAATGGTAAGGAGAAAAACGAATTGCGGAAGGGTGTTAGGAGTGTGGGGGTGGGGCTGGGTAGGGATTAAAAATTTTTTTTCTTAATGTTTATTTATTTTTGAGAGAGAAAGAGAGCACAAGCAGGGGAGGGGCAGAGAGAGAGGGAGACACAGAATCCGAAGCAGGCTCCAGGCTATGAGCTGTTAGCACAGTGCCCAAAGTGGAGCTTGAACCCACAAACCATGAGATCATGACCTCGGCCAATCGTATGCTGAACCGACTGTGCCACCCAGGTGCCCCTCTCAGGCTTTCTTAATAAGTCACTGGGTCCAAGAATTGCCCGTGAAGGTCTTAGGTGAGAGCCCCACAGGGGTCTCCCTCTTTAAGGAAATCTGATGTTGCATAAATCAAGGCTTCTAGCCATGCCAATGTGTATCATAAAAGACTTTTGATTTTGCACATATGACAAAAGAATCTGCTTGGGAAGCAAACGTATCTGTCCCTCTCTCCCTTCCCATTTACATGAAGGAAGGATAGTGAAAAGAAAAGAACGTAGTCCAGTTTAAAATAAAAATTTTTAAGTGTATTTATTCATATTGAGAGAGAGAGAGTGGGGGTGGGGCAGAGAGAGAGGGAGACACAGAATCCAAAGCAGGCTCCGGGCTCTGAGCTGTCAGCACAGAACCTGACGCAGGGCTTGAACTCATGAACCATGAGATCATGACCTGAGTTCAAGTCAGGCGTTTAACTGAGCTATCCAGGAGGCCCTGGGTAGGGATTTTAAGTAAGTTGGTTAGAGGGGTGCCTGGGTGGCTCAGTCAGTTGAATGTCTGACTCTTGACTTTGGCTCAGGTCCCACAACCCTGGGATCAAGCCTGCTTAAGATTCTCTCTCTCTCTCTCTGCCCCTCTCCCCCACTTGCTCATGTTCTCTCTTAAACAAACAAACAAACAAACAAAGTAAATTGGTTAGAGAAAGACACACAGAAGGTTAAATGTGGGTGAAGATTTGAAGGAGTTGAGCAAGTGAATTACGCAGGAGTTGGGAGAATAAAGTGAACAAAGGACTTCCCCAGGTCCTTTGGAATGGATTTGTTTGGAATAATTTGTTGGGGGCCTTCTGTGGCTACTCTATCCACAGGAGAGTTCAGCACCTGGACTTGGTGGCTACCTTGAGGCCAGAAACCAGTGGCAGAGCTGTCTGTGGGGGTCGGCATGTCCAATTATCTGTGGAATGGGGTCCCACTAAGGAACCCCTCCCAAACAGAGAGCAGAAAGGGACAGAGGTGAGGAGACTCTGTCTGCTGCACACCGTGGCTGTAAGCACTGGAGTCCACCTTGTGGTCAACCACCCACAGATCAGTGGCACCAGACAAATCAGGAGGTCCTAAGAGCTGCTGCCCCACCTTAGTCACCACCTCACCTCACTTTCTCCTTGGCGTCATTAAAACTCTCAGCCACGTAATAGAGGGGCTGGAACTCTGTGACAGTGTACTCCTGGATGGCTGTCTTCTCCAGATCCAGGGGGAGGAGCTTCGGCTCGCCCGACAAGCAGTACTGCAGGCCCCGGAGGGAAAATTGTCACAGTTAAAGCAGGCTCGGTGCTTCTTGCTGCATCCTACAGGGTGTCTGTACACCTTCCGCCATCTCACCCTGATTCCTTCCACACCTCAGCCCGAATGCAGTAAACCGAATTATTTTGCATATACAAGATCCTCCCCTTCATAGCCCATCTAAAACTTATAGTCAAGGTAGTAAGGAGTAATTCACTCTAGCCATTTTCATGTGAGATGATCAAGAGAGGATATGAAAGTCAGCCATATTTTTTGGCGTGTGTTTGCATACATCTGTGTGCACAGTTCAGCCTTGGGACCGGGAGGCCCCTCTGTCCTGGAGACCTGCATACTTGCAGTTCAAGTTTACGTCTAACACCCAAGTCATGAACAAATCGTAACTGCTAAGGTACCAATCACTTGAGGCTACAAGAAGAGTGTCTTAATCCTGTATCCTGAAGAAGTCATGTATCCATAGGAGAATTGCAGAGAAGTGTTTGACATCCACCCAGGTCAGCACATAGCTGGAGAGTCTGAAATGCTACAGAACACTTCTCATCGCAGCTCCATTTGCAGAATTCCCCCAGTGGTCTCTTTGTCTTTGTCCTTTTTACAGCATTTGCTCTTCCTGCCTTGTATCAGACAGAGTGTATACACATTATATATATATTTGCCTTCTCTACTATATGCATTTATTTATTCCAAAATGATTTTTGGATGACTTCTGTGTGGCTGGCAGTGTACAAGATCAATAAAGATCCTGGACCTCCTAGTGTTTACATACCAGTGTGAACAAACCAGGTGTTAAGGTACCAATCACTTGAGGACTAACCCCTGGGTTGAATCTCAAAATGGATATAAATAGAGTCTTACCTGTAATTCACCAAAGGATGACAGGAGCCCAGCACCATATGCTTTTATGGAGTCTCCTTGTTTGCAGAGGCCAAACTCTACCGTAAACCAGTAAATCTAGAATGGAAAGTCAAGTTGAAAGCACACCCCATGGAAGGGAAAAGCAGCAAATGTCCCAGGGCTGAAGACAGGACTTCCCAGGTGGGTATTTGTGCAGGTCTATTCTCTGAATCTCATGACCTGGGGTCATTTCTCTGTGTTCTATGTCCCATCCTATCCAGTCACTGGCTGAATCAAGAGTTGGCTGAATGCAAGATGTGTTGGGAAGCAGTGAGGGACCACTGAGGAGGCCCCAAAGAAGATACTCCCAGTAGTAAGTCTATGTGACAGGAACTCTTCAGCCCCTTTTGCTTTCGTCTCTGGCATTAACTAGAGTGAGATGTCCCCTTTAGTTGGTCAGACTTGCCAGGCAATCCCATCAGTCTTGGGAGGTAGGAGATCGGTTGTGATAAAATCATTGAGAAAGCATCCCATTATCTGTGCTAAAACTTGCGGGGGTAGGGTTCTGACGTACTGCCAACCACCGCACAGGCATGTCTTAATTCATAAACTACTAAACTTATAGAGCTTAATGATCAATTTGCATTCATTAGTGTTCTAATATCCTTACAAAGCTTTGGTTTTCATCTTCCAGGCTGAGAAAATTATAAGAAATGTGGCTCAGAGGCTGGGGAGGGATGCACTCAAGTTGGAAAGAAGTCTGTAGGAAGAAAACCCCTGCTGTGCAGAGCTGCGGATTCTATGCTTCAATGGATGAGTGTTTTCACGTTCACTGGGGATGGAGAAGTGTTTGACAAGAGGAAAGCCCATCCCCACTTCCACCTGCGTCTAATAAAGGAAAGATCCTAATGCTGGCTCCAGCGCAAAGGCAGAAAGTAAATATTTCCTCTTCAAAGCCATGAATCCAGTTTATTTCCACCCCCACACACTTTATGCCCAAAGTGCTATCATTACAGCCTATTTGTGTTTAAGACACTTTGTTTAGAATTACATGTAAATATTTGCATGCAGCTGATTTCAAAATCAAACCACTAAGGAAAAATCAAAATGCGAAATTTCATTTGTGTTCATGTAAGTCAGCACGTTCTGACATTTCCCCCAATTTACCTGGCTTTCAGGGGAGGATCGAAGCTTGGAAGATCTGAGGGCTAGTCTACAGCACTCCCGCTATCCACCAGGGAGAGAGGGGACTTACCGTGGCCAGTTTCTCAATGTACTCATCAGGTGCACCCAGAGAGGCAAGGCCAATTTCCTGCAATTGTGGAGAAACAGAGTCACTGGCATGGCTGGGGTCTGCCTATCTTCAAACTTCACCCTCAGCTCCAACCTTGCCCTTGACCACAGGAAGGTGATGGCTGACCAGGTGCCTTCAAAAGGGCTCAGATAGACCCTGATTATTCTGTCAAGTCTTCCCTAGCCACACATCATACAATCACAGATCTCAAGAGCAGGGAAAACTTACGTCATCGCTTGGTCCTTTGTATTTACTTTTACAAATCAGAAAACTGAGGCACAGAGAAGGGAGGTCATCTACTCAAGTTCACATAGTAAGTTGCATCCAAAGCTTCATCCCTTGATTCCAGCTCAGTGATTATCCCCCCATAGCTCAGGTGGAACATTCATAGAATACAAGAGGAGTGTCTTAGTCATGTATCCTGAAGACACCACAGGAGAATGGCAGAGAAGTGTTTGATATCCACCCAGGTCAGCACATAGCTGGAGAGTCTGAAATGCTACAGAACACTTCTCATCGCAGCTCCATTTGCAGAATTCCCCCCGTGGTCTCTTTGTCTTTGTCCCTTTTACAGCATTTGCTCTGCCTGCCTTGTATCAGAGTGTAGATACATTATATTTATATAATATATATATAATTATGCATATATATAATTTTATAATACATAAAATATAATATATATAATTATGCATATATATAATTTTATAATACATAAAATATAATATATAATATATAATAATTACATATAAATATATAAAATAAATATATAATAATCATATATTTTATGTATAGTATATTATTATTATATACAGTGTAGATACAGATATATGTATACTTATATATACATTATATATATATAATTTTATAATATATAAAATATAATATATATTATTCCAGTTGATTTTTATTCTTCCCTGTGAGGAAGAAGGTTGGCAGGCAAAGCTTTGTATTTGTGGAGACTGAGGCACACAGATCACATGGCTGGTTAGTGGCAGGGTGGGGCGTGTGGGCGCATCATCCAGCTCTCTTATGATCCCAGCCCCCCAACCACGGTTTCGCCTCTCCGTGCCCTGAAAGAATTACCAGGAGTCTGGCACTCATCGAAAAGCTCACTACGGAGATACGTGAATCAAGGCCTAGTCTATGGCTTTGACTCTAATGGCAAGACATTTGGCACGTTATTTTTTTGCCAACTGTGAGCTGAGCTACTGGCATTAGATTCTTAGCAAATATTACTTTATCTAATTAAAGCATATACAAAAATGACTGCCTGATGAGGTAGGAAGCGACAAGTCCCTAAAGAGGAGGGGAAAGGTGCCAGGAGAACTTGGAAGAAGGTAAGGTTACTTCTATGTGAGGATGAGGCAGGATATCATGGACGAAAAGACTCTTCCACCGAACCTGGCAGGATGAGTGAGTTTAGCAAATTCAGCAGCACACACATAATGCAGAGGATGAGGGATTCATCAACCCCACGCCGTGGTCCGTGGAATGGGTAGTTAGCCATCTCCATGAGACCATATTCCCATCTCTAGTGGGATCACGGAACTGTGTCTGCTTTCCACCCTTGCAGAGGACACAAGCGCCCCTCCATATGTTCAATGTGAGCAATCCGGATCTCAATCCTGTAATTAAAAGGCCAAAAAGATTCACTCCTCACCTGGGAGAACTGGGCAAAGCTGCGATCTGAAAACAAGGGCACATGTCCCAGCAGCTCATGGCAGATGTCACTGAAAGACACAAGGCACAGAGCTTGGAAGCGAGGGAAGTTATAAGTCAAGTCAGATGCAGTCCTTCTACATGAGAGACGGGCAGGTAGAAAGGAGGTAAGCCCTTCAGGTTTATGACCTCACTCCCAAGCATTAGTGGTGTGCAAAGTTTGGGATCAGATAAGGCAAGGTACAAGAGAAAAGGAAGAAGGGGAAAAAAAAGTAAGGAACAAATCAGGGAACAGCCGCCAAGGGGTCTCAGGTATATCCTCAGTGGGGTGCAGAACAGAAGGGCCAATATCCCTACGGACCTCCTCCCATACACCTGAGGGAGCTGTGGGCCATAAACACTGCCCACCCCAAGTCTTCATCTTGGTATCGACACCGTGGGCAGAGGCAATGTGTTCAGTTATTCCCCATGAGAAATAAAAATTAAATTAAATTAGAGTGTGTTCTTTGCTTATTCTAGAGGGGGGCAACAGTCAGTCAGGGGAGAAAATGTACATTTATTTAACACTTTATGTGCCAGGCCCATAGAAATAGGTCTTTTCTGATTCGTAGTTATAAATTTTGTGGACAAGAAAAAAAAATATTTTGAGTGTCCTACTCTTTTTTTAATTTTTTAAATTCATTTTTGAGAGAGAGAGATACAGAGATGAGCAGGGGAGGGGCAGAGAGAGAGGGAGGCACAGAACCCGAAGCAGGCTCCAGGCTCCGAGCTGTCAGTACAGAGCCCGACACGGGACTCGAACCCACCAACTGTGAGCTCATGATCTGAGCCAAAGTCAAACGCTAAACCGACTGAACCACCCAGGCACCCCAGGTGTCCTACTTTTTATATAAATTGCATAAGTTCTATTTGATTTGATTCAGAAGATGGCTAAATGCCAAAGTAAGGTCATTCTCTACCTCCAGACAAACACGTCTAGACATAGAAGGATCAGAATCATCTAGATGTGTGTTCAGGAGGTTGTGAGATCACTTGGCCACCACTTGTTCCTGTCCACATTTGGAACTTCATAGCTCTGACTCCTACAATCCCTTTGGAGCTTGAGCATGACCTCTTATTCCCACAGCTAGAGGAGATCTGAATATGTGGTTCACAAGATGCCCAAATCTCCAATCAGTAAGGTATCTGGACGGAATCCCCAGAAGAGATGAATCTCTCTCTCTTTGTGTTACCACCGAACAATCCAGAAAACTTGTCCTGCGGATCAGCCCATGATGAACCCAAACCTCATTCCTGAAGCATGGACCAATGAATGGCACTCACGGTGGTTGGATACTGGTAGCAGGAGGAGAATACTCACGGTTCAGGTGTGTACATGGGCTTGGACCCATGTCTGATGTATTGAGTGCAGTGGAAGACTCGGAAGGCCAGGCCGCCCAAAAAATCCCGAGAGGAAAGCAGGCCAGCCACAGGTCGGAGGCGGAATCCAGTGCAAGCTGGGAAGCAAAAGAGAAAGAAAACTCAATGCCCATCACAGCAGAGGCAGAGGAGTCTGAAAACCTTTAGGTAGGGAAGCAGCAGAGCCAACTGTCTAGGAGAATGGGTGCTGATGCCAGGTAGACTTGGCTTCACCTCTCTGCCCCTACACTTTGTAGCTGGGTGATTTGGGTCAAGTAACTTCATTTCTCCAAGTTTCATTTCCTCATCTGTAAAATGTAGACAGAGACTTACTAGATTTATTCCAATAATCAAATAAGCTAATAAATATAAAGTCCTTAGCACAGAGTCTAGCACATCGGAGACATTTAATAAATTTGCTTTCGTTATCGTTTATTAGGATGAACACTTACTCCTTATTCTCATGTCTCTAGAGTTGGAAGGGAATTTTCACTCCACTTCCAGAAGGGAAAAGGGTGAAAGGATTACTTCCAGCTTCTGTACTGCCCTTCACACAGTACACCCCCAAAAGAGCAAGGACTTCTCTGATTGGAGCACTTGGGAAGAGAAAACGAATTTTCTCAGTGTGACCTCTTTGGCCCTTTCTCACCTATCTGCTCACAGTCTGCTGTGACCATGGTCTGCTCTTGGCCATGCAATGGAATATACACTTCACCAGTGAATTGGAAGACACGTTTACATAATTCAGAGGTGAAATAAGAAGTCCATTTTGTTTGTACATCCATACCACATTCTCCAAGTAGCTTTTATCAGTAAGAAAGTTGACATTTTGATTCTTTCTCTGGTTCCGATTATCTGTCTCCAATTTGTTTGTTTGTCTCTCAACAAACTTGGAAGAAGAATAATAATCAGTGATGATGGTGATGATGATGATGATGGTGGCAGCTAGCACTATATGCTACCCACCATATGTCAGGCACTGTTCTAAGCATTTTATATATACTAACTAATCCTACTAATAACCTTATGAGATAGATACTTGTATTATTCCCACTTTACAGATGGGAAAGCTGAGACACAGAGAAGTTTAATTTCTTGTCCAAGGTTACAACTACAATCAGTCTGGGTCCAAAGTATGTTCTCTTAATGACTTCCCTATAACTCCCCAGCTGCTAGTATTACCATTTTATTATCTCACTATCGACCATGGCGAAATGGATATTTAGCCAGAACGTGTCTTTAGGACCTATTTGTTCCTCTGCCTATGTTCCTTGGAACTGGAGGCTGAAATGCACTCTGCTTGGCCTCTCATTTCCCTCTTTATCTGATAAGTAGAGACCCTCTAAATAGAAGGGACCCAAAATGGCATCTAGATCCTCCCCAGTCTATCCCAGCTACCACTTCCCTCCCTGCCACCTAATTCCCCTGGCTCCTTGTCCCAGCGTTGACCATACCATCTCCACGTAGCTCAGAGCCATAGAAACGTCTTCATTTCTGTAAACCTGTGGTCTGTCTTCCTACTTTCTCATGCTATCTGGCACATACCAGGTGTTTAATATGTGTTAGCTGGTGGTTTTATTTTGGTTTTGCCAGATTAATGCCTCCTGGCAGAAAGGAAAACACTTATCTCACTTGAAAATGATGTGCAGAGGCCAGTCATCCCAGTCATGTATTCTCCCCCAGCCACAGAGTTACTCAGATTCTAATTCAGCCCCTACTCACTGAGCACCCCTGTATATGTAGCACAACACTTGGTGTTTTCGCTTGCAAAGTCTTACTTCATTCCCACAATTTCCCTATGAGACAGTCTCCATTTGACAGATGAGTAAACCAAGGCAGATTGACCCAACTAGACGGGGTCAAAGCAAGATTCATACTAGTCAGATGCATGGACTGAGAGCTCGGGGCTCTTGGTACTGCCACAAAGAACATATTTCATACAACAAGCACACTGCAGTGCACCTACAACACAGGGGGACCTGTGAGGAGAACCCTGCCTGGGCACCTGGGACTTTGAGAATGGGGAAAAATGCTTGTCAGAGACAGGGATGTGGCAAAGCCCGCACGCGATGCCTTGTCTCGGACGAGAGCGGACTAACAGCGGGAGCTGGTGGTGAGGCAGCGCACAGCGGCGAGACTTGTTTTTCCAACAATCAACCCACACGCATCGCCAGGAATACCCTGATACTAGCCGTGATTTACTTTCTTCCCTTTCCCTTCCCTCCCGCTCCCCCCTTTTGTCCCTGAGGTAGACTTACACTGCAGAAATTGAGAAACCTCTTCCAGCTGGGGAATGTTATCTTCACGGAAGCCACAGTACTTTTCCAGAAGCGGAAAGATGTGGTTGTGCTCGTAGCAAGCATGGGTTTTATACAAGGACTTCAGGGTCCTGAACACGGTCCCCCAGGTTTTCTTTTCTTCCTCTGTGTATTCCACTTTAGGGATGGGCTGCCCACTAGAATACAGGCATGAAATATTTGTCTCCAGAAGCACAGGGGTAAAGCAGAGGAAGAAGGGGCATCGGCAGCAGGAGGGAGGTCCAGAGTCTGTGAACTGCCACAGACTACAGGGGGTTTCATAAGTTAGTTGAAAGAGGAAAGTTCCCCTTCTTCATACAAGAAACATTCATGCAATTTGGTTAAGCCATGATACAAGCTCTCAACTCACCAACCACACCAAAGATTTGCTCCCACTTTGGAAAGTCACTTGGCTTTCTGCTCTCCTATCTCTCCAACTGCTTACCCAGGGTGGAAATTCACTTAACTGCAGAGGCCCAGCAGGTAACGTAAATGGGTACAGTAGTGGGTATGGACGGTAAGAGGGTGGGAGCCGAGACAACTGAAGGCTGCACCCTCTTTCTAAACAAAGGCATCCAAGTTCGAGTAAAGCAATATCGTGTTTTGCATTATGTCAATTAAAACAATTATATCTGTGGTCTAAAGTGGATTTAATATATAGATTATGAGTCTGAGACCCTTGTTTAGTGGGAATGCACTTGCTAGATTTGAAATTTCTTTTTTCTTAATTTTCTTGATGTTTTTATTTATTTTTGAGAGAGACAGAGAGAGAGAGAGAGAGAGAGAGAGAAAGAGAATCTGAAGCAGGCTCCAGGCTCTGAGCTGTCAGCACAGAGCCCAATGTGGGGCTCAAACTCATGAACCGTGAGATCATGACCTGAGCTAAAGTCAGATGTTTAACCAACTGAGCCACCCAGGTGCCCCTAGATTTGATATTTCTGACCTTAGGTATTTAAATCCATGCCAGGTTTAAGATCTACTTTTGTTGCATCTTCCGTTCTAACATAACGGAGCTACAGGGAGCTGGTTAAAATACATATGTTGGACCCTGTCCCATAGACCCTGAATCTGTGGGTGAGGGGAAAGCCCAGGCATCTGGATTGCAAGAAGCTTCCAGGAGACACACTATAGTTTGAGAGTCGGTAGTTCAAAAGGTCCTTTTGAAAAACATCTAAGAATGAGCTGTGTTCCCAACAGTGAAAACAAATGAAAATCAAACAAAGCCTGCCTTTACAAAATCCAGTGACTGTTCTTTGCACTACAGACTTGTTTTCTAACAGGGTACACAGTGTTTAGGACAAGACGGAACTTTTTACTTGAGAAATATGGATCCTCCTCCAGGCGCCAAACGAGGTTTCTCCTGCCTTTTCAAAGTTGTAGCTCATCCAAGGCCATTAAAGCAAACTCAGTGTTATGTTCCACAGGAAAGCAGGCAGGGATTAGGGCAGACTTTTGCTTAAGCATTGGAAGCAACACAAGCTCTGAAGACCCTGTAATGGCCAGCAGGGTTTGTGAAAAGAAAGAACGTCAGGCAAGCTCCTGCCTGAGGATGCGCCATTATTTCAGGGCTAAGTGCTGATGAAGGGAAAAAGCAGGCTTTAGACATGGACAGAGATGTGTTCGCTCCTTGGCTCGGCCAGTTCCTAGCTGAATAGCCTCTGGCAGTTTAGTAAACCTCTCTAAATCTAGTCTGTGCCCCTGTTGCAAGGGCTGATAATAAGTAACTATTTTGCAGATGTAGAGGAGAATTAGGTGAAATACTATGTACAAAGTACCTAATATCGGTGCTGACAAATAACAATACCACTGGGTAAAGGATAATTATCATAACTGAGTCTTATTTAAAAAGAAAGGTGTTTTGCTATTTTGTAATGAAATTTTAAGAGACAGTAACATCCTGGGTACCATGATGTCCCTTTGATTGATATTTGCCTTTCCATGTGTTCAATATCCCTTCCCCATTCTTCCAGTAAAGCAGCCTCCTCCCCTCCCAGTCTCAGGTTCAGGTGGGAGGAGACTCCACCACTCTTACCTGGGCATGTGACCAGGCCTGGCCAATTAAAGCATCTCATTTCGCTGGTCACTAAGACTGGCTGAGAGATGGGCCCATGTCCTAATCAGAGCCAATGAGACTCCTTTTGTGGAATCTGTTGGAAGGAGATAGAACCTCTAATTGGGCTGACGTGTCAGTCTGGTGGTGCTGGGCCTACCTCTAAGAGAGACGAGACCAATGAGACCAGAGAGCAGGGCCAATGCAGAGGACTCCAGTCAGAGAGAGGGAGGGAGCGTGGGAGGGACAGAAGTGTGTGGCAACTTGAGCAAGTTATTACCACTTTCTGAGCCATATATATGGACAATCAACATATGATTGTCAACATAAGGACAATCAAATCCATCTTGTAATGTCATAATGGCAATCAAGTAAGTCAGAGCAAAGTGCTATCTGGATGTAGCAAATGTTTCAGGATTTATTTTTCTCTCTGTCTATCACACACGCAGTAACTTCCATGGTTTACTTAGAAATTAAACACAGCATATTTTATTCCATCTTCTGCTTCCATCAAGAGACCTGAGGTTTTATAAATAAGATCCTCAGTCTTTGAAGAAATTGTCAATTATTTTTATCAAGTCATGATCTCATTAAGTAAAATAAACGAAGATATTTTAAGAAGAGTGTCAATTTGGCTTGAAATAAAACAGAGATTTCTAGTTAAGCCAATTAGGATCCTTCTTCAAAAAAATGTTTCAAGTAGAACACATTTTTTCTGAATTATTCCACCAAATATGGCATTCAAGATACTTGAGCACTTGGCATAGCCTCCCCTATCCTTGGAGTCTTACTTTACACCAGGTCTTCCCACGTATGTAATTATTACAAGACAAATAATTGGGTGTCCCAAAACTGCAACTGTAATTTTTCAGTGCCTCTTCAATCTGATATTTTAAGACTTTTGTTAAATGTTCTTGGGCAGGGGAGTCAGAGAACTACATGGCAGATGGTTAGAGGAGAGGGTTGCTGGCGGTGGTGGGGTTTAGCTGATTCTTTATCCTCCATAGGAATTCACTCTGGCCCCAGATATTCACATCTCAGAACTAAAGTCCTGTAGCTAACCAGACTCACCCTCTCATTCACGACCTCCATTCTCTTTGGCTGTAAACTCCAACTCAATCTTTAATTTTCAGCTTAAACTTTACTGCCTGCTGTCCTATTCACCCAATCTACATTTCAACTCCTAATTTTGTGGCCTCATAACACCCAAGTTTTGACTTTGGTAATACCTATCATGTTTACTATTACTTTTGTCATTGACTTCCCCGGTATTCCCCCAGAGGACATGGACTCTGTTGGTCTTGCTCTTGGGGTGGGCTCTGGAACTCAGCAGACACATTTTGTCACCTGATCAATATCCTGTGATTCCATGACTCATAAGGCAGGAGTTTGTGCATTATTCCCCGTGTGGAAAGTGCCAGAGAACTGAATGCGGGGGCTACTGGCACGAAGGGTGGCAGAAGCCAAGGAAGAGGGCCAAAGTTGAGTCTGAAAGACATCACAAGCTCTGGGGTGAGATGAACAGGCCAGGGAGAACTAGGAAGAAACCTCGGGAAGGAAGGAGGAAAGTCAGCAGAGAGTAGAATACATTTGATTCTCTTTATATGTGGTACTTATGCTACATAAGGTGACCCTGAGCTCTGAGCTGAACTCTGAACACAGAACCACTGGTCCAAGAGAAAATACAGAACTAGGGACCCATGAGCTCTGATCATATTTCCATCAACTGATAATACCTAACATTGTTTTGTGTGAGCTTTTTTTTCCCAATAATTTATTGTCAAATTGGTTTCCATACAACACCCAGTGCTCATCCCGAAGCTTTTGTATAAAGAAATCTTATTTAATATATATGGCTGATTCATTAACACTGAACTCGACAGCACTCTAACTCCTGCCTGGATGAACTTATCTAACGCACCCACTTTCTCCATAAACGCATCACAGCCTTCTCACAGTTAGGAACCCTAGACTACACTTCACCACTATGCTGGGGAGGCGGGTGGCATTTTAAACAACAAAATTATCAACAAAAAGTACAAAAATTTGGCAAACATGTCTCTCATCTAAATAGACTTCAATAAGAATAGTCGCTTATAGTATAAAAGCTGAAATAAGAAGGCCGTGTCACCTTGTTCGGTCTGGGACCTTATGCACCAGGCAAGTCCAATCTTTCCCCACTCTGTGCGTGTCTGGGAATGATTGCAAACGTGCCACAAGAATTGAATTGGAGGTCTCAAATAAATGAAGCAAGTGATCCTCAAATAATGAAAATCCACTGTGCCAGATACTGAGCTAAGAGACAGTTTCAAAGAAGAAAGGGATGGTAAACAGGGTCAGAAGTTTAAGAGAGAGGAGCTAAAATGGTTCTGAAATAGACTTTGAACTGGAGAACAAGTTCAGCCCTACTGGCCACATGATCTTGGCCACATCTTAACCACCTGAGATTCATCTGTAAAAGTGGGGAAACTGACTAGAAGATCTCTAACATTCCTCAGAGAGTCAGCAGTCCGTGGATGGATTTCAATAATCAATATAACTTACTTGATTAACATCGAGGATGGTGAGGCACTCAAGCCGTGCCACGTTTCTCCATTAGGTTTCACATTTTTTTTTTATTTTTTAATGTGTATTTATTTTTGAGAGAGAGAAAGTGTGAGCAGGGGAGGGACAGATGAAGGCATGTGGACAGAGGTTCTGAAGCAGGCTCTGCGCTGACAGCAGGATGCAGGGCTCGAACTCACGAACTGAACCGTGAGATTATGACCTGAGGCGAAGTCAGAGGCTTAACTGACTGAGCCACCCAGGCGCCCCAGGTTTAACATTTTCATGGAAAGGAGGTTAAGGGATCAGTTTCTCTTCTCAAATCCCAAGAGCCAGGCAGTAAGTGAATGTACTTCGTAAGCAGCTCCTGGATTATATGGAAAAGTGTGGTCTCCTGACTCTGAGAATCCCCGCGCTCAGGGAAGTGGGTAAGAATGATTTAGAGTTAAAGAAATCTGAATTCAAAAGAGGATGATGCCGCCTACTAGTTACATGACCTTGGCCGGTTACTTAGTTGTATTAAATGTTACTTTTCCAACATGAGAAATATTGAGTTTCCAACATGAGTTATTATTAAGACTAAATGAAATAATGAAATAACGTAAGCAAAGCATTTAGCAAAGCCCCAGATATAGCAAGGATATCATAAATTTGATTTATTATTATTGACTACCTGCAAAAGGCTCCTGTCCGTACCTGATTTCATGGTGTCCACTTGACCATGCTAGGGCAAAGGCAGGGACAGCAGGGGGGCTTGCCATGTTCTGTGATTCCTGCTTGTCACAAGCCAAGGCCCAAAGCCCAAATGGGTTTAACCAAAGTCAGCACAGTTCTGGATCTTTCCACTGCCGGGAGTCATTCAGAGAAGAGTATTGTCTTATTTTCTCCAGAGATCTTTCAAGGTAACTTTGTATTCAGTAAAGAGAGCCCTATTGTCTTTTTCATCTCCCTCAGAATCTATCAAAGCTGTTAAAGTAGCAACCCTCAGGGTTTTGTCAACTTTTAAAAAATATTTATTTATTTATTTTGAGAGAGAATGAGACAGGGGTATTAGGGAGAGAGAGAGAATATCCCAAGCAGGCTCCAGTGCAGAGCCTGACATGGGACTCGAACCCACAAACCGCTGAGGTCATGACCTGACCTGAAATCAAGAGTTGGAGGCCTAACCGACTGAGCCAGCCAGGCGCCCTGGGTTCCGGTCAACTTTTAAGTCTCGTCTTGAGCATGTCTCCCCCGATGTCTTACCTCAGGAATAGAGCTCGGGCCTCAAACACTAAGTTTCCTGTGGTAGCATCTCTGTAGTCCCTAAGGGCTCAAAATAGCAAAACCAGTTCCCCTCCCAAACATCATCGATATTTGCATTTCTCCCTTGGCTAAAATGGGGTAGAATCCCAGACAGAAAAAAAGAAACTCCTCCGAAAATTGCCCTTCGCAGCTGGGTCAGATCAGATAAAAGGAGAACGCTGAGGCATGGCTCATCTGAAACCTCAAATGATTCATTATTTCAGTAAAGCAGCCAACTCCTCCTTGAATGTAAATGATTCTCTTTTTCCTTCTTCCCTGTTTAATGTGGAGAACACCAGAGGCTGTTTTATTCAGGGCTGAGGCCTTTAATAATTACTTCAGACGTTAGCGCCTAAGGACACAACAAAGCTGGGGAGAGAGCCGGCCCTGCACGGTGGGTAATTTTGTTTTGTCTAGCAGCAATTTTTTTTTAAACACGTGTCATTAAAGGGAGGGTTTGAGCGCGCGCGCGCGCGCACACACACACACACACACACACACACACACATGCTGGTATTTTCCAAATTTGGGCAAGGAAAAGGTAAGCGAGGAGCGTGATCTTCTCTCGTCTCTGAGACAAGCAAGGCGGACTTACTGTCGGTAGCTGTAGGCGATGTCGGCAAACTGCTTCCGTCTCGCTCGATACACGGGGTCTTTAAAGCCCTAGGAGAAAGGAGACACTTGACTTCTCAAGGCTGGGGCCGGGGAGCCTAGCAGATCTGTGCCCGGTTTGAATGGCGCCTCGCGAGCTCTGGCGGTCCGGCTCTCCTTCCTCAGATTATACCCCGAAAACTCAGTCTCAGAGAAACAGAGGGTAAGCTCCCCGGCCAGGTATTATGAACTATTCCACGTGGGCCTCTCTGCTCTGGAATTCTGAAGCACAAACAGTGTGCAGGTTTTTGTTGTTGTTTGTTTGTTTGTTTGAATCTCATCTACAGCATTTCTAACTTTCGAACTTGCTACATTAGGCAGTTATTAGGATAGATGTCTGTGATGAAAATCTGCAATATCCACCGAATACCTAAGCCAAGACATGTGTCCAGCACTGCTTCCTGACTTCTCCATAAACAGACAGGTCCATGCTTGCCGCTATCGCGATTTTTTAAAATACTGTTTATCGGGTGCTTATTACACGCCCGTCTGTGTGTGCTAGGGGCTTGTTTTATTTGTAAGTCTCACAGAAATCTTGCATGGGAGGTCAGGATGATTCTCCTCATGCATCCAGCATAAACAGTGGACCGGGAAAAAGAGTCAAGCAAAGATGAGGCCAGGGTTCGAATCACCCGGTTTCGTGTGTTTTTCATTACACTTCAGTGTCAACCTTTATACCGCGGCAGGGGCTCAACTGAGAAATCCGTCTCAATATAGAAAAATGAAGATAATCATTTCTCCTTCGAGGCTCACCTGCAGGCAGCCTTTCCCCCGAAAACCATAAGCAGCATATTTATATATATATATATATATATATATATATATATATATATATATAATTTATTTTGGGGAGGGGGCATGTGAGTGGGGGAGGAGTAGAGAGAGAGGGGGAGAGAGAATCCTGAGCAGGCTCCACACTCAGCATGGAGCCCGATGCAGGGCTTGATCCCGTGAACCGTGAGATCTTGATCTGAGCCAAGATCAAGAGTCAGATGCTCAACTGTCTGAGCCACCCAGGCGCCCCCATAAGAAGCATATATCTGAACAGTGAAAAGAAGCTGAGGGTGTCTTTCAGTGTTGGTGGGACACATACCTTAGTCAGAGATGAGCCCAACTGATTAAAAGGGCATTTTCCCTGCACTTTCTTCTAGGAGTTCTAGCGTTTAAGGTCTGGCATTTAACTCTTTAATCCATTTCAAGTTAACTTTTGTGAGAGGTGTCAGATAGACATCTAATTTCATTCTTTTGCAAGTGAATGTCCAGTTTTCCCAAATCTATTTATTAAAGAGACTATCATCCTTTCCCCAGTGAGCACTCTTGGCTCCTTTGTCAACTCTTAGCTGAATGCATATGCATGGCTTTATTTCTGAGCTCTCGATTCTGTTCCATTGGCCAGTCTGTCTGTTTTTATGCCGGTACCATACGGTTTTGATTTTGTATAGCTTTGTAATACAATTTGAAATCAGGAAGTGGGATACCTCCACCTTTGTTCTTCTTTCTCAAGAAGGATTGCTTCCTGATGTTGGTTTTAGCCATAATTTTTCTGTATATAACACCAGAAGTACAAGCAACAAAAGTAAAAGTAAACCAGTAGGACTATATCAAACTAATACTTTTGCACTGTAAAAGAAACAACCAACCAAATGAACAGGCAACCAATGGATGTGAAAAAAATATTGCAAACCATATATCTAATATAGGGTAAATACCTAAAATATATAAGTAACTCATACAACGCAGCACCCCAAATCCACTTAAAACATTAGCAGTGGAATTGAATAGACGTTTTCTAAAGACAAAATACACATGGCCGGTAAGTACCTGAGAAGCTGCTTCACACTCACAATCAGGGAAATGTAAATTAAAACCACAATGAGATACCACCTCACACCTTTTAGAATGGCTATCATCAGAAAGACTAGAAAGAACAAGTGACGATATGGAAGAAAGGGAACCCTCACGTACTGCTCATGGGAATGTATATTGGTGCAGCCACTTTGGAAAACATTACGGAGGTTCCTCCAACAATTAAATACAGAACTACCATGAACCAGCAGTCTCATTTCTGGGTTTGTATCTAAAGGAAATGAAAACAAGGTCTTGAAGAGATATCTGTACTCCATGTTCACTGTAGCCTTAGTCACAATAGCCAAGAAATGGAAACAACCTAAGTGACTGTCAATAGATGAATGGATGAAGAAGATATACACATCTATATCACATGTATTATAATATATAATATGTAGTATAATAATATAATACATATATTATATATATCATATTACTCAACCATAAAAGAAGGAAATCCTGCCATTTCCAACAACATAGATGGATTGTGAAGTTATGCTAAGTAAGTCAGACAGAGAAAGACAAATACTGCATCATCATACTTTTATGTAAAATTGAAAAAATCCGAATTCATAGAAACAAAGCAGAACGGCAGCTGCCAGGGAGGAGCTGGGAGTGGGAGAAATGGGCAGATGTTGGTCAAAGGGTACAGACTTGCAGTTATAAGATGAATAAGTTCTGGGAATTTACAGCATAGTAACTGTAATTAATAATACTGTATTATATACTTGAAAGTCGGTAAGAGAGTAGATCTGAAATATTCTCATCACACACACACACACATATACACACACAAATGGCAAACATGTGAAGTGACAGAGGTGTTAACTAATCTTATCGGTATAATCATTTTGCAATATATATGCGTATATATCATCATGTTATACACTTCAAACCTATACAATGTCATATGTCAATTATATCTTAATAAATCTGGAAAGAGGGGTATTTTACCAAAAAATGATAGTAACCTGAATTTTAGAAAAACAAGAGACTAGCATCATCACTATAGAACTTTTAGAAAGTTCCAAGAATTCCAAGAATTTCCCAATAATTCTACCACCTGCCCCACCATCCCTCCAAACCAAGGTATTAATGAATCTTAACCAAGGGCTTGCATCATGGAGTGTAATATTTAAGAGTCTTTTTAAAGGGTAAATATTCCCTGATTTTTAGATATTGTTTTTTGTTTGTTTTTGTCTGATTGACTTTATTTTGTTGTTGTCATTGTTTTAAATCAGAGGCTGCCAGCAATTCCAAAGAACCGGGGTCCGTATATATGTAATCTGAGAGTCTGTAGCATAGAGTCTGGCTTACAGAAAGAACTACACACACTTGTCGAAAGAGGTAAAGAAAGAAAGAAGAAGGAAGGAAGGGATGATCAGAGAGAGAGAGGGAAGAAAGAATTTCTTAGTTTGCTTCTTAAGATATATTTCGAGAAAATCTAAATGTTTCACACTGGAAAACTAAAATTACTATGTATTCTTATTCCAAACTTAAATCCCAAGTAAATTAAGTAATTATTCAGTTTGGAAATGATTCTATGACACTGTTATTACAAAATATAGCTCTTCTATTTTCCTCAGAGTGCTGAATGGCTTGAAATCGTTAATTACAGGGAGGAAGGCTTAGGAATCTGAAAACTTAAAACTACCCTTGGCGCACTTCTATCGGATGAAGATTAGTTGCCTTGGGACGACGCAGTAAGTAAACTGAGCGCCATGATTTGATTTCCAAGATAAATGCATTTCTTTAGGAACCTGCCTAACTGGCTAAATGAAGAACACATCTCCATAGTTAGGACTCAAAATATGAACTTAATACTTGCCAGTCATTAAGGTTTGGTGACCACAGTCATCCTCACCTACCAGGCTATTTAACGGTCAGTCATAAATGGTTCTCTCCAGCCCCTAAGTATACAGCATAGACTTTTGCACCTTAAGGCATCTTGGAGAAAATTTCTATATTTTGATCTAGATATAGGGAAAATGAAGCCCATAGAGCCATTGGTAGACCCAGCACCTCCATGGGAGTTTTCTGTTTGCACCCATGGCTGACGAGATGAGCTGAGGGTTGAGGGTTGAGGCAGGAAACCAGGGGGATGAGGGAAGATTTCCTGTAACCAGTGGATTTTTCCCTTCATCATGCTGCCTCCAGGAATGAGAGGCCCATGACCATCTCTCTTCCCTGTTTGGCTCTTCATCTTTGATCTTTAGTATACGTTGCCTAGGTAGTTCAAAGATATTTTCCTCAGTGAAAAAAAGCTTCATATAAAATTGCATATCCAGAAAGTATCAACTATGTTGGAGGGAATGTACAAACAAAATGATGGAAAAAGTACACCAGGGCCTAACAAACGCCACAAAACTGAGAAAGAGTAACTTTGATTTTTCTATACTATTTATGATTTTGAAGTTTTGTACTGAGAGTGTGGATTTCTTTATAATTGGTAAAAAAGTAAAATAGCATTACAAATCCATCTCAAATCATTATGAAGAAGCGACAGAAGATTCTCATAATGAGATATATCGACACACTTACATATATTGTATACTACACAGATTTTCCACAGGGAACGTTTCTAACCACAGTCCTTTCCAGCTCCAAGTGACTAAGAAGTTCATTATCAGCCATCAAGAAGCCCCCACCAACCAGGCTGCAAGGACTTTTGTTCCCTCAGTTGCCAGGGAAAGAGAGCTGTGGCCTTGGAGTTCATATCCTGGTGGCTTGGTCTTGCATCCTTTGGGCAGCCAAATGACCACAGGGCCTCTGCAGCCATGCAGAGTACACGCTGAATTAAGCTTCGGTTGATGATGACTAATCATCCTGTCTCAATTTAGACTAATAGCAGCAATTTCAGTAGCACTGCATGTAATTTATTTATAATCACCCTGTCTCAATTAAGCTAATAGCAGCAATTTTGGTTGCACTGCGTGTAACCAAGTATGTTTTGACAGGAAAATATATTGTTGGTGAAGGAGGAGTGGGGAGGAGGGAGTGGAGGGGGAGGAGTGCAAGGGACAAAGTAGAGAGAATTCTATAGGAGGCAAAGTTATAACATCACCTGCAGTCTACATGCAGTCACTTTCCTAAATCTCAGAATTTTTGTCACTCGAGTATTGATGTGTGTGGTTTTGTTTTTGTGGGGATTTCAGGAAGCAGGTAACTGTATGGAAAAGTCTTCTGGGTATTCCAGACTGAGCTTTTTATGTCACCCTTTCTTGATGTCCTGGCTGAGGTGAAACCTCAGAAATGCCATCTTTAGGCTCGCAAGGAGAACAGGAGTTTTCAAGTCAGGCAGGCTGGGGGATTATTAATCCCAATCACTAGGATCTTGGCTTGAGGTGGTCAGTTCAATTCTCAGAGCCTACGTTTCTTCATCAGTAAAGTGAGACTGTTAGCTTAAGCTCCCTGATGGTATTGGGTGGGTTAGAGTAGGTGAGGTAGGCAGGGCACCAAGTAAAATTCTGAACACAAAAGAGACAATCCAACAATGATGCATTTGTGCAAAATGGTGGGAAATTCAAGAGTTGAGAAGTCTGGTTCAGAACATTAAAAGGATAGAGTCTGGAAAGGGTCACTGAGCCCCATCACCCATTGTCGGGCCTTCTATGCAGCATCTGCACGATTCTTTCTTTGCTATTTATATTCCATCTATGCCAACAATGAGAGGCTTTTTGCACTCCATCAGTCCCACACCAACTGAAGAAAGGGTGATACACAGGAAACAAGAGGCTCAAAGTGGTTTAGTAACTGCCGTTGTCATCCTGCAGACCTCGCCCAGAGAGCGGCAAACCAATAGACCAGGGGAGCACCAACGACAGCCCCGCCCCTTGCCCACTCTCTGTTGCTGGCTGTGCCCACCACCTGTAAAGCCACAATGTCTGTTTTGGAGAGGATTCAGTACCTGGTTGCCCAAGCCAATAACCTGAGAGTCATTGTTTGACTTCTCTCCTCCTCTCTTCCTTGTCGTCCAATAACCAATCTTTGTCCATTCTTCCTTCCAAATATCTTAAGTCTGTCCTTTTTACTTTATTCTCACTGCTGTCCCTTCATTCAGGAGCCCATCAGTTCTTGCCTGGTCTAGCATAACTTCTTTCCAAGTGGACTTTCTTTGTGTCCTTTCCATTCCTCCCCCCTCATGCAGCCCAAGTAGCTTTGCAAAGTGCAAATCTGGTGTGGTCACTCTCTTCTTTAAAAACTCTCAATGGCTTCTCATCAATTTAAGAGTAAAGCCCCAAATTTTTAACACAGTCCACAAGGCTTTATGCAATCTGGCTCTGCCTACATTTCCAGCTCTGTGTTGAACTACAAGGATAGTTCTGCATACTATGTCCCAAATTTGTCCCAGTTGGTCTTCTTTTTATTCTTTAAACCCACCAGGTTTTTTGTCACACCAAGGCCTTCACACATGCTGTTCCCTCTTATTGGAATACCCTTACCCATTCTTCTAGACCAATAAGCTACTACTTGGCCTTTCTGTCTGGTTAAAGTGTATTTTATAGACCCTCTTTGCTGTTTTCGAAGTTTATTGGTTTTTCTCTATGATACACTTTCTCAACAACCTGAGTGTTTCCCCTTTCAGACAATCATCATACTTGTTAATACCATTAAACTCAGAACTCTGTTTCTCTTGTCACTAGATTTTCAGTGCATGGCACATTTCAACATACTTCTGGGTAGGAGCTATTAAAAAATATGAAAAAAATTTACTATGTGCTTTTTCAAAGTCCTATTAGATCATTGCTTAACAAGTTCACTGTATGCTTGAGAGACATGTGTATTTGTCTGATGTGCAATTTACTACTTAGTAAGGCCCAGATTCTTCAAGGCTAGATGCTGACTTACAGAAGATGGGCAAGTAGCAAAATATTTATTTTATGATCAAGTTGCAAATGATTTCTGTCCAGTAGATAAAAACACTCAGAGTCATGGTTTTCTTGGCTTCGAGGACAGTAATCACTTGTATATCCACCCCTGTGATCTTGCTCCAGCACCTGATTTTTCAGTGTCCATACCTTAGTCTCTTATAGCTTCCTTTGCACCAGCACCGTCATCTTGCTGGTTCCCTCACTACTTAGCTAATGGATTTTTGACAGATGTTGACTATATACCTGTAAGATCGTTGTGTTTAACTTTTTGAAAATTATGTTTTGGCAGAACAACTTAGTAGAAGGGCCACAAGTCTTTGATGACTCAACTGGCCGATATCTTTAGAGCAGACTCTGATGAGGCCTTCGGGTGGAGAATTTTAATTGGGAGAAAGGAAGAGGAGAGAAGTGCTAGAAGCGTAGCCCTCCACTCGGGGAAGAGCAAGGCTCTTTCTAGAGAGAAGAGAAACTCCGTATCTACATCTGAAAGACTGAAAAACAGTTTGAGAGCTTTAGATAGTATAAGAAGTAAACACAGACGCTGATGATGGCAATGCCGACTGATAGTTTCTCCACCAGGAAGCGCCCCCTAGTGTGCATCTTCAGCCTAGACACTGGTGTAGGGGCCAGCAGAGCTGGCACAGGGGGGCTCTGGGTTAGGGTCTGTGTGGCCGAGGCTGCTGTGCTCCCCAAGATCTGCGTCTCATCCCTCTTTCAGAGAACGCTGCTAAGCCACGTTTCTCAGTCTTCTGTCAAGTTCACAGTGGCCGTGTGACCGGGCTGCAGTCAATGAAATGTGAGTGAAGGATGGGAGTCCCCTCCAGACATGGCCCACAGAAACTTCCTAGGAGGAATTCTCTCTCTTTTCCCATGTGCCAGCAGAATGAAAAGGGCTCTGAGGACTTAGAGGAAGGTACGGCCCTGAAGTAGAAGAGGCTGAGTCTCTGCAAGACTGTGGAGCAATCTCCCTACTGACTTAGACTGGAAATATACCTTCGGTGCGTTAGACCATAGAGATTTGGGGATTGTTTGATCAGCGGTTAGCCTACCCTAGTTGTTAGAAGGCTCGACTCACATCTCCCTCTTTCTAGAAGTCCTCCCTAACCATTGCAGTCCACAGTGACCTAACAACTGATAGTACATGCCATCTGACTCATTAAACCTGGTGTTTAATCATGTACTTTTTTATGTGCTATGATTTAAACTAAATATTACCCAAACTGCGTTCCATGGAACACTACCACTTAGATAATATCGCTAGGTATTCCATTAAAAAGAAGTTCCATAAATAAAAAACAGCTTGAGAAACATTAGGTTGAAAGAGTTTCATGTTTACAGGACTTTCCAAAGTCCCTAATGAGATCAAGGGACTTGCATACGCTTAAAATGGGGCTCTAGCATGTAGTGTTTCTCCCTTTGGTCACGAGATTTTTTTTTATAGATTATAGTTTGGGAAACACGCATATGACCTTTTCACTTGTATGTATGTATATATCTTATACCTTTACAAGTCATGAGGAAATGAATTTCTTTTTCTCTGATGGTCTGTGCTCAAAGTATAAAGCACAGCACACACAGTTCTGTAATGTCAGCGTCAACACTTAGCTTGGGGCAGAGGCCGGCGGAAGTGAAGTCTTCAGGGAGGCCAGCATACGAGTTGGGCCTTAGAAAACGAATAGAGGTTTGCCAGCAGGGCAAGAGCAGGTGAGAAGATTGGGGAAGGGATCCCAGGTGGAGAAGACAATAGGAACAGGACCACAGGCGCCGGGGACCAGTCAGAGAAAGAGTCACATTCTGTTTGAGAATGGAAATCAAACAGACCACACGTGTTCTGTCTACCAAGCTTACAGCTGTATCCCCGTCACCTCTGGCACCCCTTTTATAAAGAGTAGACACCCCTTCTTCCTCCACCCCACAACTGGAGGCCCCTGGGGGCAGAGGTCATGTCTTTTTAATCATTTCAGCCCCCTTTGCTTTACATAGGCTGGGGAGTGACACACGTACACAGAGACACCTCTCTGTCTGAGATTTCTCTGAAAATTTGAAAGCACCACCTCCACAGGATGGTTGGTTATAATACCTAAATTTTAACAGTGCAGGGAAAGCATTTAGCTCAGCACCGGCATACAGTCCATGCTCAAGAAATGTTTGCTATGAATATCACTCACTTAGTAAATGCTCAGGGAAGGAAGACAGGGGTCTCGAGACGCGGGCGACAAAGGAAAGAAGGCCGTATGCGTGGAGGGGAATGCAGCTCTCCTATTTCATCTTGCCACTTGGCTGACACAGAAAGGCAAATGCCCTTTACCCTCTGGGGCAGGAACAATCCTTCCTTGGCCGCGTTCCTCAGAGTGGCTGTTTTGGAGGCCTTGAAGGGAGATATTGGGTCAAACGTCAGTGCACACTGCCAAGGGCAGGGGAGCATGCTGCGAACCCGGGACAGAGCGGAACAGAGGGTCCTTTTGGGAAGGACACCCGCCGCTCCTCACACATGGCAGCCAGGGCCCGTGGGGCCAGGGGGTGTGGGGAAGCACCCTGGAGGGTTTACTCTGTCCTTGGCCCATCGGTTCCCAGGATCTGATGAAAAGCCACAAGAAGGAACAGGGAGAGCCTGGCCTCCTCTTCGGGAGGACCGTGTACCCGACAAATTGTTTTTTTTTTATGATAAAATTCATCATAGTGAGAGGCCAGGGACATAAATGTGAGGGCTGGGTCTGTAGGGAGAAATGAATTCCAGAGAATTCTAAGACCAGCTTATCTGCCTCAGGAGACACAAGGGTAAAGGGAGGGAAATGTCCATGTCTGTGACCTCTTCCCTCTTCCCTGGCCACACTCGTTCCCCCAAGCGAGCGGCGAGGGTGGCCAGAAGAAGAGTCTGGGTCAAGGCAGGAGGTCTGGAGGCTGGTAAGAGGAGAAAACGCCCTGCCGGCCTAATTTTCCGTGGGCTGGGCCAAGGTGGCCAGACGGCTCCTCCAGGGGAACACTATCTTTGCAGACACTTTGCTCCCGAGGCCCACAGCTGAAGACCTGTCAGTGGGGTCTGGAGCCTCTCCTGGCACAGGTCGGCCACCCCAGGAGCCGAAGGTGAACGGGGAGCAAAATCCTCCGACTTTATTTTGGGAGGAGAAGGTAATTAAGTATATATATGAGGAGACTGAACTACAATTTCTTTCCCTAGACTAATGAGTTTCACAAGTAAGAATCAAGGAAGCTATGGAGAACCCACCTCAAGGTACACAGGCAAGAAAATTATTGTCATAGGGAAAGACTAGAAACTTCCTAAATGCTTGCCATTGGGGGCTGCTTAGTAAGTTATGGCAATGCATACAAAATTATGTACACAATAATTTTATGCTATATATAATTTAATAATATATATTTCTTTCTAAATAATCAAAAGGGGAAAGAGATGCAGAGAGAAGAAAGGGAGCTCACCAAAATTAACACTGATGATTTCGGGACAGTGTGACAATAGGGAATAGTTGTTTTCAGGTTTGAAGTGTGGGTGTCAGGAGGGAATTCACCCCTGTTTCTAAAATAGTTTCTCGGGGCACCTGGGTGGCTCAGTTGGTTGGGCGGCCAACTTCAGCTCAGGTCATGATCTCACGGTCTGTGAGTTCGAGCCCCCCCCCGCCCACGTCGGGCTCTGTGCTGCCGGCTCAGAGCCTGGAGCCTGCTTCGGAGCCTGGAGCCTGCTTCGGATTCTGTATCTCCCTCTCTCTGCCCTTCCCCTGCTCATACTCTGTCTCTATGACTCTCAAAAATAAATAAACGTTAAAAAAAATTTAAAATAGTTTCTCATTGTAAAAAAAAATGCAGAATGCTACCAAGAGAAAAAGGGAAATAACTGAAATTATGGGTGTCGTTCATTTTCCTCTCATGCTTTTCTGCAGTTTTGAGTCCACTCTCAGGGATTTACTGTTTGAATTAGAATATGCAACACTTGTTCATATTTGGAAAGGCCGGCCTACTCCAGAAAGAGCTTCTCTTTGTCTCTGAGAAAGCATCAGAGTTCTGCCGCTGGCTAGACCTTTGTCTTTGGCACTGTGAGCACTGATTTTGGGATCTTAAAACCCAAAGCTTAGCACGGGACCTTAGAAAAGTCATCGACTCTCACTGGGCCTCAGTGCCTCGTCTGTAAACTGGGAACAGCTGCTTTGCTTACTGCGAAGGGCCAAGAGCAAGTTCACAGTTTACTCAACTGTAAAGACCCGCAGAGGTGTGAGAAAGAAAACTGATGGAGTGCAGACACTCTCGCTGAGTTACACTAAACCACTGCCGTGAAACCGATTCCAGCTCACTGAGAGATTAAGGAGCCACTCGCCTGGGCAGAGAGTGACAGCCAACGCGATAGCGGCACTTTCCACCTACGGAGGCTCAGAGCTGGCGCTTGCCCTGAGCCCAGCCTCAGCCGCTCCCCGCCCCAGAACCCTCTACCACACAAACAATGGTGATAAAGTCCCCCCACCCCAGGGCCTTTTCTCAGAAACCAGTGAAGGACCTGCTCCCCTGCCCACAGGACACAGGATGCAGTCCGACTTCTTTGTCTGGTACATTAGACCTTTTAAAATCTGACCCTCTCACCTCATGCACCAACCAGCCATTCCAAAATATTCCGGATACTTTCAGGACTCTGAGCCTTCACATATACTGTTCCCTCAGCATCTTCTACTCAGTTTTTAGGATCCAGTTTCAATGTCTCCTCTCCTCACTGCCCTGCTGTACCTGGCACAGTTGTTAGCGATTTACTGTTTCCCAAACACTTGAACTAAACCTCTTTAATTGTATGAAGTCAGAAAGATGATTTGTGTGTGTGTGTGTGTGTGTGTGCGTGCAAACACACACTTACAGGCATATATTATATATAAACAATCGTTTCCGGAGACCGATGCATATTTGCTCCAACAACAATAATGACCATGATAACGATGGTGGCGATGATGGATAAGAAGACACCCTACAAACGTCTGTAGTACCGCAAACAAATGAAGACACATTGCTGGGGGTGGGGGGTGGAGTGGGGGCGGGGAGGGGTAGGCCGAAAGGATCTCATCGGAAGGGCCAGGGACACGGGAACTCACGGGGTGGTCTGCATCCAGTTCCGCTCCGTAGCTGAGGATCTGGTTGGCAAATCTGTCGAGCTCCTGAATGGTTCTCGGGAACCAGGGCACTGAAACACAGAGAGGGCACCATCCTGAGCGGAAGGCTGGCAGGACATGGCACAGGCCTCACCAGGGTCAGAAGCACGGGATCAGCCCCAATTAGACAAACCGGCGGGGAGTGGCAAGTGGGATCCCAAATTAACTAATATAACCCCCAAGTTACTATAATTCAAAAGTCGACTCCCATTTTCCTTGGAAACTAAGTTTTTAAAATTTCAGCCTTGGTGAAGTATAACTGACAAATAAAACTATAAGATATTTAAAGAGTACACCGAGGGGCACCTGGGTGGCTCAGTCGATTGAGTGACCAACTTCGGCTCAGGTCATGATCTCGCGGTCTGTGAGTTTGAGCCCCGCGTCGAGCTCTGTGCTGACAGCTCGGAGCCTGGAGCCTGCTTTGGATTCTGTGTCTCCCTCTCTCTCTGCCCCTCCCCCACTCATGCTCTGTCTCTGTCTCAAAAATAAATAAACTTTAAAAAAAATAATAAAAAAATAAAGTGTACACCGTTGTGATTTGACACAGGTACACATTGTGAAAGCATTTCCCCCATCTAGTTAATTAACATATCTATCAACTCAAACATATTTACCTTGGGGGGTTAGTACAAACATTTAAGCTCTACTCACTTAGCAAATTTCAATTATATAATACAGTGTTATCCACTACAGTCACCAGGTTTTACATGAGGTCCTCAGACCTTACCTACCTCATGGCTGAAATACACCCTGTTACCACCTTCTCGCTCTTTCCCCCAGCCCCCAGCCCGTGGAAATCACTAATCTATTGTCTGTCTATGAGTTTCGTGCCTTTTTTTTCAAGGTTCCATACATAAGAGATGCCATGCACTATTTCTGTTTTTCTGACCTGTTTCACTTAGCACCTTGGAAAAATAATTTTAAAACATATTCTCTTTCCTGGAGATTTTCTCTGAGTTTTCTCAAAATTTGCCTCCCTCCTACCTGTCATTGTATAGTGGAGTGGGTTTTTGATAGTTTTCTTCAGTAGCAGAGGATTGCATGTAACCCCAGAATATAAATTAGATAAAACCAGAGCTGTACCATCTTAAGCAAGGGACTCTATCTCATAACCCCATTTTCCTATCACATGTTTCCCTCCTAAAAACTCCCAGGCATCCTGGCAGGATCTTTTTTTTTTTTTAACTTTGTCTTTTAATGTTTATTTATTTTTGAGACAGAGAGAGACAGAGCATGAGTGGGGAAGGGGCAGAGAGAGAGGGAGACACAGAATCTGAAGCAGGCTCCAGGCTCTGAGCTGTCTGCACAGAGCTCTACGCGGGGCTCGAACTCACAGACCGTGAGATCACGACCTGAGCCGAAGTCCGAGGCTCAACCGACTGAGCCACCCAGGTGCCCCCTGGCAGGATCTTTTGATGCCAAAGTCAATTTGAAAGTCACTGGTGAAACAGAACGGAGTCAGGCAGTCTAGGACCTGACAGTGCCTCATAGTACCTAAAGAATCTGCAGGCTTGCAGCTTGTTGGGGAAGTAGATGAGGCCTGGGCTGTGTGGTCTACAGGGAAGAAGACACACTGAGGGTGGAGTTGTCCCAGGAATGAACAGAGACTAGGACATTTGGATTGTAAGGCCCATGAGGGCAGGAACCATGAGCGAACTCTATTTCAAGTGCATGAATGAAAGGGAGGCCATGAGGGAGGGAGAGAGAGAGTAAGGAAGGAAGGAAAGAAGAAAGAAAGGGAAGAAGGGCTGGAGGGGGGAGGAAGGAAGAAAAGAAGGGAGGAAGGAAGGAAGAGAGGGAGGGAGGGAGGGAGGGAGGGAGGGAGCCCGGTTGTGCTAACCTGTAAGGCATTCTCAACAGTAACTATCATTCATGGAGCATTAACTCTGATCTAGTTGCTGTTTCTGAAGAATCTCCAAAATAAGGGAGGTATCATGACCCCTACTGTACAGACTGCACAGCTCTGAAATTTTAAATAACTAGTTGGAGACCGCACAGGAAGTAGGAGACAGAAAAACAGGGCCAAAGAGGACATGGGAGGCAGGGAGAGCTGTGAAGTGAGCGCAGCCATCCGATGCTTCCCCTGAAATGAGATTGAGAGGAAAAGATGCTCAACTTGTAGTCAGTAAGGTCCGGCTTGGCATCCAGGTTCCATCCACCTGCTTTTCCTCGCTGTGCCTCCGTCCTAACTGCAAAACTGGCAATGATAGCAACAATCATAGGAAGAGGAGCAGATTTTTGTGAGGCCTTATCATGTGGCAGCCACTGTGCTTACCATTTTGGTTCAATATCTCTTTTAATCTGAGGATGGCACTGAGGAGTCTATAAGAATGTAGGCAAAGGGCTGGCCCGGTGTCCAGCCCATAAAAGGTAGCTTTCCATCTCTGGCACCTTCTGATTCTGGCCCAGCTCAGGTCGGGCGGGAAAGGACATGCACGCCATCTAGTGGCCAGTCTGTGGAAATGCCACCCATGATATATATCTCTCTAAATATTATATATATTTAGAATTATCAGAATTATATATATATAATTATCAGGCAAGAATCCACCACGTTTCACCAAAACAAGATGCCTACCCCAACAGCATTAATAAAGGTCGCTTAGAGCCTCGTTTCCACAGATTGAGGCGCAAAGCTCTTTACTGCCTATGTTAGTGATAAAAACTAGCACTGAGTGCCATTCTAAATATTTAACCTGTGAGGGGGGTCCAATTGGTCTCCCCCCATTACAAATGGGGATACTGAGGAACAGAGAGGTTAAGAGGCAAACCCAAGTACCTAACTACTAGGAAACAGATGAGTCAGGATTCAAACTCAGGCCTGGATGATTCAGTGGTTTCCGTCTCAACCATGAATCCATCCTGCCACTTTGGGGAGTTAGACAGGGCACGTTGTGAGCTGGGCTCCGGAGCCCGACTGCCTGATTGTCCTCGCAGTTGCCCACCTGGGGGGTTCCATGCCCCTACATCCCAGCCGACTGCTCAGGGTTGGCTCTCTGTGGTAATAGGGACAGGAACAGACACTCCAGGAATATTCCAGCTAAGGCTTATATAGCACTTGCTTTGTGCCAGGCACTGTCCTAGACACGTTACATATATCACCTCACCCAATCTGCGTAACAACCCCAAGAGGTGGGTGTTATTACTATCCCCATTCTACAGATGAGAACATGGAGGAGCAGGGAGGGTAAGTCTCTTCATAGACCTTCTGGGTCCCAGCTACTGGACTTTGGAGTCTGGGATGACTCAGTACCGTGCGCTGCTCACCCAGCATGGCACCTGGCTTCCCCCTTTGTCTCTGAACTCTTCTCCAGGCTTTCCTTTCTCCTTGAGTCCACTGCTTCCCCTTGTACAATGGGCCTCTGTTGTTGGCACCGAAAACCAGGTCTATCCCTTACTCAGGTTTGGAAGGACCTGAGAAAGGACATCCTATTGCAGTCAGCCGGGGCTCAGGACCCCCTCTGAGACCATTCCTGCTCCCCCAGGATGCTGCCACCCCCTCAGTCGGTTAAGTGCCCAACTTCAGCTCAGGTCATGATCTCGCGGTTTGTGAGTTCGAGCCCCGCATCAGGCTCTCTGCCCTCAATGCAGAGCCTGCCTCAGACCCTCTGTCTCCCTCACTCTACTCCTCCTCCAGCCTTTCTCTCTGTCTCTCAGAAAAAATAAATAAACATTAAAAAAAAGAATGCTGCCACCCCATCACCTCTCTTCCAAGGCACCCCTTCCCCACGCAATCATGTCTCTCTTGCCTGGGAGTCATCCATGGCTCCAGCAGTCACAGCTGCCCCCAGAGACAGGACAAGCCAGCCCTGTCTTGCTCCCCCACTTTCTGACTCTGGGCACCCTTAACCTCGTCGAAGTAGATTCTACAAATATGTATTCAGTGCCTACTACCAGGAACCAGACACTGAGGGAGTCTTCACCCCTGTGGCAAGAAAGATACCAATGCCAGGAAGTTCCTGAACTAAGGAGATGGAGACGGAGGGGGACACTAGTTCGTGTGTCATCCTTTGGCTCCAGACCCCAGGACGAGGGTCTTGGCAACTTGATGCTGCCTTGCCATCGCTCACAGGGATATGGGAGAGCCAGGGTCTGTCCTCGGTCCTGAGCTGGCTCCCTGTCTGTGTCAAGGAGAGTCAGTCTAGCAATCGTCAAGGGCCTGGGCAACAGAGCCAGACAGCTTAGGCTGGAATTCTGTCACTGTACTTACCATCTGTGCCACCCAGAACAAATTATTAAACCTTTTGTGCTTAGCTTCCCTATCTATAAAATGGGGATAATAGTAGACCTATGAAGTACTACTTTATAGGAAAAGTACAAGGTTGAATGAGTTAATATATGTGATTCACTGAGCACAGTACTGGCACATAGAAAATACTATTTTTGTTCACCTGCAAGCTCCAGGAAATGTTTAACTCTGCCCTTAGCTCAGCGTAGCACGGAGAGCAGAGTCGAAAGTCTTCCAGCAAGACGAGAAAGTCGGCCGCTTATTGTGTTGTGTAACTGAGCAAGGATTTTCTCTCTCAGAGTCTTCGTTTTTATTCCACCATATGAATTAAAATCATCTTTCTATATTAGTGCATGAATTAAAGACGATAGCAAGTGTGACACAGTGAGTGGTCCACGGGAGTGCTTGTGTGTATTAACCATTAGGGTGACAGAGATTTTCATGACGATGATAAAAAGGAAGAAAAAGGAGGAAGAGGAAGAAGAAGAGGAGGAGGGAGAAGGGGAGGAGAGAGAGGAGGAGGAAGAGGAAAGAAGGGACTGACTACTGGTCAGAAGCCCATTGGCAACCAAGCTCCAGTATTAATAGGCTTTCTAATCTTGGGCCTCAGTTTCCCCTTCTGTGAAATGTAGGTGTTGGATTGACTTGTGGCGGGAATCCTTTTTGGGTTTCATATTTTGAGCCCCACAGAACGCCGGTGAAGGGCTGAGGCTGGCCAGCGGGGACATGAAGGCACGCTTCCAGTGGAACCACCGTGTCAGTCTTGCTTCTGGATGCAAAACCGCTGCGCTTGTTCGGCTCCCAAAATGCATTGCACCTCCATTTCCCTTTCTCCTCAGAATGAGGTTCTGCTCCACAGATAGAAGCCTTTTCCCACCTTGGTTCGGAGCTGTGCTTGCCGGCCGGCTCCCCGCTGAACACCAGAGGGCAGCAGAAGCAGCGGATTTTCAGTTCTGGCTAATTTTTTTACCCCCTCTCCAAAGAGAGAACACTAGCTGGACCACATGGCTCAGTTCAGACTTCTTGGTCGAGAAGAAAAAGTAATCAGAGAACATGAGAAGGTGGCAAAAACTCAAAGGATTCGAGGTTTGGCCAAGAGAAGACAAAGTCAGAAGCCGTCCGCCAGGCCCCAAGCCCTTGTCACAGAGACTGTGAGGGACCCCCAGGCAGCGCCACGAGGCTGCGGGGTGCTCACCCATGTCCAGGGGCCTCTGATGGCCTTCTGGGCCTTGTCACTACCCGGAAGAGGCCCAGAACACAGCCAGGTTGGAGGAGCGGCAAAGCTCGGTGGCTTATCATGTATAGGCTTCAGAGCCGCTCTGCCAGGGTCCAAACCTGGCCTCTGCTACTTTGAAACTTTGGGACTTCGGGCAAAGTCCTCCAGGGTCCCCTTGGTAAAATGACTACAGTTAATACATGCACTGCAGAGTGCGTGAGGATTAAATGAGCTAATGCGTGAATAGTGCTTAGAACCGTGCTCGGCACACAGCAAGTGCTTTATAAATATTTAGTTTTATTATTATCATGATAGAAGGCCAAGTGACAAGGGGTGATAAGCCAGGTACAGTCTCTCTCCAGGCAGCAGCCCTGCCCTACTTTTAAATCTGTTCCCCTGTCCCCTCCCCAGATCCTACATGAGGCTAAAGCATCACCTCCCAGAGGCCGCTCGGCACAGGCCACGTGTCATCTGGGGTAGAAGGAAGACACAGGCCGAGCCTCACATCTAAGAGGAGTTCCCCAGCCACCGCCTTGGGGAGCAGGACAAGGCTGAAGGAAGTGAGACCCAAGAGAGGCGGCTTTGCACTGTTGGGAATAGGGGAAGCAAGGTCCTGGCCCGGCTCGCTTCCCGGAGAAGAGGCCCACTCGGCAAGGCCGGAAGCCAGCAGCGTGGTGGGGGGGACACCGGGTCCTAAAGGAGACTACGGCGGACCCCAGACAAAACTGGACCAAGGCTTTACATATTTATTTGAAGCCTACAATTAAAAAAAAAATATGTTTGTTTTTGAGACAGAGAGAAACAGAGCATGAGTAGGGGGGCATGCAGAGAGCGAGGGAGACACAGAATCTGAAGCAGGCTCCAGGCTCTGAGCCGTCAGCACAGAGCCTGACATGGGGCTTGAACCCACGGACTGTGAGATCATGACCTGAGCCGAAGTTGGACGCTTAACCGACTATGCCACCCAGGTGCCCCTGTAATTCTTTTACAGTCTATTGTATTTATTTCTTGCGATATTACATAAATATTTATATGCATAAATCACATATATTTATATATGTAGGTAGGCATGTATATCAGAGTTCAGAGCCATTACATGTCTGTATATCTACGTATCTATATTTGCTTCTAGGTAGCTGTAGACCATTGACTTCATGTGTGATGCTGGAGCTGGAAGCCAGCAGGGCAGGAGACAAGGGAGGACAGAAGTAAATCGGAGATCAAAGCTGGAAGCCCATAAGGATGGACAGATGGTGAGTCTTCAGAGAACAGCGCCAGCCTGCAGTTGGGAGACCCTAATCATTCACGCCGCCTCAATCGTGACGAAGCAGGGGCCCCTTGTCTGTAGCTGAAGACACTCACCCGGCCCAGGAGTCGGAGAGGCTGTCAGGACCCAGGGAAGGCAGACTGGGCATAAACCCAGCCGGAAAGCCTACCCCTTATACTGTGCCAAGGGCGTGCATATCCTGGGCCTGAAGCCAGCAGGTCTGTGTTCAAGTTTCATCTCTCCCACCACGAACTCTGTGACTCCGAGGAAGTCACTTAGTTCCTGAGCCTCTGGCTTCTCATCTGTGAAATGGGTGAGGCAGCCAAATGCTGGCTGGCTTCTTTGGTTGAGAGGAGAAGCAACCGGCTCACAGTAGGTCGCTCTGTCACCCTTACATGTGAACTCACAACGAAAACCCAGAGACACATGTCTGGTTACGTAAGGTCGCACAGGCCACTGGCGGGAGGGTCGGAGTTCACGCTTGCGTCCCTGTCCTCCACACCTGGGATCTTCCTCTTTTCCCACCAAGTTATAGCTACATCTTTTCCTTTGAAGTTATTTTTTTTTTTAATGTTTAGTTATCCTTGAGAGAGAGCGCGTGAGCAGGAGAGGGGCAGAGAGAGGGGTACAGAGGATCCCAAGCAGGCTCTGTGCTGACAGCAGCGAGCCCGATTCTTTGGGGCTCGAACTCACGAGCCATGAGACCATAACCTGAGCCAGACGCTCAAGTGACTGAGCCATCCAGGCGCCCCTGAAGTTAATTTTTTTGAGAGCTGAGTCTGCACCAGATACTGTGCTAAGTGCTTCACTTCCATTGTCTGTTTTAATTCTCAAAACAATGCTAGGAGGCAGATATTATTCTTTCCATCTTACTGATGAGCAAACTGAGGCTCAAAGAGGGGAAGGGATATTTTCAAGATCACAGAGCTCACTGGAAGCAAGGACTCTGCCGCTCCCTCCTTAACCACTGTGCTGGGCACGCTTAGAATAAGGAGGGGGATGGGGGTGGGTGGGTGCTGTATCTTAGATTCCCGATCTTCCACCTGGAGAGGGAAAGGAGGTAATGAACTAAAGCAGGAATCTAAAGCGCTTGAGGCAAATCCGTCCGACAGCCTCAGGTCCTCCCCATCTCCCATCCCAAACCTCCCTGGATTTGGGGATCGTAACTCTTTAACACCTAAGCTCTCAGCTCCTCAAAAACACCTTCACTTTTCCATTCTCTTCTTCGGGGTCAGGGGCAGGCCTCTCCCCCACCCCGGCCCAGTGCTGGGAATAGAGACTGACCCCAGCGACCCACGCCTTCGTCTTGAAAAGTTAAATCAGATTAGCTCATTAATGACCTTTGCAAATATCTCCGTGGTGGGCTGGCCTCTGCGGGCCCCTCGACTGCCTCACGGGCCGCTGGGCTCCGCGTTAATGAATGACTTGGGCAGGCTGGTGCAACAGAGGCCCTCTGTGAAGTCAGAGGCACCGCAGGGTGGGCAGATCATTAATAAATATTGATTTGGCTCCAAGGGAAGCTGCCTGCAGGAGAGCCGGCCCTGGACACCCACGTCGTGGTCTCATTAAGTCGGGGTCAACCGCTCAGCCCGGACGCCAAGGGGTTGGCTGGCCGAAGAGTGCTCCTGAGCCACAGGCCCCACGGGCCTGGCGGGAGCCTGCTTCCTGGCCAACGGGTCAGAGGAGGCCTATTAAATTTATAGCAGTTCAAGGTGCAGGCTGAGTCCCGCGAACCCCCTCCACCCACCAGACATTCACCAGCCCCAGGGTCCAGCCAGTGAGGCACCCAGCCTTGCCCCAGACTTCTGCCTCCAGCCCATCTGGAGGAGGCAATAAATACTCCTTTCCTGGGCCCAGAATAGAAGGGTGTTTCACTCCCTCCTCCCAGGCTCCTGGATGTCTCCTCTGAGGCAATGGCCTCCCGCCTTGCAGAGAAGGGTTGGTGTGTCGACCCCGACAGCTCCCCCAAAGGGAGAAGGTAGGGTGCCAACACCCTGCAGGATGAAGGCTTTTGAGGGTTTTCTTGTCTCTCTTTTAAGGCGCTTCGATTTTGTGTCCAGAGAAGGAATGCCTCGCAGAACGGGCAAAAACGGGCGAGCCAAGTGCTGGCTGGCGGCGCCCAGCTAGTTCCTGCCTCCTCCGGGGCAGAGCAGAGGGGCGGTGGGTTCAGGGGGCGCTTGTGTCAGTGACACGATGGCAAAGCATCTGGTCTCTGCATCCACGTGTTAAGATGAGAAAGAGAACCAGACAAATAAAAAGGCCCTGGCATGAGTAAAGGGGTGAAAAGGGGTGAAAGTCTGTTGAAATGAGTCAATGACGGGATGAGCGAATGAATACGCATGAAATCATTGATAAATAAAAGAAAGACCTGCAGCATGCTTTATTCCAGTCTCCATCTTAAACTGGAACTCCCCTCCCAATATCCTATCTAAGAGGTCAGGTGTCTTATAAACACATCTAGGGGCAAGTTGCCCACTCTGTCGCCAGATACTGAATCGTGTTTTCTGGAAGCCTTCCTTGCAAACCTTCCACTTACGCGTGGAGTTATGGCTCCTCTACCTTGAGGCAAACAGAATGCATCTAAAGCCTCTTCCGTATTATGTCCGTCTCCCTCCAGGTGTCCCTCCCTGATCCGGCTCCCCCTTCTCCATGTCACGCCCCAAACTGGCTTCGGTGTACCTCCTAAGTGCAATCCATGCTTCCCTATTCCTGCATGCATCAAGCCACATAGGAACCACTTACTAGATTATAAAATATGCCAAGTCCTTTTTCCCTAGTGTTCCTACCCTGTGACTGACACTGAATGGGGGCTCAATGACTATAAATTGCCCAAAGGAATGACTGACTGAATTAGGGCATAAATGTGAATGAAAGAGAAGAAGGTGGCAAAGCTGACTGCGGTTTTCGAGAAAGAGTAGTAAAAGACTATGAAAGAAATCCCCAAGAGTCAGGATTTTAATAAGTAAGAGCCACATCATTTAAAAAATGCTAAGGAAAAAGAGAATATCAGAGGGAGCACGGTCAAATGCTACGAAAGTTTCAAAAAGAATGAAAACAACAACAAAAAAAAGAGGCTACTGGTTTGAGTAATGGGTGCTGTTAGAATGGTAAGAAGAGAAGAAAAAAAGAAGGAAGGAAGAAGAGAGGGAAGGACGGAAGAAGGGAGGGAAGGGAAGCTGGCTTTCTGTCTCTTAGGACAGTGCTATTTCCAATATAACACACAGGCAAGCGGATAATGGTAAGCATCACAGTCACGTTCGCAGGAAGTGATACTTGGAAATGAGAGGGCATTCCCAGCGCCCTTCATATCATTCCTCATAGGAAGTTGTCTCTCTGGCTGCCAGGTGAGGCTGGACCCAGGGAGGGGGTGGCTGCCACCAACTCCCCGTATATTATTAGCCTGGCCAGTGTCCAGACCCATGGAACTGGTGGTGTCAAAGAGCCTGAGAGTAGGCTGGTGTTGTCGACCACAGAGCCCCTCCCTACCGAGGCTTAAGGATGTCTAAGTTCAAGAGCTATTCAACTCAAGCAAGTTCAATCCCTCCAACACCATAACCTTAGAGTATCTTGCACGATCTTCCCCATAAGTTCTAAAAGGTGGCCAAGTCAGTTTCAGCTCTACTTCACATATGAGAAAGAAGGGGTACTGAGGCCACCCAGCAGTCGGGGGGTCAGATGGGATTCAAACCTAACAGGCAGTGTACAGGAGTCCAAATCCTAATTCTTGGCCCTAAATTCATGGCTTTTATTGAGTCGCTATCATGCTCCCTCGATCCAACAGGAATGGCAAATCAACACTGTTAGAATCATTTCAGATTCTCTGATTACTTCCTTCAGTGGAGGGAACACACCTGCCACACAGAGAAAAGGTATCTGACAGGGTAAACTTGAATGGCCGCATGGACTATGGAGTCTTCGTCGTTCCAAATGAGCACTGTGTCTCCTTTCCTAGTATGGAAAATGACAAGGATGTTATCTGCTTGCCCTAGCTGGGTTGGCCGTTGCAAAGCTTAACTGAAACAATCTAAGAGGAAAGAATGTTGAAAACACTGGACTTGGCATGCAAATGAGGGACCCTTCCTTAGAAAGAGAGCCTGCTTATAAATTTCTGATCTCCGTTAACTTGAAACCCTGCAACCTGGCAAATGGACTGGGCGGTAGAAATAGCACCTGCCCTGGCCCTTCCCTCACCGGCGAAGGGAGCCGCCTCTAAGGCACTGCACGGGAGCCGGCCCTCTCCCGACAACACCAGGGGCTTCTGCTTCCAGCTCCGGGTTTGGTGCATACCCGCTGCTTTCCTTATTCTCTTAGCAGCAGGTTGGCTTGTATCAGTGAGGCTTTCTGCTGAAGCAAAAGTCTCATCCCCAGCTGCCGGGACTTACGACAACATCGGCGCCTCTTGCAAACTTCCAGGTAGACTGAAAAAGGCTGTCAATCCTGTGTGTTGTTACAAACATGCAGATCCTTGGTCTCCTGCAGACCCAGGACCACAAGCACCGGTAGCCCTGAGACGTGCCCTTGGGGGCGAAGGGAAACGCTCCGGAGATGGTTTGGAACTGAGAAGAGGGCAAAGGGAAGGCAGAAGCACAGAACGGGAGAGCAGAGGCAGGGAGAAGGGAAAGGCTGCCACGGGCAGTGGGAAGGGGGAAACTTCCAACCATCTGGACCCCCTGCCAGCCCTAAACTGGCCTCTCTGTAAGGGTCCTCACTCCTTGGGAACCATGACCCCTTTGAAAAATCACTCTTGAAAAATATGCATGCACCCTCATGTGTACCATCTTGCCCACAATCCCAGGGGCTTTTCAGACTCCTCCAAGGAATCCCATCCCAATCTTTCCTCCACCGACGACTGGTCCCAAACCTCAGGCATATCAGGGCCCCTCACGTTAGGAAAGCTCTACTGGAGAAGCCAGGGGACTGGAAGACGGGGCTGGGAGCGGGAGCGGTGTGTAGGGGGGAGGAAGGAGTAGTAAGGCTGCTCTGTCTTCTCACAGCAGAGTTCCCCCTTACATCGTTGCTTCAGGCATCAATCCGAATAAAAGAGACAAAATCATAAATGCCTTCCGGCCAGACAGGTAGAAACGTAGGTAAACAGACAGATAGATAGACAGATGAATAAATATACAAATAGCCCTTCCCCTCCCCACAGAAAATACAGCAGTCCTGGAAGTTTGGACTCCCTCCGCCTCCACACCAGCATTCCCACAATGACCAGAACTTGAACGAAATCCACCAGATGTCCATTCGCTCTTGGAAAATCACTCCAAACGGATACATCTCTCAAAAGGTGATAATCCTCTACCTCTGTCTAGCCAAGACATTCTGTCCGTCTGCTTCTCCTGGCTGCAGTCTGCCTCCATGGAGGAATTTTCCATCCCCCTCTAAATGTAATGTCATGCAGGAGACTCAAAGGGAAAGGTAAAAGGATTAGTAGATTGATCGATGGACGATATTAATGCTCTTTCATGTTGGGTTGAAGAAGGATTTGAGGTCATCAGGAGAGAGGGTAGCAAGAGAATAGATCGCAAGTATTCAAAAGACTCTCTGGATTAAAATCCTATTAAAGTCACATCAGCTTCTCCAGGAGGCATTTTAGAAGGTTGGGGTTTCTTTAACATGTCACCATAATTAACCTTCCCCTAAGCTGTTTTGGGTGGGGAACTTTGGCAATTAAGAAACTGGAAACTTTCATTTTCTATCATCCACATGGCCCTTTGAATGGTTTAAACACCAGAGTGGAAAGTGGTTTAGCCTAATTGATTCAAGGGGTTCAGATCTCCCACTTCAACCTGCTGTCAGACTCGCTCCTGAGATCTTAGCCCTCAAAAGAAAGGGCATTTTGTCGAGTGACAGAATCAAAAGTTCAGATCTACCACGATGCCTTTCTTCCTCTAATCATTCTCCCACTGAGTTCCACGGCAAGAACGCCTCTGCAAAGGGATGGTTGTTTCCCTAAAAAAAAAAAAAAAAAAAAAACAAAAAACAAAAAAAAACAAAACCTCTTTCTGGGCCCAGACTGCAATTCACAAAACCGAGAAACCCAAAGAGCCGCCCCTCTCTGCAGGGGTGAGGCTGTGCTGTTTGAGCAGCACTAGCACCCTGAACAGCCCTTCCGTTCCGTGGACATTTGGGGTCAGGAAACTGTCAGGTAGGGGCAGCCAGGATGGGATGGGATGACCAACCACACGAATAAATAAAATGAAACACGTGTCGTTGTCGAGGGCTAGTCCCTCCAGGATCGTCCTCACAGGTCAGATGTCCACCCCGTCTCAAATGTCAACACGCTGCCAGATTCTGTCGCCTTGTGCTCATTACAGAAATTGTCCCTGGACTGTATTCACCGGCGTGTCTCGTCGCCCTTGTCAGCCTGCGAGAGCCCAAGAACGGGTAGCGAACAGCCTCCCCCCACTCTCCCCACCCCCACCCCCGGGCCCCCAGCTCCCATCACCATGCCTGGTGCAGAGCGGCGCTCAACACCTGCTGACCCACAGCGACACAGAATTCACTCTGTGCCTTAAGGCAAGTAACGGCCTCCGTTTTTTTTCCAATGAAAAATCAAGAAGTCTCTGGGGCTGCACGACCTGTGAGGTCATTTGCCAGTTCTCAGAATCTCCGGAAAAGTTGCTCTGTACTGGCTGGCTTTCCACGGTTTCTGCGTTTGGGTCATTATTTATACTAACAGTGATGACAACGGTAAGAACAGAGGACATGTCCTAAGGCCTGAAACACGCTCTGCACCGTTCCCAATGCTCCGCCAACGTTGTTTCATGAATTCCGCGAGGCAGAGACTCTTGGGACTCGCATTCGATGCAGGGGGAGACTGTGAAGGTCAGCCATGGGCCCAAAGTCACACCGAGTGTGGTGACGCCAAGCGTGGTGCGCTCCTAACTATTGTTGCACGTCCCCATTGAGCACCTCCTTTCTGAGCCTCCCGGTCAGGCTGCCGGCCCTTCGTCTGATCTGCATACATCTTCCCTGGCTCCCCAAGGGGCCGCCTGCCTGCTTGTCAATTGCTTTGATTTCTTACCCCGGGGCCCCAGCCGGCCCAGCCTCCACCTGCTCCGAGCCCAGGCAGTTAGCCCCAGGATCCGGCAGGCCCTTTGTCCTGAGCGCCTGCAGCTCCTGTCGGGAGCAGGTGGCCGGAAAAGCAAGAGAAGGCGGTCAGCAGCGAAGCCGCTCGGGAGGTGGAAGGGACGGAAGGCAAAGAGGGCTGATCTGAGGAGGAATTCCAAGTGCCTGCGCCTCAGTGACCTGAGCCCATGTGCGGGGCTGTCTGGGCTCCGCAGGGGCAGAGGCCGGGAATAAACTTCCTTGTCCTGGCGATAGCCACAGGAGGATGGGGGCGGGGAAAGAAGAGGGGTCTCCTAGGAAGGCCCGGGCGGGGGGGGGGGGGGTATCTCTCAGAAAATGTTTCAAAGGCCGGTGCAAAGAGGCGGGTCTTGTCTCATTTGAAACATCTCTGCCACTTCAAGTTGGTACTTAAAATAACACGTGAGATCCGCGGGCCCTAAATTCTCCAGTTTGGGCAAAACAAAACAAAACAAAACAAAACCAAAAACAAAACTTTTGATCTTATAGTAGAAAAGAGTGTTTTGATCATTTAGGAAAAAAAAACAGTTCATCTCGGCAATTGTACTCCTACGTATTTACCCAAATGAGTAAAAAAATTCACGGCCACACAAAACCCCTGCACATGAATGCTTATAATAGCTTTACTCGTGATCGCCAAAATTCAGAACATATAAAACTTGCAGCAAGAGAAGGAGAATTACTAGCATAAGAAATCTCTATCTTGAGAAAGTGAAGAAAGAACTAGTATTTATTAAATGTCTAAAAATATCTAGGTACTTCTCCAGGTCCCTAACATACACCTTCCAGATTAATCCCCCAGAGTCTACCAGAGTAGGTAGTATTTTTGCCATTGTGTCTTGAAGAGAATGTCGAACTGCTTGCGTGGCAAAATCCCCCTGTTAGTTACCTGTGTCTTTCTTCTTGTCCCGGGAAAGCTCGTGGACGGTGGCCCCGATGTCATGCCTCAAGATCTTGATGATGTTTGCCAGGACAGGCATGCTGCGTTTATCCAGATAAGTAAAAAATTCATACTCGTCTTTCTTTAACCGCGAAGGTCTGGATTCAATGTGGGTCAGGTTTATATCATTCTCCTGAAAGAGAGAAGTAGGAGTGTGAAGGGGCCGGCCCGTGGAATTAACACCGACAAAACATGCAACACCAGAGCAAAACACAACACGATACAATGCAGAGAGAGGAGGAACAGGACTTTTGTTATATACGTAAGGGTAGAAGAAAGTCCTTCAAGTAGCAAAAGTTGTCTACTTTTCTTTGGCAAAACCAAGTAGCAAAAGGTGGGGGAAACAGTGCAAATGTCATGGAATTTAATCACATGGAAATCTGCTAAAAGCCTAGTGTTGCAAACCAAAGATTTTCGTTTGGTTCAAATGACTGAAGCAGCCGTTGCCAAAAATGTTTACATAAGGAAACCTCTTTTCCCAAATGAAATCCCATAGAGCCTCAATTATAATATCTCGTTAAGTTAATAATACAGAAGCAACATTGCCTGGTTTTAAATAGGGTCCCTGGGAGTCAGGTATATTGGGTTTCGTCCCTCGTAGTTCAGGAAGTATATCTTTTTCCTTGATTGTGAGTAGCATGGGGTTGAAGAGAAAACATGGGTAATTACAATGATGATACCTTTTCATTTGGAATTTTTAAAATTCTTCTAATGTTTATTTATTTTTCAGAGAGAGAGAGAGAGAGAGAGACAGAGAGTGAGCAGGAAAAGAGGAGAGAGAGAGGGAGACACAGAATCCAAAGCAGGCTCCAGGCTCTGAGCAGACAACACAGAGCCCCACGTAGGGCTCGATCCCATGAATCACATGATCATGACCTGAGTCAAAGTTAGAAGCTTAACCGACTTTGACACCTGGGTGCCCCAATAACATTTTCATTTTGAATATCACTTTACAGTTTAGAGTGATGTTTTATGACCTTCCCAAAAAGCCTTTGAATAGGTTAAAGGGGATGTAAAAAATGAAATCAGAGATGATGGTTCTTTGGCAAAAGTGGCTGGAGAAAGAGGCCCATTTTTTCCAACCTCACAGTCACAGTGTTCTGACTACACTGCCTTTCCTGCCAGAGATACTGCAAACACTAGCTTTTATCATTATTACTACTAGTGTGGCAAGCACGAGAAATGAAAACCTCTGGAAATAGCAAGCATGACAATAGGTAACCCATGCCCGTCCTCTTCCTGAACTTTCTCCCTCATAATCCCCAAAGGCACATGGTGGAGTCATTGTTTCTAGGCACCAGCTACAGAGACTATACCCTTGGCAGGGATGGCCAGGTAGCCCAATGTGAGGGCCGCAACTAGAGGCGGGGTGGGGGGCAGCGGGGGGAGAGGAGAGAGAGATTGCTTAGAGGAGGGAAGGCCAGAGAGATAGCGGTTGCTCTGAAGCTTTCTAGACAAACAGAGGTAACTTCCACAAAGCAAAGAGCAATGTCATCCTCCTGGCTCAGAAAGAAAGAGAAGGGATACGTTTCACCAACTATTTGCCTAAGTTGAAAGTTTAAAAGAAGAGATAACCAATTCCTACATTGTGTAGAGCAGAAAACACATCAAAGCCAAGAACCAAGAGGGGACACACCTCTGGCATGCTTATTTACAAGAGTACAGCAGGGGTGGAAGGGGTGGGAAGGCGTGGGAGGTGGAGAAAGGGCTAGAAGGACTGGACAACAGACTATAGGCTGTTAATATTCAACACCCACACTCCACCCTCAGCAAAATAACTTTTAGAGAGAAGCCTCTCGCTTTAGCAATAGCCATGAAACAATGTAGCCCCGTGACTCAGTTTTTCCAATTCTGGAGAATTCTGGGGAAAATGTTCACCAAAATTCATAAACTAACTAAACTCCCACTGTAGGAGAATGGTTAGGTGAATTGTAATGAAATCACTCAGGGGAGATTATGCAACCATTGGAAAGCAAGTAACAGAACAAATTGAGGGGAGAGGGGGGTGTGGGAGGGGGGAGAGTGGGTGATGGGCACTTGTTGGGATGAGCGCTGGGTGTTGTATGGAAACCAATTTGACAATAAATTATTACAAAATAAAAAGAAAAGAAAAGCAAGTAACAATTACAAGTCAATCAACATGATACACTATTAACACATTAACAAAACAAAGGATAAAGATCACACAATCATCTCAATAGACACAGAAAAAGCATATGACAGTCTACAATATCCATTTATCATAAAAACTCTCAACAAAGTGGGGTGTAGAAGGAACATACCTCAACATAATAAAGCCCATATACAGCTAACATCATATTCAACGGTGAAAAACTGAAAGCTTCTCCTTTAAGATCAAGAACAAAACAAAAACATAAAAGTCCTAGCCAAGCAATTAGGCAAGAAACATAAATAAAAGGCATCCAATTGGAAATGAAGAAGTAAAACTATCGCCATTTGCAGATGACATGATGCAACGTGTAGAAAACCCTAAGGATTCACCCAGAAACAGCTGGAACTAGTAAATGAATTCAGCAAAATTATGGAATATAAAGTTAACATTTAGAAATCAGTTGAGTTTCCATACACTAATAATGAGTTATCTGGAAGAGAAATTAAGAAAACAATCCCATTTACAGTTGCATCAAGCAGAATAAAATACTCAGGAATAAATTTAACCAAGGATGTGAAAGACCATTCCTCTGAAAACTATAAGACATTGATAAAAGAAATTGAAGAAGACACACACAAAAAATGGAAAGGTATACTGTGCTTACAAATTGGAAGAATTAATATTGTTTAAATGTCCACACTACCCAAACCAATCAACAGATTAAATAAAATCCCCATCAAAACACCAGTGTCATTTTTCACAGAACTAGAACAACAAATCCTAAAACTTGTATGGAACTACAAAAGACCCTAAGTTGCCAGAGAAATTGAGAAAGAAGAATAAAAGTGGAAATATTATATTCCTTGATTTTAAACTACACTACAAAGCTGTACGAATCACAGCATGGTACTGGTACAAAAACAGACACATAGATCAATGAAATAGAACAGAGAGCCCGGAAACAAACCCATGTGTATATAGTCAATTAATCTATGACAATGGAGGAAGAATATACAATGGGGGAAGGGACAATGTCTCCCATAAATGGTTCTGGGAAAACTGGACAGCCACATGCAAAAGAATGAAATTGGACCACTATCTTATACCATACACAAAAATAAATTCAAAATAGATTAAAGCCTTGAATGTAAGATCTGAAACCATAAATCTCCTAGAAGAAAACACAGGCAGTAAGCTCTTCGACATTGGTCTTATCAACTATTTTTTGGACCAGTCTCCTCACGCCAGTTCAATAAAAGCTAAAATAAACAAATGGGACTACGTCGAACTGAAAAACTTTTGTGCAGCAAAGGAAACCAAACAAAAGGGCAATTGAATGGGAGAAGATATTTGCAAATCATATATCCAATAAAGGGTTAATATCCAAAATACATAAAGAACTTACACAACTTAATATCAAAAAGCAAACATCCCAATTAAAAAATGGGCAGAGGACTTGAAAGGACATGTTTCCAAAGAAGACAACAGGTATGTGAAAAGATGCTGCACAACACTAATCATCATGGAAATGCAAATGAAAACCACCGTGAAGTATCATCACCTTACACCAGACAGACTGGCCACTATCAAAAAGATAAGAAATAAGTGTTGGCAAGGATGCGGAGAAAAGACCACATTTGTGAAGCATTGGTGGGCGTGAAAACTTGTACACCCGCGCTGGAAAAGTATGGCGGTTTCTCAAAAAATTAAAAATAGAACTACCATACAGTCTAGCTATTCCATCTCGAGGTATTTATCTGAAAAAAAAAACCACCATCAATTTGAAAAGATATATGCACACTTACGTTTATTGTAGTATTATTTCCAACAGCCAAGACATGTAAGCAACCTGTGTCCATCGATGGGTGAATGGCTAAAGAAGATAGGGGGGGTGTGTCTATATGTATATGCATATGTGTGTGTATAGGAATATATAGAGGAGTGTTACTCAGCCACAAAAAAAGAAAGAAAACTATCTCGCCATTTGCAATAACATGGATGGACTTAGAAGGTATTATCCTGAGTGAAATAAGTCAGAGAAAGATAAATACCACACGATTTCACTTATATGTGGAATCTAAACAAGGAAAACAAAACAGAAGTGGACTCATAGATATGGGAAATAAAATGTTGGTTACCAGACTGAGGAGGAGTTGGGGGTCAGGAGAAATAGGTGAAGGAGATTAACAGGTAGAAGCTTCCAGTTACAAAAAAAAAACAACAACAACAAAAAATAAGTCATGGGGATATAAGATACAGCATGGAGAATTAGTCAATACTGTTGTAGTAACTTCATGCTAACAGTGGGAGTCTATAGACGATGGGCCTATAGACAATTTCGTTTCCTTATTTCTTTCATTTTTTTAAATTTTATAATAGTTTATTTTCAAATTGGTTTACATATAACACCCAGTGTTCATCCCAACATGTGCCCTTTTTAATGCCCATCACCCCCTCTCCCCCGTCCCTCATCCCCCTCACCCTCAGTTTTTTCTTAGTCTTTGAGAGTCTCTTATGTTTTATCTCCCTCCCTCTCTGTGTCTTTTTTTCCTTTCCCCTCTTCCCCTCCCCCTGGTTTTTGCTTAGTCTCACAAAGTCCACCTATTCGTGGAAACATATGGTATCTGTCTTTTTCTGGCTGACTTATTTCACTTAACATAATACCCTCCAGTTCCATCCATGTTGCTACACATGGCCAGATTTCATTTTTTCTCATTGCCACATAGTAGTCCATTGTATATAAGTACCATAATAATTCTTTATCCATTTGTCAGTTGATGGGCACTTGGTCTCTTTCCATGATTTGGCTATTGTCGAAAGTTCAACTTTTCTAAAACCAACACTTATTACTTTTACAATGAAAATTTAACTTTATTCCTGAAATTATTACAATCACAACTATAATACATAATACTTATGGATATAGGTATGTGATAATTAAAATATATTTTAAAAAATTATTCCGAGGCCAAAAAAAAAAGGAAAAAGACGAGAAAAATTAATCAAAACGAGCTTATTACGAGATTATATATAACTTCTATTTATTTGCCAAAACTCTTATGATATTACATATATAATGGGAAATGGGGTGCCTGAGTAGTTCAGTCGATTGAGTTTGACTCTTGAGTTTGGCTCAGGTCATGATCCCAGGGTCATGGGATTGAGCCCAGGACAGAGCCTGCTTGGGATTCTCTCTTTCCCTCTACCCCTCTCCTCCACTTGCACTTTTTTGGTCCTTCTCTAAAAAAAGAAACTAAAAAATAACTTAAAAATAATATTACACACATAATGAAAAGAAAAATATATCTTTTAAAATGCGAGTGAAGATTTTGGCTAAGAACACTCACCCAAATTCTCTAAACCATTTCTATCCCATTTGAATCAATTTGTTAATAATTAACTCTCAAGCTTGGCATGCAATTTCCTTACTGGAGTTTCTCCAGCTTATCGGTGCGGATCCTTAGATACCAATAATTTTGGTTGCTAAGAGAGGCTTTAGAAACGAACCTCCAAACCTGATTATGATCATCATTACCATTTAGTAAATGAATCTTTATTTTTAACCAAGGGGTCTGTGTAGGATTAGGACACCACACCATCTCACACTCACCACATCTTTGGGTGAGGGACAAAGAAAGAACTCTGCCTGTTACTCCACATGGACATCTGGAGAGAGGCAAGGAAGGTTTAGAGTTAAACATTTAGAACACAATTTCATAATTTGTCCAATAGTTAATTTATGCATAAAAGATAGCTGTGGAACACCTGAATTAATCAGGACTCTTGAGCAGAGGTTGAGGACTCAGAGAAAAGTAAATAGAAGTGAATTGCCTGTTTCCACAAGGATTGGCCAGGAATCCCTTTCTCTCCCCATCCTTGAGGAAACTCTTTCTAAAAGGGGTTTGGTCAACTGGTGGATAAAACCACAGACACAGAATTCACAATGGTGAAAACTGGATCCTTCTTTCTGGGTCTTTTCAAGCATAGGGCCCATTCTTTCCTCCTTAATTTCATTCCTCAAGAAAAGGAGAATGGTATAGTGAAGAAAGTGTGGGCTTTGGAACCCATCTGAGTTCAAGTTCTGGTTCAGCTGCTCACCACATTTGAATACATTCGTGGGTCATTCTAAACTTTAGTCTGCTCCTGTTGAAAGTAAAGATAATCATATTACCTGGCATCTCAGTAAGAAAAAGGGGAAAGTCACCACATACAATTTCGGCTTCACTGCTGGATACCCAGGAAGGACTTAGCTACACTCTGCCTCTCTCAATTTGGTATAGATACACATTTTCCTGGGAGGCAAAACACATTATATTTTAGGAGTTATTTTACCCTTTAATATTTGCCTCACCCTATATTTTTCCCAGGTTCTTTCCTGAGAGCATGTCTCAAAAAGGAGACGGGAAACCTGAAGGTATTTTCCAGCTGAGGCCAGAAAAGAAAAACCTTTTAGACTAACTACATGCTGTTGCCTTAGAATAAACTTAAATGAAGTTATGTTCTGGCCGACTCCAGAGGTTTCTGGGGGCAACATCAAAGATGTTCACAAAGAATGCCCCAAATCTTTGGTCTGAAATAAACAGACAGGAACTTTCAAGAGCTCATTTATTCAAGCACCTTCCATGTGCCAAACACTGTTCCAGGTGCTGGGATACAACAGTGAAGAGAGAAGGAAAAGTCCCTGCTTTTCTGGAGCTTATATTCTCCAAGCAGGAGGTAAACAGTAATTACAAAAAATAAGTAGAATTTACAGTCTTCAGATGGAATGGAGAAAAATAGAGCCAGAAAGAGGGATCGGATATCCCAGGGGTGCCATGAAGGTGCTATTTGAAACAATGTGGTCAGGAAGGTCTCAAAAAATAAACACAGCCCAGACCTGTCGTCGATGAGAGAGCAAGCCGTGAGGGAACAGCACGTGCAAGGGTCCTGGGGAAGACGGTGTACAATAAGACTAAGGAACCCCAAGCAGGCTGGCGTGACTGGAACGGAATGAGCAAGAGGGAGGGCAACAGGACCTGAGGCAGAGCAGTCACCGAGAATGACCTATTGGCCATTACCTGAACTTTGCTTTTCACACAAAGTGATATTAAGAAGCTACGGAAGGTAATCAAGCAGAGAAGATACATTAGTTGACTCATGTTTTAAAAGGAGCCACTCTGGCAACTATTTTAAGACTAGACGGGATGAGGCAAAGGCAGAAGCAGGCTGGAGGCCGCTACACTATTTGGGGTAAGAAACGACAGTTAAAAGATTAGAGAAGAGGTTTCATGGAGACGCAGGCAAAGCTGCTTATATATTTTACTCATCTCTTCTTGTGAGGGGGCCAGGAACGGCCCTGGATGATCCAGAATCTAGAAATTAAACCCACTAAGGTGACAGGAAACCAAAAACACTCAGGAAAGTATGGGCAGCACAATTAAATCCTAGAGCAAGCTCCAGATCCTTCCCCGTTCTGCTCTGGAAGAGAGTTATCAGACGGGTTCAAGCTGGACCGTCAGCAGGATTCACACCCTGGAGACCGTCTTTTGGGACACACTCTTGCCTCCTCTGGAAGTATCTGTGTTGTAATCTCTGGACATTTTCTCCCCTCAGTCTTCTCCCTCTTTGTCAAATTATTTCTTCTCCACCCTCCCCTCCACTTATTGAGGTTGCATCCAACTCAGAGGAGACCCCTCTCTGGGGAGAACTGGGGAAACAGCTCAATCCAGACTCTTTTCAAGGCTTTGGAGAAAAGAGCCTTTTTGTCCATGTGTTCCTCTTTGTACCCCTTCCCTTGCCACCAGAGTCATAAGATCAAAAAGACCCTGTGTCCTGTGTCAGTCCAAGCTACTGAAGGGCAATCACAACTCAACGTGCCATCAGTGGGTCATGGCACTCTTTAAATTTTTACCAAGGGAGCTTGAACTTCATAATAAAAGCTCAAAACGTAGGCTCCGTGTTGCTATTTTTCAAATACATCCAGCTCTAAACTGTTGAACAGCTAAAAACAGCATCAATTTTCAATTAGAGGCTCTTCTAGTGAATACAGTCATCTGACCTGTACAAAAAGTTTAGTGCAGCACCGTTCATACGGATGAACAATGAACGTGACGTAAATATTCCACCAACAGGAGACGTAAGGTATAGTCGCGCAGTGAATATACAGAGGGGGAAATGAACGAGCCAGAACATTACGGACAAATCTGGAAAGAAAGCTGCAAAAAGAGAGTTGCAATATAATTCCAATGTTACGAAGAGTCAAAGCTTGCGAAACTATGCCGTAGATCACTAATGGGTGGCTCTATATAGAAAAGAATAAAAACGTAAGTGGGAGGAACATCAAATTTGGATTAATAGTTACACGTGAAGAGGAAGTTCATGGGGAAGAGTATCCAGGGGCTTTAGTCATTTATGCAATGTTTCATTTCCACACTTTCAGAGAAACTTCTCTAGTAACGAACTATAGAAATGGTCCCTTTGCAAGGTTTCATTTCTTAAGCAAGGAGTGAGTTGCATGGGTGTGCTTTACATCATTATCTGTACCGGGGGCTTCAAAGAAAATTCTAAAAGTCATCTGGGCTGTAAGAACTTTTTTTCCTCCAGTGAAACTCAAAGCTTTTATTTCGATGAAAGAAACAATGTTCCAGTAACATGAACTGCTCATGACTGTTCCGAACCTGAGGCCAGAGGGGTAAAGGCAACCCTCGTGGGTCATTCTAGATCCCGCCCCTCTCACCAGGGGTCACAGACGTGACCTTAAAGTCCAAACTTGAGAGAAGTAAACATTAGATGTCTGCTTATATGTCCGCTCTGCAACCCAGCCTCTGTCCCCAGGAATGTGGAGGTGACGAGATAGAAAGGATTTGAGGATTCCGTGTCCTGACCACTTATTTGTTCAGTCACATCAAGTCATTTGTTTCTTTGTTCTAGAGTGAACTTCTCCCTTCCTCTCCCCTCGACACCCCTTTTGTGCTTCAGCTTAAACATACATCCGCAAGAAACCTTCCCTGGCTGACTCTGTCTCACGGAGCCCTGAGCTTCTGTAATTTCTGTAAGGGCAGAGAATGACTGTCTGACTCACTCCAGTCTCTCCAGCACCCACATAGGGTCTGACAATGGTAGATACTCAAAAAATATTAATCGAACCCGTAAATTCGAGAGGATGAGCTCACTGAATATACAATGGGGAAAAGGCGTGGCTCAGCTGGGCAGAGGCAGAGCACAGGAAGTGAACGTGACAAACATCGACTGGGTCTTTTCCATTTGTTTCCAAAAGCCCAGGCGACTGTGAAAACAGAGAGTGAACTCTGAAGCTCTTTTGGCTCTAAGTGTCTAGCCTTGGGCAGCTGGCTTGGGCAGAACCTCTGTGTCTCCATCAACTAAATGATGCTAATTGAGCGTACCCATGAACTTCAACGCTCTGTATATCCATGTATTTGCTTGTTCCCTTCCCTAGAGGATCTCAAGTAAGGTCTCTAGAGGATCTCAAGTAAGGTGATTATGGAATGCTGGCCGGTGGAGGGAGACCTCTTTGCGACTTCTCCAGGGAGTTGGCATCTAAACTTAACAGCCCACTACTAAGCCACTTGCAGCAAAGACTCTCAGGAGACTATTTTTCTAAGAAGGCGCAGGATGTGACCTAGTAGAGGCTAAAAATATAGAGAGCTACAGAAAATATTTAAATAAATGCATAAAGAATTGAAAGTTAGAACAACTGAGGACAGGGGATGCTGGCAGGTAGCAGGTAGAGGTTTTGGTATATTCCTAATTGTTGGACCCAATTCACTAAAACACCTGCTCCACTGTCTCAGCACCCAGACAACAGATGTGAACACACTTCTTCTGTATCTTTATGATAAATACCAAACTGATTGTGTTACATTCTGATGTAGTCACTGGCTGAGGTTTACGAGAACACAAGTCCACTGTCGGGCAACATCTTAATGAAATGGTGACTTTGGTGCTAATCACCTGAGGAGAGGAATGAGATCTCGGACAAGGAACGAAGCCATGCTGGGACAAATCTGCCCTCACTCTGCAGATCTCACTTCTTGTTTGAGGAGCTGGGACGTCTGTCTATGCTCCTGGTGGCTCGGGGCTAAGACAGTTTTCACCATATGGAGTCAGGCCGGGGGGGTAGGGGCAATAAATTTCACCTCTGCAGGGCTTCTTGGAGTCTTTAATATGTTTACGTGTACAATGGATTTCCAAAATCTAAATGTAGAATTTTCCAGACATATCCACCCTCGGGACTCTTTTCAATAACACACCTACTAATGTGTAGAATGTGATAGACTATTGTTTAGGAAACACTGCATAACATGTAGTTTAGATTCTTTCATTGGCTTTGCTTTTAATTACCTTCGATTTCATTACACATGGTCCAGAATTTCAGTGTCAATGACACAATTTAGGGGGTTGGTCTATATTTTCATCTAATGCTTACTCTTATGCCTCATTCACAAAGATATCATGAGAGATATAAATACACAAACACACTCTGGCCACCACAATCTCTCTGCTCTACGAAGCTACTCTGCTTTTCTTTAATGGCCCTGCCCCAACTCTTGGTCATTGCCATTTGCCTGTGAATGCTCGCAAACTGTATTAAGTCCTTCGTTCTAGATTTTTAACTTTGTTTTGGAAAGAAAAATTAAAAATCAAGTCTTCTGACCCTCTCTAGTCTTTTAACAGCCTTCTCATTATTATACCTTTTCCGAGATTTCTGACAGGGTTTGTAGATTACATGTGGAAGGGATTAAGGAAAAGACATTGTATCAGCATCTTCTGTAGACTCAACTCGTGTCACACATTTTATGCGGCACGTAAAATCTCATCGCCCCCTGGAGGTGTAGATTATTAGCCCCGCTTTATAGATGAATAAACACAGGCATATATGTTAAATTATCTGCCAAAGTCAATGATAGCTGGGATCTAAACTGCACAGTACAAAATCGATGCTCCTTATACGCTTTCTATCACAACATGTAGCTAGTATGCTATTTGGAACCAAAGACAGGAACTCATCTAAAGGCAAATAAGTGATCCCTTAAATCCTCATAAGGTCTTGGCCCCAGAAAGGGTCCTAATTCACCTACTTGGAAGTATCAGATGAATGATAGGATACAGTGACTTTGCCAAGGACCCGGTTCCTGAAATACTAAAGCCCAGCCATGTTTCTCTTGGTTTTCAATACTTTATTCCAGCATTCCCAGTTGAAAGGCCATTCTCTTGAAAAGAACGCATGGAAGATAAAGGCCATGTTGTTTTGCTTTCTCATAAACAATCGATTTTTCTCTAATAAAAATGATAAGCCTGACATTTTAGAATCCTAGTCAATTTCTGAGGTTCTACCCCATTATGTGTTCACCTTAGACAAGCGATTGAGCTCCCTGAACTTTAGTTTCCTTGTCTCTCAAATGGGTATGGTATCACCCACCTCCACTAAATTATTTAATTTATGGAAATTATTAAAATATTCTGAGTATTAAATATGATTTATTTCATGGAAAGTGGAAGATACAGTCCCTGGTGACAGCAGGAACTCCTTCCCCAGCAACAGCTTAGAGCAGTGGTTCTCATTCCTGATTGGGCATCAGAGTCACCAGTGGAATTTAAGGAAAACTCAAGAACAAACAAACGAAATCCAAAACTCATAAAGGAAGCAACTGAAAATATTAATCACAGTAGAATTTGAAACTTCAGTATGACAAATAATATGATAAACCCAAGTAAAATAAAGAGACAGGGCGAAAATATTTGTCACACACAGAATGGTATTCAGATTATATAAAATGTCAAGAAATCAGTAAGAAAAAGATAAATTTACCACAGAAAAAGATTAAAACCTGAAGGGACAAGTCACAATTTACAAAAGAATAAAACCCAATGTCATGTAATATGAAAAGACACCCTATCATTTCACTCATAATCAGAGAAACGAAAATTAAAATAATAAATTACCACAACCCGGGACACCTGGCTCAGTTGGTTAAGCATCCCGACTTCAGCTCAGGTCATGATGTCACGGTTCACAAATCCTATCCCCACGTTGGGCTCTGTGCTGACACCTCAGAGCCTGGAGCCTGCTTCAGATTCTGCGTCTCCCTCTCTCTGCCCCTCCTCTACTCACACTCTGCCTCTGTCTCTCTCTCAAAAATAAATAAACATTAAAAAAATTAAAAAATAAATTACCACAGCCCACCCATTATATTGTCCGAGATTAAAAAGCAATAATATGCAAATAACTTTAGAAGTACAGAGGAATAAGTATTCCCGCAGTGAACTAATGGGAGCATAAGTTGTTACAGAACATTTGGAGAACCACTTAGTAGTTTCTTTTCAAGCTAAAAATGTCCATGACCTAGGACCAGCAATTGAAATTCTAGCTATCTACCTGAGAGAAATATTTGCACATTGCATACAAAAAAAAAAAAAAAGAGAGAGAACAAAGTACCGCAGAACCGTCTGTGACTTCAGAAAATAGGAAACACCTCAGATGCCAAAAATCGAAGGCTGGATAAATAAAATGTGGTCCATGCGTTTTAAGAACTACTCTTCAGAAGTTAAGTTATTAACTTAATCTCGAAAACACTGCATTCAGAAAAAAATATATAACAATTCTTCTTGGACACTTGATGTGTAACTACTCTGAGGATTTTGCATGGATTAAGTCATTTGATCCTCAGATCTACTCTTGGAAGCAGATACTTTTATTACTCTGAGGAACCGAAGCCCAGACATGTCAAGTGACTTTCCCAAAGCCACAGCTCTGTCTCTCCAGAGTTCATGCTTTTGACGGCTCTGCTCACCTGACCCAAAGAGGCTGCAAAACCGTGTGCACAGGACAGTACCTGTTAGCGTCAATATCAGGTTTTAAAGGAGCAAAATATGGGAAGAAGTATCCTAACCTCATATTAACGCTGCCTGGGCTAGGAAGCTTGCAGCATGATGGGACTGAGGGGAAGTCAGGAAAGACTACAGCGGTATCCTTAACATTGTATTTCTTTTTTTTTAAGAAACAGTATGTTAATGTGTAATTTTTGAAACCGTAATCAAACAGGAAAAAATGAAAATGAACTTGTGGGAATGTTAACAGAGGTTGACGTGGATGAGGGGAACAGGGGTAGTTATTTTCCTTGCACTTCGATATACATTTCAATCTGAAAGGAAGAATATTTGATGGGGCGACTGGGTGGCTCAGTCAGTTAAGTGTCAGACTTCTGCTCAGGTCATGATCTCGAGGTTCATGAGTTCCAGCCCCACATGGGGCTCTCTGCTGTCAGCAGATTCTGTGTCGCCCTCTCTCTCTGCCCCTCCCCCACTTGGGCTTTCTCTCTCTCAAAACTAAATAAACATTAAAAAAAAAAGAATGCCTGGTGACAGATCCCTTCCTCCAAAGACTAGGAGGGCGGAGCCAGGGTATTTGCATTAAAAAAAAACCTGCCAAAAGAAGAGCAGGGACAGCCTCATTTGGCAGAGGTGGGGGGTTCTAGAGAGAGCTCATGGCTTTGAAATCCAGGATCCCATCTCCCACCATCACTACACATTAGCTGTGTGATTTGGGACAAATTACTTGGCCTCTCGGAACCTCAGCTCTTTCCTGCATAAAATGGAGTCATATCTCCTCCACCAAGTTGAATGGGAACCAAATCCAGCCCCCCCGCCCATGTCTGGTGTATCACATACTGTGGTTCCACAGATACTAGAACTCGATTTTTCATCTTTCCTCAGCACTTTGAATGATTGTAACTTAACTGTGCATTTTGCCAGGCTGTTAAGAAGAGTAGAAGGGAGGCCAGCCTACGCAATGTCTGGAGCAACTTCTCAAATACGTTCGGGAAAAAAATCAGCACACACTGACAAAAAAAGCCCTTCACCAGTCACCGATACAGTGACCTCTGTTCGCTCCTCCGTAAATGTGTATAATAACACCACTTACCCACCATGCGGTTGAGATTTGGGATAATGCTTTGAAAAGTTCACCCAGAGTGCACACACGTACACACACTCGCACACACATCCTTTGGATGCATTTTATCTAGTCCTGGTAATTTAGTTACTTGCAGTTTATTAATTAGGTTGAAAACATCCTGTTAACTTACTATTATTTAATTTGTTAACTGATTAAGGTCTGACCTCTCGAGGGGAAAATGCTGACTGACTGTGTAACACAAAGGCTAGAATGTTGTGTAGGAGCGTGCTACAGATACATTCTTTCTCGTGAACGGTTTGTCATTCAGCAAGTGCTCTGTCTCTCTTCTCTGTACTCATTGCTTGGTCTCCCTCAGGCGGACTTGACCCTCCCCAACCCACCCCTGCCTCCTTTGAAGAGCCAAGTTCAGGGTTTTTAAAAATACCTTATTTTTCAGGTAGATTTTAGATTTCTAGAAAAATCGAAAGGATAGTATGAAGAATTTCCACACACTCTGTCCCCAGGTCCCCCTGTTATCAGCACTTATGTTCCTGTGACACGTGTCACAGTTAATGTACTAATACTTACGCATTTTCATAAACTAAAACCATAACGTATTTGGATTTTTGTAGTTTATGTCTAGTGTCCTTTGTTCTGTAGTAGGATCTCATTCCAGATTCCGCATTACACTTAGAAGTTGCATTCCTTTAGGCTCCTCTTGATGGTGACGATTCCTCAGACACTTCTTGTGTTCCATGACCTTTACAGTTTTGAGGAGCATGAGTCAGGTATATTGTGTAATGGCCTGTAACTGAGACTTGTCTGATGTTTTTCTCATAGCTAGAGTGGGTTATGGTTGTAGGGGAGGAAGACCACAGAGGCGAAGTCTCATTTTCATCATGTGATATCAAAGGTTCATACGATCTAGATGACATACCGCTGCTGATACTGACCTTGATCACCTGGCTGAGCTACTGTGTACTGGGCTCCCCACCCCCTGTCCATTCCATCTGGTTTGGAAGAAACTCACGCTGCGCCACCCGCATTTAAGGAGTGGGGAATTACGCTCTTCTCCCTTGAGTACAGAATATCCACGTACATTATTTGAAATTCTTCTGCATGGGACATGTGTCTCTATCCCATTTATTTATGTATTCAGTCACCAGATAAAATTTTATTAAAGAACTCGGGGTAAAAATTAATTGGTTCAAAAATATTCGTTCTTAAAATCCAGGACAAAAAATTTAAAAATATAAATAAAGCCTCATTTTCTTTGCATATATTTAAATTTAATTCCATTCTTAAAGGAACGTTTAATCTATATACCGCTGGTCTGTAGAGGACATAAAGATGACTGAGCCGAGGTTCCCTGTCTGAAGAAACGGGCCCAGACAGAAAACATGTATGCTTAAATAAATGCTGCAGTTAAAAGTAAAGTGCTTTGGGAACACTGAGAAGATAGTAATTAATTCAAGGAAAGCTCGATAAACAAAGTCTGAAATCAGGGCCAGCTTCCTGTGTGTGTAACCCGTGATTCCGAACGATTCTGACTGTGAATGGAGACGCTGAAGCCCAGAGAGAATGGAAGATTTCACCGAAGTCATACAGCTGGTTAATGTGAGCGCCTGAGCAGAAAAGCAAGTCTTCCGGTTCCAGATCCCATCTTCTTTTCCCTGCATCCAACTGGAAGACAACACAGAAGTCTGCTGGGCAATATCCAAGGCGGAAACGAATACTCACCTCGAACAAGCGCAAGACTTTGGCCAGGGCACCAACTTCTTCTTTGAGTGAGAAGATCAGTGATATGGCACCATTTTGATTGGAATTTTCTTCAATGTAGCTTGTTTCCTACAAGATCAAGTGCTCCTGGTTAAAATGTTTTCCTACAAAACCCGCAAGCGAGAGGCCAGCATAAATTGTCTCTTCTAGTCAAGGCTTGGAATGCAATGAGCTACGTGTATTCTACACAGAAGTATGTGATTTTGGGTAGAAAATCAGTAAGTCAAGGGAAGTGATATATACAATGATGCTCCTAGGTCAGGATTCAGTTTTAGAAAACGTTAATTACTCACTGATATCACCAGTCACCCTATAGACCCAATACCTTTTAATGAGCACATACCAAGTGCTGGATACTATAGGGCTCTGAGATACAAAAATGAATAAAACAATTCCCCATTGTTCAAGCGTTCAATATTTGGCTTAATAGATACATACATAACACAAAGATCCTTAGAGGTGGTATAATACAGTTCAAAAAGTTTCCAGGAAACACGAAAACGTATGGTGTGGAAAGTAATAAAAATGGGCGTTTAAGACCAAAGACCTCAGCTGGAGTCCTCTGTCTTCCAGTTATCAGCTGAAGCACTTTGGGCACATAGCTTGGCCTTTTTAGTTGGCTTATTTGGAAAATCATGCTAATAATAAACCCTGTCAAAGCAATATTCCATGATGGAAAAAAAAAAGGTAAAACAGTTTGCATATAAAAATGATGGAAATATGGGGTGCCTGGGTGGCTTAGTTGGTTGAGCTTCCAACACTTGATTTCAATTCAGGTCATGATCCCAGGGTCATGGGATTGAGCCCTGTGTCAGACTCTGTGCTGAACATGGAGCCTGCTTGGGATTCTCTCTCTCTCACTCTCTCTCTGCCCCCTTCCCTGCTCTCACACACACTCTCTCTCTAAAATAAAATAAAATAAAATAAAATAAAATAAAATAAAATAAAATAAAATAAAATAAAATAAAATAAAATAAAATATAATAAAATAAAATAAAATAAAATAAAATTTTTAAAAGTATGGAAACATTATAAATACACAAGAATAACTTCTTGGCCTTTGGCAAAGATCCCAGGGAACCATCATGCTCAGGAAAGCATTGTCCTGTATGCTGGGATCTAAGATATCCAATTATGGGAAAAGTCACAAAATACATAAAAGAAACACAAATAACCTACCAGAAAAGGGATGTCTTAAACTACATAGAAAAGTATGTCAAGGATCTAGCACTTTCTACATGCACAAGACAGCAAACTAATGTAGGATTAGGCTTGGCATTTCAGGGTTTGCAGAAACCTTTAAAAATCAGAAAGTCAAGTTTTAACGATAATAATATACAAAGCTCCATGTGTGCTGACAAATAAACAGCATGTACCTCGGACTAGGAAGAAAAACACCATGCAGAACAATTACTCTCTTATAAGCAAGTTAATGGAATTAGTGGAATGGATGTTACATCATCTTAATGGGAAGGCTGCGTTGGGCAGACTCTACCAGCGACTTGGCATAACGAGCCTTGCATGAATACTGATGACCCTTAGGATGAAATTCTTTTCATCCAGAAAATTCAGATTTTCCCAGAACCTCACCCAAAACAGAGGTGTGGGGCAACCACCCCCTTATTTTGCAGATGGGGAAACTATGGGCCAGAGATTAAAAGGTGTAACGCCTCTGAAGTCACACAGGTGGTGGGTAGCAGGTCAATAGTCCAGGCTCCAAAATGATCAGCACGTGTCATTAGAGGGGGCTTCAAATGAACTGGAAGACTGAACTGTCATACATCCCTACATGGACCATGATATTATCTTTCTTTAAAAAAACCAAACATTTATTTTGTCTTTTTAAAAAATTCAGTAGAGTTCATCCACCATTTATGAAGAGCCTGTAATGTCCCAGGCATTATAATAAGCACGTGATTTTAATGATCTCATTTAATTTTGGTACAATTTCAAAGGCAGGTTTAATTATCCAGCACGTGTCTGCTTTTACTGATGACAAAATGAAGTCTTAGAGATATGCAGTCAGCAATGGCGCCAGGGTGGGACCCCACGCCGTTTGAACCCAGCGTACATCCATGAGTCACGGCTTCTTGCAAGACTCTGTCCTGCGTCTCCCTCTTTTAAACCCTGCCACAGATATGCAGAGGAGTGTCTGACGTCCGTCTTCTTCCTCCCAGAGGACACTGAGCCCTTAGTCTTTTCTGGTTTCCTTGAAATGACAAAAGATTTCCATTTCTGGTTCACTTGGCAATGTTCTCTTCTGTTGGCCTCCAAGAAAATAACACATTCCAGATACACCTCAACGGGTGCCACCCATGACTGAGGCAATTCATACCTGAATGTACCTGGGCTCCAAACTCTGAACTCCGTCACCACCACCTTTCTGCTCCTGCACATGTCCAAGTCCTATCTGACCTCTAGAAATGACCCTTGGGCTCAGGTCCTTCTTTTGTTCCTACTGCCGCCACTCTAATCCAGCCCTTAGTAATCTGTATCAATCTGGTTCTAACAGAATTTTGCTTGTGTCCTTCTACTACTCAGAATTCCCCAAAGGCTCCCCAAGGCCAGCGGGAGAAAATACCTCTTTCTGATATTCAAGAGTTCCTCGATACCTTATCTCCTGAGGCCGCCCACAGGAACTGCCTCCTTAGCAAACTATCTTTCTCCTCACCTTTTCAGCTCATTAGGACATATACCCTGCACCAGCCTCCCCTCTCCCCTTTCAAATATCTTAGGCTGCCTCTAAAGCCCTCTTGGGTCTCACTTATGTCAAAAGACCTCTGTCCTCCCCAGCTGAAGTGAACAATCCTCCTTGACCTATGCATTCCATTTGGTTTCTGATGTCCATGTGGGACTTGACGGCCAGAGCTGGCCCTGTCTTTAGAGTTCAGCTAGTTCCACCCCTTTGTTTTGTAGATGGGGAAATTATGGGCTGGAGAGAGAAAGCTGTGAGTCCTCTGAAGTCACACAGGTAGTAGGTAGCAAGTCAATAACCCATGCTCCTAAGCATCATTCTGTACAATTCCTTCTGCCATGTGCATTAAGGCCTCTTATCAAGGCCTCTGTGTCTTGCAGTCCAGTTATCCAATACCACTCCTGACAGCCTACACTAACCCGCACCTGCCCCCTTCACTTTCTTCTTTCTGCTGGTTCACATTCTGGATCAGATTGTCAATGAGTGTTCCTTGTTTCTCCATTCCAAAATTACCCGGGGAGTCTTTATTCAAATGCAGATTCCTAGCGCATGAAATCTGAGTATCTGGGGTAGGATCTTAGAATCTGCATTTTCAAAAGATCCCAGATGGTTCTTAACTGTGGAAGATTTTGAAACCACAGATAAATACACAGCCTAATGTTTTTAATGACGACTTTTCCCAAATATGTCTGCAAATTCACGTTTACCATATGAAAAGGTACTCCTCTTTAGTGTTATTAATATTAATAACAGGGCTTGGCATTGAATGAATCCCCACTATGTGCCAGGAACCATACTTGGTGCTTTTTATGGTTAATAAACATTGCCACTGGCAGAAACTAGTACTATTCTAAGAGTTTACAAGTAAGAGCTCATCTGGTCTTCACAATAGCCCCACGAAGTGGGTGATGTTATTTTGCAAATGAGGAAATAGACTCTGCCCAATCAAGTGGATTGTCCAAGGACACCCCGCCAAAGAGTGGCAGAGCCTGGTGTAGAACATGTGTCCGAGAGTTCCAAAATCCTTATTCTGCCTCCCAGCGACAGACCCGAGAAAGACAATAAATAGCTCCCCTTTGCAAAACTTGAGGGACTTTAAATGAAAAGAAGCTCATGGGAGTTTGTGAAATAAGGTGGCCTTGGGTAGATTCTGATTCCAACAATGCTGTGTTGATCCAGCGTGGGAGCTCGGGCAAATCTCTTCCAGGATATCTTTGTATTGGCTCATCATCTATGCCTTATTTGTTTCCAAAGAGCACATGAGTTGGCTTCAAAACACACGTAGACCCAGGATGGGTAAAGGTAGAGAAAAGTAGCTCAGAAACTAGATAGGAAGAAAATAGGGCAGGGAAAATGAACTGTACTAGCACTCAGGAAGGAAAGGATTTTGATCATTGGGTGACACGTTTAACAGTAGAAATAGAGGTGCCTGAATGGCTCAGTCGGTTGGGTGTCCGTCTTCGGCTCAGGTCATGATCTCACGGGTTGTGAGTTCGAGCTCTGCAACGGGCTCTGTGCTGACAGCTCAGACCCTGGAGCCTGTTTCGGATTCTGTTTCTCCTTCTCTGTCTCTGCCCCTCCCTGGCTCTCACTTGTCTCTCTCTCAAAAATAAACAATTAAAAATTTAAAAAGAAAAAAAGAAAAGAAACTTCTCTCTTTAAAGAAAAAAAAACAGTAGAAATATATTCTCTATGGTTGTATCTAACAAATACATTCTGCAATCTTCGGAAAAGACCACTTTTCAAAATTGCAAACAATAATACTCTTTAACAAGGTATTCTAGGGGCACCTTCAATCTTACCATCATGGTAGAAGGCCTATATTTGCATGTGTGATTATATGCATACACATCCACAGTGTAAGACCACTGAAAATAAGATGCAGACATCCTGCCACGGACACACTCTACCCCATATTCCACGTGTTTCTACAAGAGGAAGAAGTGTGGTAGACAGGTGCCCGGGGTGTTGCAGTGAGGTCTGCATGCAAACACTGGCCTCACCATTCAGAGCTATGATTTCTGAGTCCTCTCATCTTGTATTCCACCGCCCTGTTCTATCTTTCTTCACAGCCCTTTTCTCTACATGAAATTATTTGTTTTTTTGATTCATTTTGTATTGTTTTTCTCCTCCGCTAGAATGTAAGTTTCCCTAGCGCGGAAATTCTGCTGTGCCCAGCACACCGTAGGTGCACGGTAAGTCTACTGGGTCGGGAGCTCCGAGAAGGCATAAACTACGTCTTTCTTGTAGATCGTCAGAGCTGAAAGGAATCCTGAAGACTATTCCAGTCCAGCCCCCTCCCACCCTCAGTTTTACAAATGCCAAACTCAGCAGCCTCTTCCCTCCAGTTCGATGACTTCCCCAATGCACAGCTTCAGTAAACAGACAAGAGCCCATGTCTCCTGAGTCCGTGTCCAGCATCTCTCCATGGTGTAGCTATACTAACCACTGGGCTTGACTCAGTGCCTGTGTCTCTTGCCAATGTTCCATACACGTGTCGTTGAACGAATAAATCAGTTCTGGCTAGACACTGTGTTCCAGGAACTGTGCTAAAAGCTTTACAGAAACTATTTCATTTCATTCTCATCCTAACCCTAGGACATGGGTATTTTCATGCCAATTTTTCAAAGAAATGAACCTGCAGCTTTGCAAAGTGAAATACCCTGCTTTCGATGCAAAGGTATTTTGCTGTAAACTCTCTTTTTTATCTCCAGTCATCGAGAGTGATAATCCATGGTTCTCAATTTTCAAAGTGTTCTATGAATAAAGCTTTGAGCCCCCATGTCTCCCTAACAAGATAATAGTCTCTAACTCTTCCCCCCATGATTGTAGGGGCCTACTGCCACCAACACCAGGACCGAATGATGACCGAGCCAGAATCTATTCTGGGATCTGACATCCACACCGTCCCTCCTCAACACAAACTGTCTCCCAAGCGCTACATACCATTTTCAAAGGAAGTGCTTCTCAAAAAAAAAAAAAAAAAAAGTTAGTCCAAAGTTCTGTGGTCTCTCTAGTTATACTAAAACATTAACCATCCTCTCCTCTCCAGTCTCTGTTCTCTAGATGGGTCTCACTAATCTATAAATGACAGGTGTCTGTAAACTCGCGATATCTACCGGGGCTGGGCTTTAAGTCTGAAGCCCAGAGTCTCCAAGTGCGATAAGTCAATTAAAGAATGTATTCTGCCATTTTTCACCTAAAGAGAAAGGCAACAGGTCCCAGAGAACAGAATACACCCTGAGCATTATCCCCAAGTCACATTTAGGGTTCTCTCACATTTCAAGTCCAAGGCTAAGTCTTGTTCATTTTCCTCTCTCTTTAATTTTCTCCTTCCTCATGGCTGAGTAAGGCCAAGACTTCTTCATGCCTCGTTTTCTCCCAAAGGTGAAAAAAAAGAATATAATTTCTTACAATTTTGCAATTTTGAAAGGGGGCTAAGAGCACTTCATAAACATCACAGGAGGGGCACCTGGGTGGCTCAGTTGGTTAAACGACCGACTTCGGCTCAGGTCATGATCTAACGGTTGGTGAGTTTGAGCCCTGCGTCGGGCTCTGTGCTGACAGCTCGGAGCCTGGAGCCTGCTTCAGAATCTGTGTCTCCCTCTCTCTCTCTCTCTCTCTCTGACCCTCCCGCACTCATGCTCTGTTTCTCTCTCTCTCTAAAATAAATATATAAATAAACATTAAAAAATTTAAAAAAAATCACAGGAAAGCAGATCTAGAAGAACCCCATCCCCCATACCAGATCATTGAGAATCAGCTCCTTCACTCTAGGAAAGAGAAAGCAGGCAACAGAGAGGGACAGTGACTTGTCAAAAGACACACAGCTCGTTGGAGGCAGCTCTGGAAGCCAGAGCCCCAACTCCTAACACAGTGCTCTTTCCCTGAGAGCCACAAGGACAGATGTCCTTCCCCAGGGGACAGTTGTTGAGGACATGTGGTATCTGTCGCCTTCCTGGACATTTTCATCATCTTCAAATAAATTCAGACTTCTCCTTGAGCTTAAGGGAGTAGGAGAGAACGACCTTCCTCAGACCCTTTCCTACCGGGGACCAACCGTCCCTCCCTGCCGCAGCCGAGGCCAGCCCTGGCTCACCTGTCCGTCAGAGAGTTTCCTGCCAAAGCCTCCGTTTTCCAGGACCACAGCCGACATGCTGGCTCCCTGCGCGAGTGAGGTCTCTAACTCTGGGGCCTCAGCACGTGCTGCTGAGGTTTTTAACCTGGCGTCAGGAGGAGAGGAGAGAGTCCAAGGCTGTCCCCTGCCACTTATCCGCCACAGTAAAGCCCTGGGTGGGCGTTGTCCTGACGCAGCAGGCTCCGGGTCACCTGGCTGGACCGCCCGGAGAGGAGGGCGTGGCGGATGCCCGCCCTCCATGGGGCCTGGGGCCACCTCTGCGCTGGCCATCGGCCAGGGTTGGCACCTTGGGGACGCCAGAGCACGGGAAGCGGGTTCTCTGCAGTGCGAATAATCCCGCGATCTCCTGATGACAAAAACTGTAAGAAATAATCCTTCCTTCCCCAAGCCCCCTCCCCATAGGAGCAGAGCCAGGATCTTAACTTAGATTTTGAGCGGGGGCGGGGGGCGGGGGTCCTTTCTATTAACCGTTAAGCCAACCATCTTTCTGGGTTTTGACTTCAGAAAGCTACCTGGAGGTGCCATGGTGAACGCTGAGCGCAGCAGCTAAAGAGCGAAGGTTAAGAGGCAACTTGAGTTGAAATGCATTCGCATGCCCTCCAGCGGTTTACATAACTGCCGGAGCGCCCTAAAGAGAGCGGGAGAGCCACCTTGCCAGGAGTGTGAGCGATGAGGAAGAATAAGAATGAGGTAACCCCTTACACACTGAGTACAATTCTCACCATATAGTTAAACAATAAATAGAAGATCTTGTTTAAAAGTATGGGACAACAAATAACCATTGAGGACCTGTGCTGGGTGCCTGGTGGTGTTCTAGGCACTGAGGATGAGGCAGGGAATGAGACAGAGGACAACCTTCCCTTCCCTGCCAAGCTGCCGTTCTGTGAGTGAGACAGAGAACACATTAATAAATGAATTTAGGCAGAGCTAAGCCTTCAGAAGAATAGAAAATGAGGAGACAGGCTAGGACTGAGCTGGTGGGTATTGAAGACTGGACTCCTTCAAACAAGTAGGAAGATGTTGTTCGTTCCCATATTTTCAGATCAGGAGTCTGGGGTGAAGCACCCGTTGCCAGTGGGAAAACAGAATAACAAGGACACAGTAACGTCAGAGGTGCAGAAAAGATGTGAAAAACTCAGGGGCATCAAGGCCTCGAGGGCCTGCCTAATATTTACCCAGGAGAGAAAACGAGCCAATAATAGAGGTTGCTAGAGATCCACCCCCTCTGCTCTCACAATTCTGTGACAGAATGACCAAGCGTCTGGAAAAAAAAATCTCATTTTCGAGATCCAAAACAAATAGACTAACTCCTGGATCCCTCACTGATTAGCTACGCGACGTAGCTTCAGACAAATCCATGCCTCCGTTTCTTAGTCTTCAAACTGGGGGTTTTATGGGTTGTTGTTTAGGGTTCCCTGAGCCTCTATGATGTGCCGGGCTTTGCGCTGGCTGCTAAGCATAGAGACATAATTAAATGCGACTTCCCTCCTCAGTCCTTGAGTGTCTGATTGGTATTTCCTGTGGTAAACTGGAAATTCAGTGTGGTTGAGCATGGAAGGGCAAACCCTGACTTCCACCCTCAGGAGGATCCGTATCCTGTATCTGACCCCAATATATTTGAGTGTGGTAGACATGAGATGAAGAGTTTTCCTCAGCCCCAGGATTGCCTCGCAAGCATCATTCCATCCATTGACGTTGCCGGCATCCTAAGGAGAGCAACGGATGTGACGGCAGCCGCCATGTAACAGGCACGCCATAAATGAAAGCAAACAATGACAGCTACTTTTTACAATCACACTGTGTGTTGGGCACCGTGCCAAGCCCTCCACACACATGGTTTTATTTCTTGTGCTCAACAACCCTATGAATGATGCATCCCCACTTTATAGATAGGGAAACTGAGACCCAGGAAGCTTAAATAAGTTGTCCACAGTGGAACTACATTTCGCCCAATTCTGAGGCACTGGCTCTTAAATACCCTTTTCTTCCTTTTTGAAATAAAGAACAGCAGTGATTTTTAGGACAGAAAAATAATAGCACATCTCTTCGCTCCCGATGCCAGCTAAAAATGTAATTCTTTATCCAGTCCCACATAAAAATGCCCCAGACCTGGGTTGGGAGTAGAGCACACTCAATTTTCAGCTATCTCAGAGAAAAACACTAATACCTACTTTTAAAAAAATTATTCCAACAAAAAAGAGAAAATTTCTCTATGTACTAAGATAAAAACTCCCATTGGCTATAAATTTTGTAGATGATTTTTAAACTATCTTCTTGTTTAATGTGTGCAGAATATATGTGTTGCTCTTAATAACAAGAGTGGTGCTGAGTCCCAAAAAAACTGCAAAAAAACCCAGTGCAAGTCTAGAAGGAGCATCCACGAATTCAGTCTGCAGACCACTGAGATATTGTGAACGGCCACAGAGAAAGCCACTGTGTCGCAAGTTGTGTATATGGTACACTTAGGGCTGACCTTCACCGATTTGGAAGTTGAAGATTTCCCAACCACTGCAGGTTATCAATCTCTTTTATTTTACCTCATATGCAGAGAGTTGAGTTAATCATAATCTATGAATTCATGGCACATAATCAAAACCTACAAGGTCCTGTCTTGTTTTATTTATTCATTCTTTTTCATCTTCACTCCCTACCTCCATTCCCTTCACCCAGTGGTGAATACTATGTTTAATACTTAGCCTTGGATTTTTATTTATTATTTTTTTAATTTTTAAAAATTAAAAAAATTAATCCTTGGATTAATTTAAAGCCTTGGATTTTTATTTATTATTTATTTAATTTTTTAATGTTCATTTATTTTTGAGAGGGAGAGAGAGACAGAGACAGAGAGAGAGAGAGAGACAGCGAGTGGAGGAGGGGAAGAGAGAGAGACACACAGAATCTGAAGCAGGCTCTAGGCTCTGAGCTGTCAGCACAGAGCCCGATGTGGGGCTTGAACCCACGAACTGCAAGATCATGATGTGAACCAAAGTTTGGCGCTTAATCTACTAAGCCACCCAGGCACCCCTAGCCTTGAATTTTTAAAATGTATGGAAATACAGGTGCACGTATGTACTTTTGATGAATATGAGGATGCTGTGGTATACTATTACTACAGATCATAGATGGACTATAGATTTCACAGTTTCTAACTTTTTCTTTCACCATATTCTTAGGATCTAACCTTGCTGTGAATGTACATCTAGTTCTTTGCCTTCCTAACTGGTGTGGAGTACTCAGAGTCCCCGGTGACGGACATCTAGGCTGTCTCTAACTTCCCCCCACCCCAAACAATTCTGCAAGAAACATCTTCATCCTTGTCCCCTTAGAGACCTGTGTGAAAATTGTCTTGGATGGAAGGGTGGGATCCTAAATCATAGGGAACACGCATTCTTAAGTGTACAAACTTGTCAGACGGCCCATCAGAAAGGCTTGTACTAGCCCCCACCCCTACCAAAAGGGCCAAATAGTTCCTGTTGCTGGGCATTCCCAATATCTGGCATTTTCTAAATGTCTGATTCTTTGCCAATCTGATCAGTTTGAAAAAAGTATGCCTTTGCTGTTTTCATTTCACATTTCTGTTGTGACAACTGAGTTTGAATATCTCTTAAGACTCTTCTGCCACTTAGAGTTCTCTTGCTGTGGGTAGTTCATTATATCCTTCGCCTATTTTTCTACTGGGAATCCTGTCTTTCCATGTTGACTTTCAGGAATAATGTATATAGTCTAAATGTCAGTCCTATCCCTTTCTCAGTCACTAATCTATCCATCCTAAAATCTATCACCGTCAGTTGTCAACTGGCGTTCTTCCTTGAGAAAAAAAGAAGTAATTCTGATGTAATAAAGATAGATCTTTTAAATTTTTTATGATTTGTACTCTTATGGTCTTGTTTAAGAAGTCCTTCCTCATCTCTAAGTTATGAAAATATTCTCTCATCATCATTAGTTTTATCTTTCACACTTGGATCTTTAATCTCTCTGTATCTCTTTGTGGGTGGGATACAGTAATGACCGGAAGTTGTTGTTTTTTTTTTTTCTGTCTCTCCTCTCTTCACGTCATGAATCAGTTTTTCAACAACATGGACAAAGACTTTTCATCATTGACTTTTTATGTCAGAATTTTCTCAGTTGAGATGAAGTGATCTCTTCTCAGAGATGCATAATAAGAGACACCCCTCTGACTTTTAGTTCCACGTGTACAGTTTTCCAAATTGCCATTTATACTTGAGTCTATCTCTGAGATTTAATTTTTATTTCATTGGTTTATTCTATTATGTCTCCTCTCATGTCATTGTCATGCTGCATTTATTAATATCACGGTATGGCCTGCTAGTGTATCTTTATATCAAGTTGGCAAGTCTCCCTTCTCTTATTTTTCCCAAAGTGTACTTATCTATTAATGCATATTTATTCTTCCATATTCCAGCTGAAATTTTGATTGATTTTTTTCTGAATTTGGCCCTGACTTGGCTTTGTCAGGGAATGCTTGTGTTAAATAGCAGACATACATACTAGACATTCCAATTTATTACAAACGTAGCCAAAGTTTCTCCATTGCTATTATGTGTGTTATAGGGTTTTGGTGTCTGAACCATCATTAAATTTATGAAATCCTCTCTATCTGAGGTTTGTTTGTTTTCATCACAGAGTGTTGAACTTAGCAAGAGTTTTTTCTACATCTACTGAGAAAATTACATGATGGCTTCCTTCTAGTCTATTAACATGGTAAATTATATTGGTAAAATTTTTGGATGCTAAGTTCTCCTGGCATACTAAAATAAACCATTTTATTACTTGTACCATCATTATTTTATTTTGAAATTGAGATTACAGTAGCCTTACACATGGAGTTGTAAAAAATTTTTCCCTGTTTTTATAATTTTTGGAACAAGTACAGAGATGCATATTATTTATTTCTTGAAAATTTGGTAATACCTCTTGTAAATACAATGGATCTAAAATTTGAAGGGCCAGGAAAAGTAGTAAATTATATTTCAATTTACTTAACTATTATTGACCTATTTATGCTTTCTAGTTCTCATTCTATATTTTTCCAAAATTAATTCAGTCCATCAAGGTCTCAACAAAATGGCCTTATTCTGTTCATACCATTCTCTCCTTATTTTTAAAAGTTCTATTGTCTGTCTTTACTTTCTGTTTTCAGTTCCATATTTTATTCGTGTCTTCTCCCATCTTGCCAGATGTTTGTCCATGAAGAATCAGCATTCATAAGACTGATCTTCCCCAGGGTTTGTATTGTTTTCTATTGAATTTTTTCTCCCCACTTTTTCCTTTTTATTTCCTTACTTGAGCTTGCTTTGTTGCTCTGCTCCCAACTTCTTGAGTTGAACACTTGGCTTATTTGTTTTCAAAGTTCTTTGTTTCCTGAGGAAAACATTTAAAATGAAATATTTCTAAGTACTATTAGTACCATTTTGGCTGTCTCATGAATTTGATAGTTAGTGTTTTTACCATTGTTTGGTTCTGAGTTTGGAATACAATTTTCTCAATAACCCAAGAGTTATTAAAAGTATATTATTTAAATTCAAGGTACTTGGGATATTGTTGGTTTTCTTTCCATTTTTTTTTTGTTTTTTTCTAACCATATTACATTATAGTTAAAGAGCCCAGTATTCATGATTTTGCTCTTTGGAATTTATCAAAGCTTTGTGACCAGACATATATGGTCCATTTGGGTAAATGTTTAGGTATACTAGCAAAGAATAAGTATTCTTTATTTCTCGAAGGTATATACGTGTGTGGTGTGCGTGTGTGTGTGTGTATATATATATATATATGATATTTTAAAATTCCTATTTCAGAAATTAATATGCAAATCAGACAAAAAAGTTGTAGAACATGCATTTATACATAGATACAAATGTGTGTGTATATGCATACAAACTTGTATTTTAATCTAATCTGATAGTTTCTGTCTTTTTATTAGTAAGTTTAGCCCATTACTTTGTTGTAAAAACTTTTACGCTAGTACATATTTCTGCCCCTTTTTTTCATACTTGGCGCTTCCCACACTTTCTGTTTATTTCATTTTCTCCTTCTAAGCCATCCATGGGAGGAATAGGTACGGGTTTCTTCTGCTGATTTGAAAGTCGTCCTTTGTATTTTAATTCCTTTGCTGGTTGTGATGGACTGGAATGTTTGTCCCCTGACCCCACTAAATTCCTGTGTTGAAAGTATAATCTCTGGTGTGATGGTAGTTGAGGACTTTGGGAAGCATTAGGTCATGAGGGCGGAGCCCTTATAAGTGGCCTTCCCAGTAGATACAGCTTCCTCTCTCTCTGCTCTTCACCATGTGAGGATACAAGGAGAAGATGGCCGTCTGCGAACGGAGGTTTGGGGCGCTTGGGAGGGGTGCCCTCACCAAATGGCGGCTCTGCCACCACTTCGGATTAGGCAGCTTCCACAACTGTGAGAAATAATGTTTGTTGTTTAACCCTCCCAGTCCATAGTATACTTGGTATAGCAATCCACGCTGCCTAAGAAACTAATTATCTCTAAGTCTTTATTCACTTTTTAATTTAGATATAATTTTTATGTCATTTAATCATTTTTGCAGAGTTAAATACTCAAATGAATCAAAAATAAAACAGTTATAACATACATGGTGAAAATTCTCTCACACTTCCCCATCCTTCAGACACCTGATTCTCTTCCCCAAGGACAACCGATGTTACCAGTTTCTTTCAGAGATTTTTAAGCAAATATGTGTTTGTGTTTGTCTGTGCGCCTGTGTTCCTCTCCCCTTCAAATGGCAGTATAGCGGGCACAGTTATGTACCTTGCCACTTTAAACTTTTAATTTATATGTCTTGAGATCACCCTGTTTGCTCCGTGCAAATCTTCCTCAGTCTCTTTTAACAACTCCATTGTATTTCTTGTATGGATTGTCATAATTTCACCAGTACTCATTAACATTGTTGTTTCTGATCTTTTGCTATTACCAATAACGCTGTGATGAATAACTTGATATGTGCGTCATTTTATACACATGTAAGGAAGGATATGTCTGTGTGAAAATATACTGTAAGCAGAAATTCTGGGTCAAAAGATATGGGCATTTACCATTTCAGTAGATATAGATAAATCATCCTCCAGAGAGTGATAAATAAATAAATAATAAATTATATGGTTTTTTATATATATATATATATATAATTGATTATCAAAACTGGAGTTTTTTGAGAGTGAAAACCAATACTTGTGGTATATATAGTGAGACTGCGGGTATAAATTGGGACTATCACAGGCAAACTGTCATGTATGGCCTCCCAACACATGTATGTTCTACCGATTTACACACTACAAGAAAAATGTGACAGTGTCTATTTCTTTATAACTTTTTCACCCCATGCGAGGTTGCTTGCCTCAGTATTAAGAAATGTCAACAACCATATGTAGTGCTTTTCCGTTCAAAGAAAAAAGAAATGTCAACAGATCGGTTTCAGATACACAGAAAGACCAGATATCACTTGAGTAAATCAAACAAGCCTGCTGAGTCAATAGTCACAGCAAAAAGATCATCAGCCTTATCTAGGGACAAGCAGAAGTCGAAGTTTCCAGCCCATGACCCTCACCAAGGAGTACCTACTCGTGGAAGGAAATACGTGAGTGAACGAGAGACATAGAAGACCTTCTGGAAGCTCAGTGCCACCACCCCACTTACACCCAACTAATGGCCGTGAGATGAAAGCATTTCTGGACAAAGTCTTTTCTAAAATAGGCATAACTCATTAATCTCAACCTCACATTACACAGGCTGATGAAGAGGCTATAGCACAGAACTCGGAACCAATTTCCCATGTATCACATTCAGACTCCTCACGTTAAGGTAAACTGCTTGAGCTAAGAACATTTATGAATTTATTGTTGTGGGACCAGAACAAATGTTAGACACCCAGACACATGGCCTTTAGACCAGCCCTGAGGCTCCTGCACTTACCAAATAAATCCTTGACAATTTGGAGAACAAAACACTCATTATACTTTTTGTTACAATATCTTTTCTTTTGAGCAAGGTTTTCTTTCTATTTACTTTTCTGTGAACCATCTATACCTTGGATCATATCCCTACCACTTGTTTTTAAAATCACCAGACAGGACATTGGCCTTGACTTCATCCCTGACCTCCACCTCCAATCTCAGATACACTGCATCGAGGAAGGTACATGTTCTTCACGGAGGCATCTACCGTTACGATGTAGTATTGTTGTCATTTGGTACCAAAAAAAATATGTCCACTGTTGGGAGCCATTTTGGGCTTACGGGTTGAGACCCCTCCCTGTGTGGAAGGGGTGGTTGAAGCAAAGCTCCCGCCGGCCAAAATGGCGCCTAGTCTTACCTCCTTCTAAATAATTTTTCAGGCTTGGATTTCTTGAGCTACCCTCCTTGGCCCCAAGGAATGTAATGTTCTTTTGTTTAATGGCATTTAGATAAAGGGGAAGGACCTGGAGCATGATGCTTTGATGGATTACATCTGAATGAGAGTAGCCTGGCCAGAAGTACCTTTAAAGTTGCATCTTGGGGATGGGTTGCACCTCCCCCATTGTAGTTGGAAGAATAGGCAGAATGACTCCTGGCCTGTTTGTAGATAACACTAAGGCCTTAAGGAAACACCCTGTTCTCTCCCCCCTCCTAAAAATTTATATGTTAATTATCCTGAAACCAACATACAGGATTGAGGAAGTTGCCACCTTGCTGGTAAAAACGAATTATTGTGAAAGAGATTAAACTATGGAATGTCACTCATTGATGTGATGTCACTCACTACCTTTAAAAATAAAGACACTGAGACCAGCAGGGCGGAGATGCCAGAATTGCCAGGGCTGCCTGCTTGGTCATCAGACTACATCTCTCATGGCTCTCTCATTTCCTTTTGCCTGACCGTCCATCCTTCCGGAACCCCTAGATTCGCCGGAACTGGACCCCGGCAGTCCACATTTTGATTATTTCTCTAATGGGGAGGTTTGTATGTGCCTTGGAGATTACTCCCTGGGGACTTTTAAACATGGTTCTGTGATCCAAGCTAAGAGAGGTCCATCTCAGAATAAACTATATACCATCGTCTTGCCAATGGTGGAGTCCAGCTTGTCTTCACTGTGGCCATCTGTCTATATTTAATATTCAGAGAAGCTAGACAGTTTCTTGCCTTTATTCATGAGTTAGGCATAATCCCTAAGGCCTTAAATTTCTGAGGACATAGGCCGAGTTCTCCGATAGGTTCTTCTTACCCTTCCTAATCTGGAATAAGGTGAAGGAGAGGGATTTCTAGAAAGAAAAGAGAAATGTCCCAGCACACTAACAAAGCTCTCTTTAATGAAATTATTTATTTCCAGTCATTTATGTTAGTCTCTTACTCTCCTTTTATAAATCTTTAAAATAAGCGTTGAGCCAAGGATTGCAAAATGGGCTTCACCATCTCTCAGCATGTCCTGTACAGAAGGTCTCATATTCCAAAGCAATCACATTTAACATAGAGAGTATTACCTAGACTGATGGATGTTTTTAAATCTGAGATATTCCCTTAAATATTTAACTAAGTCTATGCATGTATGCAGAATGTAGAGAAGGGGAAAGTCGAGACATACTTTCCCTGACATTTGTACACATCTTGGACTATCTTTTCAAGGATATTTGCACAGAAACAGCCTTGGAAGAGGGAGATGGTATCTCCTTCTGGGTCAAAGGACAGATTTGGTTCCTGACCAGTATGAAATATAGAGAAGATATCCATCCCCCAAAATATTCCATGGTAATAAGGTCTTTCCCCTCTCCCTGGAGAAAATGTGCTTACATCCCAGAGTAAAGATAATGCCTCTCTTTGGAGAGAAGGTTGTAGAAGTTGCCATCAGCCCCATAGAAGATGTGAGTTTCCTAAGCTTGGTGTTCCTCATCTGTGACACAGACCCAGTGGGCACTCGGCATCCACCAGATCCACTATGCTTTGACACTCAAAGGACTTGGGGGAGGAGGGAGACCAATGTAAACATGACACACATGTTGTCCGTTGTGCTCTGCGCCATAAACTGTTTACGTCCACTGGGCTCATTCTTTCCTTGCTGGCCAATTTCATTAAAGTATGGCAAGCCATCCCAACAGTCACACTGATGTTTAGGAACTACTTGACCTACCTGCAGAGAAAAAACAGAGATGTGGTGTAAAATGACTAGTGTTTTCCTTCCTTCTCTCTCATGGAAATAAAAGCTCTAAATGTTAGCCAGCCAGCCCCAAGACTTACCAGAATGAAAAACTACACTTCCTAGCCTTCCCTGAAGCTAGATGTACTGCAGGTCTCATATCTGACCAAAGAAACGCAAGGAGTAACGGTCTGTGCAACACCTGAGAAGTGTCTCTGCAGGAGGCATGCCCTTCTCCTTCTATTGTTTCCTTCTTGCAGGTTGGAAGGCAGAAATGCTGACTGGAATGGGAGCAGCCATGTTGGATTATGAGGTAAATGTAGGAATGGGGGCCATGCTATTCAGAGTAAAAAGAGAGAAGGATAAAGATAAAAGAAGCTTGGTTCTTGACATCATGGAGCATCACTCCGGCAGCCTTGAACTTCTGACTTACTCTATATAGGAAAAAAATTAACTTCTATTTTGTTCAAACGCTTATTTTGAAATTTTCGTCACTCACAGACAAGTCTAATTCTAAGAATATGAGAAGCATGGGAATGATACTTAAGACGGATTTCTCTGTCCAAAAATTACTCTTTTCTCATCAGAATTTAGAGAACAATGCAATGTCTCATTGGAAAAACTTAGGAAACTCCCACCCAGCAAAGTCAGTTGGCTGTGAACTTCTTCAGATCCTCATTTCTGTGACGTTCTTCTTCTTAGTCTGGTTTTTCCCACATAGACAATCCAGAAATCTGAAGATCACCACCGACCAATGCCAACACAAACTAAATGCAATTAGTATGTGAAGTTGTGGTTTTAACCAAAATAAAATTTAAAGCAGGCTCTTCCTGGGATTCTTAGGAGAACTTCGACATTTCTTTGGATTATAATAAAATCGTTGGTAAATCAAGTGTATTTGACCAGACATTTATTAAATTGTGTGTGTGTGTGTGTGTGTGTGTGTGTGTGTGTGTAACCTGAAGACTCTGAAGTCATTGCATTAGCATTCCTTCTTGGAAACATCAGAGTAAGGTCACTGAGTGTTGTCATTCATACGTTCACTTATTCAACAAATATTTGTTGAGAATGTACTAGGTGTCGGACTCTGTTCCACATAGTAATGAGGAGAACAGTCAATGCTCTCATTGATTCTATTAGGGAACATGACCAGTAAACAAACAGTAAAAAAAAAAAAAAAAAAGAAGAAGAAGAAGGGAAAAAAAAGCAAGATGCACTGAGTAGAAATAAAGTTTTAAAAAGGTACGATAAAAGAGATTGACTGTTTTGGAGAGGCTGACTTAAATGGGATGCATAAGGAAGACATATTCAACAAGGCATTGTTTGAGCTGAGAACTGAATTATGAAAAGGTGAGAAGGCTTCATTCTAAATAAAAAGATCTGGGGAAAGAGGCTCCCAGTGGAGCGAACTTCTGCACAAAATCTCTGAAATAATGCACATGTGGGACTTCGTTGAGGGGCAGACAGAGGCCAGTTGTGGTTGAAGTAGAAAGAATGGAGGGGAAAGAAGTGTGCACTGAGTTTGGAAAGAGTGGGGGGAAGAACCAGTTCATGTATTTATGACCAGCAGTGTACTAAGGTCAGCTCACATGGACTTGCGAGAGTTGATTTTTCAGAGGTTTGGTGAGCCTGTTGTTACACACATCCATGATTAAAAACTAAATTATGTAAACTTATAATTAAATAAAGTATATTAAAAACAAAGGTAATGAATAGTCCAAATTCAGTATTTTACAATTATTTTGCTAATTTCATTGTCCATGCTCTTAAGGTTATTTATGCCTATTATGTGTGTGTGGTAGAAACACTCTATGAAAGTGTCTGCATATCTCTTCTCGGCTTTGTGTTCGTATTGGTAGCTTGAAATCTGCCACCGTGGGAATATTTACACCATGGAAATCAGCAGACACTATAAATCAGGGGCAGAGTCAGTGGTTTGCTAAACACTTACCGTATCCCACTGACCATAACTAGGGCAGCAAAACCACAAGTAGAACCTGATGGAAGCCAGATACCTCAGAGGGCAGGACAACAATGTCGCTCGGTGATTGAAGACATTTTAGGGCAGAAGGAACTCAGCCACTGGTCAGTGGAGTAACGCCATCAAATCTAAACAGATCAGGGTAAGATTCAAGCTAAAGAAAAATCCAAAGGCAAAGCCAGAGAAGGCCCCTCAGTGGTGGCTCTCAGGAGGAAGGATTAGTACTCCAAGTAGGTAGTTAGTATGCCAAGTCGTAACCCAAGTACGACCTCTTCCAAAGAGCCTCTTCTCTCACTGCCCCCAGGCCAGACAGCATCTTGAGATTTCTGTATAACTAAACTTACCAACTTTCATGTCTTATTTTCACTTTTCTGTCTCCTCCTTCTAGATAAAGAACTCTCAGACCAGAGACCAAATCGTAGTCTTTTTAAACTAGGACTAAGCATGATGCCTGATGCACTCTAAATACTCAGTTCATATTAGTTTAATCAGAAATGTGGAAAAACATACGCAAAAGTGTTCAGGCCAAAAAAGCTTGGGGAGAAATTAAAACTTTAGCGGTAGAGGAATAATTAAATTACAGTCCTATCACGTAATAGATGCAGCCATAAAAAATTTTTTTAAATCATTAAAAATTTCCATTTCTCAAAATGTATGCAATTCAATTGGTGATTGATAAAATATAAAGTCTTGTATTTCCCATTGTGTAAATATGTAAAGAGGCATACAACTACAAAAAAGAAGGGGAGAGAGGTGTTTTCTTTGGATTGCGGGATTAGGAAAGAGATTTTTTTTGTTACCTTTATGCTTTTATGTTTATATATGTATGGAAGAAAATTTGCAAAGAGAAAAAGTAGCTTACCTAAAGAATTTGCCCAAAGCCATACTAGATTTCTACCTAGCCATCCATCAGCATTATTCTTTCTATCTCATCCTCTCTGGGAAGAGAAAGGGACAAGTATTTATTTAGCACTTAAATATTTATTTAGTGCCAGGCATACTGCAGAGGTTATCTTGTTTAATCCTTTCTACAATCCAATGGGATAGATTTTTAGTATTCTCACTGGATGGATGAGGATATTGTGGTCTTGTGGGATAGGAAGCAAAAGACCTGGGGTGGTGATGTTAGGATTGTAAAAATTACCTCCTAGCCTTTCTCTCGGACTCCCATGTGAAAGCAGAGCCCTCTGCAGGAGAAGGTGGTATAAACATCCCAGGCCACTCAAAGACCCCTGGCCCCTGCGGAGCCTCCTCAGTAGATGTGACCATTTGAAAGCTAAGGTCTTGGAGGCTTCTGTCACTACTCATTGAGTAATAAATTTGGGAAACATCTACTGAGGCACTCAGCCCACCAGACCATGGGGTGCTCGGTTTCTTGGTAAGAGAAATATGTTCTCTTAAGCATGGATTCTTTTTCTAATTCTTCCACATCTGTCTCATCAGGGGGCAGGTGGATGAACTCTAAGGTTGAGAAGGCATTTGGGGAACTAGAAGTGAGATTCATCCATATAACTTAAAAATATCTATGAAGCTTGTGTTGTAAGACAAGCACTAGTCTAGGTTCAAGGGCATAATTGCCTCCCTGAATTTATATTCTTTTTTAGAATAGATATTCTTTTAGAATGGATATTAAACCATAGGAATACATTTAGGTTTACAACTGTAATGAACGGCATGGAGATGTATATGCTGTTGAAGGAACTTGACCACAGGAAGTTTTCTCAGTCTAAACACAGGAGGTAGAAAATCCCCAGACAACAGGAGAAGAGAAGAATCTGGAACTGCCTGGCATCTCCAGACAAATAAGCAGCGTATGCAAAATTCATGTGGTGTAAACAATGAAATTCAAGTTTGAAGATGCCACTGGAGAACTAGGGAGAGACTTGTAGACCGTTGAGGGTTTTTTTTTTTTAATTTATTTATTTTGAGAGAGTGAGAGAGAATGAGCAGGGGAGGGGCAGAAAGACAGTGGGACAGAGGATCTGAATCAGGCTCTGAGCTGAGGGTAGATAGCCTGATATGGGGCTCAAACTCACAAACCATGAGATCGTTACCAGAGCCAAAGTCGGATGCTTAACCAACTGAACCACCCAGAAGCCCCATGGGTTGTTGTTGTTGTTGTTGTTGTTGTTGTTGTTTTAAACCTTTAACTTGAAAGAGTTGGGAAGCCATCAAGGTATATAATTAGAAGGTGCTTCTATGAGATTTGACCATAAGTCTTCATAAGACCACTCTGGCTTTAGTGAGGAGAGTGGAGTGGAGAGGCAGCAAGAGCAGTTAAGAGATGAATACACTTGTCCAGGTTATAAATGGCCATGGTTCCTTGGATTAAAGTGGTATTGATGATAGCCAAATCATGAAAAGAGACCTATTGTTGAAGGTGCTGCTGTAAACATTGGGGTTCATGTGCCCCTATACATCAGCACTCCTGTATCTCTTGGGTAGATTCCTAGCGGTGCTGTTGCTGGGTCATAGGGTAGTTCTATTTCTAATTTTTCGAGAAGCCTCCGCACCATTTTCCAGGGCGGCCGCACCAGTTTGTGTTCCCACCAACGGTCTAGAAGGGTGCCTGTTTCTCCGCGTCCTTGCCAGCATTTTTAGTTTCCTGATTTTTCATTTGACCACTCCGGCCAGCGTGAGGTGGTATCTCAGTGTGGTTTTGATTTGTGTTTCCCTGATGATGAGTGACATTGAGCATCGTTTTATGTACTTTTCCAAAGAAGACATCCAAACATTATGACATTTGATGGAGTCACTAAATTTCCTAAGTTTATTCTTGTGTTCTATAATTATTTTTCCCTCTTTTGTTCACTTTTATTATTTTCATTATTTTTTCTTCTTATCACAAATTCATTTCTCTTCTTTTTCCATCAGAGAGAAACAATGCCTATGTACACATCTTTTAGCATGGTTGGAGAGAAAGAACAAAAATGTGGTGTCTGCCATAGAGTACCCAACCATAAATTTCTCTGGTTTGCATCATTTTGTCCTGGTAAACTTTGTTTTCTGCAAAGCTTCCTATTTCACTATGTCTCAAGTATTCATAATGTTTGTGCACCTTATTATTTGGGGGTGTATTTTTTTCTTCTTTTGGTAATAATTACAAGTTACTCGATAAAACAAAATAAAGTGGTATCGATGACTGATGGTAGAGATGAAAAAAATGGGATGGATTTGAGAAAGAGTTAGAAGGTTGAAAAAAGGAGTCAGCTTAGATATGAGAAGTGAGGGGGAGAAACAGGTCAAAGACGAATCCTGAGCTGCTGAGTAGACCAAGAAAGCACCATTCTTAGAGGTGTTCTGTCCCTGCTTGATGGACCAAGGAGAGCTACCAGAGTTGGACTCTCCAGCTGGCCACTGAGAAGATCCCTGTGGAACTGGACCTCATTGGGATATTACATTAAAGGTAGAGGACCTCAATCTCCCTTTAGGTGTTGTATTTCTAAAAACAATTTTTCTATGTGTAGTTTGCTTTTTTATTTATAGAGTAGTTTCACATACATTATCAGTAAGGTATGAAGTATTCTTCCTGTTTTAAAAATTTAGAACATGAACTCTGAATTTGTAAGTGGTTTGTTCAAAGTCGCACAGGCCATCTGAATCCAAATTTCATGGTTTTTAAACTTTGTTTCAGTCATTCATTCATTCGTTCTCTATGTTTACCAGCTACTCACAGGCACCAAAGGCAGATTTGTCACAGAGCTAATGAAGCTAAAGTTTCAACAGGGCCCTGCACTTACATGCACTCCTCCACGGTCCTGGAAGGGTTACTAGCAATGGTTTCATCTGGTCATAAGTGGGCATCTATTTTAGTACAACTTTCCAGAGATATTTAAACCGCAATCAGATAAGACTGCCCTATCTTTCTACTCTGACAGCCTCTGTTTCACACTTGTTACGTCCAGCGGCATCTTTGAGATTGACCTAAGGAGAAGTTAAGATGATGATGCATTTTATCTGCACTTTAGTGGATGCATTTATTATCTTTGTGGTCACTTTCATGGAGATTTATTGCTGGTTGTCTCGATATAAGAAAGGTTTCCAGGAACACTCCCACTGTCCACTGTCCTCAGTCAGGGAACCTTAAGGTTTGGGATCAGAAGTTTTGAGAGTAGGTTCTAAGTGTCCAGTTTCCTTCAACTGCCAGTCAAAACAATTTCCTTTCTGGAGATCTAACACACAACAATGTGACTATTAGAAATACTGTGTTATATACATGAAATTTACTAAGAGCGTAGATCTTAAGTGTTCTCACCACGCACACGCGCGCGCGCACACACACACACACACACATACATACACAGAAAAAAGGAGAAAGAAAGTGGTAACTACGTGACATGATGAGGTATGTTAATTAACTTGATTGTGGTGATACGAATCTCTAAGCATCAAGTCGTTTACCTTTAATATACACAATATTTATTTGTCAATTATACCTCACTAAAGCTGGAGAAAAATATTGTATGCCTGGACAATCCCTCCCCTAATTAAAAAAAAATCAGAATTTCCTTCCTTATTAGGAATATACTTGACAGTAAAGCATGAAAATTATTAACACATCATTTTTTCCTTTTTCAATAAGAATTTTGTGAAATAAATTTATCAAAATTCTTGTGTTTATATGGCACAAATCTACAGCAGTTCTATAAACTTTAGTTTAGAAAGTAGTATGCTTTCGGCATCCAAACTATCGATACTAAAGAACAAATTTCAACCATATGTTACAGGAAAAAAAAAGATTTATCTTTCCATTTGCTCTAAAGATAAGAGTAAACATTTTGATGAGATGATCAGGCTGTGCACCAAAAATATAGAACAAGTTGTAGAAGTTAACAATTTATAAAAGTATGTTAATTTATCTGAACAGTGTGGCATTTCGTTAGCTTTATATAATGTGTGATTTGTTTATATTTCTGCTCTAAAGGTATATTTATTTTTCTACATAATATTTATAATCTTTTATTTTTTTTCTAAATAGAGCCCCAAAGTTTTATATGTGTCAGAGTCCCAAAATCTGGATCTTCCCCCGCATAGGAATTACGTGGTTAAGACAGGAGAAGGACCCTGCCTGGATCCAACTTAAAGTCTAGTGAGAGAATAGACAATGAAACAAGCAGAAAAGTGAGTAGGGGTTAGGCTAGGTGAAGGCCAAGTGCTCTGGGAGAGTATAGGAAGTGCCCTACTGTGTCTAGGGTCCATGGTAATGGTTAGGAAGGGAAGGTGATGCCCACGCAGAAAGGTGAGGTGAGAACTTCCTAGGTAGAAAGAACAGCATGAGCTCACAGAGGCATGGCATGAAATCTTCACTAACTGATCTAAGGTTCATGAATGGCTTTTAATGAAAGTTTTGATGACTTGAAACAGCTTGGAAGCCCTTGTCTTATTGCTTCCCTGAATTACCTTGCCTAACGCCACCAAGGAGAGTCAGCTGTCCCTTCCTTTGGGCTAGTCTTGCACTGAAAATTGCTTTTTGCTTGCCCTCTTGCAAAAAGGAATATTATGTGAGCTTTCAGAACAGAGGAACTGAGTCTTTTTTCAAGTTTTGCATCCTGAAGCATACCATATGCTTGGTTGGCATATCGGAGGTGTTCAATAAATGTTTTTGCAAATAATATTTATTCAGCTCCTGTCATGTGTCAGGCCCTGTTCTGGACACCAAAAACCACTAATAAATGGAACAGGAATAGTCCCTGCCCTCCTGGGGCTTACATTCTACTGTCTGTTGAAAGAATGAATGAATGGTAGTGTGTATGTTAAAACAGCTCATGAAAGAGATGTTAGGAAAGGGAGTTGAGCTAATCAGAGTTTGTGCCCATCAATCTCTCTTCCTTAGCTCCAGACTGACCCCAGGGATATGATGGTGTCACCATTGGTCTGTCATTCAAGGCTTCCCACAGCCCAGCCTACCCTGCCCGAACCAACCCAACCCAGCCCCTAAGGTAGCGTTCACCAAAACATGGCCCCTGGCCCATTCTTCCCCTTCTCACACATTTGTGGAAATATACACTGAGAATTCTGACAAGTTAACAACCCTCACTATGTGACACCATCAATGTCAACTACACGGAATCCTAACTAAGTACCTGCTGCATACCAGGTTCTGCGTGTTCCTTGGAGAGAAGCTCTGATCGCTTTCCCAGAGGCTAGGAAGCTATTCACATAAAAAGATCACTGTTGATCTTGGGGAGCCTACGACAAGTGGTAAGTGAGGAGACAGACACCCCCAAGGAGGGGGATGGTTGTTCTGAATCCTTTAAATTCTTGATGAAGAACATTTTGCATGCCCCCTTCTGGATCACAGATGCACACATACAAACAGCATTAGTTCCACCAAGTCCATTCATTCCATCAACAAGCATTTATTGACACCATCCTGGGCATGCAAAAGGAGGCCAAGCAGAATCCCCACTAGTAGGAGCATCCAGGGCAGGGGATTCTTGTCCTAAGAAAATTGGGAGGCTATTGAAAGGTTTGAATAGAAGAGCAATAGGTTACATTCCACTTTGAAAAAATTACTTCGCCTGAGCTGCGCTATAAAGTACCATTTCTTTGCACTCTGATGCCTTTTATGCACTGGACTGTGTCATCTACTTATATTGTTCTGGTGGCAGCAGTGAGGTTATTTGAGGGAGATTATACTGGAAGCAGGAAAAAAAAAAAAAACGAAGCAGGATGACCAATTGGGAGACTATTGAAATAGGGCAATGATATTAGTACTAGACAGGAAGAACTATTTATTTATATAAACATAGTTTTAATTCATATAAATGTATAATTAAATATATACATTGCTCAATATACTATATATAAATTATAAAAACGGACGATGAAAGAAGTTATGTACAGTGAAGACTTGGCCGTTGTGGAGAGGGTGTGAGAGAATGGTGAGAACGTAGGACGACACCCATGATTTTGTTTTGCGTGCAAGGGTGGACGGTGCCAAGCCCTGAATTACAGAACAAAAAGGAGGTAAGGATTTGAGGGAGTTGGAATGATGAGCCCAGGGTCGCACATGTTGTACTAGATACCCCATGGGAACACCCCAGTAGTGATGCTGGTCGCAAGTTTGCAATTCCAGGGAGAGGTCCTGGGTTGGAATATGAATTTGAGAGTCAGGGCACTTGGGTGGCTCAGTGGGTTGAGCGTTCCACTCTTGATTTCGGCTCAGGTCATGATCCCAGGGTCATGGGATTGAGTCCTGAGTCAGGGTCCACACGTGGAGATTCTCTCTCTACCACCTCACACCTGTCAGAAGGGCTAAAAATGAACAACTCAAGAAACAATCGATGTTGGGGAGGATGCAGAGAAAGAGGATCTCTTTTACACTGCTGGTGGGAATGCAAACTGGCACGGCCATTCTAGAAAGCAGTCTAGAGTTTCCTCAAAATATTAAAAATAGAGCTACCCTATGATTCAGCAATTGCCAATAGCATGGATGGAACTAGAGTGTATTATGCTAAGTGAAATAAGTCAGTCAGAGAAAGATGAATATCATATGATCTCACTCATATGTGGAATTCAGGAAACAAAATATAAGCATAGGGAGAGGGAACGAAAAATAAGATAAAAACAGAGAGGAAGGCAAACCATAAGAGTCTCTTCAAAATTTTTTTAAATATTTACTTTTGAGAGAGAGACAGACAGAGTGCAAATGGGGAGGAGCAGAGAGAGAGGGAGAGACAGATCCAAAGCAGGCTCCGGGCTCTGAGCTGTCAGCACAGAGCCCGACGTGGCGCTGGAACCCAGGAACTGTGAGATCGTAACTTGAGCCAAGTCGGATGCTTACCTGACTGAGCCACTGAGATGCCCTAAACCATAAGGTTTTCTTAAATACAGAGAGCAAACTGAGGGTTGCTAGAGGGGTGTCAGGTGTGGGGGATGGACAAAATGGGTGATGGGCATAAAGGTGGGCACTTGCTGGGATGAGCACTGGGTGTTAATGTAAGTGATGAATCACTAAATTCTACTCCTGAAACCATTATTACACTGTATTTATTTATTAAAAATAAATTTTATTTACTCTTAAATAAAATAAAAAATTAATCTAAAAAATCTAAAGACTGAAAAACAATAAATAAATGTTTGGTAGAATTCACCTAAAAAAATAAAAAAGATTCTCTCTCTTTCCCTTTGCCCTTATCCCCCTCTCATGCTTATGCTCTCTCTCTCTCTCTCAAAAAAGAATTTAAAAATAAACATAAATTAAAAATATTTTTAACAGTTTAAAAGGAATTTGAGAGTCATCAGCAAAAGATGTGGAAGCTAAAACCTACAGATAACACGTGTCATTGGGAAGCTTTACCCCAGAGACGGGAAACTAAAACTGGAACTGAGAAAAAATTACCTAAGGGATAAGAATCATGGTAGCCAAAGGAGGAGAGAACATTAAGAAGAGGTGAGCATTAAAACAAGGCCAAGGGCATTGAGACCGCCGAGAAATGTAGGACCAGAAGTAGCTATTACATTTAACAAAGTGGGGTACGGGTGAGCAAGTTAGTCTGTATTCTTCGGAGAAACAGAACCAATAGGAGATATCTGTATCTATATATGTATCTATATCTATACCTATAAATAGATTAGATAGATAGATAGATAGATAGATAGATAGATGATAGATAGATAGACAGATAGATACTGAGAGAGAGAGGGAGAGAGAAAGAATTCTCCCTTACTTATCCTTTTTGTTCTATTCTGGCCTTCAGTGAATTAAATGATGTCCACCCATAGTGGGGAGGGCAATCTACTTTTCTCAGTCTGAGGATTCAAATGTTAATTTTTCTCAGCACACTCTCAGAGACACACCCAGTGTAATGTTTAACCAACTATCTAGGGAACTCACAGTACCTGAGTTCCGAGCCCTTTGTTGGACTCTGCGCTGATAGTGTTGGATTCTCTGTCTCCCTCTCTCTGCCCCTCCCTTGTTCACACACATACTCTCTCTCTCTCAAGTAAAAATAAACATTAAAAAAAGGCCAATTGGCCCCAGATTATAACTTGGTGAGTTGGGGATGAAGTTTCAGAATTTGAATATTAACAATCACCTCGTATATTTCTTTTTTTTTTAATTTTTAAGTGTATTTATTTATTTTCAGAGAAAGAAAGCACAAGTGGGGAGAAACAAATAGAGAGAAAAAGAGAATCCCAAGAAGGCTCCACACTGTCAGCGCAGAGCCCATTTTGGGGCTCCAACTCACAATGAGTTGGATAATGACCTGAGATCATGACCTGAGCGGAAATCAAGAGTGGGACGCTTAACCTACTGAGCCCCCTAGATGCCCCTCGTGTATTTCTAACATGGGTATTGTGGGGACGCGATACAAGCAACACAGCACTCTGGTTGAACTGAATTGTACAAAGTAGAATTAGAATGAATCGAATCGCCAAGATTTCTCACAAGTCCTCCCTGCAGTTTTAGAAACAACCAGCAGGTGGCGGGCGATTCACACAACCCGCAGTTGAAGACTATGCGTTTTCCAGGTCCCCAAATCCCTGGCCAAAAACTGCTCAGGCCAATAAAGGGGAGTCGTGATTCCCAAGCAAAGCTGTTAGTGAAGATGATGAGTTTCTTCCCTTCACACCAGATTCCTGATGAGCAATGGCCCACTCTTTCCCTTTCCCCAGGAGCCATAATCCTGGTACCCAGCAGGTACTGGACTATGTCATGAAGCTGTGGACAAGGTCATTTGCTCCCTGAAGGTTCTTTCCATAAAAAACTGGAAAAGATGATTGTCTGCTCAAAGAGGGGAGCCATGACCATGAAAGGGTCACAGGGTGATGTCTGTATTGTCTATAAAGTCAGAACTGGAGGGCAGGTATCCCACTCAATCCCTCATTTTGGAGACGAAAAACAGTCTACGAAGAGGGCGTGCAATTTGCCTGAGGACGCAGAGCTAGAAAGTTCCAGAACCTGGAGTCTGTCTCTTTGAATTCAAGTGGCTTGCTTTTGCGCTGTACTTAACACTACTGGTGTGCATGTGTGTAGTTCGCCAGTGTTGGCTCATGACTTGCCGTATGGGAGAAGCTAGGGATGACCATTAGGTTGGGGAAGAAGAGCTGCTGGACTTTAGGATTCTAGGAAGAACCCACCCTTCTTAACTAGATTGTGTATTTACTTGGGGGTAAGCTGGGGAATGAGGGAGGGTGAGAGTCCAGACTAATGGAACTTGAGTCAGAAGGCTCTCCACTGCTGCCCCACTGTGATTTTAATCTTTTCTTACACGCCTCCTTTTCTGCCTGCTAAACTGCAAGCTTATGGAAGGCAGTGATCATCTAATGTATCTCTATGTTCTGTAGTTATCTGACGAATCAATTAGCATATCGACTTTGATCATTTTTGGATCCAAGTGGCATTTTCCAACACCTCAGATGAGTAGCATAGACGTCCTATGCAGTCGGTATGCTCACACTTACTTAACAAATGTAAACAAATGCATGCAGTGTTCACTCTGTGCCAAGCCCTGTTCTCAGAATGTTACAAATATTAACTCATTTAGTTTCTTTCTTGTTGCTGTTTCTCTCAGGTTCCATTTCAATAAATATCCATGTGTCAGAAATCACCCTCTTCCTCTCCCGTCCCCTCCCCTCCCCCAAAAGACCCTCCAAATAGGCATTGGGGAGAGTGATGGGGGAAAAGGAAAGAGGTAACTGGACCACTAGGGGCTCAGTTTCCCAAGTAGGGCGGTGGCCTCCTTCCTAACCTCAAGTGAACAAACTCCCCTTGGCCCTGGGGCAGAAGGCCAGGTCGGCCCCGAGGTGGAGACGGCTCACAGCCGCCTGCCTGATTTATAGGCCAGAGCATTCCCGGGCCGCGCCGCAAGGAGTCGGGCTGAGCTCGGACTTCGGGAGGTGATGATGGACACAGGACACGTGGCCACACAATGGGGACACACGACTGACCTCAGTCGCTTCGGCAAACTGCCCCTGCTTTCGGGAGGCGGCAGGAAAGCTTCAGGAGCTCCGGAACCCTGGGCGCCCGGGTCCTTCGCCCCAGCCCGTAGCTCCCGTCACCCTGTTGAGGGCAGAGAGCACCCAAGGGCGCTCGGGGCCCCCAGAGCTCGGAGAGGCCCCTAACCCTGAGCTTTAAAGTCTTTCCTGGGGCATGGGAGCCTTGATGAGGTGCGCACTGTGTGAAGAAAGGGGCAGGAACCATTTCCTCTTGGGGCTGAGACTGGCCAGGGCGCGCTGGGAACAGACTTTCCCCGCGTCAGGTGCGGCACCCAGGGATCGGGTGACGCCTCATCGCTGCGGGCGAAAGACAGAGGAAGGGCCAAAAGAGCGGTGGAGAGTGCGTTGTGCGTGTGCTGGGAGGCCGAGGGGATGAGGAGAGGCAACTGAGAGGAAGGGGAATGGGGGTGGAGGGCGTATGAATTTGAGAAGGAGCAATCAAGTCCGGGGAAAAGAGCGAGGCTTTTTTTCTTCCCTCCTATATGCAAACTGTCACTTCGGGTTAGCCTGAGCCCTTATCTGGCTCATTAGCATGAGCTGTGGCTAACGCGCTTAAACCCTCTAATTATTTATTATGCCGTCACGGAGCAGGTCGCAACCCCGGGGCGCGCTTGCGGGAACCCGCAGAGGCGGACCCTGCGCGGGGCTGGGGCGCAGCGCCCAGTGCGACTCTGAGCTACCGCGGTGAGACCCTCCGCGCCAGGAGCCCCGCGGGGCGCTCTTCCTCTGGGCGACGCGGCAGAGTTGTTGGGGCGTACCAGGAAGACCATCCCCACCCCCACCCCACCCCAGTTCACCCCAGCGAGGTGGTGCAGCGCTCACCTCTCTCGTCTACACTTGCGCCCTCGCTCTGAATTACCAAATCCAAAGACCGAAGTTGGAGGGAAGGGAACAGGATTTTTGCAAAAGTGCAAAAATGGAAGCCAAACCAGGAGCTGGAGCTTGGGCTTGGGGGGGTATGTTGGGTGCACCTCCCACCCTGGGGAGAACCTAAGGGTTGGGGGAGCCCTCTTCCTCCCCCTGTCCCCCACCCCCGCCGCGTTCCGGGAGAGTTGGTAAATGGGGGGAAAGGCGCCGGCTGAAAGCCGGCCACTCACATCCAGGGCCCTATTCAGAAAACAGTTTCAAAATAAGTTAACCTCTGTAGGGTGTTCCCCCCTCCTCTTCTAATTGCCCCCCCTTCCCCCTCCCGCCCTCCATTCGAGTCTGTTTTATGTTCCTCTGCGTTGTGCCAACTATTTTATCTTTATTCCTTCTCTTTCTCTCTGGCCATTCATTCCTTTTTTTGTGTGTGTGGCTTCTCTGGCTGATGTGCGGCTGGGCTCGTTACCACCCACTGCACGCTCGCTCCTGTAGCTGAGGTGTTTCTATACAAACTCAAGCGTCCAGTTGTCATATTAATTATTACACTGAGTAATGACTGAAATGGTCAAAATAAGGGTAGACTCGAGAGCGCTTTTTCTTGCTGCTCAAAGATTCAGCAAAGAAGCCGTGCAACAAAGCAATAATTGGTCCCCAGAAACACTCCGACAAGGCATGGAATATAGGTTTCATAGAACCCTGTGATTGTGAAGGGGGGGAAGCTCTGAATGGACCCCACGCTTCTTTTCTAAACTCTCTTGCTGAGCAAAAAATGGACCTCTGTTTGAATACTGCCCTGATCCTTGAATACTATACCCAGCAGAGAAAAAAATGCACCATTTATTGTAAGATTTTTTTTTTCTTCTCCAGCTATTCATGGGGTCTCTGTGAAGAATCAGCTGGTTTTGTTTACTGTGAAAGACCTTTACTTTATTTTCATTCTTGGAGGAGGTGGGGTGGGGGGGAGGGATGGAGAGCCGTGTGCCTAGACGCAGAGGAGCTGGCCTACTGTAACAAAATAGAGTGTAACAAATCCTACAAAAGTTTAGAATGTATTGATTCTTTGGAGAGCTATATAGATTAACGACTTTCTTTATGCTTATCCCAGGAAGGTATTTAATCATAATGTAAATGGGGCTTTAGAAAAAATAAAGACTTAGCAGCGTTAGTTCTCCTATTTGGAGAACTTCAAAAGGACTTGTGAGAGTGGCTGCAAATTACTCCCGCACCCCGCCCGAACCCCCTCCCTAACCAAAAAGCCACAATAAAATAATAGTTTGTGCTTTTTTTGTTTTGTTTTTTTCCAGCTTTTTTTTTTTTTCCTTTTTAAGGCGTATTGAAAAAGCAAATAGATTTGTTTGAAGCTGGGATTCCTTAATGCAGGTGCAGGCCTGGCTGCTGTGACCAAGAAGCCAAGCCAAATCTGTGGTTTATGCTATTCTGCCTCAACCCCCCCACACACACACACCCCCAACACAACCCCCCTTCCCCAGGCCATCCTGAGCTGGTGAGACCCAATTTGGGGCCGGGCAGCAGTGGTTTCTGAAGTTACCTTTGGAAGGGTGAGCTTGGAGACAACAGATTAAGCACAAATAAACTTTAGATAGGATAGGCTATGAAAACTCTGTATACTCACTTTTCTTGATGCATGCGTGACTTCTGAGACTTAGCGCTTACCCAATGAGGGTTGTGCTAAAATTCTTGTCTCCAAATCAAGAATCAAGGCCTGCGTTCATCTTTGTACTTTCTTCGCTCTTTGTTGGGGATTCACTATAAATGTAATTTTGTTAAGTGATCTGTTCAATGGAAAAATCTAGTTTCTCTTTTAATGTTAACTCCCTTTCCCCCAAAGAAAAAGGATGGGTGGAACCTTTTAAAAGAGATGAGGCATCTCTCCTTTCCACAGAGAGAAGGCGCACAATTCCGCAGCTTGAAGGTAAGTGTGTGAGCAAAGGTAGCACTGGCCTGGCCTTTAACTGTGGGTGGAAATTAAGGTAACAGACTTGGGTACCAGGGCCTCTGGTCTCCAGCAGATGCCCCTGTATCGGCAGGGAAACCATCTCCCCATGTAGACATTAGCGCTGAAGGCAGACCAGGATTAAACTAAAGTACGGTCCAGTTCCGGAGTTCCCTAACATAGAAGAGGGGCCTGGGATGCTAGAGAATGGAAGGGCTTTTATTGTTTTGCAGGCGAAAGAGAAACCTTCCCACTTTTCTGGGATGTCTATACACCGGGTAACACACACCCGAGGCAGTCCGTGTCCTGCCACCACCTCCCAAGAATGGCAATCCCCAATACGTGTGCAGGGGTTTACAAAGTGGATTCACAAACATCAGATTTAATTCTCCCGACAGCCTTGACGGATGAGCAGAGAAAGTGTCACTGCTCCGTTTATGGATGAAGGGGACTTTTCTTCTCCCTCCACACACAGATAAATGGCGTTTTGAGTGTCCTAGTCAAGTAAAGCCCAGGGGACTTGCTCAGAGGTAGGCCCCCTGGTCGGTAAGAGAGCCACAGAAAGCTAGAGATCAGGGCCTGCGGTTCTGCTAAAGCCCCTAGAGCTGCAGGCTGTGGAGCACGCCTGTACCTGACCTCACTTGCTTGTTTTATGTTAAAATCTTGGGTCCCGTACCCCCTTGATTTTTGAGCATCGCCCCCGTTCCTCTAAAATGACAGGAATTACCCACTTCCAGGTGCTGGGGCGGTGGGACAGGGTGGCGCTGAAGATCCAGTGGCTGGACAATGGCTGCCGTGATTATCACAGCATGGTTCCAGGAAGCATCCTCCCACAATCCCTTTCCTGGATGGGCAGTGTGAGCAGTGACTTCCTCATACATTTAGAAAGGCTATTCTCATTAATCCCTTCCTGCTTAGACCTGGCCCAGAGTGCTCCACACACACATGGTTGAAACCTCACAACTCTTGGAAACAGATACTCTAACTTTGGGCAAGGTACAGAAGAGGGGTTTATCAGTCCTTAGCTAGGGGGACTAGAATGGAGGGATGGAGGCTATTTGCTCAAAGTCATGACTGTTAAGCAACAGAGCCTGGATACGAGATCAAATCCGTTTGCTTTACCTCCCAGTGCAATGTCCAGGGTTCCCTGGGCCTCAGAGAGTATATGCCAGGCAGGCCGTTTGTGTGCAGGGCTGGGTCCTAATCGAGGTCACAGGTCCAAAGCAGGATTCTAATGGCCTTTTGAGCCTCAGTCCTTTGTCTCAAACTGATGAAACAACCGGAAGGGCAATTTCAGTGGAAAACTCTTGCTGGGGGTGCACGATCCCCAAAGACAGAGGCCAAGCCCCTCAAAAGGGAGGGTAGCCCCCTCTACCTACCTTCCGGCTGGAGAAGATGGAGAGGACACTGCTGGGGGGAGGGGGACCGGGGCAGACGGTAGGTGAGGAGCGTTCTTTGCGCTTATTCAACTAGGCAGAAAGGAAGGGCCTGAGTGTTTGGAGATTTTGTGAAACCGGTAAGGACGCAGGCTGAGGATGCGGGAGTGGGGCGGGTTGAGAATGGGATTTGGCTCGGGCTAGAGCGGGAGAATAGGGACAAATGTTCCGGTGGCATTGGCCGGAAGGATCCCAGCGCCCGCTGTCTTTTCTCCTGGGCGGAGGCCAACACGTAGGACCACTACAATGCATGGCTTCACTAGTCGGAGTGTATTTGGGCGCCCATGTGATGGTGTGTGGGGGCTGGGGGTTTGGAGTAGGCTGTGGCCTTGAAGCCTCTGATAATTAGGCTGTCCGTGCACGCGTGAAGTCCGCACTCTTAAAAGAAACTGAACGCGCGCGGGCCCTTGGCCACTTTCCTGTACTCCTGGGCACAACTCGAAATGAGCTGTTGCACGCTCTCGCACTGATGGAGAAACTGAGGGTGGTAGAGAAAGAGGAGCTTGTTCAAGGTTAAAACGCAGAACAAGGCTAGAGCCGAGACCACAGACCTCTGTCAAATAATGGAATGATGGAGTCTGGATTGGAAGGGTGCTTGAATCAGCCTGTGAAAGAAAACGCGCTTTGGTGTGTCCGTGTTGGTGACGCCCCACATTTTGCCCAAGAGGAGTGGAGGGGGCACAGGAGACTTTTCCTGGACGCCTCCTAGCAGCCTGCACCTGGGGGTCACGACGGGGAGTCTGGGTGGGTAGAGGCGACATTTCGCCAGGTGGTCCCCCAGAGGCTTCTTCGGGTAGGAAAGCGGTGGTGTGGCTCTGTTTCAGGTCTCATAGCCTCCTGTAATTCCCAGGAGGGAAGACAAGCGTGATCTTGGAGTCCTCTCAACTCCTTTCCTGGGGTGGGGGACGGTGGGTTGGGGGTGAGGGGAGAGGCCAGAGGGGAAATCCCACTGAACCCACGGTCCAGCTGGTCGACAAGCCACAGGTTACTGTGAGGAAGGAGGCTGGGTGGGGAAGGGGCGCTACAGAACCGGTCTCTGTTGGCACCGTTAGGTCCTATGCTTCCCAAACCCACACGTTTTCAAAGAGGAAACTGAGGCAGAGAACAGAGGTGCTTCGTCTCCCAGCCGTCGGTCCTCACCGCCCATCAACACCACCGCTACTGCACTGGCAACACTCGAAGTCAGGCACACGTACCAAAGGTGGCTCCTTGGGCCACCCCCATAGATCCTTTAGAAAGACCCATCTCCCGGAAGGGAAGTCCAATGAGAAGCAATTGTGTGGGTGATTCCCCACCACCATCCCTGCTTGCAGGTCTCTGATCAAAACTGTCAATTTCTACTGGACAAATCAACCGGATAATTACCCTCCTCTTCTGTCTATGTAGACGCGACCTGAGGCGTGCCCCCAGCCTCCTTCCCCTGCCTCCAGCAGAGCGGAGCAGAGGTGGGACCCGCGGCTCGGTGCGCATTCTCCGAAGGGCCGCGTCCCAAGGCGCCCCGAGGCTGGACCCGGCTCCGGCCAGAGAGCGCCCGGGCCGAGGCCCAGGAAGGGCGCCTGGGTGGGCGCAGTCCCAGCGGCCGAGCGACGGCGGCAAGCGCCTCCCCCTCCCTCGCCGCGCCAGCACGCGGCCCCGCCGGGCTCCGCTCCCAGTCGCCTGCCACCGGCCCGCCGGGCACACGCCTGGGGCGGGATGGGGGCTGCGCCAAGGCAGCCGAGGTAACCGCGGCGGTGCCCAACGGCCGGAGAAATTCCTCTGGCCCCTCAACCTCCGCCCCCAACTCTTTTCTCAGACCCACCCCGGGACACCCCCGGGACGCTCCCCTCTTCAGGCGTCCCCCAGCCGGTCCGGAAATAATCCTTTGGGAAGGAAAGGGCGAAGCTTAAAGCCACTGAGGGCATCCTGGGGGGCATCGCTGCCAAACACCCACGTGTGGCTCTGATCACAACCAACCCTCCCTCGATGAGGTCACCTCCCGTCTTTATCGGTCCCCTCCACAATTGCTTAGTTGTGAGGAGCATATCCTGGTTTTTACACCTGGATGGGACATTAGAGACCATCTAACCCAGACTTCTATTGCTACAGACGGGAAAACTGAGGCTCGGAGCGGATGCCACTTGCCAAGGGCCACAGAGCTAGCGAGGGGATGCTTTGGGACTAGAACCCAGACTTAACAGTACTTTTATTTACTTTAGCAGTCCAGTAATTCCCACGGAGTTCTCTCCATCTTTCTAAACTTCAATCGCAAATTTGCTTCAGCTCCCAAGAACAGCGAAGACCCCCCAAGAGAATGACAGTAGGTAGAAGAAAGCAGGAAAAATGGAGCCCCAGTTTCCCCAACCCGCACCCCTCCTGGTGGCACTTTTTCTGCTCAAACCCTTCCCTGAGCTCTGCTCCAAGTTCTCAGGAGAATCCCGAGGCACTGCACCCCAAACCTTTCCGCCCAGACACCCCCAATTCCCAGGGCCATTCGCCCCTGCAGAGACGCTGGCCCCCCCTTTCTAGAGCCACCCCCGGCTGCGGCCCGCCCTGAGCGCGCCGCCTGTTTATTCAGCCGGGAGTCCGGCACGCGCCAGGCGCACGCACTGCAACAACAAACCCGGCTGAATGGAGAGTTTGCTGGGAGCGGGCGCAGGGACCGGGCGGGGGGAGGGGAGAGGAGGAGGGAGAGTTTAGGGAGTGGGCGGGAGGGGAGGAGGGAGAAGGAGGGGGGAGGGGGCTGCAGCCGCTCGCTGCAGCCGCGGGGAGTGGGGGGCGAGGCGGGGCCAGGGCTGCGCGTGGGGCTGGGTGTCCCATTGAAAAGGCGGCCGCACTCCGGCCGCCCAGCACTCTCTCACTTCTGGCCAGGGAACGTGGAAGGCGCACCGACGGGGCACCGGCCAGGGAGGGCGACAGAAAGAAGGAAATAAGAAAGAAAGGGAGTTAACAAAATTAAAAAAAAAAAAAAGCAAATACAAATACAAAACAAAACAGCCTGAGCCGCGGCTGGAGAGACCGAGACCCCGGCGCGAGAGAGCGCAGCTCAAGGGGGCGAGGAACTGGAGACTCAGCAGAGCGTGCTCACCACTGACTTTTGCTCCTTCTGCCTTTAAAAAAAAAAACCAAAAAACCAAAAAAAAAAAAAAAAAAAAAGCCAAGAAGGCGCTAGCGGCGGCCTCACACGCGAGCGCCACGCGAGGCTCCTGAAGCCAACCCGCGAAGGGAGGAGGGGAGGGAGGGAGGAGGAGGAGGAGTGGAGGGAGGAGGAACAGCGTTTGCACCTTCTCTGCTCCCACCCAAAGAAGTCTCCCTAGGATTTTGTGGTTGTTTTTTTTTTTTTTTAACTTCTCTCCGGGCTCCCTCTTCATCTCTCCCCTTCTTTCCCTGTCTGTTCGTGCACCCAAGTCCTGTCTGTGTCCCCTCGCGCGCCCGCACCTCGCGTCCCCGCTTGCTCGCCTTCCGCGACTCCTCGGCGGCCGCTGCGCATGGAGGGCTCTGCCAAGATGGAGAGCGGCGGCGCCGGCCCGCAGCCGCAGCCGCAGCCGCCCTTCCTGCCGCCCGCAGCCTGCTTCTTCGCCACGGCCGCGGCGGCGGCCGCGGCGGCCGCGGCGGCGGCGGCGCAGAGCGCGCAGCAGCAGCAGCAGCAGCAGCAGCAGCAGCAGGCGCCGCAGCTGAGCCCGGCGGCCGACGGCCAGCCCTCAGGGGGCGGTCACAAGTCAGCGTCCAAGCAAGTCAAGCGACAGCGCTCGTCCTCGCCCGAACTGATGCGCTGCAAACGCCGGCTCAACTTCAGCGGCTTCGGCTACAGCCTGCCGCAGCAGCAGCCGGCCGCCGTGGCGCGCCGCAACGAGCGCGAGCGCAACCGCGTCAAACTGGTCAACCTGGGCTTTGCCACGCTTCGGGAGCACGTCCCCAACGGCGCGGCCAACAAGAAGATGAGCAAGGTGGAGACGCTGCGCTCCGCGGTCGAGTACATCCGCGCGCTCCAGCAGCTGCTGGACGAGCACGACGCGGTGAGCGCCGCCTTCCAGGCAGGCGTCCTGTCGCCCACCATCTCCCCCAACTACTCCAACGACATGAACTCCATGGCCGGCTCGCCGGTCTCCTCCTACTCGTCGGACGAGGGCTCTTACGACCCGCTCAGCCCCGAGGAGCAAGAGCTGCTCGACTTCACCAACTGGTTCTGAGGGGCTCGGCCTCGTCAAGGCCCTGGTGCGAATGGACTTTGGAAGCAGGTAGGTTGCATTTGGGGGTGAGCGGTGTGATATTCTTACCTTCGTTCTTTTCCCTCCGTCTTAGTGTCTGGAGGAGGGGGACTGTCTCCACGAAGATGGGGGGGAGGTGGTTCATTTTAAGAATTTGTAAATTAAAGTTTGCCGATTTCAGACCCTGGTTTGTTAGTTTCAGTATTTGGCTTCTAAGAGTGGCTTTGACCAGTTCTCCGAAGACCAGAGGGAGGGGGGAGGGGGGTGCGCATGCTGGAGTACCAAGTACTAGGACCTGTCAAAAGAGGTGCTGCACCTGACAGATCCTCCCTCAAACCTCTACTTTCCTCCTGTGCTAGCCTCCAAGTTCATACTAATCTCTCCCCTTCTTTTTAAGTTATAGGGTCACCACACAAGCTACATCTTTAGTGCTTTCTTGTCAGCGCTGTTGGAAGGGAGAAAGAAAGAAAAAAGAAGAAGGAAAGAAAAAGCAAAATAAAATCAGGCAACCAACCGCAAGACCGACTAAGCAATGCGCGCCTGAGAAGCAAGGCTCTCTGGAAACAGGGATGCGCTCAGAACTGTATCTTTGCGCTCCAATTATTTACGGAGATGTGAAAGGTGACTAGGACCCGAGTCCAAGCGCAGAATGCAGCTTGTGTGCAAAAGCAGCGGGCTCCTGGCGGAAGGGAGCAGCACAGCCCTAGAGAAACTCCCACCCACCAGTAACCAGCGGAACTGAAGGCACTTGCTAGGGCGCCCTCACCTCCCCGCCCTCTCTGAAAGCGCAGTTGGAACCCTGTAGAAATGGGTTGCTGTCTTTCTTCTCAATGTCCCTCATCCCAGTAAGCTGTGGACATTTGTCTGCAGTGAAATTATGCTATACTCAGTCCTTTGAAACCCAGATCCTCCGGAGGGGGGGCCCTCCCCAAACCCCACTTCCTCACACCCTCTTTTCGACCATTTTCATCATGGAATGCTTCCAATCTTTTGTGAATTTTTTTATTATAAAAAAAATCTATTTGTATCTATCCTAACCAGTTTGGGGATATATTAAGATATTTTTGTACATAAGAGAGAAAGAGAGAAAAAATTTATAGAGTTTTGTACAAATGGTTTAAAATGTGTATATCTTGATACTTTAACATGTAATGCTATTACCTCTGCCTATTTTAGATGTGTAGTTCACCTCACAACTGCCATTTTCCCTACGTGGTTTTGTAAAGAACTCTCCTCATAGGTGAGGTCAGGAGACCACCAGATGTACTTCAGCACCAATGTGTCTTACTTTATAGAAACTTTGTTAATGGATTAATGATGTTATTAAATACTGTTCAAGAAGAACAAAGTTTATGCAGCTACTGTCCAAACGTAACGTGGCAGCCAGTTGGTTTTGATAGGTTGCCTTTTGGGAAATTTCTATCATTGCCTTTTTTTTTTCTTACTGTTTTATTACAAACTTACAAGAAACGTGTATAACCCTGTTTTATACAAACTAGTTTCGTAATAAAACTTTTTTCTTTTTTTACGAATGAAAACAATCCGCTGCCTCCATGTCTTCCTTGACTCCTCAGTCCCTGTCCAAGCTATTTTCGAAATGCCAAAGGGGGGGGGGGGAGTATGCAACATGCTAAGTGGCAGAAATGGGAAAGATGAGTGCCAAGACGATCAGTCCTACCCAAGGTGACTCTATATGAACGTAGAAGGAAAAGACATACATACGTGAAGACAGCTTTCTTCCCCTTTCATGCTACACACACACATGCAGCCGGAGAACAGGTGGTGAGTAATGGCTGCAATGTCTTTTGATGAAATGATGGTATATTTGAAATATCTCCCAGAAAATGAACTGGAAAAAGAGGATCCTTACTTTCTAACCCTTACCCCCATCTGGAGAGTCTCATTGTGAGCCCATGGAAAGGCTGGATGAGATAATGGATATTAGGAGTGGGGGTAGAGCTGGTGGTACTGAAATCAAGCACTGGGGAGGTAGCCTTCGAGAGGCTTCCAGTGGTGGGTGTGCTCTTCCTTTCCTTCTAGGCACACATTTTCTGTTCCTTTTCCCCACTCCACACACTTTCCATATTGATTTTAAGTAAAGGGCACGTATGATAGGAGTTCCTTGCAGGAGGAGTTAGATTTAAATGAATAAAAGCCTTAGAAATGTGTGGTCGCTTTGAGACACTGGCCTCTCTACGCTTGTGACTCTATCCGAATAGCGTGAGCTGCGTGTAAAAGTACCCAATTACCAAGATTCAAAAAGAAATTGGTGGGTTTTTGGCTGGCTTGCTTCTTGTCAGTTAGCAAGGACGTGATCAGAATCCTACCCCCTCTCTCGCTGGCTCCTCGCTCGCTGCCTGCATTACTTGCAGATTCAGTTTGCGTGTCTCCAGCCAAGCGGAAAGCCTAGCGCAAAATGCATCTTACAAAACCCAACAAAGAACGGAGAGCCAGCACGTCTTCCAGAGTTAAAAATCTAGTCTGTGTTGGTACATCTATACCATTTAGTGCACAGAATAATCATTTTTTAAAGCCGCGATGCACGGAGCACGCCACAGTGTCTGATGTCATTTTGCTAAATGACCCTCTGTAGAGTGCACATTGAAGCTTCAGTCCCTTTCAAAGAGATGAGCGTAATTAAGGGGAAAAAAAATCAGTAAATTCCTCATCGCCATAAATAATCGGACTTTCTGCCAGCAGTGGGCCAATTTAGAGCTTACTTGAGGGAAGTAATGCTTTTGTGATGCCTGCTTTTATTTTTATCTTCTCATTTGGAGGACCAGAGCTGGGGTTCCCCCCCTCCCCCTGCCATTTCTTTTTCTTTTAATTTAGCTCCTTTGCAAGTTTCCAGATAAGGTATGCAAAGAAAGTGTAGCAAGTCATTTATGGCTATGAATATAACATTAGGATAATGTTTCAGCACCCACAAAGGGGATTTTTCCCCCCTTCTCCTTGTGAAGACAGGTGTTCTTTTACTCACTTCTGAATGGGAAATATCCAGTCTCGTTAAACTCGAGGCAAAGTTAGCCGTTGTTTGCCACAATGCGAAGGCAAACTCTAAAAATTCACAAAAACACACACAATTTTGCCGAAGCTAGGAAAGGGCAAAGCGGGGATTGGGCAAAATCTCATTACATCTGCTCTAATCGCTTAGCAACACAAAGCCGGGGCTTGTGCGGGGAAGGGAAGCCATTCACAGTGCTCTGACAGGCCGCATTCAGCCAGCATTAGTCAGCTCCATAAATCACCGCTGCCCATTGGCTGCGCCGCGGGCTTTGCAGCGGCCCTGGGCTGTCAGCGAAATACAAAATGTAGACCCCAGCGGCTGGCCATCGCGGCCTCTCCCCCGTCCTAGCCCCCACCTCACTTTCTTCTTCTTCTTCTTCTTTTATTTTTGGAGAGGGGTACTGGAGGAGAAACTGCCTTGATTTTATTGACTGAGAAATCTTACCTATTCAAAAAATAGCCAGGAGACCACCAAGTTAAGACTGGAGACCCGCCCGAAATTGACGAGGAGGCCCCGGAAGGGCTGGAGAGGAAGAAAAAAGCAGACCTGCCGCCTGCCGCGGAACTGTTGAACGCCAGTATTACAGGCTGAGCTGGAGCGACTGGGACAGACTTTGCACCTCCCTGACAAACAAAGCCTTTATAAACAATTTTTAAATTGGGAGAAGGAGTGTGTGTGTGTGGAGAACCTATCTCTAAGTTCACATCAGATAGGCCCAAGGGAGAGTGAAGAAATGGGTCCCTTCTCTGCACAGAGCATTGAAGGAAGAGGGCTGAACTGTAACAAGAAAGGAGTGGAGTATGCATTCCCACTCGGCTGTTTTGCAGGGCTGGGGCTGGCAGAACACGGAAGCCATGGCAATTCAATTCCTCCTGAGTTTGAGTATTCTGGTTTGTAACCTGGGGTTGATGGTCCCCACAGCAGCAAGAGGAAACAATGGAAGGCAGTTAGCACTCGCCTTGTGGGGGAGATTACAAGCTATATGGGGATGTGAGAGCCTGTTCTTCTGGACTTCCAGTCCTGCCCCCTCATTTCCACAGGATGGGGCAGCTGATGCATCTAAATCACAGCCTAGATTTGAGGCGTGCCCATAAAACACACAGAAAGAAGTCTGGGAGCTGATGTGCAGTTAAGGTCTGCTTTACCGGGAAGCTCAGGTCACCTTACTTCAAACGCCACCTCCTCCAAGAAGTTTCCCTGAACACTCTATCTGAAACAGCTTTCCGCTGGCCACAGTCACTCTCCCCATTACACCATCTCTCCCTCGTGGCACTTACCACTATGTGAAAAAGCTGTATCTTTGTTTCTCTGATTGCTATCAATTGCCCCCTGCTAGACAGTAAATTTGATGAGGACAGGGACCTTACCTGTCTTGCGCACTGCAATCTCCACAGCCCCTGCTGAGGAGATAGGTGTTTGGTGACTGAATGGATGGTCTGCCCTGTTGGATTGATAGCTGTGCTACTTAATCTTACTTTCCTCCTCCAGACTCCCCCCTCTCCCCTTCTCTGCTCTGCTTTGTGTTTCAGAAGGCTCATTGCTATGGACTTCATCACTAGGGCTCCCTTGCCTGCTGGCTTTCTGTTGGGTTTGGCCAGTGGGAGACACCAACAGGAGACTGAGAGGTAGTAGGGGAGGTAGACCAGGACGTTTATATCCCTGCTCCTCACTGATTGGGGTCAGTTGCTTTGGCAGTGGCTCTGCTCCTTGGTCGAGGCCACAGCTCTTATCTGGAGGCCTCTCTGCCACAATGGCAGATCTTGCTGAGATGTAGTAACAGCTTCCTCCTCTTGCTCCTTCAGGCACAGAGGTGGTAATGGCTCTCCCTTGTTAGTAGTCTTCAGGGTGCTGCACCATTTTGCTTCCCTTAGCTCCACCCACATCTCTGTCTCCCCATTAGACTCTTCATTTACCTTTCCAAGTGTGCCATTTGGTCCTGTTGACCTTGGCTGGTGCACTGGTTATTCTATAGGATCTCAAGGATGTGTTCATTCTGTTTAAGGTTTCCAGGGACTCCTAGGTCTATCAGTAAGAAACTTCTTAGGTCAGAGGTGAACCTGGTTCTGTTCAAAACTTAACTCTGGAGAATCACTCCCATCTTTTTGAGCTAGGAATGACTTACCAGAACGTTGGCAAAAGAAGTCAAGTATAGTTTTCTCTTCTGGAAAATGAGGATAATACCTTCCCTTGGTAAATAGAAAACGAAACGACTGGAGAACTGTCAACACAAGAAATATCATTGCAGGAAATAACCGCTTCTCATATCTTCCTGACCCAGGTAGAAAGGTAATGCTGGAGGCTGGCCACCAAGACAAACAAAGACCATGCTAAGGCTGGGGAGCCACTCCTTCACTCGCTCAGCCGTTTATGTACTCACTGAAACGGAGGAACAAATTATTAAATTTAGTCAACATTGCTAGGACTTCATTGTCCTAATTTATATCTTCTAGAGTGACCTCTCCGAGAAGCTTGTTTCACTGCAACCTCTTTTTAAAACACTGCTGACGCGTCTCTGTTATACTGAATGCCCTCAATCCTATTCTCCTTTCCCTATTGTCGAGAAGTCTCTGAACTTTTTTTCTCCCTCTTTCCACTCCCGCGCCAAGAAATGATCCGATTTCGGATTCCCCCAGAAACTCCAGGTTATCCGAGTCAAAGGGAGGGAGGGACGTGGATTCGCTGACACTAACGTTCTTTTCCCGCTGCGCGCGCAAAGGGCTGGACTCTAAGGCAGGTCGAAGTTATATTCCTTCTTCCTTTGTATGCAAGATTAGGTTGTTACAAAAGAGGGTGTGTAGGTTAATGGCAGGAAGCAAGTTGCAGCGCAGAGCGCGGGCCCGAGCGCGTGTCAGGTTTAATGATTTATTCAAGCCGCAGCGCATCCGGGCGCTGATTGGCTCCAGGCATGCGTCCGCTGTCAGCTGCGCGCGCCGGCCTCGCCCGGCTACCTGACTGCAGGGGTGGAGCGGGGGCCTGGAGGGGAGCTCGGGCGTGGGCCCCCGGAGCCCCGAAGTGTGAAAGGGCGGAAGAGTCAGGAGGTGAGCGAGAGGAGAATAGAGATGGAGGAAGGGGGAGAGAGGGAGGAGAGGGAGAGAACAAGGGGAAGAGAGATTGGGATGGGGGGATAGAGAGAGGTGGGGGAGAAGGCGGGGGAGGGGGCAGAAGAGAGGAGGAAGAAAAACTCGAGAATGAAGTCAGGGGTAAAGAGGGGATGCGAGAGCGAAAAGTAGAACAGAAGAGGAGAAAACCAGAGGGAGAAAGAGACAAAGACGGAGAGGAGAGAATGAATGAGAGAACAGAGAGAGGTTGGAGAGGGGAGCGGGAAGCGCTCCCAGAACGTCCCACGTGCGCCCCCCTCCAGGCAGCCTGCAGGCGGCCGCTCACAAAGCCGCCTTTGATGCCCTGGCTACCAGGGCTATTTTGGGAATGAGATGGAGGGAAAAGGCGCCAACCCACACTCCTTGAAGGGAGTCACTTTCTGCAAAGTACGTTGGAGAGGACTGGGCCCTGGTCCGGGCGGTTGGGGCAGGAAGTGGATGCCGGGGACAAAAGCTCGGCACCTGCCAAAAGCGAGAGCGCTTGGAGAGCACCTCCCTCCTCCCATCTCGCCCCCCCTTCCCCCGCTCCCCTGCGGGCGGGGGTAGTGGGGAGAGAGGCTGCGCCACCGCGCTGGGGCGCAGCCCAGCCTCGTCGCCTGGCCGGCCGCTGTGCAGCCCGCCCTCTCAGACCCTGCCTGCCGTGCCTTCCTTTGGGTTTTTCCCTGTCTTTGAGTCATTTTCTCCCTCTCCTCTCTCATTTCTCTTTCTCCCTTTATTTCTTCCCTCCCCTCGCCTTTCTTCCCTCATTTGCTCTGTTTCCCCATCATTATTTACAATTAACAACAACACCCAAACACTTCTAGATTGGAGCCTTGCTCCAGCCAATGGGCCCTTTGGAAGAAGGCAGTGGGGCGAGGAGAAATAGCAGTAGAAAAATATTTGGGGGGCCAGGGAGTGTGGCATTTGAAAATCAAACGGGAGAAACAGCCCACCGTGTGCACTCTCCTGGATAAAGTTGTGGAGCCTAGAGTTGGCCTTCAGAGTGGCCACTAGTGCTGGGGAGTTGGAAATTCTATCAGTAATCACCCCTCTCCCAAGACCGGGACAGAAGTAAAAGCTGGCTTCCCCCTCGCCCCCAGCCCTCTCCTCCCGCCTCCAGTACATACGGCCCTGGCCTCCCTCAGCTTTCCCTCTCTACCAGGAAAAACAGTCTGTCCCCATTGTGCAGATGCCAGCAAGGCCTTTGGCGAAAGGGAGGCCGGCCAGCCCTCTGATCAAACTCAAAGGTTAGTTAAAAGACAAAAACAGCTGAAAGTCTTCATGAATAATGCCGGGCCAGCCCCCCCTACCCCCCCAGCTCAGTGTAGTGCAAGTCCCCCTCAATGCCCTACCACTTTGTTATGCTGCTCGCCTAAGTCAGAATTTCACAGAAAGCCCGAGAAGAAAAGCTCCCACAATTAGGGGTCGCCTGTCAGAAAACATTAACGCCTTCCTCTCCCAGCCTGTCAGGCCCGCAGCAGATACAAACGGCCATGGCGAATTGGCCGTCTATCCGCCGAAGCACCCACCGGCCAGAGGAGCGTAGATTTGAACGCCGAAGGAGATGGAGACCGCCTAAGTGTGGTTGCTGCCGTGTCAGGGTGTGCAAAGATACCTCCAGCTTCTTCTTTCCCAGAGTCAGCACCTGATGCCTGGGAGAGATCACACGAGATAGTCCTGTACAGGCGCATGGACAGACCTCCCAGACCAGGGCAGTATAGGAGGCCCTTATCTGGCCATGGCCGTGGTTCAGATAGGCGCACACGGCCACATCCTCATCTCTCCTGACTGAGCATTTTTCAAGCACCAGGTATTTCATTTCGTTCAAAATGAGAGCAATCCTATAAGATGTCGTATTATTATATTTGCCTTATAGGTGGAAACAAAAATGAAAGGCTCAGAGGAAGCTCTATGACTCCTCCGTGATCACATAGCTAGGTAGTGGCAGAGTCAAGATTTGAACTCAGTTCTGCCTGACTCCCAATTCCGTGTCTTTCAACCATAGTCTAGCCCATACATAGTCTTTCCAATAAGATCCAGAGACCACTTCTGAAAACATGACCACTATGAGAGCCTGTACTTTGCCCTCTTTCTCGTATCACCGAGAACACTTCCGGCTTCTGGAACAGCATCTGGCACACATCTTGACACTCAAAAATTTTGTGGAAGGAAAGAAAGATGGAAGGAAGGGTGGGATTCCTTAGCATGGTCCTTCTGATTTTCTTTGAACATGATTTTGTTCCAGAAGTTGTTTGATTTTGGGGTCAAGAAATCTGGTTGGGATTCTCCGTGTACCATCAATTAGCTAGGGATTTGAATCTCTGTTTCCTTATCTGCAGAAGTGGAGATATTAACAGTTATCTGTGAGAGTAATTACTAAGATAGAATAAGATAAACTACATAAAAATGCCTAGAATCAGATCTAGCCCACAGTAGGTTGCTCAAGAAAATTCAGTTGAAAATTAAGCAGGATTGTGTCCTTTATTTTTGTGTGCCAGGAAAACACATGCTATGTGTACAATTACATCGATGAAACAAAAATGACCTTTGGACGTGATCATGACTGTAGCTAAGTCATCAGGCAATACCGCACTGTTGCTCTATGGTGCTTCTACCACAAGGATGGTATGAGCTAAAGCAGAATCCATGTGGATGGGTCTTAGGGAGACAGTCTGGCGAAGTGGAAGAGTTTCAGGGCCCCCAAGAAGTGAGCAGTCACCCTCTAGTAAGAGCAGAATGGTTTGGCTATGGCTTATTGCTCTCTGGTGAGACAGGCAGGAAATTGGCAGCCCGTGGAAGGCAAAAATGCAGCTCTGAGAAGTGATCGCTTTGCCAGGAGAAAGTAAGAACTAGAAGCTAGAATTGGCTGTTGTGCTTCCCTTCTCCTCCAGGAGCCTTAGCCTCTCTGTGTTCTAGAGTGATCGGAACTTTGGCCTCTTCTCCAAGCCTTAGAAGGAAAATTTTCAGAAAAGCATTCATAGATATTCACGAATGGCCATCACTGTCATTGCAACTATCACTGGTGAGATTACTGAAAGTTTTTTTCATGTTTATTTATTTAGTTTGAGAGAGAGAGTATCATTGCGTTGTCATTGCTTTGTCCTTGCAGAGCCTGACGGGGAGCTCAGTCCCACAAACCGTGAAATCATGACCTGAGCCAAAAATCAAGAGTCAGATGCTTAACCAACTGAGCCACCCAGGTGTCCTGAGGTTACTTAAATCTGCGTCAACTTTCAAACCTCTGTTATTGCTGTCATGTCGCTGCAGTAATTCCACTACCAATCAGCTCTTCCAGGTTCCTAACCACCGATTTAGGAGAGAAAAAGAAAGAGGGATAGGAGAGGGGGAGGAAGGAAGGAGGAAGAGAGGGAGTGAAGCAGGGAGGGAGGGAAGGAAGGAAGGAGGGAGGGAGGGAGGGAAGGAAGGAAGAAAGAAAGGAGGGAGGAAGGAAGAAAGGAAGAGAGGGAGGGAGAGAGAGAGAGAGAGAAAGAAAGAAAAAGAAAGAAAGAAAGAAAGAAAGAAAGAAAGAAAGAAAGAAAGAAAGAAAGAAAGAAAGAAACCAGGAAAGCTTTAGTTATAATCCCAGGAATGTTTAATAATTCTGCAACAGTCGGTCAGCTTCTCCATCATTGTTTTTTCATTGATTTCTTGTGGTGATGTTTTGGTTTCCAGAGAACAGGAGTGGACGATCATCATGTCCTTTGTCTCTCCCACATTTTTCTTTTTCCCTCATTCTCTGAGCAACCTTCTCTGTCTTCCGGAAGACAGAGCCTGTCCTTGATGAATAATCATTACCTCATGGACTGCTGGCCGGGATCATGGAGGAGTGTAAACACAGGGTCTACTCCGAGCATATTTTATGAAAGTATTACATTGCCCGAAGATGTTCAGAATGTGTGTCCGAAGCCCAGGCCAATCTTAGGAGCGTCCCCCCCAAGCACAGGATCTAAGATGGCCGAAGTGAAAACCGGTTTCTGTTACTGCAGGGATACAGCCAGTGGTGGTTTATATAAACCGATGATGAGATCTCTCCTGTGTAAAAACAGAATGAGCAAACATCGCAGCCCCAGGAGGGGGTCAGGCTGCACCAGTCCAGCGTTAGCATTCAGACAGCCTGATGTCTCCACTTCCCAAGGGGACAGACGCAAAGGCTTGGGGAGAAGGCAGCGTCCACGCTGGGTGTGTTCTTTCCCCGAACAGTCTTTTCCTGTCTGAGTGGCCAAGAAGCCTGCTCTGTGTCCACCTCCCCACCCTGCTTCACTGGGACACACAAACGAAGGGCATTTATTCTGTGGCATCAAAATAGGGTGAACATTTCAGTGAACAGCTTATATGTTGACAGAGATCCTCTAGAGATGAAAAAACAGGCTAATTCTAATTCTAGGTACTTTTCCTAAGGAAAAAATAATCAGGATATGCCCAAAAGACACACAGCAAAGAGTGTATTATTATTATTATTATTATTATTATTGTTGTTATATTTTATAGTGTTGAAAAATTTAAAACAACCAGAAACTTTCATGTTGGAGTTTTGGTTCAAATGCATCGGCAGGATTCTATGATGGTATCTGTGGAGAATTGTAAATGGTGATGTATATTTATGGAAATTTATGTAGATTGATAGATCGGTGATATCATTAGTTTCTTGTAAGTGAAAAGACTAGCCATCATCTATACTTCTACCAAGCAGAGAAAACCAGTCAATGTACAATTATCTATATATTTTTTGACAAACTCGTTTCAGATAATTCACTTTTTTACTTAAAGTATGAACATTAATCAGCTTAGTTATTAATTCAACAAGTGTTTTCCCAAGCCCTATTCCAGGCCGTCAGGATCCCATCCTGAGAGACCAACGAGACCCCAGCCCTTACAGTTTGTGGGATAAGAAAGACATTAAGGAAATCTTATAATTACGTATTTCTGATTCACTATAGTCCTCTACAACATAATTTCAAATGTCAACTGTACCATAACATCTTAACCGATCCGTATAATTTTACACAAAGAGATGTCTTTTTCTTTATTTTTTTGCTATCTGTGAATAAATCCTGTGCTGAAAAACTTTATAACCAAACAAGATTATGTCCTCAGGACATATTTGAAGAAGGAGAATGATTCTGTTAAAGGTAAGGTGTTTTCTGAAGACTTTTGGATTCATGTTACATAACTGCCTTCAGAAAGGCTGAATCAGTTATCATTTCACCAGCAATGATGAAGACCATGGCCTCACTAGATATTATATTTTAAACAAACAAAGAAACAAACAACTTTACCAATTGGTTTTTAAAAAAAAAAAAATGTCTCGGGGCACCTGGGTGACTCAGTTGGTTAAGCATCCAACTTCGGTTCAGGTCATGATCTCACAGTTCGTGAGTTCAAGACCCGCATCGGGCTCTGTGCCGACAGCTCAGAGCCTGGGGACTGCTTCGGATTCTGTCTCCCTCTCTCTCTGCTCCTTCCCCGCTCATGCTCTGTCTCTCAAAAATGAATACACATCAAAAAATAAAAATAAAAAACAATAAAAAACAGTGTCTCATTCTTTCATTCTGCTTATCTTATATCATTAGTGACATTCATTTTTTTTCCATATTTATTGACACCAGTATTTCTCATTTACTGGACTGCATTATAATGAAGCTGCATTATAATTAACAAGGCATATCTGCTTAAAATACATATTCCTGGAGATTCTGATGAGTTAAATGGTTCTGACATAAGGCCAGTTTGTGGACAGTGATTTTAATGTTAGCCCTCCTGGGGAGGTAAGTCAGAGAACCAACATTAGGAATGACAACGGTGAATGGGATAAACCACCAATAGCATAAAAGTGATTTATATCCCAAAATTACTTTTCCAGAGTTCCAGAGATTGAATATTCCCAATGGTAATCCATAGGTGAGGGATGTGGAGGATTATTTGGATTCCGACTCCCCACGTGTTCCTGCCTCTCTCCTTTCCAGCCTCTTCCATTCATGCTGACCTCCCAGCCCTGCTCCCCCACCTGCTGCTGGCCTGGAGAAGAAGCCATTTCCATTGGCCTGGGCTGCCTGGGGAGATCTATATTACTCTGGGGAAGACAAGAGCTGTCCCCATCTTGGTAAAGTGTGAAATTCGGTTTTGATTGCAAAGGGAAGCCATTTCAACGGGATTACACCGTGACCGTGTAGATTAAACTCAGCCATATGGCCCGGGATGCTTCTTCCCACTGCCAGGTAACAGTGCATTGCTAATGATGTGGTGATGACATTTTCAAAGGCAAAAATAAAGCCACCTGGACTGGAATAAAGGAGGCAAAAATCGACAAGATTAACAGAGCTTTCAAACCCTCCGTGTCCTTTGAGGAAGAGATGGGACTTGTTTAATCTGTAAGTATAACCAATGAGCATGTCCCTGCTGTTATAAAACGGCTCTGCTTGCTTCTCATAATAGGAAGAGACTCCACGTTTACAGCAAAAGGGACTCCCAAGAGTCGACTGACTCAAAGAGATCACTTGTCCTCGCTTAGCCTCAGTTTCTTCATCTGTTAAGTGGGCATAAAAACACACTTCATGGGATTGTCATAAGAACAGAACAGGTTATGTGACGGTGATTTGTGATCTGCTAGTTGGTCCACCAGTGTTAAAAAAAAAAAAAGATGGTTTTATTGGTCAGAGCTCTCAGTCGTAAGCAACAGATACATTGGGTGGCTTATACCAAAAAGAAACTTACTGGAAGACTTTTAGTCGTTCACAGAGATACCGGAAAGGCTGATTCCAACAGTCAGAAAATGAGACTGACAGCACTCAGATCACGGCTAAAATAATTCTCCATAATAGTTGGGCGAAGCTGCAGTCACTTCCGCCTCCAGCCTCTGTTTACCTCCATTTATGCTGACACCGTCTCTAGCCCTAGATATTGGCGGTGAAATTGGTTGGCCGTAGCCACGGCCCCAGCTGCGATTGTGATAAAGATGAATTCTCTGCTGTCCCTGCGTCTTTGTGCCACTAGCTGTCAAGTCCACAGCTGGGGTAGGAGCTTCTGATTGGTTGAGACATAGATGCGAGGGAGACAGGGAAGCGGTGTCTGGTGTTGCCCGCTTTTATAGCAGGAGATAGGCTTTGCTTTCTTCCAAAAAGCTTTACAGCATGCAAGGAAGGACAGGCAGATGCTGCGTAGCCCAAAACAAAAACAAACAACAACAACAACACAACCAAAAAAACAAACACTAAAAGACAACAAACGGCTTTTAGGGCAGGGGTTGTGAAACTGTTTCTGTACAGAGTAACGAGTAGTTTCCGCAATTGTAGTTTAAGGGCAGCGGGAACAATATGTAAATGAAAATGTGGCCGTGTTCCAATAAAACTTTATTTACAAAGATGGCGTTCGGATCAGAGTTTGCAGCTACTGGCTCTGGAGCGATGACCATGGTGACAACTAGGGTAACTTTAGAAACTGTGCCTCCTCGGGTCCTGGCTGGAAATGGAGATAGTAGCAATATCTACCTTGTGCTCTGGCAAGACACCTCCCCTCATGCAGTGCCTCTGCCGCTGGTAACTGTCGGTTTCTCTGTGAAAATTGTTTCCTAGTTTGGGGGTTAAAAACAGATAAACTGTTTGCATCTAACTAGAATCGAAGTTCAGATCTAAGCATTAGTTGAGACACTTTCCGGGTGAGGAGTGTGACAGGAGAGGGAGCAAAAGAAGAGCCTTCTTCATCTCTGTCTTCCTGCATGGTCACTCCAGGGGTCCCCTGAGTCTCCCAGGTGCTTCTCTTCTCAGCTCTGCTACATATTTTAGGGCAAGTGTCATCATTGCTTGCCCTGATGGTACCAGGAGAGCCCTTAGTTTACCCAGTAGCCTAGGGATTAGTTTCTTCCTAAGGCTTATCAGCCACACGGGTGAAATAATCAGTAGCTTCTTATATTTTCTATGTGACACTCCCATAGACTGGTTTATGTGACCTGGAGGGTGGGTGGCACAAGAGTCAATGTCATGGACTTAATGACAAATCATCACAGGTGAACGTTTGCCGTCCTAGAGATAGAATGACTCCTTGATGGAAAAAGATCGTCTCCTTCTCTCCATCGTTCATTTAACTCAGGGACTCGGATCCGAAGGTGTGTCATGTCCACACTGGGCGCTGGGGCTGTAAAGATGAATAAATATCATCTCTGTCCTGGAGGATTGCAGTTAGTTTTATCTTTATAAGCGAGCTCTTTTCCGGAAGCAGTCATTTCTATCTGGCTCTCCCAAGCGTACTGAGTGTGGCAGGGAAACGGGATCATTCATCACTGAGCAAGGGACTTCGGGCATCACTTCCACCAGAAACAGGTTTGATGGCATGTGCGGAACACGCAACCCATGATGGGAGCCAAATACGAGGACTTGTCCCTCCCTCCCTCCCTCTCTCTCTCGCTGTCTTCTTCCTTCCCTCCCTCCCTCCCTCTCTCTCTCCCTGTCTTCTTCCTTCCCTCCCTCCCTCTCTCTCTCTCTTCTACCCTCCCTCCCTCCATCTCTCCCTCTCTCCCTTCTTTCTTCCCTCCCTCCTTTCCTTTCTCTCTGAGCAAGAAGTCTGGCTGTAGGAAGTGGGGTTGGTATGATAGCTCCCAATGCCCTTAGGCCACAGGTGCTGACTAGCTTTCCGTCCTTGCTTAGCATTCAGCTTGGTGCCCTGTGGCCCCAAGATGGCCCCTCCCCCTTTGGATCCTGTCTGATTTTCAAGGCAAGAAGTGGGAAAGGTAAAGAGAAGGAGGGCTGTGCCCACCAGACTTGTTCTCCTCCAAAGTGCTTTCCTGAAACCTCTCCCATAAGCCCCAATTTTATCTCTTTGGCCTGAACTCTGTCAAATGGCTAAGGGAATGAGGGCGGGGGTTGGGGAGCCAGAAATCAACTTTTTAAGCCAGGAATGGGGCTGCTGCAAACACAAATGGGATTCTGTTAGCGAAGAAGAGGAGGATTAATATTGGATCTCAAAGAGACTCAAGGTCCCTCTACAGGAGAGTCTACCCCAAGAGTCGCTTTGTGCCGATTCACGGGGCCCTCGCCACACAGGCATCTGTTCTCAGTCCTTTCGGCCTCCCTTCTTTGTCCCTACTTTTAAGTTGGAAGCGAGATCAGATTCCTCAACATGGCATCATCGGTCTCATTTGTGGAGTCACTGACTACTGAAAGGTCTCCTCTTTCAACCCCGTGGGCTACAGATGATGAAAAGGAGGCCCAGAAATACTGATTGACTTGCCCGACATCACACAGCTAGGAAGAGGTATTTCCAAGGTTAGAACACATGGACAAAATGCCAGGTATTTCCTTTCAATGGATTATGTTCTCAGTGAGATTGCAAGATGGCAAGAATTTCAAACCGTCAAGACCAGGCGGCATCTTTTCTAACTCGTTCCTTTTGCTGCTGGATCCTACACTTAAGCCCAGGGCACTGACACTGATGTTTGGAACTCATGTTCAGTCCTTCCGATTTTTTTCCATTCCTAGAGCTTCTAAGGGTCATTAGGTGTTCAGGAGGTTTGAATATGTGAATTGAAAGAACATATGGGTGTCTGGTATTGCCTCCCACCTAGTATCCTCGACTGGAACCCAAGAGTCATTTCCAAGACTCTCTCTCGCATCCTGTCCAGCTGGTACCCAGTGAGCACCGCTAAATCCAAACGATGCTATATAACAGCTGAAAAAAATCTATAAAAACAGGCAACATACTCAAATTATTGTTGAACTCCTCAGGTTAAAGATGAGACCCATTAGGCTTTAATTGAGATATTTTGCCTGCAGAGGCATCTACACGTTGAAGGAAACATATGGAGCGTGTTATTTGAAAATGCAGCCAATTTATTGTTTAGACATAATTTTTTTCTCTGTTTCCAGACGTTTTTAGACACCCTGGATGTATCTCTCGGAGTCAACTCCTGCTTTGCCAGCCCCATTACTTCTGCCTTTGTTTAGGGCCTTCTCTTTCCTCCCCGGGTCTCCTCCTGCCTCTCAGATCTTCCCCTTGTCAGGTCACGTCCAATCTGGGCTGTGCACCGCCGCGTACTTTAAACACAAGGTGCAGACCACAGCCCTGCCGCCGAGGCGATCATGTTGAAGTGTGACCATTTATCGTTCCTGTTTAAGACACTTCCGTGGCTTTCCCTCTGCCCATGATAGGGCTTCATTTATGAATGGTCGATAAACCTTGCTTCTGCTCCACCCAGATCTCCAGTCATCCCTGTTGACCTTGACACCCCAGCAACACCAATCAGTTTCTAATCCCTTGCACGCCCCTGCTTTCTCTCCTCTCACTGCCTTTACATGTGCCCCCTGGTGTATTCACTTACACTTTACCTTCCAGCTCAGACATTGCCTCCTCCAGGAAGCCTTCCTTGACCTCACCTTACACAGATCAATCCCTTTTTCTCTGGAACTCTTACATAGGCTGTTGTTATCTAGTGGCCCTGATCCCAATGTTCCCTCCTTTACTTGACTACGGATCTTTCCTGTTTTTGTAAAGAAATGATGAAAACGAAGGGACTTCGAATTGTGTTTAAAATTCAGAAAAACTGCCCAAATCACTTTTATTAAGTAGACTCTGCTGTATCAACAAGAGAAATGATGACGATTTTCGTATTGACCACCAGGAGTTACAATGACCATTTTGTAGCTCTGAGAACAATAGCTCTTAAGAAAAGGAGCCGCGATGTTTCTCGACTCTAGCGATTTGTGAGTCCTCGTTAGTTGTGTAACGATGCTTCACAAGTCTTAACCGTAACTGAGTAATACGAAGTCATCAGTGTGTGCTTCAAATGAGGGAGAAACCCTTAATTTTCAGAACACAAGAAGAAAACTATATTTTTTTTTTCTTCTTTTTACTCTTCAGGTGTCGGAAGAGAATGGAAAGAACAGTCTGTAGCAAAATGCACACTGCCTTTGGACTTTCCTTCTCAGCCTAAAAAAATCCATGTAGCAAGAAAACGGGGGATATGGAGAGAATCTATGAAAAATGGATTCATACGTTAAAAGAGAAACTCAAGTTTCTATTCTCATAATGTTTTTTCCCATAAGAGGGGCTTTTAAATTTCGTTTTCACAGTAGATTGCTGGGTATTTGGGAAAGCAAACGTGGTTTATAGCTTCAATGCCTAGTGCCGAAACGTAGTCGGCACTCAGTGAGTGCAGATTTTAGTTAAATAACGTTATCTCGCTGGTGATTGGTTTTGATGGGAAAAGATCTAAGATCTAAAGGAAGTGGTAGACATGGCATGAGAGAAGAAACACTGGCTGTGCAGAATCACGGGCCTCAGGGGATGAGCTAGTTCGTATTTGTGGGTAGACGCGACCCGCGCGTAGCCCTGGGGAATTTGCGATACGTGTGCACACGCGGAGCCCTGGGCACAGGGGCCATATAGACTTCCCACGTCTTGTGCCTAGCAGTTCTGGGCTCCACAACTCAAGTTCTATTTTTCTAGTAGTTTCCCCGCCCCCTTTCTTTTGTGGCCTTTGCCAGTGACATGGACCTTTATTCCTGCATTTTATTTTCAACGTTTCTTTTCAAACAACCTCAGGAAGGAAGTCCAGGTGTAAAGGAAGCGGGTCGGGGGCGGGGGGGTGGGGAGGCTCAGAGCTGTTTGGGCCCACTGGGAGCAGGAATCCGACTCCCATTCTTTCTGGCCCCGATTCATAATTTTTTTTTTTATTTTGTTCTTGGAGCCTTCTTCTTTATAAATCCATTCAGCAATTTTTTTTTTAATTTATACAAATTCAATGTGTGTGTGGGTTTTGGGTGGGCTGTGGAAATTGATTTACGAGTCAACCACTTTTCTCTTTTCTTGCCATCTCCGCTTGAGTGGTTTGTCGGCCCTGGGCCTTTCTTTCACGGGAGGAGAATAAGGTTGTCTATGGAAGAGGTCAGCATTTCAAATTGGTGGAGTTCAACTGCACAAATGACATAGAACTGACAAGAAAAGACGGGGGGTTTGGAGGTCACAGACTGCATAGGTCTCGCTTAGGGTTTTTGCTTTGTGATGAACCCTGGCACCAAAATGAATTAAATAACAGGCTTAAGGACTATTGAGGGAAGACTGAATGCAAATCAAAGATAAGTAGAAGTTTTCTTTCCTAAAAGGGGAGTGATTTTTTTCCTTGCCTCTCCCCCTTCCATATCTACACCGGCAAGAGCTGCATGTTAAACATGATTTCGCCGGCATTATGTCGGACGCTTTCACTCCACCGCCGCGGCGATGGCCTATCTTGGCCTATGATTAATGACCTGCTAGGCAATTTGGAAGCCATAATAACTCCGCGGTCCACACACAAACTATATAGTCGCATTCCTTTTGCGGATTTGCCAAGCTGTTACCAAGGGGCCCACACAGGAGCCGGATTGCTTGAGAGATAGCAAAGCATTTCTGCAAATGCCATTTGTGCCTTATCTTGCTGGAAAGTGCGAGGAGCGGCGGGCTCATTTACGAAATCCGAAGAGCAGATCTCAGGCCTTCTTTATTTCAGCCCAGATTAGGGAAAACAAAAAACAAACAAAAATCACAAAAGAAAGGAAAGAAAGAAAGAGAGAGAGAGAGAGAGAGAAAGAGAGAAAGAAAGAGAAAAGCCTGGTAAAAACCAATCTCTCTATACGGTCTCTGTGTTCTGAGTGATTACACAGACAGCATACAGTGGTGTTCCCAAATTCTGAATCACATTCGACAAGGCCCAATGTCAATGACGCCCTCTCAAAGCAAAGAGATTTTTGGAAACGCTGGCAGAAACAAAGGCCGCTCTTCAGCGTTCGCATGCACACTTATTTGTATTTTTTAAAAAAATTTTAGTGTTTATTTATTTATTTTGAGAGAGAGAGAAAGAGACCTGGGAAGGGGCAGAGAGAGAGGGAGACAGAATTCCAAGCAGGCTCCTGGCTGTCAGTGCAGAGTCCGATGCGGGGCTCAAACTCACAAACTGTGAGATGGTGACCTGAGCTGAAATCAAGAGTCAGATGCTTAACCGACAGAGCCACCCAGGCGCCCCTGGTTTTCTAAACAGAAAACCTGCTCACTGAACTGAAGGAGGATTGGGCTGGGAGTCAGCGGACGGGGGTCCAGTCCCCGTTCAGCCAGTGCCCTGCTCTGTGGCCCTGGATGCGTTCTCTTCTCTTCTCTGGGTAGCGGTTTTGTTATCAGTTCAATGAGAAGGTTGGGTTGAGCAAACGATCTAACAGGCCTCTGCTGGATCTGAGTTTTGTTCTTTCAGCAAATATTTACTGAGTGCCCACCATGTACACAACACTCTTCCAGACTCTTGAGATATTTAGGGGAGAAAGCAGACAAAGATCCCTGTGCCCTAGAAGCTTATATCCTAGAGGGATGAGCCAATCATAAACAATAAAGGTAATTAATGAGTAAATTGTATATATTAGAGGATAATAATACAATAGAAAAAGAAAGAGGAGGGCAGAATCGGGGGGGACAGGAACCCCACGGGGTGGGGGTGGCGGCAGACTGAAGTGTGAAATATGGCGGTCAGAGGAGGTCTCGGTGGGAAAGTGGGGTTTGGCGGCGTCCCTGAGAAGAGGAGAGTCAGCTGTGCATTTATCCGAAGGGGAAGCACTCTGGCAGAGAGGACATCCTAGAGCAAAGTCCTTCACAGTCTCAGCGTCTATTAGTGCTGTCATTTCCCTTGAGATCGACTGGCTTTCGGTCACTTGCCTAGCTGGTGGCAGCTTTATCACAGATTGTGGTTTTCAACTTTGGCTACGTGTCAAAAGTCCCCTGGGAACTACAAAAGTACAGAGGCCCAGTTGCCCTGTCCAGAGATGCTCATTTAATTGGTCTGGCGTGCAGCCTCGGCGTGCAGAGCTTACGAACCTCCACAGGTATTTCTTGTATGCATTCAAGGGCAAGAACTGCTGACCTACAGCCAGCGGGTCAGCCTCACATAACCCTCTCAGGGACTGTTCGTCACTGAGGAAAGCCGTCTTATGATTCACGATATCAAAGCAACTAACTGTCACTCGGTTCAAAGGCAATATCTCATTACGAGCTTTCTACACACAGGCCTTAAGCACAGCGCTGGCCATGCAGAGCAGAGCAAGGTCCATGCTGTTGGGGAGACATGACATGAAAAAACAATTATTCAGACCCTGAGCTTGGCACAGAACAGTGAGGCCTGTTGTGGGATGTCGAATGGCAGTTTATCACACACATACCGCATTCAAATTACGACTTCATCACATTTGCCACAGAGTGTAAAATGGACTCGTGCCTATTGTTTAAATTCTTACTTTAGCATAGTCCTAATCAATAAAATCTGTGAAATCGGTATATATGAATCACCTCCTTCAAGAAATAGCTGCACGGAGTTTCAAAGTATGCGTCTACATTCTAAAGACATCCATTGTCTGCCAGCATTGCCTGACTGTCCGGGAAAATGCTTTGCATACCTCTTTGTCATACATCAGTGAGTCTGTCTCTAGGATAGATACTGAAAAGTGAAATTGCTGGGTTACAGGGCATTAGCATTTTAATTTTAATACGTACTGCCAAACTGGCCTCCAAAATAACCTAACCAACTTACACCAGACTATAGGATCGTGTACCGTTTCTTAGTTGTGTCTTTCACAGAGTACCTCTGTCTGTAGGGGGTGTATTCATTAAAATCTTCTCACCCACCGTGGAAGGGATATATTTGCCTAGATCTGTCCACACATTCATTTCCAGCACAGAGAAGTCCATTAGAGGTGGTTGGAAACCGTGGAATTACCTGGCCCAGGCAAGGGTGGTACTTCTCATCTGAGTACTGTGCTTTGACCAACGGAGCTAAGCAGGGTCCAGTGTTTCAGAGTAAGGGGCTGAAAATCACGGAAATGGTAAAACCTCTGGCACATCCATGTTGCACTAATTAGGGCAGAGAACAGAGATCCAAAATAATAGTGGCTAAAATAAGTTTGGAAAATGAGTTGCCACACATAACTATCCATATGTAATAAGTTCAGGGATGGCTCTGAAGATCCACAGGGGTAGGAACCCAGACCCTTTCATCCTACTTCGCTTTTCTTAAGGTGTTGTCTTGTTCCGTCTTGTCCAAGATGGCGCATGGCCACAACCACGTTCCAGCCAGGGACAGGAAGAGGACGCACCCTGAGGTCACGTTCATTCTACTTATACACAAAATTTAGTCACATGGCCACATCTGTCTGCAAAGGTGTCTGGAAAATGTTGAGTTTTGTTTTGTTTCATTTTGTTTTTGTTTTTTAATATAGTCAAGCACTCAGCTAAAAAAACCACAAAACAGTGGTTCCATTACAATGAAAGAGAAAGTGAGAACAGATATTGACAGACAATGGCTTGCTGTACATGTGAAAAGGGCCATTACACAGGATCTTAACAACCATAGAACAATGGCAAGTTACATATCTACAGTCACTTATGTTTTAAGAAGTGTTTTCACATATGTTTGTCTCATTTTGCTCTCACGTAAGCTGGCGAATTGGGAAAATGGGCTCAAGAATCTGACAGAATGGATGGTTTGGAAAATTACGTTATGAGCAAGCTTTGTCACCTGCTGTACTTAATTTAAAAGCCTCATTTGGTCATTGATGAAACACACTCCTATGATCCCAAATACTTGATTCTGCAGAAGATACATTTCCTGAGAGAAGTGGAGATCTCCTCCTCCTCCTCCTCCTCCTCCTCCTTCTTCTTCTTCTTCTTCTTCTTCTTCTTCTTCTTCTTCTTCTTCTTCTTCTTCTTCTTCTTCTCTTTCTCCTTCTTCTCCTTCTTCTTTCCCTTCTTCCTCTTCTCCTTCTTCTCTTCTTCTCCTTAACCTTCTCCTTTTCTTTCTCCTTCTCCTTCTCTTTCTCCTTCTTCTTCTTTTCCTTCTTTCTCTCCTTCTTCTTCCTCTCCTTCTTCTTCTCCTTCTCCTCCTCCTCCTCCTCCTCCTCCTCCTTCTTCTTCTTCTTCTTTTCAGATGCAAGAGCGAAAGCTAGTTGGAAACAACGAGGGAAGGGGGAAAGGTGTAGGACACAGGCAGGCAGCTCTGGGAGCTCAGCAGACAGACGAGACCAAGGGATAGACAGCATTATGAAGGAACACCCTCAATTATCTGAGATAATCACTAATGTGATGAAGAACTTGCACAATTAGGATTTACTTAGAAAGTACGGTCATCAGTAGAGCTAATGGACTGGCTGAATGGTGTTAGGGTGAGGGAACAAAATAAAAGAGCCCCTGAAAATACTGTTGTTTTATGCTTTATGCTTCTGTCTATTCTGTACTCTTCATTCTCTCAGTTCCACCCATCCTTCAAGCCTCAGTACAGAGGTCGTCTCTTGTTGGAGACCTCCAACCTCCAGTTGGAATGAGTCTCTCCCTCCCTCTCTATCCTTTATTCAATGCTTCCTACACTTTGATACTTCATTGGAGAAATTTGTAGAATATTAGTGCTTCTGGTGTCAGGAACCATATTATGGTACTTGCATCTTGATTAAAGTTCACCCTGGCTGAAATGAAACCATCCAATACTGCATTTTGTTGATACCTCGTAAGAGCAAAACATAGTATGAAGTGGCGGAAAGTGCTCTAGACTGGTTGTTGCAGTCTGGGTTCAAATTCTAGCCCCGTTTCTAGTGAGCTCAGAAATCTCAGGCAAGTTATTTCAGCTTTTTTTTTTTTTTTTGATGTGAATAAACTCATCTGTTTAGTGAGTTAAGATACAAGGGCTCTTCCACCTCAGAGTTAATGGTTAGTGATTATTTTTCATGTGTAACCAGAATGTTTAGAAGTTCTAACTGAGTAATTATATCAAAAGTCTGAGTACAACCTCCAGAAATTAAAGATTCTTGGAAAGTTACAATAATGAAAACAGTATGGTAGTAATCCACAAATTAATAAATGAATCAGTGGAATGGAATACAACATCTTGAAACAATATTTACCAAAAAAGTAGTATAAGATAGTGGAAGACTATAAATCAATTGGGAATGGATGCTTTATTCAACAAACGATGGTAAAATTGGCTGAGGAGAAAACAGTAAGTCAGTTTCTGACCTTACCTACCCTACAAGACAATAAAATCTGGCTTGAACAAGGAACTTGAGGGAGTATAAAAAATAGAGCCATGAACCATTAAAAGACAAAGCATGTCCTTATATAATTGATTTGTGGAATGCGAAGACATTTTTAAGCACAAAAACAATAAGAAAACACATGAGAAAAAAATAAATTAGACTGTAAGGACAACTTAAATTAAGTACATTAAATTATCATAATCAAATTAAAAAATGAAAGACAATCTGGAAAAATATTTGCAACACATATTACAAATATTTAGTACTTCCAATAAGAAAAGAGTTTTTCAAATTTAAATTCTAGTTAGTTAAAATACGTGCGATATTGGTTGCAGGAACAGAATTCAGTGATTCATCACTTACATATGACACCCAGTGCTCATCTCAACCAGTGCCCTCCTTAATACCCCTCACCGTCTAACCCATTTCCCCCCTCCTTCCTCTGTCAACCCTCAGTTTATTCTCCATCCTTAACAGCCTTTGTGTTTTTTTCCTTCTCTCCTCTTTTTTCCCCCTTCCCATATGTTTGTCTGTTTCATTTCTTAAATTCCACATATGAGTGAAATCATATGGTATTTGTCTTTCTCTGATTGACTTATTTCACTTAGCATAATACATTCTAGGTCCATCCACATCATTGCAAATGGCAAGATTTCATTCTTTTGGATGGCTGAGCAACATTCCACTGTAAGTATATATACCACCTCTTCTTTATCCATCCATCAGTCGATGGACATTTGGGCTCTCTCCATAGTTTGGCTATTGTTGATAATGTTGCTATAAACACTAGAGTGCATGTATCCCTTCAAATCCTTTGGGTAAATACCTAATAGTGCAATTGCCGGATCATAGGGTATTTCTTTTTTAGTTTTTTTTTTTTCTTGTTGTTTTTTTCCAAAGTGTCTGTATCAGTTTGCATTCCTACCAACAGTGCAAACGGGTTCTCCTTTCTCTGCATCATCACCAACACCGGTTGTTTCTTGTATTGTTAATTTTAACCATTCTGACAGGCGTGAGGTGGTATCTCATAGTGGTTTTGATTTGTATTTTCCTGATGAGGAGTGATGTTGAGCCTCTTTTCATGTGTCTTTTGGCCATCTGGATGTCTTCTTTGGAAAAATGTCTATTTATGCCTTTTGCCCAAGGAAGAAAGTTTTTATAAACCAATAGATAGCACCAAAAATTTACAATAGAAAATAGATAAAGGACACATTCAACCAACTGAGCCACCCAGGCGCCCCTAAAATATAAAGATTAAATAATTGGTAAGACTCAATTCAGACCATGGAAATAAATATTTCACAATGGCAGGTGGGAATTCAAGCTGATGTAGCCCTTTGGGAAGTAATTTTACAACACTCATTCAAGAATTTTAACAACTGGGGTTGTTGTCAGCTCAGGTCATGATCTCACAGTTTGTGAGATGGAGCCCTGATTGGGCTCTGCACTGACAGCACAGAGCCTGCTTGGGATACTCTCTCTCTCTCTCTCTGCCCCTCCCCTGCTCACACATGTGCATGCTCTCTCTCTTTCTCACTCAAAGTAAATATAAACATTTTAAAGAAGAATTTTGACAATCTCATACCTCATAGAACAGAAATACCATTCATTGGGATTAACATCCAAGATAACAATCAGAGAGAAACAAGCAGAAATATAGCCGAATATTTATCTATAAAGACCATGACTGGAGTACTGTTTGTCATAGCATAAACTTGGGAATAAGCTCAACGACCGACAACAGAGGAATCGTAACATAAATGATGGCGGAGCTATAATAAGAACTATCAGGGTCGTCACCAAAAAGTGTCTGTTTTGGATTCCTGGGTGGCTCAGTCGGTTAAGTGTCTGACTTTGGCTCAGATCATGATCTCACAGTTCGTGAGTCTGAGCCCCACGTCAGGCTCTGTGCTGATGGCTCAGAGCCTGGAGCCTGCTTTGAATTCTGTGTCTCCTTCTCTCTTTGACCCTACCTGCTCCTGCTCTGTGTCTCTCTCTCCCCAAAATAAACACATTTTTAAAAAAAGTGTTTGTTCGAAGTCTATTTATTAACATGGAGACGATCACAATAAAACGTGAAGAGAAATGTGAAAAGAGGGATCCAGAAACTGCTTACTCAGTCGGTCCCCAACCCAATTGTATAAGCAGAGTATATACGACCACCCAGGGAGAGTAGGGAAGAAAAGAAACAGCATGCTAACATTCTTGGGTAGCAGGAGTTCAAATGGTTTTAATGATCTTTTTAAACATTTCCTGCGTGAGAGTGCATTTGATTTATACGAGCAGGGAAATGCAAATGGTATGAAATCGAGCAACGAGTAGACAAGCGAGCGACGACCTCCTTTTCCCTCACTCCCTGCTCCCCAGTGTGTGTCCTAAATGATTTAGGGAATAAGTACTTTTTCAGAGTCTGGGTTTTTTTATTGTTTTGTTTTGTTTTGACTCAGAAAGCCCAGAATGAGGCTGGGTTTGATTCACAGATTTCACAGGAAGCTAATGATGGGATATAAAAGTGCCGTTTATTGAGCACCCCTTATGAGCCAGGCAGAACGCTGGGCACTTGGTAAACAGTATTTCACTTTGGCTGCTTAAGCCCCACTGCAGTCCTATCCAGAGGCTCCCTCTGCTAGGTCCTTTCTGGTGAGACCTGGGGTGGCCACACAGAGAAGGGAAGAAAAAAACAAATCCCTGTGTTCTCAGCCAGAATTCAGAATACCAAAAAATGTTGGAAATGGGGGGAAGTTAGCTTCTCACATATGATTCTTTTTATCATTCTTTTTTGTTTTCAAGTTTTTAAGTATTTATTTTTTGAGAGAGAGAGAGAGAGACAGCGCAAGCAGAGGAAGGGCAGAGAGAGAGGGAGACAAGAATCTGAAGCAGGCTCCAGGCTCAGCTGTTAGCACAGAGCCCGATGTGGGGCTCAAACTCATGAACTGTGGGATCACGACCTGAGCCAGAGTTGTACACTCAACCGACTGAGCCACCCAGGCCACCCATCTTTTTATCATTCTTATCATTCATTTTACAAAGGTCTAGAAATCTAAGCCTTGTTTGTTTAAGGTGACCGAGTGGTGTGTGGTGTATGCAAAGCATTGCCCTAATGTTTCTCATTTACTCATTAACTCATTAACTCGTTCAATCTTTCTATATCCTGTGAGGCTCTTATGGTTATCCCCATTTTATAAATGGGAGCCGGAGACTTAGATGTGTTAATTCAGTCCTTCTGAAACTTTAATGTGCATAAGAATAGAAGATTTTTTTAAAATGTGGGTTCCGGTTCAAGAGGCCTTAGGTGGGGCTTGAGATTTCTAACAAGCTCCCAGATGGTGCTGATTCTGCTGGTTCTTGGACCGCCCTTTGATTAACAAGGGGTCAATCCGCTTGGTAGACCCCAGGTTCTGCATGGCGCGGGGCCATGCCATCGACTCCACAGGCCGACTTCAGCTAGGCTGCACCACTGATGATATTATAAGCTTTGGTCCTCGTGGTCCACATTTTCCAACATCCCTTGTGTCCCTCCCTCCCCCATCAGCTCTTACATGAAAAAGAGAGTCAGTTCTGTACTCATCGCCTCAGGGGAAGGATTGAGAAGACTGGAAACAGAAGTAAAGGAATATTCCTTCCTTTCCAAAATTTCACAATCTGATGCCCCTCAGGCCAAATCTATCCTGAAGATAGGTTCCAATTCACACATCTTAGAAGTTTATATTAACACGTGCTTAGAATTTTAATTGTCTTAATATTTAAACATTGTTGGATTTCACATACAAATTCAGATTGGTGCCTTCTTTTAAAAACTTGGGTAGTCTGGGAGCAAGGGCCTACCCTCCCACATGGCAGAGATAAGGTCCCTTGTGGGCCACGGCCTCTCCCTGGTCCAGTTGACTTATTTCCATTCCCTGCACATTCAGTAATGGAGGACATTCTGGGTAAAATGAAATGTTAAGGAGAAAGATTGACAAGGTCAACGGGACCCTGATACCATGCATTCGGGAATTAGAGCAGCACGGGCTTTATGGAATACCCAGAAATAGAATCACCTGTAGGCTGCCAAGCCCTCACACGAGTGAGCATTATCCACCATCCTTGGTGTCCTAAGATGGAGAAAGCTTATTTTATGGCCGGCCTCTGACATGGACTTTCTATAGCCCCAGCACCTTGCATTGTACAGGTGAGGCACTGGGGAGAGGGGTGTGTCCCAAGACTTTGCTTCAACCCCATCTTGCACATCTATTAGGACAGTTCTCTCCCTAAATATCCTTGTAAACCTAAGAGAGGGAGGGTAAGGCCTCAGATGCCCAACAGACCTATTGTGGGGGAAACGAAAATTTCCTTGTCCTGAATTTGTTAGTAGAGGTCCTGCTTAGAACCCACTAGAGACCCCTCCTGAGTGGGGATAGTGGCTTTCTCTACCTTTTGAGGTGAGTTGCTGGTAAAAATGGCCACCATTACTCCCCTCCGGGTGTCCAACCCCCTTTGATGCTTGACTTTCAGATCTTCCCATCAACAGAGTTTATTTCCCCAGTTTGAATCTGGATTGGGGTTATGACTTGTTTGGCCAAATATGGCAAAAGTGGTGTCCCAATTCCAAATCTAGGTCTCAAAAGGCTTTGTATGCTACTGCTCTGTGCACCTCTGGAACGTCCTGCCGCCATCAGAAGAAGCCAGGCAAGCTGGCTGAAGCAGGAGAGACCAGCCATCCCAGCTGTGGCTGGAACAGCAATCAGGTGTTTCCTGGCCGACTTGGCAGCTGACTGAGAGGCATGACTAAGCCCAGCCAGGACCAGAAGAACTGCTCCGTGGAACCCAGCCTACACTGCTGACTCACATAACCATCAGCTAAATAAATATCTGTTGCTGTAGGCCACTGAGCTTCACGCTGGTTTTATAGTTTAGGCAGCAGAAACTGACATTTCATTTAACACACTGTGTCCGTTGCCTAGGGCTTCTGTAACAATGTAACAATATACAGGGTGGTTTAAAACAACAGAAATTTATTCGCTGCTATTCTGGAGACTAGAAGTCTGAAATTGGCCTGTTAGTTTCTTCTGGAGACCCTGAGGGAGAATCTGTTGCGGGTCTGTTTTCCTAACTTTCTGATCCTCACCCACAATTCTTGACACTCCTTGGCTTACAGATGCATTACTCCGGTGTCTGCCTCTGTCATTGCATGGTGTTCTCTTCTCTGTGCCTCTGTGTCTGAACTTCCCTCATCTTAGAAGAACACCAGTCATTGAAATAGGATCCACCTTAATCTAGTATGACCTCATCTGAACTACTTCTTCAAAAACTCGTTTCCAGTAAGGTCACATTCACAGGTTCCTGGGGTAGAAGTTTCAATGTATCTTTTTGGGGAGACTCAGTTCAATCCACTATTGAATTACTTATATTGGATAATTCATTCAGGGTTCCAAATAATGACCTGCTAAAGGAATGTTTTGAATAAACATCATTGATAAATTAAGATTCTAGTTTTTATGTCTATCTTTGTGGGTTCGAGCTGGGAGTATGCCATTTTTACCAGCTTGGTGGAAAGAACAGTAAAAGGAAGCTAACATTGATAGCATGTAAATTATCTCACTGAATCCTTACAATTCTCCTGTGGTGTAGGTATAGAAATTCTGTCTTATAACTCAGAAATGTCAAGAAATTTGACTACGTCACACAGTAAATACATTCTGCGACAGGCATTTGAATCAAGTCTGTCTGATTTCAAGCACTTCATCTTTCTGCTGTACCTGGTGCATCGTCTTTGGTGTCAGATCTCAGGTTTAGTCCCGGTCAATATCTTAATTTTGCTGAAATCTCTCCTCTTTAAAATGCAGCTAATAAATGTCATCTTCACTGATTTTTATGAGTCTCTAGAAAATTGAAGTAGAATGTAGTGGGTTTAAACAACCTTAAGTTAGAGTCTTGGCTCTGTGTGATTCTAGGCATATTGTATAAGCTTCCCAAGCCCTTGGTTTTTTGTTTTTTTTTTTTTTAATCTGTAAAAAGGAGGTAATATCCTCCACTTTAAAGATTTATTGAAAAGATTAAATACGATTACATATTTAACACGCTTAGCTTGGTATCTGCCAATAGTAAGTGAGACCTCAAAGATACCTATAGTTAGGTATTTAAAAGCATTTTCTAAAGTGCAAAGTTTTAATTCATGCCAGTTATTAAAATTGCGTCTTATTTTGGGTTTGGTGGGAATCAGGTGCCCTCAGGCGGCGGGGTGATTTCCCTCGGTTTTTTGCTAAGCGAACATCACCCGGGTTTGACCCCAGCTGTAATTAAACCTCTGCACAGCCCTCAAGGCAGGGCCACTCTCTTGGCTGGAGATTTGCCACATAGGAGGACAAAAGCTCCTGCCACAGAGGTCCCGGATGTTCCACTCCCGAAACAGGGGGAGGGCCACCAGCCTGGTGTAGGTTCGGTAAGATCTCAGGGTCTCTGACAAGTCCCTCATTAGCTCTCCTTGTTCGCACACCCCATGACCCGACAGCGTGCATCGGTGTGTGGTTGCTCCAAGCTGTCAGCGGCTGGCTTCCCTAGACCTGTTTCTGCTTGAGCAACTCGGGGCAAGACAGAATGTCTGTCAAGGTATTCACCAGGGTATTCTCATCAGCCTCGAAAACACTTGCCTGGCTCCCTCTGCTGATACCCCCGGGATCCCTCATTTGTAACGTTAGCCTCTTAGCTCCCATTCTCATCCCTTCTCCGTGTCTTACCCTCACTGCTTCGCCACTCAGACAAAGGCTGGTACATGTGCAGCGTTCAGGGTGCCTGCAGCCCTAGGGGAGTCACTTTATGCATAAATCTTGATGCCTTCTATCCAGGTGACTTTGGCCACAGCTATGCAGCCCCAAGACCAGTGTCTGCCCCAAGAGCAGCCATCTATAGGCAGCCTAAGTAGGGTGGATGATGATTTCTGGCCAGCAAGGGGACTCAGTGCCTTATGGTGTCCTCAGTGCCCAGACAACTCTTCTCTTTCGAGGACATTGGACTGGAGACACCCTTAAGGAAATATGGACCACCAAGTGGAATCAGCAGAGGAAAGCAGTGAACAGAAGCCTCCGTGAGGCAGACACTAAGAGGTGGAGGGATGGCCTGTCCCGAGAGAAGTGGAGTCGAGGCAGAGAGAGGGAATGAGTCCTGAGTACAGAGGAGTTGTGATCAAGACCATCTGAGGGGGCAGTTGCTAACATGGCTGTTGAGCCACCAGAGACTCGACTCAGACCTTATGAGTTTTGGGGCACGCCAAACGGTAACGTGGACTCTATTGTTCTGTTCTCTATTGGGCTGCAAGTCAATGGACTCTGATAACTTGAGAAAAAAGGAAGCATGCTGGAAAGCTGTGGGGAGGCTCATAGAACTAAAGGGTGGTTGAAGAAGCAGGTCTGGCACAGAGCAGAGGGCAGGCATCTTTGAGGGCCTGGAAGCAAGGTCCCTCTGGGTTCTCCTCTGCAGTGAGTCCAACTCGGACTTCGCTCCACTCAAGAGTTAAACCATCACTGAGATAGTCTGAATATGTTGCCGTGTTTACTGAATATGTTTACTTCCCTACTTACGATGAGGGAGTTGAAAGAAATTTCGTTTGACAGAAATTAGGCTTCTTTAACTGAAGGACAGGCAGACTGGATGCTTGTGAGGAAAAGAGAAACCAGTCATCTTGTCCTCTCGGGTGTGGCTGTGTGGCTCCTGACCCCAGCTTCCCGTTCCTGCCGCGATCTCCCAGCGCCTGAGGTCACCCGAGCCTGTCTCACAGAAGTGGTCCTCCTTTACCCACTCCAATTTTGCACCCATCTTGAAACGGTATTCATTTTTTTTCTTCCTTTTATTGGTCAAGCATTGGGATGGCATTGTTTTTTATTTTTTTAACATTTATTTATTTTTTAAAGACAGAGCATGATTGGGGGGGGGGCAGAGAGAGAGAGAGAGAGGGAGATACAGAATCCCAAGCAGGCTCCAGGCTCTGAGCTGTCAGCACAGAGCCCGGACGTGGGGCTTGAATCCACGAACCCTGGGATCATGATCTGAGCCAAAGCAGGATGCCTAACCCACTGGGCCGCCCAGGCGTCCTGGTAGATCTCACTGTGGTTCCCATTCCCTTTGTACTTTTTGTATCAACTGCTGTTGCCACGTGGCTTTCCAGCCCCTCCCACTTGAGGACAAGCAGAGTTTCTGCCCCTCCTGCGCAGGTAAGATGCATCAGGCGATGGGATGGTTGGAAGCAGGGGCTTGAATCATGCTTAAGCAGCTGGACTTTGTACACTTGCCCTACTGACCCTGCCTAGAAGACGACACGTTCCGTGGAACACACCTGCAGGTAGCTTGCACCTAGGAACCAAGCACAGTTGAACTCAATCTAGACCAGCAGACCTGCAGCTGACCTGTCGACGAATGAGCAAGGATATAGGTTTAGTTTGGGGATGGTTCCTTACACAGAATTATCGTGTGATAGCCCATGCATACATCTTGCCATTCAGTAAGATCTCATGGAAAAACTATAGATTTGGGAATAAGACAGACTTAGTTTGGAATCCTGAATTCAATGTTTATTATCTGTGGGACTTTGGGGGAAACCTCTTTGAGCCTCGGTTATTAGGGTAGTGGAAATTATAATCTCTTCCTCACTTCCTTTTTCCTAAATCATTTTTTTACACAGCTTCATTCAGGAGTGACTGACATACAATGAATTACATGTGTGTAATGTGAATAATACGATAAGCTTGACGTACAGGGGCAGCCGTGACCTATCATCACAGTTAAGATAATGAACAGATCTGTCACCCAGACAAGTTTCCTGGGGCCTTTTTGTAATTCCTCCTTTTTTTTTTTTTAATGACTTCAACCTGTCTTCCATCCCCAGGTACCAACTGATCTGCTCTCCATCAATGTAGACTAGTTTACACTTCCTAGAATTTTCTCGAAATGGAAACATACAGCCATACTCATCCTGTTAATTTGTTTGGGTTCTTCCACTCAGCGTAACTATTTTGAGATTCATCTGTGTTGCGGTGTGTATCAATAGCTCAATCTTTTTAAAATTCTGAGTAGTTTTCCATTGTATGGAAGCGACGTACTCTGTTTATCCATTCACCTGTTGATGGACATTGAAGTTGTTAACAGATTTTGACTATTACTAATATAAATATTGATGTAAACGTCTTCATAGGACAAACTCATTTCTCTTGGGTAAATACATAAGAGGAGAATGGCTGGATTGTAGGGTAAATGTACAATTTTATTTTATTTTTAATTGAAATTTCTACTGAGATAATGGTAGATTCACTTGCGGTTGTAAGTCATACTAGAGATCCCATGTACAGCCTTCCTCGTTTCCACAAATGATAACCTTTTACGGAACTATAGTATAATATCACAACCAGGATATTGACATTGATATAATCCACCCATCTTATTCAATGCACTCATTTATTAGTGTGTTTATTCTTGTCTTCAGTTCTGTGCATCTTTACTTCTGTGCAATCTTACCACCAGTGCAGGATTTTGTATCCACTCCCACAGTCCAGACACTGACCAGTTACATCACCAAAGGATCTCTCCATTGCCTTTTATAGACCCTCCTCTTTCCCTACATCCCTAATCCCTGGCAGCTACTAATCGTTTCTTTGGTTATACAGTTTTGTAATTTTTAAAGAAGTTATATAAATGCAATTGTGTGGAATTTAATATTTTGGGCTTGGCTTTCTTTTTTTCCTATCAGTATACTTCCCTGAAGATTTGTCCAAGTTGGTCCATGTACCAACAGCCTGCTCTTTGTTTATTGCTGAGTTGTATTCCATAGTGTGTATGTACCACCCTGTTTAACTATTCACCTGTTGAAGGACATGTAGTCTTATTTCAGTTGTTGGCTATTATAAATAAAGCTGTTATGAACATTTGTATATGGGTTGTGTGTGTGTGTGTGTGTGTGTGTGTGTGTAGACGTAGGTTTTTATTTCTCTGGGGTAAATCCCCAAAAGTACAATTGCTGGATTGTGTGATAATTGAGTGTTTAGCTTTGTTAGAAACGAAAATAATTCCTTTCCTGAGTGGTTGACCGTCTTATAGTCCCACAAGTGATGCATGAGTAATCCAGTTCCTCCACCCGCTTACCATTGTTTGGTGTTTTAACTATTTTAAATTTTAGCCATTCTAATAGGTATGCGGTGATATCCCATTATGGTTTTAACATTCATTTCCCAATGGCTAACAATGTGGAATATTTTCCCATGGGTTTATTGGCTATATATATAACCTTTTCTGTGAAATGTCTGTTCATATCTCTTGTCTTCTAATTTAATTTGTCTTTACTGTGAAGTTTTGGAAGTTGCTTATATATTCTAGATACTTATCTTTTGTCAGGTGTGTGGTTTGCAAAGATTTTTCTCCCAAGCTGCAGGGTATCTTTTTCTTCTCTTCACATAGACTTCACAAAGCAAAAATGCCTAATATTGTTGTTAATCTTTTCTTGTACAGATCTAAGAACTCTTTGCCTAGCCTCGGGTCCCCCAAATTTTCTCTTGTCTTTATTCTAAAAGTTTTACAGTTTTACATTTTATGTTTGAAGTTCATGATTTATTTTGAGTGAATTTTTCTATAAAGTGTGAGGTATAGCTTGAAGTTCATTCTTTTTTTTCATATCTTTTTTTTATTATTTATATTCAAGTTAGTTAACATACAGTGAAGTCTTGGCTTCAGGAGTAGAACCCAATGATTTATCTCTTACAAATAACACCCAGGGCTCATCCCAACACGTGCCCTCCTTAAAACCCATCACCCATGTAGCCCATTCCCCCATGTAGGCCCCTCCAGCAGCCCTCAGTTTGCTCTCTGTATTTAAGTCTCTCATGGTTTGCTTCCGTCTCTGTATTTATCTTGGGTTGAAGTTCATTCTTAGGGCTATGGGACATCTAATTACTCTAGCACCCTTTGTTGAAAAACTCTTTTCTCCCTTGTGTTGCTTTTGCACCTTTGTCAAAAATTAGTCTGGCGTATTTATGTGAAACTATTTCCGGGTTCTCTCTTCCGTTCCATTTAACTATGTAGTAATCCATCAGTACCACACTGTCCTGATTACTGTAGGTAAATAGTGAAACTTACTATTGGGTAGCGTGGTAATTTCTACTTTCTTCTTCTTTATCGAGATTATTTCACCTATTCTAGAATTCAGAAGTTATAGTCGACAGGGTTTTTTTTTTTCCTTCCAGCACTCAAGAAATGTTGTGCACTTCCTCCAGGCCTCAGTGGTTTCAGATGAGAAAGCCATTGTCATTCAGATTGGTCATTCAAGTTCTATTCCCAAGAGACGGTGTGTCATTTCAATTTTTTTTCCCTTTGTCTTTAGTTTTCCAAAGTTTAATTATGTTGTGTGTGAAGCATGGGATTCTGTGGGATTATTCTCTTTGGAGTTCACTAGGCTTCTTGGATCTGTAGTTTTGTGTCTTTTGCCAAATTTGGGACATTTTCAGTGATTATTTCTTCAAATCCTGTTTCAGTTCCCTCTTTTTCTCCTTTTCTTCTAGCACTATAATGATGTAAATGTTGGATTTTTGTTATTAGTCCATAGGTCTCTGACTTCTGCTCAATACTACTCTGTTCTATAGTATCCATTGGTACAATTTTTATAGGATTATAAATGGTATTGATTTTGTACCATTTCAATTTCCAATTGTTCATTGCTCATATATGGAGGTAAAATCAATTTCTGTATTTTGATCTTATACTCTGCCACCTCTTAGTTCTAGTTGCTAGATTGCAAATTCCATTTAATTTTCCACAGAGGTTTTCTTCACTGATGATTATGTCATCTTCAAATAATCGCAGTTTTGCCTTCCCTTTCCTAATGTAGATATCTTTTTTTTCTTCTTGCTTTATTGCACTTTCTAGAATTTACAGTACAATGTTGAATAGAATACCTTTTTTTTCAGATCTTAGAGAAAAAGCATGTCGTTTTTCTTCATTAAGTGTGACATCAGTTGAAAGTGTCTTATAGATGTCATTTATGAAGTTTAGCAAGTTCCTCTTCATTCCGGTTTTCTGAGAGATTTTTTCTTTTTAATCAGGAATGAATGTTAAATTTTTCCAAATGCTTTTTTCTATCTAATGTTATCTTTTTGTTGTTGTTGTTTTAGTCTATTACTATGGTTAATTACAGTGATAAAGTTTAAGGTGTTAAAGCAACCTTGCATTTCTGGGATAAATCCCACTTGGTCATGACACATTTATCGTCTTTATATTTGGGAAATGCTGGTATGTGGTTTTTCTCGTAATGTCTTTGTCCGATTTTGGTATCAAAGTAATAGTAGACTGAAAGAATGAGTTGGTGAATATTCCCTTTTCTCCGATTTTCACTTTTCTGGAAGATTTGGGGTAGAATAAGCATTATTTTCTTCTTAAATATTCTGAATGAGTGCAACCATCTGGATTCAGAGTTTACTGTGCAGAAAATATTTCCTAACTACAAATTCAAATTCTTTAATAGATAGGGCTGTATATAATGGATTAATCTCAGCTGGTCTGGATTGGCCACATGCTTGTCTCCAGAGATGCTTATTCTTGGCTAATCCCATTTTGCAACCTGGAGTGAGTTGTTTCATAATAGGGTATATCAGGTTGTCAACAGTTTTAAATGATAATAATTGGACTTTTGATTTCAGCGGGGTTTCAGTGGGTCCCAGGGGTTTCAATGGTTAAGCCTGGTCAGCCCGCAAAACTAGGATGTGTTTATGTGACCAGTTAACACAGAATAAGCTCACCACGAACAGACTTTTGGTTTTCTTGTACTGAGATGCTTTGCACACATGCTAGTGGTTGGTAGTTTAAGTTGTGAAGACCATGTATGTCCTACGCAATCTGATCCAGTGGGAGAAGAAAGAAGAAGCCTATGTGTAAGACTTCTGGAACCCTTTCAATGCATTTATTCTTCCCTCACAGCTACCACTTCTGATGCTCTTAATTCCTTTGGCAAATCCAGATTTTTAAAAAAATTTTTTAACATTTATTTATTTTTGAGAGACATAGAGACAGAGCGTGAGCAGGGGAAGGGCAGAGAGAGGGGGAGATACAGAATATGAAGCAGGCTCCAGGCTCTGATGAGCCATCAGCACAGACCCCGACATGGGGCTCGAATTCACACACCATGAGATCATGACCTGAGCTGAAGTCGGCCGCTTAACCAACTGAGCCACCCAGGCGCCCCTGAATCCAGATTTTTATCTGGTATCATTGTCCTTCCACTTGCAGCATTTCTTTTAACTTTTTTTCTTCTGGTCATCCTTTTTTTTTTTTTTTTCATATTTGTATGCCTGAAAAGTTCTTTATTTCATCTTTGTTTCCGAATAATATTTTTACCAAGGACAAAATTCCAGGTTGGCAAGGTTTATTTTTTAGTTTTATGATGATGTTGCTCCATTAACTTCTCATTTATGTGCCTTTCTAATGAGGTATCTAATGGAATCCTAACATTTGTACCTCTGTACACATTTCTTTTTGCTCTGATTTTAATATTTTCTTCTCATAACTAATTTTAAGCAATTTGATCATGATGTGCCTTGGAATCGTTTTCTTCATTTTTCTTGACTTGACACTTGAGATTCTAGAATTTTGAGTTTGCTGTTTTCTTCAAATTTGGAAAAATGTTGGCCATTATTTATTTAAATATTTTTCTCCAGACACTGCCTTACTCATACCCAAAGCCCTGCAATTTTGGGACTCCAATTACACATCCATGGACATACATATTGTCTCCCAGCTTATTGACATTCAATTCACTTTTTATAGTCTTTTCCCCTCTCATTTAATTTTAGACAGTTTCTATTGCTGTCTTCGATTTCAGTAGTCTTCAGTGTCTAATCTGCTATTAATTCTATCAGTGTTTTTACTTTTAACTGAGGCATTGCAGTTTTCATCTTGACGTTCAGTTGAGGATAAAAGTTAAGTTGAGACTAAATTTTTTCTACTCGTATGCATTGACTTCTCACTTAAAGCTGAACTTCTAGAGGTCAAGGACCAAATATAATTTCATTGTGTCTCTCCTGGCAACTAAAAGCAGTAAGTAGCTGAATGACATTGGGAACCTTTTAGAAAACCTCTCTGGATCTTAGTTTCCTTGTCTATTAAAAGGGAGGGACTACCATTGGATTATGGATGATTATTAAATGTCATCATTTACCAAAAGCATATATCAGTGCCTTAACACACATATGGCTTTAACAAAATGAGTTAACTCTTCTCCCATTCATAGTAACTATTCCAGTAAATGTTTCTACAGCCCTGTAGTCAGCATTCAGTGAGAGTATACTGGAAATATTTAACCACTGGCTCTGCAGCTGGGGGCAAGGCACCCTGATTGGTAGTATTTGCCATTATATGAATGAAAACTCCATCCTAGGTGATTTCAAGCAATCAATATGACACCACTGAATGTAGAACTGGGAAGAAATGAATAATAGCACACTGTTATACAATATTTCCATCATACAGATTCAGATACAATAGATGCTAATCACCTCAAGAACATAGATAATAATAAGATGAAGTAAAATGAGATGTGATGAGTTTTGGATATCATTATTTTTGTTGTTATTTATTATTATTATTTTTTTTTGAGGAGCAGAGCAGAGGGAGAGGAAGAGAGAGAGAGAGAATCTTATGCAGGCTCCATGCCCAGCACAGAGCGAGTCACAGGGCTCAATCTCATAACCATGAGAGTTGGATGCTTAACCGACTAAGCCACCCAGGTGCCCCATCTTTGTTTTTAATATAATTAATTTTGTTTAAGTTTATTTAATGTTTGATCATAGCTATGTTTAAAACCTGGCTTACAAAATTTAGGAGATTTTAGCAATTGGCTCTTCATAAGCCTGTCCCAGCCAACTCCAATGCCCCAATATGTTGCACCTACCACTCCCCCAACCCGCCTTTCTAGGGCCATCTTTGAGTATGTAGTTGGAACAGTGGGAGTCTTCCCCTTCTGTTTCTCTAAAAGTGAGCTTCGGAATCTGCTTCTCAGTGCCTTATTTTCTCTGTCACTCCCAGTTCCACCCAGGTCGGGGCCTGATTTACTGTGGAAAATCACAGAGAAATGGGTGAGGGCTGGCCGCTCTCCTCCCTAACCGCCCTGCCCCTTTAACCTCCCAGCACCACTCCTCACAAGCCACGGCAGTGATTATGGCTTCCCTTAATGAATAGTGGAGGAGTAATTAGAGAAAATTATAATGTTGGAAGGGGAAATATAAAAGCCGTATGATAATTATGACTTTCCCAAAGTCCAAAGGAAAGCATATAAAGCACTAAGTCCTTCACTTCTGAAATTCAGAAACGATTTACGTGATATTTACTGCATGCTAGCCACGGTGTTAAAGCCATTTAAAAGAGGACACATCTGAAGGTTTTAATTTGGCTTTCCAATTCTCAGTTTTTATTCTCTCCCAAATAACCTATTTTTTTTTAACCTCTCTAATGTGAACTTCTACCCTGCTCTCCAGAACAGATCCTAGCCTCTGACATGCCCTCTTTCTGTAGTCTGTTTCCTCAAGTGGTGTTATTCTGTTTAAGTCACACCCTCAATGAAGTGTGTGTAAGATGGAGAATTATTTGGACATATATCAATGGCTTTTCACATCCTCGATTCTGCCAAAGAGGCTGGATTAAGGGTGTTTGGGGCTCCCAGCTGTACAGAAAATTGTAGAAACCTCCCAGGTCTAGTCTCCGTTGAGATCTCCCCATCAGTGAAAATTATAGTCGAACCTATTTATTCTCTTTGATATTTTGCATGTAAACATTAACCCATTTCATTAAGTACATACATGTATCTCTGAAGGACAAACATTAATTCCCAGTGCCAGAGCCCTAAACCCAAAATGAGGAACAGAATATTTCTCTAACGGTCCTATAACTTGCAAAGCACCTCTTGCCGTGGAGTCAGAACGCCTTACTGTTATGCAGAGAAGTGGGGTTCCTTTGCTTTATCCATTATTCTTAGATTATATGCCCTCATGCTTTCCAGAAATAAGAAATAAGCCCACTGCTGGCCCATTTCAGTCCTCCATCCTTGTGCGGGGACAGGTCGGGTAATGCAGTGTACTGGGATTCAGGTGTTAAAGACTAGAGAAATGAAATGAGACCCAGTCCCTGTACCGAGGAGTCACCAGTTAGTAGGGAAAACACAGGTGTATAAGGGAAAGACCATGACACAATGTGATAAATACCGTAACAGGGCATAAACCAAACGGCGTAGGATCACAGAAATAAAAACCCTGCATTCTGGCTGGAAACGCAGAGGGTTTGGGGAAGGCTTCACGCTTGTATTGAGAGTGAAAGATTAGAAGTCTGCTGCCAAAGAAGAGTGAGGGTAAAGGGCATGTGGGGTATAGCAAAGCAGATATTTTCTTTAAATGGGGAATCGTGTGTGGTCTACCACGATTAGAGTGCATGGGTTCTGAAGGTTTCATTTGGGATTTCCTATCTTTAAAACAGAAGTATCCAGAGAAAGGCCCTTCTCGGTTGATTTGGGGCCATGTGTTCCATCTCTGGGGCAATCAACTGACCAGGGATTATCTGTACCCAGGTTGTCTGCCTTCCATCCAGGTGCGGAGAAGGATACTCTGAATCGCAATAGTTCCAGAACCACATGGAAAAGGGAGCTTAGTTCCCTTAATGAGACAGAGTTGCTATAACTACAAGACAGAAATTCGGAAAAGTGCCAGGCAGGCCACAAAACATATGTCCACTAAACTGGGGATAGACGCCTAACTTTTCTAATGAGATAATGGAATTCTTGTAGCATCATTAAGAATTCTATGCATAGGCAATCAATATGAGAGGTCACATAATGATTATGCCTTCAATTATATAGCCTACAAAGAGTAGACTTCATTCCCTAGTACCTGCTACTCATGTATAAATGCCGTGAAAAGAACACATCTTTGTGGGTCCTAGCATGGCGTTTGGCACCATGTTGAGACAGGAAGGTCTCAACAAACATTTGTTGAATTGATGAATGCATAAATGAAACACTGAATATAGACCTGTCAGCCCTTACTCTATGTGTGCTTTTGGGAGGAGGTACTGATTTTCTTCTGATGAAGGATTTATTTTGTGGACCTGTATCCAGTAGTAAAAGTTTAAAATTTCGACTTCCAAGCCAACATTTTAGAAACTACTTCAACCTCACACACTGGCTTTGGAAACCAAGAACATCTGAAAGCTTTTGTGTAATCTGATTAAGAGCTGAATAAGAAGAGGCAAGAGTTAACGATCAGTGGTTTAACACTACATTTACCTAAGCTGAAAGGGTTTTTCTAAAGGTCTTTAAAAAAACCCAAAACTCAGAAAACCTTTATGATGTAATATGAGGGCTGAGCTAAGCCCAAAGTTAACACATTCACCATTTTTTTTTACCCATTTTTGTCCTTTTCTATGCTTAGAATTCTTCCACACCTAAGCTCTGACCCCATTTCCATCTGGGGCAGAATTCATTCCCTGATTTTATAGCACCATCAGAAATCTGTATGCTTTTACTTCGACTGACTGTATTGGTTATAACATACATCCTCAAAGGAGGTGATGTCACTCTCCAAGAGGTAAAAATTGGTTCTTGTCATGAGAGAATCTTAGACATTACAGTGGCTTGTAGCCTTTCAAAGGACCACAGTACACAAATACATATACAGTACAGCTTTGAAAATTTCAAGGAGGCCAATTAGGCAAAAAAAAAAAAAGTGTCTTAAAAAGCTCCTTAGAGGACCGAAATAACAATAATTTTTTAAACAAAGTATTATGCTGGGTTATAAGGAAGTGCTTAAAAATACACTAACTCAGCCTCACAGTGCCCCAAACGAAAAGATATCACAGTGGGGGTAAAGAGACTTATGTTCTCATTTTCCTATCTACCACTCATAAGCACATTCATTCATTTATTTATTCATTAAATATATTTTTTAGAACTGTCTATGCTCCAGGCACTGTATTAGATGCTAGAAGTATAATGATAACAAGATATAGAGTTCTCCTACGGTTTATGTTTGGGAATGGAACAGAAAATGAATAAGCCCAGAATGTCTATCAATAATGATGATGGTAAATAAATAGATATTTTATTGCAAATAATCAACTGTAAAAACGTATACTAATATCCACTATAAAGGAATTTAAAAAGGAAAACAGGAAAAGTTAAGTTGGTAGAGTGTGAACAGAGGTGGTCTCCATGAGATGGGGACATAGAAGCTGAGTGTTGAATGGTAAGAAGGATTGGCCCCACAAAGATCTAGGGGCAGAATTTTCCAGGCAGAGAGAAGAGTAAGGATGGTCTCGAGGCTGGAGTGAGCTTGTTGTGTAGAGGGACCGAGGGTGGATAGACGTGGCTGGAATAAATGGGGTCAGGCGGGAGAGGTAGAGGATGAGTCAGCAGACTCGATGGGCCTGAGCATGAGGGGCAGTGCAGGCCGTGTGGAGGAGCTTGATTTTATTCTACGTGCTGTGTGACTTCGGTCAGGTCATCCAATTTCTCTCAAAAGGCAAGTGTGGGGCAGTAGGATTCACGTGAAGCAACAGAATGGCCATCACATTCTAGTTAGGTCAAGCCTCATCTAATTCAGGACCTGGGAGAGATGCCTCAAACCTGTACAGTGAGTAAGGTAGCAAGTAAAACTCGTAAACTCCAAGAATGCTCATTACTGGACTCGGACAAATTTATGTTTCTTCTGGAAAGAAAGAAGTGAAAAGAACCCAGGACACTTATATTCCTCTGAAGTTAGGAGCTGCTTTCCTTCCACTTTCAATTTTTGAGATGCACAGACTGTGTTTTTTCTTAGTCTGCCAATTTGTGTCTTAGGTTAACTTGGAGCTGTGTAGTGGGGAAGAGCCCAGGACTGGTGGCTGGGGACCCTGGGCTCCAGAGCCCCATCTGTTACTGAATACCTCTGTGACCTGAGCAAGTCCATTCCCAGATCTGGCTTCCAGACCGTCATCTGTTGGACCATCATTAAGATTCCTTCTAGAGTACAGACTCTGTGATATTGTTTTCCTCCCCACCAGAGATAAGGAAAAGTATAAAACCCTGCATGCAAGCTCACCAAAACTCTCCTAAAATAATAAAGCAATTTCCTTTGAAATGGTTGAGAAAAAAAGTCAGGAGGCCCTTGCAGAGAATGATGAAGCCCAGTCCCAGCCGAATATTAAGTTAGAGGTCTGTCTGCCACGGGGGGGTGGGGGCTGGAGAGGGAGGGAGATGCCAGGGTTGGGGAGAGAGAAATTTTAATTGCAATTGTTTGGCTTGCTGATCCTAGGCAAATGACAAGAAGCCCTCAAGCTGCCTCAAACACAGATATTTGAAAGGCAGAGGCGGCTGGGGGGTGGTGTGGCTTCGCCCTCCCCTCTGAGGCTGTTTGAGGAGCGGTCTGCAGCGCTGACAAGCACGGGTTTTGGAGGCCATTGAAAAGTTTTGGGCCTAAATAGGGTAGGCAGCTTGGCTTAAGTGTTGCTAAGGAATACCTGGCAACCGGCAACAATAGGCCTTTTAGAGAATCCAGGGCAAACAGTGACCGTGGTAATGGGGTGGGCTTAAGGGTCTCCTTGCCCGGCTGGGCCCCTCCTCTCCTCACACAGAGGCCTGGGCACTGGGCTATGTTCCGGAAATTCCCTGCACAAAGCCCCATTCAGTGGGAGGAGGGCCAATGCGTGTGCTTTTGGAGGGGGGGTGCGGAGACAGGGGGTGGGGAGCGGGCGGGGGAGGGAGTACGGGAGAAGGAGCTTTACTGCCAAAAAAAAAAAAAAAAAACCCTCTCAAGTCTCTTTCTTCTCGCAAAGACTAAAAGAGGCACAGAAAGTGCTAAGTTTGTAAAAGAGGCTGAAAAGGTTCAGAAAAGTAGCATAAAAGGGGCTGGGGAACGCCCCGTGAATTTTGAACAGAGAGCAGAAAAGGGACCCTAAAAAGCAATTAGTGCTGCTGCTTGTAAATGAAGAGGCAGCTCGCTTGGGGTGGGGAGCTGTGGGCCGGAGGTAGGTGCGTGGGGCAGGGGATGGGGTGGGGGGATTGGGAGCAGGTGAGGAGTAGGGGTGAGGTGGGGGAGTGGTTGAAGGGCAGGGCAAGCGAGGGAAGAATGGAGGGATGGAACCCAGAGCGGCCAGAGCCCACTCCCTGCTGTAACGACTGTCTCCGGACCCCTCTTGCTTTATTTAGGCTGTGCAGCTGCCTCCTCGGCTCAGATTTTGTCCCCTGGGTCAGGCAGCCGCCAGAAGCCGGCGGAGCCTGAGGCAAGTGACCGGCACCCAGGGTCTGTGCCTCCAAATCACTGTGAAGGAAGCCCCAACTTTCTGAGTGAGGGGAGACTGCACTCCAGCTCTCTCCTCGCAGCTCAAGAAATGGCAGGAGACTGAGGCTGCTTGTCGGCTTGAGTTCCTGGGGAGGCTCGGATGACAGCGCCGGAGGGAGGCGAAGGAGCCAGCAAATTAGCGCTCTACAAATCCCACGTGCCTGAACTGCATAACGTCTGGGCTCAAACGCCCTACTCAACGGCTCTAAAGAGAATAATTTTATATTTCCAGCAGAATGTGCACAGTGACAATTATCTGTATTCCTACTGTGTCGCAGCATCAACTGATAATCAAGAGAATTATGTTCTAGTTGAAAGCAGATTTAAATAAACAGACACTAAATGGGAGCCAATAATAGATGTACCAAAATAGTCCAGCGGAGGAAGCGGCCATTTAAATACAGAACCCTTTAGTAGAGATGGTAGGAGGCTTCCAGACCCCAGGGTTTACATTTTCCTGTCTGTAGCTCAGCTAGGCTGATTCTTTCTAGCTATCCCTCTCTGCCTCACTCCATTGCCTGCTTTCCTTCCTTCCTTCCTTCCTTCCTTCCTTCCTTCCTTCCTTCCTTCCTTCCTTCCTTCCTTCCTTCCTTCTTTCCTTCCTTCCTTCCCTCCCTCTCTCCCCTCCTTCCCTCTCCTCCCCTCCTTCCATCCCTCTCTCCTTCTCTCCCTTTTTCTCTCTTCTTCTTTCCTTCAACCTACATTCATCATTCATTATCAACTAGCTGCGTTGGGGAACCATCATCAAAATGAATAAACTCTGCCCTTTTCCAGTTTTGGCGTACCCACGCTCCAGATTCAAACTGGGTCTGTTGGGCTCCTGTATGGGACAGGGGAGGAGAGTGTTAGCTCTCCAAAGGAAAGTCAAGCTGCTGTTTCTCTAAGGAAGGAGAATGGGATGCTGAGGAGGCAAAATGATGGAAGCCCACTATACATTTTTCAATCATCACATATGTATTAGAGGTTACGTTAAGTATGTCAAGTGCTGTCCTAGGTCCTGGGAATTCGAAGATCAAAGTGCCAGTCTCTGTCCTCAAAAAAACTTCCAACCTTGCAAGGGAGAGATTCTGAGACCTAGGGGCAGGCAGATGGGCACGTGTACAATACACGACGGGTGCCCCGGAGAAGGGTTCTGCCGGAGTAAGGCAAAGGAGACTTCAAGAAGAGACACCTGTGGCTTAAAGGATGAGTAGCAGAGAAAATTCTGGGACAGAGACCCAGAGAGGGATATGTACAAAGGCGTGGAAGCAAGAGAAGGTTTGGTTTGTTCCAGCCCCTGCAAGTCCTCCAGCAAGAATGGCTTCAGGGTATGGAAGTCAGAGAAACAGAGCTGGAGGAGAGGGGTTGGAGACGTCATCAGCCACAGCAACATAAAGGGCTTTATGTGTCTACTCTTGAGGATGCTCTGATGGGAAGGAACCTTATTTCTGCTGGCTCCATGTTTCCCTGTGGGGAGTCCTCTATGAGCATTACTGCCCAGGGCTCTCTGCCTCCTCACTCACCCGTGTTCAGGAGCAGGGAGTTCAGCTCCATTTCTCTCGTATCCTATACAGAGCAGTCCTTCTGTGCTGTTCTTGGCCACACTGCAAAAGGGTGGCCTTACAGAGTGAGGACATCTGTGGATATCCCCTTGTTAGGGGATCTAATTTAGGGGTATAGTATTACGAAGCTATTATTTCCCCCAGACCCATGCCTGGTTAGTTGACTATATCTTCATTAATAAAGCTGACATTTTTATCTCCGTTTTGGTTCCTTTCAGCTGAGTAAATAACAGGAATACTAATTTTTAGTCCCTCTAAATGCCAAGGCAAACTAAAGAGGTTAGAATCTATCCTGGAGGGGCACCTGGGGGGCTCAGTTGGTTAAGCATCCGACTTCAGCTCGGGTCATGATCTCGCAGTCTGTGGGTTCTAGCCCCACATCGGGCTCTGTGGTGACAGCTCAGAGCCTGGAGCCTGCTTTGGATTCTGTGTCTTCCTCTCTCTGCCTCTGCCTTTCCCCCCACTCACACTCTCTCTCTCTCTCAAAAATAAACATTAAAAAAAAAGAATCTATCCTGGGGGAAAGGGATTATTGGAGGAGTGTGAGTGGTGGAATGACATAAGTTTTTTTAAGTTCACTTAAAAAGGTTTTTAAGGTCACTTTGGCAGTTGGGTGGAGGATGGATTGGAGAAAGTCGGGAGAGTTGGAGAAGAGAGATAATGAAGATCTTAACTGGGAAAGCAGCGGCAGTGGTGGATCTGAGTAGAGAAAGAGAAGGGATGTGGAGGAAGAGGTATTCTGAAGGTGGTATTAATAGCAGTTGGGGGCTGATTGGATGTAAGGGTAAGGAAGAATTGGGGTTGCTAGTAAGTCAACTGAAGTCTCATTTCCTGGGGTAAGGAATGGTTCGATGTACAATGGGTCGGGGGAAGAATGATAATGAGCTCATTTTGTGACGTGCTGAACTTGAGGCAGGAAGGGTCTGTTATTAGTTTAGTATACAGGTCCAGAGCTCAAAGGACAATAACCTGGCTGGATTTATAAATGCCCCTAAAAATACCTGTCGACTCACAGGAATAAAAGAAATTGCCAAGAAATAGGGCATTCATGAGGCAAAGAAAAGTATATGGACACAAACCAACATTTAAGTCAAATTCAACAAAAGTACATTGAGTCCTTACTGGGAACTAGGGAAACTGTTATACTTTCTTTTATTAGCATGTGATATTACTTGAGTATCTAAGTTACCAAATAATGTATTTTCCACAATGCCCAAAAAGATGCTTCTTTTTTGTTTGCGTGTTTACTAAGAACTCAAGCTTTGTGCTAGGTGTCTGTCACTGCATCCATTCATCTATACATCTTACGCGTATGTAACATATATGAAAGTTAACATTTGTTGAACATTACGATGCATCAGATACTTTGCTAAAACTCTTCATACACATTTATACCAGGCAGATACCGTTAACTTTGTTTTACAAATGAAGAAAATGAGGCTCAGAGCCGTCTAGCAATCCACGCTTTGAAAGCTGGCCTGTCCAATTGCAAAGCCCATGCTCTGAACAGGCTGCATGGCTTATCTTTATCAAAGAAGATGCAACAGGAGTTGAGGTCTTTAGGAGCTTGCCATCTGGCTGTGGAGATAAAACACACCCTTACAATGATGGAAAAGAACCACAAAGTGCAAAGTAAGCAAGAGCATACTGAATTGGTAAATTCACAGGAAAACTGTTTGAGGAAGGCTAATCATAGATATGAAGGCAGACAGTGTTAAGTATAGATCCTGGTACTTATTTACTGTACAACGTCAGGTGCTCTGAATCTCGGCTCTCCTCAGTGATAATTTGAGTGGGTAATACCTTCTTCACAGGCACACTTCTGCCCTCCACCCTTTGGAAAGCCATGTGTTATAGAAAGATCAGTGACCTAGATGGACAGTTATAGTGCAGAAATAATTCTTTTCCCTTATCTTTAATAATAATAAAACAAAACAATATAAACCCCAAACACAACAAACCAAACACTAAAATGTGTTGCAAACAGAAAGAGAATCGAGAATATAGAACTACATTTATTTGTTCAAGTGTTCATGACACAAAGAAATAGCATAATTGTGAAAGGGCTCTTGTTTATAAATATTAGAAAAAATCTAACAAAGAAGATTATGTGGCAATATTTAAGCTTTGATGAGAGTTGGATGTTTTTCTTTGTAAGAAAAACATAATTAAGACCAAGAAGATTAGGCATTCTAGTTCCTATTTAGTGATTTTTTTCCTGTTTGTATTTATTATTATATTGTTGTTGTACATTATTGTAATTTAAAACTATCTGCCAAAATAAGAAAAACAATTTGCTTCATTAATTTATCTGATTAGCAGTAAAGTCAATGAAAATGAAATTAAATTTTCTGCTTATATTCAGAATATTTAAGAGTCATTCTATATTTATGGGAAAAGGTCTCATTATTACTTGTAAGAAAAATAAATAATAAAAAGGAGCCATGTTTTTAATAACCATTTTCAGTACCATAGACAGCTCAGAATATTTTAGTTCCACCTTCTGCCCAATATGCTTCATTTCATGATCAAAAGTAAAATTATATGTGCAGTCTACTTGCACAATCTTTATTTTCAAATTTATTTTTACTCTAAAAGAACAACACACGTTTGGGAACAGTAGGTCTTTAGTTAATCTTGCTCACTTTCATTCATTTTTTGGTATTCCATTCTCAATTTTGCTCACTTGATGTTACTCAGCAATGAATGATAAAATTAACCAAGATTAGGTTTTTCTTATATCCTTCCTTCAAAATGTTCTTGATACCTTAAAGCAAAATTTTCTCTAACTGAGGTTGAATGTGTGCGTAAAGGGAGATATAGGGAAGAGAGGAATATACAAAACAATGGATTACGATTATGTTTTCTTTCAAGTTTCATGTAGACTAAAGAAGATTAGAAGGGTATAAAGGTTCCTTATCTTTGACCTCTGTACTAAAGTTTCTCCACAGGTGCAAAGGGGAGGACCTCCAGCATGGAGAATTCAGGATGGGGTTAAGAAGGAAAGAAAAGTGTGACTAGAGAAAGTCACATTGGCAGTCGGATGCAGGTAGGAATGAACCAGCTGTATCATTTAATCAGAAGTATTTCACTTGCTTGCAAAAGAAACCCAAATCAAATCCAAAGAAAAGAGAAGCTGTTGGTCAAATATGGCAAACTAGAAGAGTATGCAGCATCAGGAATAGTTATATCCAGGTGTTCAAATTATAAGTTATCAGAAATCTTTTTATCCTCATCTCCTCAACTGGCTTTTCTCTGCATTGGCTGCTCTCTCAAGAAGGCTATCCCCTCATGGTAGCAAGGTGGCCACCAAGAGCTCCAGGCCTACATCTTATCAGCATAGCACCTCCTGATAAAGATTTCAGCAAAAATCCCTGTCTGTTTTCACTGACCGATCACTGTGGGCACCTTGCTTGACTGTGCTAACACCTGGAGCTATGAATTGAATCAGATCCAGACTGAGAGGGATTGAGGAGGGGTTCCCCAAAAGAACCGCAGTAAGAATGGATGACAAGCAGGCAAAAACAATAGCCACCCAATATTCGTTTTCAAGGGCTGGTGTAACAAAGTACTGCAAACCGGGCGCTTAAACAACAAAAATTTATTGTCTCAGTCCTGGAGACTAGAAGTCTGAAATCAAGGGTGTCAGTAAGGGCTGGTTTCTAACGAGGAACCAAGGACTATGAGAGAGGGATCTGTTTCAGGCCTTTCTCCTTGACTTGTAGATGGTGATCTTTATGTTCACGTGGCATTCTCCCTATGTATATATGTTTGTCCAAATTTCCTCATCTTATGGAGAATATGTAATGAATTACACCCTCCAATGACTTCATTTTAACTTGGTTACCTCTGTAAAGACCCTTTCCAAATACAGTTACCCTCTTAGGTATTGGGGGTTAGGACTCCAACCTATCTTTTTTAGGGGGACACAATTCAACGCATACCATGCACTAAATACTTTATTTCCTGGTCTGAAAGTCTCAGATCCTTTGATTTAACCCTTTACTATAGGAAATGCCTTTTATCTAGAATGCCTGCTACTGATTGGTCTCAGACAGGGTGGCTCCCTGCCATCTCCAAGTCCAAAGAATCTAATGTAACTCATTTAAGGGAAACTGTTTTTCTTAAAATGTAGATATGTGTTTGGGGAAAGGGGTATGATATATAAATAAATGTGTACATGGTAACCATGCAATAATTTTGTTTTTTCAAAATTGGAAAAATTGGAGTTTGGAGTTCCTAGGAGACTCTCCATAAGAGTATTCCCTAGTCAAATAAGTTTGGAAAATGCTTTGTATATTATCCCTCCTTTAAAGAAACACAATGCATGTTAGCATATCTTGGTGGAGTGATTGCATCAGTGCCCCCAAATATTCAGTTCTCCCTACATCCATGTCCTTTACTGTAGAACTTTGTAGGTCCTTCCATCAAAAGGTAGCATATATTCCCCTGCCCCTTGATCCATCCTTTCTTTGGCCATGTGACTCACTTTGGATAACATGATTTTAGCAGATTCAGTGTGCTGTGCTTCTCTACTCTATGTTTGCTCCTTGCTTTTCTCTTCCAGCTCAGCCTGTTGGAAGATACAACACATGGACCAGAACCAAGTTGATGTCATCATGGCAGAGGCCATGCTAGAGAAGTCAACAACCAGCCATATCCCAGATATGTGAGCAAGCCCAGTCAAAAGCTGCAGTACCATTTGGCCAACTGGTAGCCTTATAAGCAGTAATAAATTGTGTTCTTTTAAACCATCATATAAGGTGAGTTACTTAATGTTATTATGGTAATAGATAACCTACATACATATCGAAGGTTCCAAGAAGTCCTGTAGTAAATAAGCATGTTTTTACTTGGGATAAACAAGGGCTTCCCAAGTGTATTTTTATGGCATAACAATTAACATCCTAAAGAACTACGTTGTACAACTTCCAGATTGGGAAATTCTTCCATAGACTTATCTAGAGAAAACGTGAAAGTAGTAGAAAGATTTTGTTTTAATCCTAGGTTATTGATAACCATCTCTGGTGTTAACGGTGAATTGACTCCCGGCATCCATTTCAACCCTATGCTCTGTTCTTCCTGACAATGTAGAGACTGGAAAACTAGACACTATGTTTCTCAGACCCCCTTGAAGCTCTTATTTTGGTTGCAAATTAAATTCCGCCATTTAGATGTGTGAAATTTGAAATGTGAAAGTGAGGCAGGGCTAATGTTTTTGTTGGTGGCAAAAAAAAAAATCTTGGGGACCTTTCGTGTTTTTTAAATTTTTTTCTGGAAGCAACATCCCAATGTCCAATTAGCTTCTGGATGTTAAATTGTAGTGGCATTGGTGGGCTCTTGTTTTCCTCATCATAACCACCACCATGCATTCTTGAATCAACAATTCCAGAGAATGTGGCAAACGTTGCCACTTCCTTGGCACACAGTTTTCTGGGAGTTGGTCCTGGAGGCTCAGCTTAAAGTTCTCTAAGTGATTTACTAAGTAATCAGATCCCTAAATGAAATCTCTTTCTGCTTAAGATAACTAAGAGGGTTCTGTTCCTGTACAGATTGATGACTGAGACTATATTTAACTCATTGGAGCCTAAGTTCCTCCATCTGTAAAAATTAGAGCTAATAATAGCCTCCTTATGAAATTATCAGGAGATAATGTTTAGCTCTGTACCTTGCATATAGTATAGCAAGTACTTGATGAAAGGGATTCTTATAATATAACATGGCATCTTTAAGAAGTGCTCATTTGATTTTCCTATTTGTTGCCTGTTTTAGCAGGAGGAGGAGCCAGTAACAATTTGTTGTAAACATTTGTAAACTGAAAATGACCGTTATTTTCATTCTTTTCTCATCTGACAAGGGAAGACTGAACGGAAAATGCATATAAAAGAAAGCAAGTGTGAGAATGGGAAGGAGAATAAGAGTAAGCAAGTGAGATAATTCCTGTTCTAGAAGTCTATTGCTGCCCTTTTGGGGTCCCTATACCATGTGTTATTACCCCTTTTTTGCTAAATTACAAATGCCTACCTCTTTTGTTGGTGGCTTCTCCATCAATATTTACGCATATGTGATTCTTCTCAGTTAAAAAAAAAAAAGAAAATCCTCTGCCTACGCCCACCCCACTTTATCCAGCTTTTTCCTGCCCTTCTTATCTATGGGTCTTGAATGGGTTGAGCACATTCACTGCCTTCAATACTTTATCTCTCATTTCTCAGCTTTTGGCAAGCCAGCTAGTATCTTGTTAATTCCATAGAAACTCTTATTCAAATAGCCACTATCCGAATTGGTTATATATCAGCTCTTAACTTATTTGATCCCTAATAGTTTCTGACCAATTCTGACTTGGGGGTGGGGATTCCCCACACATACAACAAGCTGGTGTTCTGACACCATAATAATTCAACTTAATTCTGACACTATCTACCGGATATTGCGTCAGATTTCACTCGGTCTTACGAAACTCCTCCCCCTATTCACAATCTTGAGACGCTAGCTGCAAACCCAAGTTATCACCTGTGCTGTATAGATTGGGAGTTTTGACAGCATTCTCTTTGAACTTCAGATGCCAGTTGTAAGTCCAGGTTGTTACCTGTTCTTCTGACCAACTGGCTGTAAATCAGAGGTTCCGAGGACCCGCTCCTTCGGTATGGTTAATTTGTGAGAGCAGCTCACAGAATTCCGGAAACCTGTTTATTCACTAGATTACCAGTTTATTATAAAAGGGTCTAGCTCAGAACAGCCAGATGGAAGAGATGCATAAGACGAGGTGTGGGGAAAGGGCACGGCTTCCATGTCCTCTCTGAATGCACTATTCTCTGCAGATCTCCATGTATTCACCCACCCAGAAGCTCTCCAAACCCTATCCTTTTAGGTTTTTATGGAGGCTTCATTCCATAGGCCTGGCTGGTAAATCATCCACCATTGGTGAGGACTCCACCTCCAGCCATTCTCCCTTCTCCAGAGTCCAGGGGGTGGGACTGAAGTTCAACCCTCTAATCACAGGATTGGCAACCATCCCCCATCCTTAGGTGCTTCGTCCCCCGCCCCCAGTCACCTAATTAACATAACAAAAGACACATTGATCACTGCAAACACTTAGGAAATTCCAAAGGTTTTGGGAGCTGTGTGCCAAAACCTGGATGGAAACCAAATATAATAATAAATATAATAAATTATAATAAATTTTTATTTATTAGAATGTGTTTTATAATAAATTACAATATCGTAGTCCATCCCTTGGTCTTCAAATATTGATCCCTTATAGCAAAACACTCATAAAAGTCTACAGCTGCCGGCACATTACTAGAGTCCCATTCAGTCATTACAAACTATCTCGTTCATCACCATACCAAATAATATGTCACCCAGGGTGCACTTAGGTTAGGTTGGCAGCTTCCATTTGATCTTGTCAGATTCTAAAAGCAAGAGTGGTCTTGGCAAAAATGGCTTCACCTTTTGAGAGATCCGGTATAACTCAGCTAACAGACAATATCATCTCTTGCTCTGAGCCTCTTTCAAGGTGTTACTCTAATATTGGATTTCCCTCATTACGTAGCCCATCTATTCAGCTACTATTTTTTTTTTCCTCTCCATTTATACCCAACCTTTTCCACCTTTGAAAGAGACATTAGGTTTGGCCATTGTGCTGCTCTAGAACACAGACAGCAATGCTAGTGCAGCAAGTGCCTCTGCCTCATCCACTTCTATTCAGAGAGGATCAGGTTACATAGGTGCTGGACTAGAAGCCTGTCTTTACCACCAGGCAATCCAGCATTCATGGTTAGCCTCCACCCAATAAAGTGAAGGCACATCCTGCCCCCTTAGGCCCTTAGAAATTCTTATATAAAACTTAAATCATAGTTACAGATTCTTGCTTAGGAACCATCCCTGCTGACACCCCTTGTAGTTGCAGCCCTGGTCCTATGATCACTGCATCAGGTAGGGGGGAAAATTGAAGTGATGTGGGGAAGAAAGACTCCCAGGACCTTCCCTACCTCCTCTTCCCCAGATCCACCAGAAAAATACAGAGTCTTGCCAGTGGGGGCACTCAGGTTAAGTGTGTGCATACACACACAAAGGCATATAAGCTAGCCCTTCACGCCTCTATCTCTCTCTGCCTTAAACAACCAATATTTCAATGACCCATTCCAGTTCTCTATCACACTAGTACCCTGAAGAGATTATCTCTGTCCATTGCCTGATATTATGGGCTGTAAAATGTATTCCTTGTTCGAAAGTTCAAAAGCGATTCAGATTGGAACGATATCTTCTGTTCCGGCTTTTTTGTTTTGTTTTGTTTCTTACGGTATTCTGAGTATTTGCATCTATCACCAGGTAAGCAAAGCCCGGTTCCGAGTCAGTGTCTGTACTTGTCAAGACCTTGCTGTGGTCCACCAGCTACCAGCAGTCTCACTTGCCAGCTGCGTTCAGGGCCTTCCCAGCAGGGAATCTACCACATCTTCCCTCTCCATCTGTTGGCAGATGGAACAGTTCCTACTGGCATTTCATACCACAGGGGGTGCAAGAGGAATGTCTAGACCCAGCCCATCTCTGCATCGCCATGGACCCCCAAAGTTCACTTATTTCCTGGACCCAGGGGGACACCTCAGACGTGCACACAAGGATATCTGCTTGCATGTTCTGATCACCTTCCGAACCTGGAAAGGATTCTTCTGATAGGCATTGACACGTCCTGTTTGTAAGCGCTCTCAAATTTCCATCGGGTTGTGCTCCACGCAGCCTTCCCTGTAACAGACCAGGCTTCCATTGCCCTCCTGTCTGACCATACAGCCTGGTTATTGGCTACTGCCTATGAGTCAGTAAAAATCCAAACATGGAGGCTTTCACCACTGTTCAGTTCCTCTGTCACTGCTAGGAAAAACAGCATGCAATTCAGCCCACTGAGCTGATTTGTTTTTACCTTCTTTGATTTGGAAGTGGTGGACTTCCAAACAGGATGTTATCCATTCACCTTGGAACTGTTGTTCATAAGCCAAGCAGCTCTTGGTTGGTCAGTAGAGAGAGGTTTTTAGGGCACTGTCCAACTGATGATAGAATCCAGCAGCAACTCATGCAATTTCAGACACAGTCCTAGGGGACAAGAGGATCCCTGCCTGTGAATACCTCCTCCTTGCAATCCCCAGGCAGCATGATCCTAGACAAATCATTTCCATTTTATATGGACCTTTTTTGGGCATTGCCATCCCCATTGGAACATTTCTCAGACATCGGCCTAGACATTTTGACTATTTCTGATTTTAACATCATTTTATGTCCTTTAGTCATTGGGGTACCTATCTTCAGTTAATATCTGGTAGCAAGGTAGGAAATGTCCTTCAAATGGAAATTGTCTGGTCCAAAATCCCAGTAGTCATTGCTGGAGGGTGACTACAGCCTTTGCCAAAAGTCTCATCCTAGGCTTTACATAAGACTATCACAAAGAAAATTCGTCCTTACCAAAGCTCCATCTTACTGGTTCCCATTTAGCGTGCCCAGCTTTCCATGTCTTCTGTTTGACAACACTACATAGAATACACATTCTGCACTGAGTTACAATGTCTGTTCCCATAAGACAATCAGGTAAGAGAGAAATAACTTCTTTACACAGAGCCTGTTTAAACATTCCAAATTTTATAGTCTTATCAATCCTTACATTTCCATATTCTTTCAGTCTCATTGTGCATGAGTCAGGGCCTCACCAATGGGTTTTGTTACCACAGTTCAAGGGACTCTGATATCAAATTGGAAACTCTCTTCTCCATCCGCTGGTCATTTTACTCACTCTTGTGCAAAATGTCTTGGGCCCCCATTGAGAGGGTGAGCCAAGGGACCCTGGCCCTTTTGTCCATCTTTAACTTGATTAACCTGTCTAATGTTGCCCAGTAGCTCGGTCAGGTTTCTCATAGTAATCTCTCCTTTCTGGCTTTTAAAATGTCTCCAAAAGGGGTCAGTAGAGAGGACGTGCTGGGGGCTGTTTAATGTTGGAGAACCAGTATGGGGACCCTTTGGGATGCCTCATCTTAGCCAGTGCTGAATTAGAAGCTTTGTTTTAACCCCACCTATGTCTGTCTTATTCATCCCATTTCTTGGTAACTATCTAAAGATTTCCACCCTGCTGGGATGAGTCCTAGGACTCCCCTTTCTCTTTGCCCTTTGTTTCCATCCTATCGTTTGATTTATTTACCTTTATTTTTTAAAGAATATTTATTTATTTTGGGAGAGAGAGAAAAAGACGAGAGAGGGAGGGAGAGAGAGAGAATACCAAGAAGACTCCACACTGTCAGCACAGAGTCTGACCTCACCAACCAGGAGATCACCACCTGAGCTGATATCAAGAGTCAGAGGCTTAACCAACAGAGCCACCCAGGGGCCCTATTTACCTTTATTTCTTAGTAGCCTTTTAAAAGTCTTCAGTGACTTGGGAAGAGTTCCTTGACTTTCCCCTCAGGCTGCTCCCCACTCTTTTGTTAATTAGCCCAGTGTTTTCGTTAGCATCTGTAAGACACTGGAGGGAAGCTGAGGCATAAAATTGGTTAAGCCTTTCAGAGTAGTCTTTCAGTTTCATAACAAAAAGAGGTGCCCATGTGAAAGGGGCATTCACCATGACCAAGGTGGATATAGTGTCAGATTCTACAAGTTTAAAATTCAGTTCTACAAGGCTGCCTCACCCCCACCTGGACTTCAGATGCCCATCTCAAGCCTGTGCTTCTGACTGTCTATACAGATTGGAGGTTCCAATGACCCTGCTAGAGCCACTCACAGAATTCAAAGAAATATTTAACTCACTATATCACCAGCTTATTGTAGAAGGATATAACCCAGGAACATCCAAATGGCAGAGACGCCTAGGTCACGGTATCTGGGAAGAGACAAAGAGCTTCTGGTGCCCTCCTGTGAGCACCATTTGCCCAATATCTCCACATGTTCGCAACCTGAGAGCTCCCCAAACCCCATCTTTTTGTTTTTTTTATGAAAGGCTTTATTGCAGATGCATGACTGATTAACTCATTGGTCATTGGTGTTTGATTCAATCTCTAGCCCTTCTCTCCTCCCCAGAAATCAGGGGTTGAGATTGAACATTCCAACCCTCTAATCATGGCTGGTTCCCCTGGCAAACAGGTGAACCATTTTTAGGTGTTTTCCAAAATTAAATTCATTAACATAAACCGGGTTGTGGTGGGAAGGGATTATGAATAACAAGACATCCGTTTCATCTTTATGGCTTTGAAGCCATAAATAGAGCCATAAGCTGAGGACAAGAGACCAAGTATTATATCAAAAGATACTTCCATTGTTCTTAATTACTCAGAAAATTCCAAGGGATTTGGGAACTATGAGCCAGGAACTGTGGATGATGACCAAGTATATATTTTGGTCATCAAAATATGTATATATATACACACACACACACACATATATATATACACACATACATATAATATACATATATATTATATACATATATATAATACATACATTGTATGGATACAATATAATATATAATAATATATATGTATTATATATGTGTATATATGTATCATATGTATCATATATGATATATGTAATACATACATGTATACACACACATATAATATACATATATACATATATAATACATGCACATATATACACATGTATATACACATATAATGCATATACATATACATGTACATATATAATACATACATGTATATATGCCCATATATAATATACATATATATTATACACATATATATAATACATACATTGTATGGATACGATATAATATATAATAATATATATATGTATTATATATACATATATAATACATACATTGTATGGATACATACATACATTGTATGGATACATACATACATGGAATGTGAGTTGAAGTGACATAGGCCATGTCTGAATGAAAGTTTTTAAGAAGTGTGTAGGTCCTTTATGCCCTTTTCCCACTATTGACTGAATAAAGATGAAGCAAGGCTTTATGGGATAATGGATCTGTGAGATGAAAATAATCTAAAGAACCTGGGGGCCTGAATGACAACATGGAGGAAAGCCACCCAAAAACTAGGAGGATTGACTCCCAGACTGGCATATAAATGAGAAACAAATCTCTATATATTTATTTTAGATGTATTTGTCACAGCAATGTATCTTGCTTTACTAATACTTGAAGTGGTGTCATGTCGTAATTAAAATCTAAAATATATGGCAATGGTGTAATGTTTGGTTGTCAGATGTTGGGAAAACAGAGCTCCCAGAAACCAGAGACCTAATGCTAAAGAAAAACACTTGACAAAACTGTCGCCTACAGCAATTGGAAGCCAGAAGAAATACTTTTGGATTCTAGATCTTTAGGCAAAGAATTTGGAAGAGGCAGATGTTAGTTTGTGTTAGCCGATTCTGGGTATATTCCAAGGACTCCAAGAAATAAATGCCCTCAGGTAAGAATTGCAAAGACAAGAAAGAAACAGAGAAAAGATCTAGAAATAGAAAGCCTCATAGAGCTGAAGAGTCATCTTCTTGACCCTAAATGGCAGGAAATAACGGAAAGTTGTTAAATGACAGAGACCCGGAGATTTTTGCTGTTAACTTAAAGGATTTGGGTTTGTAGCAGAATTCAGATTGTGTTGCCTTCCTAGCCTTGGTTATTGTTTGATCTGGCCTCCAGTTGGCCAATGTTGAGCTGAGAGGAAAAGAGAAGAAGAAGGTGAGAAAGCAAATAAATAAAGCAGGCTTTAAGGACATGTCTAGGAAAGAACTCTGGGTTTGGTTACTGATACTTAGAACCGGCTGAAAGCAATTAGATCCTAGAACTTATCTCTAGGATCAAATAAAAGAACTTCTTCTGATAACAAATCAAGGGTTTCATCACAGCTGGAGACTAGAGGTTGCTAGTTTACCTTCCCTGTCTGTCTCGAATGAAGACTTTCTGTTGCAAGTAGCCCATCTATGTTTTACACTGTATACTGTGTGTCTGTATGTATGCACATGTGGAGGAAGACATACGTGGGGGCAGATAACTTACTTTTAGTTTTATATCTGCACCTGATGAAGAAGACTGCATCTCACCCAGAAGTTCAGGTCTTGGAGCTGGATATGGCAAATAGATGAGGTTTGGGGTTGCCTGCCTTGGGGAGCGGCATGCGTGTGTTTTATATTTGGAAGAGCTTTGGGGGTTGTTGTATAGACTTCTTACATTTATTTGCCCAGCATCCTTTTTATTTTTATTGCAGAAAGAAATGTTTTCCACTCACAGGTTGCCTCATTACTTAGTCCCTCGTTCCCCATTGCAAAGATGCACTCATGATTCAGGCTGGTCCATGAGGGTACATCATCATCCTGGACCCAATAATTGGTTCATGGTCAAGCACCTGCCCAAACAGGTCTAATCAAGTCCTTATTTGGGGATTTTATGGATACTGGGAGACAATTTCTCTTCTTTCATGATCTGCAGTGTTAAGGAAAATGTAGCATGGAATTAAGAGGAGCCATGTTTACTGTCAAACAAGATGGGTCTACTAAGAATAAAGCCAAAACAAGTGGCAGACAAGAGTGATTGATACACTGAGAAAGACAGAGTCCTAATGCCGTTATTTCAATCCCTGATAGTCATGTATGAAATTAGGGCTGCCCTTTGAACTTCCTTCTTTTGCTTTGGCTAGTTCAGATGGAGTTTTGTGACTTGCAACTGGAAAAGTCTTGAACTGTCTTAATGTTGGAATTGGGACTAGTACTCAGATCTTCTGACCTCAATTTAGTACTTCTTCCCACACCTCATGACAGTTTATAAAATAGCTCTTACTTGATATTAATAAAAGATAAACGAAATACAGTAACAAATACATTAGCCAGGCATCAGACTAATATTTGTAGAGAAATGAGAATAGTTCTCTCCTAGACAGGTGGAACTGTAAAACCCTGGCAAGTTGGTTGGAAGTCTAACCATTCTGGTGGTACCCTGATTTCTTGCTGACTACCAGGGACAGGTTTAATCAAAACCTTATGTTGATATTTGGAGACTGGCATCAAGTAGTCAAGAAGCCAATGGGTCACAGCAGTGGGAAGACCCTGTCCTGAGGCTGATAAGGGAGCAAGAGTTTAGATTCTATACCTAAGCTGACCAACTTCAACTGTAACTCCTTCACTTACCAGCTGTTTGAATTTGGACAAATCCATTACCCTTTCTAGACAAAGTTTCTCATCCATAAAGTAGTACATTCCTCATGGGGTTATGACAAAGATGAACAACATATATCCCACGTAAAGCACTTAGCACAGTTTTTGGCACATAGTGAAAGCTCAATTTAATATTCACGATTATTATTAGTATCATTTTTGCTCTTGGCTAGAATAAACAATTGGATATGCTATCTGGGGCTCCAAGAACCTCAGCAGAAAGACAGAGAAAGAAGTTTAGGGCTGATGAGAGAGGACTCGTGTGTCAGTTGGGGGTCTTCTGAGAGCAGTGGCCAAAAGGAATTTGAAGTGCAAGAGATTTATTGGGGGGAAGTCTGCAGGAAGGATTCAGGGGAGACGCAACAGGAATAGGTGGCAGACCTTCGGAGCACAACTCATGTGTGATGTCTGTGAAGGGAGAGAGGAGACCAGGGAGATTAGACAGGAAGAGTCTGGAACCGCAGTGCTGTTGGGGAAGTCTCTGCTCACAGCAAGGATTATCTGTGAGAGGACCCCTGCCCTGGGTAGGACCCGGCTCCTTTGCCTCCGCTGGGTCCCCTCACTGGCTGGGAGCAGCCCTTAGTGGATCATGAAGGCTCAGCGGCGGGGGGCCCTCGGCTAACTCCACTCCTCTCAACAGGTTCTCTCTTGAAGAAGGATCTGAGCACCTACTCCCGCGGCGGCGGCCACAGCATTTTCCTGTGGCGGCTTTTTCCCACTCAGGGTCTCCAGGATACTCGGCAACCAAGGTAAACAGGCAGCGACAGGGGTAGAGTCAGACCTATTTTTCATCTTTCTGACCATCTCTCACCATTTCTCTAAACTGAGCCAATTGTCAGCTTTTGCCTGTTTTATTATTATCTGTCTCCTCGTTGATTTTCCTGCTTCTGTCCTGAACCTTGGTTCAATCTGTTCTCTGCACAGACCGAGAGCTAATTTTTTTTTTTTTTTGACATGTCCGCTGATGATAATCCTTTACTCAAAACCTTCCAAGAGCTTCTATTTCACTCAGAAAAGACCTCATGTTGGCCTGAAGTCCGGCTCTTTTTGACCTCCCAGGACCTCCTCCGTGACTACTTTGCCCCTTGTCCGCTCGGCTCCAGCCACATTAGCTTCTGCGCTATTCCTTGAATAAGCCAGTCAAGTGTAACCTCAGGATTGTTTTCTCCTTCCTCAGCTTGAAATGCAAACACAGGGGCACCTGGGTGGCTCAGTTGGTAAGGCGTCCGACTTCGGCTCAGGTCATGATCTCATGGTTTGTGAGTTCAATCCCCACGTTGGGCTCTGTGCTGACAGCTCAGAGCCTGGAGCCTGTTTCCGATTCTGTGTCCCTCTCACTCTGCCCCTCTCCTGCTCATGTTCTCTCTTTCTCTCTCTCTCAAGAATAAATAAACATTAAAAAAAAAAAAAAGAAATGCAAACACATGCAGGTTCACTCCCTCCCTTGTTCAAGTCTTTGCTCAAAGGTCACCTTTCAGAAAAGCCTCCATGAACCGCCCAATCTAAAGTCGGGAACTCTCTGTCCCCAGCAAATCCTTTTCAGCTTTATTTTTCTCTATAGCACCTACCATCATCAAATATACAATATCTTTTTACTTATTTTGTATCTTGTCTGTCTCTCCTACTAGAATGTAAGCTCGATAGGGGCAGAGGTTTGGCTCTGTTTTGTCTACTGCTGTGATTTTTGTTGAATAAATGAATACATTCTGTGAACAGTAGCGGAAGGGGTGGCGGTAAAAACCTGAGTCAGTGAGTCTGGGTTTGCATCTGGCTCCCCCCCCTAAATAGTTGGATGACTTTGGAAGAGTCACTTAATCTTTGTGGTCCCAGTAGCCACATCTGCAAAATGGGGATAATAATATCTTGTTAATTAGAAATGCTAATGAGTGTAAGGCAATAGACAGCGCAGGTGTGTTTTTATTGTTGTTTCTCTTCCTTCCTTCCTTCCGTCCTCTCTCTCTCTCTCTCTCTTTCTTTCTTTTTAGAGAGAGAGAGAATCTTAAGCAGCATCCATCCTCGGCACAGAGCCCAATGCAGGGCTCCATCCCATAACCCCGGGATCAACATGAGCTGAAATCAAGAGTCGGACGTTCAACAGACTGAGCCATCAGGTGCCCCTTTATTGGCGGCTCTCCTTTATTATTGTTTCTATGGTCTGATAAACAGTAGCATATTGTGGTCCCCGTGTTAAGTTGTTGAAGTCATTTACAATTCCTCAAGTGACATGTTACACCTTGGAATAGTTATCATTAATCAAAGGCTGGGTCCTGATCCCAGCTCTACACTCATTCACTCTGAAAGCCTAAGCAAGGATCGGGCCTGTTTTTTCATTCATAGAATGAGACGATGATCTCGACCACACCTAGCTTGGAGGGCTGAGGATAAAATGAAATGCAGTTTGTGAAATCCCATTGGAAACGGGGAATGTCTACACAAATACAAATGATCTGTGATGGTCGGTAACATGGCTACACATGTCCAAGTCTAGAGTACCCAGGTGGAGTGAAAGAAGAACCTAAGAAGAGGAATCTTGATTAACACAGTTTCTATACCCTCGTGTTTCCCAATCAACCACCACTTCCAACTCAGGCATGTAGCAGACACTCCATTAGTGTTGGCTGGTTGTTTGAGAAGCATGGACTCTGTATATCCTTCTCATTTAATTTTTTTTTCAATCATCCTTCCTTCATCTGTTAGGCCTGCCTTAATTTGGGGGCTGGGGGAGGCATATATTCACAACTGGATTATCCTCTGATAGTTTTGAAATGGTTATATTATGAATGAATAGTCAGGATCAAGGAAAATGTTGCTTGAACTAACACTATCTTGAGTTAAGTTTTTACATTAGTCTCTGGTTTGACACATATCTATAATAATAATGTACTCTTTGGTTCCTTTAAAAAGCTTTACAGTTTTACGGCTCTGAGTAACTTCTGCATGCTTTTACCTTTGTTTGAGAGAAGGCTATCCCTTTTGCCATACAGTTTGCTGCCCCAAATGGACATAAACAGGGCACTGTCATACATACAGGAGAAAAGGTGACCTACATAGACGATGTTACAGTCGGGTATTAAAAGTACAATTGCAGCCATTTCTCCCAATTAAGGCTAACTCATCTGTGATTTCAGCCTCCCATTTGAAATAAAAGTCTGACGATAATTAGAGCACAGAGCTATTCACCACTGTACTTCAATCTGGAAATAATTGTCTTTGTTCAATTAGGAATCTGCATTTTCATGCCAGTCTTCACAGATTATTTTGAATGGAGAATGCGCTCTGATTAAGAGCTATCCCTCTTGGAAGGAAAAAAACAGCAGCAGCCTGAAGTCCTTATCCCCTTGTTGGATTTAGTATTTTATTTTGTCCTAGCAGGCTGAGAAGGATGTCATATGAATGACTTTCTAGACTTCTTGATTTATTATGGCAAAAATCTCTTCAGGCATTCAAAGATGGGTTTCAAAAAATTTTTAAGACCTCCTCGAGATGATTCCCTAGAGCTAGGTTTGGAAAGGTATGACTTTGAAGTCTTCAATTAATTTTAATTCATATTGTAATAACCAGGCTTTATATGAAACAAAATCTGGCCACCATCTATTTTTGCCATTTACAGAACCACTTACTTTCTTGGGTGCTTTTCGAATACAGAATCATATATAACTCTTATAAAAAACACTTTGAGGGGTGCCTGGTTGGCTCAGTCGGTTGGGTGGCCGACTTCGGCTCAGATCATGATCTCGTGGTCTGTGAGTTCGAGCCCCGCGTCGGGCTCTGTGCTGATGGCTCAGAGCCTGGAGCCTGCTTCAGATTCTGTGTCTCCCTCTCTCTCTGCCCTTCCCTTGCTCATGCTCTGTCTCTATGTCTCTCAAAAAAATAAAATAAAAACGTTAAAAAAATATTTAAATAACGATAACTCGTATGACGTAAAACTGGCCTCCTTTTTAAAAAAAAAACAAAAAAACACTTTGAGAATTAAAGATTGTTATCCCCATTCAATAGATGAGGACAACAAGGGTCAGAGTTTTTGTGATTTTCCCAAGGTCACCCAGGACTCACTGGTGAAACCAAGAGTCTATGGCAGGTCTGACTGGGTCAAAGCCCAAGTTCTCCCTTGCCTCTAGGAACTTTCCTTATTAACTTAAAACAGCTAAAGGAACATAATAGGAAACATTCATGTTGAAAATGATAAAATGTTGTGGGTAGACTATGTAAAACCCTGAAAAATGTCAACTCAACGTGTTACTATAAACCATAATGCCTCATGGTATTATTGAGAAGGTGATTCATTCATTTTCTCACTTAATAACTATGGTTGATGGCAGGGACGCAAACACGGAGAAGCCATGGTTTAGTTTCTGAAGGAATCCATCTTGGAAAAAGGATTAAATCATGTAATAATGTGGATAGTAACTAATACTATTTAAGAAAGTTGTTATGGTGCTACTATGTTTTCATAATTGGAGGCCTTTTATTTTCACCTAGAAATGCCAAATATGGGCATGTTCAGAATTATTGGAGTAAAATGGTTTATAGTAACATGCTGAGTTGACATTTTTCAAGGTTTTTTTGTAGTCTACCCACAACATTTTATCATTTTCAACATGAATGTTTCCTATTATGTTCCTTTAGCTGTTTTAAGTTAATAAGGAAAGTTCCTAGAGGCAAGGGAGAACAAGGGCTTTTGAGGAAGGCAGAATATATAGAATCCATGTATTACAAGAAGTGTGTGTGTGTGTGTGTGTGTGTGTGTGTGTGTGTCTGTCTGTCTGTCTGTCTGTCTGTCTGTCTGAATGTGCATACGCAGGTCAAAAAACCCATCAGTGCAAGAAGTAAAACTCTGGTCAAACCTTTCATTATCCCTTTTAGAAACATTATACAGGTATTGTAAATCCCTTCCTTTGAAGCAAAGTAATTCCTTCTCTTTAATAATACTCCGGTAAACCTACACATGAGTGTTTTCCCCATTCTTCATTCTCCCTTGCCTTTGACTATGCTGTTTCATAACGACAAGAAGAAGAAAAGACTTACTTAAGCACCTGGATGGAAAGTGATAGCTAACCCAAGTTTTATGTTTGAAGATATAAAGTCAGTGTTTGAGGGAGTTTAGGTCAAACCGGACTTAGATGCAAAGGGACTGATAACTTCTCATTTCATGCTGAAGTTGATTCTGGCTGAGAAGTGTTTGTTTGGGGCCGTGGGTTGACGGGAGGTATGTAGAATGTTGTTTTTATCAGTCTGCTCTGTAGACTACGACAGGTGTAGAGCTTACTTTCCAATAATGCCTGGAAGCAATATTTCCCACCTTCACAGGAACTTGCCATCTGGCTCTGAGGGTCAGAGATAATTCAAGTCTCTAAATTAGCTCTGTTCCAGGTCCTCTTGAGCAAAAACTGATAAATGAGTCAGATTACACTGCTGTACAGCAGTGTCAATAACACATCAGTATTTGGCTACTCTGAGTGCATGTCAGATGCTCTCAGAAAAGAAAGTAGACCTTTCAATGAATTAACCTACCTCAAACCCAAGCACATTACTGCAGAGCAGGGGGAGCAAGCTTTATGAATGGAAAAACAAAAAACAATTTATGTAGTATACAGATCTCTTCCATATAAACTCTGGTCTCATACGGTAGAATACTAGATTCAATTTTGGCCTTGTATTCCCTAGAATGAATAATTTTACCCATGAAAATGTTCTTAGTAAAAATGGTGGCTAAAGTTAAAAAGTTATTGAGCTATCTAGGTAATAAGATCTGTGACTTAAGAAAAAATAGGTGTATCCATCAAGCAAAGGGAAGCTAGACATGAACTATTTAAACCAAAGGACACACCTTTGAGAAAAATAAGTGATTTTCTTTTTGCTCTAATGAACCAAACCAGCTGCTGAAATTGATAACATTGATCAGATAATACCTTAAGTCTCCATGTGATTTTGTCAATGTGGCTGTAATCATCTCGCGATGGTCATTTTGTATAACTAACATTAATGAAACAAGAGTTATGATTTAATGAGAACCTGGTGGCAGAGTTTCATCCCTTGCACTGCTATCAGACTTTGGGATAACGTAAACATTACTAGGTGACACTAAGACTCTTAAACACAGTGAAGATATAGGCTGTCATCTATGGTGGCTAATTTGAAGTGTCAACCTGGATGATGTTTTCGGATGGGATTAACATTTAAATTGGTGAATTTTGAGTAAGGAGATCACCCTGTATAATGTGGGTGGGCCTCATCCAATCAGCTGAAGGTCCAAACAGAACCAAAAGACCAGCTTCCTAGACCAAGAAGAAATTCTCTATCTGACTGCTTTAGATTTAGATCCGATCTGCTCCATTAGCCTTCCGGAGCCTCCTGGCTCACGCTGAAGAGTTGGGCTTGCCATCCTTCATGACTGAGTGAGAGAATTTCTTATAATAAATCTTTTTCTCTATACATACATATCCTATTGGTTTTATGTCTGTGGGAAGACCTAACTAATACATCATAGAAAAGGCGAGATCAAAAAACCAAGGCTGCAGAGAGTAATGACAGCAAGATGGCCGAATAAGATGGCCCCCTCTCACATTCCCTCTGAGCATTAGTAACGTGGCATCCATCCATAGACAACGTGCTTTTATGGGAGCTTTGGGATCCAGGTGGGAGGTCATGAAACCGTGGTGTAGTCCAAGACTGAGGAAAGCCATCGTGAGAACGCAGGCACACACCCAGTTTGCCGACCGTGGCTGTGGTCCTGGCTACAGACCTAGAAACAACTCCAGACCCGTAGGGACGAGATGCAGCCCCGTTGGGCTTGTTGCTGTCACCAGCAACATATGCCAAGGGACTCAGGAGCCACATCTACCTGTGGATTGAGTAATAAGCATACAGAATTCGATCCAGGCCGTGGACACTAAAGAGGCCTGTGAAGTGGCTCCAGCCCCTTTCAGCTGTGGTCTCAGAACCCCTCCAGGTAAACCCGCCGAACCCAGCCAGGCTGTGGGTTCTGAAAGAGCCCTATAACGGGGGCTCCGGATTGTTTGGCCATGGTCCACAAACAAACAAACAAACAAACAAACAAACAACCCTCCACTCCCAAAATGAGTCATAGTTTTTAAAGTTGCCGTTCTTTTGTTGGAATATCTCTATTGCTTTATCTTTAAACTGATCAACCATTTTTCATCTTCAATCCATCCAGTGACTTTTCATCACCTACCTTACATTTTCCAGTTACGAAATTTTCATTTGAATTTTATGATTTCTATTTTTTTTGCTGATATTTTCTGTCTTTTTTTTAACGTTTATTTATTTTTGAGAGACATAGAGACAGAGCGTGAGCAAGGGAAGGGCAGAGAGAGAGGGAGACACAGAATCCAAAGCAGGCTCCAGGCTCTGAGCCGTCAGCACAGAGCCCAACACGGGGCTCGAACTCACAGACCGTGAGATCATGACCTGAGCTGAAGTCGGCCACTTAACCGACTGAGCCACCCAGGTGCCCCTGATATTTTCTGTCTTTATTTGGTTATGAGAATCACAGATGACTTAAAATTGTTGTCCAATAATTCCAAATTCTGGGTCATCTCAAAGTCAGTCTTCATTGACTGTCTGGTCTCTGTGAGTCAGATTTTCCTGTTTCTTTAAATGTCAAATAATTTGGGGTCGTGTCCCAGAAATTGTAAATGATACATTGTCTGGACCCTTGGTAGTGTTATATTCCTACGAGGCATTATTGATTTTTGTTTGTCTGATCTATCAAACAGTTAACTTGGCTGAACTCAGCTGCAAACTTTGATCTCCCTACAATGAGCAGTAGCTAAAATTTTAATTCAGTTCTTTTTTGCTTCAGATGAACCTTTAGGAATTTGCCCCTAGATTTCCTTTGTACAGTGTGGAGATCAGCCAGGGATGTAAGCAAAGTTTATATACGGAATTTATGGCTCGGTCTCTGTTGTGTTCACCCAGGAAATCTCCCTTCTTCCTGTAATTGCTCTGAACTCTGTCCTCTGCCGCCCAGGTCTGTAACACCACGGACTGCTGTAAGGACAGAAACTAGTCGAGTGCCACTCCCTTTTTCCACATATCAAGCCCCCTCCATCCAGAATTTGCCCATTTGAGGTGCCTTCCAGTGCCTTCAGGCAATCGTTTCTTATATTCTTTCCAGAGTTTATGTTGATATGTGCAGGACGCTCTGTCATAAAGGAGCTACCCAGCCATGGCCGAAAGTGGCAGGCTAGCTGGAATGTTTGAGCCTAACATTTGTACATAATCCTGTACACACACCTCCAGGAAAGTCTTCCTTTAGTTTTTCAGGAACCAATGTTGAGAAGGCTTGGCGTTCAAGGACTTACTTCCAACGAAGCCGACCTCAGGCTTTGCATGCTAATGTCGCACTTCAGGAAGCGGTCAGACACGTAATCGGACGAAGCCGTTTGAAACTGAAATGTCCTTAAGTCCCACATATCGAATTTCCAGCTTAGTCTGCAGCACGTACCAAACATATAAATCATATAGCATGTTAGAAAATGATACGTGCTATACAAAAAGTACAATTGTAACCGGGGAATTGGGAGACCAAGGAAGGGACAGAGGGAATTGTAATTTCAGTAGGGTGGTCAGGGTAGAGCTCCTTGCAAAGATGGTGCCCAGATTCTTGAAGGAGACAAGGGAGTTTGCCGTGCAGGTACCTGGGGAGAGTGTTTCAGGAAGAGGGATCAGTATCATATGTCACATGCATCAATTGCTACATATGTCGTCCTCCTAATAACCCGGAGGAAGAGGTTCTATTATCTCTTCTTTAGAGATGTGGAAACCGGGGCTCAGGGAGGTTAAACGATTTGTCTCTGGTCATAGAGCTGGTAAGTGATGGAACCTAGTTCAATCTTTTGCCTTCTGTCCACAGACCCCACCGTCTTAGCCACTGTGCCGTCTTACCTATTTACTGGGCTTCTCATTATTTTTTCCAAACACAGCTTTTAGTTATTGAAAACCTAGTCCCAGCCCTTTTGGACCTTCCAGTGCACAGATCACATAAATAGATAAGTCGCAATACAAGTCGTCCCTACTTTTCGAAAGTTTGCCTTATGACACCTTACTTTTATGAAAGACCACAATAGAACCTGTTTTCACTGTGCTTTCAGTTAGGTTGTGAAAAAAGATGAAGAGGGAAAATGGCAGCCAGCATTTGTTTTAAATTTTATTTCCTGGTTGGCTTGGGTAAAAATATTTGGGAGCAGAGTTGTAGAGGGCAAGCAATGGAAAAATCTTAGATTTGTGGAGACCAAAGGACTTGGATGTGACTCTGGTTCTGCCAGTTGTTGGCTAAGGAAACTTCTGGGAATTACTAAACCTCAGTTTCCTCGTTGGTGAAATAAGAGGAGCAATCCTGGGGCTCTTGGGTGGCTCAGTGGGTTAAGTGGCCAATTCTTGGTTTCAGCTCAGGTCTTGATCTCACGGGTTTATGGGATTGAGCCCTGTGTCGGGCTCTGCACCGACAGAGTAAAGCCTGCTTGGGATTCTCTCTCTCCCTGTCTTCCTGCCCCTCTCCTACTCACGTGTGCACTCTTTCTCTCAAAATAAATGAATGGATTTAACAAAGAAGAAGAGAAATCCTTAAATATTCATAATACATATCTATAATTTGTTGAGTCTTACTGCAGACCAGAGATTTTAAATATCTAAATAATGCCATGAAATCCTTACGAGGTAGGTATTATAATATTATGGATATCAAAAAAGCATAAGGAAGATTGAAAAGATACAAAGCCAGGATATTCCTGAACATTCTTAGCCTCTTTTGCAAGAATGTACTCATCTCCTTGGTCACTTCACTTTTCACGGATGCCAAGGCTTGTATCCGGGCTCTCCGTGACGTGATCAGTTCCCCCTCCCTTGGAATCACATCCGATCCTATGACTTTAAATACAATCTATAAATTGACTACTTTCAAATTGATATTTCTCAGCCACACCACCTTGCCTGAGTCCTAACACTTAAGTCCTAATGCTTACTAATAATCTATCCTTATTATTGGCAATTCCATTCTTTTTCAATTTTTTTTAACTTTTGAAAGAAATTCATTTATTTTTATACTAAGCCTAACAATCTCTTTCCCCTACGTTTTATTTTATTATTTTTTTTAACTTAAATCCAAGTTAGTTAACATATAGTGTAATAATGGTTTCCGGAATAGAATTTAGTGATCGCTTACATACAGCACCCAGGGCTCATCCTGAAAAGTGCCCTCCTCGATGCCCACTGCCTATTTAGGCCATCCCCCCACCCATCTCCCCTCCAGCGACCCTCAGTCTGTTTTCTGTATTTCAGAGACCCTTACAGTTTGCGTCTCTTTTTATCTTATTTTTGCTTCCATTCTTCTGCTTGTCGCAAGCCCAGACCCCTGTGGTCATCTCGACCCTCTCCGACATCCACAGCCAACCGTTCCACATGGACTGTTTGTGCCCCTCTAAGAATACCTCCCAGCCACCATCCTCTCTTGCTGAGACCGTTGCAGGGCCTCCGAAGTGGTCTCCCTGCTTTGCCTCTAATGCTCTCCCTGCTCAGCTCCACCATCACGCCCCTTTTGGAATCCACCTCAACCCCGTGGCAAAGGTGGTTCTGTGTCAAGGTAATTCAGATCATGTCATGTCTCTCCTCAAAACCTTCCTCTCATGTGTTTCCTTCTCACTCAGAGAAAAGCTAAAGAGCTTCACAGTGGCCTTCCGGGGCCTTACCCGCGTCCCAGCTGCTCTTCCCCGCCTCAAACCACTGTGACCTCAGCTGTTTCTCCTCTCCCTTTTGGTCATTTTCTCCTGTTCTCCTTGCTGTGCCCACAACACACGGGGCAAGTGTCCACTCAGAGGCTTCGCACTTGCTGTTCTGCCTGCCTAGAATGCTCTTCCCCTCATGGCTACACGGATTCCTTCCTGCCTCTCTCTCATGCTGGTTCAGCCTTCCCAGCGGCACTGGCTACATAATCTGAGGGCCTCAGGGCCACACAGAAAGTCAGGGACTCTTTGTTCAGAAAATATTACTACAGGCTCTGAGAAATCCGGCGGTAGTAACTTCTTATTTAACTTGAGAGTGTCCAAACTTATTTAAGCACAGAAGCCTTCTTCCCTCTGCATGACCATTCACAATTTTTCCACGTAACATATTTTGCAAAATACCTGGCAGAAACTTGAAGATTTCCTTCAATTCTAAATTTTCATAAATCTGTGTTTGTATCAATATTAACCATCTATAAAAACTATATAATTAATTATGCTTTTATTATATATGGCCCCTGTGTTATAAAATAATAGTATATGTGTAATATAATAAATGTATGTTATATATTTATAATATATAACATATAAAATAATATATAATATTTAACATACATAAAACCTATAATATATATGAATAAAGGTATCTTTGGCTTATAAACATAGGCTTTTAACTATTTTCCCTTAGCTTTACGGGAAGTTTGTTCAACAAATATGAAAATGGAAATTTTCCCTTTGAGTGATCTCTGTACCCAAATAAGTCGGAAAAATCATATAACAGTCTTTGACAGGATATCTCTTAAATTTTTCTTCCTGCAGTCTTCTAGCTTTCTTTATCTTGAGGCTTTTGTGAGATACTTGTGTGTGTGTGTGTTTAAGCTTTTATTTAAATTGCAGTTAGTTAATGTACAGTGTAATAATAGTTTCAGGTGCACAAGACAGTGATTCTACACTTCCATACAACGCCTGGTGCTCATCACAACAAGCGTCCTCCTAATCCCCATCACCCCTTTCACCCATCCTCCCCTCTGGGAACCATCGGTTTGTTCTCTAGAGTCAAGAGTATGTTTCTTGGTTTGCCTCTCTCTCTCTCTCTCTCTCTTTTTGTCCCTCTAGGCTCATCTGTTTTGTTTCTTAAATACCACATATGAGTGAAATCTTATGGTATTGTCTTTCTCCAACTGACTTATTTCACTTAGCATAATACTCTCTAGTTCTCTCCATGTTGTTGCAAATGGCAAGATTTCTTTCTTTTTTATGGCTGAGTAATATTCCATTGTATACATACACCACATCTTCTTTATCCATTCATCAGTCGGTGGTACAGTTGGGCTGTTTCCATAGTTTGCCTATTGTAGATAATGCGTTATATAGAAACATAAGGGTGCATGCATCTCTTTGAATTAGTATTTTTGTCTTCTTTGGGTAAATACCTAGCAGTGCAACTGCTGGATCATAGAATAGTTCTATTTTTAACTTTTTGAGGAAACTTCATACTGTTTCCCATAGTGGTTCCACCAGTGTGCACTTCCACCAACAGTATAGGACGGTTCCCTTTTCTCCACATCCTCGCCAGCACCTGTTGTTTCTTGGGTTGTTGATTTTAGCCATTCTGACAGGTATGAGGTGGTATCTTACTGTAGTTTTGATTTGTATTTCCTGGTGATGAGTGATGTTGAGCATCTTTTCATGTGTCTGTTGGCCATCTGGATGTCTTCTTTGGAAAAATGTCTATTCATGTCTCCTGCCCATTTTTAATTAGATTACTTGTTTTTTGGTTTTCAGTATTATAAGTTCTTTATATATTTTGGATACTAACTCTTTATCAGATATGCCATTTGCAAATATCTTCTCCCATTATATAGGTTGTTTTTTAGTTTTATTGCTTGTTTCCTTCACTAGGTAGAAGCTTTTTATTCTGATGAAATAGAAAACTTGAATAGACCAGCAACCAGCAAAGAAACTGAATCAGTAATAAAAAAAAAATCTCCCAACATACAAAAGTCCAGGGCCAAGTGGCTTCACAGGTGAATCCTACCAAACATTTAAAGAGTTAATGCATATTCTTCTCAACTTATTTAAAAAAATAGAAAAGGAAAGACTATTTCCAAATTCATTCTACGAGGCCAGTATTACCCTGATACCAAAACCAGATAAAGACTCTACTGAAAAAGAGAACTATAGGCCAACATCCCTGATAAACATGGATGCAAACATTCACAATAATATACTAGCAAACCAAATCCAACAATACATTAAAAGTATCATTTACCATGATCAAAAGGGATATATTCCTGAGTTACAAGAGTGGTTCAGTATTTGCAAATCAATCAATGTGATATACCGCATTAACGAAGAAAGGATAAGAACCATATGATCCTTTCAATAGACACAGAAAAAGCATTTGAAAAGTACTACATCTATTCATGATAAAAACCTCCAACAAAGTGGGTTTAGAGGGAACATAACTCAACATAATAAAATCCATATACAAAAAAACACAGCTAATATCATCTTCAATGGGGAAAAACTGAGGGCTTTTCGTTTAAGGTCAGGAATAAGACAAAGATGTCCACTCTCACCACTGGTGTTTAACATAGTCCTAAGAGTCCTAGCCACAGCAATCAGACAACAAAAAGAAGCAAAAGGCTTCCAAATCGGCAAGGAAGAAGTCACACTTTCACTATTTGCAGACGACATGATACTATATGTAGAAAACCAGAAAGACTCCACCAAAAAACTGCTAGAACTGATACACAAATTCAGTGAAGTTACAGGACACAAAATCAAGGTACAAAGATCTGTTGCATTTCTATACCTAGATAATGAAGTAACAGTAAGAGAAAGCAAGGAATCAATACCATTTACAATTGCACCAAAAACTACAAGATACCTAAACAATAAACCTAACTAATGAGGTGAAAGAACCATACTCTGAAAACTATCAAACACTGATGAAAGAAGTTGAAGAAGACACAAAGAAATGGAAAGACATTCCTTGCTCATGGATCGGAAGAGCAAATATTGTTAAAATGTCTATACTACCAAAGCAATCTATACTGCGTTTAATGCAATCCTTGTCAAAATACCAACAGCATTTTTCACAGAACTAGAACAAACAATCCTAATATTTGTATCAACCCACAGAAGACCCCAAATAGGGGCACCTGGATGGCTCAGTCAATTAAGGGTCTGACTTCAGCTCAGGTCATGATCTCATGGTTCATGAGTTTGAGCTCCGTGTCTGGCTCTGTGCTGACAGCTCAGAGCTTGGAGCCTGCTTCAGATTCTGTGTCTCCCCCTCTCTCTGCTTGTCCCCAACTCACACTGTGTCTCTCTCTGTCAAAAATAAATAAACATTAAAAACATTTTTTTAATTAAAAAAAGACCCCAAATAGCCAAAACAACCTTGAAAAAGAAAAGCAAAGCTGGAGGCATCACAATTACTAACTTCAAGCTATATTACAAAGCCGTAGTGATCAAGACAATATGGTATGGGCATAAAAATAGACACATAAGTCAATGGAACAGAATAGAAAACCCAGAAATGAACCCACAACTATATGGCCAATTAATTTTTGACAATGCAGGAAAGAATATCCAATGCAAAAAAAATCTCTTCAACAATTGGTGTTGGGAAAACTGAATAGCAACAAGCAAAAGAAGAAACTATTCTGACACAAAAATAAATCGAAAATGGATTAAAGACCTCAACGTGAGACATGGAACCATTGAAATCCTAGAGGAGAGCACGGGCAGGTACTTCTTTGACGGGAGCTGTAGCACTGTCTTACTAGATTATGTCTCCTGAGGCAAGGGACACAAAAGCAAAAATAAACCGTTGGGACTTCATCAAGATACTTGTGTTTCAGCAGGAAATGTGACATTCGCTCTTTGGTACTAAACTGCCAAGACCATATGAAGATAATCGTGATCTTGAAAGACGACAGCTTCTAAAGCTAGAAAGGTAGAGAAAGATGTCTTTGCAGACAGACAGAAGAGGTAGAGTTTCAAAGAAAGAATTTCTTTTTCTTTTCTTTTTCTTTTTTAAAAGCTTCACCTTTTTTAAAAAGTTTATTTATTTTTTTGAAAGAGGAGACAGAGACAGAGAGAGACAGAGAGAGAGAATCCCAAGCAGGCTCCGCACTGTGAGTGCAGAGCCTGATGCAGGGCTCGAACCCATGAACCATGAAATCGTGACCTCAGTTGAACTCGGACGCTCAACCGACTGAGCCACTCAGGCGCCCCAAGAACTTCCTTCTCTGACAATGACTGAGGACAAGGGAAATCGGTGCGCACGCTCCTCCACACGGTAGTCTCTGCAGGAGACAGGATGCTTACCCGTGCGTGGATGCGCGGGTGCATATGTTCTGTCTCGGCGCTGTTCAGAGTGAAGGACCACGCTTTGTTTTTAAAATTACCATTCCTAGACTTCTGTTTTTGCAAAATATCGTAAAAATAAACAGCTAGCAAAAAGGAAGAAAAAAAACAAAGCCATATGAAATACATGGCCAGAGACATAATTATGAGACTCGACAAACATAAAATCGGTTTGTCAAATTTCTACGAAAGTTTCTAAACGCAGATTTCCATTTCTGTATTTGTGTCATCCCAGACCAGAGCTCTCTGGGGACTGGCACGAGCCACATATTGAAAGCACTGCTCTATATCTCTTGCCTTTGCCACACATTTAGCATGTAGCATATATTATCATTTATTGTGATTTACCTTTATCTTCATGAAAGCAAGAGATCTCTATCTGTGTCCTTGAAATACCTGGGAGAAAACACTGTACTGGTTAGGAGCTCAATGAATGCGTGTGTCCTCATGTGCTTACATGTGATGGATAGGCAGAGGACACGTGGGAGGGAAGGAGGGAGGGAGGGAAGTAGAATTTTATTAAACACACACACACACACACACACACACACACACACACACACACACACCTTTGCATTATTTCCCTTTTATATTCCTTCCTGGCTCAAAGTTTATACTCCTACTTGGCTCAAAGTTTTGAGAGTTTTAACAACTAGCAAACAACGCTTCCTTAAAAAGTTTCCAAATTGAGGATAACTATTACAGAGCATAATGTTTATGATACACACAAAATCACAAAATAATAGCTTTAGAAAGCTTTTAAATAAGTTTTCCTTATAAAACGAAGAGTTGAACCTACACATCAACACACTTGCACGAGGCGTATTGCTGTTAAAGATCTCTTGGGGGCGCCTGGGTGGCTCAGTCGGTTGAGCGTCCGACTTCGGCTCAGGTCATGATCTCACTGTTCCCGAGTTTGAGCCCTGCGTTGGGCTCTGTGCTGACAGCTCAGAGCCTGGAGCCTGCTTCAGATTCTGTGTCTCCCTCTCTGTCTGTGCCCCTCCCCTGCTCATGTTCTGTCTGTCTGTCTCTCTCTCTCTCTCTCTCTCTCAAAAATAAATAAACATTAAAAAAATTAAAAACAAAAATAAAGATCTCTTGGGACAGAGATTTAAAAACTCCCAGTAAGTTTTTCCATCGTGCATAATATTTCTCTAATACGATCACGTATGTCATTTCTGTAAGGAGGAAGATGAATTTTTTATATCTTCTGAGCTTCCTTAATAGAAAAATTAACTCCAAAACTAAAATAAGTAAAAGGTAGATGCCCAACATATCTGCTTCTTAGAGTCTGACGTTTTTTGATTCACCTTTAATGCTCTAATGACCAAAGGTTGTCACAAATTGAATGCGTTTTTCATGCAAGCTGATAGCCTTTATTGTAGATATGAAGAGCAAAAATGTCTTCATTGAATGAATCTACGGTTCACTTCTAGCAAGAAATAGCTTTTTGGTGCAATATGGTTAATTTCTACCATACAAACTGTTATGCTAACAGAGCAGTGGCCAGAGAAAGGGGCCCGGGCCATCCTGGACTGGAAAGCAGGAGTCCCCGAGAGCTGAAATCAGACTGTCCTGCAGTTGCCCAAGGGCTGTTGATCCCTGGGTTCTACGGAAGGACAGAAAAGGGCAGGTATGTCACAGAACCCGGGACATCAAGCTTGGAGGAGTGCTTCATTTAATTCTTAGCTCAGAGCTGCCTCGTGCCCTTCGCTACTTCCTCCACTTTCAGCTACAGTGTAAGCCGGCACCTTGTCTTGCATTTAGACGGCAGCTCTGTGTTCTATGCAAAATATTTGTAGGAATCGCAAACAACATAACAGTTTAGTTGGAATATCTAAAGACGCGAATGTGCTTGTACAATGCTAAAGAACAAAACGTCAGTAAAGCAACAGACTGGAACTATGTATTTGCATCTGAGGTGCTCGTATTAATATTTGCAAAGGCTAATTCTAGTTTATAAAAGAAGTCCACATTCCATTTGAGAAATGAGCAAAAAACAGGTAATTCCTCCAGGAATAAAATAGGAAAGAAGCAAATGAAAAGATTTTAATTGTTTTTAGTGATCAAAGAAATAGGTATTAAAGAGATGGATAGTAAAAAGATATCAATTTAGAGATGTAAAAGTGTATCAAAAGTGGAGATCTTAGAAACTTTGACATTCATTAAAAATGATCACTCAGACAGATGGCATGTTCGAAGGAAACTGGGAAATTCACACACTTCTGATACCATCCTAAATCGGTAATTCACAAATGGACAAAGGGAGGAAAATTATGAAGATCTTCATGCCATTTGGGCTGGAAAAAACCTTGGGGGGATTAATTCTAAAGACACATCTTACCAGAATCAAGAGCAACCCGACCCTTACTTTAAGGAAGGAAGAGTAACGCATTATGTAACAAAGGGAGATTAAGTAGCCAATAAAAATAACACTTTACAGGACTACATAGATAGGGAAAAGGAAGGACTGTGAAATACCAAATGAGCACCAAAAATGCAAAAGCAGCTCCAGCTACTTAAAAACTGCATGCTCTATGTCAACTACGCTTCAGCAAAAGAAAAATAAATAAAGAAAAATAAAAACTGCATGCATGGGCTGAATTGCAAAATTGAAAAGGTGCCCATTGTTTTTGAGCGATGGGTTGAGATATCGGCCCCTCCCCCTTTTTTTCAAATTCCTTTACTTGGAATAGTTCACCTACTCGGTCTTTCCCCCCACGCCCTCCCCCCCCCCCTTTTTTTTGAGAGAGAGAGAACGAAGGACAGGATGAGTCTCCAGAGAAGATACTTCTCCACCCCCCCACCCCACCTTCCAGTCAGGCTTTTGCCGACACTCAATTTTCTTCAGCCCTGTCAGCTCCTTTTTGGAGGAGTTGACGTGCAGAGCTAATCCCGTCTGCGGGCTGCCTCCCTATTCAGGAGGGTATGCAAATACTTCCAAACCGGGGCATTTTAGACCTATTCACGCCCAAGACAACACACTTTTCATTTGCATTTGAAGTGCGAGGGCTGAAAAAGGGGAATGGACAACTTTTTTTTTTCTTTTTCTTTTTTTTTTTTTTTTCCTTTTGGCTCGAAGCTTTGGGGAGACTTGAAAATGTACGTTTTTCATCCCTTTGCACGCATCAGCATTGGCGCTAAACTTCAGAGAGACGCATTGACTGCCCTCAGGGGAAAGCGTTCAGGGGGGTTTTTACACATACACAGAGGGCCGTCGCCCGAAATAAATCACAGAATGGAGGTGGCAGAGATGAAGCGAGAGGGGTTCAGCGGGCTAAGCTACGCGTCCAGGGGCATGAATTTAAATCGCGATTTATTTTCTCCTCCCTCGGCTCTCTCGCAGGAACCTCGGTTCCTTACATCTTCAGCGCCGCGGAGGGGGCATCGGAGAGAGGGCACGGGATTTAAAATGCAAGGCGGGTCTCCCATAAAAACCTCGCCCTGGAGGTGCCCCGTCTGCGGCCCAGTGGTTAGAGCCTGGTGCTCTGAAATCTGGGTCACAAGTTCAATCCCCTTCTGGGTCAGTTAGCTTTTCTCTGTTCCACAGCCACGAACTAAAGGCCTGAGCCCCTCATTCAGGCCGAATGTCTAACAAAATGTGTGCCCTTGGTCACTGCACAAAACAGCCCAGCCAGAGCCTAGCAAATCCATCCTCCACCGCGGGGGACCGTCAGGAAGCAAGCTGTCTCTGGGGCCTGCAGAGGCAGGCTCATTTCTACTAGGAGGAGGTGGGAGGGGGGAGGCGGTGAGGAGTGGGTGCTGGAGGTGGCCAGGGCTTGAGGAAGAATCTTCGAGATCCTTGCAACTTACTGCGGGACTCTGGGTGAGTTATTTAGCCTTTCCGGGCCTCGGCTGCAGACAGGGGCTAGCGCACAGGGCTGTTAGGACTGCGGTTTAAGTGGTTCATGCTGTGACCAGCATGCACTGAACTCGCCAGAATTTGCTAGAACTGCTAATCTTCGTGATAAAATGGTGCTCTGAGGCTCTCTGTGAAGGGAAGACAAAGAGGTCTCTGGCTGAGATCAGCAAAGGTTACTGAGTCCCTGAGATATGCCAGCTACCAGGATAGATTATTTTTGCCCGCATTGGGAAGGGGGGGTATTAAAAATAATAACACCCACATGGATCTTGTCCCAAGGAATTTAAAGAGCTAGAGGACTCAGCTATAAATTCTAGTTCAATCAATTCCTAACTCTGTTACCTTGGATCACATCATGTTTCTGTGCCTCTGTTTCCTCATCTGTGAAATGGGTATACTAACCCCCTACCTCACGGGGGTGTTGCAGGATGAAATGAGGAATGTCTGTGAAGCCCATAGTATTTCCGGTAAGCCTCTAACTGGGTGGATATTTGTTTTTTAAGAAAATAAACCATGCTTTTGCCATTCTTCAGCTTTGTAGAAGTTAGAGCGTCCTGTTGTGAGCCTTAGTGTTTTTAATAGTCTGACTACAACCCTCCTTTCTAGTTGTGCTTTTGCTGACTTCACGTACTAACACTCCCTTCCAAAGGAACCTCGTGGCTCACGAATGGTGATGGGTCCACCATTCCCTGATGCCTCTTTGCTTACACTATGTTCTTGCACACAGCCTTACATGTATCCCCCCTGTCTAGACTTTTTCTTTCTCATTTGTCCACCTAGTGAACAAACGAAGTGTTCTTCCTCCGGGAAGCCCTCCTTGAATGGCTCAAAAGAATTCTCTGCCTCCTCCAACTGCAGGTTGTTAGACGCCCAAGGATAAATAGTCCATACAGTAAAGTGGATCTACTTACGGCAGGGGCAAAATTTCAGGAAAATAATGAAAAAGAAGTTCCCCGTTGGCCTTGTAAGGGGAGGCAATATGTCTGCGTCTCTCCCGTGGAGAGCAGGATGGGGGAGATGCTCCAGTTCTGTTACAACGCCTTCCATCTTCCCTCAGCAAATGTCACCTTTTACTAAGGAAACCTTAGTTTTGTGTCCATGACAGTTCCAGCTTATACTTGATTCTGATCCAAGCTGCTTCTTTTTCAGGATGAGTGAGTAGAGGGGAAAGCCTCGAGCTCACTCTTGAGTAGGTTTGGCAATTGGTTTAGTTTCAAGACCTCAGTGCTGGGAGGGATAAGGGTGGAGCTGAGAAAGACTGCCAGGCTGAGGCTGCATCCCGGATCAGCAGGAAAGAGTGCTGTGGTCCATTAGTGATGTCTGCCGCCAGGGATTTCCCCCAGACCCTCCTCGCGCGCTTGCTACTTATTTGCAAGCCCTGCCCGAGAGGTTATAGTATGTTCCTCACACTTGCCTATTATTTCATCTGAAAGCCTGAGGCCGCCTGAAATGAGCTCTCTGCCGTACATTCTACTTCCTTATCTCCTCCTGTCTTCACCTAGCTTCTCAACTCTCTCACCTAGCAACTATCTCCAGGGAAAAAGAAATGTTTTTTCTCCAAAGCTAACTTCTCCCCGCCTGCTCTTGATCCAATCTCCCTGCGTCTGCCTCCAATCTGAAAAAAAGATAAATGCCCATAACATGCATACGCTCCTTGAGATTCCCATTTGAATGTGGGAAAGCCATCTCAAAACGAACGTTCCAGCACAAAGGTCTTCCGCTCTCCCCCCAAATCTGCTCCTCCCCTCCCGTCATCTTTGACATTTCCCGGAATAGCAATACTGTTCTTTCGACTGATTGGGCCACCAACCTAGGGGGCCTCGATTCTCCAATCCCACACTGGACTTGTCACCAACCCCTCTTGACTCTCTTCAAAGGGCATCACAGAAATCAGTAAGATCCTATTTAAATATAGTCAGGTCTTAACTCTTCTGCTCAAAAACTTTCCAGTGTTTCCTCTTTTTCAGAAGAAAAGCCAAAGTTCTCTCAATGACCCTTTGTCATCATCTCTTATTATGCTTTTCCTTGTTTACTCTATTTCAGTCACATTGGCTGCTTGTTCCTCCTGGGGCACGAATCTTGTTTCCACCGCAGGGCCTTTGCACTTGCTATTTCCTCTCACCAGGATGCCTTTTCCCTAAATACCCTCCTTGGATGCTTCCCTGATCTCCATCAATTCTTTGCTCAGATGTTCCCTTCTAGTGAGTCCTTCCCAATCCTCCTGCTCAAAATGACTCCCATCCCCCCTCTCTTGAATCCCTTACCTCCTTCCCTGCCTTACTTTTCTCCAGAGCACTCTTTCCGTCTGGTGCACCACGTATGTATTTTTTTGGCTGGTCGGTTTTTATTTGTCACTCCACTAAAATATGAGCTACGCAGGGGGTAGGGACTTTGCTTGTTTTGTTCCCTGGGCCTAGAACAGTGCCTGGCACAGAGTAGCCAATCGGTGAAAATTCGCTGAGTGAAGAAATGAAGTAACGAATACGACAAGGTTCACGCTGTTCCTGGTACTCAGCACACGTTTCGTAAGTGTTATTTTATTTCTCACAGGGTTTTTGTTGGAATCAAATAGTGTGTTGAATGAAGAGACAGGGTGTATTTTCCGTAAAATGCTGCACAATCCTAAGACACTACTACCCTTATTGTTGTGTTTATCATGGCGCCTTGTATTTAGGCCACATGGATTTCGAGCGGAGATTTAGATGGGATTGTTGCCAGAAACAGACACTGGGACAGCCACGGCTTCTTATCTGTTGTGGGCTAGAAATCCAGATGACCGAGTAATTTTAATTATGTTTAAAATGAGAGTAAATGTTTTGATTGTGTTCTCATGGCTGAATATGAGAGATAAATCCTATACAGAATAGCCACAAGGGCGCAGAAAGCATGGGCACGTGAGGCCACTTAGTGCCACGGCAAGGGGACCAGGTACCTCAGCAGCTGTCTGTCCGTGGAGACCGGGAGAAACAAAACTCAGCCATTCGGTAAAGGCTGGAGGTCTGGGTACACTAGGTATCAAGAAAAGGCAATGTAATACATTTCAGAAAGGTTTTCATACCAAATGGTCAAAATTTTATAGAAACTCATTTTTGAGTCGTATGAGGAAGCTTCAAGACTCTAAAAAAAAAATCAAATTATGTGAATTCCTCCAGCTCCCGAAATTAGTAGAAGTAGCATTATTTACCTACCGCAAGTAGCCTTGGAAGCGAAAGGCTTACAAACTACTCTGCCCTCGCGGCCTTTCCCACTCACCCAGCTCTGCTTCCCGTGCTGACGGCCAGGGATTTCCCGAAGGGCCCATTGGTTATATTATATTACCTTTAATGGGGTTCCTTCAGAAGGCTGCAGAAGATGATTTCCTAAAAGAAGGTAAAACTAAAAGTGTTTCTAATGACCGGTAAAGGGGATGAAGTGAACAAATCTGAGGAAAACAAAACCACGACCAAGAATAAAAAACAAAAACAAAGCGCCAGCAAGCTTGTGCTAAAAGGGGCCAGATAACCGATTAACCACAGGTAACGGTAATGAATGAACAGGGCACAGGCCGGACGTCGACCACACTCCTGGGTGGTGAAGCCTCTGAGCTTAGGTGGTGACCTGATCATGCGTTTGCCTAAGACACCGGCGTCCTCCCTTCGACTATGTTGGAGTTCAAGACATGGGAGGTCTATACGCCTTAAGGAAATGGTGACCATCCTCCTCTTTATCTCCTTTCAGGCCAGGCCAGGCTGAGGCTCTGGAGGGGTGACCTCAGGAGAGGTCGTGACAACCATCCCAGGAACTCGTCCCGGGAGATCCAGGGACACATCAGCCATTTCATTCTTTGCAACTCCCTCCGCTCCCTTTTAGGACACAAATATTGCCGCGTAACATACAAATATTCTTCTTTTAGAGATATTTATATTCAAGCACCACGGAGACCTGCCAAAAGCAATCATAAAAAGCCATCAGCATTTAGTGTGAGCAGGCTGGCTTCCTGAGGACGGTGTCAGATGAGGACACCCACTAATCGGTGAGAAGGGCTTCGGGGAATGCAAGCCCTGACCTCATTTCTGCCTGCCCCTTCTAGACAGTCCCTCCAGCCCCCCAGTACCCCCTCCCTCTCTTGTCTCCTGAGCCTCTTGCAGACAGCTGTGCTCCTTCCCTCAGCCTAGAGGCCACTCAGTGTCCTGAGAAAACCAACTTTTTTCTCGTTTCTTTCTTTTTCTCTTCCAAGCTTTTCCTAAGTGAAGTCACACCTGTTTTATTTCCCCACTTCCTCACTTTCCATTCCTGCCTGAGCCCCTCTGAGGGGCCTTCCACCCCTTGCCAGGGTGATATGAATCTTGCTAAGGTAACCTTTGACTTTCTAACCAACAGTCCAATTATATCTTTCCTCTCCCTACAGGACGTGCCTTATTTCCTTGGCTGCCGTGAAAGTATGCACTTCTGACTGTTCGTGAAGCTGTCTTTCCATTCTTCCTCCACATCACGGGTAATTCTTGTCCACGGCTCTATCCTCTTTCTATGAATAGTTCTAACATATGCTTTTCCTGGAGGACTCTTGTGCATCCGTAGGGTTTCGGTTAACACCTGTATGCCTGCCATCTCTATCATATGTATCCATATATACATAGAGAGAGAGATGTTTCCAACTCAACTTGTCCAAAGTTGAGTTCTCTGATTCCTTCCTAAACTGGACACTTCAATGTTTATTTTATTTAAAAAATACACGTATAGGGACGCCTGGGTGGCTCAGTCAGTTGAGCATCTGACTCTTGATTTCAGCTCAGGTCGTGATCCTAGAGTCATGGGATCGAGCCCCGGGTTGGACTCTGAACTGAGGCTGGAGCCTCCTTGATAGTCTCTGTTCCTCTCTCTCTCTCTCTCTGCTCTCTCTCCCCTCCTCTCTCTCTAAAATAAAAATAAAAAATGCATATATACAATCTATTTTCTATAAAGCACTAACTACGTACCATACAGATATTGAATAATTTAATCATCACACTCCAATGAATGGAGTAAGTGCTGCTATTATTCTCACTGTTTCACAGTTGCAGAAACAGAGGCACAAGAGGTTATGTAACTTAACTAAACTCCTAGAATTAGTAACAGAACCAGGATTCAAACCAAGATGTAACTCTGCAGCCCGTGTGGTGAGCCGCTAAGCAGTATTGCCTCCCAGTCTGCTTCTCACGTTGGACAGCTCAGCTTTACCATCGCTCCGCTGGTTCATGCCAGAGACCAGTGGTCACTTCTTATTGCCTGCACCTAACAAATGCCAAAATCCTGATATTTTTTGAAAGCATTTTTATTGAAGCATATGGTACATACAGAAAAGTACACGAGTCTAAAACGAGCATGTCAATGAATTTTAAAAAATATATGCATCTATGTAACCACAACCCAGAACAAGATAATGGGGGTTAGCAGTATCCTGGAAGTTTCCCTCCTTCTTCTTCTCAGTCATGAAACAAATTACGAAGCGCGGCTCTAGTTTTCTCTGTCTCTAAACTTTATTCAATGGAATTATGTAGTACATGTTTGTACGAGACTGGGGCTTCTTGCTCTCAACATTTGGTGTATGAGATTTATCATGTTGTGTGTAGGAGTAATTTATTCCTTTCATTGCCTTATAATATTTCACTTATAAATACTTACAGTTTCTCCATTTCCTTGCTCATGGACTTTTGCTCTATTTTCAGCTATAGGTTATAAAAAAATAATGCTGCAGGGAATGTTTTGTGCATGTTTTTGCCTATCTAAATGCATATTTCTCTTGGGTTTATACCCAGGAGTGAATGTACCGATCACAGAATATGCATATGACTGGTTTTGTGGATGCTGCCAAGGGATTTTTCAAAGTGGTTTCAGCAGTTTGCACTCCTGCCAGCAGTGGGCAAAGAGTTCAGGTGATCTAACTCCTCACCAGTTCTTGATATTTCCACGTGTTTTATTTTGGACATTCTGATGGATGTGTAGTGGTTTTGTTTGCATTTCTCTGGTAACTAATGGTCTTTTGCATTTTTGCATATGTTGTCACTCATTTAGAATCATTTTTTTGGAAAAAGCCTATTCAAGGCATTTGTCCATGTTTTATTCAGTTGTCTTAATGTCTTTTTTCCTGATTCAAAGAAGTTATTCAGAGAAGTTATCACTCTCTGTGGCTTTCCTCTGCACTATCATAACGGTATTTTATGGGAAACGAAAGTTCTTAAATTTCATTAAATCCAATTTATCAGTTGTGCCTTTTATGGTTAATTCTTTTAAAAAATCCTTTCTTTTTGGCCCATTCCATCTAAGTTGTGAAATTTACGTATGCAGAGCTCCTCATCATTATCCTTATTACCTCTTTGATGTCTGCAGGGTCTGTAGTAATACCTCCTTTTTCATTCCTAATATTGGCGAATTGTGTCAATCTTGCTGGACGTTTGTCAACATCATTGATCTCTTCAAAGAGCCAACCTTTGTTTCATTGGTTTTCTATATTGTTCTTCTGTTTTCAATTTCATTGATTTCTGCACCTAACTTTATCATTTTCTCCCTTCTGCTTGTTTTTTGGCTTATTTTACTCTTTATGTAGACATTTTATTTATTTTTTTTTTAAATTTTTTTAACATTTTTATTTATTTTTGAGAAATATAGAGACAGAGCGTGAGCAGGGGAAGGGCAGAGAGAGAGGGAGACACAGAATCTGAAGCAGCCTCAAGGCTCTGATGAGCCATCAGCACAGAGCCCGATGTGGGGCTCAAACTCACAGACCATGAGATCATGACCTGAGCTGAAGTCGGCCACTTAACCGACTGAGCCACCCACGCGCCCCATATGTAGACATTTTAAAGAGGGGCTGATATTATTAATCTGAGACTTTTCCTCTTTTCTAATGTGTGAGTTTAGTGCTATAAATTTGTCTTTCAATAACATTTTAGCTATGTCCTGGAAGATGTATTATGCTGCACTTCTATTCAGTTAAATGACAAGACTTCTTTAACCCAAGGAATATTTGCATGCTTCTTCTTTAGTTTCCAAGTGTTTGGAAATTTTCTTATTATCTTTCTGTAATTGATTTCTAGTTTGATTCCATCATAGTTGGAAAGCACTTTCTGTATGATTCTAATTCTTTTAAATTTGTTGAGGTTTGTTTTACAGCTCAGGAGATGGGCTATCTTGATAGATATTCTGTGGGCCCTGGAAAGAATCCGTATTGTGCTTTGTTGGTTAAAGTGTCTTGTCAATGTCCATTAGATCTTATTGGTGATGGTGTTGTTAATTTTTTGTGTAGTTCTATGCACTGTTGAGAGAAGTGTGTTAATGTCTTCAATTCTAATTGTGGACTTGACTATTATCCTTTCTCTTCAAGCAATTTTTGCTTCTCATATTTTGCACCTCTGTGTTTGGGACATACACATGCAGGGTCGTGATGTCATCTTTTCTTTTATCGTTTGAAAAATGTGCCATTTCTTGCCACTGTGGTTTCTGCTGAGAAATACTCTGTCATCTACATTGTTTTATCTCTGTAGGTAAGGTGTCATTTCTCTCTCATTGCATTCAAGATATTTTGTTTGTCTTTAGTTTTCAATGATGGACTATGATGTGCTTTGGATGGAATTTTTTTAAGTTTATCATGTTTAGATTATGTTTAACTTCTTGAATCTATAGGCTTATGTTTTTTGCCAAATTTTAGAATTTTTCTTCATCATCTCTTTGCATATTTTTGTTTTCTTTTTTAAAAATTTTTTAATGTTTATTTATTTTTGAGAGAGAAAGAGACAGAGTGCAAGTGGGAGAGAGGCTGAGAGAGAGAGACACAGAGTCAGAAGTAGTCTCCAGACTCCAAGCTTTCAGCACAGAGCCTGACACAGCGCTCAAACTCATGGACTGTGAGATCATGACCTGAGCTGAAGTAGGGTGCTTAATTGACAGAGCTGCCCAGGCACCCCTCTTTGCGTATTTTTCTAATCTTCTGTTAATACTTGAGAGGGATGTTCTTGGTTCCTGCTAGGTGGTGATGGGAGTTTTGGCTCCCCAGTGGGCTTCCACTGATACTTCCTTTGCTGGGAGAAGTAGGTGTGTCTTATTACTCCTCCCCATATTGCTTCAACTGACACCATGGATAGAGATGCCCTCTTTACTGCTGGTTAGTGGTGAAGGTCCTGGCTTTCTATTGCCTTCCTTTGGCACTGTCCAACTAGAAAAGTAGGTAGGAACCCTCATTACTGCTAGGTAGAAGGGAAGTCCAAGTTCCCTGTATGATCTCCACTGAAATTGTGGGGGAGACAGTCAAATAATCTTTTCTGACACTACCCCAGTTTGTGGGGCAGGGATGGTCAAAGCAACTCATTCACAGCCTAGTATGGGTGGAAAGCTAGGTAAGCTTCCTTCTTAGTCTTTGTTGCTGTTAGTGAGATTGGGGTCCCAGTTTAATATTTTGTATCTTGGTGGTAGAGTAGTTATTGTCTAAAAGTTTACTGTCTGGCTAAGTTGTCCTTTTCCTGGTGTTTTGGCTAAAGAGAGCAGGCTTATGTTAAGGCTTTTGTTGTCGGTGCCTGTTGGTATTTCCAAATTGCTGGCTTCTCTACCAAGTTTAGGATCTGTTAGTCAAAAAGGAAACCCAGAGAACTTACTTCCATGTTATTTTGCAGGTCTCAGGTCCCTAGCTAGTCTCAGAAAGTATCTGAGGAGCTGAGAATTGTAGAACTCTTGTTCAGGAAGAAACTTTACCTATTCTTGAAGACAGCAGTTCCCACTGCCACACTTGATTGCTTTGTAAACACTTTTTGTTTAGGTATGATGAAAAATACTTTGGTTAATACAGAGCTTAATCAGACACAGGCCTTCCCATGGAAAGGCTTGCCATGGAGTAGAGTAGATAGTGCATGCATGCAAATAACACAGTATAACCACAGGTTATATTTCACTTTAGTCAGAATCTGACCCGTTTCATGTTCTGTACTAAATTATACCTTTCACTCATTTCATAGGTCTGGTGTTATTCCATGAGTCTTATTTGCCTAATTCTTTAAAGCAGCTATTTCTGTTATGTAACTTTAACCTCAACCAATCTATTTTTGGCCACCCAACCAGGTAAGTAAGAATGAAGTCTTAGTATCACCCCCTAGTTTATGAACAAAGGGAGGCATGATCAGAATAGTGGCTGTGGGACAGGAGGAATATTATACAACATCTCGGAAGCATGATTATTAGGATTCTACGCATGACTGGGAGTTGAGGAGGTAAGGAGAAAGTGTGAGATGTTACACACAACTCCACATTTTCTAGTTTGGGTAAGGGAACTCAAAGATCTCAAAAGGAGCCAGGATAGTGTGAAGGGAAGGGAGGTAACTGAGTTTGGTTTGGGACAGGTGTTACTTGAAACACTTTGAGACATCTATGTGATTTCCAAAAGTTGGGTCTCTTCAAGAAATCAACATATTTAAAATAGGCATTAATATCAGGCAAAATTCCCAAACACAAGTATGGTCTTGTGTTGGATCCCCCGCCCTAGAATATTTATTGGGTAATTTACAGGGAGTTAATGTTCTGTGCGATCAGATGAGGGCAAGGGGCAGAGAAATATGGGCTATCACTGTTGCATTGAGCACTCAAGCCCGATGTGTTTCTTTAAGCTTAGGAAGCCTGGTAATGTGCCTATTCTAGGGCCAGAGAAGACTTTCTCAGATACATAGGAGGACTGGGCCCAGGGCCATTCCTATAAGGTCACAAGAGGGACTTATTCAGTGACTCCATTGAATGGGTAAAGTCTCTTTTGGTTTTGATGGATGATGTAGGACAAAGCCCTGAGAGAATTAATTATATGGTAAAATCTCCTATTGTAATCATTCTATTCCATGCGAGTCACTCTTCATGCCTTTCTAATGATACCTAACCCTCATTTATGTAAACAAATGTGTATCTAGCACTCCAGTGTACCATAGTCTGTGGTAAGTACTTTATAATAACCCATTTAATCCTTGTATAAATCTCGCCATTAGATATAATTATTATCCACCTTTTATAGATAAGGAAACTGAGTTAAGAGGTTAATGAAATTTCCCCAAGTCAAACAGATAGTGAATGATGGAATTGGGATTCAAATCCAGGCAGCCTGATCCCAGAGCCTATGCTGTACTATTGTTCATATCAGCCAATTAACTTAAATCGAGTTTTTAGATTAAAAAAATAGAACTACACCCATATATATACTGCATGCAAGAAGATCTTGGCACTTTGTTTTAGACCATTTGCTCAAAGTATGTACAATCTAATATCAAATTATTAGGACTGATATGGAAGAATGGATTTGTCTGTTTGCTTATGCCCTCTTTCTTTCAAAAAAATAATTGAAGATGCAATTAACATGTTCTACAAATCTGGAGGCATTGAATTTAAATTGCTAGTTGGAGTACCTCATGTAGAAAACATCCATTAAGCATTGTAAAATGCCAGTCAACAGAGAAGAAAGTTACAAATATTTTGGTATTGGATATTATAAAGTCAGGAGAGACCTACACTTTGGAGGGAGCCTGATAATATTAGTAACAGCAAACATATTACATTTACTGTGTTCCAACCACTCTTCTAAAAACTGTACACATAAGGACTAAGTTTATATAGTGAAGAAACCAAAATGCAGCAAAGTTAAGTAACCTGTTCAAATCACCTACCAAGTAAATGGTGGAACTGGCTTTGAACCCAGGCAGCTAAACTCCGACCTTCTGTTCTTACCCACTATACTGTCTTGATCCAGACTAGCCACATAACAGCTAGTGATAAAGGAGACTGTTTGGCTTCTGTGACTAAGAGCTCTCTGAGATAAGTCCCAAAGAAAGCCAACCGAAGAGAGATTCTTAGTACCAGGTGCCTTAGTATCTGTTATGCCATAAAAGAATAATTTTCCACATTTGTGAGCCACTAACATCTGGTGAGGATGAGAACAAGGCTCTCTGGTGTGTCATGAGTGTCATGGAAGGGATCGAAATGGCCATTGGTACCTTAATCCCCGGAGTCAGTGGTAGGAATCAAAATTCTGAATTTAGAGTCTGTAGTAGTTCCTTCCATTAGTGACATTTATTCTTATGCAGTCACAACTTGAATTGAGTCAGTCCCATTTTCAGCTCCATAGTGTAACAAATAAAATATACTTTGATGAAAATAAAAGGTCCAGAAAAAGTTGATGGCAATACTTTGCACAATGTTAAAGGAGCATGAGATTAAGGGCTTAAAAATCTGCCTTAGTTCTATCATTAATTTCCTAGATGACCAACTCTGGGCAATTTTCTGACCCTGCATGGGCTTTTGTTTAATCATCTATAAAATAAGGGAAGAAGAAACTAAAGTCGTTGACTGCCTTTTATGTACAAGGTGTTTTAGGTATTTTAGATATGTTGATTCATTTAATCCTCAAAATATTAGAAATTGATAGATTACTGCCCAGTTTTAAGGTTGACAAAGCAGAGGCTTAAAGAAATTAAGAATTTGCCTAAAGTCCAAGGAAAATAAAAGCCAAAATAAGCTATTGGGCTATTTTTATATCAAAACAAAAAGCTCCTGCACAGAAAAGGAAAAAAAAAAAACACAATAAAATTAAAAGGCAACCTACTGAATGGGAGAAGCCACTTACAGATGACATAGCCAATAAAAGGTTAGTATCCAAAATATATAAAGAACTGCTATAACTCAACACCCCAGAACCAAATAATCCAATTAAAAAGTGGGCAGAAGACTTGAGCAGGAATTTCTCCAAAGAGGACATCCAGATGGCCAACAGACCCATGAAAAAATGCTCAATATCACTCATCATCAGGGAAATACAAATCAGAACTACAATGAGATATCACCTCACACCTGTCAGAATGTGTAAAATTAAAAACACAAGAAGAAACAAGTGTTGGTGAGGATGTGGAGAAAAAGGAACCGTCTTACGCTGTTGGTGGGAATACAAACTGGTGTAGCCACTGTGGAAAACAGTATAGATGTCCCTTGAAAAGTTAAAAATAGAACTACCCTATGATCCAGTAATCACACTACTGGGTATTTACTGAAAAAAAATACAGAAACACTAATTAAAGGGATATAAGTACCCCTATGTTTATAGCAGCATTATCTACAATAGCCAAACTATGGAAATAGCCCAAGTGTCCCATCAAGTGATGATTGGCTAAAGAAGGTGTGGTATATATATAAAAAAATGGAATATTATTCAGTGATAAAAAGAATGAAATCTTTCCATTTGTAACAACATGGATGGAGTTAGAGAGAATAATGCTAAGTGAAATAAGTCAGTCAGAGAAAGACAAATATCATATGATTTCACTCATATGTAGAATTTAAGAAACAAAACAAATAAGCAAAGGAAAAAAGAAAAAGAGACAAACTAAGAAACAGACTCTTAACTATGGAGAACAAACTGATGGTTACCAGAGGGGAGGTGGATGGGGAATGGCTGAAATAGGTGATGGAGATTAAGGAAGGCACTTGTGATGAGCACTGGGTGTTGTATGGAAGTGTTGAATTACTCTACTGTACACCTGAAACTAGCAGAACACTGGGTAAAATCAAAATAAATAATTTAAATATTTTAAAAATCTTTTTAATCATTTAAAAAAAGAAAAAAAGAATTTGCTTAAAGTCACTCAGCTGGTAGGATTCAGAGTATCAAAGTTTATGTGGTTGAAATTTTCCCTCTCTCTCTCTCTTTCTTTTTTTGCATTTTATCTCCTTTTTATCACTGCAAATCTATAATTCCAGAATTTTAGAAGCACATGAAGGGGTGTGGTATTGTTGCTACTCTGTGAACTCTAGTGCTACTACTTAGGTGACCACCATGTTAACCTACCTTCAACCTCCATCTCTTGGGAGTTGTCCTTAGATTATGATTTAATAGTCAGATACCATGGAAGTATATTTTTATCCTCATTATCAAAATTTAGATTTAGTCAACTGTAGGATGGCTGCAGGTCCTGTGGGCCTATAGTAACCCAATAGAGTGAAAACCTTGAATGCATTCCCTTTGGAGGTTAATTTATGTCTAGGGAGTGACGGGTATCGGGGAAGAAAATTTGATGATAGGTATTGTTTGCACGGTCTATTTTAATCTTGAAATATTTGAAAAGACTTGCTCTAAAGACAAGAAGGGACTTGTTCACGGCAGTGGGTGTTTTCTACTCTTATGAATGTAATTTTGTCCCCGCTGAAAATTCAGAAGTTGCTTTGTCCAAAAGGACACTGACATCTTATACTATGCTTTATTTGACATCTTACACCACACGCTAAACCACACAGGGCAAACTTCAAATGACTCAGCTATAGGAATGTATATCTGGTTTGAAAACTGAGGTCGGCTGCAGTGTGCTTCCTCCTGTTGCTCTCAGAGGCTGTGAAGACATCTGGGAACACATCTTTTCATTGCTGTTTTCTTTTAGTTTTATAAAATGGCCCTTGGTCTTTGAGCACTTAAACACCTTCCGTTACACTTCGAGATTACTGTCTCTGTGGTGGCTGTTTCGGGTATTAGTGACACGGCGAAGTATGGACTCTTGACGACTTCCAAGAAAGGGTGTGAGTGGAATGGATCATTACAGTAAGTTGTAGTTGATTGCGGAAAGATCCCCTCCCCCCAGATCTCTGGGATAATTATGGCCAAATAATTTACTGATGTAGAAATAAGATAAAAAGAACTGAGAATGTTCCTTCCTTCAAGGATACAGACGTGTAGATGATATCACCAAAAGCATATACAGAGGCCCAGATTGTGCAATCATAAATTAGGAAAAAAATGTATCATATCAAAGAAAGTGGGTACCCATATATACTAATAAGTTAGGAGTTTCCCAAAAGACCCCTTTGGTGTTCTTCAAAAATTCTAGGTATACTTTTGTTTCAGCGAGTGTGCACTGCCAATCCCTTCTGCCTTCAATACTTATCTTTCAGAGGGCCACATGGCTCACTTCCTTAATCCTTCAAGTCTGGGCTCAAATATCTTCTTAATGAGGTCTACTACCCTGAACAAGGTTTAAATTTAATGTTTAAATTGCTATGGTATTTACCATAAACCTCTCTACCATTTTCCCTCCACTAGGATGTCAGCTCTGAAGAGTTAGAATTTTGGTCTGTTTTGTTTACTGCTCTATCTCAGAAAGAAGCCAGAGTCAAGATTTGGGAAAAACAAATATCAGGGTTGATTCCATAGGGCAAGAGTGGGAAAGAGAGATAAGGCACAGTAACTAGATAGAAGTAGGCCCTGAAAGAGTGTAGTTCAAAAGCAAACAAAGGGCATCTAAGAATTGTTTTCTGCTTTCACAGTTATTAGTTGATAATCAAGAAGTTTGACAAGTTTCAAGATGTTTGATGTACAGATAAGTACTATAATGAATCTTTGTCCCTTTTTTGACTTCTCAACAACTGAATCTCCATAGTCAGTTATAATAGGCAAGGTTAACCTGCAGTAACAAATAGTTCCCCACATTGTGGTTTTAAACAATAATGTTGATTTCTTGCTCATACTATATCCACCACAGTTTTGGCAAGGAGATTTTGCTCCCTGTGGTCACTTAGGGACTTAGACTGACAGAAGCATTATCTTAGCATGCTTCCATATTTTCAGAGGCATGGAAAAATAAATTGGGAAGACCCTATGATGGCCCTTCATGCTTCTGTCCTGAAGTGATATATGTCACTGTTACTTATATTTGATTGGCCAAAGTTAACTATATTGCTAAGCTTGAGTCAATGGGGATAAATTATGTGCTTCTCCCATTGGAGAGGCAAAGAGTATAAGTGACGATGAATGGTCCACCTCGTCCAGTTCTATAATTGGGAAATTGGAGGGAAGTAGGGCCTGTCTTTTGCTATAGAAATTATAAATACTTGATAATATTTCTTACTGCCCCAATCATAAACACTGGGGTATGATTCAAACTGGGGTTAGTAATATAAAGCAACATAGGAGGGGAGAATTCTTTTAGGCAAGGCTGTGGTGGCAGCGGCACCCAATTTTCAGGGACAGCTGTGGCAACTACGCCTGTAATGACTTCCAGCATCTAAGTGTGAACTGAGGTATTCAGAGTCCACCAGTGAACAATATGGAATGCTCACCTCACGGTATGCGGTGAGATTACAGGCATAGTTATGGCTGTGGCTTCCTGCACACCTGTCTGTTTTAAAGCCTAGGTCTCTAGCATTCCAGTCAGTTCTGTGAGGTCCCCAACATCTTGTATTTAAACGAGCTCAACAAATCTCTTGTTTACATCTAAGAATCAGGTTAATACAAGTGGTCTGAAGTAGAATGCTCTCTTCTTGTCCTATTCATCATAACTTTTGCAAGCACCCAACAAAAGATGCTTTATCCAGCCCCGGGCTCAATTGAAAAAATAGAATCCTATCACTTTAAACTTAGTTGTTTTTTGTTTTTTGTTTTTTTTTTTGTAATGTTATTCATGAATGTAAACTAAAATAAAATATTGAATCCCAACAAAGTATGAAAAGCAACAATCTTCTTTCCATAGCATCAGTGATTTCTACTTTTTCAGTTGAATTCTTTCAATATTTTACTTCCATATCTTTAGTAATGTTTTCTTAGTAGCCAATCCTCCCATATTGCTTGCCGAGAGCCAGGTACTATTCCAAGCACTTGAGAAATTTAGCCCACGTAACAATCATAGGAGGCAGAAAACTACTACCCCAGTTTTCAGATGATAAAACTGAGATACCAATAAGTAAGGCAACCGGTCCAAAGCTGTATGGTTATTCATTGGTGGCGGTGGGATTTAAACACAGAGTCTGCAACAAGAGTCTGTGCGCACGTAACTACTGTGCTATATTGCACTGCTGTGTGTTTTATGTATCTGCATTCTGATTATTCAGTTTTAAATATTAATCCGTTAGCTTCCCACCCAGTGTCTACCTCTTCTCCCCATCACACACAGACACACTGGCCATACCCAGTCTTCCATGGACTACAGAGATATTTAGTAATCAGTATACCTGTGAATATGATATTTATAGATAAGCCACTAATTTAACTTCAAAATCTCCCCAACTTGTGAAAACCCCCTCACTATACATTCAAACATATTAAGTGTTCTAAAGACGTTACTTCTTGCCGATTGCTTTCAGAGTCCCTCGAGTGGGTCTGATCTGGGCAGATTATTCTCTAGGCCTGGTCCAGAGCTATTGTTTTGGATCTTTCTTCATAGATTGTCAGTCTTCTTTCAGTTCTCTCTTTATTTCTAGAATCCCATAACTTCTATTTTCTTAGTTCATTATTTGTCTTGTTAAGACACATCCTTTAGTAGCTTCCTGAGAAAGAGTGCATGGGAGGTGATTTATTAAAACTTTCACTTCTGGAAGTGTATTTATTCAGCGTGTGCACTTAAATGATAGTTCGTCCCGGCCTAGAATTCTAGGTCGGAAGTAAGTTTTCCCTCCTGATTCGGAAGCCATTTACTCCATCATCTTTCAGCAGTCAGCGTTGCTTTACAGGGGCTTTCAATTCCATCCTGATTCTGGATCCCACTTAGTGAGTGACTGACATTACAAAAATAATCACATAATTTTCTGAATTACTAATTTAGTTTGATATTTTGTTAAATTTACAGTGTACATGGTACATATTTGTAAGATTTTTATTTTTGGTTTATAGTCGCATAATAACCTGGATATATTTTGTATTATGGTTCAAATATGATCATCCTCAGGGTACCCGGGTGGCTCAGTTGGTTAAGGTTCTGACTCTTGATTTTGGCTCAAGCCATGATCTCACAGTTCATGGGTTTGAGCCCATGTTGGGCTCTATGCTGATAGTGCAGAGCCTGCTTGGGATTCTCTCTCTCTCTCCCTCTCTCTGTCCCTTCCCTGTTGATGCTCTTTCTCTCTATCTCAAAATAAATAAAAATAAACTTTAAAAAACTCAAATATGACTGTCCTCACTTTTACTGCTAACACAGGTATATGTTTCTCACCTCCCCCACAATCTGATTTTGTTTCTGCAGAAGCTCTTTTAATGTTGTCACTTTATATATACATATATATATATATATATATATATATATATATATATATATACACACACATACACACACACACACACACACACACACACACACACACACCCCGGTAGAAAGTGAGAACATTTGGCAAGAAATGACTTCACACACCTGAGAAACAGGAAATGGTCAGTACCAAAGCCGAAGGTGAGACACAATCTATCTGATTCAACTATTTTATTTTATATATAGAAAAAAAAATCAGGAAATATTTACATAATTTTTTCGGTGTCCCATGCTAATATGTCAAGTGACCATAGAACATATCCTTCAAACCAGGACACTTTTGAGAGTAAAAGTGGACGATATGAATAATTATATAAGAAAGGCAGATGGAACCCAGGTGCACTAGGCCTGTTCTGGGCAAACTGGGACATGTCATTAGCCTATGGTAATCACGGCTTACCCAGGGCCATGGTTAAAATGAGGCTTCACCCTCAATTTCTAGTCTGCACTGGTTTCTTCTCTCACAGCATTTTATTTCATTCATATATTCCTTCATTCATACTATAAATATTTACCGAACATCTACGTTCACCTCTGAGCCTTAAAGTCATTCCTATCCTTTAGTAAATGGTTAGTATTATCCTCTGTTTAAAATATCCTATGTGCAAGAAGCCAGTAAAAAACGATTCCAAAACTACAACCGTAGAAGCTGATACCACCATCTTTTATTTGAGAAGTATATTGGTAGGTAAATTGTGACACTATTTGGTAGCGTACTACAAATGAGCTAATTCAGTGACACTTCCTATGAACTAGACGCACAGCCACCTGGGAGCGTGGGGACTCTGCAGGTTTCTGTGAAGGCAATGGCATGCTCGTTACACGGGCGTTTCAGGAACAGTGTTACAGCAAGAAGCCCGAAGGGCGTGCCAACCAGGGATGGAGACACAAAGTGAGGCCTAATGTGGAAAACACTCAAGTGTAGACACAAAAGGAAAAAAAATCATTTCAGAGTCCCAGCATCCAGTTTGATGCTCAGGGTTACTTTTTTAAGACTTTATTTTTTGAAAGCAATGTTAGCTTCACAGCAAAATTGGAAGGTACGGGTATTTACCACATCCTTCTTGTCCCACACATGCCTTGGCTCCCCCCTGATCGACATCCCTCGACAGTGGGTACATTTTTATAATGGATGAACCTACATCAACACATCATAATCACCCAAAGTTCATGGTTTATGTTAGGGTTCATCCTTGGTCTTGTCCAAGGTGATTTTTTAAGGTATAGTTTCTATGTTGATCATCTAAACATATGAATTAGAGCTTCATGGGGTGCCTGGGTGGCTCATCACTTGAGCATCCAACTTCAGCTCAGATCATGATCTCGTGGTTGGTGAGCTGAAACTCCATGTTGGGCTCTGTGCTGACAGCTCAGAGCCTAGAGCCTGCTTTGGATTCTCTCTCTCTCTCTCTCTCTCTCTCTCTCTCTCTCTCTCCCTACCCCCCCCCCCCGTCTCTCCCTGCCCCTCCACCGCTCATGCTCTGTCTCTCTCTCTCTCAAAAATAAGTAAGCATTAAAAAATTAAGAAAAAAAAAAGAACTTCATTTTATGAGAAGAGTGTGAGAGGAAAGGTTAAAATAGTTGATTTTTTTCCTGGCAGTTTAACAGACCTGCTAGCTAGATTCTCAGGCTGTTGCTGTCCATTGTTTAACATAAATTGTTTTTCATCTCAGATATGGACTTTAAAGTATGTCATTCTTTCCGTGGACAAAATTGTGGTTGATAGTTTCGTATGAAGAACTGAGGTTGAAACTTCTACACCACATATGGGGTGGGTCTTCTATGGCTCTTGGAAAACATGAACAGTCTTGTTTTCAAGCAATAAATGTGTTGTACTGAAATAAGATCTCGAACCACGTAGTGTACAAGGTCTTTAGTTACTAGACGACCAGGTATGAGTTTTCTGACTTTGCCACCAATTGCATCCTTTGGCAAAACTGTTCACAATTCTAACCTCCGGTCTCCTCAACTATAAAGAAAGGAAAATATAATACTTCCAGAGAAGATTTGTTGGAAAATTCCATGTCGTGTTGGGCACAGTGTCCTTAGCACAGTGCTTGATGCTGTAAGTACTTAGCCAGTGATAACTGCAGTTTCTAATTCCCAAAATTTTATGTAAATAAGTAAACTCGGTTTTAAGATTTAGTGGTAGATGTATGTAATGCTTTGATACTTTTATCCAATAACTATATAGCTAATAATCTCTTTTTTTTAATGTTTATTTACTTTTGAGATAGAGAGAGACAGAGCATGAGTGGGGGAGGGGCAGAGAGAGAGGGAGACACAGAATGTGAAGCAGGCTCCAGGCTCTGAGCTGTCAACACAAAGCCCGATGTGGGGCTCGAACTCACAGACTGCGAGATCATGCCCTGAGCCGAAGTTGGCCGCTCAACCGACTGAGCCACCCAGGCGCCTCTATAGCTAATAATCTCAACATGGCCGACGAGATCATCTGATTAGCGCATGATGAAATTCAGACTGCGTGATTTCATTCTTGGAAGGGGGCATCAATGATGCAGCCTCATGGCCACCGGTTTTGCTTACGAGGAGATTCTGTGGCGGTACAGGGAGCACTAGTCTGTTTCTACTGACAGCCGTTTTATATTCGTAGGGTGTGTTGAGGATCTGTTGGCAGAAAGATGATATAACAACAAAAACAATACCAGCAAAATATATATTGAGATGTTGTCATTGGTTGGCAGCTGAGTTTCATCCTTCCTACGCCTTATATGGGCTGAAGTCAAGACACACTCGTGATGCCCTGGGAAGGCCTGGAAACCTGGCAGCACTGTTAGGTTCTTGTCATCCAAAACCAGTCAAGCAAAGTCAGTGCTGCAGGCGTCCCCAGATCACCAAATAAGAAACGTGTGCCATTCAGCTCTGGGGGCCACTGAGGAAGGCAGCGTGGCATAGCTGGTGGAAACAGAAATGAATCCTCTTCAGGTAGCAGGTTCAGGACATTTAAATTTCCAAAGTTAAATAATCTAAAGCTTTTTTTGCAAGTAGATCGTAATGACGAAGTAACTCAGTGTTAAATGATGGAAATACCATTATATTAGAAAATAGGTACATTTGGGGGAAATTAATATGAAGTCCAACTGAGGACTCTCAGAATCCAAGGATTCCTACACAAGTGCTTCTAATTCTAAGCAAAGATCTTATGTTAAAAAAAGATGTATTACTCTTTAATTCACGTACGTGAAGCCCAAAATGACCTTCCGTTTTTGTTATTGTTCTTCAGGTAGTAGTTACTTTTTTCTTCCTTTTTTTAAATTCCCCAATTTCGCAAATATGAACTCATTTACATCTAACCCCCTTTTCTCTCCAGCCCACAGGTCACACGAGAAGACCAGGAAAGGGAGAAAGAAAGAAGAAAAAACAAGGTTTCAGAAAGCACGATTTCCTTGAGGAGTCACTGTGCCTGCTGCAAAATTATTTGAATGAAAAGGTTTTCTTTTTGGAGGTAAAACGACAATTAAGGTCGACCTCCTCCGTTCAAATTAAAAAAAGAGAAAGAGGAGTGTAATGAAGAATCTGACTCCTTCCTCTAATTTTACAAGTTCAATGGTAATCTAACCGTGCCATTCATTTACAGAAACCATTAATTTTACTATGTGGCTCAAAGTAGTAGGCCTCAGCTTTCATTGTCCTGCTTCTCCCCTCCCTTACTCTTTGTGTGTGCACCTGTTCGGGCCACTTTAGCATCCCATTTGTAAAACTTCGGATAATCCTCTGGCACTAACCCTGGTGTGATAATACTTCTGTTATTCAGCAGCCTAATTACAAAGGACAACACAGATAAAACACTCCAGTCCTATTTTTAATAGCTGATTTGCCAATTTCTCCAAGCTCCAGAGAGAATGGTCTCCAAATCTTGCTGGATTTAAATTTAATCTGAATTTGTTCAACACATGGAACTCCAGTGCCTCAGAGCAGACCTTTTGTTGTTAGACTTTTGGACAACTCACTCCTTCTCCCACCTCTCCTCCACTTCAATAGTGATGTTAGGAATCTGTTGGTTTTTTAGAATATAGTTTAATAATATAATTGGAGCATTTTTAAGCATTCTCCAATGTCCTTTGACAACTATTGACATCCTCCAAAAACAAAACAATCAGAGAACTGGGGCTGGAGGCACCAAAGAGTTACTTTACTCAAAGAAACTACATGAAAGATGAGCTAGTCCCACTTCTTAATTTCACAAATTCTTCTGAGGGCGATATCTTCAGAACAGGAGTTCAGTGCAGAAAAATGGGTCTAATATTTCTTTTCTGGTTTAAGATGGAAAAAAGAGAGGATTCTTTCTAATTCATGACAAACCCAAGGAAAGGATCGTTACTTCAGTACAGATAAGCCTCCCAGCATCTGGGTACTTAACTCAGCTTCTTTGATCTAAGAATGAGACTGGAGACCCGACAAGAAGAGCCAACCTTGGGAGTTCTGGGTACTTCCTGGTCAGTCTGAGAATATCCTGAAATTTTGAGAGATTGACTAAATCTCTCCCACAAAACATGTTTTTGGGGAGTTTCAAAGGGCATTCTGCAACTGAAGGGCAACCCCGACCATCTTCTTAATTCCTTGATTTTGAAACCCCAAGTAACTCAAGGGAAATTCAATACATATGTTTCTGATTCGCTTAGGCTGCTTCATCCAAACCGTGTTTCGTAAGAGCTATTTGATATCTAAGGAGACTTCTCGGTCTTCTTTCTAAGCCTTTTATTTTGCTTCAGGAAATCACATTTTCTTCGTGTTCAGCAGAATTGGAAGCAGGGAGGCCTAGATTTCGTTCTAAAGGTCAGACTCACAAAATCTGCAGAAGTTTGGGCATCGGCAAAATAAACGGCTCTGCTCTGTTACAGTAACAGACAAGCGAAAACACTGACAAGGGAAAAATTCAAGGATAGTATCTGAGGTAGGACACCACAGGTTAATTTCATCCACTTTTCCATTTAGTAATTTCATCAACACATACGTTTCTGCTTTGCAAGATACTAGTCGTAGTATATTAAATGGCAGAAGACTAATAAAAACATTCATCCCATTTTGCACATGGAAAAATATGTCATAGACTAAAGTGATTCTGGTTTTAGTCCAAAATGACACTGCAATGTCATTTGGCAAATTTGTTTAGAACACCAGCTGTGCGGAGTCATGTAGCCAGTTCCTGGGTCATGGAACACTGGCGAAGAATATGCAGGAAAAAAAATACATAGAAGAAGAGACATCCCCTTTAGATCATAAGAGAATCCAGTAACTATGGAGGTAGTTCGCGCTTCAGGAGAAAAGTTTAGTTTGAAATTTGAGTTTTTGATCAACCACTGACATTTCCTAGAAGAGTTATAATAAGTGAGTAGCATCAAAGTAAAGCCAGTTATCTGTGAGGGATTTATAATAACATACTGGTACATAAGAACAACTTTCACTGAGCACTTCTGGTTCAGGCACCGTGCTAAGTGCTATATAAATTATCGCATTCAATTCTCACATAATCATACGAAATAAGTGCTATTATTTATTTTTTAATGTTTATTTTTGAGAGAGAGAGAGAGAGAAAGAAAGAATGAGTGGGGGAGGGGCAAATAGAGAGAGAGACCGTGGATCCGAAGCAGGCTCTGTGCTGACACCAGCAAACCCGATATGAGGCTCGAACTCACAAACCACTAGATCACGACCTGAGTCAAAATCGGACACTCAACCTACTGAGCCACCCAGGGGCCCCGGATGCCTTTATTTTTATACTCATTTTTTTATAATGAGTAAAATGAGGTCCAACAATTTAAAGGGAAAAAGACTATTGGGTCGGGTATGGCTGTTTCAATCATCTCTTACATTAGTGCAATGTTTTTATTCAATAGGACGTGATTGATATATTCGATTTTATGAATAATATAAAATTTGCACATAAATAATCTAGGTAATGTAATGAGTTGGATGTTATGGACCAAGAACAGGTATTATCTCTATTATGACAGTCTTAAATACTGCAAGCCACATTTCGTAGGCTTATTCTTGTCCAGCTGATCTTTGCCAAAATGTCCCTCCTTGCACTAGCTGGGAAATGTTATCTTATTTGTCTAACACTCTCCTGGGTCTGGTAGTTCTTTGATCCTTAGGGAACATGGCAATTGGAAAGAGAGTCACAAAGAAATTGATTTTCCCTTAAGGATAACATGAGGAGTCCCAAACCTAGAATGTTAGGAGAACTAGTACCCCAGTGGTACACTTCTGGGAAAGTGGAAGTTGAATTCTAGAGGGTACGTTCTAGACATACTTTTCATTGTTGTTATACAGTGCCTGGCAGGTAACAAGTCCTCAGCAAGATTTTGGTGAAAGGAAGGATGAACACATGACTCAGTAAGAAATAGAAGTCTTTATATTTCCTAGCCGTGAGTTGGACATTAATAGAAAACACATATGAGATGGTTTGTGATCGGGGTCCCTGAGGTCTCTGCTTCTGTGAAAACTTGTATGTGGAGAGTTAACCAGTTGGCTTTACTCTGTTAGTCCAGTGGGAACTACCTCTTTCCTTTTGCGTTCAAAGCAGTACTAGAGTCAAGAGTTCTGTGGTGGAGTTTGTGATAGAGGATAACCACCTCTCAGGTGGCCCCTAGTGATTCCTTCCTCCTGTATTTTTACCCTTGTGCAGTCCCCTCCTATGCTGAGGAGGGCTGGCCTATGCGGCCAATAAAATAATGAAGGAAGGATGTCGTATGGCTCCTAAGACTGGGTCATAAAAGACGTTATGGCTTCCCTCTTGTTTTCTCTTAGGGAATTGTGGGAAGCAGTCACCATGTGTGAGGATGCTTAGGCAGCCCAGTACAGAGATCCTTGTGAAGGGACAGTGGGACAGTCACGTGAGTGAGATATCCTCAGAGCAGATCACCCAGCTCCGCAAGCTTCAGGTGACTGCAGTGTTGGCTGACCCCTTGACAACAAACCCATGGGAAACCCGGAGCCAGAACCACTCACTTCAGCTGCTCCTGAGCTCCTGACTCACAAAAACTGTGAGACCAAAAAAAAAAAAAAAAAAAAAAAAGTCTATTGCAGCCCTCAACTGCCAAATTTTGAGGTAAGTCCTTTGTCAGCGATAGCTAATACAGAGTCATATTGAGTGACACACAGAGCCAGACTCAGACACTTAAGAAAATAAATATATAATATCAGTTGGCACCTCGTTATGTTGCTTATTTTTTTCTATTTGTACTGGTCCATCACAAACCAGTTCATGAGACTCCAATCTTTCATATAAGAATTAGGCCTAACAGTACCTTTTGCTAGTGACGTTTCACATGGTCTGGGTGCAATTTGTGGAGATTGTGTGTGTGTGTGTGTGTGTGTGTGTGTGTGTGTGTGTTTTAAAGGCCCCTAGTGATTTCAATTCATAATGAAAATAATTCTGACACATCATAAAAATTGGATCCACAGGCCTGCCCTGTGACAATGGTCAAGACATGTTAGCTTTCTGAATCGTAAAATCGAAAATTGCCTTTAGCTAAAAATGTTATGAATAAGGTATATTGACCAAAGAAAACCAGGCCTGACAATGGTGATCGGCACTCTTGGACTTAAAATGTGGGTAGTTGAAACTTCACATGTCCCTGATTGACACTAAAGAAGTTTTGTTTCAAGGTGAGCATGCGTGCAAAAATATCCAAAAAAGCCTCTGGCCCATAACTGCCACCACGTGCTGTTAGAAGCTGGCAGAGCAGCTGGCGTGACTCCCAAAGAACAGCAAGGCAGCAAGTCATCAGTGTAGACAAACTACTTGGAGATTACCTATCAACACCTGAAGTTTTCATTTTCCACAGCTTGTTTGGAGAGAGTGGGATCTGGTGTGTGAAGGAGGGGGGCAAGTGTTCCTGGCATCAGCCCGATTTCTTAGCTCTATGGAGGGACATGTCTGCCCAGGTGAATGGGCAGTGAATGGCTGGGGCAACTCGTGACATCATGTGGGCTGTGGGGTGGGGAGCACAGTCACCACTAAATTAACTACATGCTTCTTGGGGAGCTTCAGACAATATGAATGCCACGTATAAGAAGCACGGGCTGAAATAATTGTTATATAGGCAGTTCGAATCCTTTCTCCAGCACTAACTGGATGTATGGCTTTGGGTAAATTATTTAATTACTTTAAGTGTCATTCTCTGTAAGATGTGTCTAAAAAAAGCGGTGTCTACCTTATAGGGGTGTTGAAGGATGTAATAATCCTCATAAAGAATCAAGCACGATGTCTAGCGCATTGTGCTGTCTAAATGATACCAATATCATCATAATTATTATTACAATTTCACCCATGACCCAAGGAATTTGAAGATAGGCTTTGGAAATGGGTTTTGGTGGGGAGATACCTACCTTTCAACTAGGAGTTATAGAAGATTTGTAAATCCTGTCTCTAAACCAGACCAGAGAGAAGTTTTTCACAACAAGCAAGGCAGAAAGCGAAAAAGCAACATATGATTTTGGGAAGACTTATTTCACTGGGACCAATGGATAACTTTTGTTCCTGCAAGGGGAGGGTGCTTCCTGTGAGAGACAGTATGTCATTATTCATGCAGTAAGCCAGCCCACTTCAACTGCCGGTCTTCACAATGCCTACAAGTGTAATAATAAAAAAAAAAGAATACAAAAAAACCACTTGCTTCCTTTTTTATGAGTATTGACATTCTTGTGCAGTATTAGGAGAGCTAATTTAGCTTCCAGTTCTAAGAATTTTTGAATCTATAGCCAGTAATTATTGGCATTCAGAGGTACAAAAGAGGAAAACAAAGCTTGCAAATTCTAGCACATTCATGTGGGATTGGGAGCTGAATTAGGATCCTCACACCCCATTGAATGATCAGCCCCCCTATTAGAGCCTTATTAAAATGGTAATGATTATATGCTAGCTATAGGCAGGCAGCCGCACCTGTCAAAAACTACCCCGATTATCCTGTTCATTGAACTGTCTGGCTCTTGAATCAGTGTCTCAGGTTTACTTCTCTGTGAAGTTTTTTCCCCCCGTTTTAAATAAAAAAAGATACAAGAACAAATATTTCTTCAGGGTCCCAGAACGCTCTCAGAGTCCATTATATCTTCTCCTCATTTTCTGTTTTTGTATCTGGGATGGCAATCCGATAAGGGAGCCGTCCTCTCTTTGGTTCGGGATAGAAATAGGAGAAAGAAGCAGAAGAAATGTAAACTCTCATCCAAATAAAAATTCTAATGTTAGTAAAAGATCATGCAAATCTATAATTAATCTGCAAACTGGGATTATTCAGTTGTCAGTCGTAAGTACTGTGATCAAGACATAGATCGTAGATTCTTGTTACTCGTGCATCATTTGCCAAGCCTAGAGGTCTGTTGTCCTTTATTTTGAAGACATTTTGGGCTGCCATCTACCTTTTGCCTTTAAAAACCCACAGAACAATAATGTGTTTCATTCGAAATCACTTTTTCCCCTCAATGAACCATCTCATTCATTGAATGCAGGATGTTGTTTATTTCTACGAGACAAAATTCTGCCCTTACTGGGAGGAAAAGTGTCTTTTAAAGTCTTTCACAGAGTGGTTTGTCAAATTCCATGATATAAAAGAGCTTTGATGAGAGAGGACACTGAGGGGTTGGATGTCATCGATAGGACCTGTGACAGATGCTATAATGGTAACTGATCAGAGCACAGGGGAGAAGAGTCAATGTACAAAGAAAAGCAAATTACTTTTTGTTTGTTTTGTTTTTGTTTGCTAGAGGATGGCTTCCTCTGATTCCTAGCATTTTTGGGGGGGGGGGGCATCATGAAGGATTTTGGTTTCCTCCAATAGCTACTGGACCGCAGGGATTCCTGTTACTTATCGGCCATGAGTCCAAGCCATTGGAGAGGAAAGCAGGAAGCACGCGAGTTTTTCCTATCACTTGCCTTTTAGTAGAACTTCCCCCTTCATGTTCTTTGAACGTGTAGGAAGCTCATAATAGAAAGAATCTCAGATTCTTTTGTTAAATTGCACGAAGAAAAACAAAATTCGAATTTCAGATTTTGTGACCCTATCCTAGCTGAAAGTACTTTGGGTTTCCAGTCACTTGAATATTATAACAGGAGAATATTCACGACTAGGTCTCTTAACCGATATCTTAATTACACTGAGCTGCTGCTTCTATTACTGTAACAACAAAAGAATACATTTTTTACAGCAATTCACAACTCATCTGACACATTCTTTCTCAAAATGCTATTTATTTATTGAATAACTTCAGTGAAATGTATTCTCCTGCCTCCCCCACAGCCACCGCCGTCTACCTTGCACCCATGTAGCCAGTACTGATTGGATATCATCAAGAACCAACGAAATCATTCTCAAGTCTTTGTTGCCACCATTTTTGAAAAATGTTGTCTTAGGGGATAATTACAGATTGAAATAATTGATTACTATGCATCCAAGATTATGACTGGAGTGTCTGAGTAGTCAAATCTTGTTTACAGCCCTCAAGACCCTTGACCTTGCTCTGATGAACAGCTCTTGCCTCTCTGTCCGGAACCACTCAGCCTGACACCTTTGTGATGTGTCACCATCCTGGCTCTCCTCCTATTTCCCTTCTCTTTTCTTTCCACATTTTTTGTCTTAGCAATTTATCTTCTCCCATGATTCCTTGTGATCTCCTCTAAAAAGACAGCCCCAAATTTCAACTTCAAATGGAGACTTCTGCGGTCATTCATTCCCAACACCTGGTCTCCTCTTCCCTCAAGGATGTCTCATGAGTCCCCAGCTCAGGTTGACCGCTTCCAAGTTGTTGTTAAGCCTGCTCCTGTTTCTGTAGCATTCTCCTTGGCTAATCAGCCGCCAATTGGCCATCAATATTAAAACTCTAAAATGTCTTACAGCAGGATATTCTGATGAACTAGACAGTGTTACCCCCCCCATACCTTGTGCTTTTACACATACAGTTAGTTTTATGGAGACCACCATTCACAGGGTAGTAAAGAGATGTCACGGAACAAAACAATCTTGGGTCTTTGAGTTCAAAACCAAAACTCCAAGAGAACTCATTCTGTAAACACTGAATTTGGAGAAATTTGTGGCACATTCCAGCCCCTCAATCCACATCAACTAGCTAAGGATATCCTTGGGTTGAAGGAAAAATGAGAGACAGAGGGATAAGTAAGGAAAGAAGTCTGTGAGTTCTGGGACAAGGAGACCAGGATTGATCACATTGAGGGCTTTCACAGCCTGCACTCCTTTGGATGTCATCCTTAGCCAGTCCTGTGAGCCGTGGGGACCTGGGCCAGTGCTCAGGTGGTGGTTCATCTCAGTGCACAGTGTACGTGGCCATGCTGGCCAGCTCCATCAGTGGTTTTTCATGATGGCATCTGGTACTCATCTATGGAGAGCAGAAATGACTGGGGACTTAGGACATCAAAGTCCTAAAATGACTCACTGATGACCTACCAACTTACCATGTATGGGCAACCTCCTGTTCCTGACTTTGTAAACCTCTCCCTCCCAGCTATCCCTTGAGGTGGAGAATGGGCTCTGTTCTGCATGTTAGAGAGAACATGACGATGTGAGAGGAAAAGTTCAAAGTCTTCCTCTTAGTCAAGACAGTGGTGCGAGAAACAGCCCACCCCACGGTCTCTCAAATCTTTGACCTTATTTCTACTTTGCTTGCCACTAGCCTATATGAGGTCTTTATTACCTCCTTACTTATGCTGTATGTGATTAGTATTTCCTCCCCCATCTACCTTGTATATTGGATCCCTTCAAGTTAGTTTAGTATTGAAACACCATGAGTGATCCTCTATTTCATATTGAATCGATTTCAAACCGCTCTTCTGTCTTATCTCCGTAAGAATAAAAAAAAACCAGTCTTCCCTGGTAAGCTTACTTCCCTAAAGTAAGCTTTAACGGGACCATCCATTCCTGGCTCTGTTTGAATTCATAGACCACAGAGGTTACTTCTTATCTCAACAGATTGAAGTTCCTTCCACCCCCAGAAGTCCATTTAGTTCATGAGTCCCTTCCCCTGATATCACCCACTACAGCAGAAGCTAGGAGTCATCTCTTCCTCTTCTGACTCTCCCCAGCACTTTATCTGCCCTCTTTTCTGGCCCCTTCCTCTTTATTTTTTTTCCCTTTATCTTTAAATATTCCATGTGTATGTATTTTGTTTTCCTCCTCAATCGTAAATCTTTTGAGGGCAGGAGCAAATTATGTTCATTTCCAGAGAACCCAAGGTTGGCTTTGCCTGCTGCATACAATTCAAGATGCATACTTGAAATATATGCAGGAAATATAATTTTTTATTAAATATCTGTGGTTTGTGTTATACATCTGGTTGGCCTGAGCTGTTGTTAGTGCGTTCTGAAGGAATTTCTTAGTAAAATTGCTTAATATTCAGTACAAAAGGTGAAAAAAGAAGAAACACTCAAAATTAAACAGTCAGGTTAATTTTATTATTTTGTGGACTGATTCATATCAATGTTTAACAACTTTTTAAATGGTAGCAGCATTTTATTTTTGCCTGGTGCCCCACATTTTGGATTCTTTTTGACTCTACTCTTTACATCCCAGAGCCCACCAGAACATCATTTCAGAGTGTATATACACACATGCATACACAGAATATACTTATATAATGTATAATATATATAATTATATGTAATATATTATCACATCATTATAATCACCATAACCTAGATTACTATAATAGCCCCCTGATTGGTCCCTTGCCCTTACAGTCTAGTTTAATACAACAGCAAAAGCGATCCTGTTAAAATGCAAGTCAGATCATGTCACACCCCCACGCAAATCTTCTCACCTCATTCAGAAGAGGTATAGTATTTTTATAGTGATCTATCAGGGGTGCCGGGGTGACTCAGTCGGTTGAGCGTCTGACTTTGGCTCAGGTCATGATCTCACCGTTCCCGAGTTCGAGCCCCACATCAGGCTCTGTGCTGATAGCTTGGAGCCTGGAGACTGTTTCAGATTCTGTGTCTCCCTTCTGTCTGTGCCCCTTCCCTGTTCGTGCTCTGTCTGTCTCTCTCTCTCTCTCAAAAATAAATAAACATTAAAAAAAATTTATAGTGATCTATCAGGCCTTATGTGTTTGGCCTCCAGTCCTGCCTCATCTGTGACCTCTTTTCCTGTCACTCCATTTTCTGAGGACTCTGATCTAGTCACAATGGTGTCCTTGCAGGTTCTTGAATACCCCAGACACTCCTGGGCCTTAGAGTCTCTGCCTGATTGCCTCTCTGTCTGCAACACCTCCTCTCAGAATTGTAGGAGACCAACAGCTCATTTCCTCCAAATCTCTGTTTGGATGTCACTTTCCCAATAAGATCGATTCCCTATGACCCTGTTTAAAATTATAGTTGCCTGAAGACTCCTGATTCCCCCCACTTATCACCTTCCAACATTCAACATAATTCACTTATTTTATTTTCTGTCTTCCTCCACTAGATGTAAGTCCCACAAAGACAGATTTTTGTCTGTTTTGTTCAATGGTATATCCTAAGACTTTAGATCAAGTTTCTTTTTTTTTTTTAATTTATTAATGGTTATTTATTTTGAGAGCTGGAGAGAGAGAGACAGAACATGAGCAAGGGAGGGGCAGAGAGAGAGGAAGACACAGAATCCGAAGCAGGCTCCAGGCTGTCAGTGCAGAACCTGACGTGGAGCTCCAGCTCACGAACCGTGAGATCATGACCTGAGTCAAAGTCAGAGGCTTAACAGACCGAGCCACCCAGGCACCCCTACATCTACTGTATAATAGTTCTCGATAAATATGGAGTAAATGAATGGTACTGTATTAGACTTGAAAGGGATTGTCTCTACAGATTCTCTGGTTGGGTGGTTCCTGATTGGGGTTCTCTGAAAGTCTTAATAGCATCTCTTAGCACTTTTTATAATTTTTTTAAAAAATTTTTTAATGTTATTTATTTTTGAGAGAGAGAGAGAGAGAGCATACAAGCAGGGGAGGGGCAGAGAGAGAGGGAGACACAGAATCCAAAGCAGGCTCCAGGCTCTGAGCCGCCAACACAGAGCCCGATGCGGGGCTCGAACTCATAAACCATGAGATCACGACCTGAGCTGAAGTCGGATGCCTAACCAACTGAGCCTCCCAGGTGCCCCTTTATAATTTTTAAGAAGTCTAATCAAAACAAACACTTGCCTATGATAAAACTGTCTGGTTCCGGGGCTCCCAAACTGTGCTAAAAACCAGGGCCATTATCGATCTCCTTGTCCCTTTCACACTTTACTTCACCAGGCTTTCTCCCTAGGTCTCTTCAGAATCTGTGGAGGGATTTTTGAATACATTTGATTTTGGTAGCTAAGTGATCACTCTCCCTGTGATCTAGTGAAGACCATACTTTTCCTCCCCTTGTCGTGTCCTTTGGACACGGTATAGTTCTTGGAACATACTCAAAAAATGCATGCGAGGTTGAATTATATAGTGACCTTTCCACATACGGATCATAATTCTTAAGCTCAGATGTATGTTAACGATAATTAACTCAAAAGGGAAGTTAGAAAAACTGCTTAGTTCACAGAAGGAAGGAATCAGCGCTGGTTAATGTGTCAATGCATTAAAAACTGAGTGGGTTGAGCAGGTGTGCTTGGAGATGACTTTATTTCACAGAACTTGTGAAATGCTAGAGAGAATACAGCTCTAGAAAGCTGTATAAGGACTCTTAGTTAAGAGAAATGTTTGATTAAGAGGTCAAAGCCTTAGACATTTTTTGTGTCGCTTATGTGTTAGGATGTGAGGATAAGGATATTTTGAATTTTATCCTAGACAATAGAAACACCAGTCGTGGGGCAAATGGATGGCTTAGTCAGTTAAGTGTCCAACTTTGGCTTAGGTCATGATCACATGGTTTGTGGGTTCAAACCTCACATCGGGCTGCGTTGACAGCTCAGAGCCTGGAGCCTGTTTGGATTCTATGCCTCCTCTCTCTGCCCCTCCCCCTCTCAGTCTCTGTCTCTCAAAGGTGAATAAATGTTAAGAAAAAAAAAAAGAAGAAGAAAGAAACACCAGTCTTATTTACCAAATCCAAGTCAGCAATCTAAGAAATGTGTTGCGTTAGTAGCCATATATCTAGAGCTGTATATAGAATAGTTTCAAAACTGAAAAATGAGAAATGCAGAAAAATGTCTGCTTCTTTAACATTTTGCTCTCACAGATGGTCCCCTGGCCAACATAATTTTCTCTCATCTTGATGATATGGGCTGGAAAATGTCTCAACCAAATTAAGCTAATGGAAGTCAGTGTGTGGTATGTGCCATTAATTTGAAAAACAAGGAGATAGATAGAGGAAAGACAAGGTAATGATTTGTGACAGGGGCCCCAAATTTGATTTGAACAATTCAATTACCCTTTTTAAAGTCCCCCAAAGAAAAGTGCTGCAAAGCCCTCCATTCTCCACCCATGCAGGCAGGGACACAAAAGCTGCTCTTAATAACAGTTCTATATTACTTCCTCTGCGACAAAAACAAAACAAACCCCAATGTATCCTATTATAAAATATTAGAGGTGGTCGGGCGGTCAAGGGCTGTTTTTGCAGGGCTTGGGGAACAGAGAATGGCAAGTAACATGAGAACGGGCATGGCACCCTGCTAGGGACGCTGGACTAATGTTGCCAGAGTAGCTGTGGCATTATGAGAGCCTTATTTAAAGAAATTTCCATCTGCAACAGCCCAAAGCTGCAAAGTAAACTTAAATTTCAGTCCTGGCCTCACAATGGAAACCAATAGAAGCAGGTACTCTTTTAGGGACACGAGCTCTAAAAAGAAGCTTGAACCTTGTTTCATTGGCTCTCTAGCTCCTCTAATCCTGGACAAATTCGTTAGTTTTTCTCTGCCTCAGTTTTTTCCTGTGCAAAATGGAGATTACGGTAAGTCTTATCTCAGAGGACCCTTAGAAGGCTTAAATGAGATAATTCATGTAAAGTACTTATAACCAAATTGTGCTTGTGAAGGCCAGAGCTAACCTACTATGGGTGCAAAAGAAACTCTTGTAAAAAGCAAACTATGAATAATGTATAGTCTTTGTTTCTCTTATTTTAATAATGACAAAAACACTTCAACATCTGAGTTCTTAGCCATCATCTGGGCACTTCCTTTCAAAACCCATGCAAGTCATCTCTCATCATAAAAAAGAGCAGGGGCCATGTGCTTAACCTTCTATAGTTTGGAAAAGAGAGAGTATTCTTGGATCAAAGGGGAGATTGCACCAATTAGATAGGCTTATCTACTCAAGGGATATGTATTCTTTTATTCCTTCATCCACAGAGCTAAAACCCAAGTGTGAGACCCCTGTGATTGTTTGAAAGTGCTATGTGAGATAAGACCACAAAGAAAATTGTTTAGTATCTGAAGCAGAACAACCACGGACGTATTTCACAATTGGTTATTAAGTACACAACCTTTGCAAGGGGCTGCAGCTACAACACTGCATAGAAGGATTGCGCAGCCATCCTGCTACCTTGTATATTCACGGAATTAATAAAAGCAGCCAGAAGAATTTGAATGAGCAAAGACAGAAGTCATCAGTTTGTATCCAGCACACAGTAGGTGCTCAAGTATTGGAAGCCATGGTGACAGTAACAATGGTAACAGATGTGATGGCAAAGCAACTGTATCTTAAGAAGAAAACATAAAAATAATTTGGAGACATACTCTCTGTCAGGCACAACATGGACATTAAAAAATGTGTTCATCCTACTGTAAATATTTTGATCAGGAGGTGATTTTTATCTTTTATAGCCTGAAGTCCAAAATTGGCAAGGTATTTGCGAGTAAAGTCGACTGGATGTAACATTCCAGAAATCTTGAACAGGCTAATCACTTTTTGTGGTACCACTGGGTTGAAAATACAGAGGCATAGATTTCACTTGTTGATGACTTCGTGAGATTGATTCTTAATTCAAGAGGTAATTGTTGCCTATCTCCTCACCTATATGTTCTGAGTCAACAAAAAGAAGCAAGAAGTAGAAACAGCTTTCTAGAAGCTGTCAGTCCAGCAGGGATGCAGACACACAAGTCAATAACTTAAAAATTCAGCAGGTCTCAACCAGAAAAGAATTATATAGAAGTGCACACAGAAGCTGGACACAATAGGCATACAGGAGCTTGAAGGGTGAGTTGAGGGACTTAGGATCTTTATCGAGTTGGCCATTGCCTACTTTGTCAAATACGAAGTGAATTACAAGAGACTTTTTGGGAGGACTTTGAAAGAATGGAAAAGATCTTGCATCTAAACACAGAAAATTTTATTCTTTCAGTTAAAACCTAATGCATTGCCCTCAGTGGTATGAACTGCTATATCTGGAAAATCATTTTCAGTGCTTCTGTATTTCAGGAAAATGTGACCAATGCTTAACCAGCTAGTTACCAAAACATTGCACAAATGGGAATATCACCTTTCTTTCTAAAAACCTATAATAAAAAGTAAAATGTTTACGTGACATTTTAGACAACTTTCATTTCTGTCTACTGGGAAAATAAATTCCTCAGGAATAAAACAATATACATCCTTTGAGGAGATGAACCTATCTAATTAGTGCAATCTCCCCTTTGATCAGAGAGTTGCCTCTCCTTTCCAAACTCTAGAATAGTTCTGTCGATGAAATAATTGACCCAATCTTGCCACACCTGCAATTTTTCTATTATGCTCATAGTGTGTTCTTAGCCCCTGCACGTAATTTTGGTTTTTCTCTTAGATAAGGAAATCAGACTTTGGATGTCTGTGCTATTCAGATCCCCAAGGCAGGAGGGTATAGGCCTGGTGTCCTGCCGCTGAAGCCACACAAGCCATGCCCACAGGACTGGCCCAAACTTTGGCGGGCAATGTTGCCCGCAGAATCGGTGAGCTGATGATGAATGGCTCTGAAGGCTTTGTGATTGCTCAGGCTCCTTTGTGGGACGGGACAATGGAGGAGGACACAAGTCTGGCTCAGGAGAGCAACGGATAAAACTGCTGGGAAGGATGGCGGGCTCCTGCCGACACGACCACTTGTTGACATTGAAAGGATTTCACAACAAGTGAGCAGAAACAGAAACGATTCTGTTCGGCAGGGCTATTAGTTGCAACGTGTGGCATCGGAGCGGTCACTCCCGATGTGTTTCCCCACTAATGAGCTCTGAATGCCCATTAAACTGGGCTGCTATAGGCCCAGAGCCACCCGGACAATGGCATGCATGAATGCCTTCCCCTGTTACTATTGGTTGGCCCAAGGAAGAAACAACTGGTATCACTCAAATTTAAATAGAGTTGACAGTACAGTTAAATGATCATTAATTAGAGTTTGTGAGCAGATAAAGACTCAGAGCCATTTCTAATGACAAGATAGGTTAGTGTGACTCACTCGGGTGCATAACCCAGCCTGGTCCTGCCCTATTTCTTGGGCCATGTGGAGAGGCATCTATGGGATTTTGGACAGGGTAAAATAATCTATAGAGAAGTGTGCGGGGGATGACAAAAAGAAAGGTTTAGAAGATATAGGAGGTTTTTAAATGATAAGTAATGCCTCAGAAATAATGCTGAGGACTGAATTCAACTGTTTATGTAAAAAGTCCTTCATCGAGGATGTGATGGTGTGGTAGCAGGTGCAAAAGACTTTAGCCGGAAAACCAGGCTTGAACTTTGGGTCTTAAATGTACTTGTTGAATGACCTTGAGCAACTTTTAAAACTAAGGAACCTCCCTTTCTCCACCTGCAAAATGGAGACAATCATCACCCCAACTTCACAGGGTTATTGCAAGAATCCCACGAGGAAGAAACTCGTCAGTTATGTTGAATCACACAGCAGTCGGTAGCTACGTACTTCCGGCGTAGATATGACATATCCGGCAGGTAGGTTGGTCTACCAGGATGAACAAAGGTAAAAAGGGTTCAGTGAAAGGGAAAGTTTAAACTTTGTTTTCCCAGTATTTCATTCTGAGAGGAACAATTCAAGCTACATAACATTTCGAGCTACCTCAAGAGAAAAATCAATCCCTCTCTTAGAGGCATTTTCCCTGGTTGTTCATCTCATGATATTATCTCCTCAGAAAAAATGGCAATAGAATAGAGATGAATGAAGAAAAATATGTCACGGCAGTCATCCTCATTGGAAGATTAACATCTTGTTCAGAAAATCAGAAAAATTTTCATGTACATCCTTGACATCGATCGCTGTTTCCATACTGATAACCCATAAATCTCTGCCTAGAACTTCATCTGCTCTCCTGACATCCAGATGTGGAACCCAAGCTTCCTTCTCATCTAAATGGATATTTCACAGGAATCTTAAACTTAATATTTCTATAAAAATTAGCTTTTGCTGGGGTGCCCGGATGGTTTAGCTGGTTAAGCGTCCAACTTTGGCTCAGATCATGATCTCATGGTTCGTGGATTTGAGCCTTGCATCAGGCTCTGACCTGACAGTGTGGAGTCTGCCTGGGATTCTCTCTCTTTCTCTCCCTTTCTCTCTGCCTCTCCCAACTCGCACTCTCTCTCTCTAAATAAATAAATGAATAAACAAAATAAAATAAAATAAAGTTTAAAAAAAGTTAGCTTTTGCTGTGTGATAAACTTCTTCAAAACTTAGGAGTTCAAAACAGTAACTGTTGAGGTAGCTCATGGTTCAGAGACTTGGCAATTTGGGCTGGGTTCAGCGGGGTGTTTTTTCTGGTGTTGGCTGAACTCACTCATGTATCCATGCTCAGCTGTTCAGTAGGGTGGGCTGGCTGGTCCAGGTGGCCTTGGTCAAGGTGGCTTGTCTCTGCTGCACAGGGTCTTCTACCCTATAGTTGACCAGCCTAGGCTTGCTCGCCTGGGAGTTACATGGTTACAAGAGAAAGAGAAGAAATGTTCAGAGCCCTAGACTTGGAACTAGCACACAGTCCTTCATCTGCCTTCTATTGGCCAATGTCAGTCTCAAGGCCAGCCCAGACTCCAGGGGTGGGAGAAAAGGGTTGAGCCAGTTCTATTTCTTGGTCTTAAGACCTGCAAAGTCTCACTGAAAAGTACGGATACATGGAGAGAAATTAATATGGCCGTTTTTGCTGATACTCTCAAAGTGAACTTATGTTCCCAATGAAACTTTTCTCACCCCTGTTTTTACCGGTTTGCTTAAAACCATCAAGGTGTACCCAAAAACCTCAAGGTTTTTCTGGGACATTCCATGCTGACAGTTAATGGGTGGCTGAATTTTATTATGTCACTTGCTTGATAGACCTTTCCTCAATACTCCCATCATCTCCATTCTGATAGACTCAGCATGAACGTAGTTTCTTCTCATTTTTGCCTGGACTATTCTCATAACCCAACTGATATGTCCCCAGCGTCACTTTCTATATTAGTTTTCTGTTGCTATGTCACAATTTACCACAAATTTAGCAGCTTAAAACAAGACCCATTTTACTCTCTCACAATATCCGCAGGTCAGAAACTCAGGTACAAGGGGGATAGATTCTCTGCTGAGAGTCTTACAAGATGGTGGCTGCATGATTTTCCTTTCCGGAGCTCAGAGCCCTTTCCCAAGCTCATGGGCCTGTTACCAGAATTCAATTTCTTGCAGTCGCAGGACATGAGTCTCTACTTTCTTACTGGCCATCAGCACCAGTGGCCACCTGTTGCTCCTATCACAAGGCCTGCTCCAGAAACATGAGAGTTTGCTTTCTTCTAGGTCAGTAAGAGCACGGGCATCCTTTGTCCATCCCAACACGCGAAGACAGAATTTTATATGCAATACAACTAAATCACAAGAGTGACTTGTCATCGTTTACATGTTCCTCTCACACTCGGGGTAGGGGATGACACATGTTATGCACACCTGCTCACAGGCAGTGAGAATCTTGGGGGCCATTTAGAAGTCTGTCTACTATATCTTCCTCCAAAAGTAGCCATCTCCTCAGAACCCAGATTGGATTATGACATTCCTTGGCTTTTAATCGGTTCAGGTATTCTTATCACCTAAAAGGTAAACATCTTCCTTGACAGATTAAATCTTTCCCTTGGAAGTCTTTCTCACAGAGCCAGGACACACAGAAAAGACTCTCAGTTTGGAGGAAGTTCATCAAGCCTGAGACACGGCCGGGCCAGCACACGAGTGGCGTGCATATAAATGGCTTGGGCTCAAAACATATCACTTGTTCCATTTTGAACTATATTTAATCTTGGGACCTCTGGGCACTAAAAAGCAATCAGAAAGAAACCGTTGTGGGTCAAATGGGTTTTTTACTCCTTTTTAGACTCTGGAGACTAAAATAAATACACTGCATACAAATGTGAGCTGGCGCTCATTAGAAATAAATAAGCGGAAACCGTTTGCGATCATGTCTAAAATCTGTAGAGTTACAGATATTCAACGGCATGATTAAAGTTTGTCAACTGTACTCAATCCCACTTAAGAGCTGATATTTTTCATGTGGCTACTCTACGCCAGGGGCCCTGCCTTGCTTCTATCATCATTTCATTTCATCTTTATAGCACTCAAATGCAGTAGATAGGATTAGCTCCATGTTTTGGATGAGGAAACTGAGGCAGAAGGAAGGCAGATAGAGCATAGCTAATAAGTGGCAAAAATGATATTCAAATATATATAAATGAAGTAACATGTGAGTACTTTTAGTTCTGGCAACATGGAGACAGATGCATGTAAAAATCCCCTTCCCAGGGTACGCGCATGCGTGGACACACACACACACGTGCACGTGCACACGTTGGATAAAATATAACATGGTTAGTTAAATATACATGAATTCAAAATAAAGACATACCAGATACCCAGATACCAGAATGAAGAGCCAGAGTGAAGACCGAACAAAAGAACACAACAGTAACTGAGGGGGACGCTGGCTGTAGAAACATATTCCAATAGCTAGGAGTTGGGCGTTTTCATGTCCATGTAGGGACAGAAGACTGAGGAGTGGCCTTGGGCCTGCCCAAAATGTGCAGTTGGAGCTGAAGTATGTGCAGAATGTTCTAACCCTGGGGGTAGGGAGCTCCCTCACGAGACTGGGGAGAAAACCTCTACGCCCAAGGTCATAAAAGCAGCAGGCATCTTTGTCTCTCCTTGGGGGTCTAACAGAACAAAAAGGCCCCCATCTTCCCCATGAAATATCAAAACCCAAGACTGAACCATCTGTAGGGGTGGCTTGGAATGTATGCCCCCACACTGTGCTGCTATTCTAAGCAAAGAAACACATGTAAAGCTTTGTCTTCAACAGAAACCCGAAGCAAATGAGATCACTGTGTAGAGACGCTTCTACCTTGGCTTGGGGGACCTGGCAGGAAGAAAATACAGATAAAGATGAATTCATAGTGAAAAATGACAAATCATACGAGAGAATGATCCACTCTAAGGGAGAGTCAGCAGACCCAGTAAAGAGGGAGATGAGCACCTCCATACTCTCAGACGTTATTATATCTGAAGATCATAAAACAGAAGACAAAAAACTTAATTTAAAAAATAGACGGAAAATGTAAACATAGTTAGACATGAAGAAAAATGGAATGGAACTGCCTGTAATTTAATATGTCTCATTTAAATTAAAAACTCAATAGACAAATAAACAGCAGACTAGATCCAAGAAGAAAAAGGTACAGATGTGAAGCTAACTATGAGGAAATGGCACAGAATGCTACGCAGAGGGACGTGAAGATAGAACATGTGGAAGTTATTAGTTTTTTCCTTTTTAATTGAAGTATATTTCACATACGGTGTTACATTAGCTTCAGCACAATGTAGTCATTCAACAGTTTTGGACATTACTCAGTGCTTATCACAGTAAGTGTACTCTTTTGTTAAATTTTTTTAATGCTTATTGATTTTGAGAGAGAGAGAGAGACAGAGTATGAGCAGGGGAAGGACAGAGAGAGAGGGAGACACAGAATCCGAAGCAGGCTCCAGGCTCCGAGCTGTCAGCACAGAGCCCAACGTGGGGCTTGAATCCACGAACTGCAAGATCATGGACAAAATTTATAATCTTTAACACATAAATTAGAAAGAGAGAGAGATTGAAAATGAATGAGTTAAACATTTTAATCAAGAAGTTAGAAGAGAGCAACAGTGTCAACTTTAAGTAAAAGGAATAAAAAGGAAATGTGTTAATGAAAAGAAAAAAGGTAAAAGAACGAATAAACCGAAAGCTGCCCTACTGCAGAGACTAATAAAATCATTCTCCAGCATGGCCGATTTAAAAAAAGAGAAGAAATAAACAAACAACATTAGGAAGTTTGAAAGGACAAATCAGTAGACCATTTTTTAAAATAAATTAAAAACAGCTCAGTGCCAATGATTTTTAAAAATTATTAAAATGAACATTAGTCCAGGGAAATATTCATAGCTATAATTGCCTAAGGCAGCACTAGATGACGTGAACAGATTTATTTAAAATCTTTGTATGAATTTTCTCTACATCCCAAATTTCCTTGTTATAAAAAAGAACTGGCCGAGACAATTTTACTGGGGAAAACCATCAAATCTGCCAGGAATGGACATGGTTGTGCTATATCGACTGTTTTGGAAAACAACAAAGGAAAGAAAGTTCCCTAAATAATCTCATGGGGCTAACAAAATCTCCATGGCAAAAGCAGACAAACCAGTATCAGGCAGAAAACTTATAAGGCACACTCATTCACAAGCATATATGCAAAATCATAAATAAAATACCGAGAAATGGAACCCAACTCTGTGCATATGTGTGTGTATGTGTGTTTGAGAGAGAGAGAGAGAGAGAAGGTGTATGTTTATATGTTTATATCATAAAAAGTAAGTATGACTTAATATTAAAATATCGTTAATATAGTTTATCACATGAACAGATTAAAGGGCAAAAAACGCATGGTAATTTGTAAAAATAAGACACAATCATTATTTTAAAAACTTTTAGCCAAACAGGAATTGAAGGATTTTTTCTTCATCTGGTAAGGAGAATCTACCTCAAACTGAAAACAAACATCGTAATTACTGATAGGAGCACGCCCTCAAAATTAGGAAGAAATCAAGGATGCCAGTTAGCAGCCTCTCTTTAACATCGTATGGAAGATCTTAACCACCACAGTCCAAAAACTGTGGATTAGCCATCCATGGAAGTAAAATATTTGCAAAACATGTATTTGATAAAGGACTTACATTCAGAATGTAAATGACTATTCTGGAATATGTAAGTATTATAAGTTACCTACAAATAGCTCTAAGATATGAAAGACCCAATGGAGAAAATTAGAAACATTTGTTGAAATACGTAAGGGAAGATATTAATCTTTAGAGAGAGCTATATGTCATTGTAGGAAGATTTACTATCACAGAGGTGCCGGTTTTTATCTAATAAATTTGTAAATTCAATGCATCTAATCACAACCCTGACAGTTTTTCATGAACTTGGCAGAGAGATAATCCTAAAATTTGTAGGGATGAATAGAGGGCCAAGAAGAATCAAGATAAGTTTGAAAAATTAGGAGGACAATTTGCCTCATCAGATGTTAAGAGTTATTATGGAGCCAGATTAATAAAAACATGATGCTCTTGCTGCAGGTGTAGAGGAGCAAACCAGTGACAACTTGGAAACAAGCCCATACACACACCTATGCATATGCGTGCGTGTGTGCATATGAGTGTGTGTGTGTGCGTGTGTGCACATGTGTGAGTGTTGCAAAGCTAGTCTATCAGACGGGTGCCATTACAGATCAGTGGGGGGAAAAAGAACCACTTCAATCTGATTCTGGGACAAATACTTGCATACAGAAAAAAAAAATTGGATCCCCATCTTAAGTCTTTAACTGAAAGCAATTCTAGATAAGTTAAAGTTCTTGATGTGAAATGTGAAACTTTAATATGCTTAGAAGAAAAAATAAAAATATCTCTATAATACTTGGGTAAACAATGATATCATAAACAACACACAAAAACCATCAACCATACACGAAACCTTCTTATAAATGACACTACAATAAAATTTAAATACCTGTATAAAAATGGGTACAATGAACAAATAAAAAAGATAAGCCACTGATTTTTTTAAATGCAAATTAAAGGCCTGAAGACAATTTATTGCCATCCAAAATATATAAACAATTGCAATTGATATTAAGTGAGTGACAAACACTCCTTCCTTCATCTCCAGCTCGCTGCAATGAGAAATTCACAGGGAGGAAGTAAAAATCCCAACAATAACACCAATAATAATCAGAAAAAATCAGTAACGCACCAGTGAGAGAATGTTCGCTCTCGCACTTTGTGAAAATAAAAAGTCTGATGATGTCAGACATCCGATGGGGTCTGGTAAAAGGTTTTAATGCTGGAAACACGCCCTTCCACAGTCTGCTATCACCTTTTTGGAGAGTAATAACCTATGTGTCCGTCAATAGTTGGTATACAAATGTATTAACCATGAAATACTGTGGGGCAGAGAAATCGATGAACGAGATTTGTAAGTATCAACAGGGTTAAAACTAGAAAATTTTGCCGAGTGAACAAAGCAATGATCAAAAACGGACCTCGGGTATGATACCATCTATGTAAATTCTCGGAACGTCCTAAACAAGATTGCCTATTGTTTATGGAAACACGTGTGCACTAAAAGCCACCCGAAAGATACACAGCAACCTCAGGATAAGGGTTCTTCCTGGGACTGGAAAAGGAGAGTTGGGTCAGGGAAGGGCATGTTACCTTCAAGTCTATTTTATTTAAATCCAAAGCTCTGAAGTAATTATGACAAATTGTTTTGTTAACCTAAGCAGTGGGTACAAAAGAGCCTGATAAATTATTCTATGGGCTCCTTTCATGTTTGGAATGTATCGAAATTAAAGTTTTAAAAAGTCGTACAAAATTTCTGGCTAATGCAAACACTAAATAAAATTACCAGAAATCTCTGTGAGTTGTACTAGAAATAAACGCAAAAATCCACTGCTTTATTGTCTTTTTTCAAAACTCTTCTGGATTTTAGAAAAGAGTAGCACTACATTTTAAACTTGGTTTGTACATTTGGGAGGAGAGACCTGGCAAGGGTTTTATTTACAAACAATGCTAATATCCTAGAAGCGCTAATTTTTAGTCATTTTACGGCAAGCATACAAACAGATTTTAAGTGGGTGACACCAGACGGGTTATTTGGTCATTATTGAATGTCACGTTCCCCATGCTGTCGCTCCACGGACGGGTGAAAGGGCAGACACCACTGAGCAACTCTAGCTTCTTATCAGAGCTCCGTATGTTTTGGCGTCCAGGAAACTCAGAGCTCGCCGAATTATCAGGTAGAGCAGCCAGCTTAACTCAGTTTTGCATCTTAGTTATTTATTCCATCTTTCACAGGCTATTTCATCTGTGATTTCCCTTTCGACAGTCTCATTGTCCTTCATTTTAAGTTCAACCCCAAAACAAAAATAAGACATCGAAGAATATCTAACATATTAAGAAATCACTTGTTCATAAAAATAGATTTAAAAAGTGAATTTAAACCATGAAGCCCTCCCCTGTCTGGGCTCTCTGCCATTAGTCGGTGCCCCCAAACCCAACTCATACTCGGAAGCGTGAGTATTTGTTTGTTACCACTTTCAGAGTCCCTGTACCTTTAAAGAATTTTCTGGAAACAAAAGGTCAACGTTTAGCCCAAAGGAAAACAAACATTTAGTGGGATTTCAGGAGCAACAACCTAGATAAGAAGACGTTGTGGGGTTAGGGCCACCCCAGAAACTCTAGATCCACACTCAATTAAACTAGCTCAAGTATCTTATGTGTGAAGGGCCCCACCCAGCCTCCGACACGGAGCAGGCAGTCGACTAATCTCAGGTCCCTTCTCTTAAGTAGGCCTTTGTTCTCAACATTTGGTCACGTCTGAAGACATTTGGGGTCATCACAACGAAGGAGCTGCCCTTGGCCTCTAGTGGGTAGAGCTTAGAGACATTGCTAAAGTTCCCATAATGCAGAGAACAGCCCTCCTCTCCTGCCCCAGCCAAGTACCCAATAGTTTCAAGGTTGAGAGACCCCCAGTTGGGTGTTGAAGTTTAATATTAGAGATTTAGAAGAAGCTAATTGCATTTTCAATTCAATTAATTGGTTTCTTCTAGATCCTAGGGAGTCCTTCCAGCATGTGTTTCAGATTCTTCATTTTGTGAACAGTTACACAAGGTTTGGGGGCGTGGAAATGCCAATTCCAACCCGACCGCCCTTCACTTTATCTAGTATAGGTCTCTTTTCAGTAAATGAGTTCATTTACAGGAATACTACAATACAGTCAAAGTTTAAATTTTCTTGTCAAATCGTGCATTTTTAAAAAAAGATAGTCTTGAATACCATGATTAGTAATTGTTCTTTCCCCTACCAGTAGGAAAAAAACACAAAAAAAGACACTTTCCATTTTTATTAAAATGTTTTAAAAAGATAGAAGATATTCAGTTGTGGCCGTTGGAATTATTCAAATAAGATTTTGGGGTTTGCATTTTAAAAAAAGATTAGTTTAAAGTGCCTGGAGGGAGAGAGCCAGCAGAGGTGTGGCCATTTGTCCTGCCGGAGCAGTGGGCTCTAGAAAGAGGAGGCGTGGCTTAGGGGTCAGGAGCCCGTCTCTTACTCTGATGGTCCTCAAAGTGTGGTCCGTGGAGCATAACAGCATCAGCATCACCCAGGAATTTGTGAGACATGCAGATTCTCGGGCCCCACCTAGACCGGCTGACTCACGCACTTGGAAGCCGGGACAGGCAAACAAACCTTCCCCATAGCCTTGATGCACACGTCCAAGCGTGAGAACCACGACCTAAAGCTCTTTCGCTTCCTACTGATGATATTCCTTGGCCAAGTCAGTTACCTTCTATGCTCCTCAATTTCTTTGTGTTTTGTCTCCCAATTTCATGATAAAGGTGCAATGCAGAGGCATGATTTAACGCTACTATTATCAATCTGCAGCATAGCCGAATCAGAATCCATGCTGGTGAGAACAGAAGGCCTGGACCTCACCTACCAACGTGCCCTTGACTTTTTCTGTCCGTTATCCCCAAAGTGGAGATGTCCGTGCCTGGGGCAAGCACCTCGGGCCATTTATCAGTCAGATAGAGGGTTCGTGGAAATGACGCAGTGTTTACCAGGGTAAACAAGGAAACTTGCAAGCCATGCAAAAATGACACCCCAAAACACTTAACGATTGTTTTCATCCTGGCATAACTGTATCCCGATGTACTTGGTCCTTGTTGATAACAAATTGTACACTGAACTTCAGTCTCGCCGGTAAAGTCTGAGAACTAAAAACATGTTGTGGGAATGCCATTTGCTCTGGTTGGCCACCCATCGCCTCTCAAAAGAAACGAAGCCTTTATATTAATCTCTAATTCTTTGATCACGACTATAAAATACCTGGAGATTTTTACCATTTTAGTTGAGGTGATATTATAAGGGAATTTGCCCTACAGCCCCTCAAAGCCTCTGTTTACTGGAAGTTAAGAGTTCTAAGCTGTTTTGTTTTCTTTGTCTCATGAAGTCAGAAGAGTATCTTAGAGAATTGTTTGGGCACCAAAGTGAAATCACTATAGATGCTGTTTTTATTTGGGGCGTGTAGAAAAGTCAGCCTTTTATTCACAGCAGTCTCTGGCCTGAGGACCCACCTGTAAAGTGGGATCATATCACTCACCTATCGGGGTTGTTTGGATTATTTAATGAGATAATAAGCTGTTTAGTACATGCAAAGAATTTCTTGCATTGGTCGGCACATAGTAAGTGCTCATTTAAGATCACCTAGATTTTTCTCCAAAAGTCAGTTCGAAGGTCCAAGGCTTGTTTTTGTGAACATTTAAAGGACCTCTCCCAATTCTACCTGCAGTGTTTGAATTTTCTTGGTAAATATGACTGGATTCACTTGTGGAAATCATGAATATGGTGATGGGTTTTACAAAAGCTATAGCTTTTTTTTTTTTTCCAGTCATGGGATGCTCTGGACTTGGAGTTTGGGTTTTAAAGAACATTTATGAAACAATGGATCAATATGTGAACATATCATTGGCCCTGCTGATAAGGGGAGTCAAACAGAGCAAATTTTTACTGCCCAAGTGGGGTCCTGATAAAGGTGTCCTTTGCCTCCTGATAACATTTAAATTGGGGGTGATAAGGTGCCTGCCTTGTTGAATATGTCATAGTGACTCTCAGTCAAGCCCGGTTGTTCCATTCTATTGGGAGCATCGTGACATGCCCTCTGCTACCATGGCCCCAAATCTCTCAAACCAGCAAGAGTTATTTATAAAAATAGTGATGACTCATTGAGCATTCATCTTGTGCCAGTAAAACTCTCTCGTTGATGCCCTGGTGAGCGTCTGCTGTGTGGAGATGCTGGGTGACATGCTGGGAATTCAGCAGTGCACGAGACAAAACCAGGCCCTGCCCTCACTGAGCTCCCCTTGGGTTCCCCCTGTACTCATCACAGTCTTCACTACAGGAAACACGTTTGTATTCCCATTTCACAGATTACAATAGTGAGGTTCAGAGAGCTTAAGTACTGAGAGACCGGATTCAAATCCAGGTTTGTCTAACTCTTATTCCCATCTTATTTTCAAAATGCTCGATGGCCTCCGACTGTATTTGGTGTTTAGCCCTTTTCTTCATGAGAATTGTAAACTCTAAATACTTTTTCAGCGGAGGAGTTATAGATTCAAGAATAAGTCATTGCGTTTAAACAGCGACTGCCATCCGTGGACGGTTGCTTATTACTTATGCTGATTATTTACTTACTTTTTTTTTTATAACCTTCAACACAAGGAGGCCAGTGCTCATCCCTGTTACCATCCCCGTCTGCAGAGAAGGAACTTGAGATCCCAGAGTCAAGTAAATGAAAAAGCTAGCATTCAAAGCCAGTTCTCCGGCTTCGTGCACTGGGTTTGCCTTCGATTCTGAGTGGCCATGGGAGCACGTGACCCCCGGAAAAAACGTGCCATTTTGTGGCTGCGTGTGGTGCGTGAGTATCAGACAAACGGCCCACTTCTGTCAGGTAAGTGATCTCCCTCTTAATGAACGCATGTTTCTGACTAATCTTGAGATTAGCCAATTTTTCTTCATGCAGACTCGCTTGATCTTTAAAACGTATTTTTATGTTTGTGGCTGATAATGATTTTTAATATCTTAAGAATAATCCGTTTTAATATTTTAAGAATAATCCCCAAAGGGAAGGAAGAGAAGTTGCAATAGTTCAAAGGGTCAGATTGAATTCTGTAAGAGTCTATTTGTAGAAAGGTTTGGGTTCTGTTTATTTCCTTCCGATGTATTCTATGAATGCAGTCTGGGCATAGCTCTGACTTGTAAATAAAAACTTTGATGTTTCAAGCCTGGCTCCCCCGCTTCTTGGCCCTACGGTCTTGAAAAACTCAAGGTTCATTCTCATCTACCAAATGAAGATAGAACACCCTCTTTCTGCCATTATCATAAGGATTAAATGAGCTAATTTATGTACAAATGATCTAGAAATTAGAAGTTGCAAAGGACAGTGAAGCGTTAAATTCTTCAATGTCCTTAAAATTTTCATTTTGGGCCATAATGATGGTAGAAGGCTGGTGTTTTCATAACTCAGGAGGTTTAGAGGGAGCTCATGCCTGCAGAGAAATTATGCCATTATAATGATCATTTTTGTGTCTGCTTCCTTCACTTGACTGAAAATTTGGACGGTAGGTACTATGACTTACTTGGTTTCTTGATCTCCAGTGCCTGGCACGCACACACACGAAAACACTCGGGCACTTAATAAATATTTTCAAGAATGAATGAATCCAATTGTGTACCGGGGGGTGAGATGGTAAAGGGAACAGAAAGGCCTGAAGTTCATCACCAGGCTCTCCTACTAACGCGAAGGCAAGAGCACCCATGGAAATAAGAGTTGGTCCAAGATCATACATGGATGTTTTTAGTTTACTCCTCTAAGTATGCACTTTCTTTAAGTACCTGTCACTATGAAAACACTAGCTTTCGTACGTATAATCATAAGCTATGCCTTGGATTTATGAGATTATGGAAATCAAGGTATTTAATACTTTACCTTTCCATGATTTATTTATTTTTTAAGGATTGTCTTTTTTTAAGTTCATTTATTTTTAAGGGTGGAGAGCGAGAGAGAGAGAGAAGGAGACAGAGAGAGTATGTTCAGGAGGGGCAGAGAGAGAGGGAGACACGGAATCCAAAGCAGACTCCGGGCTGTCAGCACAGAACCTGACATGGGGCTCGAACTCATGAACCATGAGATCATGACCTGAGCCGAAAACAAGAGTCAGATGCTTAACCACCTGAACTGCCCAGGCGTCCCTCTTTACATTTCTGTGAGTTAAATTTACACATTCCTGGAAATTCAGCTTGAGATTGCCTGTAAAGTAAACACAAAATCGGTGGCCCCATGCCCCAATTTGCCTAAAATCTCCCGGTTTTTATCTGCTGTCCTCGAGGGGAGTTAATTATTAATAGTTCCTTTATTCTCAAAAGCATTCTGTTTTGGATAATTAAGAAAAACTGGCATGGATGTAACTTGCTGAAGTCCTTCGTTGCTGCTACCCTACCCCTGCGGGAAGCAGTATAGTTAAATGGTTAGAAAATACGGGCTTTGGGATCTAACAACAGGATCTTCATTCTATCTCCTTGATTCCCTAGCTGTTTAATCCTGGGCAAGTTACCTAACCTCTCTAAGTATCATTAGCAATTACTGTTATTAAAACAGAATTGCTAGGGCACCTGGTTTGCTCGGTCAAAAGAGGATGCGAGTCTCGATCTTGGGGTCGTGAGTTCGAGCCCCAGGCTGGAGGCAGTGATTACTTAATAAATAAATAAAAACTTAAAAAAAACACCAGAATTGCTAATAGCATCAACCTCGATACTTGTTATGATAGTTAAATGCTGTAACACATGAGGAGGAGTATACAGCCTGGTGTATAATAATCACTCAATAAATATTGGTTATCGGCTCTGAATGCAGGTTTCCCTCCCATTTTTGTCCCATTGAGGAGCAGCACAGTCACTAGCTGTAGTTGGTATCTACCCTAAGCCTTGGAGAAGAGCCCGGGACAGATGCTGTGGTAGCAGAGAAAAGCGGTGGTAACCACCCAACAATTAATGAAGACTCATGATCTGACAGACCCGGATAACTTTTCAGAGAATGGAGTGATTGTTCAGTGTCTGCCTTCAGCTCTATGCTCCCTGAGGGCAGGGCCTATATCCAACCTTTTTACTATTTGTAAAAATTGTATTCTCAGCACCGAGCCCAACGCATGGGATAGAGAAGACATTGAATAAATATTAGTTGAAAAGATAAGTGAATTGGGCTGAAGACCATGGCACCTTACACATGTGTGTATGCAAATACATGGAGTCACTAGTTCTGACATGTCACCCCCGAGCTTAGCACTACCCTTCATGATACAAAGGGAGAGGCAATAGGTTTTGCTAGCTCAATCCAACCTTGGCTTTCGGTCTTGTTGTTACTTGCCCTGTGTTGCTAGGGAGTCTCAACCATCCTTGACGGAGGACGTTACCTGAGGACAAGTTCGGCCGGTTGGCAAATGTTTGCAGACAAGGAGTTGCAAGCAGGGAGTGCAGAGGCTGCCGTTTTGCTCGGATGCCCTGCCTGACTGGGTCAGAAAGCAGGCTGCCAGCTGTAGCAGGTGGCAGGATGTCGGTGTCCAGCATAACCCTGGGATGACCCTGGTCACGGTTGTCCCGGCGCCGGGTCACAGGAGGTGATTTGAAGAAATAGGCAGGAGATAGGACCTGGGCAATTAGACTTCCCCCGCTGAACCCGAAGCACTAATTAAGGAACGTGGTGAGGAAGCATTAGTGCCTGGCATAATCATAATAATAATGACAATAATCATAATAGTAGCCTGTGTTTAATGTTTGAGAAATGTTTCTCGATATGGGAGGCTTTAGTAACATGTGGCTATGAGCGCTTGAAAAATGCTGAAAGCCTTGGCCTGAGATGTGCTGAAAGTGTAAACTGCATACGGATTTCAGAACCGAGTATGAGACAGCAAGCAGGTAAATTATCACTTTAACAGATTTTATATTGATTACATACTGAAATAACAGTGTGGATGAACTTTAAATAAATATGTTAAAACAGTAAAATTAATTTCACTCCCTTCTTCTTTAAAATATGTGACTGTTAGAAAACTTAAAATTATATTAATGAGACAGACTGAGAAATCCAGGGAACAAACTGGTGGTTCCAGAGGGAAGGGCAGGGGGTGGGTTGAAATAGGTGAAGGGGATTAAGAGGTACACACTTCCAGTTATAAAATAAATAAGTCACGCGCGCCTGGGTGGCTCAGTCCATTAAGCGTCTGACTCTTGGTTTTGGCTCAGGTCATGATCTCACGGTTCGTGAGTTCGAGCCCCACATAGGACTCTGTGCTGAGAATCTTGGGATTCTCTTTCTCCCTCCCTCTCTCTCTCTCTTTCTGCCTCCCCCCGTGCTTGCTCTCTCTGTCTCTCAAAATAAATAAATAAGTAAATAAATAAATAAATAAACTTTAAAAATAAATAAATAAATCATAAGGACGGAAAGTACAGCCTAGAAAATATAGTCAACGATGCTGTGATTACTTTGTAGGTCAACAGATGGTAATTACGCTTACTGTGGTGAGCATTTTGCAATACATATAATTGTTGAATCGCTATGTTTGACACCTGAAACAAACACAATATTTATGTCAACTATACTTCTGTTAAAGAATATACAAATTTGTTTTTAATTAAAGGGGGTAAAAATGTACTAAGGCTGCCATTTGTGGCCCATGTTGTATTTCTATTGGGCAGAGCGGCTCTGAAGTGTGCAAAACACTTCCAAGCAACGCTTCAAGGTAAGGGCCAATTTGTCTTTGCTTTCCTTGAAGACACCAAAGTTCAGAGAATCCTCACCAAAGGATACTCAGCCAGTGGTTGAAATTCTTATTCTTTCAGCCACGGTAGGAAGACTATGCATTAAGAATGGAAGCAAACGGGGTGCTACATGGCTCCGTTGGTTAAGTGTCCAACTCTTGGTTTCAGGTCAGGTCATGACCTCACAGTTCATGAGTTCAAGCCCCGCATCGGGCTCTGCACTGACTTGAGATTCTCTCTCTCCCTCTCTGCTGCCCCTCCTTTGCGCTCTCTCTCTCTCTCTCAAAATAAATAAACTTTAAAAAAAATAAAAGTTTGAAAATAAAAAGAATGGAAGCTAAGCAAATACACTGATATTCAACATCTCTGATAGTTCGATTGCCCCACATTTACTTTAACTTAACCACGGCTTTTGTTATGGGGACAGGATTTAGATCAAGACAGCGTCTTTTCTCCCTGGTGCAACTTTTTGGTCTTTGAAGGTTTTTCCATCTCGGACACGTTTAATGTCCCTCATTATCGGTGTATTTGGGAGCACCACGGAAGAGCATGTGCCTTGGCTAGGCATCAAGGCTTCCCCACTGGAAGCCTCCCTGGAGGCTCACATTAAAGCTGTCTCTACTCCTTTGGCCATAGGGTTCCTGTTCACTATGACCTCAAGATACTAGATGGGTTGTGTCCAATTCCCCAGGACTCCAAAAGATACTTTTCCATATGATAAGCTTCTTATGATTTCCTTAGGGGCTTGTTATAGAGTGTGAAGGAAGGGAGAAAAAGGGACTTCTACTGATTTCTGTGCTACGGCTTTAAGTTATTGATAAGAGTGGGTTTGTGGAGGGAGCAGGCTGTCTGGATGTGATGGGAAAGTCATCAACATCAACAAAGGAGGTTGGGAAGAACAAAATGGGGTCCTTGGAATCACAGAGTCTCTGAGTATAGGCAGCCTCCACAGCCCCTATAGTTGCCTGGGTAACATGACCACTGCACATGTCATAGCCATAAAGCGGTCTGCTTTCAGACCCCTTGAGAACTATTTTGGGCAATACAGTATATGGAAAATCAAGAGGTAAAGGCAGGCAGGCACTTCCAAGTGACTGACCTCAAATCAGAGGGCCATAGTTATTTATGGTTATATTCAGCATAAGAACACACTGTTGGTTCTTTATTGGCCTTCATACCTATACATCCTAAGTCATGACTATGTAGCATTATCTTCAAATACTTTGGATATAGACATAGATGTAGATATTTGGAACTGGGGCCAGGAGTAAGTGTTGGTAAACTGGCTTTCCTTTATGAGGCTCATGAAAATAATCCTCTTCTCTCCTAAATGCTTTATTCAAACACATTTCATGGTGATTTGGACCCTACCATTCTTTCATATTCTGTCATTTGGTCCTTAAAAAATTGGGGGGGGAGGGAAATGCTACAGACTGAATTTATTCACCCGACGTTAATATCAATCTAGATCGGAAAATGGTACCTTCTAAAAGATTCAGAGAAATGTAGCTATGGCCCCCCACACCAGAACTTCAATCTAGAAAATAATCCAAGACCCATTGGATACCCTGAAAAATCCTAAGAGGCTGACAATAAAATCCCCTATGATCTCAACCCAGGAAGAAGAGAGGATGTAGCCACATTACCGGCAAAACTGCGGAGGACTCTCTACGGGCTCAGACTGTTGTGTAAACAACAACTTCCCCTCTCTGTAAGTATAGAGGCCACCAACACCAAGAACACTAGAACAAAATTATAGATTTTTTTGAAAAAAACAAACAAACAAACAACAACAACAACAAAACAACTATATAAGAGGTTAAAGATAAAGAGACAGACCCACTATTTGATATGATGCTACCAAAGACAGAGAAAGCTGAGTACCTCTTTCACTTGTTTTTGTATTGGTCTCCAGAAGTATGGTTTTGTAGTGGGAATGGAAGGCCAATTACCAATGAACGGGCAATTGATAGCTGATCAGGACCTCTGGGTTGAATGGCAATGTGTTCACAAGTGATCATTTCCATCTTTCCCAATTCCCATTAAAACTACCTTCACAATATAGAAATAAAAGCGGGAGAGACTTGAAACATCACCAAAAGTAAAGAAGAATGTCTTTGTGATGCCAGAAACATTAGGAGATTTCTGCTTTCTAGAAACAGAGGAAGAGAGACCATGTTGGACTGAGACATTACCAACTCGCAATGCTTCATCCGAAGAACAGACAGGAAACGGAGAGCGTACAGTCTGGGCTCTCTTCACTGCATTGAGTTTTTGTGGAAGCAGCTTGTAACTCTGGGCCACCCTCAGAGTTTATGCGTGATGAAGGCAGAGACAGTGACCGCAGCGTGGCTGGAGCTGTTTCCTGGCTGGGCTAACAGCACATGGAAGAAGTGTAGGCAGCACAGCTGCCTGTATCTGCCCCGGGAAACTGGATTAAAAAATAAAAAAGACAGGTGCTGTCTGCACAAGCCTCCTAGAGATGGCGGATTTATTGAAAGCAGGAAAGGAAAGATGTCAATAGAGATCCCTGTTGGGGAGGGCTACAGCTCTGGCCTTTTCCATGTCGTCTCACAGGTTAAATACCCACTTTTGATTCTAAAACAATTGAGAAACACCCATTGTATCTAGGAATGAGTCATTTCTTAATATAGTAAAGTTCTCTATCTGAAAAATCACCATAATCGTACCTAGTGGTGAAACGTTAGTGTCAGATCCGTTAATATCAGAACAAGATAAGATGCCTGTTATGAGAGCAATTATCAACACAATTCTGGAAGCCGTAAGCAATGTAACGGTTCAAGAATCGGAAGAGAGGTTAAATATCAGAAAGGAAGATGTCAACCTGTTGCTCCTTGTAGCTGTGAAGGAAAACATCATGGCGTTATCTGAAAAAAATAGAGAGAAAGGGCCAAGAAGGGAGCTTACAAAATCCCCTCTTAGTTTCCCACATAATAGTTAATTTCTTTCCCCTAAAACAAGAGTCTATTCACAAGAACTACAAAATATGAAATAGCTGAAAATAAAACCGCAAGAATTTTTTTATCTGTAAAAATATACTCTGAAACTTACTGAAGGACATAAAAGGAGACATGACTACACGGAAGGGCATACCATATTCCTTCTCTAAAAATGATAAAATGTCAATTTTCCCAAAATTAATATTAAAGTATTTGTTTGAAATACATAAAATAGTCTATGTTCTATCATTTTTTGAAGTTTACTCATTTATTTTGAGAGAAAGAGAGAAAGCGCACGTGCGTGTGCACACGAGCCGGGGTGGGAGAGAGAGGCAGAGAGAGAATCCCGAGCTAACAACAGAGCCCGAAGCAGGGCTCAAACTCATGAACTGTGAGATCATGATCTGAGCCCAAATCAAGAGTTGGACTCTTAACCAACTGTGCCACCCAGGTGCCCCTCTATCATTTTCTTTAACCTAAAAAGCCTATAATTCCAATAAGATTCCCTGTGGGATTACTTATGAATTTGATGAATAATGTTAAAGAATTTTGAAATGACTTTAAGAATTTTTAGCAATTCTTTTACCATTACAAAAACTATAACTAACGTTAAAAGACAAATGACAAACTGGAAAATTACTTGTTGCATATAAGAATATTAAGGATCATTCTATACACCATATGAAGAATTCTTATAAATCAACTCTTAAAAAAAGAAAACATCCAGATAAAAATGGACACAGAATACAATTCCAAAACCAAGAAATGCAAATAGCTAAAGTATGCAAACAGATGTTCAATTTCACTAATAATCAAAAAATTCAAATTAACTGTGATACTATTCATTTTACCTGTCACACGGGCAGAGATTTAAAATATTGTTAATACCAACTGTTGACGATAATGTGAGAAATAATAACTCTCATACGGTGCCGAGAGGAGGATTACTTAATTACTTGATTACTTTCTGGAGAAAGATTAACAAAATCTACAAAGGTGTTGCAGTGTTTCTTATGCTGAGAAAACATTTGGTAATCACCTTAATGAGCAAAACTAGGTTATGGTTTGGCAAATATCATATAGGAATGAAATATAGTATTCTGCAATACTAGACATAAAATGTGAGGTTTTTGCAAAAAGGGGTATGTGTTATAACTTAGATATTCTTACCTAAACAAAAGCAAATGGTTATAAAACAATGTGCATAACATAATCCAATTTTGATATACAGAAGTATATCGTTTGCCTAGAGAAATGCTGGGAATTAAAATGTTAGTGTCTATGTGTGTACATGTATGTGTGTATGTGTGTGTGTAGAAAGAGAGACAGAGACAGACAGAAAGAGATCTCACAGGAGAAATCTTGCCTCTTCACCAGGAGTGGTTTGGTTAGTTGAAGATATTTTCTGTTTATCACAACTGGATGGGGAAACATACAAGCATCTAGTGGGGTCCGGCTGAGAATGCTACTAAGTATCCTAAAGTATACAGGGCAGTCCTCATCTCAACAAAGAATTAACCGGGGCAAATGTCAATAGTGACAAAGTTAAGAAACCCTGGTATATATGCATGTACATTTCTGTGTATGGTACTTACGGGAATATTCTTTGTTTGGGCTTTTTGTTTTCGTTTTGTTATATTTTTATTTTTTGCCGCTTTATACTCCTCTGTGGCTTAAACGTTTTTGGCAAAGAAGCTCAATTATTTTTAGAGACAGAAAAATCATAAAATAGTATCTAATTTGGGGGAGGGAGAGATACCCTTAGAGTGTCACTTTCTGCTTGCCTCTTACTCGCTAAGCTTCTTCTCCCTTCTCTGAACTACTATCACGCTTCTAGTGGGTCTCAGAGCACTTAGGACAATTATAGCCCATTTGGTTTTATTCTGGCATCGTTTTCTGTCTCTTTGTCTCAATTGTCCAGCTAAATTATAAACCTTTGAAGTCCAGAACCATGAACAACTTTTGAAGGGGAATCGTGTTTCCATTTCTCACATGTTCCCAAACCTGACATGTGAGTAGTGCGTGGTACCTGGTTGTGAAAGCAAGGAAGAGAGGAAGGAAGGAGGGAGGAGAGAAAGGAAGAGAGGGAGGGAGGGATGTAACAGAACAGGCTGCTGCCTCCATACATCTTCAGTTTCCCCAGTTCCTCCCACCCCAGAATCTTGGCATGCGGCAGCCCACAGAGCAGGCAGCATGGTATAGATTACATCCTGTTTTTATGTTTATTTATTTTTGAGGGAGAGAGAGACCAGCAGAGTGTGAGCAGAGGAGGGGCACAGAGAGAGGGGGAGACACAGAATCTGAAGCAGGCTCCAGGCTCCGAGCTGTCAGCACAGAGCCCGATGCAGGGCTTGAACCCACGAACTGTGAGATCATGACCTGAGATGAAGTCGGACTCTTAAGCAACTGAGCCACCCTGGCACGCCAGGCAGCATGGTATAGAATGAGAGCCGTGTGGGATGGAAGAAAGAGCACCCGTTTGAGGTTAGAGAGATGGGTTCAAATTTCGATCCTGCAACTCACTCTTTATTTGATGCTGTTGCTGTTTTCATGTGACAAACACACAGTGCTGCCCATTTGCCAAGCACTGTTCTAAACTTTTTGCAAATATTTACTGTATCATCTTGTACAGATGCATTGATCTTTCAGAGCCCGAATTCTTCATCTGTGAAATGGGAACACCAGTCCCCTCCACGGTTGTTATGAAGTGTGAACGTGACTATGTAGAGTGCTACGGACAGAGCACGGTGTGCAGTAGGCACTCAGTAAATAGAATTATTATCATCTCATTGCCATCATCGATATCCTTATCATCCTGATCATCCAATGAAGCCTTTGCAGATGATTAGTTATTAATAAGCCTAGTGGGTTATGAGATTTAATATATATCTTGAAACTATTTCTAGAAATTAATTACTGGCTGGGTAGAGGGGAGCATAGCGCTTCACACACTTAAAGGAAGCAACTTCAACTTCCTCTTGGGATGTCACGCTGGCTGCCTGCAGAGTCTGAGGGGTGATCCGCAGGGAGTGGTGGGGAAGACCCGGTGAGTGGGGTGCCTTTCCCATGCATTAGTGCTCTTAACAGTCTGCCTCAACCACTCTGTCCATGACCGTTGACAAGCACAGCTGCTGCATGCTATATTCTTGAGGCTGTACTTCAAGACCCGCTTTAAGAGTCATGGACCAGAGGGTAGAACATGGGGAGAGAGAAAATGCTGATTCAGGGCCCAGAAAAATACGTGGACTGCAGGGATCGAGACCATGAACAGACATGGGAAGAAGAACTATTGATTGCCCAAATGTTGCACGTGATTCCAGTATGTTGCGGCCCATGGGATGGAGTGGTATTGGGGCATGTTGACCCTGGACCTTACCCAGAGCTGAGTCAGATGGGATCAAAGACGAGAAGGTTGATAGGAGAACACTGGATGGGGTGAGGTTTCTTTGGACGTAGTTCATTGGTTTATTCCATTTGCTTCTCCCACTTTTCCCAATCAACAAATCAATCAGCCAAAGTATTTCTTTAGCAACTACTACATATCAGACCCATCGTAGGTGGTTACTGGCTTTGCTGCTTTTTGATAATGTCTCTTCGAGTCCAAGTCCCCCTCAACCCAAGCCCTTTTTAAATCTCCTTTCTTACCTATTACGGTGCATTTTTCTCTACCTACATCTTCCTAAATAACACTGGAGGGCATTCCAGCTTGGTCTTCATCATCCACCATTCTCCTGAAAGCTGAATGAGTTTTGTCTTTTAATCCTGCATGACACCCTCTGGTACCTTCCAACCCACTTTGCCCCGAATGTCTTCTTGGCCCAAATCTGGGGGACATCGGCTACCACGTACTGCTGCTTGGTATTGCCTCTGTGTTACGTGTGGACTTCTCCCTGTGTTGCCCACTTCTCATCCCTAGTGCCCATGCAAACCCCAAATACTGAGTATGCTAACTAGCCAGATTCCCGAACGTTCTCCCCATCCCCTTCCCTCGGGAGAAGTGCCTGTTCCACGGAGATTTGAATCAGTCATTCCTGGAAACACGTAAGTAGTTCACATTTTTAAATTTCATCCCCCAGATACAGATAACACACTTAACTCTTTCTCCAAGTCAATCTTGGAGCCAAGCCCTTTAAGTATTGCTTCTCATCTGATTCACAAAACTCTTGGAAAATTATTATTGTTTTCAGGTTCCGGATTGGGGAGCTGAAATGAAATGAGGTAAAGTCAGTTCCCCAAGGTCACGGAGCTACAGGTGCTGAAGCAGTGATCCTAAACCAAGTGTGTCCACCTTCGGTCTGTATTCTCAAATTCCACACTGGGGTGGCTCGGCGGAGGATTTATCTCTAATTGTCATTCTAATAAAAAGAAAACAAAACGTACCTTGTGGTTTTCAAAGAGATTTTACTGAACCGTCTCATTTAATCCTCACAAGAGTCCTATGGGTTGGAAGGCTGACAGGGAAGACCGGTTACATTTGTAGGTTGGGTCCTCCAGGGAACAGACTCAGAGGTGGGGACTTAGAGTTTAGGTCATTTCTTGGGGAGAGGGTTGCAAGTAGGAAACTCAGGGAAATTCAAGGAAAGGGGAAAGAGGGAAAGGAAGTGGGGTAGGCAGAGGCAGAAGTCAAGCTCGGTGCAGACTCAATGACACCCTCGGCCAAGGATGGAGAGCTCTGGAGATAAAATGGCCTTGAGCTGGGGTGAGGGGACTGGGACTAATTACCTTACCATGATCGTCACTGGATACAGACTGCTCTTAGAAGTGTGCATGGCCTTAGGCCAGGTAGCTCATTGCTGCCACGGCCATCCCTGACAGCTGAGGAGAACATTGGATTTTTCCTCACAGCCAGCAAGTAGTCGGTGATGCAGCCAGAATGAGGATCTGGGCCTCAGGCACCCACATGGACACCCTCGTACGTCGCTAGGTAGTCTGTCACATTGCTTTCCAAGCACTGACTGTTCTGGGTCGCTTTTGAAGCTAAGTCAGATTCTGATACTCTGTCTTGACCATCCTGATACTTACAGCTGCCTGCGTGGGTCCCCAAAGCGAATGCTGGTGAGTGTGTTAGTGGGACTTCTGGGGACACCAGAAGAGCCACGGCATTCTATCTATTATTAAAGGACAATAAACGCCAATGAATTACTAATCATTGCGAGGCATTTGTGCATGATTTGGTGTCCTTGAAAATTCACAGAGAAAGAGAACGATTTTGAATTCTTTGGGAATACATACAAAAGTCGGTGCATGAATATGATCAGTCCTGACTTTTAATTCATTAAAAGTTATATATTTACTATTTCCCCTAATCAAAGTCTCTGTAAATCACATACTTTTTCAGCCCCAAATTGCATTCTAATCCAAAAGTTGTAATCTGGGAAGTTTCCATTTTCATCTTCTTCCACGTGGTAGAGCTGGTCAGATTTGTTCCTTAATGACTTGAATCAAATCATCCGTGGTTTAGTGAGGGCCTCATATGACTTTGGATTGCCAAGATCCTTTGTATTGTCTGTACTATCTTTGCTCATTCTTATCTTGTTTTCTCAAAAGAAATCTAAGAATCTCAATCCGGAAGGACTCACCTCTAAAGACTTTTCTCAGAGATTTGGACAGTTTTAGTCACTTGATGGGGGAGTTTTGATGGAGGACGTTGGTGGTGGTGGTGGTGATGGTGGGGATGTTGGGGGTGGGTATTGCTGTCAGATGATGGTGGTGGTGGTGAGGGGGTGGTGATGGTGGTGGTGGGTTCCTATTGGTTGTGGTGGTACGAGAGCATTAGTGGCATTGGTGGTGATGGTGGTAAGGAGTTTCTCATACTGAGCAAGTCACACGTTAGGCCATCTATTGAAAACGAGCTAAATATGAATTAGACGCATTTGTTTCCTGTCCTGCACTTCCAAAGTATGAGCCAAAATAGGGATGACTAGTACTGGATAAAGTCCTTTTTTTTTTTTAATTTTTTTTTAACGTTTATTTATTTTTGAGAGATAGAGCATAAGCAGGGGAAGAGCAGAGAGAGAGGGAGACACAGAATCGGAAGCAGGCTCCAGGCTCCGAGCCATCAGCACAGAGCCCGACGCAGGGCCCAAACTCACAGACTGTGAGATCATGACCTGAGCCGTAGTCAACCACTCAACCGACTGAGCCACCCAGGCGCCCCATAAAGTCCATTTTTGAGATGCTCACTCAAAGTTCTTTCCCAGGAAACTAGATATTCTCTAGGAGAAAACAAATCAGAGAAGAAAATTTCCTGCACTTCCTGAGAAACCAAGGTCATCATTCCCCCTGTTGCCTCAATTTCACTTTCGACTGATGCCTCGGCACACTTCTTGTGCCAATCGGGCTGTCCCCTTCCTCCGACCCTGACGAGCCACATGACTCGTCCCTGCCTTTACTCACTCTTGCTGTTCTCTTGCACCAACCCATCCCCGCCATGCTTGTTTTCACTTCTATCCTTGAAGATTCAGCTTAAATGTACACTTCTCTACGGGGCGAACCCTCTGCCGTTGTAGGGTTCTTATTTCCCTTACCATCAGTGCTGCGCGGTTTAGCACAATTACGGATTCGTGTTGTTCTCAGACGGGGCCTTTTCCCCTGCTCGCGTGTTCTCTTTCTCTTTCAAAAAAAAAAATATTTTCCGATAAAAAAGAAAGAAAAGGAAAGGAGGGGAGAGGAAAGGAAAAAAAGAAAAGGAAAAGTGACATACAGAAAACTCAGAGATGAATTCGGGCTGATTTTGAGGTGCAGAGAAGGAGCTGGGCCAAGCTGCAGGGGCTCGGCCGCTGAATCAACAAAGTTTTATCTGTAATCGTCTAATTTTTAAAGATATATATATATATATATATATAGTTATAGATACAGATTATATGCAATTAAAGAAAAAGAATGCAAAGATAGAGTTAAAAAAAAGGTCAGGAAGCAAACATACCCAAAGCGTTTTATAATGGCGGGACTACGAAAAATAACTATTCTCTTCTTTGTCCATTTCTATACTTTTAAAGTTAAAACACAGACAAATAACTAGCCCTCCATCTCCTTATCTCATTGCTCCGCATGTCCCTCTTCCTACTCTGAAATAATCGCCAAAGTACAAGCAACCTGAGCTCTAAGCCCAACCTCTGGGAGGCCACATACTGAAGACCAGGGCTTTGGGAGGTGAATCGAAGCCAGAAATGGCTTCCTCCAGCGGTCCCTGGGGCCACCAGGGGAGGATCAGGTGGGCCCTTGTTTACCGCTCCTCCGTCCCCCTTCCCCCTGGTACTCTTACACAACAATACAAACATTTTATCATTCAAAGCTAAAACCTGCTGGCTTCTCTGTTTGAGTCATTTCATTGTTTTGATGCCCTGTGGCAGGGCAGCCACGAATGGAAGCCAGGCTGACCTAATCTAGTCTAAATATTCAGAACGCTAGAAGGACTCCTGTACAGCAGAATGCCAACCTCCATCTTTTAATTGCCTCGGCTCCTGATAGATTGGCTCTTACCCCCTTTGAATTCCTTTGTTGCAGAGGAGTTAAAATTCATGAGCGCCCCGCGCCTGGGAAAATTTACTCCAGTGCTGCGATTTTTCTGAGCCAAGCCGGCCAACATCGCAAAGAGCCGGAGGTCTGTCGGGCCATCTGTTACATAATAGTCAACAATCTCAAAAATCTAGGGAAACAGGGGATGGGGAGAGCGAAAATGATGAGGCATTTAAACAGAACAGATTGCTGCCTTACTTACAGGGAAAAAAGGGAGAGATAATATGCTTTGATTGAAGCAGAGGCAAGCTTTATTAGCATAGGGAACAAAACAAACTTAAAAAAAATGGCGCCAATAAAGCTGACAGTCTAAAGAGTCTTGGTGACAAACCCCATGTTGAATTGTAGGTCGCAGGGGCCCCAAAGGCGATGGGGAGACACGCACACACAAACAACACCCAATGTATGCGCGGGCACACAGATGCGCAAACTTGCTGCTGAATTCAAACGCTAAATATAAGCCTATACTTGCATTTCAAAAGCTTACGTGCCTGGGAAAGGCATTTGGCTTTCACCACCTCCCAAGCGAACCACCTTAGTTATTATGGGGTAAGAGAGGAGTTAGAACCCACTGGACTACTGCAACAAAGCCAGGGTCTCACATTTGATCAGGACTAGCCTGACTCTTCAGGTGCCTGAGTAGCTGCCTGAAAACCCCATCATCTTTAGGAGGCAAAGTCAGTTCTCAGTGGTGACCAGGCCCATTCCAACTGAGAAATACTGTTTCCACAGCGGAGGAAAGAAACAAGGCAACGAAGAGGAAGAAAAACCATAGAGGAGGACCTCTGGGGAAAGAAAATTAGCAAAAGGAACAAAAGAAAATCTGGAAAAGGTGTAATGTCAGTAGAGACCCCAACACAGAAGACAAAAATAAAGTGTGTTAAAAACCAACTAATTCACAACAAAAATTGAACTCTAGTGTGTATAGTCTGAAGTGTTTCAGGGTGGGGAGTCTGATGCCCCCATTTCGCCTTGAAAGGCATCCGTAAATAAAATGGATTGATGGATAGAAGGATGGATGAATGGGTCGTTTTATCATGAACGAATTGAGAGAGATGAGAATTGTAGAATCTGGGTGGTGGGCATATAAGTGTGCATCGTGCAATCCCTGTCCGATTTTGAAAATGTCCACAACGAAGTGTTCCCCAAAAAACCCAAATGAATATGTGATTCCAAAAATTAAAATGCAAGGAACACTGAAATTAAAATCCTAGATATTTAAAAGTGTGTACTTAATCATCTCTTTAATTTCCATTCTTCTCTGATATGGCATTGTTCTCAAATATGTCGCTCGAAGTAGACTTGGAAGAAATGGATTAAAAAGTATGAGATTGCCAAGTTGGAATGACCAGTTCCGAGGCTGTTCTAATTCCGATATTATTATTTCGTTGTTGTTTTCAGTAAACTAAAATTAATGAGTGGGAAAAGTCAGAATATGGGACAAAAAAGGTAGATTTTCCTCTGGCATTCTCACAAATGGACTCTCCTTGAAGTGAACAGTACACATCCTTAATTCCTCCTCACCGCCTCCTTCTCCTGACAGACATCGCTTCAACAACAACATACAAACAAACAAACAAACAAAAAACAACAAAAGAACAAAACCAGTTTAAAATGTCAAATATTTCAGAGAGCTTTTGGAATTCGGAATGCATTCGGCAAATTTCGCTCCAGTTAAGGTAATTGTATCCGGTTTGTTTTTCTTGCAAGCCTTCACTGGATCTAAGTCACTAAACTCATTAGCTGTATTCTTTATTGAGGGACTGGCCCCACATTTAAGTCTCTTGTGTATCAAAGAGAGAGAGAAAGAGAGAACTTTTATTTCCAAAAATTTCATTTTGTTTACGTCTTTGAACTAAACCATGAAATGATGGTTTTGATTCAATAATGGGATAAATCAAAAAGGAAGAGGGAAATTAAATTCATGTGCATTTATTTCTCTGTGTCTCAGAAATGGCTTAAACTCCATGCTCAGGGCATTTTATGTCTAACTCAACGTGTGTAGCCAACCGCCTTTTCCCATAATAACTAGTAGCAAAAATATAAATATATATACTTTAACCAACTCTGCCGAGTGTGTGTAAGCCAAATTTTTAAGTACCTGACATTGGAATTTCAAATGAAAACATAATGCAATTCCATTGAACATACAAAACCATATTTGGGGGCAACCTCCCAGCTCAGAACACAAAAAACACGAAAGGAGACAAGGTAAGAGGCTTGGGGAGGTGCAAAAATATCTGTCTGCAAGCAGCATATTTTATACCGGAACGTGACAGGCAACAAGGTTATTTGTCTGCAAGTTTTCACCCCAGGGGATAAAAAAAGAGAGGGGGAGAAACGTAAATGTATTTTAGCAAATAGTAGACACTGTGGGGTGTCCTCTTTTCCAAGCCAGCACTGGCCTTTTCAACCCCCTGACCCATGAAAGGGGACTTTGGCAGTTCAATGCCCACCAAATGGCAGGTTTGGAATTCAGTATTGGAAAATTACTGGGTAGAAGGGAATTCAATTTCTAAGAGCAAAATAAGCCAGAGCATCTGGAGGAGGGCAGGCTTCCGGACTGTTTGTTACCTTCAGAGCCAGTCCTGGCCTCTATCACTCCTTCCTCCTTGCTTGGGTCACACCCCAGGCCTGAGAAGTCAGCGGGATGCCGCCCCAGACACCAAGAACCCCGGGCGCACTGCTCTCCACCGAGTGGCAGAACCTTGCCTCCCGTTGCCCGACAGTTTCCTCACACTCAACGGAGACTTGCCAAACCTCACCCAGTTCATTTGAAAAGACTGAAAATTCACCTCATATTTTGTAACAAGTATTCCCAAGGGCTTGCGGTTCCAAATGGAATTCCAAATGGTGTCTACAAAGGCTTTTTCTAATAGGAGAAAAGCCCTTTAAAGGATTTATCAGATGAGATGGAAGAAATGTTTGGGAGATTTTTTATGACTGTAACCTCCGAAGCACAAACAAACCCAATACTGATTAAGAGTCTGACTGCCTGAGAATGAATTGCAGCTGTGTCCTTTCCTATTTGTATATAATACACTGGGTTTTAATATCTCCAGTCGCAGCTTTCCAATCTGTAAAATGGGGATGATGATGATGATGATGATGATGATGATGATGATGATGATGATGATAGGAAGAAGAAGAAGAAGAAGGAGAAGGAGAGGGAGAGGGAGGGGAAGGAGAAGAGGAAGAAGAAGAAGAATCATTATCATTATTATTATTACAGGGTTACTGTGGGGATCAAAGGAGCTAATCCAAACAGCATCTACTACAGTGTTTCACAGTCAAGAGTTAATCACTGCTTAGTAACTCAATTACTGCTATGTAGACCATTATTATTATCTTCTGGGTAGAAAGAAAATATAAACTTGGGTAATATGTATCGATTGGGAGACTCCTGACCAAAGAATATTGGACACATACTTTGGGAGCTTCGGTTGAAATGCTTCTCAGTGTTTCTTTGGCTTCCTTCTCTTAAAAGAAAATAAGTCGGGGGAAGAGAAGGAGAAGAAACAGCCAAAAGAATGCATTTGGAGGCAATCTTGGCTCTAAACACAAACCATTTATCTCTCCAGAGCTTCGTGGCTATTTGCAGTCACCTTAGCAAGACTGAGGAAAGTCCCGAGGTATTTTTCCATCCTTAAGCCATATCAAAGTAATGAGGTAAGTCCCTTAATGAAAAATGAGACACCGAAGAGGCAGAGAGTACAATTTTCTGATTTTGCAATGTACAAGGCAAAGGAGTCGTTGGTATCACCTTTCATCATTGCAAGGCAGTGAGAGAAGTCTTCCACATGGATTTATTACATTTGAGGGTTGAGCTTTAACATGCATTCCTCATGGTTACAGGGGGTGGTACGATTTTGAGGGGCGGAGGAGCAACTACTTAGCATTCACATCCTTATCCACTGTATGTAGCTGACCTTCTTGGTTGCAGGCAACAGAAACTGAGTTGGACAATTTAAGCAAAGGGATTATTCTGGAATGATATGGAGATTGTTTAGAAGGACCAGCCTTAGAAAGCCAAAGAACCATCACAACTGTACCGGACCAAGCAGTAAGAAGCACACCTCTGTTGCTAAAGAGTCATCAGTGATGTCTCCACATTGCGTCCTACTCTCAAAAGGTGGAATCCTAGGACAACATATCTGATTGACGGAGGCTGATCATGTGACCTTCCCCCCTCCCTGCTGTCCTGTGGCTGTGCTGGGGTTGTATCCTCCCCAGCTCCAAAAGGAGGGCACTATTTCCTCCCACCGCTGCACCCGAAGGAGGATTCTCCAGGGAAGCAATAATGATGTTCTGAGGGCTAGTAGTGGATACCGGGCACCGGAAAAATCACTACTCCACTGTACTTTTCTAAACATTCCAAAAAAGTTAGAATTAAACTCTTATTTCTAAGCATAGTAATCACCTATTACCCTTATTTAAAAAAAAAAAAAATTCCTATTTCGACTCTAAATAGGTAATTCTTAGGGGCACCTAAATCTGGCTCAGTCGGTCCAGCACCAGACTTCCACTCAGTCATGATCTAGTTTGCGGGTTTGAGCCACCTCGGGCTCTGTGCTGACAGCTCAGAGCCTGGAGCCTGCTTCAGAGTCTGTGTCTCCCTCTCTCTCTGCCCCTCCCAGGCTTGCATTTGGTCTCTCTCTCTCTCTCTCTCTCAAAAATAAATAAACATTTAACAAAAATTAAATAGGTTAATCTTAGACTTTGAGTTTTCTAGTTCCGATTCAGTAGGTTATGGATCTTAGTCTCCAAGAGGTCTTGCGACAAAGTGTAGAAATGATCAGGACTATTAAGAGAGATGTTATAGTCCAGGCTCACCTCTGTTGCTTTGAAAAAGATGGGCTAAATTTATTTCTTGTATATGAAATTGACCAACCTAAGAATGGACTTAATACCCAGGCGTGATGAAGTTATAGTGAACCAGACACTCTCGACATTGCTAGTAAGAGATTAAATTTGTGCCGTTCATCTGAATGGCAATTTAGTATTATGTATCAAGAGCCTTAAAAGTGTCCACATCCCCTGGCCTAATAATTCCACTGCTAGGAGTTTACTCTAAAGGAGAAATTAGTGTAAGCACAAAGATATGTATTGCAACATTGTATATAATTGTGAAAAATTAGAAACTGCAAAAATGTCCAACAAACAATGGATGGGTTGATTAAACTGTGGTACATCAATAGAACAAAATGCTTTCTAGTTATTAAACGATGTTATGAAATTATCAATATTTACCATATTTATGATCTGTTGTTGAGGAATCAAAAAATGTTACAAAGGAGTATGTGAAGTATGGTGAAAGTTTTATTTAAAAAGTGGAAATACAGTTTGTGTGGATGAGTATATATATAAATATACAAAAAGAGGAAACATGTTTGGAAAAACCACACCAAAATGCTAATAATGATATCCTCAAGGGATGGGATTATGGGTGATTTTATGTTTTTCTTTGTGTATTTTGTTTGATTGGTTTTTCTTTATGTACTACAATAAATATAATTGAAATGTAATAAACATTTTTTAATAAGGCTCTTTTTAGGTTAAGAGTATATAATCTACCATAAATGAGCATGCAGAGGTGAGGTCAACGTCACGGACACGATTTCAGAATGCGCTTTGTGTAACTTGTGCCCTTTTGGGAAAAACGCCTCTTTGCACAAGTGGAAAACATCTTAAGAGCATCCTTACATGTTTATAAGACAGATCATAATGTTCTTTCTTATGTCTTTGTTCGCATGGTGAGGCGAAAGCAATTAAAAAAATTATCTACCAATGTGGTTTGCGTAACTCTCACGGGGAGGAGAATAGAAAACTGCATTCGGCCAGATAAACAGAAGGCCGGCTAAGGTAACCAGAAATGCCACTCGGGCATGGCCCAGATGTGAGATGAATACATAAAGCAGCAAGTGAAATGGCCTAATCCCTTATTTCTAGAAGGGCAACGTTGGTTCACGGAGCACACTTCGGGGGCCCCCACAGAGGCAGAAGATCCACTCATCTAGTGTAGCCCCGGATGAATGTCCACTTTTTATTTAAATTAAGCCTAAATCGTGGTTTCTGCAAATGAGGGGGCCTCTAACGGAGGCAGGAAAGCAAGCATTAAAGCGTTACCCTGTGCGGCGGTCAAAACCAAGTCTCAAAGGACAGAAACAACTTAGCCTTCTTCTTGTCCCCTTATTTTGGCTTCCCCCTTTCATTTTCCTAAACGAGTATTTTCTAATTCAGATGTCTAATAAGAACCTTCAGGTCGATATGATGAAAGATACTTTGTAAAATGGAGAACTAGCATTATGCCAAATTAAAGTTTGGACCTTTGGAATGAATGAAGCATTTTCTACATAGAAATCCATAGCTAAGACCCCGGGCAAGGCAGAGGTTAATTTTTTTTTTTTTTTTTTTTTGGTTCTTTCTAATGAAACTGTCTCTCTTTTTTTCCTGCCGGTTGTCTTTGTGTCTCCGAATTGAATGCGCCCCACCGGACCTCGCCGCCGGTTCCCTCCCATTTCTGCGCCGCACAACAGTGACTACCGCACAAGCGTGCTCTGTAAAGCGGCGATTGTGTGAGGCTGGTGCTCGCTTGGAGTGTTGGTACAGTACATGTCATCTTGTTTAGGTCCCTGGCCCCCTTTTCTATCTTGCTTTGAAAAACCTTGTTCGGCCGTTGCAAGAGAGAACAAAATGCCCAGCAAAACAGGGGAAGGGATTGCAGAGAAAGTCTGTTTACCCAAGGCACAGGGGCCAGACACCAAAATAGCCTGACCAACTTTGTGGTTTAACTTTTCGTGTCTCGACCACGGGACAAAGCTCCTGGGGAACAATGGGAGAATGAATGTTGTTAGCAGCCCCTCCTCTTTTTATGAGTCATACAAAAGAGGGCTATTTAGTTTGAAAAGGACTGGCATGTGTGGTAGAATCATACCTCTCTCTCTGTATTATAGATGGGCGACAGTAACGCAGACAGATGGAAAAATACATTTGCTCCATTAAATAAAAACAAACAAGGCAGGTTCGTGGAATTCAATCCTCACTGTGGTACACCAGGGACACGCTCAGGTTTATGTGTGGGTCTGCTAGAAATCCAATTATTTTAGGTTCTTGTAGGTTCTTGCAGGTAAAGGGCTTGGCTAATTAATAAAAGTTGTTACTGTAGTTATCTCTGTATGCCCATATCGAGTCAAGCCCTTGAATATGACTTCAGTATTAACTAATTTCAGACCAAAGTATGTTTCGCTTTAACCCCATGCACTCTCGTAGTTCTAATTATGTTTTTTAAAGTCTAGTTTATGGTCTTGTTTGGCCCGTACCATTTTAACAGGAACACCGAGGTGGAAATTCTATGCAAATCCCACTTTATTTGCAGCTGGGTGCTTTTTGTTGCCCAAATTACTTCTTTATTTACCATCCTTGTTTGAAATATAAGAGCATTTTTGAAGAGTGTGAAGAAAGAGGGTTCCTTTTTTTTCAATGGTTAGATTTATATCATGAAGGCCATTTTTCAATTTCTTCCTTTAGCCCTCTGTCTTGTTCTCTGAGCCCTTGGACCATAAACTGAAAAGATGCTAAGTGGGGCTCACTCCGTCTCCTGGGATTTGTAAACAGATATAAAGGATAGTGTCCACTTTAATTAAGTGAGGTATTTTGGAATAACCAAGAAATCAGTTGGTATTAGTTTCATATTCTATCAGTATTTCTTTAATTATCTCTGTCATGTAGTGTATGCGGAAGTAGATAATAGTTATAATTTCCGTGTGGGAAACTTTACACAGATTGGTTAGGCGTTATACAAACTCATGCTCTAGCTTGCACTTGGTTAAAAACCAGGGCTGAAGAAATTGCAGAAGCTTCCCAAAATGTTTATGCAGCCAGAGAATTATGGGTCCCTTAATCACTCAAGAAGGAATTAGTATAGCATAGCACTTCCTTCTACAGATTTATGTTAAGACTACAAAACATGGGTGCTTGAGTGGCTCAGTTGGTTGAGTGACCGACTCTTGATATCGGCTCAGGTTCTGTTCAGAGAGTCGTGAGATCAAGATTTCCTAACCCCAATACCCAACTCCTCTACCTAAATGCTTACTTGCCTTCAAAAATCCATTTTGAGGTACAACTGAAGCAAAACTATTTTCAAAGACTGAACTTAAACTGTATTCTCTTTTCATCGATTTTTAAAATGAAACCCTCCCTGAGAATTAGTTTTCTGACTGTAGAACATTTGAAGGGTTCATTCGGATTTGGGGACCAAAAAAAAAGCAATGTTTTTAATGTTTATTTATTTTTGAGAGAGAGAGACAGAGTGCAAGTAGGGGAGAAACAGAGAAAGGGACGGAGATACAGAATCTGAAGCAGGCTCCAGGCTCTGAGCCATCAGCACAGAGCCTGATGCAGGGCTTGAACCCACAAACCGTGAGATCATGAGCTGAGCCGAAGTCAAATGCTTAACCTGCTGAGCCACTCAGGCACTCTCCACAAAAAAAGCAGTTCTTAAACCGTGCTGCCACAGAACACTGTGCGGCATAGACTGGCTCAAGATTTGGTGCCAACCAAATGAATGACACATTCAGCATTGCCAATTCAGCAAATAAAAATGCAGGTTAGGTTTGAATTTCAGATAAACAATGAATATTTTTTTAATGTATAGAAATATAAGTACATTTCTCTGCCTTCTGAAAATTTGTAGGAACCAATCTAGTCATGAAATTAAGATTTCATTTTTAAAATTTACCCCTTGTGTTCTAAGTTTCTTTAGTGAAGAGGATATTTAAGGTTGGCATTAATAATCTGGAACTGTCTATTCAGAAATATATCAACAAGATGTTGCTCATTACTTCTGTAACGCAGCTTTCTTATAAAATGGCTTATTTTTTGCCCCTATATTAAAAATGCCAAGTTTTCCAAAATGTAAGGAATTTACAAAAGTAATTCTTGGGGGGTGAATTGTTAGACCAAAGTTTTTAGGAATATATATGCTCCTAAAATTTAAGATAATGACATACTTTAATGAATCTCTGTCACCAATACTTTGGCATTTTTCTTTTTATTTAGTCTTTTAGTAAAGATTATTGAATACCTGCTCTACGCCAGGCACTGGATATATAAATATAAATGAGGTAATGTCCCTTTCTTCAATAATCTCACAAATTGGCACACAAAAAAAAGTAAGATAAGTGCAAGAATGTATCATTGTTGCTAAAATACCTCAGAAATACCACCCACAAATGTGTTACTTCTGCTAAGAATACATGTTCCAAAAATCTAAAGTGTTTCTAAAACAGTGACTAGATAAGCATATTTGAAGTTACCTTTTATAAAATTGAATGCTTATTGCGGGCTAGCCATGGGCTAATTTAGGCTAAGCCATAACCTAAATGAATCCTCATAATTCTATGACATACATTATTGTATTATTCCCCTTTTGCAGGTGGGAAAACCGAGGCACGGCAAGACAGAATGCCCAAGTGCATGCATCTTTGGAAAGTGGCCCAGTTGATGCCTGCTATGAATCAAAAGAACCGGGACATATAATTGAGTCAAAGTGATTCAAAGTTTTTGTTTGTCCACAATAAAGTCCTTAAGGGATTACCAATAGCAGCGGGTCAGTTTCTAATATAAAAATACTGAAATAGCTGAATATTGTTGAACTAAGAACTGCTTATATCGGAGTTTCTCTCTGCTGGACTGACTCATTACCTTTTTTTCCCTATCATCACCACTTTGCTCCAGAAAACCATCATAGATTACAGTCCAGATTTCTTAACCTGTTTGCCACCCTAAGGGAGGGTATCTTCCAAAGTGATGAATACTGGAAGACGCTCAAATGGCTTCACCAGTGAATTAATTCAAACATTTAGGAGTGAAATAATACCAATCTTGCACAAACTCTTCTAGACAACAGAAAAAGATAGAATGCTTCCTCACTTTTAGGAGGCCAGAGTAATCTCCATTCCATAACCCAACAAAAATATTTTTGAGACTGAAAAATTACAGATCAATATATCTCATAAAAATAGATATGAAACCTATAAAAATATTAGATTTAACCATATAAATTACCACTTATAAGTGAAATATGACCAAAAAGCAGCCATTTAATATGATTCAAATTAACTTCAGCAAATTCTTTAAAAAGAGTAGCATCATAATCAAATGAGGTTTGAAAAAATCGATCAATATAATTCACATATTAAAAAAGAAAAAACTTTTAGTCATCTTGAGAGATGCAAAAAAATTTGATAAGATTTAATACACTTTTATGATAAAACTCTTGACAAACTATAGGCTTATTAATTAATAAAGAATTCTCTGTACAGCTCCCAATCCTTGAGTGTGGGCAGAACCCATAAATATGATAGGGTATCACTTCATAATTAAGTTGCTAATTAGTGAGTCAAGTTAATCAAAGAGCAGATGATCCAGGTGGGCCTAGCCTAATCAGGTGAGCCATTAAAAGGGTCTGAGACCTCTCCAAAGTCAGAGATTTGATGTAAAGGAGATTTCCCATTATAGCTTTGAAGAGGGAAGAGGCCAAATGGCCAAGACTTGAGTGTGACCACTAGAAGATTATAGAAACTCCCAGACATGGAAAACAACAGAAAACAGAGTAGGGACCTCAGTCTTATAACCACAAGGAACTGAATTCAACCAATGAAAGATCTTAGAAGAGGACTCAGGTACCCAGACCAAAACCCAGCTTTAGTTGTCACCTTGATTTCAGCCTTATGAGATCCTGAATAGAGTATCCAGTTGAATTGTGCCCAGACTTTTCACCTACAAAACTGTGAAATAATTCACTTGTGTTGTTTCAAATTGCTGAATTTGTAGTAATTTGTTATGTACCAATAAAAAATCAATTCAAATCTGTATTTTAAAAATCCACAAGAAACATCAAACTAAATAACAAATATTGAAAACTTTCCTTTTAAGTCAGAAGTGACCACTTTCATTATTTCTATTCAATATTCTACTGGTTGTTCTAACAGATATGACAAAACAAACAAAAGAAATAAAAAACATTAAATATTGAAAAGAAATGGATTAAATTGATATTGTTTACATGATTGTGGATCTAAAAATCCAAAAGAATCCATAAATGTTTAGAATTGACAGTAAATGTAGCAAAGTTGCTGAGTACAAGAAAAATCTGTATACAAGAATAACCATATTTTTACAAAACACAGTAATTGTATTTGTGGCTAGTAAGCAACAAAAAGTAGAAAATAAAATTTTAGAAATATCATTTATGATAGCATCAAAGTAATCAAAAATTTGCAGAATCTAATGAAAGCTGTGTAAGACTTTTGTACCACAAACTAATGAACATTACTGAGATAAATGAAAGATTTAACTAATCAGAGAGATATACCATGTTCATGAATTTTGAGGCTGTCAAGTCCGCACAAATTAATCTATATATCTACTGCAGTCCCAATATAATTTCTAGCAGTTATGGACTAAATGTTTCTGTCCCCCCAAAATGTTGAAACTCTTAACACCCACTGTAATGATATTAAAACATGGGGCCTTTGGAAGGTAATTAGGGCATATGGTCAGAGTCTTCATGGATAGGATTATAAGAAGAAAGATTTAAGAGCTCTCTCTACCTTCTCTCCCCAACCCCATACTCTACCATGTGAGAAAGCTGCCTGCATACCTAGAGGAGGGCCCTTATCAGACACTAGATCTGCCAGCCCTTTTATCATGGACTTCCCAGTCTCCAGTACTGTGAGAAATAAATTTCTGTTGTTTAAGCTACCTAGTCTATAGTAACTTGTTATAGCTGCCCAGGGTCAGTGGGACAAGCAGTTTTAAAGTAAAATCCACACATTGTAGTCCCAGTTGTTTAGTTTGCTTATATTGTCTGTGATTTTGATGTCATACCCCAAAATTCATTGCCAAGACCCTTGTCAAGGAGATTTTCTCCTATGTTTTCTTCTAAGAATTTTACAGGTTCAGGTGTTACAATTAAATCTTTAATCCATCTTGAGTTGATTTTTGTGAGCAATGTAAGGGAGAGTCTAACTTTGTTCTTTTGCGTGAGGATATGTGTTTTCCCAACACATCGAAGAGATCGAATGAATCATCTCGAATCATCTTGATCGAATTCATCGAAGAATTCGAATCTCATCGAATTATCGAAGAGATTATCTTTTCACTATCCTATGTTCTTGGAGGTCTTGTTGAAGACTAGTTGAGCTCATACATGTAGGTTTATTTCTAGACTTTTTATTTTGTTCGATTGCTCTATATGTCTGTTTTTCTGCCAGTTTGAAAAGGTCAAAGAAAACCTAAGGAAAGGTTATTGTGGCGCAGCAGCTAGGTGGAGAGAGAAATATTTTTTTTCAATACATAGTACTATGTCAACTGAATATCAGTATAGAAAAAAAATGTATCTTAATTCCTACCATACATTATATACAAAATTAAGTTCCAGAGGGATTGCAGATCTAATTGTGAAGAATAAAACAATACACCATTTAGAGAGAAACTGAAGGAGAACATCTTTCTGACTTGGGGAAAGCAAAGTTGTTTTGTGTTTTTTTTTTAAACATGACATATAAGACACAACTATAAAAGGAAAACATCTGTTTTTTAAAATTATTTGAAAGAGAGCATGCGTGTGAGTGGGAGAGGGGCAGAGGGAGAGAGAGAGGGGGAGAGACAGAGAGAATCTTTAAGTAGACTCTGCACTGAGTGCCACCCAGGTGCCCCAAGAAAAACATCTGTTAAATCAAACCATGCATATTTAAAATTTTGTGTTTCTCAAAAGACACAGATAGGTGAGTTACAAGTAAACTTGTGGAATGAGACAAGGTATTTTCAATGTATTTTTCAACAAAGAATTCATACACTAAATATATAAAGAACATAAACACTTCAAGAAGAAAAAGGCAGACTTCCCAATCAAAAAATGATCAAAAACTTTGAACAAATACTTATAAAAGTGGATATTTGAATGGCCAATGAACTTAAGAAAGACATTCAAATTTATTTGTCATTGGGGAAATTAAAACTGTCACGTCTACACAAGAACGATTAAAATGGAAAAGACAAGGGGTGCCTGGGTGGCTCAGTCACTTAAGCATCTGACTTTGGCTCAGGTCATGATTTCATGGTTTGTGACTTGAGCCCCGTGTCAGGCTCTGTGCTGACAGCTCAGAGCCTGAAGTCTGCTTCAGATTCTGCATCTTTTTCTCTCTCTGCCCTTCCCCCATTCACACTCTGCCTCTCTTAAACATAAATAAATAAATAAGCATAAAAATGTTTTTGAATGGAAAAGGCAAAAAGACCAAGTATTGATCAAGACATGGAGCATGTGAAACTCTCATGTACTGACTGATGGCAGGAGTATGAATTGGTGTAACCAGTGGAAAACTGAGTATCTATAATATCTGAATATATCCATATTCTATGGGCCACAATTTCCACTTCTAAGTGTATGCCTAATAGAAATGAAAACATATGTTCACCAAAAATGTATATTAGAATATTTGATAGCTTCGTTATTCCTAATAGTAAAATACTGGAAACTGCCAAAATCTTCAACAGTAGTAAGTAAATTGTGGTGTAGTCACACAATAGAATACCACACAACAGTGGGCATGAACAACTGACAAAGACATATAAGAATGGAGATGAATCTCAGAAAAATAATATTGATAAAAGAAGCCAGACACATGAGGTCATGGGATGCAATTCCATTTATATAAGAAGCACAAAATAGGGGCATATGGGCGCCTCAGTCAATGAAGTGTCTGACTCTTAATTTTGGCTCAGGTCATGATCTCACAGTTCCTGAGATCAAGCCCAGCCTTGGGCTCTGGGCTGACAGCAAGGAGCCTGCTTGGAATTTTCTCTCTCCTCTCTCTCTCTGCTTCTCCTTTGCTTATGCTCTCTCTCTCTCTCAAAAATAAACAAATAAACTTTAAAAAAAAGAGTAAAAAATATGCAAAACTAATTGCTGCTGACAGATATCAAGATGATGGCTACCTTGGTATGGGGAGGTGATAGGAAGGGGGTGTGGAGTTAGCGGCAGGGTTTGTGGAGGGCTGGTAATGTTCTATTTCCTAATTTGGGTGCAGGTTGGATTTAGCTGATGAAAATTCATCAAGCCATGTAATTACATATGCATTGTTTTCTGCACGAATATTTTACCTCAAAAAAAAAAAAAAGGTAACATTTCAAAAGAAGCCAACAAAATCTCCATGTTTGCAGGCAGGTCAGGCATCCGAGGGCTCCACACTTGGCCTAGAGGGATGTTTCCAGCAGAAGGACGCAGTTCTTTCCCACTGGATGGTGGAACCCATATTAGTTTTAAATTCTATCAAAAACCATTTGGAGAAATGCAAGAGATATAAAAAAATGTGTCGCCCTAATTAGTAGTCAAGAAATGCATATTAAATGAAGAAATATTATTTTTACGTGTCACGTTGGAAACAGAGTGCCAGTACTTGTACTATGGGACACTGATATATTTCGGTAAGGAAACAAACTGATTTAAACTCGCTTGGAAAGATTGTTGGTGATACACAACTGAAATCTAAAAAGTTTTTAAAAAGTTTTTCACCTAGTAATTCTTCTTCTGGCAACATAAACCAAGGAAATAATACAAGTTACAGAAAGTTATGACTAAAGTTGTATATTAAAGCGTGATTTTATTTTTTTGAGAGAGAAAGTGGGGAGAGACAGAGAAAGGGAGAGAGAGAACCTCAGGCAGGCTCCGCGCTCAGTGCAGAGCCTGACATGGGGCTCCACCCCACCACCCTGGGATCAAGACCCGAGCCCAGATCAAAAGTCTGACACTCAACCGACTGAGCCACCCAGGTGCCCCAACGTATTATTTATAATGGTGAAAGAAGACTTTCAAATATGTGACAAAAAGATAGCGATAAGTAGACCTTGGCACTTTCATCGATTCAATAAGACATTAGGCAATCATTAAATATTATGCAGGTTGTCACAATAACATGGAAAAGCCTTAAGTCAAAGTATTGAATAGAAAAAAATAGACTGAAATAATAATTTATTTGGGAATAGGATGATGAACATTTTCTTTCTCCCTCTTCAATTTATTTATATTTTCCAGGTTTTCTTTACTGAGGATAAATTACTTTCATAAGGGAAAAAAGAGGAAAATTGTTTTTTTTCCCCAGAAGACAATCATATACTCAGACAAAACAAAGACATAAAGTGATGTTTGTCATACCCTTTGCTTAACGAGAAATAACTTTCCACTTAAAAAATGAGTTGTATTTACAATTATATATTTGTACTGGTCTATTGGGTTTCAGCTATAATTAATTGTTTTATTTTTTAATTTTTTGAAACGGAAGTATAATTAACATACAGTATTATATAGTTTTATGTGCAATATCATGATTCAATACTTCCATTCATTACTCAGTGCTCATCATGATAAGTGTAAGTGCTCATCATGTAAGATAAGTCTTCATCCCCATCCCTATCTCACCCATCCCTCTTCTCGCCTCCCCTCCGGCAACCACCAGTTTGCTCTCTGTATTTGAGTCTGTTTTTTTGTGTCTCTTTTTATGTTCATTCATTGTTTTGTTTCTTAGGTTCTGCATACGGATGAAATCCTATAGTATGTGTCTTTGTCTGACTTATTTCACTTAGCGTTATACCTCCCTTCATGTTGTACTTTATTCCACACCATAGGACTGCCATGCTGACCACCACTGCCTCTCTGACAAGATGCCTAGTCTTGTGTTCTGTCAGTGAGCTGGTGCTCAAAGCTAAAAACCTCCATCCTTCTTTCTCTCTGTCTCTCTCTCTCTCTCTCTGCCCTAAGTCAGTATATACCCTTTATACTCTACTCCGAACATTCCCCCAAATTAATCCAAACATACCAATTTCTCTTTGTTCCCAGTGCTTTTGCCCTAGTTCAGGCTCTTTAAAATCATGTCCGAACAATGTCTTCCCAAATTATATTTTTGCCTTACTTTCTCCTTCCTCTAGTCCTATGGCCAAACCACAGAGCTGATGGGGCCGGCAGGGGTGGGGGCGAGGAAGACCACAGTGGAGTGGGACTGGGAGTAGGTGGCAAGCCTGGTGGGGTCTAACAGGCATGAGACCTCAAGCTGTAGGGAATGCCACAGTGAAACCCGGTCGCAAATGTTGATTTTGGCACTCTACTATACCTTCTAGATGAACTACAAGGGCACTAATAACAAAGGCTGTCCAAATCACTGACAGTTAAACAAAAATAGCGAGCCAATTTTGTGAGCAAGGGTAGGTGGGCTGCCTGGTGGGGAAATGACTGGGGCACATTGGAGCTGCAGGCTCCTCCCTCTACCAGAGAGCCAGGTCCCTACCGTGAGTTCAGCTTGCTCATGTATATTATTTCTAAAGATTATTAAGACTATTTGCCAGTGGGTCACAATTATACATATGCTTCCTTTGAAAAAGCAACTGACACTTGATTTTGGCTCAAGTCATGATCTCAAAATTCATGGGTTTGAGTCCCATGTCAAGCTCTGCACTGACAGTATGGAGCCTGCTTAGGATTCTCTCTCTCCCTCTCTCTCTCTTCCCCTCCCCTGATTGCTCTGTCTCTGTCTCTGTCTCTCTCTTTCTCAAATATAAATAAATAAATTTAACAAAATAAGAGTGCCCGGGTGGCTCAGTCCGTTGGACTTCCAACTTCGGCTTAGGTCATGGTCTCCCAGTCAGTGGGTTCAAGCCCTGTGTCCGGCTCTATGCTGACAGCTCAGAACTCGGAGCCTGATTTGGATTCTATGTCTCCCTCTCTCTGCAACCCCCCGCCCAATAATAAATAAACATTAAATAATAATAATAGCGGTAATCATATTAAGCATCATTAGAATCATAATTTTTTTTACCTATTTATTCAGAGACTAGTGCCTATTGGATTTTGAGCAGGTCAAAGCTGAAATATTATCATTTCCAGATCAGTCTGAGTGTTTCAGTCTCCAGGCCACACAGTTTCTTTTGACATTTAGAAGCATAACTTGTTCAACTCAGCCACAAAATCATATCTACTACATGATTCTATTTATGTGGGTATAGAAATAGGCCAAACTAAAGTCTGCTGTTGTAAGTCAGGATGGCAGTCATATTTAAGGGAGGTAGTGACTAGAAAGGGCCATGAAGGGGGACTGAGCTTCTGGGTGCTATAATGTTATTCTTTTTTTTTTAAATTTTTTTAACATTTATTTATTTTCGAGAGACACAGAGACAGAGCGTGAGCAGGGGAAGGGCAGAGAGAGAGGGAGACACAGAATCTGAAGCAGGCTCCAGGCTCCGAGCCGTCAGCACAGAGCCCGATACGAGGCTTGAACCCACCAACTGTGAGCTCATGATCTGAGCCAAAGTCAGACGCTAAACCGACTGAACCACCCAGGTGCCCCAGGTGTCCTACTTTTTGTATAAATTGCATAAGTTCTATTTGATTTGATTCAGAAGATGGCTAAATGCCAAAGTAAGGTCATTGGATTATGGCAAATAAACAGAGAATTAGCTGCACATGTTTCTTTGTTAGTGTTAGAATTTAAAAGCATATGCATGCTGGACAATTATAGTTAGAATGAACCATTCATTTTTTCATATTCGGCTAAGCCTTGTTTTCAAGTTGTTTTATTCAACTGATACCCATTCACTGATCAATAAAGTATAATAGACATTAAAAAAGGTAAATCCATGGTTTACTTATTTTGATTTTCCTCAAATGAAGAAAGAGGAAAGCTTGTATGAAGTGGGCAAATATCAATTTAAATTTCTTTTTAGCGTTTTTTATTTTATTTTTGAGAGACATAGAGACAGAGAGTGAACAAGGGAAGGGCAGAGAGAGGAAGATACAGAATCTGAAGCAGGCTCCAGGCTCTGAGCCGTCAGCACAGAGCCCGACTCAGGACCTGAACTCGCAGACAGTGAGATCATGACCTGAGCCGAAGTCGGCCTCTTAACCAACTGAGCCACCCAGGCGCCCCTATAATGTTATTCTTAATGTGGGTGCCGATTTTAAAAGTCCACTGAGCCGTGTACTTCTATGTGGACTTCTTTGCATGAACATTATGCTCCAAAAAAAATAAAATAAAAAGGTAATTTGTTGAAATCATTGTCAAGAAATGGTTCACCTAAAAATTATTGTACATGAATGGTATGGAAATTCACAAACTGTAATTTTTTCAAGTTGTGTTTTCCTTATACTATAACATTTTCCTTACACATCGATGTATCATTTATACTAAGAAATGGTTGCTTGATTATGCGGTCTTTTTTAGAAGTTTTGCTCTGTTGTGTTCCCAAAAGGTAATTAAGAAATAAGGAAAAGTCTCTTGACTCTGGTGGCAAGGACGTCAACCATAAACGCGGTAGCTCCCAGTTTTTGAAAGTCTAGCCTATGTCACAAGCATTGCATGTGCTGTCTCTAATTATCCAACAGCTGGCGAGATGAGTTTTGTTATTCTTTTTTGCATGCGGGGTAACTGAGGCTCAGAGACATAAAATAATTCACCCCAGGCCACAAAGATTTTTTTTAAACTCAGGTTTGTTTCATGCCCAAACCTGCTCCTTTTATACCATACCACGTCATCCACGTGTCTGCTTTTCAGGACTATGGCTGTCTGTTGAAATGTGCTCTAGAGACAGAGAGGCGGCCGCCCATCAGCGTGCCTTCTAGAGACGGAGAACTCATTTGCCTTCATTCCCATTCCCCAGTGAATCCTTAGCCCACGGGTTTTTGTTTTTGTTTTTTTTTAACCTTAGTCTTCCTAAGTCAGTGGTCCTCTTATTTAGATGCTGCTTGGAACTCCATGCTATGCATTCTGTTTCAGCTTTTCAACTTTTTTTTAACCTATGTCATCCACGCCCCCAACGGCCTCCCCTCCTTCTGGCAACCACCAGTCTGTTCTCTTTTTCGGCTTTTGTTTGTTGTATTTTTTAGAATCCACGTGTGAGTGAAATGGTGAGGTATTCGTCTTTCTCTGTCTGGCTTATTGCACTTAGCATAATACCCTCTAAGATCATCCGTGTGGTTGCAAATGGCAATTTCAGCTTTTGCTGCTTAAAAAGAAAAAAAAAATGGGTCAAGGGTCTCGATGGCCTAAGGCTGATTCCTTTCATTTTTTTAAAGACAGCAAATAAAATAAGGAGACATGAGTTGGCGGGTGGTGAATTATTTACTAAATTATGAGAAACCACAATCTCGTGCCAAGACCGAAAACAGGAGAAGATCCCATTTTGTGGCGCCCTCTGTAAGCCTTTTAACTCTCCTGGAGGAGAAGAGAGGAGATTTTAGCTGTCTCTTTTCAAGGAGATGAGGAAGTAAAGTTATTCATATTGGACTTTTAGGAAAAAAAAGTACACGAAGGCCCAAATTAGACAGATAGGATTGCTTTATGGACAGACTCCTCTCCCCTTACCTGGCTCCATCAAAATCACACTACTTTTGCATGAACTCCAACAGTGTATGTGGGACACCCGGGCCTAATGCTAGCCATGCCATGGGGATTAATTGTGTCCTTAATCAAAGCTTCACTGGGAGCCTGCCCTTTACCAGATGTGTTATGTATTGGATGCTGAGTATACAGTGGTGAGTTGGACATTTTTCCTGCTCTCAAGAAGCTTCTAATCTTTCACTAATGGATCTGGGGTCCAATAGCCTCACGATCACCTCAGAACTGGCCTCTGTAGATTACTCCTGGAACAACTGGTTTGGCTTAGATCGAGCCAGCTGAGATACCCCCAACCTTTTATTTACGAAGGCACTTGCCTTCTGCAACAAACACTGTTGGCCGTCCGCTTAATCTACCTTCCACGGTTAAGGTCACACTTTCCTTTTCACTGTCCCATTTGTCCATACGCTGTGTTCATGGCGCCCTCCAGTTGTATCCTAGGCAGCATGTGTGCACACGTGCGTGTGCACATATTTCATCGCCCAACTAGATCTCCCCAACTCTTTGAAGGCAAGGACTCCATGTTTTAGTTTGTGCATGCTTAGAATACCTTGTTCACTCAACTTAGCTGAAGAAATATTGTTGATCAACTGACTAATGTCCGAATGACTCTAAACCACCTATTCCCTATATCAAACCAGGTTGGCTAATCCAGAATTCTTTCTCTGAGGTGAGGTCACTAGAGGTGAAACAACAGGGCACTCTTTGGTGGTGTGTTCACCTTATGGTGTTTGATGTGTTATCAGATGCTGAGAGTTTGCCAAAGGTGACTGATAACGAGCACTACTATTCCCTTATTAAAGTTAATTCGGTGAGAAAAAGTATCCAGATAGCATTAAATAAAAATGCAATCTTTGGTCCTTCCCAGAATCTGGACTGATATAAATCCTGATGTTCTACAGCAAAGAAGAATGGAATAATCCCTATAACCATAGGGAAATATGTAGAATTCTTCTGAGCAAAACTGCCCACTGCTAGTCCATCCCCACTCTTTTCCTATAAAGGTGTCTCAGTATTCTAGAAGTTAGTGAAAAAGGCTTCTAGGGGATTGCATTGTAGCATAGACTCATTGCTCTTGAATATAGTTTTTACCCGAATAAAGTAAAAAATCATCAGTAGTGTGACTCAAGGTCACCATTTGCCTACTATGGGCTGGGTCCCTCAAAAGAAAAGCTCTCAAGTCTACACAAACACAACTCTTCACTTTTGTTCATACTACCCCTTGCCAGGGAGCCACTAGACAGATAGATACTCTCAACCCTTTCTGAATCCCAGTGCGTATCTTCCCGAAGGCATCTAGACTCCTACCAAGCTAGCTTTAACATTCCGGAGAGTTCTCATCTCTATGAGAAAATAAACTTCTGGGGTTATTAAATCCAAAGTATCAAAGTAAACTGTGACTTGGACAAGGTAAGATATGCAGATATGTCAACATAACCTAGTGGCTAAAAGTCAGATTGCCTCATTTTGTTCTGGACACTGTGTCTGGGTTTGAATCCTGGCTCCACCACCCATTAAACAATTACACTGTGGGGCAGCTTGCTTAACTTCACCTTCCTCCAAAGTAGCATGGAAACAACAATCCTCACTGAACTATTCGGAAGCCTCAATGACCCAGGGAAATGTTGAGCATAATGTCCTTTAGACCTGAGCGCTCAAGTTTTATTTGTCCCACTCTCAAACTGTGTCATAAATACCATCCCCTCTCAAGGTGGGGAAGACACTTCTTTCTTGTCACTGCATGGATTCTAACTCACAAGGTTCATCTTGAAGTTCCCCTGTGTCTCCTCTTCTTATCCCGAATCCCAAACTAGAGAAGAGATCTTATGACCTCCAAATGGGTCAGCATTGTAAAGGCTCACACAGGGATGGGTTCTTTTAAAGTAATTCCAGGGGGAGAAACAGCCCTCACACTAGCATGTTCCCAAGCAAGAATCAACGCCCAGCATTGGTGCTACCAGGTTCTCATCAAGAAAAGGCAACTCTGGTCAAATACATTTTAAGAACTCTGCTACTATTTCCCTATCTTGGCGATTCTCAGATTCATTAATACATGGAAGACTGGAAAAGATCGCTCAGCCAAGAATCCTACTGGACTTTACCTCACATAGTATCACTACCATTAATTTTACTATAGACCCTTTGTTAATATCTCGGAAGTTGTGTTCTTAGGAAAACACGTTGGAAATGGAGGGAAATATCAAAAACATGTTACTGGAAACAGCGGCCTTTCAGTTTCCCCAAATCCTCAGAAAACATTTTTTAAAATGCTCTGTTGTTAATATCAGCCACCGTTAAGTTGTCCTTTCATGAAATGATCTTACCTGGCCACAAAACTGAGGTGTCGTAGACTCGGGAACGGGGCCAGGAATCCAGTAACACATGGATGACCTGTTTGTGAAAAGCTTTATGTATTTATTAAGCACAAGTAACTTATTTTGATTTTGTTTTGTATTTTTTTCAGAAGAAAGTTGTCTTCCTTAGACAGATAATAGATCATTTGGACTCCATTCTACGCTAATATGTTTTTGCCTCTCGCTCTTCCTTTGTGTAGTAATCTACTACAGAATCTGTTCCCACAGGTTTGGGGAAGAAAAAAAAGCTTTCAAGCCCCCCCCACAACCCCCCTTCCCCTTTGCCTTCCAATGCCCCCGAGCAGCTGGTAGGGTTTATTGCGCTTCCCTGACATTGGCTTCGCTCTATACATGGAGTAAGATTGATTATCCTCATTCTAAAATGGAAGATCCAGCGTGTGCCTTTGTCCTGCTTCCCCCGAGAGTGAACTGGCATCAGCAGCACTCTGTAAAGAGGCGGCACCTTGTGGGCCGTGAACGGTGACAGCGACAGTATGGAGCAAGGCGTGAGGGGGCTGTGCCACCACCCATCGTCCCGGTCAGCTTCTACCTTGAGGGCAGTCTCCACCAGGGCAGGCTGCGGCCTCACCAGACAATGCAATGCAAAGAGTATCCAAGTCCAAACCGCCTGCGGGCCTGTTTTGCAAAGCTGGCCAGGGAGAAGGCTGTAACCACAGCTGAAATGGCCTTTCAAAGGCACCTTCAATTCCAAATCTGAGGCTACAGCGGTGTTGAACAGGATGTGCGTCTGCGTGTGTGTGCGCACACATACGCACACGATGCCTGCGGTGTCTGCACGCGTGTGCACACAATGTCTGCCCGAGTCACCCCAAAGAAAGGTTGTGCTAACCTGGCACTTTACAAGATTTTAGCCAGGCTCTCAGTTTTTTCTTTCACCAGTTTGGCTGAAATAAAAACTCAGAGCCCCCACGGTACAGAACCACCATTCTGGAGCCCGCCAAAGTTTGGAACATAAAGAGAGCTGAGCAAACCAGCACGTAGGCAACCCAGGGAAAGTAATTGTTCTACTTAACAGCATGGCTGCCTCTCTGCTTAGCATCTGAACAAGTTAATTTGGAAACACGGCCTTCTGGAAAGAAATGGCACTCATCACAGCATCCCATGAATTCATGGGGAGAGATGCCCTTTCACCAGGTAGAAACAGCAATTTATATTCGAAAACCATTTCTACTGAAGGGAAAAAAATTCTTCTGTTCCCTGGGAGCCACTGTGTTTGCATGATGGCAACATTTAACATCACCTGTCCAACTTCAGAGGTCACTTTTTGCTCACACCAGCGTCTGGTAACTAGGGGGAGAATTTTACTAATGGAACAGGGAGCGGTTTAATTAAATACAGATTCACATAAAGCCAATCCTGGGCTTTAAGGAACTGATCTCAGCAGCACTGACATCAGACAAATGGGCTAAATTGATCCTGTGCCGTAGAAAGGGTGCTTCATCTAGATTCAATCAATGGCAGATGGAGGTGTGATGTGTGATCAGGGGAAGGAATCAGGCAGTCCGCTGTCTCCAGGTTGGGAGTCGGACCTCAAGGAGCAAAAATGCCTTCGTTTCCTGTTGGCTTTGTTCCCCCCGAAAACATGGGGTTGCTGAATCACATCTCCAGGACGGCCCTTTCTTCTAAGCGGAGGGCCAGAAGGCAGTGAACTCGGAAAGGAAAAGCTGGAGAAATAGGATCTAGACATTGCAGGGCCTTTGTTGTGCCCACGGCTTTGCAAGTCTGCATTTGACCCTCTATCACCAGTTAATTAAACAACAATAGCAGAGAGGACCCCGCTGTTTCTGGCGCTGAGCAAGATGGTTTACAAAATTATTTTTCATACCGTAGACCTCACAAGTCATCTGTTAAGTACAATGGAGAAGGAGCATCAGAGAGTGACTCCAAGCTTCGAAGCATTAGCTGTGGATTTGGGGCAAGTGACTTCAGCTCACTGACCCTCGGTTTTCTCATCTGTAAAACTGACATAGTGACAGTGAAGGCAAAGTTACGCTCCTCACAGAACGCTTCTTACCACTGTGGTGACACTCACACCCATTTACAGCTAGGGGAAGTAGCTCAGAGAAGATGAGCACCCCATTGCTAAGAAGTCACAGAATTAGGGGGGCCAAATTAGATTTGCAAGTCCCTGAAGTCTATACACCTTCCTCAGTCAGGTGACCGTGATGAAAAGTGATCATTACAATGCCCTCTGCTATATATTCTGTGCTAAGATCTGTAAAGAAAGACCAAGGAATTCTAGGGTGTCATTTTTTTTTTGGTCTCGAAAGCAGTCTAGATAATGAGCACTTATGCTCGGTGCATATCATAAACAGAGTAAGGCTCCCCAAAGGGACTCTGTGTCACTACAGAAGTGACGATGCTATTCCTATCTTCATATGATCCCACGCAACCATCCTTGAGTCTTGGGGATGTTAGTAGTCACTCTTTGCTCTCTGACACCACAGCTGTGTATATACACTTCTCAAATCTTGCCCCTCATTTCATGGAAATTATTAATTTATCTATATTCTCTCTTCCTCTGAGCAGCAGCTCCTTGAAAACAAGTTACTACCGGATCATATTTGAGTTTCCTGAACCTGGCGCAGTGCCTAACACATGGTAAGCTCTGAGCAAACAGATGTTAGATAAAGACACGAATGAATGAATGAATGAATGAATGAGTCCGTGAATTTCTCATTCACAGAAAGACTGACTGACTGCATGTACTTGGGGACAAGTATAAGCAGACATTGTCCTGAAGGAATTCACGGATCACATTATTTTCCATCTACTCATACTCATGCTAGTATTTCTATGCTTGCGCTCTTCTCTGTATCGGTTTTGTAAACCTTTTATTCCCATCTAGATTCTAAGCTCTTGGAGAAAGGGAACCATTTATTTACTCTATACAATACCCTGCACAGGCATAGGCTTGCATTATGTCATGTTGAATTGAATTACTGGCTCAGTAGAAGAAACCAGATAAATTGGCAAGTAACATGTGCCTATTAATATATTTCCAATAGTAGATTGTTAGTTAGGGTATTGGGATAAAATATGCTCAGAGTTAACAGAATCTAGGGTAAGGGGACCCATGAAACTTGGGACAAGTCTCTTCGGACAAAGCCAGTAAGGTTTACCACAACATGCAATCCAGTGTGTTTTCTTCATGCCGAAATCCGCCTCTTAGGTGAGGGAGTGGGTTGCAAGTTTACGTCAAAGATAAAGGTATGGAAACAATAGTAGGTAGGTCTTCAAACTCATGTAACATAACCAACTAGTGGACAATTTCCTTCTTGTTTTTCTTTAACAAAAGCCATGAGAAAACCACATAGGTTAGTCTTTCAACCGACATGGGCCTGGTATTGTACCAAGAGCTGTGGACAGAGTGTGACAAGGCCAAACCAGATCACTGTGCTTAGGAGCTCATAATCTGAGGAAACCACATGGCATTGTGGTTGGGAGCATGGGCCCCGCAGTCCACCTTCCTGGCTTTGAACTCTCCCTCCACAGCAACTTGAATCTGAGTCCTCGTGCAAGAAATGTGAATAGCTCTGTGCCTCAGTTTCCTCACCTATGCAGTGGAGAACCTAGGGTGGGCGTCATAGGGTGGTTATTCTGAATATCTAATGAGATATCGTATAGCAAGAATTTAGTGATGTTCCTTAAGATAAATGCTTAACAAAGGTTAGCAATTATTATTATAATATGCAAAATATAACATGTATAATATGTGACATGATAAAGGAAATACCTTAGCTTCAAGACTCAGGCACTCTAATAAACATTTTGAGTATTTTATCTCATCCCACTTGACTGTTACGACAACTCGGTGAAGTAGGTAATATTATTCCCATTTTACAGAAGACAATATAAAAACTCAAAAAATTGAAAATAATTATAATCACTTGCATACTAAATGAGGTCAAGATCTGAAGTGAAGCCTATTTGTTCCCCAAGGTCATGCCTTTCCAACTATTCAATATTACTTAATGAATCTTCCAATCCAGTGGCAATAAGCCCTTCTTCCATTTTTAAAATTCTCACCTGAGATGAGTAGAGATGTTTCATTTCATATTTATCCTTTTCCTTTTTCTGGCACTGTCTTCGCTCTGTCTTCATAACCATTTCATTTGGTTTCCTGTTGATGATAAGCAAATTTTTCCCTTTCAACGTGCTAATTAATTTCTTGGGGCAAAGTTTCATACATTGTTTGTTTAAATCGCTCTACAGATGAAAAGCTCAGGACAGAGCTCGGTACTTATTAAAGGCTCAGGAGATTGATGGTTGTTATTACTATTGTCAATCTTGGTCTTTCCTGGTTCTTTAAAAACATCTACCTGAAAACAATTTTGGTAATTCTAGTTCTACCACCAATTTCTTTTTGCTACTCTCCAAATATTCCTGCTTTTGAAGTGAATTGCTGTACTCATCAGTATATATGGCCTCTGTATCACATTACATCTCTGATTTGGCAGGTCTCTCTGACCCTGATAGCTTCATTGGTTGTGTAATCATGGTCTTTTTTCACATGAAGATCTTTCCAGGTGTATGTCCTGACCTGCTCCAACTTGACCCAGCTCTATATACCAAGGACCATCAGGCTCAAGTCCGTATCACCAAGGCCCCTTTCCAAAGAGAATTACACCTTGCAAGGGATTAGAAGCTGTATCTCCACTTGTAAATTATGCATATATTTAGCCTTACTTCCTTAAACCCGGATCACAGGATACCTGGAGAATCACTGGGAAATTTTGAGTTTCCCCAAAGTGAGACTTTTCCTGTTAATCTCCTCTTTGGGAGCTCAGACCACAAATCTCTAGTCCCTAATTTGTATGGTAGTCACCTCTGAAAGCCGTGTCCTATCTTGAGCCCATGGAAGCCCTGATAAATTTTTGCCTTTTGCATCTCCTGCTTAACTATTGGCTGGGTTCCTGCTTCAAGTCAATGGATTCTTCTGGAAGAAATATGCTATCCTTTACCCACTAGTGACCAAAATCTCCTGTTGTGTTTCTTCCACTCACTGGATGAGATGTTAGAACTTTATTTCAATAATCACTTATCAATAATCATTTCTGGGCTCAAGCAGTGAACAGAACAAAAATATAAACGACACTTCTTGAAGAACTTTCCGAGTCACAGGACAAACCAACAGCAAAGGGGAAAAAAAGTGTTATAGATGGAGGTTTGAAGAAAAGTAAGCTAGAAACAGAAAGAAGTATTTAACAAACTCTCCCTGAGAGAGTACATATGTGTGTGTGTGTGTGTGTGTGTGTGTGTGTGTGTGTGTGTGTGTGGCGGGTATGTCTGTGTGAGAATATGTAAGTGTTTATAAACAGCTCTCTCTTAAAATTGAATTCTAAATAATCTCCTTGTTTTAAATTGTGTCCATGTTCACATGTGTATACATGTCTTTACTGGGGAGAGAGGGAGAGACAATGAGGAGAACCAGAGAAATGATTACTATTGTGAATACTTTATGCTTTTATTCTCTACAATGAAAGTGTTTAAACACAATTGAAAAATGATTTTTAGTTTTTTATGGGAATGAAACCAAAAGCAACATGTCATAAAGAATGGGAAAGTCGAGAGGCTGAAATGCAAGACTCCAGTGTGGTAATCCAGGCTCGGGGAGCGAGCACTCTGGTTTTCTTCCAGCCCACGGGCTACACCTTTGAGTCTCCTTTGACTCTAGGTCTTCTTGACCCTTCAATTTTGGAGCACCCCAGATTCGCTTCTCTGTCTACACTTACACCCTTACTTTATGACTTAACTACCTCCTCTCTGCTGGTTATTCCAAACCGCATAGTCCACATTTTCACTCGGATGCCTAGACATACATGTAGCCAGATGAAAAGCCGACATTTTGGTATTCCTCCAAAACTTACTTTTTCTCCATTTGGTGGCTCAATGTCAGTCTTGACGCTCCTTTTTCACACTCTTTACCAACGAATTGGCTCTTTTTTCAAAATCTGACCATTTAACTTCCCTTGTGCCCTTAGTGCAGGCTCCCATCAGCCACCCGCTTCCTTCCCTCAACTCTCCAGCTCTCCTCTCCCCACATATACATTGTTTGATTTCTACATAGTGGTCAGAGTGATCATTTTCTTTTATTGTTTTATGCTTATTTATTTATTTTGAGATAGAGAGAGTGTGAGCAGGAGAGGGGAAGAGAGAAAGGTAGAGAGAACTCCAAGCTTGAGCTCACAAACCATGAGATCATGACCTGAGCCCAAATCAAGAGTTGGACGCTGAACTGACTGAGCCACCCAGTCACCCCAGAGTGATCACTTTTAAAAAGGAAGACAAATTGTGTTGCTGTCTTGCTCAAAACCCCCCACTGAATGTCTATCTCAGTAGAATCCAACACGTATCATTGTCCTCAACAAGGTCCTACTGTCCCCTGCTATCTCTCTGTCCTCATCTTCACCCCCTTTCTATTACTCAGTTTATACCTACTGTGCTTAATTTAATGCAGTGTATGCCACTGCTTTATCAACTATGGAGGGTGTGAATATGAATTGGCTCCCCACCTTCAGATAACTGACAATCTCACTGAGATGATAAAATATTTCAGCACCTGACCAAAGTTTAGAGATCATCTGTCTAACTCTTTCAATCCAGACAGGTGAGATGACTCTCTTGAGACTGCACATCAGGTTGTACACTCAGATCTTTTTACCCAATACTCTTCCCACCATATTATATTTGCTCTCTTTGTTATACATTCCTGCCATACACATGTACGTATCGTTCCTAAAATATACCAAGGACATTCTCTCCTGGGGCTTGTGTGATGGCTATTCTCTTTTCAAGATGACTATAGTGATCTGCTCACTCTTACTTCATTGAGATTTCTGCTTAAATATTACCTACACAGAGGGGCCACTAAAATAGCACCCCTCCAATACCGTCTATTCACTTACCTCATTCAATTTTTCTCCATATCACTTACCACTACTTGACATTATATATACACTTAAGTCTGTGTTTATTAATTTGACTGTATCCATCTTCCTTTCCTAGAAAGGGAGTTCTATGAGAATGAGAAATTGTATGCCTTGTTCACTGTATTTGTTGAATGAAGGACTGGATGAGAAAATAAAAGAACGCATGGATAGATATGAGAAGTTTAAAAAGTATAAGGAAAGGATGAGCCAGAAGTGAGGGATGTTATGAACGCATACTTTATAATCCCTTCTGAGAGGATCTAAGAAGCCAAAGGTGAAGGAATGGTCAAAGAGATTTTGAGTCTCAGGCATTGGGAGAAGAGTACTTTTTAAAAGTTCAGGAGTTGGGAAATAGAATAAGTGCTAGAGAGGGAAGTTCAGAAGTTATTTGAGAGGCAATGATATTGAAGCTTGGGGTTATGCTAAGGTTCCACACTGGAGAATAAAAGGCGAGAAAAGCACAATGTCAAAGATTAATCTTTGGCCCACTTATGTCTAGGGTTGGGAAGAAGAGGTAGGAATTCCTTTCTTCTTCCCTGTAGTTGGTATCTTGGGACTAGAGAATGTACCTAATGTACAGATGAGTTGGTTGATGGGCCAGGGATGACAAAGGGAGCCCAGTGAGAAGGACACACAAAGGCCATGGTCATGGGAAATACTCAGGGAGGAAATGTAAAAGGCCAGTGTCTCTGTGTTGAACACTATAGGGCCATGAAACAAGGAAAGGGCTGGTTTGGGCCACCAGAATGAATTGTCACGTAGGGCAGAAGATAGGGCAAAATGGAGAGCCCAGAGGTAAAGATCAGGTAGGTCCACGTCTATTTCTAAGAATGGGCATCATTCATTCATTCATTTCCTAAATTTTATGTAGGAGAGAAGCTACTAAAATTCATGAATAAGTTAGGTCTCCTGCCTTCAAGGGTGTCCCAGTGTGTGACTGCAGGAAAAACAAATGAGAGTAATATGAATGAAGGGAAGTAGGGCGGTTTGAGGAGTTCAGTGAGTAGAAGTAATGAAATTAAGGAAGTCTAGTGAGCAAGTAAGCGGTGAAGTGATTAGGACCAAGATGGTGTGAGGAAGTGACAGAATGAGCGAGAAATGAGCAGCCCTTGGTCGTAAGGACAGTGATGGTGATAACAATCATATTTCACAGAATTCTCAGTTCCCTTTGGTCCTGCTTACTTTTCCACCTGCCCACATGTCCTATTCATTTTTCATGTTATATGTGGTAGATAATATCCCCCCTTTATTTATGGATGAGGAAAAGGAGGCTCAGAGAAGCAAAGGACTTGCCTACAAGTTCACAGTCCCCAAGCCAGTTCTAAGCTGGGAGGGAGAAGTTTCACTGCAGTGTCATGCATCAAATCCACAAAGACCTCTGCCAACACTATTTTATTTCCTAATAAACCATACCCAGATTTTATTGGCCTGTTTCAAGGTTGGCCTTACAAAATCTTTCCAACAGTTTTCATGTTTTCTTTTCTTCCTGGAATTTTATCCAAAAAAAGAACATGGCGTAATAGCCCAATTCTAAAGCTAACATCAGCCTCCTTTGTGCCTAGAATCTGAGTTTCATCAAATGTATCTCTTGAACTCACACCCTATGTTAATAATTAAAGCTCCCACCACATAATTTCCATGGGTGTTTTTGTTTGTATTGCCCAATAACTGATGCCCAGGGACAGAGCTTCCCCCAAACAAGGCTTTGAAGTGCATGTCCTCCTCTCTCCAGGAACAAAATAGTCCTTTGGGAAAATCAGCTCCACAATGGCTGTTACAGATAATCCAGTCCAGGTTCCTCGAATTACAGATCGAACCTAATGTTACCAAAGATTTTAGTGATATTCTCAAGGGTCTGTGGCTGTTAGAGCATTTTATTAAATTCATACATGTGTAGTTTTGCATTTTTATTGGCACCTATATGCCCAGTGTATAAAAATGATGAAATATAATTGATCAGGGATGACATAGTTTAACACTTTCATTTAATAAAGTAGAAGACAAAGGTGCAGAGCAGCTAAGTGATGAGTCTGGTTTCACATGGGGAATCCACGAAAGTTGAAATCTAGACCTCCTCATTCCCTCTCTGGAGATGTGGTATAGGGTAATGCTTCTCTAAATAGACTCCACGGACACCTTCCTGTGTTAAAGAATATCTGCTTCCCACTCTGGACTTAACTGCATGGTGATTTCTGGTAGTCATCAGGAGAACTGATAACGTATACCCGAGAACCTTCTGAGCCCTGACATTACCATTTTCTCAGGCAGGTTTGAATACCTCAAGCTACCAGAAGATGAAATCTTAGCTCTCTCCCAGATCTTAGACCTTTAGGGGGGAAGCGACCCAAGAGTCTTTGTAACTTTCATTAGATTTCCATCCCTTATTCTTTTTCTCTCATCGATAACATCCATTGAGTAAGCGCTCCTTCTGTCTTTATAGCCCATTTCCTGTGATTCTTCCCTGTGCCAAAAGAAGGCAACAAGGGGGCACCTGGGTGGCTGAGTGGTTGAGCATCCAACTCTTGGTTTTGGCTCAAGTCATGATCTCACGGTTTCATGAGTTTGAGCCCCATGTCGGGCTCTGCATTGACAGCATGGAGCCTGCTTGGGACTCTCTCTCTCCCTCTCTCTCTGACCTCCCCCTACTGTGCTGTCTCTGTCTCTCTTAAAAATAAATGAAGTTAAAAAAATAATAAGGCAACAGAGGTTGGCAACACTTGCTGCTCATTTCTTCTGCCTCTTGATCGCTGCTGTGGCTCCTTCTCCACTTTGGTCTCATGCCCGGTGTTCTCTCAGCATGTCCTACCCTATGGGTTCATTGTAGGAACTCCTAAACCCTCACTTTTACTCTGCCTATGGTAGATATTCACAGGTTCAGGAAGCAAATGAAAAGAGCTGATGAATTGGAGTAAGGGGAGCATTCTATCTGCATTTCCAAATGCTTTCACTCTTTCCTCCTCTATTGGAGAAAACACTTTTGGGAACCAGGTAAATATTTTCAAATATACATTCATATAAGAAGTGACTGAGCACATGTGTTTTGGAGGCAGACTACCCACATTCCTAGAGGTAACTCTGGGATTCACCACTTTCTATCCCATGACCTTGGGCAAGTCATTCAGTTTCAACAAACCTCAGTTTCCTATCTCTCAAATAGAGAAGTTACTGGCTTCATTTTAGGTTTGTTGTGTAAATGAGATAGGAATGCACATAAGGGTTCAGCAGAGGGACTGGCATATGGCAACTGGTTAATAATTAGTGACGTCCCAATTCACATATTTGGCCCTCTCCTAGGGCTTTGGTGTGTCATGCAAGTCTTACAACAACTCTTTGTGGTATCATTACCATCTGCATTTTGCAATGAGGAAACGGAGGCAGAGAGATGTACAACACACCTAAGTTCTTGAAGCCAGTAGTGGCAGAACCGGGATTTCAGGCTTTCAGGCTCCAGAATCCGTGCTCTTGACACATAGTTTGCACTACCTTGAAACAAAGCCCAATCTGGTAACTACATAGGAAGAGTACATGTAATCCCCTCAGGACTCAGGTGCCAGTAAGAAACTGCACCATTCATTCATACTGGAAAATGGTGTCACTGTGAGTGATTATTATTCACCACCTACACTTGAGATGGAAACAGATAGGTCTGTTTTCTAATAGCACCTGAGGTCCAGTAGCAGCTACGCTTGAACCCAACAGTACAATAATTCTTACTACCCTTGTCCCTTGCTCCGTTTTAGCTTGTCATTCAACAGTTTACAGGAATGTGCCCTGAACTGTCTAAAGGAACCTCCTATTGGGTCTAAAGGAACCTCCTATACCTTTGAAGGAAAGGCAAATGGAGGATACATTTCTATAAAGAACCGTTGGACGGACATTGACACTCTGTTTTATAATGGCACGATGCCTCCCAAGAAGGAAATAGATGTAGCAGCCTGGGCCCTAGAAAATCAAGCTCAGCTTCTGACACAATATGCCACCCAACGTTTGGTGAGATGCCTCTACTCCTAAGGCAAAATGAGCCTCGATAAAGAAAGAAGCAGGATTCTCTCCACAATATACGACCTAGTAGGACCCGCAACCAAATGCCGTCCCTAAGCATCCAGCTACAGCTACCAAAGGGAAAAGTAATCTTCTTACCCTATATTATCCTTTCTGGTTCCAGTTTTCTGGAGGCCTAAAGAAAGGTCAGGACTCTCCAGGAGCTAAAACTATCTGAATAATTTTTGGAGACAAAGCCTCAGAAACAGGAAAGCAGTACCCGACGAGGAAAGAAACATCTTTAAAAGCACAGAACTGCCACCGTGAGATACCCAGGGCCACACTCAGAAAACCCCAAGGAGAAACTGACTTTCTTGGACAAGCAATCAGATAATAAGACTCCTTTAAGAAGCACAGAATAGTTAAATTCATCACCATAATTTAATTGTACAGGTTATTAAAGAGCAATTCGCCTCCTCTCTTTCTCCGGTGCTGCTTTTGTGTATTAAACTCAGACTAATCAAATTGGGGATTCCAAGAGTACTGTATTAGTCATCCCCATTCCTTTTAATTTGTTTAATGGCCTCCTCTGCATGCATGCATGCGTGTGTGTGTGTGTGTGTGTGTCTGTGTGTTCCGACTGGCTGTGCACCATTTAGTCTTAGCCCGACATGTAAATAAAGAATGGATAGGGAAACTTTTGCAGAAAAGAATAAAGGGTGTCTCCATCCTAACATTACATTTGATGCTTGAGTCATTCACTGGACGTGTCCTGCAAGCAACCGTGCTTATTATTCCTGTTTAGCGGTCTCCAGACACAGGAGAAGAGAGAGGGCGAAGAAAGGAAGGAAGGAAGAAAGAAAAGGAGTCTGAATTTACACTCACTGCTTCAAAAGCTCTTTTGTACTCAGCCAACTTCTCCTGGCTGAAGATGCAGTATTTGCCAAAAAGTCGCCTGCAAGACAGCACGCAACAAAACTATAAAACAGTCCATTAAGGGACCCCTTTTCTGCTCACCCCCACCTTCTTTCAACAATTTTCCTTTTACGTGAAGGACATATTTTTAGAAAGCGGCACTTGGTGCTGGACAATGCCGACTGGGATTAGAAAATATTCACCTCGTTAGTGAAGTTTTGAGCTCAATTTGGCTGTTTGGGTCAATTGTCTTTTCACCTGGCTCCGGCCACCAAGTCAACGTGAACTAAGAATAGGGAGTTATTTAGCATGTAGGACCCGTCGGAGAGCAAGCCTCTCGGAGCGGTGGTCTGAGGGGAGTGAGAATGGCTGTCTTGTTTGAGTTGTTGTTTTTAGCTCCTCTTACACATTCAGACTTTCTGTCCATTCAGCCAGAGAGGCCACGTGTCCAAAACCTGAAAGGGGCCAGTGCTTTAGAGCAACTTGGTTAAAGTCGCCTTTTCGTACGTAGGCTATTCCGTGCGGACAGTTCAGGGAATTTTTCTAGCTGGTTCAGGGAATTTTCTCAAACATGAGTGTTATAAAATGTTCATGTGGTCACACGGGTGCTAAAACACCAGCGTAGGTTGTGGGCGGTGTGGGAGGGTAGGAAGGAGGAGAAAGTAGAAAGAGACAAAGAGTGATCAGTAACTTCTTCCATCCCAGGCTGCACGGACACCTGCTGAAAAGTCACAAGTCCAGTGAAGTGACTGGTTGAATGTTTTGGTCTCCGATGCCAACTGGCTGACTTTTCCGATGAACTGACCAGTTGTTTTGGCATCTTTCAGGAACAACTCTAGTTCAATCTGAATTATTTAGAAGTAATTATCCCATTGGTGGATTCTCAAGGCCTTTCTATTTCCTTCCTGGGCACCTGCTTTTTTGGTCCATTTTAATACTAATTAGTACCCCCAACTTTGGGAAGGGTAGTTCGGTTTACTTCAACAAGCACTTTATTGAACATTTGTCATGTGCCAAGCACTCCTTTAGCTTCTGGAGATAGAAAAAGAAAAAGAGGTGGTTGCTGCCGTCAACGAGTTTTGGATTTAATGAGAGACAGACATGATTTCAAAGCAAGGCCACAAAAAGAAATACAGAGTGGCCTGGGATTGTGTAGAGGAGGCTTGAGCACAGTCTGGGCTCTTAGGAATGGCGTTAGAAGGAGGCAAAGACTGGGTTGAGTTTTAAAGGATATAGAGTAATAAATCAGTTAGCAAAGAATGAAAAAGGAATCCCAGGAAGAAGGAACCACATAAGGAAAGACAAAGGAGCATAAAATAGTGGGATTCACAGTTCAGTAAATTGGAACATAAGATGAGAAGACAGAAATATAGGAGATGGGGCAGAGAAATGGATAGGTGACCAAACTTTAGAGGGTCTTGCCACCATTTTAAAGCCTCTGTACTTTATCTTAAGGGTGTCAGAGAGCCACTGAAAGGCTAAAGCAAGGGTCTGAAGGGGATCAGATCTTTGCATAAATTGTTAGTCAAATCTTTGGACTTGAAGAAGACGAGAAAGTTGTTAGCAGACTGTTAGAACCATTCAGGGAAAAGGGGATCTCATTTGGAATTCAGGTTGGGTTATAGAAGACGATTCATGTTTGTAAAGTGTGTGACTGGTAAAATTAGCAGGATCAGGGGATAGGGAGAAGCTGGGATAATTCCAACATTTCCGGCTGGGCAGTGCTGTTGATCAGCAGAAGACACTCAGAAAGTCTGGTCTGAAGGTGGAGGAGGAGAGAAGTGACTAAGAAGCATGGTGAATTTGGGTGCCCACTGGCACTGTGGGCCAAGGGAAGTCAGGCATGGGCACGGTGAGCTTCCAAAAGCCTTTGATTGAAACCATGTATTCCCAATAAAGCCAATATCTCCTCTCCTCCAGGGGGATGAAAACTTATTCCTTGTGGGGGGTGACAAAAACCCTTAAATATTACCATGGTTTGTTTCCCCTCATAAGACCACAGTGTCAAAACATATTTATATGTTTTGTGGTATTACATTTGTGGTATTACAATTTCATGGTGGGGGATGAGAAGGTAGGTGGTGAGTAAGAAAAAAAAAATCCCAAAAAGCTCCTTGGGAGGGTAGCAATGAGCCAAAGGTTGAGAAAGGCTGACTTCAACTCTGATTTTACTGTAGGGTATTCAAAGCTGAAAGTGAGTTGACTTCAATGGCTAAAATTTGAAACTGGCTTGCTTATTGAAATGGCAATTCCAGGACTCCTACCTCCTATAATACTGATTTAGAATTCCATGTGAGTAGAGCCCAGGAGTCTGCATTTTAAATAAACTGATCAATTCCTTCTCACACCCTGCCCTAACCAATTAAAAAACACAGAGATCTGAGCCAGGATTCAGAGGCAGTATCCTAGTGGCGGTATGAAATTGAAAGAAGAAGAAACAGTACAGAAGCACCAGAATCCCATAAGTGGAATTTGGGAGCATGGTTTTCACTCTGCAAACCTTAGAGTGGGCAACCCATCACTCTTCATGAAAGAAGAAAGAAAGAGATAAAGGAAGCTCTGGCAATGTTGCTGTGGTCATTTCAGCTTGAAACATCAGGGGCTGTGTAAATTGGAAAGGAGGAGTTAATCCACAGGCAAACATTGGTCTTCATGGGGTTGGGGGCAGCTAGATTAGTTCTACATAAACCAGGAGAGTGTCAGCTTGAAGTTCTTCATTCACCTATCAAACTCTACTCTCCACCAAGCATGGCCTTAGCTCTGAAATTGTACAATATCCATCAGAAACTCATAAAAGAAAAAGCATTTATGGAGATTGCCTGAAGATACACAATCATTCCATGTATCTACCTCTCAATGAAGCTAACCCATCATCTCTTGCACTCTTGCCTCTCTACCCTCTTCCCCTTTCATTTGGGCTGCTAAAAAGAAGTTGGAATTATTCACCTCCAGTAGCAAGAAGAGGGGACTCAATTTAGGTGTGTTTTTATTAGCCTTGTTCTTACTTTCACTTTATGTCCTTAAATAAAAAGTAAACCAAGGCCCCTGCATTTATGGCTCATTAAGGGACTTGTAAATGAGGTTAAGGCATTATGTTATCTGGAAATTACCAGCTGAGCAGGGATTAGTTATCTGATTGACCATTCAAGCTTAGGGCAAAACTACATAGAAACAGATATGAAATAGATAATTCTAAAGAAAATGGCATGGGGAGGGGCAGAGCAGGAATACTTAGGTTGAAAGAACCATATTCTACCCACTTCCTACCCATGTTACAACATTAGGTGTATTGGTTAAGGGTTTCTTTCTTTTTTTTTTTTTAATGCCTATTTATTTGGGTGGGGGGCAAAGAGAGAAGGATACACAGGATCTGAAGTGAGCCCTGCACTGAGAGCAGAGAGCCCAATACGGGGCTCAAACTCGGGAACCATGATATCGTGACCTGAGCCAAAGTCAGGCATTTAACTGATTGAGCCATCCATCTGCCCCTTGGCTAAGGGTTTAAGCCAAGCAGTGTTTCCATGGAATTGGTTCAAGAATAGGCACTTAACCTCAACTCATCCAGTGAGAAAAAAAGCAGATATTTCCCAAAATTTGGAGGGAAGTGAGAGTCTTCCTTTCTTTCACCTGATTTGGTAGTAATCTGGTGTGAGATCTGGAGTTATCGCAGCCATCTTGTTACCATGATTCCTCTCCTTCTGGTAAGACAGTCCTGAATTTCCTTTGGAAATCCATCCTTCTCATCCATAAATGCATGTTGTGTGGGATCGGTCTCATCTTCAGGTCCAACTGGGTCGAGCTGGATTTTCTATCAGTTACCAAAAAGACTCCTAATTAATATATAGTTCAAAAGACAGAGTAACAGGGACACTTGGTTAAGTGTCCAAACCTTGATCTCGGCTCACGTCATGATCTCATGGTTCGTGAGCTTGAGCCCTGCGTCAGGCTCTGAGCTGATAGCATGGAGCCTGCCTGGGATTCTCTCTCTCTCCCTCTATCTGCCCCTCCCCCACTTGTGCTCATTCTCTATCTCTCTCTCTCTCAAAAAAAAAAAAAATTAAACAATGACACAATAAGAAATATAAGATAAAGGCAAGACTCCAGGTGCCTGGGTGGGCTCAGATTCTACAAAAGCAGAAATATGAACAGCGGTTGCTATAGACTGACTGTGTCCCCTCAAACTCTGTATGTTGGAATCTTAATCTCCAATGTGATACCATTTGAAGGTGGGGCCTCTGGGAGGTAATTAGGCCACGAGGGTGGAGACCTCATGAATGGGATCAGTGCCCTTATAAAATTAAAAGATGTCCTAGACAGCTCTATTTCCCCTTCCACCTGTGAAGACACAGCAAGAACACAGCCATCTGTGAACCACGACGTGGTCCCTCACCAGACACCAAACTTGCTTGCACCTTGATCTTAGACATCCCAGCTTCCAGAACTGGGAGAAATAAATTTCCGTTGTTTATAAGCCACCCAGTCTACAGTATTCTCTTCTAGCCGTCTGAATGAAGTAAGATGGTTGTGTTCAGCGTTCACAGTTTCTATAGATTAAAACCAGCCAGATGCTAAGAAAAAGAGCAGATATTCCTGGAAACAAAACAAAAACCTAAGATAAATTTCTCCCCTGGGTCTTCATAAGGAAAGCATTATTTAATATGGTAAACAATATCTTTAATAATATCCTTACAATAAATAAAATTAGTTTTATTTGCCTGTTTGTATTTTCATAACCTCCCGTAGTGTATGCTGAAGGCATCACAACCAAATATAATTTAGTAAAAATAACTCCACCAGGGTTTAAAATCTAGCTTTCTGTAGCCCCCAATTAATCCAGGGAAATGTTCCTGGTTCTCTGGGGTAATGAATTTCCGTAGAGCCTTGGGAGAACCCCAATGACCCCTGGAGCCCTCTATGAAACTTGTGAGAATGATGGATAAGTGAAAAAGGATCTGTGTCCCCCAGTAACTCTTTAACTAGAGTCTCTGCCTGCATCTGCTGACATACCTCACTTTCAAAAAAAAAAAAAAAAAGAGAGAGACAGAAAGAAAGATCTTTACTAAAGACTTTTTGACCCAATGAACACAATTTTTTTTAAGAATCAGTGAGCTGGAGAACTATATACTCTACCCATTATTCAGATCCTTACAAATATTGTTCTTTTCATGATTTTTAAGTGTACAGGGACAAAGGATTTGAGATCATGTATTCTGAAAATCGTGTATCTTATCTCTTCAAAGGAAAATCCATGGGTTTTAGTAGTTGTGTCTAACTGAAAAATCTGGAAAGAATAAACTGTATATTATTTGTTTAGCTCTTCTATTTCTCCTCTTAAGAGAGGGCTACTCACAGGAAGTTTCTTGCCTTTCTAGGCCATAAGTCATACTTGGGTTGCTCTAATGTGGAGCATTGCTTATATTGCTTAAATCTGTGGATAAATATAAATATGACATCCACCTTATATAAGATGGATAAATATGTCTACTTCTAGGGTTCAGTCACCAGGCTTATTTATCTCAAACTAAACCATTTCCTTTACCTTAGTCTTCATCTGTAATAAAAGACAGAAGGTAAAGCCCGTAGTAAGTGGGGACTAAACGATTCAGCCATAAGATATACACTCAGCTAATTAGGACACTGATGGATTAATTGGTGAGCTTGAGTAGCTAGCTGGCCGACAGTTCTCAGGCCCCGATCTATGACCGAAATCTATCCTGTCACCACCCCATTGAGAAATGATCAACTCAAAATTGGTCAGCTGGCTGGGACTGGATAGTGGCAGCAGTTCCAGGCTTTCCCAGCTATTTGATGCCTGCTTTTTCATAATGATTCAAGTATATTGGATCAGAAGAATCTTGGAGATATGGAGACCCACCCCTCACCTCCCCGTGTTTCAAGATGGGGTTACCTGAAGTTACCTTACTTGGCTTTGACTTCCCTTCCACTTCCTTTCTTCTTGAGAAAGAGGGCTGGACAGATCCAAATCTCTAATCCTACATGATCACAAGGCATGCTATAACAGAATTATTATTTTACCTCCCTTAGTTCTCCATTTCTTTCCTTTCTAAATATGGTTCAGAACCTAGGCAGTGAAAAGAATATTTACTGGGGCCCTGAAAAGGCTACTAAGGAAATGTTGACTGTTTGTTGTGATTGAAGCCAAGCAGGTTAATCTTCCCAAAACTTTGGGCAGTTAAAGCTCATAATTACTTTATAAAGAACTTCCTGTCCAGACTGATTAGTTGAAAACCATAGTTTTCTCACATTCTGTCTTGAAACTGAAATGGACATGTATCTTTGCTGATGGAAACCCTTCCCAGAACAAGGACACATAAACGAGAAATCACCAATGGCAACACTGTCATATAAGGACAGGTTGAATGTCCAGAGCATGGACATTCTCATGCTGACTAGCATGTGATAATATAATAGGAAGTGCAAAGTCGCTTGACGTCAGTGACTCTCAACCTTGGGGGTATAGCAAAGGCAAGTGTAACCAAAGTCTACAGAAAATTGAGATGTATTTCTAGGAAAGATGAACACCCAAACTTTCAGGCCAGACAATGGCAAAAGGGTGGAGGGGAAGAGCGGGAATTTATTTTTGGCAGAAAGAATACTATGGAGAGAAAGACCCCCTAAAGATTGGCTCCCCTTCTCCTTCTAAACTGAAACAGAAGTGATGATGAAATCACTCCTTCAACTGGTAAAACCCATCAGATTCACAGGTTCAGTTCCAACTTGAAGGCACAGCTTCAGTCTCCGCCATTTTAAATTCATGCCTACATTCTTGGCCCAGAGAGATGCATAGGGGAAAGAGGAATTAGCACTTTGGAATATGTTAGAGTCAATGGTCTTACTAAGGTCCAAGGCAATGGCTCCACAGCACTGCTGGAAGTCGCTGCCCTGAATGACATAGCTCTTAAAAGGTTATGAACAGACCCTAAACTCTCAACTTCCTTAAATAATCCCATTATAAAACCATCAGTCCATGAACTCATCTAAACCCTTTTGGATCTGTTCATTTTTCCAGACTACATCTGACAGACTTTCTTTACAGCCTCCTGCTAAGGGTTAATTTTTTTTTCTCCTTTTAACTATTCCAATGTTCATGCCTTTTAAAAAGAGATTTCAACTTTAAAAACGTAGCTGAGTTAGAATGGCATCTATAAGTGTTTCCAAGTTTATTTATTTATTTTTCTGTTTAAATAACTAGCATCATTTCCTTACAGATCCAATGGCCAAAGCTAAAGAACTTAAAGTTAAAATGAAGACAAATTTATCTCTTTGCAAAAAAAAAAAAAAATTCTCTATCCAGATACTCAAAAAAAAATCTTTCTAAGGAAAGAATAGTACAAGATGCCTTCTTATCTCAGAACTAAATGACATAGTGCATTTCACTGCATCTAAAATGACTTAGTCAAGATTAAGGTAACCATGTTTGACAAGACACACAAAAAAAGTACTAACCAAAGGGAAAAATTGATGTTTTGGTTATTTTAAAATTAAGAACTTCTAAGACACCATTAAGAAAAGCAACCACAGGGTATCACAAAGTATCTGCAGTATTTTTCTGATTTGTAATATTTTATACATATGACATATATAAAGATCGTGTTGAATTTAATAAGAAAAAGAGAACTCAAAAGAAGATAGGGCAAAAACAGACTCTGCTCACAAAAGAAGAAAATCTAAACAGATAAAAAATGGGTGAAAATGTGCTCAAATTGATTAGTCGTCAAGGGAATGGAAAATAAAATAATGAGGAGACATTATCTGGTTACCTAACAGATAGCTACATCAAGAACAAACAACGACAACAAAAATAAAAATACTAAGTTCCGAGGAGGATGTAGAACAATGGAAATGCAGATACAGTTATTGGGAAAGTAAGCTTTGACATTCTCTAGGCCAGTATATAGTCCACACCCCAGCAGTGGGGTTCCTGGGTGCCCAGTCTAGACACACACATAAAAATATGCACCTGGAGCCATTCATATGGTGATACTCATACAGCATAATGTATATATAGCCAAAGGTGGGACACAGCCCAAATGCCCTTCTGCAGCACAATGGATGACTAAATCGGTGTATAATAGAATACAATACTCTCAAGGGAATGAATAAATCACAATCACAGACAACAATGTTGAGTCTTAAAAATGTCATGCTGAGTCAAAGAAACCAGATATTAAAAAAATACATGTGGCATGCTTAAATTTGAAAGTATATAAAGGAAGTGGTTACCCTAAGAGCTAGAGTTGCAGGCGGTTGTTTTGCTCTATGGGATCCTCTCTTCAGGAGTCTTGCACCTTCTTCAGCTGCTGAGAATATTCTCTTTCGATGACTTACAGCGGGGTCCCTCACTGGGCACTACCCTTGGCCACAGGAAACTCTACACGCAAGGTCACACCTCCTTCCTCCCTAGGGGTTGGCTTATGTTTAATGACTAGCTCCTGTAGGAATAAGAGAGCCCAGCCCACTTGCCTCAATTTAGGAAAACTCTGAAAGGCTAACCCATCTCAGAGACACGTGCAGGAGTGGTGATGGCCTCTGGGGCAACCATGCTGTGAACCAGCCTCTCCCTCTGCTTGTCTTGTCTTCCTGGTGTTCTTACAAGTGCATAGCCCAAGAACATCCCTAGTAAACCTTCTTTCTTCAACTTTCTATCTTCGCGTCTTCTTTAGGAAACCCTAAAAGAGACTTTACCAATTATCTTCGAGAAAAAATAAGTGAAGGGAGCCATTCTTGAAAAGGGACACTTTGGGGCTTTTAGAACACTGGCAATATTCTATTTTTAGAACTGGATGGTTATTTTATTTATGTGCTCTCTATAATAAGCCCTTAAGCTGCACATTCATCTTTCCAGACCTTTATAATAATCATTATATCTCACACACACAAAATTGGATTAAAAATGACTTGTATTCCTCATGAGTGGAGGAAAAAAGTTATTTCTAATTTAAATAAAGTGTAATATTTGAAAACAGTTTTTCTTTGGGTTTTTCCTCCTTTTCCACAACTATATTTGGCTGTGACACATATACCTTTCAACCAATCAGCTTGGAACTTCACCTTCATCAGCCATGTGAGGATGTTTCTGGAGCTTTCTCCAGCAGGTTTCTGTAGCCAGAAGTGCTGCCTCACAGTGTCTCAAATGGAACCAGAGACATCCAATTCCCTTACTTTACTTATGGGGAAACTGAGGGCTGCTAAAGATTGTATTACTGTGTCTCCAAGGGGTTCTGTTTTCTTCATGTAGAATACATCTCTTTGCCCACATGACTGCTGACACGCTCAGCTCTGTGACGTGCTTTGGTCAAGGAAATGTGAGCAAAAGGGATACGTGTCTCTTACAAGCAGAGATTTTTACGAGTTACTGCATGATTTGTCATTCTCCCTCTTCTTTCTGCTCTGACACAGGCAGTGTTCCAGACAGAGATTGCTCTGGGCCCCTGCACAGAGCACAGCTGAACCACAGCTGACACCATGTTCATCAGCTCGAGCCGCTACAGCACGTACCATAGACTTTGTGTCTTAAACACTGATTTCCTACAGTTCTGGAGGCTGGAAAGTCTAGGATCGAGGGGCTGGGATCATATTCAGTGCCTGGTGAGAGCTCTCTTCCTTGTTTGCAGACGGTTATCTTCTGATTATATCCTCACAGGAGAGAGAGAGAGAGAGAGAGAGAGAGAGAGAGAGAGAGCGCGAGTGCTCTGGTCTCTTCATTCTCTTGTAAGATCATTCCCAATTCCATCATGATGGTTCAACCCTCATGACCTTGACTAAACTTAATTACCTCCCCAAGGCCCATTTGCAAAGACCATCACACTGGGGATCTGGGCTACAACATTTGGATTTGGATGGATATAAATATTCAGTCCATAGCAGACCCATAATACGGATAACAACTCATTCTTTGTAAACACTGAAATTTTGGAGAAATGGAGGTATTTGTTATCAAGACATAACTCAGTCTGTTCTGACTGATACACAGACCTAGTCCAGGACCCTGAAATCCTGAACACCACGTGAAAAGATGGCAGCAATTGTACAGAGTCTCCTGCACTACGCTTTTCCGAATCCACAGTCCCTCCCTCGGTTTACATGTCGAATGCACACAGATACAAAGATATAATGCACCATTGCCTATAAATAGACACCACTTCTAAGTTAAGCTTTTTTGTATAAAAAAATACTAATAAAACCCAAGAAGAGAAAAATTTATACAAAATGGCAGCCATGGTTTGATCTTGCTTAGAAGTGACTCTGCTTTGAAGAGCTTGGCATAGCCCCTCTGGAAGTAAGCCGAGAAATTTTGATTAAACTGCCTTTCTTGCTCCCACACCTGAAAATAGTCAGTGACTGCCACAGGAAGCCACAGCCTGCCTTTTCATCTGGGTCTGTCACTTCAAACAGGGGCCGGACACAGCTGACACATCTTCTCGAATATCCAGTGTTGGCCATCAAGCCCCACAACATAAAACAGGTAAGAAAAGAGAGATTTTCATCACCGGCCCTCTCAGGCAAGCTTAATAGAGGGGGAAAGCAATGCTCACTGGCTTCGTTTTTAACTCGCTGAAACTCCGCGAGGCAACTGGCAGAAACTTGATCCCATTGAACCCTCAGAGGCTGCGGCTAGGTCACTTCAGGCCAGAACGGAAGGGCTTTTGTTTCCACCGAATCCAGGCCTTATCGCCTCGTTCTGCCACTCATACTTCTCAGTCCACCCACAAATCCTCCAGGATTTATTGCAGATGTAGCAAGCTTGCTGGAAATAATGGTACAAGCAAAGAGGCTAGCTGGCTATCGACTCCAAGCTCTGGGTAATACCGATGGGAAATTATGTGCACAAAAGGGGCGCTGGGGTGACAAATGAGGAGAGGACTGGCCCATTGAAGACGCTGGGACTTAGGCGAAGCTGACACACTGATACCACGCCACGAGCTTTATCTGATTACATTATGGGGCTGGGGGCGTCCCCCAGCCCTCCTCCGGGCCTCCCCTCCCCCCACCCATACATTTTCTAGCAAGACACAGGTTGCTTTCTTTGGTGTGCAGTGTACCGTGAAACGGTAATCTCAAGAATGACTACATTTATATAAACCATGAAGTGTTTTTATGGCCCACGAGAAAACAATTTTCAGATCTGCAATACATTTTGTTTTTACATTGTTGACTAAAGAAAAAAATAGAAGTTGTAGGAAGCCATTAAATTATGACACAGGGAATGAACATGATATTTTACCAAGAGAAATGAATGTTTTGGCCTTATCATAGACATGTTTCTTTTAGAGTCTGGTCAGACTTGATTGAGGGAAACATTCAGAACAACAGCAGCACCATGCTTCTCCCATGTTTTTGTACAAGCGTGCGTGTGTGTTCATTTTCCCATGCGAAGCTTCAAGCAGGTCCATTTTGAGGTAACTTTTTGCATTCGTTTGTGTTATTTTTTTACTCAGTGTGCTCTCCCTCCAAGCAGGTGGAAATGCTGGGTTCCTGGGTGATAGAAAATGGACTTAGTGTTTGTTCGTCACTAGAAAAGCCCTCAGCCCTTTGAGTGAGGAAGAATTATCCTCACAGACAGAGTTGGTCCCTTTTTCTAATCTCCTCATTTTCATAGAAACAAAGTGAAATTCGTTTTATCTGAGTCCCAATTGACTGTTAATGGTTCCAGCTGACATAGTCAAGATGGGCTGTTCTTTCCCATTTCCTTTCCACAGGGCTTCTCCTCAAGATTGGTAAAAGGACGAGTAAAATGGATAAATCATGACATTTGAGGACCATTAATGCAACTAACTCCCTGATGTAGTTTTGGGGTGAGAGGTTACGGACAGAATGTGAAATGTTGAAATGTTCAAAAATGAACTTTCTTCAGAATGTACTCAATACATCTATTTTATGGAATGACAAAACTTTAACTTTCAGTCATAAGATCGATTTGAATAGGCAGCCTTAATAGGCTTCGCTCAGAAATACAGAGTTTGCAATTCATCATTCTACCTATTCATTCATTCATTCCTCTGGGTGGAATGATCCCCGCTGTATATCCGTATATCCATTATATTTCTCAATGGTAACACAGTCTAGGAGACATAGCAGAGAACTGACTCCTGCTTTGGTATTTAGAATATATGTAATTCATTAGCAAGCTGTCTATGTAAGCACCTCTCCAGCAAAGTTTCTTTGTCTGGCTTCCATTCATTAGCTTACGTCACACAGTCCTCAGGACACAGGATTCATAAAAGATGATTTGCAAGCCAATAAAATTCTACTAGTGTCATCCGTTCTTAAAATGCCCCGAATCTGACGCATACCCACAGGGCAGCGGGTATTGAGTCACAGAACTGGGACCGTTTTTCAGAGAGGTCTCAGAGGGCAATCTTTGGAGAAACTCTCATTCTTTAAATTACCTCCTGTTGGGGCGCCTGGGTGGCTCAGTTGGTTAAGCGGCCGACTTCAGCTCAGGTCATGATCTCCCGGTCTGTGAGTTCGAGCCACGCGTCGGGCTCTTTGCTGACGGCTCAGAGCCTGGAGCCTGCTTCAGATTCTGTGTCTCCCTCTCTCTCTGCCCTTCCCCTGCTCATTCTATGTCTCTCAAAAATAAATAAATGTTTAAAAAAATTTTTTAAATATTACCTCCCAGCAGATTCGAGGGGCTCAACCTTTCCCTGGTCCCTGGTGATCCCTTTGCGTAATTCTGCCTGTCTTGCTTGGCCAGTCAACCTCGTGGGTCTGGCTTAAACCTTTTATTCAGTAACCACACTCCCAGATGCAGGGTGAAAAGAAGAGTTTTTCTCTGTTTGGGATTTTTAGTGTTCATCCTTCAAACAATTTCTTTCTCAATAAGACAAAGTTTCACTTTCATCAAAGAACAACATACATACACATGTTTAAAGAGAACTGAACAAGTAAGTTTCAAAACCCCATCAGATGTGGAGAAAGGGGAACCCTCTCATGCTGTTGGTGGGAATGCAAACTGGTGCAGCCACTCTGGAAATAGTGTGGAGGTTCCTCAAAAAATTAAAAAGAGAATACCCTATGAATTACACTATTAGGAATGTACCCAAAGGATACAGGAGTGCTGATTCATAGGGGTGCATGTACCCCAATGTTTATAGCAGCACTATCAACAATAGCCAAATTATGGAAAGAGCCCAAATGTTCATCAGCTGATGAATGAATAAAGAAGATGTGGTTTATATATACAATGGAATACTATTCGGTGATGAAAAAGAATAAAATCTTGCCATTTGCAACAACGCGAATGGAACTGGAGGGTATTATGCTAAGTGAAATAAGTCAGTCAGAGAAAGACAGATATATTTCACTCACACGTGGACTTTGAGAAACTTAACAGAAGACCATATGGGAAGAGAAGGAAAAATAAGATAAAAACAGAGAGGGAGGCAAACCATAAGAGACTCTTAAATACAGAGAACAAACTGGGGTTGGGAAGGGGGAATGGGTGATGGGCATTGAGGACGGCACTTGGGATGAGCACTGGGTGTTTTATGTAGTGACAAATCATGGGAATCTATTCGTGAAGTCAAGACACACTGTGTGTTAGTTAGCTTGACGATAAATTAAAAAAAAGAAAAAAGAATCCTGCTCCTCTGTAAAAGCAGCCACTTCCTGGTCTCTCAGCTCTTCTTTCTGTATTTTTAAACGACATGCATCTGTCGATTTTAGACATTTCCTATTATCTTCCTAATTCAAAAGATGGCCATCTATCCTCTCCCCATCTGCCTTCCCTCTCCCACTATTCCAGATTATAGTGCTATCACAATTTCTGGTTAAATCAGTATCAGATATTCACATTATTATGTCTAGGCAAATATTGTTCTTTGTCAAGTCAAGTTGTGAACTTTAATTATGTATTTTCCCCCTTACCCAATTTCTACTATGAGTTAACAACTTCATTTTCCATTTGTAAAAATTTCCATGTTTCTGTATTTGTGATTCTTCCCAAACTCGCGGCCTAAACTATAAATCACTTCTCAATATTCTTTTCTACACAGTCAGATACTTAGATATTCTACCACCTCCACTCCTCCTCAATGACATTGCTTCCTCTTTTAATCTGCAGTGCCATCGTCCTGGGATTTCTAATTGCCACTGACTGGCAAGTCTCTGTACCTCTTCCGCGTGCTCTGTCCATTTCATGAATTCCCTGCTTCCTCCTTCATTATTTACGCCCTCACCTTGTTGGAACTCACCCTCGATTCCTAAAGAAAGGTGCACGAATAACTGTATGGGTGTGGGGTAGGTAGCAAACATATATGCCATCCACCAAGAGGCTTTCTAGCCTCTTTCACAAGTGGGGACACACGACTAAGTTCTTGCCAATGGAATGTGAGTTGTATGTGTGTGCAAAAAGAATCCTTCTTGCCTTTCACTCCTTCTTCTTTTTCATTCTTTGGTAATAGCTCTATTGAGGTGTAATTTACATAGAATAAAATTCATCCATTTTTGGCATTCAGTTTGTTGAATTTTGATAGTTATATACATTTGTGTCAACTCGACTGCAAGTAGGATAAAGAATATTTCCGTCATGCCTAAAAGATCCTTCATATTCTTGGTGGACAATCCACTCCTCCCACTTATGGCCCAAGTAATCTGCTTTCTTTAACTATAGTTTTTCCTTTTCTAGAATTGTGTATCAGTGTTGTTATCCAATATATATATATAGTCTTCTGTGTTTGACATTTTTCACTTCACCTACTCTTTTTGAGATTCATCCACGTGGTCGAATGCATTAACAATTTAGTGTTTTCTGTTGGAAAGTTCTTCATAATAAGGATATACTGGAGTTTACTTATTCATTTACCAGTTAATGAACATTCGATTGTTTCCAGGTATTTTTGCTCTTATAATTAATGCTATGAATATTTGCATACAGCCTTTGTATAGACATATACTTTCATTTCTTTTAGATAATATTTAAAAATGAGAGTGTCAGGTTATGTCGAAAGAATATGTTTAACCTGATTTTAAAAAAGTGGGTAAACTCTTTCAAAAGTGACTGTGGCATTATGTATTGCTACCAGCAACATCTGACAGTTTGGGTTGTTCACCAACACTTGGAATTGTCTGTTTTCTTACTCTAAACAGTCTAGCGAGTAGATCATTTACCTTTTAGTTTTAATCCAGCATTTTCCTGACAAATCCGAATATTTTCATGTGGTTATTGGCCATCCATATATACTCTTTTGTGAACGTCTGTTTAAATTTTTTGCATTAAAAAAATTTTTTATGCTAAGTTTGTTTGTTTATTTATTTAGAGAAAGCAAGCAGAGGGTGGAAGTGGGGAAGAGAGAATCCCAAGCAGACTCCATGCCATCAACAAGGAGCCTGATGCGGGGCTTGAACCCATGAACTGTGAGATCATGACCTGAGCCCAAACCAAGAGTTGGACACCCAACGGACAGAGCTACCCAGGGGCTCCTGTGCATTTTTAATTGGGGCATTTGCCTTATTTGTTTAAAACAATTATTTTTATATTTTGGATATAAGCTATAGCAGCCAGCCTCTACGATGGCCTCCAATGCTCCCTGCTTCCTTGTGTAATCCCCTCCTTCACTGTGAAAACAATAGTGCATGGCAGAAGTGGTGGGATGTATGTTAGTCAACCGCGGCTGTCATAACCATAGACTGAGTGGCTTAAACAATAGAAATTTGTTTCCCAAAGTTCTGCAGGCTGGAAGCCTGAGATTCGGATGCTAGCATGGTCAGATTCTGGCAATACGAATCCACCAATACCTTCCTGATTTGTAGATGGCTGCCTTGTGGTCGTGCATAAACATGGCCCTTTCTTGGTGCACAAGTGTGAAGGGAAAAGATCCTTCCTTTTGCAATGGTTTATAGTTTTAAGTGTTTAGGGGGAAGAAAAGAGTATTTGAAGTAAGGATTTTTAATTTCAATATATTATTACTCAGGAAATTTAATAACTATTCTTTAATTACATCAAATATCTGGCCAGTGTTCTCATTTGTTTGATTGCTTTATAAGTGCTTTGTTTTTTTCTTTACAGCATATCATTTTGCAACCATCAGTTTGTTCTCTGTGTTTATGGGTCTAATTCTACTTTTTATTTATTCATTTATTTTGTTTTTTTATCTTCTATATGAGTGAAATCATATGGTATTTTTCTCCCTCTGTCTGGTTTATTTCATTTAGCATAATACTCCCTAGGTCCATCCATACTGTACCAAATGGCAAGATTTCACCATTTTTATGACTGAGTAATATTCTGTTATATAATATATAGGCATATATTATATATCTTCTTTGTCTATTCATCTATTGATGGACACTTGGGTTGCTTCGATATCTAGGTTATCGTAAATATTGCTGCAATAAACACAGGAGTGCATATACCTCAAATTAATGTTTTCATTTTCTTTGGGTAAATTGGTGGACTAAGAATAGACTAAAGTCACGCAACTGGTAAATTATGATACTTGAAGTTGGACCCATGCAGTGTGACCCAGGGCCCTTTACTGTAGTCTCCCCTTATCCATGGCTTTGCTTTACACAGTTTCAGTTACCTGGAGTCAACTATGGTCTGGGAGCAGATCTGACACATTGTCAGAGTGTCAGTAGTAGTCTAATACTAAGTCACAATGACTGAAACATTCACCTCGCTTCATTTCCTTATGTAGGTATTTTATTATCTCATACCATCACAAGAACGATGACTACAATACAATACTTTGAAAGAGAGAGAGAGCACATTCACATAACTTTTATTACAGTATATTATTATAATTGTTTCATTATTATTAGTTATTATTATTTTTATTGTTCTTATTATTTTATTATTGTTAATCTATTGCTTTGCATCATTTATAAATTAAACTTTATTATAGGTATGTACGCATAGAAGAAACAGTATACACAGAAGCATAGAGTTTGGCACCATCCATGGTTTCAGGCATCCGTTGGCGTCTTGGAATGTATCCCCCACAGATAAGGGGGGGACTATTGTACTCCAAATGATTGCACCTGTACTGCCATGACTGGATGCTTAGACTTTGTTTTTCTGTGATCTTGAGATCACAGAACATAAATGTAAGAATCACATTGTGTTGTCTGTTGGTATAACTCTGATCTCTCCCTTCTTTTTGTCTTGTAGTGATGACTTAGGGGATACTGAGGATGCTTCATGAAGACAGTCTCTAACTTTGCAAGGGAGAAACCATGGCGTGTAACAATGATCCAAGCACCCCCCTTTCCAAAATCCTGGCAAACGCAACTTCCACTGACTATGTCCTTCTACCTCTCAGCACCGACAGCTCAATCCCCCCCCCACACACACAAATGTCCAGTTTATCTAGCATGTCTATATTTAACAAAGTAGGCTGATAAGCTGTTACTCACAAAATATATTCTGTGTAATAAAATTGCTGATGTAAAAACATACCCAAATCCAGCCTGCAGGAGAGCAGATCACTCTTCAGGCAAGACATCTGAAGAAGAAACATCCTCACTGCATTTGTTTGTTGTATGGAAACAACTATCACCATAAAGGGACACCCCCAAAAACCCCAGGACCTTTGTTCCCACTGGCTCCCCTGAAATGCTTCTTCACTCTTCCCATTGTGTCTCTGCAAGGCTGAACACTGGGGAGGAAATCTGTCCACGCCGCGCCCCACCACCCCTGCCTCCAACACTACCCTAATCTCTCTATTCAGCTCTCCAGGACCACACCTCACCAAAACTGCCAAAAAAGATTCGCTTCTCCATCAGGGGCTCCCCCATGGTCCCCAAGATTGACTCTCTCATTCAAAGTTCTCAACCGAGAATCTTTTCTACACCTTAAAGTCAATACTTTGCCGTGGCACTTCACTTGATTCAGTAAAATAATTCCCAATAAATATGTATTGTGTGAAAGAGTACAATAAAGGCTCCCTAGTGGCTCCCGTGTCCAGAACCCTCTTCTCCAGAACGCTGTCATCTTGGCTTTAATAGTGTTTCCTCAAAGATGCCTACTCGGACTCCCAAGATGAGATTAGGCACCACTGTTAAACATTATCATTGTACCCTATATTTTCCTTCATGAGCGTTATGACAATTAGAATTAAGTACTTACCAAATGTGATTAATTTTTAAATGTTTTTTTCCCTCCTGGTAGACCTTAAGCTTCATAACAGCATGGGCTGTACTTCCTTCTTCCACTTGTGTCCCCAGGACCTAGCCTAGTTTCCAGCGCATAGTTGTCTTCAAGACATATTTGTTAAATGCATGAATAAACCAATATATATAAAATTTTTATAGATTTAGACATATTTAATATATATTAATAATATATATTTATGATACATACTTAATAAATATATTAATATATAAAAATTATATACATATAATTTTCTCTTGGACTCAGTTTTAGTCAAGGCTCAAAAATTCTGGTAAGAGCAGAATTTTCGTAACATCTTCTGGAAGAGCTCAGGGGTGATTTCATTCAGTATAGCCAGCTAATACATAAGCAGGATGCTCAGTTAAATATGAATCTCAGATAAGCAACAAATAATGTTTTAGTCTAAGTTTGTCCCAAATATCTCATAACTATTATTTGTCGCTTATCTAAACTTTACATTTAACGGGGCATCCTGTGTTTTTATTTGCTACATCTAGTGACCCTATATTCAAAGAATCTTATTAACAGGAAATTAAAAGGTAAGCCAACAAGAGAGGTTAAAAACTGCAGGCTTCTTGAGAAAAGGAGCCAAGAGCCTCCCTTAGTATTTGTCCCACTCATTCATAAACACACACACACATACACACACACACACACACACACACACACACACACACCGTGGTACCCAGCACAGTGCCCGCCCCAAACACACCAATAATTGGTTGTTGAGCTGAACTAAAGTTTTAAAATTTCACTAAGTATCTCACATGCACAAAGGACTGTGAAGAGAAAATGCTAATAAAATGAATATATAACAGAATAAGTCAATAATTGCATAATCCTAAATCTGGAAGGAGGTAGGGACCATCCGTCTACTGCCTCATTCCCTAATGGGAAAATGTGGCCAAGGGTGCTTCTATGATTTGTCTAAGACCTTATAATTGGCATTGGCACTTCTGGGGCCATACCCAATCACCCCAACTCCTCAGTGCCCCTTCCACACCCTACACTAGAGATATTTCTAACAAAGGCAAACTTTTTCTGGCCTAGAAATTCCACACCTACATTCTCAACCAGCTGCCTCAGCTGTGTGACCAACCAACATCCACCAAGCTCTTATGCATATTCTTTAAAGAAATCCAAGTAAAGCTTTTCTCTTTTTTAAGCTAGTAAAGATTACTTTTATAGACGGATAAGGCAAAATAATAAGTCAAAAAATTTAAGGCCTTTTTCATGAAACTGCCTTTCATTTGTAGACATATCAGATTATACCGAGGATCTCTTTATACATTTTTAAAGGGTGGTAGCTTCAGTTCAATAGTGTTAGCGAGACAATCCCTTAAGCTGTGTCAAAATGCCAGTTATCCTAGATGCCACCCAGATTTGAATAATTTAGAGAGACAAAACACACGCAGAAAGAAGGAATCATCTTTTGACTAGGGCTGCTTTTGACAAGGCTGCTTCCCCCCCACACACACACACTCCCTCCCCAACCCAACATCTTTCTCTCTCTATCAGTGGTGACAAGTGTCAATCAAACCTTCTGTGGCTGAGGAAGGGGGAGGAATGGGCAGTGAAGTTGAGGGGAGGGGGACGAAACATGAAACATCCTCAAACAATCGCTCAGGGAAGATTCCCTATCAGTGTGTGGTCTGGAGGAAAGAAGTCTTTTCCTTTTTTCGCTTCTAATCTCTAACTGACTATTTACCTCTTTTTATAAACTTGAATCTCTCTGTTGCTCCAAAGGCTCCAAAACAAATCGCTGGTCAGCCAGGATTAAGCTGCTTTGTTGCCAACGATTAGCAAGTTTGCTGTAGTTTTAACATCTTCAGCAACAGCTGAATGTCAAATGATTCAGGAAATACTGGCCGTATTTTGACCAAAGCCATATGAAAGTTCGAAATAAATTGGGAGAAATTACCACATAGAGAGGATTCTAGAACATTCCAGAGAGATAGACTTGAACATGGACAGATTGAGAACTTTAACAACATTTGTACTTCTGCTGTTTTTTATGCAGCCATCATTTTGAAAAAATCTTATAGCACAGCCAACCCCATCTCAAAGAAAAATCTGTAAAACATCTACTTTAAGTCCAGACTCTAGGAAATGTTTGCTCCAAATACATTAAATACTTTGTGGTTCAATATCCACGTAGCATTCATTTATTGAAAACCTACTATGTGCTAAGTACTGCGCTAGAATAGAAATGAATACAATCCAGTCCCCGTTTTCAAAAGTCTTCTATTGTACTCACTTTTATACTCATTTCAGCAGTTAGTCATTAAAAAAAAGGTGCCAACAATATAATTACCTGGGATTCTGCCTCTGTTGTTTGTGCAACCGTAAAGGTCAAGGACTTTTCCTTCATCCTGCACTGTCTCTTACTGCACTTCACATGGGTCTTCCAAATGGTAGCTGGTCATGGTGTATGGAAAGGTACTAATTGGAAATCAGAGGCTCTGACTCGCTCTGATTTCATGGTCATGGACAACCCCTTAATCAGTGAGTCCTTGACTTTCTGCATTTATAATATGAGGAAAGCTCTCTTCCACCATCCCTTCCAGTGCCAATGTCTGTGATTTCTTGACCTCGGGGTAAGGAGACTAAATAGCAGGGTTAGGGACCCTTATACAAGATCTGTGGTAAAGATATGTGGTCAAAGACACACTTGAAATTTATGATTGAAATTTGTGCTGAGTCTATGAAGCAGAAAAGAAAGCAGCAGGGATAAGCTTAAGCCTAGATCAGACCCAAGATTTTATGTGGTTATTTTTGAGGCAACCAATAGTCACCAGTGTCCATGAGGCTTGCAGATAGAAGCAGATAATCTCATCAGGGGCTTCTGGGTAAGAATACTTAGAAAGTGGGACTGGAGATGTAGGGAAAGCTGCAGCCTTGGTAGATCGTGAAATACTAGCCGTGGAAACTAAAATTTACACATTCCCCTCATAATGAGTATATTTTGCCTCCAAGGATAATTTCTCTCATCTCCATGTGGATTTACCTTTCCTGTTTCTCTCTCAGGAATCTTGTTCCAACATTTCCCTCATTTTCTGTATCTCCAGGCTCTCTCTCTCCATCAGCTCCTTCTATTCAGTCTACAAACATCTTCAACTCATTCATTTATTCATTCATACATTCATAAACTACAAATTCTTTTGGATTTTATTTGAATAATATCTAGGAATGACATCTGTTTTTTCCTTTTCCATTTTTATTATTTTCAATTCTGTTTCTTGTTTTATTGCTTTATCTAGAGTCTCTAATATAGGATTGATTAGAAGTGTTTACAATGAGTACCTTTACCTTATTTCACAGTTTAGAGAATATTTTTAGTGTTTTCAGTAAATATTTACTTGATATCTTTTGTCAGGTGGGGTATATTCTATTTTTAGTTGGCTAAGAATTTTTTATAGATATGTTTTAATTTTATTGATTTTTCTGTATCTGTTTACATGATATATTACAATAATAGATTTTCTAATGTTGATCCGAGTACCTATTTCTGGAATGAGTTCAAATTATATAGTTCATTTCTGAATTTGCTTTGCTAATAATTTTTGAAGATTCCATCTACACTTACAAGCTGAGTTATACTTAGTTTCCCTCTGTTACAGTTTTCTTGTCTGCTGGTATCAATCTTACATTAGCTTATAAAATTAGCTGGAACATAAAAACATTTTTAGAAAAATTCAATTTTTTTTAGAAAAAGTTAGAAATAGCTATTTGTTGAATATTTTCTAGAGTCCATAAAAATCATCTGGGCCTTGTGTTGTCTTTGTGTGAAGGTTTTAAACTACAGATTCAATCTCTCTCATAGTTATTAGACCATCAGACTTTCTATTAATTTTTTAGCCCACTTCAGTTATTTGCAGTAATTTTCTAGGAATTTGTTGCCAAAATTTTTGGCACAAAGATATTTGTAGCTTACTCTTATTATCTTTTTAAATTTCTGTTGCATTTATAGTTGTGTCCCTTTTTTCATTCCTAATATTATTGAAGTTGTCCTTCTCTGACTTTCTCCACTGATCCTGCTGGAGACAAGAATATTGGTCTTTTAAAGAATTAACTTCTAGCTTTGTTGATTTCCTCAGTTCTATTTTTATTTGCTTTTTCTTTTATTTTTGCTCTAATATTAAGTACATTTTCTTTTTAATTTTTTGGGTTTATTATGCTGTTCTTTTTGCAACTAAAGTTAGAGATCTAGTTTATTAACTCTGGACTTTTCTTTTCCTAGATCTAAGCATTCAAGGGTTTAAAGATCTCTGCTATAGCTGCATCCTCTAAGTTTTATAAGTACTTTTTTTATTATTCACATGGTACTCACAGTACAATTTCCAGTATAATTCACCTATAATTCATAAATTATTTAGAAGTATACTTCACATTTCCAGATGTGTGGAGTTTTTAACAATAATCCCTTTTCAATATCAATCTTTAACCATGGTCTTATATACACTATTTTTTTTAACTCTTTGGTGCATCTTTTATGATATATAATATGGTCCATGTTTATAACTGTTTTCCAATGTGCAGGCAGTATTACATATTTGCCTATTAGAATAATCATTAAATTTATTCTTCACGTCTTGTATATCTTATAAACTTTGTCTGACTTCTGTTCTAGAGTGATTTGTTATGGTAATGTAGTGTGGATGGGGACTGCTGAGGCAGCAGGAGGACTAAGGAAAGGCTTCTTGGTGTTGTGATGGTGTTATGTCTTCTGAAAAAACTCTGCATGGATAAGAGCAGCACTGGATGCACTCTCGCCTGCCCGCTCCCACTCTCTGGAGCACAACACATTCCACTAACCGACTGATGTTCTGGAAAATCATAGGTCTCTCTACAACTTTGCATTTAATGTACTTTCTTACACTTTCCCCCCAAATCCCTCATACATTTAATATTGCTGATGCGTTTGACCGCTTGCCTTGATTTATTTCCCTGCCATGACTTGCCTTCTCTCCTGCTCTTCCCTCCTCTTAGAAGGAACTTTCTCAACCCGCATACACATATCAACCCCCCCTGCCGTGTTCTTTACGAACCATCTCAGCACTTACTCTATTTCTCAGTTGTAAATTGTCCCCATTTCGCATTGCATGATGTTTCTTGTGAAAACATATTATTTCTCCTACTGGATTATTAAGGACCTTGAAGTCCGGAACTTCATCTTGGTCATTTTTGGGGCATCACATTACCTAGAAAGGACCCTATGTGTAAGTGCTAGAAGAATATGCTCATTTCCATGTTCAAATGCAGAAGAATTCATGGTTGTAACTTCACTAATTAAAACTCACTTTGAAAGAGTGTCTGCCTGAACATCATAAATGTTCTAAGTTAAAGCAAACTAATTACAGGATATGAATAAACTTCCATAAATACTACTGACATTTTTACATTAATTGTTGTGTAATTCAAGACCCAGATGTTCCAGATTTGTTGTGCTAAAACAACTTGAATCAATTTGGCTCATTCACACCCGGGGCAGGTTTCATGACAAGTCAAATCACATTCTGTCTCTAGCTGGATTTGTCCCCGTTCTCTCCATTATGGTTACTGGAACCCGCTATAGATGGAAGTATTAAGAGAGGGTTGTGAGAATCAAAAAAGGTAAGTTTTTACTGATCATTTTAGAAGCTTCATTTAAATGTGAGATTCTCATGAAAATGTTAATAATGATGATTTTATGTTAGACAAAATTATGTTTCTAACAATTTTAAAAAGAATTTTTTTCTTCGGAAGTCTAGATGGACAGGTACACCTTGTAAGGGTGTTAAGGCAGTGGAGATCTGAGTACAGGGTGAGCCCCCTGCTAGGGTCTGAATTCTAATTCCAACACTTAAACCAGCAGGGATCTTGAGCGAGTTACATAACTTCCGTGTACTTCAATTCCCTCGTCTATATGTGGTTTTAATTATAACACTTGTTTAACAATGCAGACTCGAGCATTAAAACAGTTCGTACATGCACTTCTAGAACAATGCCTTTCTCGTATAGTAGATGTTGGTTTCCTATCATGTTAACGTTGTGATTGGAGATCCGACTACAACTGCCTCTTCATTTAAATGATGAATCCATATATTTCTAAAATAAAACAATGAAGACATTGGAACTTAAAATATATACGTGGAATAATGTTGGAGTATCTCGTTTAAAATTCTTGCCAATTCTGGTGGTGTCTGATGTTGGCATCAAATAGTCTTTGATGGCCTGAATAACTAAGTAAGAGACCATTCTCGGTCAGATGCAAGACAATTTCTCTGGGAGTATACACCTCCCAGTTGCCGTTGCTGAAATTCTCGGAGATTATACTTTAGGAATTCCTGTATTTTCCAAATATTTTATCGTTCCTTTTTATTTTATGAACAAACTCACTTGATTTTAACATTTGATTTGATTTGATTTTTCATTTTTATTTTATTTTTTTTTTGAGAGAGAGAGAAGGCACGAGTGAGCAAAGGGCAGAGAGAGAGAGAGAGAGAGAGAAGTGGGGTTCACCTGAAACTGGGCTCGTGCTCACCCGATGCTAACCCCAAGTGTGGCACAAGCTCACCCTAAGCAGGGCTTGAGCTCATCCAATGTGGGACTCAAATTCAGAAACAGTGAGATTGTGACCTGAGCCAAAATCAAATGCTTAATGGACTGAGCCACCCAGGCACCCCAATATTTTATTTTATTTTTTTACTTTTTAAAGAAAGATAGTACAAGCAGGGGAAAGCAGCAGATGGAGAGAGAGAGAGGAAGAGAAAGAGGGAGAGAGAGAGAGAGAGAGAGCATGGAGCCTGACATGGGGCTTGATCCCATGACTCTGGGATGATGACCTGAATCAAAATCAAGAGCCAGGCACTCAACCGAGCCACCCAGGTGCCCTTGATTTAAATATTTTAATTAACCACACTTTTCAGCATCTTAGTCATCCATTGTGAATTAGGTATGTATCCTAACTCTGCATCTGGTTTTGACCTTTAATGTCAAATGCTATGTTAATACTGAGATTTTAAGTGTACATTGAAATAATATGTTATTCGGTGACTCTGCCAGATGAGTAAACTTTGAAGCATAACTTGAAACCTTATTCACCTAATGACTTGAAAAATCAAGCACACTTCTAAAAACACTTACCTCGAACTCAATGAGCTGTTGATTTGTCCCATGGGACTTACTGATTTTTATCACCAGAAAGTGTCTTCTTTCATAACGGTTGAAATGTCGGCTTGCACTTGGATGGTATTTGTGATTATCTCAGTTCACTAAGCTGCAAACCTGATTTTTCTCCCAATTAAAACAGCAGTGGTTGCCTATTTCTCAGCAAGACACATGGAGCCACAACAGGGTCTCGAATGACCAAGATTTCATTTCTTTCTCAGAATATTTTATACGATTCAGTAATCAGTAAAATTGGTTCTTCTACAATGGGCCTCCTATGTCATTAGTGAGAATTAGCAAATTTCTATTACTCTAAAAAAAATAATAACAAAGTGGCCTATTACTGTGAATGAACCTGCTTGTGTGTGTGTGTGTGTGTGTGTATGTGTGTGTGTGTGTGAAGACTTCTTTTAATTTTAAGGAAGACTTTCATGCTTTTGTATTGTGAATTAAATAACCATTTCATGAGGTTTATCTTTGTCCAGGAGGGAAGAAAATCAATCTTTCATTAAATCTGTGAGACCAAAAATTGTGCTTACCAAAAGGACTATAGGCTTGGGAGGTCCAGAAATTTGTCAAGTACAGGGTGTCCAGGGAAGCATAACTCCTCATCCCGTACCCGCAGTGTGCAGAATGTACATTAATATATCTTTTAAGGAAGTACCATTCAATGTTTTGTTGTTTTTTTTTTAAGTTTTATACAGGTACATTGATGTCAGGTACAGGTACAGGAATGTCAATATTCCTTAGCTAAGTAGCTTGTTGGGTTGGGTTTGGATATATTTGAAGTTAAATCTTACGTGAAATGCAACATGGCTGGGAGCAATCACATGGGCTGAAGAGTTGTTATAAAAGAGCCCCTCGGCATCCGAGTGAGTTGTTTTCTGGTGGGCTTGAACTTCCAATGTCAAGTCCTCTACAATGTATGTGTGTGTGTGTGCGTGTGTGTGTGTGTGTGTGTGTGTGTGTGTGTGGACATCCTGTGGTTATGGGTGGAGATGAAAAGGAGGATAGCAATCCAAACTGAGATGACAAGCAATGTTGGCATAGTAACAAGAGACCAGACCCTGGGGTTAGTTCAAACCCCAGCTTCTTCTCTTACCTGCCATACTGCCTTGGTTAAGTTTGCTAGCTGAACCTTGGTTCCTTGTGTGTAAAGTGGACATTATACTTAATTATGTGGTAGTTGGGAGGATTCTTGATAATGTCTGTGGTTTATCCCATAGTAGGTGCATCAGTTAGTTTTTGCTGCATAACAAACCAACACAAATTCTGAAGCATAAAACAAAAATTATTTAGTTTGCTTGTGATTCTGAAACATGGTAATTTAGACTGGGCCCAGTGGGGCCATTGTGGTCCTGGCTGGCCTCCCGCATGCATCTGTGAACAGCTCTGCTTCTGCCATTTTTGGGATGCCTCCTTGTGCTTTCTCATCCTGCATTAGTGCACACGTCTTCCTTCGGTGGAGCCCAAGCTCCACAAGGGCAGAAGTACCTAAATCCTTTTGAGAATTGAGCTTTAATTGGCCAGTCATTTCTTCCATGTTCTGTCACAAGGAAGCAAGCCACAAAGAAGGCCTAAATTCAAGGAAAAGGGAAATAAATTCTGTCTATTAAAGAAACAATCTGTAAAGTCATATTGCAAAGGGCATTGATACAGCGGCGCCATTTATTGAGGTCATCAACGTAATGTATATACTACAGTATGGATAGAGAGACAAATAGAGACAACTCTGCCCCCCTGGAGTAGAGTAAGCCACTGCTTGTCTTATAAATAAAATCCTATAGGACATGGCCACACCTATTTGTTGACATACTATCTATGGCGTCTTTCCCACTGTGGTACCACAGATGAGCAGGAGCAAGGCAGATGCTATAGCCTGCAAAGTCCAAGGTACTTACTCTCTGGTTCTTTGCAGAAGAAGTCTACTCCAGAGCTTGCCTACCCTAAGTGTGGTCTATGGACCAGCAGATTTGGCATCACCTGAGAGCTAGTTAGAATGCAGAATGTTAGGTCTACTGTTTCAGAATCTGCAAAAAGTTTCTCCCTGTAATGCACACTGAGGTTCTTCAGTGCTGGACTAGATAGCAGCTAGATGGGCTGGACACATTCTGAGGAGCAGAAGGGTCCCAGTGATGACTCCTGAAGAGACAAGCCCCAACCATGAAGCCCAGCAGCTGTAGTTCAATTGGAGCCAGGCTGGCTGCTGCCCTGGTTCCAGGAGCTCTGTCCATCTTTGGCAGAGATCATGCCCTCGACCTACAGACACAAAAGGGAAAGGAGGTCCCTTGAGCGCAGATAGTGAGAATGAAGCTATGGGTGTCCCAGGAAAATCAGCGGATCAGGACTGGGCTCTGATTTCTAAGGGACCAGGAAATAGTCAGGAGCATAGTCTGAAGCAAGGAGGCAGAAGCCAGTTCTATAGTGTGGAGTCCTAAAGGGTTAAGAGAACCAGGCACTTAAGGGAGCACCCTAGTCCTGCAGATGTTGAGTATGGCTGTCACCTGAGACTTGTATACCAACTGAGACTGGACTGCTGTGCCTGCACTTGGGGGTGGGGTGGGGGTGCCGGCTCAGATTGTCTCCCTGGGGTCTTAGTTTTTTAATTTCTCAAGAATATATGAGTGAAAATAGGTACACATGAGGGGTTCCATAAAACTGGAATATAACAGAACCTTCCTTGTGGATTTCTTTGAGCATTGAGTTAATTCATATGAAGGCTTAAAATATTGTCTGAAACATACAAGACCCTCAAGAAATGTTGTCTCTTATTATAATGTTGTCTCTTATTTTCTTCCTCCTCCTCCTGCTCCTCCTCACTATCATCATCATCACCATTGGAACAAGAACCTAAAAGTCATCAGGGTTTTAGATAACTCTTGGGATCAGCTTCAGTCCTTGATTCTTTCTTACCTTCCTCCCATCTCTCACCTGTCTCCTCTCTGCACACCACTCTTAGGATGTCTTTCTCTTCACATCATCTTCCTCCTCCTCTGCTCCTTGTGTTTTCTGGTCACTCACAACTTTGAATTATGAGTATCCTTGGCTTGCCATGTTAACTAAGCTCACCTGCAGCTTCACTGCCAGCTGGAAAATTCTCTCCAAGTTTCCTATCATGAAAGAGTCCGGTTTGTCAGCTTATTCTGCATTGTCCATAGATGGTGAGATAGCCAGCCTGCAATTGATTCCCCTTGGGTCAGCTGTCCTTCCCTCGTCCAATCAGCTATGTCTGGATGAGGGTGGGTGGCTTTCCTTGGAAAAGGGTGTCGGTGGGAGAGATACTGAAATTTGGTCTTCTCTGCATTGGTCTAGGGAATGCGAAAGGAGACCCCGAGGGTGCACATGGCAGAAGCTATTGCTTTTATTGTCAGGGCGAAGGTAAAAGCTAGAGATTAAGTGTGCCTGAATTTCCAGCTGGAGGTTGGTTGAGGTTCCAGTTTGGAAGACGTGTGGAAAGAAATCAGGATAAATATGGAAGGGGCCATATTACCAGTGAAACAACTATGGAAACTAGACATTCAATCCACACAATTAGGGATCTTCCACCACGTTCCTAGACCCTTATTGAGAACTTCAGATGATCAAACACCATTCAGCATTTACTATGTAGCATGTTACTTACAATAATAAACATTAGTATTATTCTAAAAATCAACCTTTACTTGGGGTTACTATGTGTCAGGTAGTAAGACAAGGCCTTAACATACTTTTCTAATTTAGACCTCACTACAAATTGGGGTCAGACAGGGAGATCCTCAAAATGCCTCACAGCCTACATGGCCCGGATATCAAGAAGTCTGAACAGACGCCAGTCAGAAACAACTGGTAAGACCACAGAGCAGACACAGGTTTAACATCATCTCTAAATGTGGTCTGTATCAGTATCCGTAAGTGAGAAAACTAAGAAACAGAAAGAAAGACACCAAGATGCTGGCAAGTCATCATGCTGAGTATCTGCAACTAAGGCATGTAATTCCAGAGTCCTCACATCCTTACCTACAAAATTTGGAGCTCTGAAGAGTCATACTTATTCCTGAGTTGACCAGAATTGAAGAAATGGTAGCCACCAGCCACAATATTAGTTGGATTATGTATAGGCCTAAAGTGGGAGTTTTTATTTAATGCAAGAACCATTGTTTTCATGTTCCAGGATGATAGGGATGCTAATCAATTCCTACTTCAAGATTCAGCCCAAACATTGCACTTTCCTTGTCGCCTTTCCCAAGCATCCCCACTCTGCTCCATACACAGAATTAGAGACACATATTCCCTGATATAAGGAATACATTGTACATACCTCTGTCAAAGTGTTTCTTACATTGCATGGAACGTACGTATGTGTACACTTTCTCCAGAAGACTGTGAGCTTCTAGACGTCAAGGACGTCTCTTTTGACCTTGTGTTCAGTGGATGAAAGAATGAATGAATCACCGACATAGCAAATTGCTCATGGTAAAGGCTATGTTCTCATATCATTCAATCTCATCTCATCATATCATTTCAATCTGAGTGAAAAGACACTCAGATAATGTCACCAAAAGAAATACAAATACCTAATAAAAAATTTCCATTACATTTATTCTGATTTATGTATTATTTATTCATTTATTTATTTTTACTTTCTATTACATCTTTGGAGGAAAATGCTCAAATTTATTGACAACGAAGATTATAAAAATCATTGGTCTCAAAATGCACCATGACATTGTTCTAAAAATCTCTATGAAAAACATAGCTGTTTTGTTTAAAAACATTTTTATTAGGTGTTACTTCCTCCTTCCCCTGTCCCTGACTTTCCCTTTCCCCACCCCATAACATCATGCAGCCCTAAGATGCCACTTCATTTATTTAGATTCCATTTTAGTGGATTAGTCATTTACCTAATGGAGCTGGTCGCTCTCGTATGGAAAGCAAACATACCGAAAAGTAAATACAACTGAACAGATCAAGTAACCATGTCCGGTGCCTGCACCTGCCATTCAGACCACTTTCCACGGGCAGTTTGAAAAATATCTGGCAAATTTCTGTATTTACTTTGTGAAGGTGGGGTAGAAAGAGCACTGGAACATGAGTTAGGAAAGCTGGGTCACAGCCAGAGCTTTGATCTTAAGACCGGTGTGACTGTTGGCTGGTCCCTTTCCTCTCTGGGTCTCGTCTTCCTGGTCTTTAAATGGAGGATTGGACCAAATTCCCTCTAAAAGTCTTTCCAATCTTAAAATTCTACAGGTATTCAGGTAATAAATATTCACTCAAGACCCACTCTGAGCAATGCATTCTGCAAGGCATTACTGGGGATACAGAGCTGCAGGCAAGATGGCTTCTGCTCTCTCAGGGCTTGAAAGTAACCGGAGTGTGGACATAGGATCAAAAACAAGCTTGAAACATATGTGTTAAAGTCAGTTGTTTTAAGGCTATCGATTTAGTTTATGTTATAAATTTTCAAAGAATGGTCTTCCTTATTTATTTTTTAATTTTTTGTAATATTTATTTTTGAGAGAAAGAGAGAGAGACAGAGCATGAGTGGGGAAGGGGCAGAGAGAGAGAAGGAGACACAGAATCCTAAGCAGGCTCCAGGCTCCAAGCTGTCAGTGCAGAGTCCAACGCAGGGCTTGAACCCGCGAACTGCGAGATCATGACCTGAGCTGAAGTCATATACTCAACCAGCCATGCAGGTGCCCCATGGTGGATTTATACCTATACACTCATTTAATTAAATGCTTGCTGAAAGCTCCTTTAAGGACAATTAAAAATGAAAGCCATAAACCACACTGAGATACCACCTCACGCCAGTCAGAGTGGCTAAAATGAACAAATCAGGAAACTATAGATGCTGGCGGGGATGAGGAGAAACAGGCACCCTCTTGCACTATTGGTGCGAATGCAAACTGGTGCAGCCACTCTGGAAAATGGTGTGGAGTTTCCTCAAAAAAATTAGAAATAGAACTACCCTATGAACCAGCAATAGCATGCTAGGAATTTACCCAAGGGATACAGGAGTACTGATAGGTAGGGGCACATATACCTCAATGTTCATAGCAGCACTTTCAACAGTAGCCAAATCATGGAAAGAGACTAAATGTCCATCAACTGATGAATGTATAAAAAAGATGTGGTTTATATATACAATGGAATACTACTTGGCAATGAGAAAGAATGAAATCTGGCCATTTGCAGCAACGTGGATGAAACTGGAGGGTATTATGCAAAGTGAAATAAGTCAGGCAGAGAAAGACAGATACCATATGTTTTCACTCATATGTGAATCTTGAAAAACTTAACGGAAGACAGTGGGGGAGGGAAAGGGAGAAGGGAAAGTGGGTAATGGGCATTGAGGAGGGCACGTGTTGGGATGAGCACTGGGTGTTGTAAGGAAAACAATTTGACGATAAATTATATTAAAATAAAATGAAAGCCATAAGTGAGAGAAATATTTTCCCATGGTGAATGCATCTTTTTCTCTTTCTTCTTAATTTGGCTAAAGGAATTTAACTACTATTTCAAGTCTTAGAACATGAATCATGGATTCTCTAACCTCTTGCCTTCAGTAATCCAACAAAGGAACTAACTGTTCACCTTACCCTCTTGAGTCTTGAGCTTTCCAAAGTCAGCACCGGAACCCAGCTCTGAGGCCCACCTGTGCTGACATGGGAAAATGTGAGGACCCTATAGATTGCATTTGTACTTCACCTACATTTATTTTCTTTCAGTTGTGGTATGAAGTATTTCTCCAAACTTCATTTCAGTCTTAATTTTTTTAATGTTTATTTATTTTTGAGAGAGAGAGAGAGAGAGAGAGCACAAGCTGAGGTGGAGAAGAGAGAGAGAGGACAGAGGATTCAAAGCAGGCTCCGCGCTGACAACAGAGAGCCCGATGGGGGCCCAACCTCAAGAATCGGGAGATCATGACCTGAGCTGAAGTGCTCACCCAAATTATTTTTCTCCACTAAAAAATTTTAAAAGGTCACTAAGCACTAAAATTCTAATTTCTAAAAAGTCGTTTTATCCCACCAACCATCTGCAATAAAATAAGTATCATATGTCTACTCACAAGATACTACTATCCTAACATCTGGAATAGAAATTTATGGCAATTGTTTTGGGTTAGATTATTAAACATCTTTTTTAAGAAATAAAAGCAATATTTTAGTAGCTACTTTGGAGAGAAAATCAATATATGGAAATCTACATTTATGCGAAAAATGTATTTGTGATGATTCACTTTCCAAAAAGACTCACAATAAAATTATACTTATTATTACATTTTCCTAATACATTGAAAGAAGTTTATTAATATAAATGTTACTAAAATCCAATTTTAGTGGCACTTACCTATTATGGAAATTATGATACTATTATAATTATATTATTATATATTTTTATATTACAATACTCTTACTTTACTACTTGCCATTGACTGTCTTTTAATCATAATTAAACTCTCTGGATTTCTGTGGGAAATCACTAAGGATCTGAATGTTATGGAAAAGTCTGTAGTATAATGTATTTGAGATTTAGTAAAGATGGGAAAACAAAATTTTAAAAAGACCAGTAGTGGGCAAATGTCCCCATGCTGTACATGCCCCAATTTCTGCAAAAATGCTTACAATAACCTTTATAGAATCATTAAAATAATTCCACTTAGATTGTCAGGAAATAATGCTTTGTTTTATTCAGTGTCCTACCATCTGCATTTTTAAATCTGCCTGAAAGGCATATTAATATTATAATTATACACTTCATGATCTATCGTGCCCTTACAAGTAGAAAATGTTTCTTTTTTCTTAGCAAAACTTTATCCACAATAAGCTTAACAATATACTGATAATTATTCTTAGTTACTAGGTTTAATTCTATGAAAATGCTTAGATTTTCCCCCTTTTCCCAGCTATAGAGGACAAAGTAAAGTCATGTAGATTTTGTTGGAAACGTGGTTGTTATCTATGTCGGTGCCAGAAGAGAAAGAACATAAAATAAATGTTTTATATCAGCTAGAGAGCCGTAGTTGGGGGTGTGGCTTTCAGTATCAGTTGTACGTTAGAACTCCCTGGAAAGCTTTTAAAAATCTCATTCCGGAGGCTGTCCTCATTCCAATTAAATCAGAATTTCTGGGGGGTGTGACCCAGACACCAGTGTTTGGTAAAGCTCTCAGAGAAGGTCCCGATATGCAAACAAGCTGAGAACTGGGGCTATAGGATGCACAAGAGGAACAAAACATTTGACCTTTGACTGCCTTCATAGCTCTCATTTCCAGTAGACCCCATTTCTGAGGTGACCAAATACAAACATTCAGCCACCTAGAACTTTTGGTCTTTACAGCCCTAATCTCATAATAAGCAAGGGCCCCAATCCCTGACCTGCTGGGATGTTGGGCTGATGTCAATCTGAGAAGGGCTCTTCCAGGGAAGAGCTGTGCCCTCTGAGAAGATGAGGGCCATCCGCTCCAAGTCCCTCCACCAGCAGCACGGCAACCCCTCTGAGGTCAGCGTCTTTGAGTGACGTGGCCCGTGTGTAGCTTGGCTTGTGTGTGGATGCTTAGACAAGGATAGTGACAGTATCATTCCATGTACTACGGGAGCCCTCCCATGTGTTCATTCTTCCCCCCTTAAAACCTATACTGACAATTGCCTGTCAATTACAAATATATCTCTTCACTTACGCCATGCCTAGAATTTGTAAAGAAGGAAATAGAGGTGAAAAATACCTGAATTAATATCAAGGTAGAATTCTGATTTTAAAAATGGTGCTATAGACATGTAATACTGTACTGTAAATAAAATAATATACCTAAATGTCCTTTCTTGTCTTGATTCCAAGGCCACATGTAGAGTTAATTTATTTTATTTGGACATAATGTACTTTTGACTTTCTTTTTCCACTTCTCTCCCAATCCTCTTTAATGCCATTAATGTTTTCTCCATTTACTGATAGAGATTTATCCAGGGTGTCAGGATACACCATCTTCATACTACTATTCCTAAATACCCAATGATAATTCCCAAATACATGAACACCTCCGTAGGTCTTTATTTGAGCTTATTTCAAAAGCAAATGTTATTTCATGCCTTCAAAGAACATACTTAATGGCAAATAGTAAACAGAAGCAAAGAAAAAAAGAAAGAGGTTATTCTTGTATTGTCCTATTTCCACCAATATCAGGGACAAATGTAATCAATAACTGTCTGAAATGAATGGAATATAAGTAATCCCAGAGGATGGATATAAAGAGTGTAGTTTTCAAAACTTGAGCCCCACTCCAACAGTATAAAAAGTATCTAATACTACTATCTTGAGATCAGAAAAATTAATTGGGAATAGACATTAGAAACCCCACCTCGTGAAGACATTGAGAGTGTTTTTTTGCTGTACAACCTTAATCAAAATTATCAAGTTCTCTTAACCCTAGTGTTTTCACCTGTACAGTGATAGTAATTCTTGGAGGTCATAATTGTTTTACAGAAGAACACATCTGTGGAGTCAGAAAGATGTGTCATTGAATTCCACATCTGTTAAATACTAGCTGAGCCATTATAGGCAAGTTACTTAACCTTTCTGAGTTTCACATTTTTTCATGTGAAAAAGAGTGAAATAAATCCTTAATTCTTTAACAGATTAATAAGATAACATGTTTAAAGTGTTTATTTAAATTCTGAGCATACTCTAAGCACTTTCCAATTGATATTGATTATTATTTCTCCTAAAGTTGGAAGCTACTGCAAAGATTAGTCATTGTAGGAGCCAAAAACTGGGCCGAAAATTCTTAATTTGTTCAATAAATATGTATTGTGCCTTGATGAATAGAAGCCACCATGGAGAAATAAAAATGAAATGTGTACAACATTACTTTGTCCTCAATAAGTCATAATTTATTTTTTTAAGTTTATTTATTTATTTTGAGAGACAGAGAGCGCATGCATACACTCATGCACATACAAGCACATGCAAGCAGGGCGGGGCAGAGAGAGGAGAGAGAAAATCCCAAGTGGGCTCCTGGCTGTCAGCACAGAGCCCTGCCCAGGACTCGATCTCACAAAGCATGAGGTCATGACCTGAGCCGAATTCAAGAGTTGGATGCTTAACCGATTGAGCCACCCAGGTGCCTCATTGGTCATAATGTAGAAAAGGCATATGACACTCTTACAAGCAGTGTGTTGGGTACCAAGTACCTAATACATGGCCAAACCAAGTGTTTTAAGAGAGTAGAAGAGAAGTTTCCAGCTAGAGCAATTTAGATTCTAGAAGGAAGAGCCAGCCTTTGAGTTAGACCTTGAAGGACTTGGATGGGCCAAAAGGGTATCCAGGTGGGACAAATAAGAATTAGCCAATAAAGCAGCCAAAAGAATAGATAGAATTTAGTTAATTTGGTCATATTTTTGACAGAAGTGACGAGAGGTAATTTGATTGTTGTCAGTCATCCTAAAATTGTCAATTTGATTACAGATTCAGTCAAAGTAATTTCAAAATAAACTAATATTTAAAAAGAAAAAAACACCAAGGCATGGAATCATTCTATATACCTCTAAGAAATGTCATTTGAGAACACTGAAGCAGAAAGGTGCTATGTGACTGAGGCTATCAGGTCTCCCCAAACCAAATGATATGGGTTTGACAGTTTCTTTTAAGAAAACAGAACTGGAAACTAGAGCGACTTTTCCTAGGGAAGTTTCATTGGATAAACGTTTGCCATACATTAATTTACCTCTTTAGCAATTAATTCTATTTTAAGAGGGCAGGACTTAAAGGATTTGGAAGAAAACCAGAATATATTCAAATGATTGCAAGCCATATGACTCTGTACCATATGTGATCAAACTTAATTAAACTGACTTAAAAAAAAAAGATGTCATTGTTTGCCTACAGTGTGGATATAACCCTTGGAACCTAAACATTCCAAATATTGGAAATGAAGTCATAAAAGTAGTTCAACCGTGCAAAGATTTAATATCTTTTTAAAGACGTAGACCAGAGAGTAAGAGATTAACTATTCACACGGTCAGAGTAAACAACCCACTTTTGGGTCCAACAGATGGAGGCTTTGAATCTGGGGAGGAGAAAGCAGAGAAGAATAAAAATGCAGAGCTTTAAGTGACCATTTGAACTATGTTTTAAAAGCCTTCTTCCCCGCTTGGTGTGAGCCTGCAGTTTCCTCATTACAGGTATAAGGAAGCAGGAAAATTGTCTGGGTCTGAGATTTCTGACCCAGAAATAGATGACGCTAGTATTAATTCATCAGTAGGAATGCTTAGTATTACTATGCATAGCTAATTTTAGAAAAATTAAATTAAACTATCATATTTCTCTATTTTCAATCATTTATTTCAGTTCTTTCCTATTTATCTTGATAATACTATGCTTTGCAGGAAATGAAATAATTTTTATGATCTTTAGAAAAGAACCAACAATAAAAATCAATATTTGATAAGAAGTTTCAAGCCTGTGAATTCTTAACGTGGTCAAATGGAGGCTTCTTTCTCACAGAACAAGCACCATTTTATCCAAACAAGCAAAAAAATTTATTTTCAGTAGTATCGTGTTAATATTTTAAGTTAGCATTTAATCAAATTATATTGGGAAAATGTACTAGACATGTACATATAACACATATAACACAACCTAAGACAGCTAAGTGCCTTGTAGTTTCTGTTGTTTTGCCTGAAAAGTAGAGCAAAAGCAAAGATTTGATTTGTTCCCTAACACCAGAAAATAATTCGGGTCCTGGTGAAGGAATCTGTCTAACATTCTATTCATTTTATGTCAAAGAGAATTTTGTGTTATGAGCATATCATTTATGAAATCAGTATTTATTATGCAATTCCCAAAAGTGGCTATTTGTTAGTCCATTCAGGGATAAAATGTTGAAACGCTGTGAGGCCAAGATGAGAAAGCAGAGGTAAAGCTCTGGGCCTCTAGCTCCCACGACTACCCCTAGGCTAGGTGTCTTCCCTACACACACCCCAATCCTTTCCTCTTTTCTTATGACTTTTTTTTAAGTTTATTTGTTTATTTTGAGAGAGAAATGGAGATGTGGGAAGGGCAGTGTGGGGGGTGGGGGAGAGAATCCCAAGCAGGATTCACACCATCAGTACAGAGCCCAATGTAGGGCTCGAACTCACGAACCTTGACATCATGGCATAAGCTGAAATCAAGAGTCAGATGCTTAACCAACTGAGCCACCCAGGTGCCCCATCCTTTTCTCATGACTTCTCCTCCCTTTAAGATTAACCTAACCCAACACCTTCTCTCTGGGACTCTGTTTGATTGCCCTTGGTCCAGCTGGGCAAGCTTCTTGACCGTTGTGTATTTCTCTCTAGTGGTTGGACTTGGCTATGTAAAGAGTGGGAATGTAAAGTTTGTATTAAAATGATCATTTAGGGGCACCTGGGTGGCTCAGTTGGTTGAGCGTCTGACTCTTGATTTCAGCTCAAGTCATGATCTCGCGGTTGGTGAGACCAAGCCCCAAGTCGGGCTCTGTGCTGACAGCATGGAGCCTGCTTGGGACTCTCTCTCTCCCCCTCTCTCTGCCTTCATCTGCTTGTACATGCACTCTCTCTGTCTCTCAAAATAAGTAAGTGAACATTTAAAAATAAAATAAGATAATGATTCAGGGGTGCCTGGGTGGCTTAGTTGGTTAAACATTCAACTCTTTCTCAGCTCAGGTCTTGATCCCAGGTTCCTGAGTTTGGACATTCTGGGTGTGGAGGCTACTTAAAAGAAAAAAAGATCATTTAGCCATCGTGTGAGCTACTTACGACCTAGTTATGAAAAGAAAAACATAGCTAATAGCTCTTAAATATTTGCTGGATGGCAGGCTCTGCTCAGTCCTATTGTGTGGGTTATCATTTCAACCTCCTAATTGGTATGCATTATCATTATTACCATCCTACAGATGAGGACACGAATGCATGAGATGAGGTAAGCAATCTGCCCAAAGTCATGCTACAAGTCATTGGCAGTGGGGGAGCACTTCAACCCAGATTTTCCAGACTTCAGAATCTATTCTGTTAATCACAGTGATATACTACTTTCTTTAGGGTTTTATTGTATGCTAAAACTCCTTTGAGATATAAATTTGAAATTTAGAAGAAGCATTTATGAAAAGAAAACAACTTCATTGTCTTCTTAATAAAAAAATTTTTTGTTTTTATTAAGTAAGCTCCACACCCAACGTGGGGCTTGAACTCACTACTCAGATATCAAGAGTCCCACACTCCACCAACTGAGCCAGCCAGGTAGCCCTCATTGTCTTTTTAAAACAATGAATTGCAGAACCTGCTTGGAATTCTCTCTCTCCCTCTCTCTCTGCCACTCTTCACTTGTGTTCTTTCTCTCTCTCTCTCTCAAAATAAATAAACTTTAAAAACAACAAAAAAAATGAAGTGGTTTTCTTATCAAACGCTCAACCATTATATAATGAATTTTTAGCATATACTACCTTTTTCATTTATGCCTATGGAAATCAACGTGATGATGTTTAACACTTACTAGTCAAACAGCATGACCTGATATTACAGTGAGTCAACAATAAAGTACTCAAAGTAGTTTGATTTAAATTATCTCTGGCACAGTCTTCATAGCTAAATGATAATTCAAGTCAAGTAAAGGCAATAATTTATTTAAGGGTTCGAGGTGAACAAAGCATTTTTAACTTGAAAATTAAGTTGTCTTTTTTTCAGACTTTTTAAAAAAAGGATATGTATACATACATATATGTACACATACATAAATGTATATATGTGCACATACATATATATTATAGAATATATAAAAAAGACTTTCTCATTCCATTGAGAAACATAAAAATGTAAGAATGACCTTGAAAACACCAAAGAAAAAGGAAGTAGGAAGGACATGGATTTTCTACTGTTTTGAGGCAATCTTTTTGGAGCCAAATAGAAATGGGATGAGATTCTGGTGTGACCCCCTCTAGCTGTGGGACCTTACACAAACCACTGAACTTCTTTGCCTTTTAATTTCTCCATCTGTAAAAACTGGCTTATTGAAAGAATTAAATGTAAGTTTGTATGTGAAGGTGTCTTTAACAATGCGGCTACTCGGTCAACTCTTTTTAAAAGTTAGCTCCTTTTCTCTTTCTTTTAACATTTTACATACATTTATTGAACCCTTACTAATGTTCTATTTATAGTTCATTCCCTGGGAAAACAGAAATTGAAGACAGAATTGAGCCTCCCAAACAGTCCTCAGTTTAATGAGAATGACCAGAAGACTAGCAGACAAAACACAACCTAATCTGTGCTGCACAGAGGTAAGGACAGCCTGGGGTGGGGCGTGGGGATGGCAGCGGGGGCTCTCAGAGAGGATGGGTCTGCAGAGGGTGGTCCAAGACTGTGAACCCTCCCAGAGACTGAGAGCGAGGTTCTTTACTTAGTTTCTCTTTGTTGGAAGGCTGGTTAAACCTCCCAACAAGCCTGTAGGTTATGTTGAGCTGTTCCCACTTTCCAGATAATGAAATGGCGCGGCCATGACATTGGCCATGACATTGGCATGACATTGAAGCAATGACAGTGCTTCCCAGTGTTCATAAGGATGAGTACCAGCGAGTAAATAAGGATGGCAATAACAGGATACCATGATTCAAAGACCTGGCAAAGGAGGGTAACTGACTAAAACCAGGTAGCTGGGCCAGAGTCTCCACATAAGTGAAGCAACAGATAGAACATCAACTCTGTTCCAGGCTGGGGTGAGTCGTGTTCTAAAGACGCCAAAAGGCCTCATCAGAAGTCTTTGAGGTGGTGAAAAGTTAGGGAATGCCTGCAGGAGCTAAGAAAACCTCCTCGTGTTATTCCATATCGCTTTTCCCTCATCTAACTCAATCCGGGAGAGAAGGCAGCGTTCAGAAGAGGCCGCTGAATAAACAGAGACTGCCCGGTTTCAGTACAGCTCATATTAAATAAGAGAACAAACTCAAACACAGCGGAGGACAATGCCAAGTGATGCAAATCAGTCAGCTTTATGTTATCATACTGAAAGACTAATATTACCCGTTCGTTCGGAAACAAAAGCCAGGGTGAGTGAATGATCCAGTCACCCCTTAGACTCTCTTGCCTTCCAGGAAAGAGTTACATATGTCAACATTGACTCAGCGGGGCTGGTTGCAATTTAGAAAGAGAGCCATGTTACACCCACCAAGGTTTTTGTTCAATTTATGACAATATTCCCTAAAGGACATCAGCTTCTGCATAAAGTTATGATCTGAGTTGAGGTAAACACAATTTTTTTTCCCACTTCTACAAAAATTAAATCTCTCTCTCTCTCTCTCTCTCTCTGTTTAATTTTATAAAGGACTTCTTGAATATATTTTATTTCTTAAATGTCAGTTAAGACTCTGAGATAAAAATGCAAAGAGGTTTATCAGCTCCTATAACAGAGATTGGGCTTGCCTGAGGCGTGGCTCGACTGGCGGTCCCAGCGATGTCGCCAGGCCCTGGTTTTCCTGTCTCTTAGATCTTCTCTCTTCTCTGTTGGTTCCCTTCTCCTCTTGTCGCAACATGGCTAAAGCAGCCCCAACATCATGCCTCTCCCCCTCACATCTAGCAGGAAGGCAAGTTGAGATATGATCCAACTGGTATAGCTTTGCACCGTGCCCATCCAGAAGAAAACGATCATATGGCCACAGCAATGCAATATGTTGGCAATCCAGGGAAGGGAGAGGTAAACAATGAATACACAGTGTCCATGAAAGGACACTTTCTTCAAAGGAGAATAGGAAGAGAAGAAAAGCAAATCAAGTTGGTCTTCAAGGGGATGTTAGGGAGAGAGAGTGTCATCATCGAGAGGCTGACTTATAGCAGTCACGCTACTTCAATAGCAAGCTTTATTTTTTTAAGTTTATTTATTTATTTTGAGAGAGAGAGAGAGAGAGAGAAAGAGAAAGAGAGAAAGGGAGGAGCAGAAAGAGAGGGAGAAAGAATCCCAAACAGGCTCAGTGCTGGCAATGAGGAACCCAACGTGGGGCTTGAACTCATGAACTGGGAGAACATGACCTGAGCTGAAATCAAGAGTTGGATGCTTAACCGAGTGAGCCACCCAGGTGCCTCAGCAAGCTTTATTTTATAAAATGATGTTTTCCTTGTTTTTAAAAATGTTTTCTCTTTTCAATTACTCTCAGAATCCTTCACCAGATTTTTCTTCTTTGCCATTCCCTTGAGTGTGAGTGTGCTTAAAGACTTGCCCTAGAGATTCCTTTATCATTGTGTGTATGTATTCATTCATACATCCATCCACTTCCGTAGCCTCAAGCACTGTCAAAATCCATATCTCAAATTCAGATCCCCTCCTTGGTGCTCCCAAAGAATGCCCTTTCTTGGACTCTCAAGTTACACTCATCTAATATTCATTAAGCACTTGTAATATGCCACTCACCACTCGATATGTTAGGGTAAAAACAAAGCAAAAGTAGGATGTTGTTCCTGCCCCCAAAGACTACTCATTCTGGCATGGAAAGTCAGCCATAGGTGAGTAATTGCGAATGCAATTAGTGCTATGAAAAGAGAACGGGATGGACTGGTGGTCTCTAGACCCACAGTATGAACTGCTTGCTGGATGTCTCCGCTCAGCATTCTGCAATGTCTTCATAACTGCAAATACGATTTTACCATCTTCTCCACAAAATCATGTTCTATATTCAAGGTCAAGTTTATTGAAATCTCCAAACACATAATTCTCAGATTGGAAACCTCTTCTCTTCTCTTCTCTTCTCTTCTCTTCTCTTCTCTTCTCTTCTCTCCTCTCCTCTCCTCTCCTCTCCTCCCCTCTCCTCCCCTCCCCTCCCCTCCCCTCCCCTCCCCTCTCCTCTCCTCTCCTCTCCTCTCCTCTCCTCTCCTCTCCCCTCCTCTCTTCTCTCTTTTCTCTCACATTTCACTGAATCTTACTGATTTTTATTTCTCTCTGTATGCTAACTCTAGCTTCAGTGAACTTCAGGCTCCCTGAATTTGACATACTCTTTCATATGCTATTCCTAACACGTGGAATCCTCTACACAGTTCACTCTTCTTTTCCCCCTTTCTACCTCCAAGACCCTTTGCATGAACCCCTTAACTCACTTTACAAGAAATAGGATATTAAACTATACAGTATCATGGGTCATAGTTTTATTTTCTATTTCCTAACCATAAAAAGAGCACTTAGAATATGGCATATTATCATTAAATATAAAATGAATAAATGAGTGAGTAGATGAAAGACGTCTTTCCTACCATTTCCTCCATTGGACTAAAACAGTATCATTGGTAAGCCCAAGAATTGGTCTTACCAATCATTCCCATCAGATAAGACCACATCTCCACTATCACTATGGTGGTTTTATATTGCATCAGCTTGGCTAAACTGGAATTATGCTTCTCAGAATCCCCTTTCTGTTTGGTCCCCAGTTAGAGTGGGTCAAGTTAGAGTTGGTCAAAAAAGAACCGTGTGGGAGGTGTAGAAGGTGGAAGTGAGGCAGTAGCCACCACACCCTTGAAGATTATTGTGGCTAATGGTGGTAAAATTCAGTTGCATGGGTATCAGGAAATTCCAGTTGGTTCCCACTGCTTGATTTGCAGACCAAAAGCAAGCCTAAGCCCAGCATCAGGAACCTGGCTTCAAACTCTGGAACAGTGCTCACAGAGAGCAAGGGACTTCTACCAGCCCCCTTCACAACCTTATTCCAGGAGCTGAGAGTACCAAGCTTCCAGAGTTTTCTGCAAGCTCCAATTGGTCCTTCGGCATCCTTGCCTCATGATACCTGATGGGTGCCTCTTCTCTGACCCTCCAATTCCCCTCTGAACAGACCTTTCATCCCCAGCTCTTTCCACGTTGTATAAAAGTCCATGCCTATTGTACATTCCTTAATCCATATAATTCATAGAGTGGTCTGCTTTTTTTTAAGAGATCTAAATTATTTATTGAATATTTGCCACCAAATACTATAAAGTACATTATCTGGTAGTAAATTGCTTTCAGGTTAAAACTTCAGAAACAAGCACTAATATTTACAATTCCTTTAAGGAATGTTATATAGTGACACATCAAGGCATAAATTCTTTTGGCTCATAATTCCTAAAAAAAGATACTAACAAAAGTGATGTAAAATCTTCACTGTGAGATTATGATTGAGCTGCGTTTTACAAAACTATGGCTCAAGATGGCAGCAATCCTATTCAACATCCTGGATTAGATCCCCGCAGGAGAAGCTGGTCATTTATACAGACTTTAAAAAGTATAGATAACGTCGTTCGATACTGCCCCTGGGAAATACATCTCTTAACACGGTCAACTTTCAGGTCACAGTTTTGAAGGTCTGAAGTATCGAGTTGGTTTGATGAATTAGTTGGTTGGCACTTATGAACACATTTACTGCTTTGCCATCTTTAAAATGGGTTTTCAGAGTCTCTGTGAAACTTCTGGAGTCCTTTACAAATTCTTTTCCTTGGTGTTCAACGGCCCTGCCGTTCTGGTATTGATATTTCTTGAAAACGTTATTCTCTATATCAAGAATTTCTTTTATTGCACTAGTCGGATACTTGATCATCTGCAGAAACTTCTCTCTGTCACTGATCTCATGTGAGATCTCACTAAGAATCTGTGCGGGTGTTCATGCCGTTTCATCTAGTCCTAGAATTCTGACTTTGGGGGTTCAGTCATGTCCTCTTCTATGTCATCAGCTGCCATGTGAAGAAAGGACTCTGTGAATTAATGTCTACACATTTTTCCTTTAAAATTTTCATGGTGATGCCTCGTGTGAAGCCTGAATATTGTTGCCTGCTCTGATGCATGTAGTCCTTGTGCTGAGCCTGTACCCAAGGAACTCTCTTTATTTTGCTTTTATCTCTTACTCTAAAGAAGCTTTCTCAAACAAAGAAATAGGAACTTGCCCATCTACTGCCATGACCTCAAGTAATTTTAAATACGGCCAGCAACAGTATAACATCTACTAGGACTTAAGTATTTAGTATTGATAGTGAGAACCCATTACATTTATAGTGCCTTATAGTTTTTTTTAATGTTTTACCATATATAGATTCATCTTCACAATTGCCACTAATACTTGTGTATCACTCCCCCCTGGGTTTGCAGCACTGTGCCAGACCTGTATTACTCTGATCTTCACAATGTTTCACAACGAAATCAAATTCTCACATGTAATTAAACAAAAATGTACATTTTTCTTAACAGTGGCCATCAAAATGCCTTTTAGGACAAAGACTATAGGGAGAGATATTTTGATCAGCAACTTGGAATAGAGGTTGGAATCCTGAAGGTGTGGCTGTTAGCAGAAACCCAAGGAAAATAGAGAAGGTTAAGAAAATGGGAAAAAATCAGTTCGGTGAGTGGAGTTTAAATGCAGAAAGGGTGTCCAGGAAAACCTCACTGATGTGACCACGAGAGCTAAGAACCTTAAAGGATTCTCAGAAAGCCAGGGGAAGGTTCTGGAATTTTTATATTTGAGCTCATTGTATTTGTATCTCAAGGAACAGGGAATTCTTAGCTGTCATATTATTTACATACAGATAGGGAAATTAAAGATAAAAAGAGGGGCAACTTAAGCTCATGGAGTTGGACACAGTGTGTTTTCCTTGAGTTTCCACAGTGGGTCTGAGGTCATAGTTTTATACTCCAGTCCAGACATACTTGACTCCACATTCCCTCTTTCAGCTAGACCACTTGCGACCCCTTATGATAGAGAGAACTAACCTGAGCCAAAGAAGAGTTAGCACACCTGGTCCCTATATCAGGGCAGAGCCAAGAGCAGGGATAGCTCTGTGCATTCCACAGGTGAGCTTCCTCAGGAGTAGTCTAAGGGATTCACAACAACAATGTCTCCTCTTTTCTCCCCTGCTCCCAGCTGAAGAATGGTGCTGAGCTTCCCAGATGTCAGGGGACAGGAAGGGAGGTGATATAAGAGATGCAAAGGTCCTGGAGACCCTTGGAAAGAAACAGGTCATGGGCCCCCTGCTTTTTCCAGCCAAAGGAATGCCTAAAAGGGAGACATAGAGAAACCTCAACTTCTAGGAATAAATGAAGTGCTGTGTCCCCAAGGGGAGCCGCCTCTAGCTGTATTCATTGCTGAGAAATCCCCAGGAACACCAGGGGAACTCTCTTTGGCTTGCGGAGAGAGCTCAGCAGGTGTCTCGCATGTCCACCAACTCCAGTTGTGTACATCTCGATGCTTGAGGAAATAAAACACCCACAACGACCAATAGCAGTTACCTGCATTGGGTGCTCACTACATTCCAGGCACTGTCCTGAGACTTTTCAAGCATTATCTCATTTAATTCTCGCGGTACAGCCATGAGGTGGGTAACATCATACTGATTCTACTGATGAATACATAGAGAATCGTAAAAAACAACTCATTGGCTACGTGTCAAAGGCCCCTGGAGATCCAGAGCATGGCAAGGTGCACTGGCATGAGTTGACTTTCCCCATCACTGAGGAGACAGAATAATCACGTCCCTGGACTGTCCTATTGGAGTGGGGCACACACGTATAGATAAAGAATGCACAACTTCCCGCTGGGAGAGGTGGTGGGGATAGGTGCTGAGAAACACTGGGAAGAGGTTCAGCTCGGGTCTAGACCATGGAGCTATCAGGTGGAACTTAGTTTCTAATCAAAGGTTGCAGGGTAGCTAAGTTGTAACACCCAGGCTCCAGTGTGGGACCTGTGTCTTTGGTTACTGGGGCTTTGAAAAGTTTCCTCATTTGGTCAGTGGGATCGAGAGCCCAGATCACCTAAGTGCCAGTCCTAGCTCGGCCACTTTGTAGCTTTGTGACCTTGAGCAGGTTGTAAGATGGGATAATAATAGCATCACTTTGACGATGCCGTGAAGATGAAATAAACCGTATGTGTGTTGGCAAGTACCAGTTCAAGCCTCGCAGCCTGACACCGATATCCTATCACCTGCTTCGGGCTGACTCTGCCTTCCCACTGCGCCCTCCGTGTCCCCACGCCACAGACCTAACATTCATCAGGCTCATATACAAAAAATGACGGAAGTGTACTGCCTTTGAGACTGTGCTCAGGGAATGTGATTACTCTCTCTGCTCCCTGGCTGACCATACCACAGGTGAAGAGTGGCTTTACAAAGGAGGAGACGTATCCAGAATCAAGACTGAGGTGCCTAGAGTTCAAAACTGAAGGAGGCACTCATGCTCAGGACCATGCAAGTGCTGTGTCATGACTTTAAAGAGAAAAGCCAGAGGGCTAGGGTTTCAACATTTGAATTACTGGTGGCTGTACAGTTTATATAAGAGTTATTCATTTTTTAGGTCAATTGTATTCCTCGAAATTTGTTAAAATGAAAAAATAGCTTAAATACACTAAGGGAATTTATTAAAGGAATTAAATTATTTTTTATTTTTTTAATTTTGTTTTTAGCTTATTTATTTATTTTGAGAGAGAGAGAGAGAGCCAGAGAGGGGCAGAGAGAGAAAGAGAGAGAGAGAATCCCCAGCAGGCTGTGCACCATTAGCACAGAGCCCAAGGCAGAACTCGAACTCACAACTGTAAGATCATGACCTGAGCTGAAATCAAGAGTTGGATGTCTAACAGACTGAGCCACCCAGGTGCCCCAGGAATTAACTTATATTTTAAAAGATAATTTATTTTTAAGACAGAGAGGGAGAAAATACATGCGAGTGGGAGAGGGGCAGAGAGAGAGGGAAACAGAGGATCCAAAGCGAGCTCTGAGCTCTCAGCACAGAGCCGGATGCAGAGCTGGGACTCACAAACCGTGAGATCACAACTTGAGCTGAAGTCGGACGCTTAACTGACTGAGCCACCCACGTGCCCCTAAAGGAATTGACTTACGAATGCATTTGCAGAACCAAGAATCCTTTGGAAAATAATTGTTCTACTAGAAACTGAATTTTCCTTTGTTATGTTCAGTTATACTCTTTTTTTAAAAACAGTCACATATGGGGCATCTGGGTGGCTCAGTTGGTTAAGTGTCTGGCTCCTGGTTTCGGGCAGGCCGTGATCCCACAGTTCATGAGTTTGAGCCCTGCACAGGGCTCTGCGCTGTCAGTGTGGAGCCTGCTTGGGATTCTCTCTCCCACTCTGCCTCTTCCCTGCCTGTGTGCTCTCTCTCACTCTCTCTCTCAAAATAATAAACATTTAAAAAATAATAAAAGTTGCCATGTTTTATGCATGTGATAGCAGAAGAAGTAGATTCATGTCAGGATTTCCTTGTATTTTCTTTTTTTTTTTTAATTTTTAACATTTATTTATTTTTGAGAGACATAGAGACAGAGCGTGAGCAGGGGAAGGGCAGAGAGAGAGGGAGATACAGAATCTGAAGCAGGCTCCAGGCCCTGATGAGCCATCAGCCCAGAGCCTGACGTGGGGCTCGAACTCACAGACCATGAGATCATGACCTGAGCTGAAGTCGGCCGCTTAACCAACTGAGCCACCCAGGTGCCCCAGGATTTCCTTGTATTTTCTTACACGCAAGCAATGCAGACTTAAGGAAAGTGAAGTATCATAGGGTCTCAAAAAAGTGCCATGAAGTTTTCTACGTTGTTGTGAACGAGGTTCAAAAAAATAAAAAATCTTTAAAAGATGTAACAGTGTTGTGTGAACTCTATAGGAATTAGTCTTGCTAGCATTTTGGCTACTTGATATTCTCAAAGACCCAGCTTTTATCTTTTTTAAATCTGCTCTTTTGGGGGGCACCTGGATGGCTCAGTTCATTAAGTGTCCAACCGTTGGTTTCAACTCAGGTCACAATCTCACAGTTGTGAGATCAAGCCCCAAATCGGGCTCTGTGCTGATAGTGCAGAGTCTGCTTGGGATTCTGTCTCTGCCCCTCCCTTCTCCTCCTCTTCTCTCTCCCCCCTCAAAATAAATAAATAAATATTTTTTAAAATCTGCTCTCTTTTTCTGCTTTATTGGTGTTATTTTTAAATGTTATTCTCTTTTTCCTCCTTGAGTAAATTCTCTTTTTTTTTAAACTTTTTGAGTGGGGAACACTTAGCTCATTAATTTTTGATCTTTCTTTTGGGCATACACATTTAAGACCATAGCTTTAGCTGCATCCATTAAGTTTTGCAGTAAGTGTTTTCCTTCCCACGTTCTAAATATTCTAAATTTTCATTATATTTCTTCTTTGTTTCATAACATATTAGCGGTGTTTTTCAAATTTCCAAGCATATAGATTTAGAAACAAGGATAATCTTTTTGTCTAATTGTTTTGTTTTGTCACTGAAGAATATGGGCTGTGTAATATTAATTCTGATATTTATTAAGTTTTCATTTGTGACCTTCTACAGACTCATATTTTGTAAATTTCCATATATCTTTAAAAAACATTCTGTAATTGTTTTATGCAGGATTGTTTATATATATTCATTAGATCACCTTTGATAATTGTATTATACGTGGATTAAAATTGTCAATGTAAGTTACAGATTTGTCAATTTCTCTCTGCAATTCATTCAGGTTTTGCTCTATATAGTTTTAAGGGATATTTTCTTAGGGAAATACAAATTCATGATTTATGTATTCCTGGTGAATTGTTTTCTATGTAATGATAATTTTTTTAAATAATGTTTTTTGTCTTAAGGGCTATTTCATTAAATTTTTAAAAAACCTTTATTTATTTTTGAGAGAGAGACAGACAGACTGCAAGTGGGGGATAAACAGAGAGAGGGAGATATAGAATCCGAAGCAGGCTCCAGGCTCTGAGCTCTCAGCAGACAGCCAGACATGGAGGTCAAACCCACAAACTGTGAGATCATGACCTGAGCCGATAACAGATGCCCAACCAACTGAGCCACCCAGGAGCCCCAAAGGGCTATTTGATTTAAATTTATATTATTACACCAGTCATATTTTGATTTGTAAATGTATGGCATATCTTTTTCTATCCCTTTATATTAAAATTTTCTGAATGACTGTGTCTTAAATAAACCTTTTATTTAAAAAAAAAAATCATATACCTGAATCTGTGGTTGTATTTGTGGTTTTTGCTTTTAAAGTCCAATCTAGAGATTCTGAGAAGCTGGTAGGGACAGTATAGTTTTTTATCTCTTTTGAATCCCCACATGAAAGCAGACAGAGCAATTAAATAGCAAAAACAAAATCCATGTACAAAATTACAACAAAATTTGCACAACATATCCCCTAATACAGCAAATGGAGACAAACTAGCAACGGCCACAATGGTATCAGCATCTGTTCAGGACAAAGTAGAGGGGAGAAAATAGGGTCACATCTGATGTTGACCAGAACCCCCAAAACAACCAATAGTTATTTACTGAGAAGCACAGTGGGCCAGTTTGGGCCACCAGACAACCCTGAGAATGGATTTTTCTCTCTAATACCAAGTGGCTGAAAGGGTTGGAGCAGTTTAACCCTTATGAACTCTCAATCCTGAAATGGGCTTCCTTTTAATAAAGAAACCATGCTGTGGAGAAACTACTAGAAGTAGGAAAAAATTGAGCCATTTTAGGAAAATTAAGATTAAAAAAAGAGAAGATTCAGACCCAAGCGGAGTAAGGAAGACAGTCAGGAAATCTTAGGAAGCAAGCAGCCATATTTTTAAACATTACATGAAAATAACAGAAGAGGGAGCTTTGTGACATTAGAAAAGCTTTCCTGAATGCTGCCTCATTCCGAAAGGTCAGGATAATCAATTTCACATAAATATGAGCAACCGAGAAGTATCAAGGGCAAATTCCATGTAGAGTTATAATAAGAAATGAGGCAATATGGGACATAACATATCTAGAGATGATGAGAGCATGCCCGAAAAGTATGTTCACAAACAAATCAACATGCAACTTACCACTTCAAGATTAGTTAAAAGACATCAAGAAAATTATACAGGATATAAAAAATAACATAAAGCAGAATTTTTCAAGCCGAGACCTGAAATGACAGAACTCAGGAAAGAATTAAAAGTCAGAGAAAATATGCTTCAGGCAATTAAGACTAAAATAAAAAGGTACAGTGTAGAAAAAACACCCAGCAAATGAATGAAAGGAAATATAAAATGAAAACTATTATTTTAATCAGAGGAAATAAAGATATTAAAAAGTTTCATGAGAAAGTGACAAATACAAAAATGGACAAAGAAGATCTAACATACAGATACTAGGAGTCCTTGAAGAATAAAACCAGAGCAAAAGAATAGTACGCGTGCAAATTTTTAAATAAAAAAAAATACCCTGAAATAAAAAAAAATTGCTACTACCTGACACTATTGACTTAAAATGACCAATATCATGAAAAATCCTAGCAAAATCAATAAACTTTCAAGAAAAAGGGGAAAAATCCTTTGGGCATCTACTGAAAAAGATTGTGTGACTTGTAATGGAAATAAATTAGATTTATACCAGACTTTTCACAGGAATATATTTTATTCCTAAAGAAAATAGATAGCATCACTAAGCTATTTAAAGGATAAAAGTAAGAGCAATGGTTTTCATAGTCACTAGAACGGACTTTAAAGTATACTGGACACAAATGAACTGTTACAAACATGCAAGAATGAATAGAGTATTATTTTAAAGGGCCTCCCTGAGGAATTTACTACAGAATAAGTTTCAAACAACGTAAGTGAATGAAGGACTAAGGCTACCTAAAAGCTTGAGGGAGAGAGTATATCATGTAATAGGTGGGTGCTCGGATAATGTAGATATCATAATGTAGATTAAAATGTTATCGGAAAGGCAAGAACTCTGTCACATACCAAGAACCTGGAGCAAAGGTTATGTTTCATGATAGAGCATTTAATCTGAAGTCACGAACAAGTCAGAGATGCCCCATCACCATTTCTATTCAACCTCACACCAGGGCTCAAAACAGGTTTGAGGTTAGAAGGAATTAAGTAACTTTCCCAAGATCAAGGTCAATTGGAGAGTAAGTAATGGAGTTAAGACTTTCTATCTGCATCTGTTGAACTGCAGCACCTGGTCTCTTACTTACTACTCCACAGTCTCTCCATAAAATATTGTCATTTCTCTGTTTGAAATTGAGCTGGTATACTTTCACCTTAAAATCAGAGTAAAGGAAAAATCATATAATCTGAACAGATTAAAACCAACCAGTTATCCCTCCCAAAAATATCATTCTAGAACTAAACCAATGTTATTTTTAAATAAGCATTTCTAGTTTGCTGCCCAGAAACACACAGGTGACCAGCAGGCAGTGTCAAAACCAAAAGAAAAATTTTAAGTGTGAGAAACTTGGAAAGTGTGCTGTGTCCTGAAACATGAGTAACCCCCTAATGCCCCGTTTATGGAGTAGGTCTTGCATTGATACATGAAGAAGCTCTTTTAATTAACTGGACAGGAATTTAATATCTTCACATATGCAAGGCAAGTCGACTTGCCCAGGCAACCAGATACACCAAGCTTTGTATATTAGTTCTGCTCTTTTGGTTTCTGAGTGAACTTTCTAAGTCATGGGCATTTCCAGTTGTCTTAAGTAAATGATTTTTTACTCAAGTGTTCCTTGGGAAAATTAGGATATGCTAACCAGCGGCAGAGAGCACAAGGTGACCCAATGAATTAAAAAAAAATAATATTAATAATAATAAACCACAAGAGCCCAATAAAAATAGCCAGGAAATTAATTTGCTGAATATCATGTGGTCCTTCCTAAATGCAGACAAAGAGATCTTCAGAGCCTTGCCAAAATGTGAAACTCACAGTTAGGATACGATGCCAGTGCCTAACTGTTCTTGCACGACTTCTTCAGGAACCATTTCCAATGGTGCCAGACTCAGCTAGTTTTTATGTTCATCTTAGTGGTCGCCTGAATTCTCAGGTTAGCTAAAGTGAGGACAGTTTTCCTAAAAATAGAATATTATTTCATCTGATATTTTCCTTCAAGAAATTTAAGAGTGTCACACTTAGGATAAACATAACACTTCCTACAAAATTTCTTAGCTGTACCATTTACATCTTTAGTATTTTACTACCACTTTATTCAATGTATTTCACCACGGTTCAAAAACTCCATCTCTGTTTATGAAGTTACATAACCCTAAGAGTAATTGTCATAATTCCGATTTATTTGTAAATTATCACCCCATCAAAATTCATATACGGTTCTTCCTGCGAAAGCACTACAAAACTTTTCTGTTTATATTTCTGTCTTTCGTAAAATTTAACAGTGATTACTACCCAGGGGAGACATGCAGTAAAATAGTCTTTGAATGGAAATAAATTTGGTTATTTTTTAAAGATTTAACTCTACTGTATATACTAAATTCTGTAATTTTCATTTTTCCCCTCATTCAACAAATGTTTATCGATTCTGCTGGGAACACATTAATATTCTATTTCTCGCAAAGCAATCTTTTCACAGAATTACAAAAAAATAAGACCATAGAATTTGACAAATGAAAGATGCCTTGAGTTACTAGTTCAACACACTGATTTGAGAGAAGATGAGGGGATTTTGCAAGAGATTGCAAAAGGAAGTGTGCAAACGTAGTATGGAGCCTAAGGGAAGTTAGCCGGATGGCGCCAGGATGGGAGTAACACCCAGATCTCTTGACTTTGGTGCCAGGACTTTCCCTGTCATGATTGACTTTTTAAAATTTCTAGTATGTTTGTAGAAGAGAAGTTCGTCAGAGTATGCCATGCTTTGTACCCGGAGATGGTTCCTGGTTATTTCTTCTCACGGTGTTTCTACTTCAATAGAAGAGAAACAAATCTCCATGAAGGATGTTTATCATCATCATCAAGACACTTAAAATTACTTGCACCCTTTGATTCAAAAATTCCGCTTTTATTGTTGCAGGACTTTTATCAAAATGTCCCACGGTAAGTGGTGACCCCTATCCGGTAGAATATGACGCAGTTTCAAAGGATGCGGAGTCCCGGAGAGAAATTCACTTCGTTTTCAAAATGTTAAGTTTTTAAAAGATTAATTGCCTACGGTCTAATTTCAGTTTAATAAAATGAAATTGGACGTGTGAGGTGGTACATTTTAGTCTGAAAAAAGTAGACCAAACTCCTAAGTGTGATTATAACCACACTGATGAGTTGGGTCTATTTTTGAGTAATAGAATTAACAGTGGTTTTCATTTTCTTCTTTTATTTTTTCTGCATATCCAATTTTATAAGACAAACACATATGCATGCATAAAAGGGGAGGGAAAAGGAATGTTTTCTTAAGAATACCTTCTATTCAGGTACACTGAACAGGTGGCCAAGCTGAACAGCCTCCCACGGGAAAAAAAATTTGAATTAAGTGAAGCCATAATACTCTTCTATTTCAAACTTTTGGCTGGGCTCTTCACTACTGGCCTGCCTTAGTGTTGTCTTTCCTATCTGGAGAGAAACAGGGGGCAGGGGACACCCACAGAATCATCAGTACTCCAAGAAGATAACCTTTGGCAGCCTGATCACTCGGTCCTGCAGGGAGCCATACCCCTCCCGCTCCCCACGCGCTCCATCTGCCCACCCTGGCCTTGAGACCATGAAGCTAACCCTGTTATGCCCTTGCATGCCTGTGTATGACCCCAGGTGCTCCCGTGCCACCCTGACTCCCGCCCCTGTGCGTCTCTGTGCATCCCCTAATCTGCTCCAATCTCCCGTGCTCCGTCGTGACTTCAGACACCTCTGCCGCAGCCTGGGTGGGAAAAGCTGTTTGGTCGGCGGCAGCATGCCCTACGTTGGCCACCTCTTCTTTGAGCATCTCCTTCACTTCTGTTCCGTAACTGAAATCTCACTGTTCCCTGGAGCCATCCTTTATTTGAGAGGGTCTAGCGGTTTTCTTTTAAATTTTTTGACTTTTTATTTTGGAGAGAGAGACAGTGTGCGAGCAGGGGAGGAGCAGAGACAGAAAGGGAGATAGAATCTAAAGCAGGCTCCAGGCTCCAAGCTGTTGGCACAGAGTCCGACATGAGACTCAAACCACCAACCATGAGATCATGACCTGAGCCGAAGTCAGACACTTCACTGACTGAGCCACTCGGGCACCCCAGAGAGGGGCTGTCTTTTCATCCTCTACCACAGGCTGGAGGGTGAGTTACCTGTCCTCCGTATTTCTCACTGTGGTTTGCGAAACACTGTTGCCACCACCTCCCCACCCAAAAAAAACACCCAGTTCTGGTGGAGCTCATGCCATCAGCATGTCTTGGGAATTCATTTCTTTAATGATCTGCATTGTTAGCTTCGAACCTGAGGGAGGGCATGAAAATGCTTCTAAAACACGTACATGGAGTAAACCCACACTTAAGGTGTCTGCTGGCTGTAGGTCTCGGAGGCAGCACCACTGTAAAGCAAGTTGTGCCATCGTGTCCAGGGAAAAGTGAAATCAATTGTAGTGTCGAAATGGTTGGAAGAGGAAAGGGTTTAATGCAGAGCAGACTGCCCCACTGACTACTGTGTCCCAGAGGGTTCAGAAAGGAAATGAGCTGCTGTCCCATCAGGACTACTCCCGGAGAGCCAAGGAGAGAGCCCTGGGGACCTCGGCGCCCGCAGTCCCCGACACAGCCCAGGCACACAGCAGGCCCTCCGCACACACTTGTCAGCTGAGTCAACAATGGGTTTCAATGCCACTCCAAGGAATTTAAAACTAGGTTAGCCTAGAAATTCCTGAAGGCTGACATTTCCCATTCACTAATCCACAACTTAGCAGGTCATGTGATCTTTGTGTTCGAGTCCTTTACTTTAAGACCAGACTGTGTAGGGTCTGTCCCAAAGAAGCACAGAAAACAGATGGGCCTAAGAGCTAAGAAATGGTTGTTTACTTACAACTCCCAAATCAAAGTCTCAAGCTAAAGCACACTCCAATCATATGGTGCTTCCATTTGACTGGATGACTGTTTCCATCCCTGATGGTTCCGCCTCCTCTCTTTTCTTTATCTGGCTACCTAGACATACAGGCCCAAGAGCATTGCCACTCATTCCCTTCAGGACTTGCTGTCCTCCAGTAAATCCTTATCAAGGGACCTCATGTGGCAGGTGCTATGGAAAGTGCCAGGGATGCAACAATATATAAGACCGATTACGTCCCTGACCTGTTTACCTTTTACTGAAGTGGCAGATAAGTGCCTCACATATTTTGATTCAACTTCTTTTTTTAGCTAATTATTTTATTTTGAGAGAAAGAGAGAGAGAGAGAGAGAGAGTGTGTGTGTGTGTGTATGTAAGTAGGGGAGGGGCAGAGAGAGAGAAAGGGAGAGAATCCCAAGCAGACTCCAGACTTTCAGAACAGAGCCCAAAGTGGGGAGTCAGTCTCACAAACCATGAGATCATGACCTGAGCTGAGATCAAGAGTCAGATGCTTAACTGACTGAGCCACCCAGGAGCCCCTATTTTGATTCTGTTTCATCCTGTTCCATTTCAATAGACTTAGAATTGTATCAAAAAGTGATAAGTACCATTTTAATAGTAATTGAACCCTAACAAAGTAGTTTTACACCCAGTACCCTATTCAATGCTCAAAAAAGCCCCATGGAGTAGGAAAGGGGAGGCTAGTTTTACTGACGTCATTTTACAGATGACAAAGACAAGGCACTGAACAGAATGATACTAGCTGGAGTCATTCCAAGGGTACATAGAAACTGAGACACACATCGGGTGGGGGGCCTGGCAAGTGGGAAAGGGAGAAGACAGGGGTTAGCCTCTGCCAGAGAAAATACCGTCCATACACACTGCCTGCCATCACCCTTTGAAATTTCTTAGACTGGCTTGCTAGTTGGTTGGTTGATTTGACTTTTACAGAACACATACCACTGCCACACACTATTGACCTCCATGCCTGAACACCTTGCCTTGGAAGATCTGTTGACCAAGGCTACCTTTGATCATCCTTTTTTTAATATTTATTTTTATTTTTTTTTTATTTTAAAGAGACAGAAAGCACAAGTGAGGGAGGTGCAGAGAAAGAGGGAGAGAGAGAGAGAATCCCAAACAGACTTCACACTGTCAGCACAGAGCCCAGTAGGGGGCTGGAGCCCACCACCCTGCAATCATGCCCTGAGCTGAAATCAAGAGTCAGACGCTCAACTGACTGAGCCCCCCCAGGCTCCCCTACCTTTGATCACCCTAAACAGACATCTCCTCACTGGCATTTGGTGGGAGGACTCCTAGCAGGGTGTAGTCCATCAGCCTTACAAGCAGAAAACAGGACATTTGCCCAGACAAGTTTGCCAATGTCCTCTGAGTTTACACCCCTTGAATACAGACACTGTGTCTTCCTTCTATTAACTCCCACCAGAAGCTTCTAAAAGTACTAAACAAGTGATTACTGAAGAGGTCTCTTTAAGATCAAATCACCATAATTAAATACAAAAATATATTTTTATTTGGAAATGATTCCAAAGCTCTGAAAACTAGATATCCCAAATGGAAGGAAGAAATCTTATAAAACACGGTCTGCAGGGCTGGTTGTATTTATGTCTGTATCTTTCATGTTACAGGGCAGATGGCCTGGCCCTGGATGGTCCAGCTGACTGCTGTTATTTAGGAGAGTGTGCCTGTCCTGTATTACCAGACAAGTCAGGGATGGGTTTCTATTAGATTATCTAGTCCAAGCAGCCCCTTTTGCAAAGTCTTTTTCTCTTTTGTTAAAGGGGCTGTGTGGGTCTCTTTGTGGTTTTTAAATTCTAAAGAAATTTTAAAAATAATAAAAAGCAAAGCAAAGGAATGTCAACTCTGTTAAGGTAAGCGTGTGCAAAAGTGGGGCCAACGCTTCCATTTCTCTAGAGATTGGGGGTGTGAAAACCATCAGTCGGTCGGAACCCAGGTTAGTCTTGAATGTTTCTTGCTTAACTTGACTATTTAAACTTTTTAAGTTGGTTCTTTTCCGTTCGACATCTTTAAAAAAAAAAAGGAGAGTATTTTTAGATTAAAGAAATAACATATTTTGTGAACAGGTGGGAAGCTAGAAAATTCCAGTCACCAGGTGTCACACTATCAAACAGCAGGTGTAAAAAGTGGAAAAATAACCTTCTAGGGTATCTGGGGAAAATTCCAAGAAAGGCCAGACAGTAATTATCCTAACCCCTGGCAGCCATTTTGCTTTGCAACTTAACTACAAAGAAAATATGACTATTAAAAAGATACATGCTAATTAGGAGCACCTTCTAATCCAAACCCAAGGAGAAGCATACAGGGAGCAGAGCAGAAGCACACGGTGCCTGTTTCCAGCGTCACCAGCTTTGTTCTAAAGTTATTCTCAGAGGCAGTGCCTGTCCATCATTTACTCAACTGCAGAAAGCCTGATATCCTTCCAGTCTCGGATAGAATGTTATCACCTCCAGAAACTTTCTCGAATGGTTCCAGTCAATTCGCAAACACTGTTCCAGGTAGTAAGGGATCAGCAGCAATGAAAATAGACACCAGCCTCGTATTACAGCATCTACTGGGAAGACAGACACCAGGCATTCAAGAAACATTCATTGAGTGAGTGCCTACTGTGGGCCAGGCACTATTCCAGTGATATGCATGGTGATAACAAAACCAGGTATTGAGGGGGGAAAAAAAGGAGTTGTGGTGTGCGTGCGTGCGCTCGTGTGCATGTGTGCATGTGTGTGTGTGTGTGTGAATTTATTCAAGTTATAAGCATAACTGTTCATAAATTGTATTCGAATTATTAAAAAATAATAACAAATAACATTTCAATCGTAATCTACAGCATACAAAGTGAACCTTCACACTACGATCTATCTGATGCTCAAAGAAGTCCCTTTGGATGGGGAAGACAGCTAGTTTTAATGACTTTTTTAATTTTTAAATTAATTTTGAGAGAGAGAGAGACAGACAGAGCACAAGCAGAGGAGAGACACAGAGAGAGGGAGACACAGAATCTGGAGCAGGCTCCAGGGTCTGAGCTGTCAGTACAGAGCTCAACATGGGGCTCAAACTCACGAACTGTAAGATCATGACCTGAGCCAAAGTTGGACACTTAACCAACTGAGCCACTCAGGCACCCCTTAATGACTTCTTTTTACAGATGACAAATGCGAAGAATCAGCAAGTGGCATAAATCCATAAACACATGACCTGGAAGGTATAGCAAATTCAGCAAGCAGCTGCCTCTAGGGAGGGAGGAAAGATGAGGCGTGAGGTAGGAAAAAGGAACCAAGGTGACCTCAAATTTGTCGGCAATATTCCATTTCTTTTATTTAAATGTACTACTGAAGCAGAAGGGGCAAAAATGAACTTCAGACTTCAGTGGATCTTGGCGATGAGTAAACAGTTCCTCTACGTAATACTGCTTTTCCGCATTTTGAAAAAAAAAACTTTTCAATAACAAAGAAGGAAAAACCTATGACAAGAAAGGAATCGATAGCATTTTCAGAATGCTTAAACTCCCCTCCATGTTGTCACCAGACGCTGCAACAATTAAATGCCATCGAGAAGTGGAGGTTGTAGCCTGCATTAGTATCAGCGATTAGCATCTAATAAGCTGCCCTTTCTTTTTGTTTCCTTTTTCATTTTCATTGCTTTGATTTTTTCCTTCTTTTCTTTTTCCCTACATTGAGCAACTACATTTTTCTGATTTTATATAACCATTACGGCAAGTAGTTTACAGTTCTTTGTCCATTCATAGGCTAGAGCATCCTGAATGCAAGTCTCCTGTCTCAGTCACCCTTGTATATTCAAGGACTGGCACCATGCTTTGTTAACAGGTATGTAGTAAATATTTGTTGCAAAATACACACACACACACACACACACACACACACACACACACACACCACAAAAACCACCACTAGGGATCAAGCTCTCCGCATCTTTAAGTGTGGCTTTCTTAATTACAAGTCCTTCCAAACTTGTAAGCAAGATTGGGTTGCATTATACTTGGAGAAAAATGAAGACTTAATATTGATTTTCCCCCCTCATCCAAAGAGAGTGCAGGTGTTTAAGCATTTATGAAATTGATTGACTCCCCTGTAGCTCCCAATTGATAATACGTTTAAGCTTCAAGCTTCGGAGTGAGGCTGTAAAAGGTTTGATTATATTAACAATACTAATAGTCATGGGTTCACAAATCTTAAGAGAAAGGATGCATATGTCACATACAATGCATGAAAAAGTTGTTCTTTTATCATGGATGACTCACTATTGTGTGGAGACCTAGTTGATCAGCTATTCCATTATTTGAATAAGTATCTGATGTCTTGTTTTCTTTCAAGAAGGCAGGTGCAGGATGAAGCAGGAAGCCTGCCAAGAAAGATGACAAATGACCATGTGGTGCCTGCGACCAGAGCCCTGTGATTGCAGGCTGCCAGGAATTAAGAGGAAAGTAACCAGAAACTAGGAGGGAAATGACTTCTGACTACAACTTCAGAGGTGTTTACTTTTTGTCTTCATTATCTTTGTGGTATTTCAAGGGTCTCTGTTAGTTTTGTAACCTGCAAATTGAAGGGCTGTTTTAAAACAAGCGTACACTACCTCAAAATATTATGTTACACCTGCTGAACTCAAATAAAAAATCAGAGTTGAGAGAGAACCGGTCAGTGAAAGCAAATAAACGTCCTAAGTAGACAAATGACAAGGCAAAGCAGAGATGAAGTGTGGCGGGAGCTTCGTTTGAGAGCAAGCATCTGGGCTGGACTCTGGGGAAGCGTCTGGAGTGGCTGCTCACACCAAGTGCACTGAAGAGGGGTGCACCCATCTTGTGTTTCGTGCTCCAAAACTCAGAAAACGATTAAGAACAATAAGTAGCGATCATAATCATGGTTTTGGGAATCAGTCTGTTCCATTACCCTCTATCTATCTGCGGGTTATCTTTGCTGTTATCCTATGATATGTTCATGAACCAATTTTTAATATTCATGCACTGACTATTGGAATCAGCACTGGCAATGGCTCTTCTTCATTGGTTAAATTCAACAAGGATTTATTGATCACCTAAAAAGTGCCTGGCACTCAGCTGGGAGCTGGAGATATACAGATAGAAGACCCAGACTCTCCCCTGAAGTCATGGTGTGGTGGGGGAGAGATAAACTCAATGCAGTATGCTCAGCACGGTGGTGATGGTACCAGGACTGTCATGGGAAAGCATGGAAGTTGTACCTTGGGACTCAGGTAGGCTCAGGAAAGGGCTCCCAGGAGTGGTGACATTCAGATGTGCCCTGGCAAAGGGTGGGGCAGGGGAAGTCCTCTGGGCGCTGGAGAAAGAATGAGCTAGAGATGTAGACATGGATAGCATAACCCTTTTTAGCATCTCAGCTTTATGTCTGCAGCTCAGGATAAAAGTGTGGAAGGTGAGATATGAAGTGAAAGCTTCTCAGGGTTTAATGGCAAAGGATTCTGAATTTCAGACTAAGGACTTTGGACTTTGGACTGAAATTAAGGAGACGTCCCTAAAGGATTTGAGCAGAGGTGCCATGTCATCCACAACCATTTGGCAGCAAATATTTATAATACAATATGGCAGGCACTCTGAGAAAAACATGACCTAAGTACTGCACAAACCTACGTAGAAAAGCAGCTAGTTGCTCTGGGGACAGAGACAGGTAGAGCGAAGTAGTCACACTTCAGATGGGTTTTAGAGGATCGGTAGGAGTCTGCGAGACACAGAGGGAACGGAAAGCACTTCTGGTAGACTGGGGTGTGGGTGTTGGAGAAAGATTGAGAGAGAGAGAGAGGGAGACAGAGGAAGAGAGAGAGAGAGAAAGGGAGGGAGGGATCGAGGGAGGGAAGGAGAAAAGGAAGAAAAGAAGGAAGGAAGGAAGGAAGGAAGGAAGGAAGGAAGGAAGGAAGGAAGGAAGGAAGGAAGGGAGGGAGGGAGGAAGGGAAGGATGAAGGAAGGAAAATTTTCCACAGAGAAAATGGTTTTCTCTGGTTTTCTGTTCTTAATAGTTTTACAACATTTAGATCTTAAAGATGAAAAAAAAAACCCAAAACACATCAGCTTGATACATAAAAGGAACTGTAACCAGTACTCACTTTATTAAAATTGAACCTATTGCTGTTCTTTGATTACAGCAAGAGCAAAGTGATATCATTTCGACAGTTTCGTGGAGCAGGGTAGGAAAGAATTATGAAATAGAGGACGAAACCAAGAACCCAGAAATGCGAATCCTGTTATTTTCTCTGCTGGGGACAAAGCAATAATTCTGGAAGGGTTTGCTTTTATTCTCAGCTCTAAATTAGCCCGAGGGTACCTTGCCGTGTGTCACAAAGGGCTGTGTGACTCTCCCTGGTCACAGTGGCCTCCCTGCAGAGGGGGATGGGGACATTGGGAATACTCCTCTCCATTGGAGGGCTCAGCACCTACACTCGGGGTCTGCCCTCAAAGTTGGAAATCACTTGTTACCACATTGAGTACAGCAGTAGCTTCACCACAGCAACCAGACGAACAAGCCCCTTTGAAATCGTTGTCCTTGGGAAGATACAAGGTTGAGCTGCAATTTTCACACAGCGCTGAGTCGACATCCACTCTCCGCATGGCCATCTGTGACTGTCTAACAGGCGGCCCTAGAGAGTGGCTCTGAATCAGAGGGAGAGCAGGGAAGTGAATTGTGGAGGAGCAGAGACCCATCCTCTGTGACCCTGGGTCTGCTTCTGTGCCACTCCTGGGACTCAGCAAGACACGCTTTGAGCCTTAGTTTACTCATCTGTGAAATGGAGACACTGATGCCCATTTCCCTGGGGTTTTATGGGGAGATAAAGAATGAGGACAGGCATTTTAGAGACTGTGGAGTAAACCCGGGGTGAGGAGAGTGAGGCCAGGTCGCTAACACCATGACGAGTAAGAACACGGGCATCAGCCTTCGAAGGAGTCAGTCGCTGGGAGCCGGTCTTCACCCCCGGCAGGCTGCACTGACACTTCCTCCCAGGAGCTTCCTTCAAGCGGTCTGACTTATTTCAGCCCTGTTGCTAGCTTTTGACAATTATTTCAGAAAGAAACAAGAAACACAGCCCTGGTACTGGCCGCGCTGCTATTATTAACTAACTGCCACCCGAACAACAGAATTTTGGCTCCACCACCGACCCCGTGATGTCGGGTGCATCCCCAAACTCTCCCCACACATTTTCTCATCGACAAAATGAAAGATGTGGACTCTTTCATTTCCCGTTGGTACATCTGTTGAGTTTACTAGTATACAGAATGCAGTGACTAAAGACCTAGCAGGTGAGAATAAAGAGGTGGTGTGAAATTGGATGACTGAAGCATGACGTGAGTGGCACGGAAGAGGAACACAGTGTCCTGGGCCGTAAACTAGACCGTTGAGCACTGACTCCACGGCGTTGACCTTCAAGAGACACTCGGGCATCCTGTTGAGCTGAACATGTTTAGAATGAGGAAGGAAATGACCAGAATACTGAGTGCCTACTAGGTGCCAAGTATTGTGCAAAGTCCCTGCACCCTCCCCCCTGGCCCCCCTGAGCCAAATGACCAGGGCCCATGGTGATTCGACACCTTGATAAAGGGCAAGTAGCTAATCCATAAGGCGTCTGCCTCCAAGGGCTATGCACCCAATCATTAGGTTGAATTGCCCCCCAGGGGAAAACTGGATTCATTTACTACATTTTCTGTAAAGAGCACCCTTGTTTGCTTTCATTTTTTCTTTTTTTTTAAATTTATTTTTTGAAATTCAAGCCAGTTAACATACAATGTAGTATTGTTTTCAGGAGTAGAACCCAGTGATTCATCACTTACATCTGACCCTCAGTGCTGATCCCAACAAGAGCCCTCCTTAATGCTGGCATCATCTAGCTCACCCCCCCACCTCCCCTCCCGCAATCCCCAGCTTGTTCTCGGTGTTGAAGAGTCTCTTTTAGTTTGTCTCCTTTTCTGTTTTTATCTTGTTTTTCCTTCCCTTCCCCTATGTTCATCTGTCGTGTTTCTGAAATTCCACATATGAGTCAACTCATGTCTGTCTTCCTCTGACTGATGTATTTTGCTTAGCTTAACACCCTCGAGCTCCTCCTTGCAAATGGCAAGATCTCACCCTTTTTGGTCGCCGGGTTATATTGCGTCGTGTGTGTGTGTGTGTGTGTGTGTGACATCCTCTTTATCCACTCATCAGCTGATGGACATTTGGGAAGGGCACCCTTGTTTCCAATGTACAACCTGGGACACGTGCCGTGGGGGACTGCAGTGGTTTCTGTTTCCTACAGAAAGTAGGTTCGTGGAAAGTAGCATAAGATCAAAACAAGATAGAACCGTCAACTTTGAATCGTCGAAAGGCTCTTTCTTTAGAGAGAACTTAGAAACCAGTCCATCTGAACCCTTCCTTACACCGGGAGAAGAGAGGCCCAGGGCGGTGGGATGCGTGGCTGGCGGGGGCCACAGTGGGACCTCTCAGGCCTCCTGACTGGCATGTGACCCACCTTTGTCTGTCTCTTGACTGTCACCCAAGAGGGCTTTCTGCTCAGTACGTGGCCAGGCTCTCTGCTTCCACGAAATTACAAGTCCGTCATATTCACACACGAAGTCGCATTCTGTTCATTTGTCGTATATGCCCCCTGTGTGTTCCCTGTGAGACACTAGGCAGAAGAATATTTCTAATGCAGGTTGTTTTCTTTCTTGCGTCTTAACACCTGCTGGCGTTGAGCTGTCAGGATATTAGTCACTCTTTCTAGGCTGGTGCGACTCAGTATCGGAGCATCCGAGACATCAAATTCACGTTTCCAGCCTGGATCCCCCAGTAACCCGTCCGGTGAAGCCTCTGCTTCTTAAAAATGAATAAATAAATAAGGTATTAACGAAACGATAAGAATGTGTTGCGTGTACATAATTTACTACCTAGTTGAAACAATAAACGAAACGTCAATGGCCGTAATGATTGCTTTTAATAATTATTTTAAAAACAGACATGTCATTGAGCATCAGCCACTTCCTGCTGTAATGGAAAACCTAGCCTCTGGGGACACATCTCGACTCGTCATTTTAGCCCCACCGCCTCTGTCGTCTTGAGCACAGCACTGAACTCTCCTGGCACGCTTTCTCATCGATGAAAGGAAAGGTCTGGATTCTTTATTTATCTAAATAGGCTTCATGCCCAGCAAAGAGCCCAGTGCTGGGCTTGAACTCACAACCCTGAGGTCAAGACCTGAGCTGAGATCAAGAGGCCTTCACTGACAGAGCCACTCAGACGCCCCAGGTCTGGACTCTTTAATTCCTAATTTCATGACTGGAAAATAGGTCAAGTGTGCTAATACGCAGGATGCTGTCTCTAAAGATCTAAGGAGTAAGAATACGGAGGTGGGATGGGAATAGGACAAGTAAATCAAGAAACCAGAAATTGGGAAGAAATAAAAAAGAAGGGAAGGGGGAGGAGGGAGAGGCAGAAGGAGGGTGCAGGAAGGGGAGGAAAAGAAGCCCCGGGGTCTTACTGGATTACTGAAGAAGTCTGAGGCAGCACTGACACATTTACAGTTTCAGAATGACACACCTGCACAATGTCTTCCGATACTGGCTCTTTTAACTTTCCAGTTAAAGTCTGAGAAGGGAAAGCAGATCGTAAGTATTCTACGTGCTGGCTGGGGTCAAGAACAACCCTCCTGAGAGCATCCGTCTACCCTCCTCTGCTTCCCCACGTTCTCCCCTTTCCAGATCCACAGTAGGGTGTTGCCGAGACTTTCTCCCGGGACAGAAATCATTCTAAGTGCTTTACAGTCGTCCTTTTAATCCCAACAACAGCCCTAGGACGTAGGTGCTGTTAGTTATTCTATTTTTACAGACCGGGAATTTGAGACACAGAGAGGTTAAAGTAGCATACCCAAGGCCACACAGGTGTCAAGTGGCAGACCAGGGTTCAAAGTCAGACAGTGTAGCTGTACTGTCTGTGCTCTCAAAACATACTTGGCTGTCACGGGTCTTCACCTATGAGGTGGTTAACCTTGGGGGCATCTTTAAACCAAGCCCCATCTTTAAACTGAGAACAATAAAACCTACTTAACTGAGTTACAGTGAGTATTAAATATGTACGATAGTCGGTATACATGAAAGGCTTAATTTTTTTCTCTCTCCTTTAGAAGTTTCCAGTCAGGTCTCTCCACTTTGCAGCCCACGGAGCTATAACCCTTCTTATGGGTAATCCCTCATTCACTATCCTATCTCATTGTGGCTGATCTGGGAACCTGATTTATCATACAGTGGTTCATCCAGGTGCAGAACTAGGTATTTTGGGGGGGCATCTGGGTGGCTCAGTCAATTAAGCGTCCATCTTTGACGCAGGTCATGATATCGCAGTTCATGAGTTCGAGCCCCATGCTGGGCTCCCTGCTGTCAGCACGGAGCCCATTTCAGCTCCTCTGTCACCCTCTCTCTCTGTCCCTCTGTTGCTCATGCGCTCTCTTTCGATCTCTCTCTCTCCCTCTCAAAAGTAAATAAACCCTAAAAGAAATAGATATTTGTTTTTCTGAGGTTTGTGAGTGTATGTGTGAGTGTGTGTGCACACACATGCATGCTGTGTAGACCCGTATTTTCATATGTATTGAATAAATGAATCTCTCTCAAGTTTTAGCATTTGCTGCTGAAAAAAACAAAACAAAACAAATACAGCTTGCTCAGATTTAATAAGCAGGAGTTTCCAGCTGTTATTCTTTCGATCTAGCCAAACGCTCTATGCTCAATTTGAAATTAGTTTCCTTTAGTTTCCAAGGTCCTAACTGATATGCCAGAATCGAAGTCTCCTGCCCCCTGATGTCCTAACTACTTGACTCTATCTACATTTAGCACATACTAAAATTTGAGAGTTTTCTTTTGTGAGAAAAGAGACAGGTTTTGGGGGAAAAAAATCACTTCTTTTTTTTCTCACCCATAGTTTATTTAAAAGACTTATAGCGAATACCTTACCTCAGTTCAGCTGAAGTTTAATCCTTTATTACCAATTCTCTATTTTTATTGGTGGGTCCTGTATCTCCATTTTCCTATGGTTGACTACTGGAAAAGAAGAATCTTATTTCTGGGAATAATTCCTTTAGAAGCACTGGGGATAATAATTTTCTTGAAAATAAATTTACTGAAAATTAAAAATAATTTAAGATGAAAGAAACCAAGTTGATAGAATTAGGGGGAAAGGATATAATAGTTACCTTCTATTCCATAAAAGAATGTCATGAATAACCTTTCACCAACAATTTTGAAATCTATATTAAAGATTAATTTTTGGAAGAAATGTAACAAGTCAGTACTGACACAAGAAGAAACAGAAAACTTGAATGCCTCAATCTATGAAAGAGAATGAAATCCTATGCATAAAACCCTTTGTCTTCTCTCAAAATAAAATTCTAGCACAGACAGCTTTATGCCAAACTTTGTTTTTTACATTGAAGTATAGTTGACGCACAATATTATATTCGTTTCAGGTGTACAATATAGATTTTGGTCATTATATAAATTATATAAGACGTATAGTCACTGTCATTATATAAATTATATAAGACGTATAGTATCTGTCACTATACAACATTATTACGATATTACTGACTATATTCCCTAAGCTGTACTTTTCATCCCTATGACTTATTTATTTTATAACTGCAAGTTTGTACCTCCCCATCCCCTCTCAAACTTTAAAAGAACTTTACTTTAAACTTTAAACATTTTTTTTACTTAAACGTTAAAAGAATCTCGATTGCAGATATGTTCCAAAGCACAGGATAATAAAGGAGCCGAATTCGTTTTACGAGGCAAGGAGTTTTCTACCAAAACTAGTTAAGGACATATAAGAAGATAAAACTTGTAAGCTAATTTCGTTTCATAGAACAGATGCAAAAATCCCAAACAATATATTGGATAGCTAAATCCAATAGAGTATTTAAAGATGTATCATGGTCAAGCAGTGTTTTTTTTTCCCAAAGAGCAAAATAGATAGACATTTTTAAAAAACGATTATTTATTTTTGAGAGCGAGAGCAGAGCAGGGGAGGGGCGGAGAGAGAGTGAGCGAGAGAATCCCTAGACGGCTCTGCACAGGGCTCAAACTCCTAAACCTTGAGATCATGACTTGAGCCGAAATCAAGAGTCGGATGCTTCACAGACTGAGCCCCCCAGACGCCCCAGGAGAGACATTTTTTAAAGGCCATTTAATTCATGTTAATAGACTGTAGAAGAAAAATTACATGTTCACCTCAGTAGATATTGGGAAAAAATTAATGAATGTTAATACCAACACAAGTTTTTTTTTTAATTTTTTAATGTTTATTTATTATTGACAGAGAGAGACAGAGCATGAGCATGGGAGGGGCAGAGAGAGGGGAAGACACAGAATCCGAAGCAGGCTCCAGGCTCCGGGCCGTCAGCACAGAGCCCGACGCGGGGCTCGAACTCACAAACCTCGAGATCATGACCTGAGCCGAAGTCGGATGCTTAACCGACTGGGCCACCCAGACGCCCCCCAACATAAGTTTTTTAAAAAGTTAAAAGTACCAATAAGAAAGAACTTGTGTAACCTGGTAACAAGCTACTTCCTTGCCAAAGATCTAATGCGAGCATTATATGTAATAAAAAATTTTTCACTGAGTTCTTTAACATTAGAAAAAGACAATCATGACTAGTCTCTTCATTATCATTTATTTCACAGTGTTTGTGGAAGATCATAACACCCTTTCTAATTACCCCCTGTTGTCTCTACCAGGCTCACATATAGAGAACTATTCCCTGGGGTCCTCGCCTTAGCAGAGTGGACTTCCCGCCCCGTCGTTGTTATTTAGCCAGGCAACAGCCAATAAGAAGCTCGAAGACTTACCACGGGGTTCTGCCATTGCTCCTTTCCCTTTGCCATTGGAAGGCCTTTTCTGATAGGTGATGCTTCCTTCACGTGAATCCCTACAGAAGGGAGACAGACTTGCAGTCGACTGCAACCAACGTGCTCCCAATGGGCAAATATGATCGAGAAATAAATCTTGATTCATTTGTAAACCTGGAGATTTGGAAGGGTGTTTTATCATGTCATAACCTAATTAAAGCTGACCAATACAGTCTTGAAGGAGCGTTCCAAAATGAAAGATTTTCTAAATTAGATATAAAGACTGAAAGCGAAAAGGCAAAATTTTCATAATGACTTCCGACAAAAACCCAAGACACGCAAAAAAACTATGAGAACCAATAAAGTTCAAGGAGGTCGCTAGATATAAGATCAACCAAAGCATCAATAACTTAACACCAGCCAAAACGCACAAATGATACTCCTCTCTCAAAGTGGCGGACCATCACTTCCCATCTCTTATGTTTGGGCTGCCCATCATGACTTCCTTCCAAAGAGGACAGTATGAAAAGAGAATAGAAAGAGTGACTTCACAGGGGAGGGCCTGACAGTGATTTCTCTCACCTTCTTTCTGCCACGTGGAGACCCAGCAAGAAGATGGCAGCCTGCAACCCAGAGAAGGGCCCTCACTAGAACTTGACCATGGCGGCACCCTGATGATAGACTTCCAGCCTCCATAACTGTGACAATACATTTCTGTTGCTTATAAGCCACCCAGTGTACTTTGCTATAGCAGCCTGAACTAAGATAGAGTATAATCCACTTTGCTCAGAGTCTACTGATTTAAATGTCAATCTCATGTAAAAAATACCTTTAGAGCAATATCTAGATGTCTGACCCAATATCTGGATACTGTGAACGAGCCAAGTTAATACATAAAATTAATCATTATGTAAAAATGAGAAATATTTCCTATGGGAAGCCTCAGAAGCATTTCTATTATTGATTGGTTCTTTTCTTATGGTAAAGGAAAATGGGGGTGCCTGCGTGACTCAGTCTGTTGAGCCATCCGACTTTGGTTCAGGTCATGATCTCCTGGTTCGGGAGTTCAATCCCCGTGTCCGGCTCTGTGCCAACAGCTCAGAGCCTGGAGCCTGCTTTGAATTCTGTGTCTCCCTCTTTCTCTGCTCCTCCCCCACTCGTGTTCTATCTCTCTCTCTCCCAAAAATAAATAAACATTAAAAAAAAATTTAATGGTAAAGGAAAATGAAAACAGCTATTTCCGAAATATACTTCTAGAAATCATTTTTTTCCCTCCACTGGACAAAAATAGGCTTTTAAAAAACCATCTCTTTTTTTTTCTCTGCTAAGAAAAAGAGGAAGCAAAAACTGTCTAAGAAGGCAATATCACAGATGAAGCATTATGGGATTTGCCAAAATGAAGTCCACGCCGTCATCCGGAAGGAAGGCGAAGGGAGAGTCGGAGGGAGTTTTGAGGATGTTGGACGGCTTGTCTCTGCTCACCACTCGGCTCTGGCTGGGCACGCTGTATCGGCGTCAGCAGGACTGAGCCGCCCCGTGGCCTCTTGGTACCAGCTGATGCGAAACAGCAGGCAAAGACAGATAAACGGGCCAAGCCCCTCTTTGGCTGTTCACATTAGCAACTAGGACGTTTCACGAAGGCTCTCAGTGGGGAAAACACCCTGGGGAGGAGGGGCTGATGACACCTCAAGACAACGGTTTTCAAGTTATTCCATAGAAACACCTCTATTAGCAGAGGCAAACGGCATGTGCGTGAGTGAGTGCACAGACCCATACACGGAAACCAGGAGGCAGAGCCCAAAGGATCTTGGCCCAAACAGAAATGTCTTTGAAGTCTTCTGCGTGGGCTGTCAAATGCCATACGATGTTTCATTTCTTCCACATCCTTTTTTATCTAATATAAAACAACATCGTAAACTGACATCTGAAATAGACAAAGTTCCCTAGCATTTTATCCTGTGCCTTGGCATGTCACCATCATAATCTGGGGGCGTGGAGTGAGGGACTGACAGAGAACACGAGAGTCAGTGGCCGGTACCCACGGGATCTGTCCACATGTTCGTTTCCTTGGCCGTCATCTTAGGTCAAATTACCACCGTGCTTCCCCTGGACATCAGCAGCACGACCTCTAAGCTGAGCAGTCTGTTTCCACTCTAGTCCACCTCTCTGCTCTGTACATAGAGTGTATCCCACTACTAAAAACCCTTCCTGGCTTAGTGCCATCAGTAGAAAATCAAAATTCTCAAAAGCAAGCCCAAAGCCCTCATGGTGTGGCCTCCATTAATGCATCCAACCTCATCTCTGACCACAGTCTCCTCACTCTCTGTGTCCCAGACAAACTGGCCTCACACATGCTAGTTTGCCTCCTCTCCACAGTCTTGGACCAGGTAATGTCCTTCCAGAAATATTCTTTCCCTTCCCCTTCTTTTTGTTTCAACCCCCGGAATAAGTCAATTTTCTCTGAAGCCGACAGCATTGTATGTCTCCCATTCACTGGCGCCGAGCCTCCTTCAGGAGAAAGGTAACGTCTGCTTTCTGCACCCGTCTGTTTCTGGGGCCTAACACCTTCCTTGACATGTAGTAGCTGCTCAGTAAGTACTTTGTAAATGACAGAATGAATGAGCTAAGAAATCGTTCATCTTCTTGCAGGTCCAGTAAGTTAAGCCAAGAGAGAATAAGTAACTTGCGAGAATTTTCAAATGCAATGCATATTTTGTTAAAAGTCCATTCTAATTATCAGGACGGAAAAAAAAAAGTTAGCCTGAAAGCTTTGTGCCAACTTCATCTAAGGTACTATTTGGGTAACTTTGGGGATAAAGATCTTTTAAGCAGCAGATTCTCGTCTAAACCTTGTGACAGCGGCGCCTGCGTGGCTCAGTCAGTTAAGCATCCAACTCTTGATTTCAGCACAGGTCATAACCTCAGGGTTCGTGAGTTTGAGCCTCCCGTTGGGCTCTGCACTGACAGGGCAGAGCCTGCTTGGGATTCTCTGTCTCCCTTTCTCTCTCTGTCCCTCCCCCGCTTGTGTTCTCTCACCCTCCCTCTCTCTCTCAAAAAGAAACAACATTTAAAAAAGAAAAAAATAACTTGTGACAACATATGAATCTCTCCTAAGTTCTGACACCTGAGTGGTCCTGATCAAAGCTGTCCCCTGAGAAATTAAATGACATGGCAAGGGCTTCTTACCATTCCAAAATTTCAAAACTGCTGTAGATGTAAATAACTATTTGGAGTTTTTGTCTTTTATTCCGTCATGCCTATTTGGGCACACAGGGAAACAGAACGTTTTGCTCACAAGCATCACCATCCCTTGACCATGATCTTGTACTGGCTTGAGACAAAGATGAAGGAGAGGGTAGCATGACCTAGAAATGAAGCATAGAGCGATCATTCAGTAATCACTCCACTGGCTGTCCGGAGATCCACCTACCGCCTAGAGATACGGGCAGCAGTGACTAACGCTCCCTCACCACAGGTGGCCCAGGGCCTCGTGGTAAACATGGGCATCATCACAGAGGCGCTAACAGTCTGCGATTTGGATCTGGTTCCCAAGCTCTCTCCATCTGTTTCCTCACCTGCAAAATTTAGGGAAGTGACAGTACCTACCTCTTAGAATTGCTCTGGGATTAAGTAAGATCGTGGCCATCGAAGGCTTAGTAATGCCTGGCACACAATGATTTATGTCCATCGGAATGTTTTTGCTTACGAGGGGCAGAAAACCTGACCAGTAGTGGCTTAAATCACGTAAACGTTTGTAATCCTGTTGACAAGAAGTCTGAAGGTGGGCTGTCCATCACCTGTTTAGCAATAGCAGGGGTGTTATCCAGCATCTCTGGAACTCTCTTGACCCGCCTATCCAGAGTAAACATGGCTGCCCCTGCTCTGAACTGGGACTTCCCACATGCCTCTCCTTTAACTATGATGAATAGATTTTTCCTGAGAAGCCCAACGGATTTCTTTTATGCTCCACTGGCCAGAGGTATGGATAAAGTGCTTAGCACGGGACCTAGCACATACTAAGTAATCAGTACACTTGGGCCATTCATCATTATTAGTATTGTTATTACTATTATTTTGTAATAAAGAAGCAAACCATTTGTAGTTTCTCCTTATAATTAAGACTCAACTTCTAGATGTTCGTCCCTCTTTTCTAAGGTCTGACATAAAGAAGAAAAACAAATGGATCCGTGAGTATGGGAGTGAATTGGAGTAAGTTATTCTATGGGATAGCAAACGGGAAGGAGGGTGCCAGATAAATGGAAGTAGATAAAACAGGATGGAGAAGGCAGAGTAGAGGGAGGTGGACGAAGTTGGAGAAAGCACAGAATCATAGAACATCAGCTCTGAAGGTCCTCCTCATTACCCAAATGAGGAACCCAGCATCCAGTGAAGTGAAATAACTTATTCAAGGTCATACAGAATTTAAATTAGAAATCGGGTCTCCTAGAGCTTAGGTTTAAAAAAAAAATTGTAATGAAAATGCGCTTGCCGGGTAACAGAGAAAAAAATACCTAAAATAGACTCAAATTATTTGTGGGATCAATTTCAGTCAATCCACCATGTTCTCCCTCCACCCTGGCCTCGGAGGGGTTAATAAATAGAAGTTTCACGATTGTTAACCACAGAGAATTCCAAAGTTTCTTGGGTTAGTTGAATGACACGAAAGCATAACTTGCTTTCATAAGACTTCCTAATCTATAGCGTGTGCTTTGGTCACAACTGAACTTTTGATTTCTTGCCCCTGGTCACAAAGTGGAATCTCCAATTCGGTACTCAAATAGGTGGCCTGGGTTCCAATCATGGCTTGTTTTCCCTCGAAAAAGTCCAGTTTCTTTGTCCCTATGGAGAGAGAACAGCCACTCAAATCATAATCCAACGGTATTTAATAGTATATATATTGGCTTTGTTTCCTGATTTAGCAATATGTCCATGGACCGGGGACGTATGCAATAGATGAGAAGTAAGTGATGTGTCAAATGCGATCTCAACATAAATACATAAATATCTGTTCATCTTTTGGATCCTAAAGATGATGAGAGAAACTTGAATATCAGAGAGAGGCAAAACACAGAGGTATGTCAGGGGCGATGACAACCAGAGCTGAACCCGTAGTGATAACAATAACAGCTAATACATAATCAACACCGTCCACGTGTCAGGTATCATGCTAAGACTTTGACGTGCATTGTCTACTGAGTTTAATCCTCGGGATGACCCTCTAAGGTGGGGACAGCTATTGTCAACCCCACCTGGTAGAGGAGGAGACTGGGGTTCGGAGAGCGTCACCCAAGTGGAAAATGATAGGCTAGGATTTAAACATATTCGAGTGTATATCATAGAAACCAGACTTCAGTAGCTGAAACAAATGAGTGCAATCTTTCTTACATAAGAAGAAATCCACGGGTAGAGAATTCAGGTCTCACACATCAGCTCAGTTTCCTTCTAGCTGCCAGCTGTACCATCCCTAGCTTGTGACTCTTGTCCTCGGGGTCAGGAGATGGACGGCTGCTCCATCTGTAGGTATTGCATCTGTCATGAAGCAAGAAGGAGAAAAGCAAGGGACAAAGGACATGCCAGCTGAATCTGTCCTTTTTTTTTTTTTTTTTTTTTCAGGAAAATGGTAGCCTTTCCAGTAGAATTCTGTTTCTAACAAGTTGACCAGAGCAGGTTAACACAACTACTCTAGCTACAAGGAAGTATGGAGATGAGAATATTTTTAACCTAGCATACTGCTGCCCTAAATACAACCGGGGGTCTGTTACTAAGAAGCAGAGAATGAATATCGGTGAGACAATTAGCAGTGCCGGTCGCAAATCCAGATGGCTATTGAATACTAAAGCTCAATAAATAAATGTGTACATAACCTCTGTGCCAGCACGAAAATCAGATATTCTGTCCCCACCCCAAAAATGTTTGAGGCCAACTTGTCACGTGAGTGATAGTTTTTGTTACACTGCCTCTTCTGAAAATCCAGCCCTGGCGTACGGAGGAAAGAGGCCTGAACGGTGTCCCAGCCCTATAATCGCCACTTGCCTCCCATACCCTTTGTCACCGCAGTAAATGACCATCGAGCCTTCTGCTCCCTGATGACCAAACACCGAAAATAATTTTCTCTGAGAAGACTTTGTTCCACCTAATTTGTGAGTAAAATTTCCTAAGGGCAGCAGTGAAAAGCCTAAGATAATGAGGAAGTCTTCAAACTCAGGGGAACGGATGAGACCTGCTCTCAGAGTTACCATACACCATTAATCAATTGTTACTAGGCAGAGTCACGGAGCCCAGATAGAGGTCAGCAGACCATGTGACCTGCCGCCTGCCAAACGGTCAGTGTCCTGCTGCTCCAACGAAAGCAGAAGTGACTTTGTAACTATTCCCACTTAGCAGAATTCACAACCTAGGCCGATTTCTCCTCTCCACCATTTAGTTCAGACTGCAGAGAGCCACAGAGTAAAACAAGTACAAAGCCAGAGGTGGGGGCTGAGGGGTCGGGGTGGGGGAGTCGCAGAGTGAGGTGGAGAAGTTGGCCAATTTACAAGAAAAAAAAACTGGAAATACAAATTACATTTAGCACTCTATGCAATTCCATTTAACGTGTCCTTATGAAAATTCTAAGTACTTTTACTCATTATTTTCAATACACATTTAAATTTAATCCTGTCTTTCTTTTTTTTTAACCCAAACCATAGATGCTATACTTCATCATTTTCCACAGAGCACAGTATTTTGACTTTTCAGGCATTTTCGAAACCGGACGCCATTATGTCAGACTTGTGACAGATCTTACTCTGCATTGACCTCTGTTTGATACTGCTTATCGGGAAGGCGCTGTATTTATAAGTATTTTCAGATGGCTCTGAAAGTAAATACATAAACCTCTCAACATCTCTATTTCTAATGTTAGCAAAACCCCAAATCCAAACTCCCTGTTAGTTCATTCTTCCTCCGATTCTGACCTTTTCTTAATACTAAAGAAATATAGGAGAAAATAAAAAAAAAAAAAAAACAAAGGAAAATACAAATCAGAACAAAAAGTAAAATTACTTATTACAAGGAATGGAGCGATTTTTATTTTATTTTATAGATGATTTCCTCCTGTCATGGTTCACCGTGTTCTTTTCCGTCACACGTGGGACAAGGTCCTTGGCAAAAACCACATTAACGGAAATACACAAAAGAATATCCAGAAAAACAAACTGGACGATGTTAAGCTTCTGTGTCTGTATCAGTTTAGATACGAAACAATTAGTGCTGTTTCATTATATATTTGGGAGCTCCCGGTTTTAGTTTCCAAAGTGAGAGAAATCTTCTATTTTGTAAAAACTTTCCCTCAAAGCAGAAACATCTATGTAGATCTAATTCATTATAATGAGAGGTGAAGAGACAAAATGATTTAATTTAGGATCTCTGGGGTCTATCTTTGTTCAGGCTAACTCTTTTGCAACTCACCTCTTTTGTAAGTCCTGGAAGTCAGAAGGCATGTCAGATGAAATACTTAGCTATCTTTCTGGCCAAAGATAATCAAAAGTTAAACCTTGCATGCATTATGACCAACTATTCCACTTCTTGGAATTTTCATTACAAAAAGAACCAGCTAAGTACATATAAGGATATGTAAAATATATTCATCATATGCATCACAAAAAGTATCTGCGGTAGTGAAATGTGGAAGTCCCGAAACTGTCCTAACATAATCAATCAGTTAATTCAATTACGATGGTACAATGAAATTCTACGTAGATATTTAAAATGGTATGACGTCAACCATTTGTTGATTTGGCAAAGATATCCACATTCACCGTGATCGGGAAAAAGCCAGGCAGTGTGTGCGGTGTGGTCTAAGTTTTCAAAAAAAAAAAAAAATGCAAAAAATGTAATAAGCTAAGAAAAATATATGAAAGGATATGCTCCAAAATGTAAACCATGGTGGTCACTGGGTTGTTAGGTCATAATTTCCACCTTTTCCACAATAGACAAGGCATGCCAAGGTCTTAGCATTCTATCTGACCCGCGGAGGGTCTCGATACACATCAGGTATTATTATTATGAGGGTTTTAGCTCTGTCGGCCATTGCCTCTGACGTGCCACTGTGTTTAGTCCCACTCCAAGTAATTCTTTTTCCTTTCTTTCTTTCTTTTTTGACAATAATGAGAAAACTAGGCAAGAAGTGATTTCCATTTTGAGAAAAAGAACACGCCGGGGGGAGGTTAGGGGAGAGGTTCCTGCACCAGCGCCTGCCTTCCCATCTGGGTCAGTGATGTGCATGCAAAGGGCCTAAAGAGTGGAGTGGAGGGAGAGTGAGGAGGAAGGCTTCACCACACTAAATGAAAAGCAAACAGTATGCATGTCAGCATCCTCAGATGTACCACTCCGCTGGGAAAACCCAAGACAAAAGAATTATCGGACACAACAGTTCAAAGCATATTGCACCTGTCAAAACGTCTGTCATCTTCTATAGAAATGCACCATTCTGAGAGAGAAAAGGGAAACTTTAGCAAAGTCACTCAGGAACAACAGCTTACTTTGTCTCCTTCCTCTGGCCAACTCCATCTGAAAGCCATTTAGCGCCATGCTAAAGATTGCCTGGAAGGACCGGACAATAGGAAGGTCTCTTTCATTGTCAAGGACAGTTACACTTTGAAGATGACGCTCAAAAGAGGTTAAAATGGGTCAACAAGCAATTGTTGGGCTTATGCAAGGACATGTGAAGAGAATATTGTTAAAGTCACACACAAAAAAAATCGCGATCTCAAAGAATTCAACTTTAACCTAGAGGAGGTGTGGGAAGGAAGGCACTAACATGCAATACTGATTTCATCCCAAAGGAAAATTAAAGGGGGGGGAGAGAACTTGTTAATAGACAGTTTGGGGATGGCCTTTGCCATTCCAAAGCTCTATCCACAATGTGTATTAGAAACAATTGTATTTTGGGGCAAAGCAAGGAAAATGTGCTTTTTTTTAAACAAATGACACAAAATGTGCAAGGGGCGCTAATTCTGGGCAGGCTATGTTTGTAAGAATGATATTTTATGGATTTTCTTTAGGAAATATATGTAGCATTTGGTTGGATGACAGGTAAAGGACTGGGGGTGGTGGGTATATTTAAATGGCAGTTATTATTTTTGTACAATTTCTTAGACATCCTTAAAAAGAAGGCCCAGAAACCCCTCTGAGAAGAGCTGGTCTAGAAAGAAACGCTAGGTTTACGGCCTGGCTCTGCCTTGCTCGGGTCACGTGACTTTGGACAAGCACCCTAACCTCGCAATTCTGTTTCCGCCTGTGCCTAAGGAGGTAACGACGATAAGCCACAGGAGTGCCGAGAGGATTAAAGCAGAGACTGCCTCCGGGAGGAATGAAAACATACGCCTCCCCAAAACTTGCACACACACGATTATAGCAGCATTATTCGTGATAACCAAAAAGTGGGAACAACCCCAATGCCCATCACCCGAAGAGCGCGTAGACGCAGTGTGGTAGAGCCCCATGGTGGAATATTGTTTGGCCACGACAAGGAATGAAATACGACCCTGCTTCCAACATGGATGAATCGCGACAAATTACATTGAAGGGAAAAAGCCAGCAGCAAAAAGCCACGTATTATATAATCCCATTCATACTGAAATCCCAGATCAGGGACATTTATAGGGACAGAAAGGAGATCAGTGATCATTTAGAGCAGGGGCAGAGAGGAGGGGTGGAAGATCATAGCCGAAGGGTGTAGAGTTTCTATGTGAGCACATGAAAACGCAACACTAGCTGTGAACATACTAAAAACCAGTAAAATGTACACTGTAAACAGATGACTTGCATGATATGTGAATTATATCTTAAGAAAGTTATTAAAAATAAATAAATAAAAGGGGCCAAGCAAGAATGACAGTCAGATCTTCATGGCAAAAACAGAACAAAAGAGAGGAGGGCGGAGATACCCTATGATGAGATACCCTATGATAAAGAACCCTATGCACTTGTTCCATAGTAAGTATCCACAAAACACTCACTATCAGTGTTATTTGTATGAATAAATATAAATCGTTGAGTATAGCTTTGGAAGAGAGTATTGCTATGTAGTCTGACTAATAGGCTGACATTTCCAATTTAATCTTAAATTACTCATCTCTGAAGGTTTTTTGTAAATGCCAGTGGATCCCCTAAAAATCTAAAGACAATCTATGCCTAAATAGTCTATTTAAAAAGAAATTTTCAAATGAAATGCAGCTCTTCCTCTCCTTTAAAGAGTTTGCCACTTCAGCATATTAAATTATTTGTGATTGTCAAGTCTTCTTATAGCTTTGGAAGTTGACTAGCTACAGAATCAAACATGAGAAAATTGAGAAAGGCCATTCATTCTGAAATACCCTTATAACAGGATTCATTCTTTAAGGAAAAAAAAACCCTCTTTGGACCATTTTTCAAAGGTCATGCATATTATGCCTAGATTAAAAAAAAAAAAGACAGTTTGTTGTGGTTATCAATTTTCAAAATCTCAAACAATTCAAAAGGATGAAAATAGTCAAATTCACTCCTTTCTTCTACGAGAACTCGCGTCTTCTCTCTTTCTTCCTCACATACCAACACAGATCTGCAGGTATATTTCATTTTGTAAAATAAATGATCTTGACCTTGCTCACAGACAGATTTACTAAGAAACAAACAAAACTAAGACACGAACAAACAAAACAAATGGATGGCTTCAGGGCCATCCGTCTGCAAAGATCCTTCCCGGGCCATCAACCTAACAATATCCTTAGTTTTATATTCTATTCCTTAAAAGCCCCCCTCAACATGTAGATGCTTTAGGCCCCATAAAAGTGGATCTTTTCCTGATTGCTCCTCCCCCTTCCATTCACAGCTTTGTTCCTTCTTCAAAATCAAGTTCAAATCCTGCCAGAGGAAGCCTTCTATGACTGCTCCAACTCAGACTGACTTCTCCCTTCTCTAAGTTTCCATTGCATTTATCCAGTAGACTACTTCAAAAGCCTTTTTCCAAAATCCTCCAGGTTGAGTTTGGGAATTTAAATGTTTTTGTATATGATAGTGTATAAAATGCCCTATATATTATGTAATGGTGTATACATTATGTTTTATGTAACACTACTCATCAGGGTCCAAGGTAACCCCCCTAATCAAATACATTAATGCATCATTGTCAATATACGTTGCTGTTCACTCCAAATGAGACAAAGCTATACAATGCCTCACTCAGGTTTGGGTTATAACTGATACCAAATGAGTTATAAAACAAATTTTCAATTTTCACGGGGAACCTTGGTGGCTCAACAGGTTAATCATCTGACTCCGGCTCAGGTCATGATCTTGCAGTTCACAGGGTCCAGCTCCGTGACCTGCTCTCTGCTGTCAGTGCAGAGGCCACTTCAGATCCTCTGTCCTCCTCTCTCTCTGCCCTTCCTCTCCTCACATGCTCTCTCTCTCTCTCTCTCAAAAATAGATATCATTTTAAAAACTTAAAAACAAAAAAGAATTGGCAAACATTTAAAAAAAGGATTTCCAATTTTCAGAGATTTGGGATTCCTGAATTATGGCTAAAGGATTATAGGCCTTAACATTATTGTGTCATTATTTCATGTCTCACCCCTTAGGTTTTACTTGACTAAAATGGCTCTTCAGCACTATATTGTAATTTGATAGAATGAATGAATGAAAGCACTGAGTCCTGTACCAGGTTGAGCTTGTCAAGGAAAAGGACTGTGTCGTTGTCAGTCAATATCCCCAACACCAAGGCCAGCGCCTAACACCTGGTGAATGCTCGGTGAATGCTGGTTAAGTGAAATCACACTTCTCAAATCTCTCACGATGACCACCTAGGCTAGTAAGTACCCCATAGACACTTTACAATTGATCCCAATATCGCTGACTTAAAAAATCAAGTTGGTTCCCACAGGAGTGGGAAAGCACCGGGTGGTGAGGATGGAGGAAGGAAGAGGAGAAAGAGCCTAGACAAGGAAAGCTTGTACAAAAGTACTGATGCAAGGATTTTTATTTCACAATGACCTTGGTCTGAGCAAGAGGGATGCTACATACTTTCAGAATTCTGGAGCTTTCTTCTTAATGTCAAATCTTCTCCTGACAACAACCTCTTTCCTGGGTCCCTGTGTGACTTAGAATCCTTAACATCGCACACATAGTTTACACAAAAACGTTGTGTTGTTCTGCCCCTTACCTGAGTAGTTTCAGACTTTTATAGAAAATTGGACTAAAAGATTAGATGTGATGCTTGCTACTGCCAAGTGGCATTCTGTGATCTAAACTGAACTTCTCTAAACTAGAGGTTCTAACTGGAATGATTTGTTATTTTATCAACTATATACATCGTTTTTTAATACGGAACGTCTGTAAGCATGGGTGCTGGAGGTCGTCATCATTGTGGCGTATTGCTTGGTTTCTCTGTTTCAGTTTCCTCACCAGTAAATGGGATACTATGGCTTACCCCCAGTGCTGTGATGAAGGTAAAGAATACAGCATATACAAGCTTCTCAGAGAGAGACACAATCACATGGTCACCAGAAATAGTACTCACCTGCAGTGTGAGTAGCCGATGGATGGGAAGTCCTTAAATTAACCCTGCATAGAGGTGCCTGGGAGGCACCTGGGTGGTTGGGCGTCTGACTTCGGCTCAGGTCATGATCTCACGGTTCTTGAATTTGAGCCCTGTGTTGGGCTCTGAGCTGACGGCTCAGAGCCTGGAGTCTGCTTCAGATTCTGTGTCTCTCTCCCTCTCTGCCCCTTGCCTGCTTACACTCTGTCTCTCTCTCTCAAAAATAAATAAACATTAAAAAAAAAACTTAAAAAAAATCAGCCCCGCATAACCAATGATAGTGTTTATGCCACTTATTGTTGATTTGGTCACAAAAGAATGACTTGCATTTACATAATGCTCTTACTTTTCAAAATGCTTTGGTTTGATAGAAAACTTAATTCCCAGAATCACCTTTGCTGTAAACAAAACCCGTCATCCCGAATTCACAGTGAAGGAAGTCCAGCCAAATAATGGCGTGACACTAAGTTCAGATTCACATTTCCCAGAAAGCAATCTTGGTTGTTCGGATCCAGGGGGATCTCAGCACCTTAGCTCTTCCTTAGCTTCCCGCTCTGCAACACCCCATCCCTTCCACAAATCTGATGTCGGCTCCAGTAACCTCGAAAAAATGCTGCCGTCTTTAATGAACCTCAAAGCCACCTTCTCTTCCCTTATTTTCTGAGCCTTCGTTCACAGAGATGATGTTTCAAACAAAAAGAACTACGTGATAATAGTCTCAGACCCCACTTTGCCCTTCAAAGAGTTGAAACATATTATGCGTCATCACCCCGTAGTTAGCAGCTCCCACTCTGTACCTCGTTATCAAGAGGAAAGGGATATGAATAGAGTTTCTATGCTTAGCTCGCTTAGGCATAGCTTGGTATATTTATAGATTTATAGGTGCTGTCTGTTGTAAGTGGAATACACACATATGTACATATATGTCAGCTTTAATAATACACTATACGATAATGTAGCTTTATGTACAAAATAAAATTGCATAATGTATCATATTATATAGTTTTTATTTAGTTATTTATTTTTTAATTTATTTTAGTGAGAGAGAGAGAGAGGGCTTGCAAGCTGGGGAAAGGGGCAGAGGAAGAGAAAGAGAGAGAAAGAAAGAGAGAATCCTAAGCAGGTTCCACACTGAGCGCGGAGCCTAATGGGAACTTGTTGTGGGGCTCGATCCCACCACCCTGAGATCGTGACCTGAGCTAAAGTCAAGAGTTGGACACTCAACAACTAAGCCATCTAGGTACACTGTAAAGCTTGTGTGTGTGTGTGTGTGTGTGTGCATGTGTCTATATGCATACACATACATATATATGTATCTTACAACTGCTAAAAATAAGGCTTCTTCCATCCATGAATTAGGTATAATACTAATAGTGAGTACTTCATAAAGCCACTGTGACTAGATGAATTAATATATGCTAAACACTTAGAACAGTCCCTAATACATATTACACACTCAATAAATGTTATCTGTCATTATAATTATTTACTGTATACATTATCAAAGGACTCCTCATTTGTAAACATTATTCACTAAAGAGTGTGTTAAATATTTAGTTTCTTCAATGCACCAGTTTGAAAACTGTATCAGTATCTGTTTTCTTTTTTTTTTTAAGTTTATTTATTTATTTATTTTTAAAGAGAGAGCAAGAGCAAGCAGCGAAGGGCAGAGACAGAGAGGAAAGAGAGAGAATCCCAAGCAGACACCACACTGCCTGCACGGAGCCCAACGTAGGGCTCGAACTCACAAACCGTGAGATCACGATCTGAGCCGAAACCAAGAGTTGGACACTCAACCAACTGAGCTGCCCGGTGCCTCATCAATATCTATTTTCTAATGCCAGCTTTCCGAAAAACATTCTTTTGCTAAAGTGGAATATCATCTTCTTTAGAAGACACAGTATGTGGTAAAATGTACCAAAAGTTGAATCACATACCCCTGAAGAAATATAAAGCAAGTTGTAATTCAGAACCTTAGTAACAATTATTTTAAACTGTAGGACCTTCTTCTATTCCTCGGTGACAGTATTATAAATTAATACATATTATTTATATCCTAAAATGGATTCATCCTCAATTATGGCTGTTTAATTCAGCATTGTTTTCAGAAATAATGACATTGAGAAAGATTTAACTACACTCACATTGGTGCATTTGTGTCTATGTTCACATAAAAAAAGTAGTCGTCATTCAGAAGAACTGGAACACCCTTAGAACATGACTGTCACCATCAAATTGAAAATCCTCCTCTGGACACCTGGGTGGCTCCATCGGTTAAGCGTCCAACTTCGGCTCAGGTCACAGATTTTGTATCTCCCTCTCTCTCTGCTCCTCCCCTGCTCATGCTATGTCTCTCTCTCCTTCAAATATAAATAAACATCAAAAAATTAAAAAAAAAGAAAAGAAAAGAAAAGAAAACACTCTTATCCATCACTTTCAAAGCATGGTCATGGATGGACTGACCAGCCTTCTCCCAACCACGTGTATTCAAAATGAGAAAAAAAATAACCAGAAACAGCTCGTTATATTCCTCCAAAGAAGAATGTGTTTCTGGAGGTATTTATTAAGGGCTGCTTTCTTTTTTTTTTTTTTTAATGTATTTATTTTTGAGAGACAGAGCATCAGCTGGGGAGGGGCAGAGAGAGAGAGACACACACACACACACACAGAACCCGAAGCAGGCTCCAGGCTCTGAGCTGTCAGCACAGAGACCGACATGGGGCTGGAACTCACAACCTGAGTCAAAGTCGATGCTTAACCAACGGAGCCATCCAGGCGCCCCAAGAGTTTCTTTCTTTAGCTCTGGTTCATTCTTCACTGCCTTGAAAAGAAATCCTTAAATCGAACCTCACCAGTTTACATGATTTCCTGTATATGTAGAATGGAGTTGAAGCAAAGTTTTCTCACGTGTGTTCCACAGGACACTCGTGCTGCAAGATAGTGTTAGGTGCTATTAAAATATATATATATATATATGGATCCACACAAACACACACATAAATCAGGATTTGCTGATCAAATAAAGTTGGAAACACTAGGCTAAACAGAGTTATCTGATTTTTTTATCATGTTAATTTCCGGGGATCCTTAATATGTTACTGTGATTCTCCAAGAGAGAGCCAGGCTGGACCACATCCCTCACGCATATTTTTCTATAGACTCGCCATCTCACAAAGCATCTAATTCCAGTGTTCCGTGGAACACACTTTGAGAAACCCCTTTAACATATGGTATACCACATACTTCATATCTTTTGCTCGTATCCCTTTTCTCAATGATGAAGAGAATTGCTTCTTCGGTATTGTATTTTTAGTACAAATTCATTATTTTACACTTCCGCAAGTGAGAAAATCTATTCACGATATCAAAAACATTCTCTACTCCTACAATTAACCATTATACATTTTTGGTTAATTGGGGCCCCTGGGTAGCTCTGTCAGTTAAGCAACCAACTCTTGGTTTTGGCTAGGTCATGATTCCGGAGTTCGTGAGTTCGAGCCCCAAGTTGGGCATTGTACTGAAATAATGTGGAGCCTGCTTGGGATTTTCTCTCTCTCTCTCTATGCTCTTCCCCCACTCTTTCTCTCTCTCTCTCTCTCTCGAAATAAGTAAATAAACTTCAAAATAATTTTTTTGGTGAACTGTTTTACAATCACTTAAAGCAATAGTTTCATGATCTGAAAAAGTTGAATGAACTCATAATTAGACAGCATATTAAAATATCCCAGAGTCAAAATTTTACGTAAGTCCAAAAGTTTACCCACACATTTCTCTCCAACCAAACGGCATGAAGTTGAACTCATAATTGTCATGTGAACTCTGGTGAGCAGATGCCACTGCCCCCTCAGGAAATGACAGCGACCACCACTGATAACCTGTACACTCTCTTACAATAAAAATCATGTTAATGAATAAATAATAAAAATAAAAATGTATTTATTATAAAACCATGTCTGAAAGAAGGTAAGCTCTAAAGTTCGGGGATCCTTTTTTGCTTTAAAGTGCATTGCCCCTAGTGAATGCGAGGAAATCAAATCCTCCTCAAAGGACTAAACAGACTTCAAAATATTAAGCAGTTACTGGTTATTGCATTTCATTCCTATTAAAATTCGAGACATAAATTTGGACGTTAGACTTGTTATAGGCATACTCGACACATTCATTTGAACTGAAGGGAGGAAATGCAGAAGGATTTATGAACTCTATTTTATCAGACTCTCTGAATACAAGCCTGGGGCGAAATAGCAAGGAATTAGAGTCCAAATCTCTGTATGGATGTAATGGTCTCATTGATTTGCATTCCTCTTTCAATGCTAAAAAAAAATATGAAAAATACTACGTTAAAAAAATAAAATAAAATCATTTGATCAAGTCAGTCTCTGCATTAAATCATGGTGAAAAGGTGCTACGTTTAACCTAAGTTAGCCGAAGTAGAAGGTTGTGCCTAAAACGACCAATTTGATAGAATGGTGGCTGAGGTTCTCCAGTATTTTTTTATTACAAATAAGAAAACTCAGTATCTCTTTTGCATTAAACTTAGTTCCGAGTGTTTCAGGACCTCAAGGGAGGATCCAGCTTCAGGTTTCTGACATAAAAACCTTAATATGGTCTGAAGAATTCCCCTAGGCACCTCAGGAGTAATCAAATTTCATGTTAACTATTAAATTACAGACATTCAATTATGTTTTCCAAACCTCTGTTTAGAAATTCAAAAGGCCCTTAGAAAACATCCCTAAACCAAAGCTCAAGTTGGCAAATGAAACCCTTTACCTGCGAGGGCCAAACAAAGAGGGGGCCTCGCAATCCCCGCAGGCACGTTGCGAAGTGGCACGCGGTGTACCCCGTCCCCATTGTGAGGCACAAATTCTTTGTGACACTGGGAGACACCGCAGAACAAAAATACTATTAGAAATGCTTCAAAAGGAACATTTTTGGCTGCGATAGAGACTTTTGACATTATTTATTAGGTTCAAAACTGCTTCACAAAAGCCTAACAATGGTTCTGTGGAAACCAGTACATCTGAGGCCCTTCCTGTTGTTCTGGGCAGGCATTGATTTGAAGATGGGCCGCGCTCGCGGACAATTCCCTCGCAGCGGTCAATGTAAGTGAGCATTCACCCCCGGCCTAGGAGGGGCCTGTGAACAAACCGTATGGAAACGCCGGGGTGGGCGGGCGGGGGGAGATGAGCAAACCTTGGTTAACCTCTTGAGGGAAGATGGGTGGGAGCATTGCAGAGCAGAGGAAGGGGCCATCCTGCCAGATCGCGTGGAGGGAGGCGTCAGCCTTGGGTCCCTTTTCCCCCCAGGGGATGAGGATGCTTGGGGAGCATCTCCGGTGCCATGGCAACCGCTCCTCTGCCCCCCCCCCCCCACCTACCTCCGGACGCGCCCCAGGGCCGGCTTCGGAGAGATGTGTCCGCCAGAGCGCCAGAGCGACTACTGTGGCTGCCACCCTGTCCTCCAGGTTGGGCTCCCAGGGTCTCTAGGAGACCCCCGACGAGGCCCAGGGGGCCTGGCTCTCCTGCAGAGGCCCGTGGCGCTGAAGACAGACAGGGAGAAGCGGCACTGAAGTGTGTGGAATTCACCCGCCCCGCCTGGACTTTCAGAAGATCTCTGCTGATGACTGGATGTTTGAGAAATCAGCATTTGCAGTGTGCTGAGACCAAGTGCAAGAGCAAGAGAGAGAGCGAGTCCTGGCTTTACCCTTACATGGTTCCCCACATTGCTTTGAGAAAACAAAACGAGATCTATTCCTTTCCTGCCGTTTAAAAGCACCCCCTCCAGGGGCGCACGGTGGCTTAGCTGGTTAAGGGTCTGACGCTGGCTCAGGTCATGATCTCACAGGTCTTGAGTTTGAGCCCTGCCTGGAGCCTGGTGTCGGGCTCTGTGCTGACAGCTCAAAGCCTGGAGCCTGCTTCAGTTTCCGTGGGCGTCTCTCTGCCCCTCCCTTGCTACTGCTCCGTATCTCTGTCTCTCTCAAAAACTAAACACTTAGAAAAAATTTTTAAAGCAACCCCTCCAAAAAGTAATGTTTACAGAATCCTCATAAACCTTTTTATCTCAAGGAAAACTGTTCAAAACTGCTAAAGACTTCTGTTTCCCACAGAAGAATTTGTGACTAAAATAGAGCCTCCAATTCTGAACCAGGGAAAAGTTTGTGTATGGAAAATTAAGTGGACTCAGAGAGCCTGCAAAACAAATGGCTCCACACCCCAGCTGGACTCCCAACTAATAATTTAAACACCTAAAAGGCAATATTCTCTAAGTTTTATTAGAAGTTTCAAACCATGGGGCGCCTGGGTGGCTCGGTCTGTTAGGAAACTGGCTTTCTGCTCAGGTTCATGGATTCAAGCCGCGCGCCTGGCTTTGTGCTGACAACTCAGGGCCTGGCGCCTGCTTCAGAGTCTGTGTTTCCTCCTCTCTCTGCCCCTTCCCTGCTCATCCTCTGTCTCTCTCTTTGTCTCTCAAAAATAAATTAAAATGTTAAAAATTAAAAAAAAGAAGTTTCTAACCAGTTGAAAATTATAACAATCAAGGAATTCATCTGATCCAGGTCTATACAACAACTACATACACACTAACACTAAAAACAAATTTAGAAATTTTCATTATTTGCCCAGCCAAATGCTTTCTATGTAAAGGTGAGATATTTTTACAATACAGCCAATACTGAAAAAGAATATATACATATTTCATCTGATTTCCACATATGTATTTTTTCCTATGTATATATTTTCCCTGAGAAATTCTGCCCATTGACCTAATACTCTAATTCTTCAGTAGTAAATTAAGACAATTTATTTGTTTTAAATCACTTCCCATGAGTTTTTAAAGAGCTTTGAATAGCATGTAGATGTATAGACTATTTGGAACAAGCTATGGGATCATTCACATTTCAAACAATATGCATGAGGTGAAAAGTGCATGGTACCTTCCTTACAGCGGGTGTCAAGCAGCCAGTCTGTCTCCAGGCAATTCAATTCCTTCATCACATACTGTGCCCGGTATGTAGTGGCCGTCTTCCACCCCACACTCAGCATACCCAAGTCAAACGCTGAAAAACTTCCATTGAATTGGATTTTTCACTGTGAGAATTATTTTCTGAAAATAAAGGTGGAATGGCATTTCAGTATCTTCAGGTAAGTAAAAGCTTTTAGAATGCCAAACATGCTACTTTCTGAAAACCAGATACTTAGTAACTACTTGTGGATTTGGATTGGCAGCCATCGAAGATGACTAGTTCATTGCCTTCCATAATCAGTGCAGGAGAACTCCATAGAAGAACGTTGATGGGGCTCTGAAATTTCGAGCAATAGAATGTAACCTAGACAGGTCAAGACACGTCAAGGCTCCGTCATAAGCAAAGAATAAGAATCCCTTCCCTGAATGCAATTCGGTGATGATGCATGTTGTAACAAACTGTCTTACAGAGAAGTGTAGTGTAATAGAAGGACCAAGGCTTTGGTGTCAGACCATCATAGATCCGAATCCTGGCACACCACTCGGCCTGAGCCTCTGTGTCCTTACCCGAACCATAAGGATTATATTACCTACTTCACAAGATCACTAATAGGATTAAGTTTGTTCATTCACTTATTCATTCACTAATATTAGTCTGTTGTATACCTGCCAGTATTCTAAACACTAGAGATCCAGAAAAGAATAAAGCAGGCAACATCCCTGCTCTTACAGAGCTTACATTCTAGCTGTGGGGAGAGGGGGTGGGTATGGGGCAGTGGACTACTTATTAAGCAAATGAGGAAACGTGTAAGTGTCAGCTGGTAAGAAAGCCAAAGTAGAAAAATAACGTGGGAAAGGAGGTTAGGAAATGTCACATGTAGGTGACAGTTTCAATAAACACTTGAAGGAGGTGAAAAAGCAAACTAGTTAAGTATCCAAGAGAAGAACATGCCAAAATTAAAGCATCTAGGACGTAGTAAGTGCTCAATCCCCAAGAGCTATTATTGTCATATTTAAAATCGATATAGGTATTCTCTGACCTGGAGTCAAAATGGAGGGCTCGAATCCTGGCTCCAGCCCTAAAGGTACAGAATCTCCATGGGCCTCGGATTCTGCATCTAAAGCACAGGAAAATAGCAGTTCCTATCTCAGAGACCGGCCGTATGGATCAAAATTGAAGACGTATGTTCAGATTTTAGCACCTTGTCTTACACATAATAAAAGAAAAAAAATGTTAACCAACCAGCATCCTCAGCATCCCATGCTCAAGCCCAGCTTCCCAGAAACGAAGGAGTCTCTGAATCAGCATCTTTGGTAGAAGGCCTACCAGTCCCTCCTTTACCACTTCAAGCCCACGCAGTACATTCTCCTATAGTTCAAAGAAAGTTCTCCTTTGTACTGAGTCAAAATCTGTTTCTTTCTTTCATCAGTCAATTCCAACAAACTATAAACATTTGAAGCAAAATCCCTCAAAAAGGTTTTTTTTTTTAAAGTTATGTAAAATTATTATAATCCTTCTACGTGACAGTTCTAGCGTGTCTAGAATATACATTGTTTCCACACGTTTTCTGACCTCCTGTCTGAGCAACAGCGCCATGAACACCGCCACCACCACCACCACCGCCATTCAGTCCCTGCTGTGTTCAGTGAACTTCATTGAGATCAGTCCTCTAATTACACCTCTTCAAGGCAGTAATTGTCATTAGTTTACAGATGAAAACACTGGTCTGAAAGAAAATTTATAGGACTTGATCATGGTTACAGAATGGAGATAAGAGAAAGTCGAGATTGGAGCCCATGTCTCCAAGATTCCGAAGCTCATTCCTTCTAGTCTATTTCCTTACTTTTAATCATTCCTCCTATGAGCAGTTTGAGACACTTGATCATCACATACATTATCCTCTGCTATGAAGTCACAGTTTCGTTATCTGTAAAGGGGGATAATAACATTACCTGCCTAACGGTGTTATATGAGGGTTTCATAAAACAATGTGAAATGCCCAGAAAAGTACATGGCACATGGCGAGAGCTTGTTAAATGGGGACTGGAGCAATCATGACAGTAATAATTGTCATTGTCATTATCACTATCATTATCATTATCATCAGGTGAATCATCACATTACTTGTCATCAAATCACACTCGTTCTCTCCTCCACTACAATGCTCGGCAACAAGAAGACTTCCATTCAAGACTGTTCCTGTAGAACCTTCTAGAACAGGACTTGCACGGAGTCAGTAACTTTCCGTTTACATGAAGTTAAAAACAAAATGTGACCAATTGAAAAAAGAAGACAAGAATTAAGAACCACAACGTGATCCTTACCAAGTGGGGCGGAATCACGCCTGGAATTGTAGGAGGGATGGTTCTGAGACCTCACGTGTCTATTGTTGTGTGTTCCTGCAGCCTCTAGATGCACAAGAGTGGCTGAGTAGAGTCTAATATGCTTTTTTGTCATGGACTTTTCCAAAAGTGGACTACTCCAGGGCACATTGGGTGCTCCTCTGGCTCTCTTTTTCATTTCTTGTCCAACAGTGAAGATCAGTTGGGTCTCATCCCGTTCACTGACTAGTGTTTGAGAGGAACTGGCTTCTCCATGGCTTTCTTCTTCACAAGAAGCTGTACTTACAGCAGGAGACCTGGAGATACTGTACTGGTGAGCACAAAGCAGTCTTCTACATGCCTCTGGAGTCTGAACCTTCCCTGGAAATACTGCAAAAAATAAACACATTCATTTAACAGAATGTACTTCAATATTACCTACTAAATTAATGATAGGAAGGATGAAATTAAGCAAAATATTGATTTTGTTTGTTTGTTTGATATTTCTATACTGAACAAACTGAAATGACAAAGAAGCCAAGGACCAGGGTACCGAAGTGGAAGAAATAGAGGAGGGAAAAGATACAGTAAGTAAGGTAAAAGGCTGAACATGCTTTTGCTGTAAGCACCGTGTGAAGATGTGGACAAGGTTAAACAGTCCTCACAAGAACCATGTGTAACGGATGCTATTATTCTTCCATTTTATAGGTCAGAAAACCAGTCCGAGGCTAATAGGTTGAACTGTGTCCCCCAAGAAGGTATGTTGACGTCCCAATCCTCTGCACCTGTGAATGTGACCCTTTTTGGAAATAGTCTTTGCAGATGCAATCAAGTTGAGGTTGTTAGAGCGAAGCCTTCATCCAATATGACCAGTGTCCTTATTAGACACAGGCACACAGGAAGAACACCATGTGATTATGGAGGCAGAGACTGGAATATGGTGTCTCCAACCCAAAGCATGCCTGGGGTTACGGCAACTGCCTGCAGCTGAGAGGAAGGCATGCAGTGAATCCTGCCTCAGAAGCTTTAGAAGGTGCCAAGCTTGCTGACACCTGGATTTCTGACTTTCGGCCGCTGAAACTGTGAGAAAACAAGTGTAAGCCATCCAGTCTGTCATTATTCCTTACATCAGTTCTAGGAAACCTAGGGATCCATGATAGTTCCAATTTACACGTGTTGCCCCAGAACAGTTATTAACAGTCTGGGGGGGGGGCGGATAAGGTGTTCAGATTTGGGGAGTAGAAGGTAGAAAAGAGGAAAAGCCAGGAGGTGTGGAAGGGGAAAGTAAGGAGTCAATTTTCGTGAGTTCTACTGTGCGGCAGAAATGGTGCCAGGGCACACAAGTCTTCACAAGATTCCTATTCGCTCAAGGTGTTTGTCAGGTGGCGAATAGGACGCTGGCTGTGTCAGGTGGCAGGACACACTCTTCTTAAACCACAGCCTTCTCTGCAGAAGGAGAAATCAGAGCAAATGTCTCTGCAAGGGGAACTGCAGATGACAGAAAGGGGAGAAAGGGCCAAGGAGAGGGTATCCTGGAGACATACGCCTCATCAACAGGGGCCAGCTACTTCCCAGACCTCGTTTTATGTTGCCATGGCATGTGGGCCCAGTCTAGACAGAGTTTTCTGGATTTTCAGGAGAAGCAGAAGTATATTTTTTATATGTGTAAAAACTCCTGATTTTTAAGTGTTGGTAACTCACTTGAGTTTTTAAAAAAAACACAGCGTGGGCTCCACAAAACACATCTGCTCTCTGAATCACCACAGGCCATCAATTTGCATCTTTGGCCTATGGCCAGCCCTATAAAAGTCACAGTATCATTTGCTTCTGTTCATACCGTCTTCATTTCAGAATACAATTTTTTAAATATTCGGCTGGGCACCACGGGAATGCCTGTGCAAGTTTTGAGCATAAGCAGATTTGAGGGTTCTAGAAGTTTTGTCTACCTCCAACACTTTGGGAAGATTGAGCTTTTATTTTCATTTTAATTGATTGCCCCATTTCATTTTAAAGTCCAGAATTTGAAATGGTGCACGAATGCATCAGGCTTTCCCAAATGCAAAGAACTATCTAGAATCTTTCAAAACAGTAGCTCTGGGACTCTTGATCCCAAAGGAAAATCTACAATACTAGAACCAGTGGTATTTGATCTGCTCTTGTTCTGTTGTTCAACCATCACGAACAGGAGGGAAATCTCAAACGCACTTTCCACTCCTTCACGTCCTACAAGTTATGAGTCGAAAGAGATTTTATAGATCATCCAAAGTTGAACCCCACCACCCTCATCAACCACCTCTGCTTAAACACCTCTAGGAGTCTGAACCTCACTATCTCTGCATCAGAGACGTCATCTTATTAGAAGAGCAAATAAGAAACATTATATTTGCTATATAATAAGCATATTGTATATGTGGGTATATATAATACTATATACATCTACATACAAGGAACAATATTAAAGCTGCCTTGGATGATATTGGGACAGGTGGTGACCATGCTTATTTAGTTGAATAACCAATATTTATTGAGCTCCTGTCATGTACCAGATCCTAATCCAATGGCAAAATGTTCCTCAGGCCAACAGAATTGATCCTTTTGAGACTAAATTGACCAGCTGATTTATAGACTTCAGCACAGTAACCCAGAGCCTCTCAGGCCTATGGACACCAGAACGAATTTCAAGTTTCCTCTATGATACAGCTACCAAGTTACCTGAATTGAATAGAATAACCAGTTGTTTTAGCATTAAACAACCAGAGGCTGTGGGAAATGGAAGGGTCTTTCGCAAACTCTAGTGGTTTCCAGTGTTTTAAAAAAAAAAAAAAGTTTTCCAATTTATCCACAAAGATAGTGACAGAGCTTGAGCCAAAATCCGCTGTTCATGATTTAAAGTTCAGGGCTCTTTGTTAGGTTACACATCTCTTGAATCCAATGCAGTATTTCCCAATCCTGGCTGCACATTAGCCAATGCCTGGCAAGCTTTAAAAATACAGATATGTGGTCCCAGGACCCCAGGACCTGTGGCTTTGTAAATCCCACAACTATTATAATAAGTAATCAGAGGAACACCTGTCTAATTCACTCACCAGAAATTTCAGGTACTGTTATAAATATTATTTAGTCCAAACAATCATGAACGTGACAAAGCATGAAGTGTCTCTCCCCTCAGAGTATTCTCTCTCTGTGGACAAGTCTTCATTTCAGAATCCAGCATTCTGTATCACTTTACAACTTGTATATTCCTTTATATTTTATGTTTTCCCATCAGCATTCCCACTTGAGCGTGACAATAACCCTTCAGCTTCCTCCTGAAGGAAACTGAGGTCAGAGAGTAAACACCTCGTCCACACCACTAACCAAACATCAGAGAAGATAGGGTTGGGGCCTCAGGTCTTGGATTTTGAGGGAATTTTGCTTTTCTACTACACAATCAATAACAGCATTGCCAGAGCAAACTACCAAGAACTGCAGTTGATGAAGAGAGGGGTGTAAATGCCCACAATAACAGCTAACAAGCAGTGGCACTTGACCATGGATTTGGCTTTACTCTAGGATCCATGCCTTGGATGGATCCATGCCCATAGTAAATGCTATTAGCCATGCTTCTAATGTGCGGAAGAAGAAAGAGCATCTGCCTATGGCCTAATGACTGGAATTAGCTCCCATGAAAGCCCGTGTTCTAGCTGCTCCCCCAGGCCACCCCTCCAACTTTTCCTACTAGTTGAGGCCCTTGTTTTCAGGAGTCTGAAACTCCTGAAAAATTCTCCCCAATATCCCAGTTTTACAAGTTCTTTTCATGCGTAGGAGACTCTGCCTGTCATCTCGCAGCTCAGGTCTTCCATCTGTTGCTAATTTCATCTGAAGTAATATTGTGGCAGACAGGAGACTTCAAGGTGCAATAAAATAAGCCTCAGAGCTGAATGTATTTCACAGAAGCAATTTTTCTTTCTCTCGAGCAGCAAAATAGTTCATGAGAAGTCGTGACATCTGATTTATTCATTTTATCCATTTTCTATTCATTAGAAAACAACAAATATGGTAACTCCCATACGTTCAGCCCCTCTAGAGGCCAACAAGGAAGGTGCTGCCCCATTTCGTGCCCACGCCCAGCAGCTATCCCTCAGTATATGACTTCTATGTGTCTGTATTCCCACTCGGTCTCTCCGCTTTCTTGGGCTTCTCACTAGCATGTTATGGGGAAACTAGAGGCAACTATCCTGGAAGGATTACTGAATCTCAGGGACCATTAATTCCCCAAAGCTCATTTCGCCCTTAACTGTTGGCACAAATCAGAGCTAAAGCTAATTGATGTCATCTCCCACATATCTAAAATCAAACGCAACCCTTAAATAGGTCTTTAATTAATGCTGAGAACTCCAGTGATACACTATTTAAAAGGATTTTTGGCCACGTGGTGGAGTTTAATGGAATCTGCCACCTTACACTCAGCACGTCTCCTAGTCGTGGACTGAGAGTCATTTTTAAACCAATGGGGTTGAGTCCGCGGTAGGAGCCTGTGAAGCATAAACCCTGAGCAGTGCTAGGGCTTAGAGGCCAAGTGTACAAGTTCTGTGCCCAGACTCCTTGGGTCGAATAAATCTCCATGTTACCAGGCCGAGCTGCCCAACTGCTCTGTCCTAGTTTCCACACCCATAAAATAGCAGAAATGAGAACACCTACCGCACGGGGTCCAGACACAGAGTAAGTTAATAAACAAGGGCTCAGAGCAGACCTGACACACAGGAAGTACTCAGCAAGACTTAGCTCTTATTATTGTTTTTGTTGTTATTGAAAATGTCTTTCCTGTCTCCCTCTATAGCCTCTGAATGGTCTGTTTCAGCAATAGGGACTCAAGGAATAAAATAATATCTTCTCCATCCCTCCAGAGTCTGCTTCATTTTATTTGTTCAAAAATATTTATTGAAAGCTTTCTATGTGTTTTGCCCTGTGCTCGTTCCTGGGAATACAACAAAATAAGACACACATGGCCCCTGACCTCATGGAGCCTACAAGCTCCTGGGGAAGATGCCAAAAATAGGTCACAACTAAGCAGTTATAACAAACGGTAGTGAGTGAAGGCATGGAAAATACAAGGGGCTGAGACAGAGAAACATGGGTGGGGACTCATGAAGGTAACATTTACTCTGACACTGACCCAAAAGTTGAATAGGACTTAGTTGCTCAGAAGTGCAGAAAAGAGCATTTCAGCCTGACAAGGACTGAGTTTGTGTTCCCAACACTGCTAGCCCCAGCGGCTGAATGGAAGTCAGCAGGAGCGAAGGGGCAGGCGAGGTGTGAGGGCTGCACAATGTGCGATGGAAAGCTACTAAAGGTGTCGCATAGATGAGCCATGACAGCGGCACTTACCTTTGAAAAGACCTCTAAGGGAAAATGGGCAGGAGGGAACAAGAGTGGAAGCCAGTCAGAGGGGAGTTGACAGTCAGCCAAGGGAGCAGCGATGGCAACTTGGATGCTTATGGTAGCTTCGTAGAGCAGTTCAGAGCTAGACAGTCCATGTTAGGTCTGTCTCATCTGTAGAATGGGAATAATGACAACAAAAATGGGGGAAAATACAAGAAATAGACTTCCAGTTTCAGCTCCAACATGCAAACGGCTTGGAAACTGACATTCCTATCCTTGCAACAGGAAAGAGCTAAACAAACTAAAAGCGAACAACTTTACTTGGGCCCAGAGAACGGAGTTTGCAGGACAAATTGGCACCCCACAACCTGGAGACACAGGTGAACCCAAAGAATCAAATCAAGTTCTATGTACCTAGAGTAGAAGCCTCTGACGCCGTAAAGTGATAGGATCATTTAAATGGCAATTTCGATGAATTGCTGGAGGCTACGCATAGAGTAGCTTGAGAGTGAAAATCTCCTGACGAGTGCAGTTTTAGGGGGTCTCTAAACTTCAGTGGGTTTTGCCTTAGAAGAATCCTGCACCCCCCGCCCCACCCCAGTTTCTCAAGCTGAGAGAAAGATCCCTTCACAGTTCTGACACAGGAAAAGGGAAGAGAAGTCACGGCAAAATATGCCCAGAGCACTCTCCATAAGAAAGGCACACCAGAGCCTTATCCCAGCCAAGGGAAGGGCATTTTCCCCACTGTAGCCCCATCTAGCCATCTTGTCTCACTTAAGGGGGAGAAAAGAAAAGCCAAGAAATATTTGGGAGGTCACAACCCAAAAACACAGACCCACTAAAAGACTGAGATTTAATCACAAAATCATAAAATACTTCTCTCCACCTACACCTTCTCATCACACCACTGGGTCCCGAGTGCAATGATGATGTATTATAGCTGAAAAAGCTGAAGATGAAGACTCTCTCTGAGGAAGAATAGTGAGGGAAACCCCAAGTCCAGAGGGTAGACGGAAGCGAGAACACTGAAGAAATACGAAGCCTCTGACATCTACAGCTACAGCAAACATTAAACACAGCCCAGACCCCAGCCAGATTAACATAAATACCCCCCACCACATAGATCTGTTTATCTCAGTTCCTATTTTCCCATCTATCAAGATTGGCTTTCAATAAAAAATTATAAGGCAAGCCAAAAGGCAAGAAAAAACGCAGTTGAAGAGACAAAGCAAGCATCAGAACCAGACTCAGATATGACACAGATGTTGGAATTATCAGAGAAGGAATTTAAAATAACTGCGATTAATATGCTAAGAGCTCTAATGGGGAAAGCAGACAACAAGAAAGAGCACATAAGTAAGGTAATCAGAGAGACAGAAACGCTAATAAAGAATAAAAAGAAATGCTACTTGATTTCGCTTAAATGTTGAATCCAACAAAGTTCAACACACAGAAGCAGAGAGCAGAATATTAGTTACCAGGGGCAGAGAAGTGGGGGAAACGAGATGTTAGTCCAAGGGTACAAAGTTGCAGTTATATGGGATGAATAAAAGTAGAGATCTAAGGTGCAGCTTGGTAAATGCGGTTAACAATACGGTACTGAATACTGCAAATTTGCCAAGAGAGTAGATTTCAGGTGCTGTCATCACACATGAAAAGAAAAAGGAAAAGGTAACTGTAAAGAGATGACGTGTTAATTAGTTTTAGAGCAGTAATCATTTCACTGTGTGTGTGCATGTGCATCAAATCATCATGTTGTACGCTTTAAGAACATATAATTTTTATTAAAAAACGAAGTACAATAAAAATACAACAAAAAAGAAATGCTACAAATACAAAACTCTGTAACAGAACTAAGGAATGGGCTCATCAGTACAATGAACATGGCCAAGGAAAGAATCAGTGAAGAGAGGTCGAAGCACAGAGAGAGGTCAGTGAGAATTTCTGAACTGAAATGCAGAGAGAAAGGAATGGAGGAAAAAGTTAAAAATTTAAAAATTTCTTACAAAGAACAGAACATACAAGAAGTATGGGACAATTTTATAAGATGTAATGTACACATCCTATTTGGAATACCATAAGGAGAATAAAAGAGACAATGAGACTGAAGAAATATTTGAAGTAATGGCTGAGAACTTTCCAAACTTAATGATAGACACCAAACCATAGGTCCAGGCTGTTCAAAGAACATTAAGCAAGATAAATTTCAGAAAGAAAAAAAAATTACATCTAGGTATATCATGTTCAGACTGTAGAAAACCAAACACAAAGAGAAGATCTTGAACGAATAGGGGATGGCAGGAGGCAGAGCACACCTTTTAGAAGAATAAGGATAAGAATCAAAGTGGATTTCTCATCAGAAACTGTGAGCAAGAACAGAGTGGAATGAAGCATTAACAAAATATTGGCGGACACACACACACACACACACACACACACCAACCTAGAGTTCTATATCCAGCAAAATTATATTTCAACACTTAAGGAGAAATAACGTTCTCAAATAATAATTTAAAAAGTAGAGAAAATCTATTGTCTACAGACTTGCCTTACAAGATACGTTAAAATCGGTTCTCATTGAGAAGGAAAACAATAGAGGTCATAAACTCAGATCTACATAAAGAATGGAAGAACTCAGAGAAGAATAAATGTCTTTATTTTTTTTTTATTTTAATTGATCTAAAAGGTAACTTCTTCTAAAAGAAGATCACTCTCCCGTTTCATTCCAAGATGGCCTCCCAACCTCCATCATGTCTCCTTTCCTGTTTGATTTTTGTTCAATATAATATGACAATAGTTTATATATCTAATTGTTTACAAGTTTATGTCAATCTTCCTGGCTAGAATTTAAGCTTTATGAGGGCAAGTACCATCTCTTAATCATTTTCCACAGTATCTCCAACACTAGGCAGATAGTGCACACTCAGAAATCTCTCCTAGAAAAAAAACAAATGAACGAATGAATCACTCGCCGCTCCCGTGGTGGCTCGTCAGTGTTATAGTATTAACCTTCTCCGTGTGCACATCACCCTCCATCCTCCCCTTTAGCAGACTTGTATGAGGGTAACCACTTCCCTTCTCTTTCCTCAGGGATTGGTCCACATTGCTCAGTTCACTATAATCACCAGGTCTAGAGCCTTGCCCCCTATCAAAAAGAGCAAATAAGTTTCATCTCAAACACCAGAAGCCCAGTCAGGTTTTTTTTTAAACTTTTTTTAATGTTTTATTTTTATACTTGAGAGGGAAGGGGAGGGGCAAAGAGACAGAGACAGAATCTGAAGCAGGCTCCAGGCTCTGGGCTGTCAGCATAGAGCCAGATGCGGGGCTCGAACCCACGAGCAGTGAGTTCATGACCTGAGCTGAGGTCAGATGCTCAACTGACTGAGCCACCCAGGTGCCCCAAGCCCAGTCAGTTTTTAAAAGGAGTTCCAGGATTGTGTCTGGGTTCATGGGGAAGTTGCTGATATCCACCACGGATGTGGGACAATGAAGTGGCCACTAGAGGAGAAGGCACCCGTCACAGCTCAGGTACTCTGTTGAGTGTGAAGGTGTCTGTCCCTGCATTCTGGAAGAGGGATGTTCCTTCTTCCGATTTCACTCTAATGAAACGACACACAGAGTCCACCTCTCGCCACACAAAAGGTGGTAATTGAAGGGCATTCAGACGTAACTCACTGTCCTCCCACAACGTCTCCTCTTTCCCCATGACACATCAGCCTTACTCAGTTTTAAGTACACAAATCACAGAAGTTTTTCAACCTAGGGACGTAGAAGTAGAGTGGAGCGTTTTGTCTCTAAACGTCTAAGTTAGACTACAGATCCTTTCAAACAGGGAGTATAATTTGAGAGCCAACACACTTGGTTTCTGGTGGATTCATTGAATGAATGTTTCCAGACTCTGGTTTCCTCATCTACAGATGAATTAAAACAATCTATAAATTATCTTCCAGCCCTCCAGTCCTATGAGTCTCTGAACTACACTGAAAATGTTTTTCTTTATTTATTTTTAGAACATTATGTTACCATATGAAATTGCCACTTTGTAGGAGGAAAATGGTTAAATGTAGGAAATTTCATATTTTACCACTCAATATGTCCACAAGAGTATGTATGACATATACATATAGTTTAAAGAAAACAAATAGCCAAAGACCAACCCAATTTCAATATATAAATACCCACTATTTATTCATCCATTTTCACCTTGATGGGTGTTCAAGTGAAATCCAGTTTGGTTTTGTTTTCCAATATTACAAACAAGGCTGCTTTGAATATTTGTGTACACATCTTCTGCTGTGTGTATTCTAGATTCTCTGTGAGCAGAAGAGCCAAGTTACAGGGTGTGCACACCTCCACTTTATTATATAATACCCACTGTTTTCCAGAGTGTTTTTACCAGTTTACACTCCCGCCAGCAGCGTGTAAGACTTCTTACTGTTTCACAACCATGCCGACCCTTGCTCCTACTTGCTTATGTGTTTCAATCTTTGCTATTGTGGCAGGTAGTAAATGGTACTGCATTGTGCTGTTAGTCGATATTTTCCTGATAAATAATGAACTTGAACAGGTCTCCTCACTCCAAATCTTTCATCTGAATTGCTTGCAAGCTTCATAATCATGGGTTGAATTTCAGCCCCTTTTCCTTCTCCCGCCCTTCAAATTCTAACCAGCCGGTGAATAGTGACATAGCCCTGGAGGACACAGTGGGGAGCACTTGGATAATCCACCAACTTGATAACCTACCCCTAAATAAATAACCAGGAACTGACCCTCGGGGATTGTACTCACACAATTTCACTGCCATGACCCAGTGTAATATTTCACTTCTCGCTAAGACTGTGGCCCAGCACTATTTTGCACACAACTAAGTACTTGGACAATTCTTTCATCTGAGCAATGAGCTTATCTCAGCCACGGCTTGTTGAGACACAAAAGGCTTGTGCTACCTGCCCATGGTATCGCTCTGGACGGCCCCGTAGCTTTCTTACATGAAATGCTCGTCACATTCTCACCCTTCCCCTGGAGGATATGTGGTTTCCCAATGACCCTTTTAAAATGTGATACGAAGACTGGAAAAGAATGGTGACTCAGTAGCACACATTCAGGAAAGCAAACCTTCATGACAGTTATTCTGTTAAGGGAAAAAAAAAAAGTAAAAGTGTTTTCTCCTCAAGCTCGAAAATGTTACAGAAATGATAACCTTTCTTAAGGGCTTCTGTGAATAAATAATTTAGACAAGTAAGATGAAGGAGAAAGGTGGAAAAAAAAAAGTCACACATGGAATCGGGAACAATTGAAAAAGGAATCCAGCTACCCCTAACCCCAGCCTTTGTTGACAGGATCGCCAGAGATCTATGTAGATATTATTTTGAAATTTAGAGCTTCGACTTGTATGAACACGAATGCCCATGCTGAGTTTCTGCGTGCCTCTGTGAAATGGCAAAAAGAACCCGACAGACCCTATTCTTGCATTAAAGCAACGCACTGTGGAAAGCCTGAAAATAAACCATCTATACTTGATTAATTAGGTTTGTAAGTATTGTTTCAGAACCAAACAATATTTCTAAAGATTTCAATAGTTCAAAGATTGCCCTATGGCCGTCTGGCCAATACATCTTCCAACACACACGGTTTACAAGCATTTTTCTTCCCAATATGTTGTCTTTGGTTGGTGCGACATTGTTTGAGCAGAGGGCTATTTGGGTCAGAGTGGTTTTCTCCCCTGCACAGCAGTGGTGCTGAGCACAGCACTTTGACCATACATCTTCCATGTCATTTCCATCAAAGGCACATGATACTTCCCGGTGACCAATCAGGAGTGGTCCAGCATCCTAACAGAGGGCATATTGGCAAACCAAGCTTTCTTAATGACAGCCATTGTTGGAGGCCAACAAAAGGGAGGTCCTGAATATTAACATGTGGCCTTGTGTAAAGGTCACCGGTATGGCACATCCATCATATCTCACAGCCGAGAAAGAGAACTTTCTAAGTTCTGTCAGAACCTACTGTTGTCCAAATAAATGTATTAGCCTGACGGCTGACACCAACGAGGCAAATGATCTTGAGTGATGATCTCCTTTTTTAACAAGTATCCTTCCACTTCTTTGAATGAGCAGAAGACAATTATGGTGAGAGATCACGCTTAAGGAATATACCTCAAGGCCATAGAGGGGTAGAATAACCAGGCAACCCCATTAAAACATTAATTTAATAACATGTAATCATTAGACCGAGTGGCATCTCCTCCCGACAGGCATAACCTTCCCCACTGAAAAGAGAAAGCACTGATTTTGCATCTCAGGGTATTGAATGGTCTTCTTAATAGTAAACAGTGTCAAGTCCATGAAGTTTCTATCAGTGAGATTTGATACAGTTGGTATAAAGAACTCAAAGATCCGAGTCTATTGACGACACCGAGTCTTAGATAAAGACTGTCTAAAGTGAAGCATGATGGCAGAATTGAATAAAGCTAATCGTATCACGCGCATTTATTACAAACTTCCTTCTTTGACCATCTTGGTCAGAACCAGTTTTATGTTCATTATTAGAAATATGGGGTTCTGGTTATTAAGCTCCATCTTACAAAGGAATTGGAATTTATTTCAAGAGATCTGAAAAGAGTATAAGAGAAAAATGACTGAATAAGCATGTATCTCTCAGCTCTGTCACTCCAATCTAAATCATAGTCATGGTGGGGGTCAGAAGGGAGAGACAACAAAGGGAAAGAGAAAGAAGAGAGAGTTTGTTTTAGTTCCTTGGATACATCACACTTTCGATCCTGTCTTCTGACATTCAGACATTTTTTTCTATCTGGCATTCTTTCCACACACCCTGTTTCTCTGACCAGTTTCTACTTCTCTCTTTCTCTTTTTCTTTTCCCTGATCTCTGAACTGCTTAGCTCCTCTCCTTCTTCTGTATGTTCTCATAGTTCCTAGGACTTGCTTTATCATAACAATCAACACTTGAAATTGTTTTTTGAATTATCTTGTCTTCAAAATTACTCCGACCTCCATGAGGAGGGAGACAGGATATGTCTATTTCATCACTGTAGGTGCTCCATAAAACTCGTACATAAATAATACCTTTCAGTAATAAAACAGGATCAAGCTCTCAACTCACCAGCTCTTGGCTCATAAGTTTCTGTTAAATAAAAGAAATTCTCATGTTCATTCAGGAAGGATTGCACTGGAGCGATTTACCTTTGTTTTACGATAGACAAGACACCCACTAACTGCGATACAGCCTCACACATTATAGTCTCTCACATCAGAACAAGGATAAGAAGATAAGGGATAAAAGGAAGTCAGCTTTGGAACTATCTTTCAAAAGTGCATTTTCTAGGCAAAGTAACTGTGGACATAATACACTGGGGACAAAGTTATGCAGAATAATGATGTTTCAAAACACTCAGCCACTTGCCTTGGCACTGAGTCCTCCTTTCTACCTCTGTACATTGACTCCACTTAGAATGTCCTCCACTTGGAATATTGTCTGCCCATCTACATCCTATTAGTCTTCAAGCCCCAGGATAAGTACCACTCCTTTTATGAAGCCTTCCCTTGCTGTGCATGCTCACAGTGCTTGCCCAATATTTAGGGAAAGTGGTTCTAGTTTTTCCTGTATTCTCACTGGACACAACCACATTGTAATTAAAAGTCTGGGGTGAGTATACCATTTTTAAACAAAAAAAGTTGTAAATTATTTGAGGAAAGAGTCTGCATATTTATGCTTTTCTGAATCCAGCCCAGTGCCTAGCGTGTCACACTCTGTGAGAGTTCAAGAAGTGTTTTCTAAATAAATGCATTTGCATACAAAAGTCATTGTTCTAAGTATTTGAGCAAATTCTGAAAAAGGAATTTCTGTTTGTAATGCCTTATTAAACTTATTTAGCAATCATGTTTTCATTCTGTCTGCTCATACACACACACACACACACACACACACACACACACACACACACTTTTCTTAGGCCAATGACCCTAGGAGTCAAAGTGGTTTAAAGGAGAGCTTCCTCATTATTAGAATATTCCCTTCTTCAACTACAATGAGAAAACCATCCAAGTTGATGTCATACTCCCTGTACACGGTTTTGTGCAACTGACTCGCACTTGGACAATGAGATTCTCTCAATAGATTTTTGTTCTTAGGACCTAAGAGACCACATCTCTTCCCAAAGAGAGATGCTCTGAAATATGAACTGTGAGTTATTAGAGAGCATGTTGTCAGTCCTCATTGAAGAAACAACTCTGAGGAAACAAAGGTAGCATGCAGGAAGAATGATGAGCACATCGCAGAGGGTCTTGGGGGCTCCCAGATCCCCTGGTTCAGATCATCCCTGAGGCTTCACCCCAAATTCCACTTACTTTAGAGAAATAAGATCAAGGTAATTCAGATTGATATCCATGGTGTCTATTCAAAATAGCTTTAATGAAACTAGTCAGCATTACTGTATTACATTAACTATAAACCGCACTTCATTTTAAGAATGAACTGGTCTCCCCCACAAGTGTCTCAATTCACAAGAGTGCTATGAAGCTCATCCGCTATTTCTCTTTGATAAATGGAATGCTTATAAAAAAGATACTTAGATAAGTTACAAAGACTTTTCATTCCCATAAATATGGTAAAATTTATTACCATCTCTTAATAAATTCAAAAGACAAGGGTGATAATGACAAGGCACAAGTAATGATAGGCATAATTTCACATTTCCCATTGGAAATACTGCAACTATGCGTTAAAAAAATTAAACTTGCTTCGTTCCACTCTAGAATGATAAAGAAACAGTTTTAGAGGAGCTAAGAGATTGTCCAAGGTTGCCCAATTAGTCACTGGTAGAAGAGCCTTCTAGGCTTGACTTAAAGTGCCAAGAGCCATGTCTAGCGCCCCACAGGTACACGTATCAATCAGTTCTTCTCCATCTCTTCTTCCCCCAATTCTGGCCTTTCTCCACATCACCCCTGAATACTGTAGGGATTCCTGAGGCCAAATTCTACAACCTCCCTTTCTGACTTAGGGCAACCTCTAATCCTCTCTGCCTCTGCTTCTCATCAGAGGGAAAGAAATAGTTACTATGTTCGTCCAACAAAAAGGAAATTAATGGTTGATTAGATGCCTGTTCAACACACTGAGGATGAAAACCAGTCTTCATGGTGAATTATTGAATTAGGGGGCCAACTTACAGTGAGGCTGTGTCTACACAAAGCCAAACATCCCGTCGATTCAGCCAAAAAAAAAAAAAGTAGTTTAGCGGCAGGAAAAAATGAAATTAGTTGATCAGGACTGTGCAGACAAAATAAAATGAGAAACGAATGGCACTACAATAGCGTGGTAAATGTTCTGGCAGAATTTACAAACTTAAAGGAGAGGAAAGTAAGGGTGAGACTGCCGAAGCGGTCAGGAAAACAAAAAGGGCTTCTCGAACAAACAAAAACAGTTTCTTTAATTTTGTGTGGAGTCATACATTCCTCTGTTCCCTCTGTTATTTCTATTTCACTTTCCACATTCAAGCTGAAGATGGAAACCAAGAAAAACCCAAGCCGGTATCCAAAGATCTGAGTCACACCCTAGCCCAGGATATTAAAAAGAAGCGCTTTCCTACAATAAGTCTCGCATATGACATCTTATGATGCAATCGTTCAATGTGACTTAGTTTCGTATTTGGTGAATTGAATATTCCCTTCATTTTCTACAGGGTAAGAAATATACTGCGATGCATACCATCTATGGAGACTTCTGAATAACCAAGCTCATTTGATGTTCACACACTGATTTTCCCGGGTCATTTTTCATACCATGGCAAAAATCTGAAAATCCTCGGGAAAAGGCGTGATTGTTTTGGTTGACTCTTCAGATAGTAATTGTTGACTCCTCAGCATTAATGGTGTTTGTGGACTATGCCTTTAGGAGATGTCATTTTGATGTCCTGTGTCACTTTTAGAATGATGTTTCAATTACGAGCACTGTGTTATTACTGGGCTCTACTATCTACATCCCCTAAGCTCTAAACAGACTCTAAAACTGCATGAAGTTTTCATAACTATCTCATAACTATTGATTATTGAGTAAGGTGGAGGGAGACACAACGTATGGGTAATTTCTCCCTTCATCAAGAATGAAATACCAGGAGCTAAGATGCTAGGTCTTAATTAATAACTTACTTCATTTAACTCTCCCCCCAACCCTAAAAGAATTAGCCCCCAGAGCCAGACAAAGGCAGCATTCTTCAGGACAAATTGGAAAGTACAGTTTTGTGAACTGAGTCCTGAACCCCAGGAATGAACGATGGCAGCTGCAACATGAGCTATTTTCTGGTACCTTCAATACTGCTGGGCCATATGGAGCATTTCGGGAGACCTTCTATTTTAAAACGTTCTGTTCATATTTTATGCTTTTCCATATGTCTCATCCTTACTTAGAGTTTCTATTGATTTCCATAAAAATAAGATCTTTGTTTTACAAGAGTTCATTTTTCTCTCTCCCCTCATCCCTATTATGGCCACAAACCTCTACTTGGGTTATTACAGCCACTCTAGGACCAGCTGATTGTGGCGAGATGAATAGAGAATTATTTGAAAGAAAAACAGCAGTAGCAGATGATCCGTGGGGCTGCCGAGCTCCTGTTTTCTTTGCTTCTCCCAACCGACCCAGGACAGAGGATAATAAACCTGGCGCTGGTGTCAAACTGCTTCGAAGTGAATAAAACGTTCACAGAAATCATCACCGAAACCCTGAAGGCAGAGCTGAAGGAAGATATAATTTGGTTAACCGAAAAATAACCAAAATGCGCTTTCCGCAAAGAGGGAGCTCCCTGTAGTTTGGGGTTGACTTCGAGCAATTATCCAAACAAAACAGTTGGCGCCTGTGTTGGCGACAAAATAGTGACTGCATAAAGTAGAGGGAGAAGACAAATATGCATGAAAATTAAATTTAGGCCTCTGGGACTCCCCTTTTGGGGCCATAGAAGAGCTGATTACATGTTCACAGCTGGAATTGGTGTTGGCAGGCAGACCTCATTCATGGGCAGAGGGAGGGACTCCCTTTCTGAGCGACGTTCCTGTGGCAAAGCAAGAATGGCAGCATTAAAAGCATCTGATGTTTACAGACCTCAAGGCCCCGTGGCCCTGAGCCGTTTAAATCTTGCATCAAGCTGGAGCGTCCTCGACTGAGGAATCAGTGTGCGGCCGAAAAGCATGCACCGGCTGGAACACTGGCTCCCCTCGGCACACCCCCATCGCTCTCTCATGCACCCACACTGCTGTTGGCAACTCCTCCATCTAGAAGGGAGCAAATACAGCCAAGAGAATACCCAGCATTCTGGACAACAGGAAGGCTGAGTTTTGCCACACCAAGGGTGAAGGTCACAACATGATGCTGAAACCGTCTTGAGACAGGGTCCTTTGGGTACATAAGTGACCAGAAGTGGATATCTTGGCAGCATTTGACGATAGTCCCCTTGGTGTGTCTGGTTGTAGATTGCAAAACTGGCCCTAATTTTCACACCCTTCCTCTGCAGTGTGACTTTGCCCCATCTCAGGATAGAGTGTGTTTCCCCATCCCTTAATCTGGGCTGGCCTTGGGACTCCTTTTGCCCACAAGGACATGGTGAAAGTGGTAGGAAAGGTTTCCCGGGACAACTCAAAGCATGAAGGATGAGCAGAAATTAGCCCGATGGAAGGGGAAATGGACAATAGTGTCCTGAGGCAAAAAGAGCACATTATGCCCAACAATGGTATCTAACGTTTATTGGGTTCTCATGATGTTCTAAGAACTGTTCAAAACATTTTACTTGTATCAACTAATTTTAATTCCCCACAACAACTTAATGAGGTAGGTATAATTATTACCTTCATTTTATTCAAATTAAGAAAACCAGGCCCAGGGTAGTTGAAAAATCTTGGCCAACATCCCACAGATAGTAATTGACAGAGTTGGGATTCAAACCCAAGGCCATTTGGCTTCGGAGCCCATATTCTTTCACCATTATACTTTGGCGTTCTTGAAAAACCTGGAACAAGATCAATAAGACAAGAACAGGTTGACAAACGCAGGAAACAAAACTTTGCCAATAGCCCCACAACCAGGGTCCAGTGTCCATTCTTGTGCTCTTCAGTTATTCTCAACAAAGTCACCAGAAGGATCCTTGTAAAAGCTAAATCATATCCTGTTATTTCCTCACTAAAACCCTTCCAATCGCTTCCCACCGCACTTATTTAAAAAATCAAAATGTCTTATCACAGTCACAATGCCTCTCATCTCTCTGCCTACATACCTTGCCACCCTCCATTTAACTCCATTCCAGCTTCGTGACCACTCCAGACTTGTTCCCACCCAAAGGTTCCATGCCTTTGCTGGTGCCTGTCCTTTAGAATGTTATTGCTCTAGACCTTGATATTGGCTTAACCTCCTGCCTCTTCCAGGCTCTCTGACTCCCCTGAGAGGTCTTCCTGGATCACCTTCTCTAAAATGGCATCTCTTAATTTCATTGCTCTCTCCTTATCCTGATTTACTTTTCTGCATAGGACATACCAGTTCCTGAAATTATGTTATGACATATTTATTGGTTTACTTGTCTGTAGGCTGGCTCTCCCACCAGAATGTACATTCTGAAAAGCAGAATCCTTGGTGTTGTTTATTGCCTAGACCAGCGCCTGCCATATAAAAACAATACATTCTACAAATTATCCCAGAGCCTTGATGTTGCTTAAGACTGCCAAAGCTTCAAAAATTTGGAACACTAGCCAACAAAAGTATGCCCAAAGCAGGACAGGTAGGAGTGTAAGAAATGGTTAAAGAAGGAGTCTTCAAACTCCAGGGAACAACAGTGTACTTTAGGGTCAGGATCTCTAAACTGGGAAGCTCCCAGGTGAATCTAATTCAGGTGATGTGTGGATAAGGTTGTCCGATGTAGCAAATAACCCATAGGATGCCTAGTTAACAGATAAACATGTGTTGCAGGGGACATGCTTGTACCAAAAATTCATCTGGAGCATAAACTGAGTGTCCTACATTCTATCTGAAAACATTATGCATCACACTTAGAGAAAAACCCTGTGGTGAAGGAAGAGATGATATTCAGTCTGGAGAAAATAAGTTTGATTGAGAAAGAGACACGATTTGCAGAGATGTTCAAATATCTGAAGAGAAAAGACCTCTGGTCTCTGTTACTCTGGAGGATAGAACTGAGACCGGATGTTGACACCATCTTTTCAGTAAATACAGGGGGGCAATGGTGGAACGGGTTGCTCTCATGGAAGTGGTTTTCCACCTCCAGGAGCATTCGAGCCATACTATGGAAAGACTTGAATGAATGTTGATAAAAGGAGTCTATTCTGGGTGAAGGTGGATCAATTCCAGAGCCTGCTCCAACACTAAGAATTCAGTAGGCCAGAAGGGATGGGACCAGACAGACTTCCTCTGTGTTAGACGGGACTCCATTCATTGAAAGTAACCAAAATCCAACACAAATGGGCTTAAGCAAAAAATTGGGTTTATTATTTTGCACTGAAAAAAAAAAAAGGAGATTCTTGATTCAGGAATGAGTGAATTCAGGAGTGTAGAAATTATGTCTTCAGGATTCAGACCCATGTCTCAGCACTATTTTTCCCTTCTTTGGCTTCATTCTTGGTGGTCTCCTCTTTCATGGTGATAAAATGATCATCCGTGTTCCAGGCCAGCATCCTAACATGTTAGCAGTCTCATAAGGAGAAAAAGATTCTTCTTCTTAGTAATTTCAGCAAAATTGCAAGGACACCATCTCATGGCCTGCCAAATTTGGGTCAGGTGCCAACCCTCAAACCAATATTACAGCACCCAGGGGAATCAAGTGCTCTGATGAGACTCTTGAGTTCATGTGCTCATGAAATTGGGAGTAGGGTCAGCCCCACCCAAATCATAGGAACTGAAAGTGGGGGAGAAGGATGATGTTACTAAGGAAAAAATGGGTATTGGATGCTGGGCAGATAAAAATACCAGAGAGTCCTATATTCCAAATTCAGTCTATGTCAGTGATATTAACAGTATCACACATGCTAACGCCCTTTTATTAAAGTCATCCTCCTCCAGCTATGCCTTCACAACTTTACCAAGTTCTACCTTCACACTAGGAAGATGCATCTCCCCACCTCCCCAGATTAGCGCCCTTCTCACTGTTCAGGTCCATTGAGTGAAAACATTTCTTGAAAAGGGACTATTTCAATTCCTTAGAAAGACAACCTCTCTAATAAATACAGGTGGGCAATTGTGGTATAGGTTGCCTCTAAGGGCAGTGGTTTCCCACCTCCAGGGCTGTGCAAGTCATAGAGTTGAAAAAATTGAGTGAATACTGAGGAAGGCAGCCTGTTCTAGGCGATGGTGGGTCAACTCCACAGACTGCTCCAACACTAAGAAATCAGTACCTTGGAAGGAGAGAGAGAGACGGACCCCTTTCGTATTTCTTGAAAGATTCCGAATTGAAAATGATTATTGAGCATTTAGTATGTTCCAGCTACTGTGCTCCAAAACCAGGAATTCAAAAGTAACTAAAGAATGGTTCATGTACTTCAGAGTATCTTGACCTAGTGAGGGAGAAAAAACAAAATGCAGAGGAGATTATAAAATGATGTGATGAGTACAGTGAGGTTGATATGCACTCGAGGCTATGGCAACGCAGGAGATGGTACTTAACGCAACGGGGACACATGGAGGGCTCTTACCTCTATGCCCTTCATAATCAGGAGCCGTAGGTTTGTGTGGGAAGGTTTTCAACCTCTTTTAGTTTGTCACCTTGCCATTTCAACAGTTACTAAGATAGTCCAAAAGAGACTAAATGATGAGCCATTGCTCTTTGTAAAACATAAAGGCTTTTAGTTTGCTAATAAAAGCATACATATTCACTGTATAAAATTTGGCAAATAAAGAAAAGACATGGGAAAGGGGGAAAATACATAACTACTATTAGCGCTTTTATGCTACTTTTATCCGATCTTCCTCCTTTCTCTGTCTCAAAATAGATCATTGTACTATACATGTATTAATGTGGTATATGTAAAATGTATAATGTATGTGTACGTCCATGGAGATATCCATGACACCTATAGTAATATAGATGATTTTACATTCTATTTTTAACTTAACCCTCCATCATTAGACACTTCCAATGCCAATAAATATCCTTTGAAGACTTTTTTATGACTCTATAATATTGCTGTATGATAATATCACCATTCCTTTTGGACAGTCTTTTTGACAGAAGCAATAAAAAGAAATTGTCAAGTGAAATGACTCATTTTGGCAGGCAAAGACATCAGCTTCAAAACAGACTGAGATTTACAACTCCAAAAATTTAAGAAAATTGAAGTGCCATAAACTTTAAGGAAGATAAAAATGTCATTGGACTTCCTTTGCTCATTTACCTCTCCAAGTATAGAAGCAGTTATGAAATATAATTAACAAATAACTCTCATGTGATTTCATAATATCTTCCTTCACATTTAGACCAGCATCAAAGCATTCTTTATTATATTTATAGTAGTGGGTTGGGATGAATATCAGTTACTTTTAATATTCCACTGAAAAGAATTTAATGAGTCAATCTTATTCCAGATGGACCTATATACAGAGGCTGTGGTTCTTGATTTCACAGATGTGCATCTGTGTTAAATACCAGTAATGATTTTCAGATTATCTTATCTTATTTTGTAAATTCAAAAATGAGGAGGTAGTTCTATTGGAGGTAAAGGAATTGCTCCCAGGAGGGCACAGGGAGTTCTAATAGGATTAGACCCATTAGTCTCAATAAATCCCTTGGTGTCAAAGTCTGGATAATCTGTAACCATTAACTTTAAACTGATGTGGTTGGCTGCTCAGGCCACAACATAGAAACACTATTTGGATCCGAATTTATTTCAGATAGTTGGCCAAGACAAGCATGACTCTGTGGGGAAGGATGAAGGCCATTTGTCCATTGTCACCACTGTTCCCAAATCCTCATCTTCTGCTTTCCATTTGTATTAGTTTTCATGATCTCTCTGTGCTCTAACTCCCCATGGGGTTTTATTTCTCACCATCTGTATTATCTTGAATTATGGACACCTGCGTCCTTACCTGACTCTTTTGTTTGCAAGGATTATTTATGTCTTCCTCATCTATTTTGTGTCTATACATCTAAGCTTAAGTGTAGGAGGAACTCAGGGTCAAGGTCTTACCGGTCCTCTCTCTTACTCCCTTCTTCAGGACGAGACTGGACAGATTATGGGCTACAGGGATCACTGTACCCCAAAGCAGGAAAATAGGTTTGATGCCTCCTGCCACACTCCTATTTTCTTAAATGCCTGCTCTTGTGTGGGGCAGACTCATCTGGTGCCTCCATTGCCCATGCTATAAGCACACCAGGCAAAACTGCCACATTCTGCCACCCAGCTTTTCATTGATCAAACTGAAGTTTTGATCCTACTCTGGCTCTTATGTCTATTGCCAGCTGGAGGGGGAGAGATAAGTGACTGCCTACCTCCAAACCTCTATCACTCCTGCTCTATGGAAGTACAAAAGGCATACATGGCTTCAGTGAGAGTGCAATCAGCTTCCCGCACCAGACACCACCTCATGGAAAGGCCTTGGCTCCATGCCACATTCACTCTCAAAGAGGACTTACAAAGTTCACCTAACAAGTCACTGTTGCCATCTGCTACATGCAAGGCATAGTGCTACACGTCGGTCTTAAACCAATAAATAAATGAAGCCCAATCTCTACCCTCTAGAGGCTCCAGCCTAGAGACAGCAAGATAACTAAATAATCATCACATATTGTGACGAAGGTTGTCATGGAAGCTGGTACCAGTAGCATAGGAGCCTCTCATGGTAGTCTTGGGTTATAGAGTCAGGAGACAATAATATTCCCATTTTACAGATAAGAAAACTGAGGCTCAGAAACACTAAGTTCCCCAAGGTTAAATGGCACATGATAGTTAGACAGAGCTAGAGAAAGCTCCGGTCCGTTGCATCTGCACTACAGAATGTGCCTTTGTGTAATTGTAGGACTTCATTTATCCTAGAAGGGAAAGGAAGCGAAGATGATGAAGGAAGTCCATTATTACTATCGGCTTGTGTCAGAATGCTCCACCCCACGTCAATACTATGATTCTCTGAACCACTCTTCTAGACCTTATGGCTCATGGGAAATCACCTAGCATATGATTTCAAATTGTATTTCTCAGTCAGGTCAAGGCTAGGTTATGCTGCAATAACAACCCTCAAGTCTCGGTGTTTAACAGAAAAAAATTATTCTCGATAATTCACAATTCATGTTCATTAGCAAGTTGGCTTCAGCTCTGCTCCACATCAGCGTCATTCTGGGTCTCACATAGAAGGAGCAGTCTCTATATGGGATACTGCTTGTATCATAACAGGGGGGAAAGAGGCCATGACTCTCACAGCTTCTGCTCAGAAATGACACACTTCTGTTCATACATCACTGGAACAATCACATAGCCAATACTGATGTCAGTGAGGCAGAGAAGCATAAACCTCCCCCAATCCAGAGCAGTGAATGTATTAAATAACAACCCACTGCCTCTATTAAGGACTGTAGGGGTACAACTAAACGTAGAGAATAACTATTGTCATATATCTCAGGAACTCGGTGTGAGAAGCAAGTGACAATGTGTAAGAAAGTTTCTAGTAAACTGGGGGACACATGGCTCTTGTTCTCACGTATTGCTTCATATTCATGTTCATATTCATGTTCCTACCTATAGACAAGGAGTTACAAACAGAAACGTGTAAGTTATGGGGTTCCTGGGTGGCTCAGTTGGTTAAGCATCCAACTTCGGCTCAGGTCGTGATCTCGCGTTTTGTGAGTTCAAGCCCCACATCAGGCTCTGTGCTGACAGCTCAGAGCTTGGAGCCTGCTTCAAATTCTGTGTCTCCCTCTCCCTGCCCCTCCCCTGCTTGTGCTCTCTCTCTCTCTCTCTCTCTAAAAAAAATTTTTTTAAAAAGGGAAAGAAACATGCAAGATACTTGTTCTGAAAACAAAAACTAAAAAAACCTTAATATCCTCCTAGTTACATTTTCTTTCCAGTGTTGTTCTTTTTCTTCCTTTCTTTCCTTTCCTTTCCTTTCCTTTCCTTTCCTTTCCTTTCCTTTCCTTTCCTTTCCTTTTCTTTTCTTTTATTTTCTTTCCTCTTCTTTCTCTTCCTTTTCTTACCTTTTCTTTTCCTTCTTTCCTTCCTTCCTTTCTTCCCTTTCCTTCCATACCTTCTTTCCTTCCTTCCTTCTTTAAGCTGCTTTACAAGGAAAACCAGACATATCTATTGGCCAGATTGGGCCTGTAGAACCACTGCCATCAACTGTATGTTTTTTATGGAAAGAGAATCAGATTAATTTAACCACCCCACGTCTTCAAGTAAAATTATTTTGTCAATGTTTATTTATTTATTTTGAGAGAGAATGCACATGCATGCACAAGCAGGCAAGGGGCAGAGAGAGGGGGAGAGAGAGAATCCCAAGCAGACTCCACACTGTCAGAGCAGAGCCCAATGTAGGGCTCAGTCTCAGAAACCATGAGATCATGACCTGAGCTGAAATTAGAAGTCAGATGCTTAGCTGACTGAGCCACCCAGGCATCCCTTCAATAGTTCTAACTTTCAGAAAATCCCTTATGAAGTTCATGAAGTTCAAGTCCATTATCAAATAAATAATATTTATCTTATAAAAAAATATGGACAACAATCAAGCATAATATATATGACTCACATCTGCTAACTGGTGGATCTTTGTTAAAAACAAGGAAATTCTCAACATAAAAGATATAATTGTTCATGATAACCCAGATAAAAGAATTAACTACTTCCACTGAAAGAAAGTGTTCACTCATTTTTTCATAAAATGTTTGAGTGATTATTATATGGAAGGAGACTATGGCAAGCTATTTCTTATTTATGTGTAATGGAAATACAGCAATTCTCATACAATGTAGAAAGTATGGAGATAAGGGAAGCCCAGGAAGGTAAAGGGAAATAAAGGAGGAGCATGTGGCCCAGTTCACTTTATATAAAGTGTGGAAGCCAGAGGGAACCACACTGTGAAAGGTGGAAGGCAAGAGATAACGTAGGAGTGAAAAACAGGACAATGGGGGGAGCCCAGTGTGGGAGTACACTGTGAAGACCAAGGATGCTGAGAAGGTGAGCAGGGCTAAATCATGTAGGGCCTTGGCAAAGTGTCTGGTCTAGACACTTAGAATTAAATATGTGAGTTGGAGGTCGAGATAGTTCTGGCCCACAAAGGGGGCAGGTTAGGATACAGTGCAGCAGTGTAGGCCATGAGGCATGAAGTCCTGTGGAGAGTTCAAATAGGGATGGGTTCTAATTCCCCACAGTGGGGAGTACAGAAAAAGATGTTCAGCATTTGAGATGGGCTCTGGAAAATGGAGAAGATTTCAATTAATAGAAATTGGGAGGGGGAGAATTCTAAAAAAGACATAGAGATACAAAAATTAAGAGAATGACAGTGAAACCAATTTGTACAAAAGGAAGTATAAAGGAGAGGTAAAAGAAGAAAATGAAAAACTGTACACTGTGAAGAGATCGTTTATCAAGCACCTGGGAGCTAGGCTCTGGGCTTGGTACCATATGCAAGCTGGCTCATTTAACTTTCACAATATTACCATTTCACTGATAACAGTATGAAGCTTCCTTTGAAAGTTCCTTTAAGATCATGAAGTAAGTGGTGGACTCTCTGGCTCATTCACCACACCAATTTATTCCAGATGCAGTAAGTCAGAGTGGTGAAAACAGTGCTGGGGCAAATTCCTTAAGCAATGAAGTGCCAGGTGAATTTGAAAAGTGAGATGAAGGACAGTATGGGGAGGTTGCTGACATTTAACAGTCCTTAATGATCAAAAATCTTCCCCCCCACAAAAAAAAGAGCCCAAGACCAGATGGTTTTACTGGTGAACTCTACAAAACATTTAAAGAAGAATTCATACCAATCTTCGAATTTTTCAAAAAAATTTAAGAGGAGGGAACACTTCAAAAATCATTTCACAAGCCCAGCATACCCTTGTCTCAAAACTAAAGAAGAACGCTACAAGAAAATGGAATCACAGGCCAATATTCCTGATGAGCCTAGACGCAAAACCCTCCACAAAGTACTAACAAACTGAAAAGATCATGAAGCATAGGAAACAAAAACAAACAAAGGAAACTACATCAAACTAAAATCTTCTGCACAGCAAAGGAAACAATCAACAAAAGGCAAACTGTAGAATAATAGAAAATATTTGCAAATCATGTATCTGATAAGGAGTATATATTTAAACCATATAAGGGAATCCATACAACTCAACAGCACAAAAACAAATTGAAACAAACTGTTAAAAAATTGAGCACAGGAGCTGAATAATCATTTTTCCAAAGAAGACATACAAATAGCCAACAGGTGCTCATGAAAAGGTGCTCAGTACTACTAATCACCAGGGAGATGCAAATCAAAACCACAATGAGATATCATCTCACACCTGTTAGAATGTCTATTATCAAAAAGTCATACGATAACAAATGTTGCCAAGGATGTAGAGACAAGGGAACCCTTCTACACTGTTGGTGGGAATATAAATTGGTACACTCATAGAAAACAATATACGCATTCTTCAAAAAATTTAAAATAAGATATCATATGATCCAGCAATCCCACTTCTGAGTATATTTCCAAATAAGATGAAGATGTGATGAAGATGTCTCAGAAAGATACCTGCACTCCAACAGGCACTGCAGCACTATTCACAATAGCGAAGGTACGGAAACAACCTAACGCTTGCATCAGCGGATGAAGGGATAATGAAAATGTGGTATATATGTACAATGGAATATAATTCTGTCTTAAAAAGAAGGAAGTCTGTCATCTGCAACAACATGGATAAATCTGGCAGTGTGGAGAACAGAAAGGCAAACAATGCACCATTTCACTCATATGTAGAATCTCAAAAGCTGAACTCATAGAAACAGAGAAAAAGGGGTTCCCTGGGGCCAGGGGGAAGGAGAAATGGGGAGGCCTTGGTCTAAGGGTACTAACCTTCACTTATAAGATTAAAAGTCCTGGAGATCTCATGTACAGTGTGGTCACTATAGTTAATAATACCGCATCGCATCCTTGAAATTTGCTACAAGAGTAGGATTTAAATGTCCTCACCACACACACACAAAATCACAACTAGATAGATAGATAGATAGAAAGATAGATAGATAGATAGATAGACAGACAGACAGAAGCTATTTGAAATGATAGCTGTGTTAATTGGCTAGATTTTGGTCATCATTTCACAGTGTATACATATATCAAAAACACCATCTTATACACCTTAAATATATATAATTTTTGTCAATCATACCTCAATAAATCTAGGGGAACAAAGAAGGCCTTAACTGCCTTCCCCAACTAAAAACACCACTTGAATTCTTATATTGGTACCCTGTTTGATTTTTTTTCTTTCTTTTTAAATATTTATTTATTTTTGAGATAGTGCAACCAGGGGAGAGACAGAGAGGGGAGACAGAGGATCTGAAGCGGGCTCTGTGCTGATAGCAGCGAGCCTGATATGGGGGTTGAACTCACAAACCATGAGATCATGACCTCAGCCACTCAACCGACTGAGCCACCCGGGTGCCTTCTCTGTTTGATTTTCTAAATAGCACTCATCTCTATCTGAAAATATTTTATGTGCTTTTCTTTATACTCCTTAGAGGTTCCTTAAAGAAAAGCCTCTGTGTAGATGGCTTGCCACCGTATCCTCAGCAATATCTGTCCCATGGTAGGTACTTGTTGCGGTTTGAATTGTGGCCCCAGAAAGCAGATGTTGAAGTCCTAACCACTGGCATCTGTGAATGTGACCTTATTTGAAATGAGTCTTCAGGGGCGCCTGGGTGGCTCGGTTGGTTCAGTGTCCGACTCTTGATTTCAGCTCATGTTATGATCTCACGGTTTGTGAGTTTGAGCCCTGCATTGGGCATGGAGCCAGCTTGGGATTCTCTCTCCCTCTCTCTCTGCCCTTCCCCCGCTTGCACTCTGTCTCTCTCTCTCTCTCTCTCTCTCTCAAAAATAAACAAACATTAAAAAAAAACTAAAAAAAAAAGAGTCGGGGAGCCTGGGTGGCTCATTCAGTTAAGTGTCCCACTCTTGGTTTCTCCTCAAGTCATGATCTCATGGTCGTGAGATGGAACATCACATTATGCTCTTCACTGACAGCACAGAGCCTTCTTGGGATTCTCTCTCCCTCTCTCTCAGCCCCTCCCCCGCTCATGAAAGTGCACACCCTCTTCCTCGCTCTCTCAAAATAAACAAATAAAACTTTAAAAAAAAAAAAAGTCTTTAGAGATGTAATTAAGATGTAAGTTAAGATGAGCTCATACTGGAATAGGGGGCGCCTTTAATTTACAATGACCAGTGTCCTTCTAAGCAAGGGAGAAGAGACTCAGACAGAGACACAGACAGAGGAAGATTAGAGCCACACAGCTGCAAATAAAGGAACAAACGCCTAGGACTGCTGGGGACCACCAGAGGCTAGATCCTGCTGAGCGTGCGATGCCCTGCAGCGCCTTGACTTCAAGCTTCCAGCCTCCAGAACTGTGAGGGAATGAACTTGTGTTGGGTAAGTCACCTGGTTTGGGCTACTTTTTTATGGCAGCCCTAGGAAATGAATACAGCATTTGACAACTGTCTTCTAAGTGAACAGTGGCTCCTGGGCGGCTCAGTAGATTAAGCACCCAGGTTAAGCATCCGACTTCGACTCAGGTCATGATCTCACGGTTCGTGAGTTCAAGCCCCGTGTCGGTCTCTATGACGACAACTCGGAGCCTGGAGCTTGCTTTGGAATCTGTGAGTCCCTCTCTCTCTGTCCCGTCCCTGCTCGTGTTCTGTCTCTCTCTGTCTCTCAATAAATAAATAAATGTTAAAAATTTTTTTTTAATTTAAATGAATGAACTACGAGGTGATACAGGTTGAAAGACTTGAGAGTTGAATGTGGGAGTGGATGGAAAGAAAGGGAAAGAGGTACGCTGGCAGCATCAACAGGACTTGTTACAAAGGAAGAAATCCGAGTTTCTGTTTCAAAGTTGAAAAGTCATTCTTCAAAGGATTCACTCCAATTTGGGAAAATTCTCATCCTGGATCCTCAAATTCTAGAGTTCTAGGTCTAGGGGCAGTATACCAGAATGGCTAAGAGGAAAACATTGAATGAGACAGGCCTAAGAAAAATCTGGGCTTGGTTTCTTATTGGCTGTGTGACCTTGGGTAGTTATTTGACATCTCTGAGCAGCCTCTGCTGAACCAGGGCTTCCTCTTACCTTAAAAAGCAGACTCTGTTCCAGGAGATCTGGGTAAGAGCCTGCATTTCCCACAAGCTCCTGAGTGGTGATGCCGGTGTGGCTGGTCCTCGGACCATACTTTGAGCAGCGAGGGAGGGACATTCATCTTTAAGGCCATCTGAAGGATGGATTCAGCAAGCAAAAGAGGCCCAAAGTGAAAAATGCCCTGGCTGGACATACCTTAATATTTGAGCGAACTAGAACACTTGCCCAGCAACGCTGCCTAAATCCACAATCTACGACCCACGGACCAAATCTGGCCCACCTGTGTGCTGCAAATCTTAAATTACTTACTATCTTGACCTTTACAAAAAAGTTTGCTGATCTTGGATTAGGAAGCCTGCCTCTCTGCTCTGAGAATCAAACAAATACTTAGGAAGCCACTCCAAACCGCAAAACATGGAGGCTAAGACGGTACACAAAGAGGAATTTCAGATGGCAGGAAATGAAACCATAAGATGCTGATTACGCTTGTCTCATAGGGCCGCAAAGGAAAAGGACACAAATTCGAGAAAAGAGTGATGGCCTTTTGCCTAAGCCTTACCAAAAGTTAAAAATAAATTTCAGAAACAAGGAAGAAACATAAAGATGAACAAAACCCATTTTTCCTTTTTCAGTTCTAAGCAGGTAAGCTGTGCTCTGACTGTAAAAACTCAGAACAACTTCCCAGATGTGTTGAGAAACTCCCAGGGTCCTCTTTCCACATTATCTCGTTGTCTCAGAGCCAAACGTCCAATGTTAGAAACTCAAAACGTTAAAAAGTCAAAAGAAGAAAAAAAGACCAATAATTCTTCCGTTTCAAATCACCAAGTGATTTTGCTTTTAGAAGCTCAAAACTGTACACCACCGTCATTGGTGTTCAGGATGCCTCTCTGTGAGGAGTCGGCCTGGGAAGCCAACCTCCAGGATTAAGACCAAGAACAATGCCTCATATTTAAGAGGAGTAGCGGACTATAACTGAAAAGTAAGAGCGGCCGCATAAATACCTTCCCGGGGCTCTAACTGCAAGTGTTTCTTAATTAAAATTTAAGCTGCTGAGTGAACAATTTCAGGGAAAGCTGTTTTTATGCCTATAAATGCCAACTTAATCTCTAATTGGCAACATCTTCTCCTTCTCCCGTTTGGTTTCTCTTGGACAATGTAAAATCCAGGAAGCACCCAAGCTGCGCCTGCATGATGTCCACACTACCCTCGGCTTTCTTGCTCAAGAGAGGGGGAAAAAAATAGCCCACACTAACTCGTTTCAGGAGGTTTGAGCTGAATCTAAACCGGCTCTTATCTTAACTTGTCTATGCGAGATTTACAAACGGGAAGAGAACAAATAAAGAGTAATTTAAATTTTAATTTAAAAAAACCCTCTATTTTCTTATCCCTTATCAAACTGCCAGCATTTTTCCCGCTGACAATGAGCAAGTGTCATTGGCAGAGGCCAGACCCTACCCACAACCAAGGAATCTCTTTCATCTAAAACCCTGATCCCTTTAATAAACAAAATACGAAAAGGCAGTCAAAATTACGCTGTGGCTTTATAAAAGAAGGCAGGGAAATCCTCCGAGTACAATCCCCTGCTTGTTATTTTCACATGCCATGTGACTCCGAGTCATTCTGCAGGATAAAGAGACAGAGGCTGCCACCAGATCGCAGCCGCGATTTCCCCTCCGTTCCCAGCCCTGGTCCATCTGTTCTCCGGAGGCCACGTGAATGGCATATGTCAAGAGAGTCAGAGCTGTGCAAACTGCCCAAAGAAATCGCTCGGCCAACTTCCCTTCGCTTCCACGGCTTCAGCAATTGTTGCTGCGCCAACCACCATATGGCGAATAATTAGTTTTTCGACCCCACTCAAGAAAAATGTCTGCTTCACTGCCAAGCATTAGCAATATGTGTGTTAATGAACAGTGGGCGCTGAATGCCTATACATTAACAAAAGTTGAGGTTGTTTTTTTTTTTTTTTTCTTTTCCAGCTTCAGGCTCTGTCCCTTTTGCTTTGCTTCCTTTCAAGTAGGTGACAGTCTAGGAGCAAACTATAATTGTTTTTTGTTTTTTGTTTCTTTATGAGAGGCCACGACCCAGTGGGAGAGGCCCAGATTTCAAAACCAAATATCTTTCTTTTAATCAAACGGCTTTATTTATTTATTTATTTATTTATTTATTTTTAAAGCGACGAAGGCAGTCCATATAAAGATTGGGACGTCAAAGCCGAGTACCGGCGTGCTTTTGCCCTTGATGTGTAAGAGGTAGGCGTAAATTTATGCTGAATGCCGTTAGTGCTGTCTCAAGCAGGATGCACTCTTTGGCCTCTTTAAATAAACACTTCCCTCCTTCCTCCAGCAGAAAATGCACTCGATGCTCTTAGCGGGAAGATTTAAGAACCCAGTTAAGATTTCAAGTTCACTACCCCAAGAGTAAAAGCCTGAGTAGGCAGATAATGTCTCTCAAGAGAAAAAGGTTTTTGTACAGTCAGAAAATAAACATGCATTTAGTATGTACGCTGCGAGACAAAAATACCTCAGCTTGCACCCATTCTTGCATTTTCTAGGGCGAGGCAACACTGATTTCCCCCTGACAAATTATTTTTGGCTTTTTTTTTTTTTAAATCGGACAGCTTTCTGACCTTGGCCTTCACATTCTCTGCATGCAAACACACCAACCCTGAGAAAAGGAAGACAGGCAATTGACATGTTCTCTGATGCAGTTCTCAGAGTCCGGCTATAGGTCAGTGGTTCTCACATAGCTTCGGTTTGCAGACCATTGTACCATGGCAGAAGTTCCAAAAGACCCTCTCTCTTATGTGCAGGTGAAAAAAAAAAAGAAACGCCTTGTTGGGATAAATCACCAGAGGGGTCCTGATTTAATGAGACAGTTGAGAGGACTCTCACGAGCAAAATGTGAAGCAGTGCCAGACACAGTGAGTGACGACTGTCATTCTCTTTTTATATTTGCGATCCGTTCAAATAATATCTGCACCTTCTTCTAGACTATAAACTTCTGGAAGACACAGATTGCTTCTTTTTGCTCGCTGCCATATTATTCTTAGTAGCTAGAGCTCCGTACCCACTCGATGGCTGGGGTTACAAGGCATACATTTTCAATAAGCAATTGTTGAATAGATGCTTTCAATACTTTAAATCATCTTGAATATGACACCAGACCAGTCCAGGAAGCACGATCATCTTACAGATCGCAGTTGGGGCATCTGCCTGTGGGCGTTGTGAGTTGATATGGAACACATCTATTTAATGGCACTGTTCTTCCGACTGCCACTGGCCTGTTAATTACAGTCTTTATGTGTTTCTGCTCTGAAATTCTAATTGTAAAAAAAAAAAAAAATCCTCTATTTTTGGTCCAAGAGCAGCTGATATAGTGTTTTCTATACATTTTGGCCGGAAAATTTAGGGGCAACAGCATAATTTGGAAGCTGTATATCCCACGTTTCACTCCACACTTCACCATTGACTGGCTCCCTCTTGTTTCCCCCAAGCCTCAGTTTCCCCATCTGTTGATAAAAGGTGGTAGGAAAGGGATAAATAGTACCTCCTCTGTGGAATTTTGTGGACTAAAAGGTAAGTTATGCAAACTGCTTAGGATGGGGCTGAACACACAGTAGGTTACAAAGCTTGGCTATTTTTGAGTTCACGATCAATGAACTTATTCTCAAAACACCAAATCTGCCTAATCCCAGAGTTTTTGATTTGAAGGAACTGCTAACAAACGCAAACTTCGAACATGAGAGGAGTTTATTATGGGTCTACTCTCTTATTTTGAGCAAAGCCTTTCCCCCCCAATATGTATCAACTCATAAACACTAAAAATGCATCAGTGGGGAAAAAACAGCTTGATGTGGCCCTGGCAGCTCACACAGGGCATTAGAAACAAGCCCCCTCTGCTTCCATCCTGAAGAGAATTCACAAAAATTTGGTCAGAAAAGGATTCTCAAATCTCTGCCATCCTTCCTGCACCCTGCTGGTGGGCATCAGACTGGGTTTAAATTCAGCCCTTGAGGGAAGGCTGGGGTGCCTCGCTGACCAAACTGCTCTTAGTGGAAGTACTTCTGCTGCATAACCAAAAACATTATGCTGCAAAGTTACGGTTAAATGACTTGGGAACTTATTAAAGCAGAGTTGCTGTTCCGATTGGTCTACAGCCGAGAAAGGTATTCAAGGAGAAACCAAAGCCAAAAGTTGTCAAGTCCGTGGTAACCAAGATCACTGCTGGCCGACTTCCTCTGTCCCGGTGCTGTCTGCTCCTTTGTGCACAGATGAAAAGTTTGCTCCTACCTGGCAGTTTAGGAGTCCCTGGTGTAGGGCTAGGGATGGGGTCTGGGACCGTGCAGAGGAGCAGATGGGAAACTTGGAGGGCCAGGGAATCTCAATATACGATATGACTTCTCGCTTGGACTGTGTCCCTCTAGCTGGGTCTCCTCTAGTAAACCATATGCACCATGGCTCCCACCGCCAGTCCAAGCCCAGTCTCCTCTTCCCTCTCCATGCTCATGCTACCTGGCCTCCCTTGATCAACGGTTAAACTGCTGTTGTGTAAAAAACGATTCTCTGAACATTCCCCCACAGAAGACTGCCCTGCTTCGAATGAGCTGGTTGGGTACATGGGAGGTGACAGTCAGGGTTTAGAGCTTGGAGTGGGCCCCGACCAGTATGAGGTGAGCTGACCTGGGCTACAAGGTCTCCTTGCCCTCCCCAATGTATGTCTTTACTTGGGCTCTCTAGGTTACCATGAAATTCTTCCTCTCATGTAGTCATGGTCTTGGGGTTCAGATATTGCCTCTAGAAGTTCTCCATTAGAAAGCCAACATTTCATTGGGAAGGGGATGCTGCCTGAGCTCCGTCTCACTCTACTTCCTCTCTGTGGACTTGCCGTGGTAACCATGCAAACTTCCTCTGCTTTCCTCAAGCCCAGAACCTCATTCCCAGCCTGACCCTTAGCCCACCCAGGAGACGAAGCTTTCAACCATGAACCTCTTTATAGGCTTCCTCTGCCTCCCTCCGGCCCGCCATTCTTTGTCCTCTTTTCTTCGTCAGGATACAGGTGCGCCTCTACCTGGCCTCTTCCTTTCATCCCCTGCTACCTCTCCCATCACCTCATTGTGTTGACTATCCCCATTCCTGCTGGAAATTTCCATCTCTTCCTCTGTACCTATAGACAACTCAGATCTTTTATCTCTGATACTGCTCTTACCTTTCTCTTTTCCTGTACAACCCAACTTTGGGGGAACGGGGGTCCTGGCCACTCCAAATGCCTCAATTTTCTCACCCCCAACTTAGTCCTTACTCCTCCTATTTGAATTCTGCCTCCACTGCTGACACTGTTCTCCAGATGTCCATCACCACACCGCAGCCCCTCGGCCCAGCAACCACTGCTCTGTCCTCTTCCTTCTGGTACACCAGGCAGCATTTCGCTATATATATATATATATTTTTTTTTTTTGCAATTTTTGCAATTTTGTATGCTCCTTGTTTCCACAACTATCCTTTCTCTTTAGACATTGCCCTCTCTGCTTCACCCTCCATATTTCTGATTTTCTCTTTTTCTGCCTACTGGCTCTCCATCCATCTCTGTCTAACCTTCCACCTGTCTAAAACGTAAGCATCCCCTAAAGCAGCACTGTACGAGAACTTTCCACACAGATGTCCAAAACAGCAGCCACTAGCCAGATGTGGCTGATAACATAGCAAATGTGGCTAGGGCAACTGAAGAACTAAATTGTACATTTTATTTTACTTAAGTTACATTTAAATTGCTAGATGTTACTAGTGCCTAGTACCTTAAGCAGCAGAGCCATAAAGTTCTGTGTCTTCTTTGGTGCGTCCTTCCTTAGACACTTCACCCACTCTCGTATCCTGCCCCATCTCCTCTCTTCTTAGGACAATCAAACTCTCTAACAGGACAAAGAAACAGATCCATGTTTCCAGGCTCCCTTTGAAAATCTATTCACAGCTCTCTGACCAACACCTGGAACTCGACATTTCAGATTCTGTGTGTTAGCTCTGTACTGACGCACTGCAGACTGATGTCATCCTGGCAAAGTTCAGAGTAGCGTCTGGCTTCTGTACAGCAAGTTCTTCTAATGAGGACTGAGGCAGCATTTCCTGGTCACTCGGAATTACTCTGTTGCTTTTAATCCTTACATCCCATCCTTCCAGACTGTAATGCTTCATAAAGCCCTTTCTCAAGGTAAGAGCTTCTTCACGTATTTCTGTTTTCAATACTTTACTCCTTTGAGTTTTCAGACCATGGCTTTGCCTGTTGCTTATAGTTCTTGGGCCCCTGGCACATGTCAAATAAGAGAGGTGCTCTGTGGATCCTTTCGCCGATTCTCAGTTCACGAAGGCTGGTGATGTGTCCATCTGCAGAGAGAAAGTCTGGAATGGGGAACAGGGTGGCAGGAGTGGGGACCGGACAGGAGGACAATGACAGGAGACACTGTGACTGATTGGTCAACACTTTCACCAAATCATTAGCTGAATCCAATTCTGTGAAGGCACAGCCACATAACCTCAGGGCATGAACTTGTCTCTCTTTTATGGTAAACGTTCATAGAAGAGCACGCTTTTAGAAGAGCCATCTGGAATGTTTATTCACATATATATATGCCCACGGTTCATCATTTTCCTGGTTTTAAACTGCAAACAGATTACATTCAGAAGACTTCTCTTTTCTTAACTTTCACAAGAAGAACAATTTAAGGCATAAATATTTTTTCTATTTGGGGTCTCTAAGGCAGGATGGCAAAGTGAGATCCATATAGTATTGGGTAAATTCAAATATCCATAGTATTTGACTTTACATTTCATCTTCGCGCTACTCTAGCAAGGATATTTATTTCAGAACAGAGATCATCTGCACTCAAATAATTCAGTCGGAATTTAAATAAAATAAGCGATCTTCACATTGTATCATGCATTTAACAGTGTTTCTTGGGAAGCAGAGAAGACTTCTTAAAAGCTGCTGGAAAAAAATTAACGTGAAAACCAGAAAACACAGTGACCCTGGAGGGTGACGAAGATGGAGGTGATCCTTGAGACTGCCTAGTTTACCACCTTCACAGAGTCCCTGAGCTGTGGCACCCAGGTGGCACCCAATAGGGGAACCTTGGCAAACAATTTGAACACTCAATTGACCCAAGAAGATCTGTGGGTAGCAAATTAGCATGTGACAAGATTCTCAACATTAGTCATTAACATGCAAATTAAAGCCATTACTCAGCTCTTTGAATGGGAATCAAAACCAGTTAACTGTTGGGAGAGATTACAGAGCAACTGGAACTCTCACCACTGCTGCTGGGACTTTAATAGATCAACGTGAAGAAGAAAAGTTAAACTACCAGAGGATCGAAACATTCCTCTCCTAGGAATCCAGGAGAAATAACAACATATGTCCGTAGGAAGTCTTGTACACAAACGTTTGCACTAACTTTATTTGTAATAGCGCCGAACTGGAAACAATCCAATCCCTCTCAACAGGTGAATGAATAATCTGGGAGGTACCACACCATGCTACGCTCCTGAGCAAGAAGGAGGAACAAACCCCTGGTATCTGTAACACCATGGATGAATTCAAAATCATGACACTGAAGATGTCAGGTCCCCACCCCCGCCAAAAAAAGAAAAAGAACATACTGCTTGTTACATGATTTTCATAAAATTCTAGAAAATGCAAACTACCCTTTAGTGACAGAAAGCAAACCAATGCGTGGTTGCCCAGGGAAGGGAAGCATGGAGGGATGAGAGGGAGGGATTAGAAAAGGAAAATGAGGAAACATGAAGGGGGGGTGATGGATAGGTTCACTGTTCTGAGTGAGCTGAAGGTTTCGCAGGTGTATAGTATACATAGGTCACAATTGATTATATTTGTGTATCTTAAATATGTGCAATTTATTTTAAGTCCATTTTACATTTTAAGAATAAAGAGAGAAAGAAAACGTCCCTTAACTAGAGAGAATGTACTTTGGTGGTACAGGCCCATCATCTCTCAGTTTCTTCCTAGTCTATGATATTCACTACCTACCATATTAGTATAATCAATACTTGAAATAAATAAATAGATAGATGATGATGATAAAGAAGAGGAGAAAGAGGAGGGAGAAGAAAAACTAGAAGAAAGAAAGAAAGAAAGAAAGAAAGAAAGAAAGAAAGAAAGAAAGAAAGAAAGAGAGAAAGAGAGAAAGGAATGAGAGAAAGAAAGAAAAGAAAGAGAAAGAAAGAAAGAATGAAAGGAAAGAATGAGAGAAAGAATGAGAGAAAGAAAGAAAGAAAAGAATGAGAGAGAGAGAGAGAGAAAGAAAGAAGAAAGAAAGAAAGAAAGAAAGAAAGAAAGAAAGAAAGAAAGAAAGAAAGAAGAAAGAAAAATAAAAGGAAAGGAAGAGAAAAGAAAAGAAAAGAAAAGAAAGAAGAAAAAGGAAGAACTACTTGGCCTGGCTGGCTGACTGGCTGGCTGGCTGGACAGACAGATAAAATATCTACACCAAACCGATCAATTTGCAGGCATGTTTGCATTTCTATAGCTCTCCCAGCTGGAAGGCATTGGGTTGGATACCTCTGGCACATGATAAACCTCAAGACTCACTAGATACTCAAAACACTCATGGGCCTTCTCAACCTTTTCACAGAAGAAACAATCTTCTAACACTGAAAAGATTGTAAAGTTATCAGGCGGCCCTGTCACTCTTCATCTCCCATCTCATTTAGTCTGGGATTATGGAGATCTAGACAAGGAAAGATGCCTTCTTGGATCCCATTACAAATGATTCCCAAATAAAGAGGTGACAGAGAAAAATGAATATACATTGAGAACCTACTGTACTGGGCACTGCCCTGGGTACTCTGTGTACACAATCTCCAGTCCTCAAATCCGCCTGAGTATTATTACCTCATAATACATACTCCTTAAAAAACTTAAGCAAAGTTAATCTGAAAGGTTGTAAATTAGAAAACATCCTTGCCCTTTGAAGTTAAAAAAAAAAAGACAGAAATGCAAATTCAAAGACTACATATGTATTTTCCTCTATCTTTCTATAAAAACAACCCTACTCTGGAACAAAACTCCACCATAGAAGCTACAGAATGCAGAGACAGCTGGACCGAATTAAATTACAGAGCTGACGTCAGTTTCTGAGGGTCAGCATTGATAGGAAAACTTCATCGTCCTGTCACCAGGTCTCTGCCGCCCTTCCAGATGCCAGACAGAAAATAACCAGACAAGTGCCAGGGACAGATTCGAGGGCACTGCTTGAGAACCCTTTGCCTACTCCCCTGTTTACCACTCCTACTCTGCAACTAGACAGTAGAGAGCTTTAAAAACCTGTCAGAGATGTTGTAACATTGAAAAAAATAAAAGGAAAATACGTAACTGTTAGAATTTTAGTGCAAATCCAAATTCAGGGATCCACTTTCAAAATATCAATCTTTGCAGCCAATGTGAGATAATAAAAAGAAATTCTAATGTTCATGAATAAAAGCAAAACTCTTCTATACCACAGCACACACAAAATGACGCCCCCAAATATCTTCCAGTAAAAAAATGGAGATATTTAATATCTTCTTTTAATTTGTTTCCATATAAGCATTGGTACACAAAATCAATTCGAGTTGACTTCTTTTTACCCTGTGAGGGGTTGGGGGAAGATTCAGTACAGCAAAATTAAAACGTTGCTTTAAAAATGGAAAAATCAAAGATTTTTTCTCAAATTAGACTGTGGACAAAGTTCTCCATTTCAAAAAGAGTATTTATAAAAGTCAGTATGTAGTTGAACAATCTTAAGAGAAGCAGTTAAGTCAACTAAGGAATATTTCCTGACATGTGTTTTAATGGCATTTCAGAAACCAGAATTTTAGTAATGCTTGAATAGAATCACTGGGAGAAAGTCCAACATTTTTCTCCAGGGCTGCTAGTTTTAATGGTACAAACTCATTGAACTGGCATGATAACATGTACTACCAATTAGCATATCCATGTACCCCGAATGTACATATCCAGAAGTAAAGGTTTTATCTTCTTAATCTTTAAATCTGGACAAGAAGTAGTAGCCAAGTTCAAGCATGTTTCCAACTAATATGACCAAAATAGGGAAAGGCTATGGATCTGAAGCCCCTCCTATATTTGTGTGAAACTAAGTTGTTTTCAGGGGCACCTGAGTGCCTCAGTTAAATGTTGAACTCTTGACTTCAGCTCGGATCAGGATCCCAGAGTCATGGGATTAAACTCTACATTGGGCTCTGTGCTGAGTGTGGAGGCTGCTTAAAATTCTGTTTCTCTCTCTTCCTCTGCTCCTCCCCAACTTGTGTTCTCTCTTTCTCTCTCTAAAAAAAATTAAATTGTTTTTCAGCCATTTTCATCTTTGTTATACAAATAAAGAGGGAAGGTGGGGCAGCTGAGTCTGGGATCAGGATAAAGAAATCCACCTGACCTCGTCCACAAAGATGAAAGTTATCTAATCAAATGTCCCCAAGCTGTGTTAACACTCATGGCACAAAGGGGGCTGATTCCGAAATGGTCATGATGATGCCAGAACATAGCCCATGGACACCGAAGTCTTCCATGAAGTCTTCACTGCATGTGAGAACTCTGTGGGCTGATCAACAAAAGCACCAGTAGCTGGCAAGGCAGTCCTTGTCCTCTCCTTGGGAAACTGAGTTTTGCCTATCTGATTCCATCCAGTCAGTAATAAATATGTCACCCCCTGCTTTGCTGCCCATATCCCTTCTTGAAAGAAACAGGCCTACCACAGTCTTGTACCATGTGACTCACCCAACACGGGTGGTTGGATAATCCTGGGCCAGATTGGACCAATCAGACTCTCCAGTCGCAGAAATCTGAAATCCAGACCCAGGGAATAAAGCAACTGCCCAAAAAGTCTGGTGGACCTGGGGATAAGGGCACACTTGGGGCTGTCTGTGACAATTTGAGTCCGAGTGCAGCAGACGAAGGTAGTCTACAGAAGCAGAGTGAAGCAGGTGTGCACGGAGTAAGAAGGAGAGAGAGAGAAAGCGAGTGCATGTGATCAACCCTGGGAAAGGGGATGAGAAAGGACAATAGAATTCACAGCAGGGTGCTGGAAAGGGCATTGGCCTGGGAGATAGGAGGGGAGTTCCAGTCTAGGATTTCCTATTCTTCATGAGGTAGGCCTGGATAGATCATTTGACTCTGCTCAATATTGGTTCCATGCTGACAGTATAGCTCACAGCTAAGCTCTTTTCAGCTACTTCGAGGTTCAACAAAGTTGGGTTCGAGTCTGTGCTTGGATCTTTACAAGCACTGTGACCTCAGTCACCTGACTTGTCCTCTTTGGCTTCAAATACTTCACATGGAAAATTCAAATTCTACCTCTAATAAGGATTTGGGGAGAAGTAAATAAAAGGATATGTGGAAAGCAGTTAGTCAATGACATAAGGTATCCAAAAACTATTAGCTCTACAATAATAAGGAATTATTAACCTCTCTGTGTATGTTTCCACTTCTATAAAATAAAAATAAGAATGATATCTTACTCACAGGCTTGCTGTAAGAACGCATAAAGCATTGAGAAGAGCCTGGCATAAAGTAAAGGCTCGTAAATTTTATTTGCCATTATTATCATTATTAGCGCTGTTGATGTTGTCGTTATTACTGCTACTATTATTATTGTCAGCCCAGTGCCTTGCAGAACCTGGCAGTGCTTTCAGTGCTTTCGACATCACCACTTCTGCAGAGTAAGCTAGTTAATCAACAAATGATAGAATTATTTTTGCCTCCGTTCAGGACTTTGTAAATCTTGGATGCTTCATTAGGGCTATTCTTGCTGACACGCCTATTAAATGTGCTGACACAAGAGCAATAGTTTATGTTAATGTGGTTCTTGAATTCTATCCAGGCAAGCATTTCAAAGTTATTCATAAAAGGAAGAAAAAATGAATAAAAGCAACCTGTATGTCCCATAAGGGAGAGATGCTTAATTCAGTAATGGCAAGTCAACTGGGTAGAATATTGTTAAGCCATTAAAAGAATGTGTAAAAATGGGGGCGCATGGATGGCCCATTTGGCTGAGCTTCCGACTCTTGATTTCAGCTCAGATCACGATCTCAAGGTTCATGGGATCGAGCCCCACGTTGGGCTCTGCGCTGACAGCGCGGAGCCTGCTTGGGATTCTCGCTCTCTCCCTCTCTCTGCTCTCCCCCTGCTTGTTCTTCTCTCTCTCTCCAAAAATATATTTTAAAAAAGAATATGTAAAAATGTTTGTTGGACCGAACTATGAGGCATTATGGAAAAATGATGCGATGGTAAATTAAAGCAGAATATACAGTTGTACATTTTCTATGATTGAAGCTCTGGTAATACCTATGCCTACGGGGAAAGTCTAAAGAAGTCTTTGAAACAATGAGAAGGGGCGCCTGGGTGGCTCAGTCGGTTGAGCGTCCGACTTCGGCTCAGGTCATGATCTCGCGCTCTGTGAGTTCGAGCCCTGCGTCGGGCTCTGTGCTGATGGCTCAGAGCCTGGAGCCTGCTTCACATTCTGTGTCTCCGTCTCTCTCTGCCCCTCCCCCACTCATGCTCTGTCTCTCTCTGTCTCAAAAATAAAATTAAAAAAAAAAAAAAACAATGAGAAGTTTTGTCAAGTCAAGAGGATCTGAGAACTCTCACACTACTTTGGCCATACTTTCTGCAACGAATTTTTCATAACAATATAAATAATTGCATTGGGCTCATTAATTAGAGTCCTCCAACATTAAGTGACAAAAAGTCATAGAAAACAAGTCCTATTGTTTTCAAATACAGAGGAAGCTTATGATAATCCTCTATAGATTTTTTTTAATGTGTTGCTTTTTAAAATTTTTTTTAAAGTTTATCTGAGAGAAAGAGAGAGAGCACAAGCAGGAGAGGGGCAGAGAGAAGGAGAGAGAGAATCCCAAGCAGACTCCATGCCATCAGCACAGAGCCTGTTGCGGGGCTCGAACCCACAAACTGTGACGTCGTGACCTGAGCTGAGACCGAGAGTTGGATGTTTAACCAAATGTGCCACCCGGGCGCCCCATTCCTCCATAGTTTTGATGGTGGTCACTTTCCTTAACTATACTCCATTAAAGATTAATTAAAATTTGTCAAAGTTTAAATCTTTAAATAAATAATTTTATTGCTGATATCACTATGAGCTAATTCACAATAATTCATTGCAGCATATAACTGTGGTGCATGAGCGGACAAACATTAAAACACTAGCACTTAACTGTATACAGTTAACCCTTGAATAACAAGGGGGTTAAGAGCACTGAGCAGTCAAAAATCTGTGAGTAACTTTTGACTCCCCAAAAACTTAACTACTGATAGCTACTATTGACCAGAAGCCTTACCAATAACATAAGCCGTCGATTAGCACATATTTTGTATGTTATATGTATTATATACTATATTCTAACAATAAAATAAACTAGTACAAAGAAAATATTATTAAGCGAATCATAAGGCAGAGAAAATATTTTTACAGTACTGTACCGTATTATTTTTTAAAAATCACATGTAAGTGGACCTATGTGATTTAAACTTGTGTTGTTCAAGGATCAAATGTACAAAAGGGCTTTCTTTTTATAAATCATCTTTATGCCATGCCAGAGAATAGTGAAATCAAGGAAACCTCTAGCAGATGTAGTTAGCAAAGAAGAATTTTTATTCCTCTCTAGAAGCCTCCATGTGACTTCAGGAGGCACTCCTATACAAATGCATCTGTTTCCAGTGGCTTGGCCGTCCTGGGCAGAATGGTGGCCCAGACGTGGTTTCACGAAGTAGATCTCCTGTGTCCAGATGCTCTGTGACATTGGTCCCGTGAATTCTGTTATCATGTCAGGTAGAATCTTAACAGAGTCACAGAGCAAGTGAAGATTTTCTCACAAGGTATTTATGAATGAAGACAAGTTTCAAACAACATAACATCAAAAATACATTCTTGCTTCTCTGTGTAGTCTTATGCCAAACATTAATGGTAACAGAGAGGGACAATCAGCTCAGTGTGAAAAATGAAGTGATTTACCAAGCCGTGAGAAGTATGGAAGAGCTGTCGTCGGCCGGTCCCAGAGCTGACATCACAGGGTCACGGACAGTCTGTGTCATGTAATTACCACTTTTGCGGATGCTATGAAATGCAAATGACGTTACACAGCAAAAGTGCTATAATCCCAATATCGCCAAGTGAAAATCCATTATTGGAAGAACAGTGTGAACTTGTAGCCATCGTTCCCCGGTACAGCCTCTCCTCACATTTTATGAAAATCTAAGCCTTTGAGATACCCTATAGTGAATTCTAAGAGCATTTTTACAAAGAATGAGATGGAAAGAGAGCAACTGCCGATGCCATAGCATATTCTAGAAGATTAACAAAGGAACTCCAGCTAATGGGAAAACAGGAGGGAGATACTTTCCCCGCCCAGTTGTCCGCCCAGCCCGCCCCACATAACCAGAGTCTATCAGGAAGATTAAAATACAAATTGCCACCTCTATGCATTGCGCACAGTGATTTTTGAGGCAGGCCATGTATTTCTCCGATCCATTCCCTAACACCCGACTTGGATCTTTGAGGGACAGAGGAGAGTAGCAGAGGCACAGTCAAATCCCAAAAGATACAGATCTTACATGTCAAGTGTTAGGTCAGAGGCTAGCTTCATGGTAACAATGCTTGCTCGAGTTGTAATCCCTCTTATAATCTGTGAGTGCCAGAGAATCAGGCAGTGGGTGGGTCCCACCTTATCTCAGGAAAGCAACACTAGGTGGAGGTGGGGTTGGGGGTATGATGGAGGCTAAACCCTAGGAACAGGTCCCGCCCTGTACCATCAACCTACTTTTCAGCAGTAGGCCAGAAAAAGATTCTAACAGCTTCTGAGTGGATAATGAACAGAGGCAAATGACACTTGTACATCATGTCTTCTAGAAAGCACCAAAGACCACAGACAGCTGTTCACTCAAAGATGAAAAAAATACGAATTTATATAATGCTATATAAAATGGAAATGTAGTTACATACAGCAAAATGAAGGAAAGAACGAATCTTCCCGAAAACTCACGAAAAACTTCCTGCAACCAATCATTTTGGGAATTTGGAAAAACACAGCTTGGCGGTGTCCACACGGACTACAGAGTCCTGCAACCAGGCCATCGTTTTACAAACTGGAATGTGTGATTCGAAGCCACTGAAAGACCTTGAACAAGAGAGAGATGATGTGAAGGGGTTTCGAAGGCTCTACAGAAGCAGGCTTTCAGGGCTGGCTAGAAGACATCTGCATTTGCCCAGTTCTGTGATGAAAGATGAGATGGTAGATCCAGCTGTCAAGCCGCTTGGATGGTCTTGGGCTCAGCGTAGGACATGAATGAACATGAAGGGAGGGACCATTGCGCTGGACAGCAGAAGAGATTTTTGGAGAGGGGAGCTTTGAATTTGGAAGAAGATATCAAAGTGTCTGGTGGAGAAAGATTAAGTAAGTTTTGAGTGAGAAAAAAACAAACGAACAAACCAACAAAACAGAGCTCCGCATCCTTAATGGGAAGAAGCCATAGCCTTACCGAGCAGGCTCAGAAACCTGCAAAAGAACAGGCTGCGACAAAAGCACGGGAGTGCTCAGGGGTTAAAAAACAGGATGACAGGCAGGAGACAGCAGGCTGAGATAAGGAACAATTCCAAGTAAATTACATGTCCAATAGCAAAATCAAGATCTTCTTTGGATGACTAAATGGAATAATCAACATTACCAAAAACAAAAACAAAAAACAAAAAACCCAAAACAATAGTAAGGAAGATGCAGCAGGCGCTGTTGTGCCAACAGTTGCACCACGAAACCATGTTGTCCGCAAATGAAGCCACCTTTCATTCAGGTGGCCACACTCCTGAGAAGTAGCCCTATCCCCTGTTCAGGGAAAAATCCCTATTAATGATAATCTCGTTCTGTTCACCGGGATTGGTTCAGAGGAGGACACATGACTTAGTTAAATGTAATGAGACTTGCAGGCAAAGCCACTGGGGACTTCCAAGCCGAGGTTGCTCAGGAAGATGACCAAACCAGGACGATGGCTCTTCTTCTGGAACGGAAGTCTCTCTTACTAGAGGGAGGGGCACTGATTTGAGAGCAGGCCCCCATACTGGACTTGGCAGGCTTCTGATGGTTGGATATGCAGGACAAACAGGAAGCTCACCCTTCCTGAAATAAAAAAGAACAAACCAGTGGCGCTTGGGAGGCTCAGTTGACTAAGAGTCTGATTTTGGCTCAGGTCATGATCTCACGATTTGTGGGTTTGAGTCCCGCGTCCGGCTCTGTGCTGACAGCTCAGAGCCTGGAGCCTGCTTTGGATTCTGTGTCTCCCTCTCTCTCTCTCTCTGTCTCTCTACCCCTTCCCTGCTTGCTCTCTCTCTCTCTCTCTCTCTCTCTCACACACACACACACACACACACAAATAAACATTTAAAAAGAATTTTTTGAAGAACAAACCAAATGAGTATACTCCTTTAAAATTTTACTTGATAATGTCCCTAATAACCTAAAAAAATTAATCGAGTAAGAATTAAAAATGAAAGAGTTAGCAGAAGGCTGAGGGTGAAACCAGAAAAAAAAATTAAGCCTATAGAATGGTTTTAAATGATTATGGAAATAACATGATTCAAACACATGAGTGGAGCTATACAGTTGAATTAAAATCAATGTATTTATACTTAATTAAGTGAAAGATTTACTTTAGTAAATAGTATTCCAAGTTCTAAATGATAGAACTGAAGGCTGGGAAGTGAGGGGGCACTGGGAGGAAGCCTGGTTTGCTAAATTCCTTGCTTATGAAGGAAAAGTCTAAATATGCTTTTTGCATACATTTTCCACCATAGAAATACAGATCGAAGAATATTTCATAAAATATTAAAGGTAGCTGCGAAAATAAGACCGTCTTATTATCTGAGTGTTACAGTGGGAGGAAAAGGTACAGACAGATTAAACTCTTCCCTCAGAGGCGCCTGGGTGGCTCAGTCGGTTAAGTATCCAACTTTGGCTCAGGTCATGACCTCACAGCTCATGAGTTCAAGCCCCACATCAGGCTCTGTGCTGACAGCTCAGAGCCTGGAGCCTGCTTCGGATTCTGTGTCTCCCTCTCTCTCTGCCCCTCTGCCACTTGCGCTCTGTCTCCCTCTCTCTCTAAGATAAATATTTTAAAAATTGTTTTAAATTAAAAGTAAATACATAAATAAATCTTCCCTCAGAAGAAAGGCTAAATGAATATGCTATTCTCTCAAGACGGGTGAGACTCCTCTCTGCCTATTGTCCCTTTCACTGAATTATTTTCTGTGAAACCCTTGCAAGGGTGCCAAATATTTCTTGCTGTGTCCTACTAATACAACCAGTTATCACTTTTTCTGTGCCCTTAAAACATGAATTTTTCACTTTTTAAAAAAGTTTTTTATTTATTTATTTTGAGAGAGAGAGAGAGAGAGAGAGAGAGAGAGAATCCTAAGCAGGCTCCACACTGTCAACTCAGAGCCTGGTGCAGAGCTCCATCTCAGGAACCGTGAGACCATGACCTGAGCCGAAATCAAGAGCCAGATGCTTAGCTGACTGAGGTACCCAGGCCCCCCCCCCAAATCTTCACTTTTAAAAATTTACACCAGGGATTTAAGGTTAACAGATTATGGTGATTTTGTCTTTAGTTTTCAGAAGTTGAATTTGAATGTGTCTTTATGTGGATTTCTTTGAGTTTATCAACTTGGGATTCTCACAGCTTCTTGAATGTGTGTTTATGTTTTTCACCAAATTTAGGACATTCACAGGCATTATTGCTTCAAATTCTTCTTTGGCCTCCCTCCCTTCCCCCTTTCTGGGCCACCAACAGTAAACATGCATGCACTTCAGTCCTGGTTCCACATGTCCACTAGAATGTTCTTTTCTTTGCCGTCTGTTTTCTCTCCTCTATTCAGGTTGGCTAAATACTTGTGATCTTTCTGGAGACTATTTTTTTTAAAGACACATATGAGGAAATCTTCTTAAAAATGTGTTTTCCTAGGCATTGCCTTAAATATTAATAACATACTTTTCTTCCCAGAACTCTTCACGTAACTAGGTCTTTCTTATTTTTCAGATTCAGATTTAACTGTCACTTTTGCAGGGAGCCGCTCCAAGTTTGCTTCTACAGTGGTTTTTTGCACAGACTGTAATTATATTGTTTGTGCATTTTAGTGGTTTCTTTACTGCAGCCTCTCCTACAAAGCCAGTTCTAAAATGCCAAGGACCATGTCTTGCTTGCTACTGGTTGGCACAGAGTAGGCACTTGGTAAATATGATTTTGAATCAAAAGTGAAGAGCTAGACCAACTACCCCATATATTCACAAAGAGAGACAACGGGCATGCCCCCCGTATTTTAGTGAGGGCGCTGAAGCTGGACCAAGGAAAAATGGTGAATGTGCACGCAACCTGGAGGCTCTCAGATGGGTAGCCCCTAAAGGGGCGAGCCCACCTGTGGTCCAGCTTCAGCCTAGATATGCCTAGAGGTCTCAATAAAAGAAATTTATAAAACATTAAAAAAAATTTTTTAAGGGGGGGACATCTGGGTGGCTCAGTTGGTTAGTTGTCTGACTTCGGCTCAGGTCATGATCTCCTGGTCTGTGACTTTGAGCCCCACATCGGGCTCTGTGCTGACAGCTCAGAGCCTGGAACCTGTTTCAGATTCTGTGTCTCCCTCTCTCTCTCTGCCCTTCCCCCACTCATGTTCTGTCTCTCTTTCTCTCTCTCTCTCTCAAAAATAAAAATCAACATAAAAAAATTTGACAAAGAAATGTTCAGATGGAGCCTAGAAATCTATCTACTGGATGAAGACACCATTAAACAAGGCCTAACCCGAACTGGCTCTAGGCAAGTGGGTACCATTGGTTAGGATCTCAGCTGGGGAGAATGGTGGATGTCATCATTGTCTCAGCTCCACGATGCAGTGGTGTGAACTCCAGCCAGGTCCCGATTATTGTTTCAGAAAATAAAAATAATACCATGATGCCTCATAAGGTCTCTCGGAGGATTAAATGAATACTTCAGGTGAAGGGGTAAAACCATGTCTGGCACTACAGTCCCATTCATCAAAACTTAGTTGTTGTTCGACTAGACCTGGGCTGAATGATCATATCCTAGAAAACAGGGCAGCTTGGGTTTATGAAAGGTAAACAGACTAAATTAGAATTGAGACTAGCATATACATCCCTAAACAAGCCCTCATCTAATATCCTTCACCAGGCACTAAATGCCTTTTAGTCTTTGCTCTACAGTGTCCTACTTTTCACTCACAGCAAACTATGCAAAGTGTAGGGTCCAAAAGACACCCTGAGTTTTCCCCAAGGCACAGAGGTTGGCATACAGGCTCAAACAAGGGTTCTGCACACTGAGAAATTCAGAGAGCCTACCTTCTAGGCGGGTTGAAGCAATGGCCCAAGGGCCAGCATAGAAAAAACCTCATAGAACATGAGAAATTTACTTATAGAAAATGCCTTTTGTTCCCTCAGAGTTCCATAGAATTAAAAGAAGCAAGACGGTGGGGGGAAGTCAAGTACAAAGGCCAGGAGGCACCAGTGAGTGGAGGCGATGGTGTTTTATTAATCCATGTGATTAATCCAGCATGCTAAGGAAGACTCTTTACAGAACCAAAATTTGTGTGGTTTTGATCCACACGGATTAGGAAAACACTGTGGCATTCACTTGCCAGTGCCTCCTCTGCTTTGTGCTTGAGTTGTATTCTTCAGAGTCCCATAGGAACAAAGGAGAAAGAGCATTTATATGAAGACCAGCAGCACAGACACTTTGACAAATGTCCTTCTCCTCCTCCCCTTCTGCAAAACACTTCCTGAATTTCCCAAGAACTAATCCCTGGATTTATATTTGCACCGTTTCCCCTCAAAAGCCAAATGACTGGAAATTGCCTCCAAATGCAGATTTCTGTCAACCCATGAAAAGTGGTTTTCACCAAGGAATGGGTGGATGGCAAATCTCACCCCAAGCTCTTTGCAAGAAAGTGGTGAGAACAGTACAGAGCATTTAAGGTTCCAGAGGGAGCCACCATTTCCTCACAAGGGTAAGTGACCTGAAAGAGTCCTGTCAGAATCTGAGAGTTTTCTCACAAGTTTTAGTAGGAGAGGAATGAGAGCCTTTGGATACGACAAAGAAAGAGCAAGAGAGCTTCCGGGACACAGAGAGGAAGCTCTCCCTGCAAGACCCAATCAACTTCATCCACCTTTAGTCATCTATAAGGTGATTCTGAAAACTGGCCGAAGATAGGTTCTGAACAAACTAAGACGTTTTGAAGCCATTTCCTCTCTTATGGGAAGAGCAGAAATGAGTCTTCTCCAGGAAGCCTCTGTGGTCTCCAACACAGGGGTCTCTAAACTTGGTGAGACTTTTCCAGATGATGAATTATGTTGAGGCTGATATTAGTGCCAAAAGAACAGTGGTGTGGGGTAGTAATCATAGAAACCTTCCCAAAACACACTTACGGACATGGGAAGTGCTACATTCTCAGTTCTGGGGCTTCCAAGTGAAACTGGGTGAGTGCAGGAGAGCAAAATCCCAGCTCGTTTCCCCCATCCCTTCCCCCATCCCGTCCCCCATCTTTCCATGGTTCCCTGACTCAACTGCAAAGCCAAGGCCAGCAGCAGACGTCCCAGGTGACATGTGGAGATCACCTGATGACTATCAACCAATGCACCTCATAAAAACAAAAACAAAAACAACAACCACAATAACAACAAAAAAAAAAACTGAAAACCTATGAGACTTCCCTATTAGAAATAATTTTACACTCTCCTTATTTTTCTCAGGGCTCTCTCCCCAGTACCCAGAACGGTTGTTGCCGAAGAGTCAACATTTAATAAATATTTGTTGAATTGTATCATAGATCTCATTACCAGTCAACTACCTAATCTTTGGTAAATTCCTAATCTTCCCATTAAATTGTAAGCTCCTTAAGGACAATTATCCTAATGTATTTATCCATGTGTCCCCCAATACCTAGCAGAGAACCCAGAACACAGTAGGTTTTTAGTAAGTGGAGGGTGGAATCTGTGGTCTGTGGCATAATCCGATCATCATAGTCTTGTCGTATGGGTCTCAGGACCACAGTCTGTGTTTGTTGGTGCACACGAACATGAGCGCACTCTCCTCTGCATTTATTTCTGTATTGACATATGTGTCTGGCTCTGAAAGGAGCAGCACCAAAGAAAATGAGAAGTGGGAAGCCATAAACTTTGGCTGGTCATTGACCCTCCCATCTGAATATTTTTAAAAAAATAATTTCTATAATATTTTGCTGACTGACCATCTGGATTCCAGTTGGTTGATTGAAAATATTTCAAAATGGAGAACAGATCACCAAGCCTCCTCCCCCTCTTGTTTTATAGCAGAGAAGACTGATGCAGAGAGTTCGGGAAGCTTCTGTAAGGTCCCACAGCCAACGATGGAGCCAAGCCTGGATCACCGTCGTTCTCACTTCCTTCTTAAACTTCAAGCCTCAGCAGCCTACTCTGAGCTCTATGACTCTGGGAAAACTGTTCTTGCCAATGTTCCCAAGACATCCTAGTTATTAGATCAAGTAAGCATTCTTAGTGTATTTCTTATTTGTCTTTCCTTAGTATTTGATGTCAGCTAGCCTCTTCCTCCTTTTTGAAACTCATTGTCTCCTTCGAGTGTTATAACAGTAAGCTAATGATTACTGGGCATGTATTATGACCCAGGAGATGTTCCAGAAACTCTAATTATATTATGACACTTATCCCGCACAATAAACCTTAGGAATCAACCTTAGGAGTTAAATATATTAGTATTCCCCCATTTTAACTTAGGAAAGTTAAAGAAAGGAAAGGTTAAGAAACTTGCCCCAGATTACACAGCTAGTCATTGGTTAATTTGGAATTCGAACTCAAACATCTAAATACTAACTGGGCACTTCAAACCACCAGGCCTCTTGCTGGCTTCTGCTTCTTCCACACCAATCTAGACCTCGCCTTCTCAGTTCCCCTCCCATGCATGCTCCTTAAATGCCATTTTCCTTGAGTTCTGATCTCAGCCCCCAAATTTTGCTCCCAAGACTTCCTTACAACCTTTTCATGATTTCATAACATTTTCCTCGCGTTCAGAGCTTTATTCTAAGTCACAAACACATAAAATATCTACGAATATGCCCATTTGAATGTCTGCATCTGTTCGGGTCCATTAGACGGAATGATCTCCTTTGCTAACTTCTACTCAGCTGGTAAGAAAATAGGTTTAGCTTCCTTTTTCTCTTCATGCCACTTGGGTTTGGTTCATGTAAAGCAAAAATAGCACTCTAATTCCTTCTTCTTATTTAAGAAAATGTGTATTTGTTGCTTTTAACCAAAAGGTTAAGTATGTTACAAGAAGAATGTTCCACCTGTCTGCTGAAGGAAGATCCTGGTTGCTTAGTAGGCCAACTGGGACTCCAAACACTCCTTCTTTGACCATCGCCATCATCCTGGGCCTGGCTTCTGACCTCGTGATCATAGCCAGGAGAAGAAAATCCAAGTCTAATGGATTGGATAACGTTAGCTGGGGTGACAACCTCAAGCTTCACATCATCCAGGGAGGTAGCCTGAACTCATTCATGGAAAGATGGAAGGGTTTCCTGCAGTAAGAGAGGCAAGCCTCAATGCACAACTACTTTTCAACATTCTATTTATGTCATATTTTCTAAGCTTCCAATGGCCAAAACAAGTCATTTGGCCAAGAACAGATTCAAGGAGTGGAGAAATGAACTCTAATCTCTTGATAGGAGGATTGGAAAGAAAAAAAAAACATTTTATTTATTTTTCTAATGTATATTTATGATAGAGAGAGAGAGAGAGAGAGAATGAATGGGGGAGGGGTAGAGAGAGAGGGAGATACAACAGGCTCCAGGCTCTGAGCTGTGAGCACAGAGCCCCACATGGGGCTCAAACCCATGAACCGAGAGATTATGACCTGAGCCAAAGTCAGATGCTTAACCAACTGAGCCATCCAGGTGCTCCAAAAAAAAAAAAAAAAAACACATTTTAGAGAGGCATACGTTCAGGGGTGCGATGAATTATTGTAGCCATTTTTGTAATTTTGTGGATTTTTCTTAGTCATGCCATAAGAATAGAAACTTGAAAGGTCCAGGGATGTGAGATTACTGGAGTTATTCAAGGAAGAGTGGGTTGAGAGGCAGAATCTGGGAGAAGCCATTTCAAGGGAGAATGTGATTGATCTAGACTAATCAAGGGGGCAGTTTCCAAAATCTCCCAAACTTTGTGACTCCCTTGTGTCTATGAGGGAAATAAGATCTTATTCTACTCTTTACTCCCCTCCCTAAAGCAAATCCTCACTCAGTAATTCTCTAACCCGGTAAGTGACAGTACCATCATCCAGTTGGTTCAAACCAAAGAAATGAGATCTCTCTGGATCCCTACCTGTCCCTCATCCCCATAACTTAACCATCAGCAGGCTCATTGGTGTTATTCATCTACAACTTATTTCTAACTTCCGCCCACCTGCTCCCATCTTTACTGCCCGTACGGCCATCTGGTTCCCCTTCAACTTTCACACCGAGTTTTAGTGTCGCCTCCTAATTGGTCTCCCTGCTTTCGCACTTGTTGCTTTTATAGTTAATTACCCAAACGACAACATTGTGATCATTTAAAAAAGTAAATCGGAAGATGGTCCCGCTGCACCCAAAGTCTTCGGTGGCCTCCCATTACATTAGGTACATTTGATACATAATATCAAAGCTCCTCACTGTGACCTGAAAGGCTCTTCACAATCTGCACCCTGCTTGCCTCTTCATCTCAATTTATGCAACTCTTTTCTTTTTTAACTACATTCTAGCCACCCCGAGCTCTTTTTCTTTTTCCCCAAACACATGAAATACATAATTCTTGGGCAGAATATAAACTCTTCATAGACAGCTTTCCTGACTCCCATATTTTGGATACCCCCAGCCCTCAGCCGTCCCAGTTATTCAGATCCATTAATCCATTTTTTCTTGTCTTTTTCTTATTTTATTTTTACATTTTTGGTATACAAGCTTTTTTCATGTGAGTTTTATTGAATGAAGCATGATTTATATAAGAGTAAACTTCACTGTTTTTAGTGTCCAGCTATGTGAGTTTCACCAAACACACAGATTCGTAACCATTTTCACAATTGTGTATATGGCATTCTAGAAAGCGCAGAACTATAGGAACATTAAATAAACCAGCGGCTGTAACAGACTGGGGTAGAGGAGAAGCTGATTGTGAAGGGGCCTGAGGCTACTCACCCATCTTGCTTGTTTGTTTGTTTACTTAGTCATTGCTGCCTTTCTCAGAAGGCACATCCCAACAGGACAGAAACCTTGTGTGTCTTGTTCGCTCTGTGTCTCCAGAAGCTAGCATGGGGCCAGTCACCAAATAGGTGCTCAATCTTCCTTTGCTGAACGGCTTAATGAATACATAACCCTCCCCCACTCGGCCCTCTCCCTCAATCTTCATCTGTAATTCATGATCACGTCCTATGGATGTTACCTCTTAAATACCTCTCTTAGTTACCCCCTTTCCTCTAACCCCACTGCTGTGTTCCTGCTCTTATTGTTTTTCACTTAGATGATTGTAATCACCTCAGAAGTGGTTTTCCTGGCTGCAAGCCTGACCCCTCAATCAGTGCCTACGGCTGCTGCTAGGTACAAGTGAATCACATCACTCCTTTGTTTAAAAAAGAACAAAGTAATGGTTCCCCATTGCCTAGCAACCAAACCAAACTAGGCTGAGTCTCCCCTGCTCCCAGGTGCCTACCACTAACTGCCCTCCTTGCTACTTACAGGGCTTGGCTCCTATCTAATTCGGTTCCCAGAGCCAAATGCGGCTGCTCCTCTGTCCTGCTTACAGCCAAGTAAGCCCCTCACCTCTGCAGAGTCCCTGCTGCCTTCATATTCTCACTCATATTCTTCAATCCCAGCATGCCTGAAGACTTCATGTCCCCAAATTTAAGACAAATATCAACATGGCAAGGGATTTAGAGCTTTCAGAGCAAGCCATGTAATTGTCAACCATGACATTTCTCAAAGGTATGGTTCCCCATCAAAACCATCGAATTCTAGTATACTGACTCTTGAAGCCACACATTTTCCAGAGACTGATAGTGGCAATTATTGTCCATTCTTTCATTGTATCTCGAAAAGAATTAAGAGGTTGGAATTGAATTACGTTAGTTGGCTGGCACTAAGCCCAAATTACTCTTTCTATAAAACTAACAAAAGTAGATTGGGTCAAAAATCTAAATAATTTTTATTTTATTTTTTATAATTTTTAATACATGTCATCAAGGCTCTAAATATGAAATCCTAATTATTTCATTGGGGTTGGGGGGAGCAATGAGGAGGAATCACTAGTGTCTATTAGTCTATTAAGGAGACTGGCTAAATTTAGGTATATTCTTAAAATATGTTACTCTGAAATTGTAAGAAAAAATAAACTCTCAATGTATTGCTGTGTATAGAGCCTTCAAGTTATGTTATGTTCCATTGTATACCTCTTTATATTTGAGGTTTAGAGCCATGTGGATATATTTCTGCCTTCCACTCAGTTTCCTAACGTTTTGTTAAAAAAAAAAAAAAGAGATTGAGTGGGCATCACAGTGTGATTCTCAACAGAGCCATTAAAATTGCATTACTCCAGATCTTTGAAATTGTCATTAAATAAATAAAACCTCTCAAATAATCCTGATATCTACACACAAGCAACAAACTTGTTGCTATATAAATACAGGTGAATAAATAAATTCATTCTAAAACAATACATTGTGCAAATGAGTGTAACAATTATCCGCTTTACCAATTGCCCTAAAAACTTATTTTCTCTTAGGTAGGTAATTGGACATGTAAATCCATTAATCTTTACAGGTCAGCAAAATGGTCCAAAGTTGTCATAATACTTCAGGTGACAGTGTTGTATAGAATATAATTAATGCAAGCATGTATCATTTTGACTTGACACAAAATGAAACCTTTTGCTTGTCCTGTATCGATTTATTTTGGGAAACCATGCCTCCCACTCTCCTCTCCACCCCTGCTCTCGCACACATGTATTTTGCATAATTAATGCAGCTGTCAGGGTTAAATGCCAAGGTACCAAAAGTTGACTGGTGTGCTCTATTCTCCCACAAACCCTGATTTTTCCAGAAATGAACGTGAGACTCAAGTCTGGCCAAGAAGAATCACTGGATAGGAGGTGGGGACTGTTAATGATACAGAGCAAAAGGTTTCTCTGCTTCTGAAATTAGAAGCTCTAAGGATTATATAAACCTGTAGCTGCCGGGACCCATTATTGCTATCCATTCTGAAAATAAACCCTAAATGAGAATTATATCAAATGGAGATTTAAAAAAAAAGAAGAAAGAAAATTCTGATAATGTCGGTGAACAGTGGATCCAGCCATGCTTTGAGCCAGTCCGTCCCATGGATTTAACCAACTTCATAAGCCAATGAATTCCTCATTGTTGCTATTTTGAAACATATTTCCAATGCTCTTCAACGAAGTCTTTATGCTTTTATCCGTACGTATTCTTGGGATTGTTTCTTAATTTACCCGGAAAATGCAAAAAACATAAACTTCTAAGTTCAAGAGATTCGGAGAAATTCTTCATGTGACCACTGAATCTGGAGCAAGGTAAGGCAGTTCTCTCATGAGGAGTGCCGGGCTGTAAGGCAGAGGGGGAAATATACAAAATAAAATTATCCATGCCATCTGCCTTTCTTACTTCCGTAAATAAGTGACATTTTAAAACTTTTTTTACTTCTTTATTCTTTAAATAAGATAATCCTGAAAGCAACTGCAGTGAACTTCAGTGACCTGTCCGTGTACATCCTTCCCATATATTTTTTTTCAAGCAGCTGATTAGCTTATTTATCTGTTCATTCAACAAATTTTTACTGAGTTAGACTAGACATTATTCTAGAAACTGGGGATATAATAGATGAAGTCTCTGTCCTCATGAAATTGACATTCTAGTGGAGATGACATAAAAATAAATAAATACATCTATAATATATTCGGGGCCAATTTTTTTATTGCTAAGAAGAAAAACAACACAAGGTAAAGGGAATGGAAAAATGTTAAGGATACTGTACTAGTTTATATTCAGAAATAAGAGATGCTTTCTTGGACAGGGTGACTTTAAAGCAAAGATTCCGAAGCAGAGATGGGGTAACCATGTGATTTCTTGATGAGGGTAATTCCAAGTACAGTCAGTGGAGACACAGGGCACACGGGAGATTGAAGCAAAGAGAGGTTTCAGGTTGGGCTTTGTCATCTGGAAATAATAAAATAAAAAATAAAAAGGAAAAATAAAGAGGAGAAAGGTATCAGATGATTAATATGAATAAGGTCATAAATTAGGATGATCTGATTCACTTTTAAATAAAACAACTCAGCAAACAGGTAGTCAGTATCAACTGCCTATTAATGTTTGTGTGGGAGATTGCTTGGATATGATTGGATCTTATTGTTTGGATGATATAGGTGGTGTTAACCCACTGGATCTATGAGACCAAACCACTCTCGCCTGAGGAATAGGATCTTACCTGAAGGGTGCAGTTTTCACCCCACAGCCATACTCCCCCAGCCCATCCATTCTCCGAGGAAAAGGCTGGAATCACAAGCCAAAACCTTTAAGCTGAGAGGGAGGATCTTAGGAGGAAATGAGTAGGAACTCTCCCTTGGCCATGGCTACAAACCAAGGAGCAAGGCAGACCCGCAGGGATGAAATTTAAGAGGACACATAATCTGTTAAAAGGTGGGCAGAGAGCCAGGAACCGAGTGCCCCAGGCCAGCTGCCCCAGTGACAGGGCGTGAGAAATTCACCGAGGCAGCGTCAGGAACCTGTAGCTTATAAATTTCCTCCACTGCCGGCATCTTTTCTAGCAGTATTTCTTCCATCTTAAGTCAAGTCTTTTTGAAAATCATCTTAGATGAGCTAAGGGAGATGAAAGAGAGGGGATTTCTACAGTTGTAAACGAGGAGGGTATCTCAGGGGGGAAGTAAGAGACCTCGAGAGAATGTGAAATGAGAAGGAACTTTTCATGGCTGGGTGAGCACCTCTGACTACCTGAGAGCGTCTCTCCATGGACAGACCTTGGAACTAAGTGTTCGGGGACTGCCAAACAGTGAAGGTCCATGCGGAAACCTCGGCTTCACTCCTCTCCGCCCGAGGGACTGGGACAACCTACTGTCTCCACACCTCCATTTCTACCTTTGCAAAATGGGCCTAATATTACCTCACAAAAACCATCATCCACGTTTTGCTGATGACAATGTAACTTGCCAGACCTGTGTAAATAGTCAGTGTGGAAGACAGATCTCAAATCCACTCTTTCCCACTTTTCAAGCCAGTGTTCTTAACCTCACTCCTCATTGCTTCCCCCATCTTATTGGTGCAGCCAGCAAGTTGGACATCAAAACCAGAACCTGGAGGGTCACTCAGGCCTCCCCCTACCTTCTTGACCCCCTGATCCACTCAAGCGAATCCTGTCAGCCTCACCCTCTCAATGTCCTTCAGACCCATCCCCCCCCCCACAGTCCTGTCTTAGCTCTCCACCCATTCCCCACCTGCGGTTCACCTCAGTAGAATTCCCTTTTCACCATCTCTTTATACAGCCCAACATAATAAATACAATAACAAACACAGCACTCACCTCCTTAACTGTTCAACGGCTTCCCATCAACTAATTGATGGTTTCTAACTTTACTGTGCATAAAAATCACCGGAGAATATGTTAATACAGATTTTGATCAGGGGTGCCTGGGTGGCTCAGTCAGTCATGCCTCTGACTCTCGGTCTTGGCTCAGGTCATGATTTCACTGTTAGTGAGATCAAGTCCCACATCGGACTCTATGCTGACAGCTCAGAGCCTGCTTGGAATTCTCTTTCTCCCTCTCTCTCTGACCCTCCCTCGCTTCTCTCTCTCTCTCTCTCAAAATAAATAAATAAACTTAAAAAATAAAGAAAATGCAGATTTTGATTCAAAAAGCTGAGGGAGGGGGGCCCAGGAATGTTCATGGCTAACAGGTGTCACACAGGTGATTGATACAAGTAAAATCCAGATTCTTCTTACTCAAAGTGTGTCTGTGGGCAGCATTGTTAACATCATCTGGGAGCTTGTTAGAAATGGAGATTCCGTGGCCTGACCTTAGACCTACTGAATCAGAATCTGAATTTTAACAAAGTTCCCAGCTGATTTGTATGCATGTGTTTTTTTTTTTATGTTTTATTTTTGAGAGAAGGAGAGGGGGAGGTGCAGAGAGAGGTGGGGACAGAGGATCCGAAGCAGGCTCCATGCTGACTGCAGAGAGCCCGATGTGGGACTTGAACCCACGAACCTTGAGATCACGACCTGAGCTGAAGTCAGACGCTCAACCAACCGAGCCACCTAGGGGCCTCGGAAGAAGTAGATTACACTTTGATCTAAAGAATAAAATATAAAATCTTTTCCATGATATAAGAGGCTAGTCATGACCAGGATTCTTGTTGTGATCTAAGTTTGACAAACTGGGGAAACTGAGGCACCAAAAGGCGCTTCCTTCTTCATCTTGGTCACCCCAGTGCCTAGCACACTCCCTGCCACCTAAGACATGCTGATTGATACACATGGAGTCAAAGTGAACTACATCAATGCATATTTTAAAACATATTTCAAAGTACAGGACTATAGTCACATTGTATTTTCAATAAGGTATGATTTAACTGGAGTGAAAAAGAATGGATGGAGAAAAGACGATCGATGTCCTGAGCCAGATACATTTTGTTTCTTAAAACACTGAACATGTCATCACTGGGCAGGGGAGGGGGGTACTTAGTGCCGTCTCTGAAGTCCTTGGTGTTCGCCGTTGATTTACTGCCTGATGTCAAATCCATGCTCTATATATTAAAGCACAACCCCCACTTTTGTTTTGTTTTGTTTTGTTTAAGAAGAGCAAACTTTCACCACAAAGATACAAGAACAGTCAATATTGATCTTCTTGACGGATGGTGCACCTCACGCCACAGGCCACTCAAGCATCTGCTCATTACCACCGGCCCTCCCCTTTGTGGGGGAAAGAGCGCCAAGTGGCCTCCCGTGCTATCAACTGCAGATTGCAAATATTTAAAAGAAATAAATTTCTCTGAATGAAAAGCACCTTTCATTGTTCTCCAACCCCCTCTCCTCCCCAGTCATGTTGATTTTGGGGCTGTGCATACTGCCAGCACCTGTACTGTTCAATTGTTTGCTTGCCAACATCACCGGGGTTTTCTTGCTTGGGGTTAGGAACCATTCTAAGTACAGTAGCCAATGATGGCATATTTTCTTTCTCTCTCTCAGCAAAATCTAGAGGGGAAGCTTCAGCTTCAGAACACCTAGCGGCAGCTGTAATTAGAGAACACAGGAAGAGAGGAACGGAAATTGGAGCTTCTCTGAGTACTTGTCCCCATTTGATAATGAGAATGGACCTCTGCGGCGGTCCAGAAAGAAAGGTTTGGGTTTCCTCATTAGCCTTAGTATTTGGCAGAGAATTCTTGATTTGGGGAAACCCAGAACCTTCCTTTAACTGAATGTGAAGACCCACAACAAGAAATAAGGATGGGATTTCAGCAAGAGGAAATTCCAATTGTGATTAAAAATAGCCACTTAGAATATTCCCCCGGGGGCCTAAACATAAATACGGAATGAAACGATTATTTATTTCTTCCACATGAAGCATTACCCGCCATTTGCTGAAGTAGGATCATGCCCTGTGTGGCCTTGATCACTGCTCTTAATCTCTTCCCACTGAGTGTTAGAGTAAAATGGACTGCTGCCAGTCATTGTGACTGGCCAACCTCGATGACAAACTGAGTGTAGGGACAAACAATCTACATTTAAAGCTTAGCCCTTTCTCTAACCCAAAGCTGACTTCTCATTCAATGAGAGGGTTACAGTTTCCATTACCACCACTGGAGAAGGTATTTGTTACTTTTTAGACTCTACTTACTTTTATTCTACTTCCAAGTATTTAGGCATCCATGTGACTCTAAATCTTATTTTTTTAAGTGTATTTCTTTATTTTGAGAGACAGAGAGAGCAAGCGGGGGGCAGAGAGAGAGGGAGAGAGAGAATCCAAGGCCAACGTGGGACTTGAACTCACAAACTGTGAGATCATTACCTGAGCCAAAACCAAGAGTGGGATGTTGAACTGACTGAGCCACCTGACTGAGCCACACAGGTGCCCCTACGTGACTCCAAATCTTGATCCGTGTGGTTTACACCGAGTGCTTCTGCCCAGACTTCAGGGATAAAGCAAATGCCCACATTTGAGCACAACACATTATATTCTGTTGGCTGCAGGGACTGAAATTCAGAACCAATGGAATATCATAAGGTTTTGTTGAGACTTCGAGGATCAAGGCTTGACAGTGAGACACTACAGAGTCTGGGGCTGCCACAGTCACCTTACCGGCAAGGCAAGCACAAGTTGGCTTTGAATTGCTTTCTGCATAGCAAAGCTTGAGTTGCGTGAGCCGTGCTCTCTTGACTGTTCTGCTTGGTGCCCATGACCTGTTTGTGATATGCGGATTCAAAATGCAGTCTGTGGTCATGGAATGGCTTATTTCACTCTGGGTAAAGCTGATCAATTCTGATAAACATGGTATTGATACTGATAAGGATGATGCCCACTTTGCCTGAGAACGAATTGACATCTTTCTCCAATTAGCTGGGCCCAAAATTACTAGGTAATTTCCTTAGCCCCAAAATGAAAAAGATGATAGTTGCTACAAACCCTTACGACTAAAGTAATGGGGTATTTTGCTGTTGTCAATATATGGGCTGAACCACAGAGTAAGGAGCTCAAACCAGCCTCCCTGTGTGTGGTGAGAGAGGAAGATCTTCATGGAATTGGATAACGAGCGTTTTGAATTATTTGAAAATCATCGAGCCACTTTTAGTTTCCTGTAAGACCTTCAGAAATTACAGAAACGTCCAGAGGAAACGTGAAAATACCATTGTATAAATTTAAATTTAAAATTAAATTCAGATTTACACAAAACAAAATTGTACGAAGAGTTAAATATTTTTAGAAAAATTATCTGCAAAAATCCTCGACTCTAGATGTACTAAAATTTATATTTCAAAACAAGTTATCATAAATGTGTCCCAATGTTGTCGCCATCTCTAAAAATACTCTTAACAGCTTGAGTAACAGTTGCCTCAGCAGAAAAATTCTTCTGAAAATTAAAAATTATAAAAACTCATTTGTGATTTTGGCTATCCATTGATATTTAATAGTAAGGCACTAAAAGGCTGACTGGAAACTCTAGGTTCACCTGTTGACTGCCGGGCTTCTCCGTTGCATCACAAGCAGTGAGCTTGACTTTGCCATGACAGATTCCCTCAATGTCAGAATGTGAAGGGCCTTTCTCTGGTTTCTCCACGGAAGAATGCTCCAAATACCCGCCCAGGAAATATTTGTCTGGCTGATCGAAGTCTGGAAATAGAACAGGAAAAAGGGTCTGAGGATCCCCAGGCTACTACCTAAAGTTTCAAGAAACCCCTATTTAGAGAGTCCACCTCAGCTCTGAGCCCCGTGTCCCTGGGTTGAGAGCCACTCTACCTTAATTTTGCCAGAGAATAAATCCTTGTCTGACTCTCCAGGGAGAGCAAAGGAAAACTGGCCTTCTGGATCCCGACTGTCACCGGCCCCTCGTTTTAAGCCCTGTGCCCCTTTCCTGCTTTAGATGTTGTGTGAAGGCTTGAAGTCCCAAGTTTCTTGGTGGTAGAATGAATTGACTCACTTCTCCTTGTAGGACCCCCGAGTAGACCTGTGTTGGGAACCACTCCATTCTGTTGGGTCAGTGACCACATTTTAGCCAACTTTACAGCTTTCAAAAAGAATTGTTCAAATTTTTCACCTGATGTTACCTCCTCTCTTTGTCTTTGTTTTTCATTCTGGTGGGTGAATGCATTTTGTTTAAAAGCAGTGCTTCCCAATCATTTTCAAAATCACATAAGACAAAAAGTGTATGGCATGTGTAGGGGACACTGGGGTAAATGGATAAGACTGTTCAAGGCCAAGGCCAATTGGTCTGACTTTACTTGCTAGCCCAGCCCTCAAAACACTATCCAGAAGACTAAATAGATTACTATCTCTGCCTACCTATGACCACTTGCAGCATACCGTTTGAGAGGCTTTGTTCTGTTGTTAATTCTGTGGTGTTTGGAGAGAGGGAGAGGAGATAAATAATTGTGGTCAGTCTGCCATGTTCAACCAGCCACCTGTCACTGCTCGCTCTCTTATACTATCCAGATTAGATGATATTTTTCCCCCTGTGGTCATCCATTTCATGGTCCCAGAGTATCCATCCAGCTGTTCCAAATGGCATCTTCCCAAAACTTCCTGCCAGGAACACCATAGGCACCTATAACTGCTATACCTGGAAGTACTAAAGGCAATGCTTCTTACCCCAGTACCTCCATCCAGAGCAAATATCTAGCCCCGTGATAATTTTCAAGGGGCTGGATTAAAATATATCCAATTCAGTCTGGTCCCTGGTAACTGGAGATAGAGGGCATCTATCCAAGGCAATGAAATAGAACTGCAATGAAGACAAAGGAAATAAACTAAAAGAAGCTAACATGCCTTTGGTGGGACAGTACAACATGGTACTCAAGATCATGGGATTTGGAATTAATAATACCTGTGTTGGAATCCTGCCTCCACCATTTACTGGGTATGTGATTCTAGGAAAATCATTCTATCTTTCTAAGTTTCAATATCTTCATCTGGAAACAGATGGAAAAGTAATTCCTGTTGCCATAAATGTTTAAGAGAGGAAAGAATTGCAAAGTGCCTAGCACAGAGATCATGAGGGAATGAGTAGGAAGAAAATATTAATGCAGAGTTGAAAGGAAAAGCATAATATTCACAAAGAAGAAAAGATAGGGTCTCGGCGGGGGGGGGGGGGGGGGGACATTAAACAGAAAATGAAATTGATCAAGGCCACAGTCTACAAACATGCTGATACTGAGGCCCCCATGATCCACAAAGAAGCAGGATATGGCGAGAGATATACTATGTATAAAATAGGACATATGTATAAATATATGTCTGGGATGTGTTTGTGTGTCTACATACATTTGTCAATAGCATCTGAGGTCTTTGTATGTATCAGTAGTTCTAGGAATTAGCTTCCTGATGATATTTTCCAGGAAAAGAACAAAGTTACCCTCCCCACTTAGTTATTAATTAACCCTTCAAATAAAGTCAAGCATCCTTGCCTTCTTTTTACAAGACTATAAATAAAAATACAACTGATCTCTCATCTTATCCTCAGATGCCAACACACACACTATTCTAGCAAAAAAGGCCCAATGTGAATATTTAAAACTAATACACTGAGGGATGGATGTTTATGTGTGCAAAGCCAGACCATCACACACGTATAACTATGTGCCCTACCGGTCAAAAAAAATTACTAAAGTGGAAGAAAATAAATAAAAGTTCAACACCTCCTTGACAGCTATGGGTATATATATTATTAAACCTAAAGGTATCACGTCTCAAGGAAACGTAAACCGAAGTTCCTTTCAGGTCCTCCTTAGTGTTGGGGTTTTAGATTGTACTTGGACAAAGGAATCATAATTCAATTATCCAAAGATTTGTTACAAAACACTTTGCTCACACTGGATATTTTGATGTGTAAACATCAGAGTATTACACTCCCTGTATCCCAGTCTTCACATTTCAGATTTCATTAGCCAATAAAGCCAGGTTTATTTATAATAAAGTTAAGCCCTTCAAACCCCTGACCATGGAAACCAGATTTTGAAATAATTCAGATTTGTGTTTCTGTTCTTTCTAATTAAGGGTAATATCGGGAAACACAGACAGTGGGTAGCATTGTTCGAGCACCATGGATTTAAGCAAGAAATCTGATTATCAGCTCACGTCAGAAGCCAAGCGATAATGCAGCTTAGCATTCGTTTGGGCTTTTTCTTTGGCCAAAAGATAATTACCGTTCGTGAGGCCTTACGTAAGTGTATCTAATATCTAAGGCCCTAAAATTTATGAATAGCAAAGACACACAATAGGCAAAGAAGAATTACTGTATTTATTATTTCTATGGCTTGTTCCACCATGATAATTTCATTATCTAGCAAAGTCAAACCTCTAAAATCAAAGTATAATTTCTTAAAGGACAAGAGTTAAATATGCTGGCAAGGTTTTCTCCCCAATTTCCTCTGGTGAAAGTTGTTTCTAACAAATAAGAAGTAGACTGGCCAGAATTCTAATAGGAAATTTACAAAGGGGGATTCAGAGTTACCTATTGAGGTCATTGCACACACAGATGTTAAGCTTCTGCACTGAGATTATTTTTTTCTTTCAAAAACTGTTATTTCTTAACCCTGTGCTGTTGAAAATAAACACAATGCTTCCTACCAAACAATACCCAAAATCTGATGTTTGAAAAGCACTTCTTGGCAAAGCCGATGGTGTCAGAGCATTGCTGTCATATAAGCGAGCAACCTGAGTATATATCGCACAGAATAAATTTGGAGAACTCAGAGGGAAAAAGTTATTTGAAATAAGGGTTAGAGGTTGGATGTAGAAACTCTGATCTAATGAGGAGGAAGAAAAGAAAATCAAGTTGTGAAATTTCTAGAATAAGAATGTTGAGATCCTCCAAAACATAAAGTCACATGCTTTTAGAAGAAAAAGCATGATTGTCCTTAACTACAGATTTTTATTTTTTTAGGATAGCTTTTATTATTGATCTACTACTCATTATAAATCAATAGCAACAAACACTTAATTGAGTACCCGGTACAGACCAGGGATTGCTTTAAAATACTTTAGACATGTGAATTCATCAAATCTTCACGGTAACCCAATGAAGTCAGTTCTTTCCTCTCCCCATTTCACAAAGGAGGAAAATGAATCACACAGAGGTTCAGTAACTGCCCGGATGGCTCCCACTCTTCCAAACACACACATACAAATATACAGAACAAAATCTCAATTTTATTCATCTTCATACCTGGATTTGGTTTTAGATACTAAACTTCTAAACTTTAGCTCAAATCATTTTTCCCCTGGGGCTTCCAGAATTTATTCTGTGTGATTTATACTCAGGCTACTTATATTACAGAAACGCTCACTCCGACACCATCCTGAAGCACAAGGTTCGTTAGGACTGGTCAGAGTAGTCCCACCGCCGGCTCAGGCATTAACAATGAGCGCTCCAACCTTGGGCCGATGGCTAAGCTCTCTGTTAAACACAAGTCAAATGGGAACAACGGGAGTGAAAGAGAGGGTGAAGACAGAGATCAGTACCGGGCGTGGTGGCCCTCCACTCTCCTGCTGCCAGACTCACTGGTTCACCAGCGAAGAATCATCGGTGCCTCGGGCCGAGTCCACCCTGTGCTTCTCCTCCTATCTTCTATGTTTGCTTTGATCCCTTTTTGATTGATGCCCCACGCCTTAACTTTGCTCTTGCATTTTTCTTATTTTTTTCTTTTTGCCTTCCACTCCGGGAGATATTTTACAACTTCTTCGTGCAGTCTTCTGTGAAATTATTTACTTTTAGCCAGCATATATTTGATTCCATGAGCTCTTTCTGTTTGCTTGGTGCTTCTTTTTCAAGGACAGAACTGTTCTTATTTTGTAGATTTTCTCGGAATTCCCCAGAAGGCACTAATGAGATATCCTCTAACGTGAAAAGTTTCTTCTAGCTTCTGAATTACGTCTGTTTCTTCAAATGTCAATTTCTCTCTTGGGTCTCCCTGGTCCTTTTTGTGCAGTTGGTTTTCCCTAAATTCTGGCAGTTCTTGGTACAGGCATACCTCATTTTATAGTGTTTTGCTTTCTGGTGCTTCACAGATATTACGTTTTTTACAAATTGAAGTTTTGTGGGAACTCTGCATAGAGCAAGTCTATTGGCCCCATTTTTCCAACAGCGTTTGCTCATCTCCTGTGTCTGTGTCACATTTGGGCAAGTCTCACAATATTTCAGATTTTTAAATTATTCTTAAGTTTGTAATGGTGATCTGTGATTGATGATTCCAACTCACTGACAGCTCAGATGATCGTTAGCATTTGTTAGCAATAAAGTACTAATTAAGGTCTAAACATTGGGGGTTTTTTAGACATACTACTATGGCACACTTAACAGAGTATAGTATAGTGTAAAATACCTTTCATATGCACTGGAAACAAAAAAAATTGTTTTGAATTACTTCATTGTGATATTTACTTTACTGCAGTGGTCTGGGACTGAACCCACAATATCTGTAAGGTATGTCTGTATTATGAATAAAAGCCTAGTTGATGAGTTTCTTTTCTGTTTGTGCAGGTTTGCTTCCCTTATTAGAGAATTCACGGGTTCTTCCCATGACCATGAGCTTGGTAGAGGTAGCCAGTCAGGTGAACTGAGTGGCCTCACTTCCAGGTGAGTGGGCTGACTGGGGCTCCTCCAAACACCAGAATGAGAGGGCTTCATTCTTTTTTCTTTTTTAAGTTTTTTTTTTTGAGAGAGAGAGAGGGAGAGAGCAAGTGGGGGAGGGGCAGAGAGAAAGGGAGACAGAGGACCGGAAGTGGGTGCTATGCTGACAGCAGAGACCCTGATGCAGGGCTCAAACCCGTGAACCTTGAGATCATGACCTGAGCTGAAATCAGTCACTTAACCAACTGAGTCGCTCAGGTGCCCCAAGAGGGCTTCATTCTAAAAACACCATTTCCTATATGAAGAGTCCAGGTCTTCCCCCATGAAACCTCTCAGAGTTTTTTTTTAGAAAAAATATGTTTCGGTTTTATACTGGAGAGAAGGCTCTGCCTGCAAATCGCTCCTGCCTTCTCATCAATCTCTATCAATCTCTACAAGTACAAGGACTTACCTGATCGAGGAGTTTGGAGGAAAGAACTGAGCATGCTTGGCTCGGTTCACTCTCCTTTGTCTTTGGGATCCACAGAAATCCGTTGGCTCCAGTCTGCCTTTAGTCATGAGTTAAGCTTATCAGAAAGTGTTGTGTCCCACCCTTCAGGGGAGTTCTGCCATTTCTGAGCGATACCACCTTGGTTCAGGCAAGGCCGCCATTCTCAGGGTCAGAATAGAAAGCCCATTTTGACCACATACCTCGATCACATTCCTGACCTATTTGATATTTTGACCTCCGTCAGCCAGCTTCTCTGTCTCTCACTGGTTCAAAATTATGCCAAGAAGAGTTATGTATTGATCCCTTAGACCCCAATATAAACATTTGTCTGACTTTTTTTTTTTTTGATTGTTTGTTTGTTTGATTGTTACATTTGATTGTTTGTTCTATTCAGCATCAAACCAATTCTTTGCTATGTCAGGAGGTAGCACCCAGCAGAAATTGAAAAGACAGACGCTCCATCATCTCCTCAACCCTTGGCAAATACCTTTGTTTCTCAACCTATAGAAATTCCTTCACTCTGTTTTCCAAACTCAGCTGTCTAGATCCACATAGATGCTATGAACTCCTCATGTTCTTTCTGCAATTTGAAAATATAAAGGTTCTCCCTGATACACTCCCGAGAGCCATTGGGAGCAATTAAACCCTTAGTGATTTAGCTAGATCTTCCTTTTGGTCTGTGCGCTGTTCCCCTTCCAATAAGCATTGGTGCAATTGTTTAAACTTGCGATAGGTATCAGAAGGAGTTTTCTCCACAATCTAACATATTTAAAGCCTTTAGAGGCAAGAAATTTAACTGTTGCTTGGTACAGTGCCTCCTCTTAATATTGTTATTCCATTTATGAGAAACCAGGTGGTATCACTAAAATACATCTATTTTTTAAATTATAAAATTAATGAGTGCTCACTCTAAAAATCTTAAACAGTAGAGATGAGTGTGCTGATCCCACTACTCTCAAGAGGTAATTAAAATTGTTTAAAACGTTCTTGAGTCGCTTTCAGAAAGTTTTGATGCATATAGAGTGCCATTATACACATCCTTTTTTTTTTTTTTACACAAATGAGAGCAGTAACCCAGATAGAGCTGTTTCCTTGTGGCCCATCCACTTCAGCATGGGTGCCACATTCAAAAGGAAGCCAGCCCAGGCCCTACATCCAAAAACTAGTAGGAAAGCAAGTAAAATCTTCACATGAGTAATTATAAAAAAATTAATAAATAAATAAGTAAATAAAAGAACTATTGCCTTGTATGGCAAATAGCAATAAGTTCTGAAATTGTGTCTTATATCTTCCCTTTTCTCCCTAAGGTCCTCCTCTTCACAGCGTGATAGCTTTCTCTATCTTTCTCTCCCCTCCCCCTTTCTCTCTCCCTCCTTCCCACCCAACCCCCTTTCCCTGCCTTTTCCCCTCTTTGTCCTCCCTACTCAAAAAAAACAAACAAACAAACAAACAAAAAACAAGTCTCTTCAAAATTCAATGCATGCTAACTTTAGCTTTTCCGCCTTTCCTCCTTCCTCTCCTGAATATACTTTTATCCCTTCCTAGCTTGAGCTCATTCCAAAATCTCTGGGTCTTCCTAGAATTCTTTCAGTTCTTCTCTAGAGCCAATACTGGATTAACCCAACGAAAAGGTGGACATGGCTAGTGAGCCCAAGCAACAAAGGCACTTTTCTCTTCCAAAAGCCGGTGGAGAGGTCAAGTTCGTGAATACACACATGCATCTTATCCTTGCCCCCTTGTCGTGATGATACTCACTGTCTACAGTTTGCTTCTTCTACGTATAAATTCATCACAGGCATGTTTTCTCATGAGCCCATGGCATTCTACCGCATTCTTTTTAAAAGGATATAGTATTATACAATGTTAAGAATGCATTTAACCAGTCCCTGCTGTTTCTGATTTGAGGCTATTTAAAGGAATACTGCAATGAACAAAACTTGTTAACATATTTCTTGATACATGAGGGAGTATCAAGTGATTTAGCTAGATCTTCCTTTTGGTCTGTGCACTTGGCAACAATTTGCCTTGTGTTCCTCTGGCTCCACTTCCTATAATGTAATAACAACTAACGTTCATTCTTTAAATGAATGAGTGAATGGATGAATGAGTCAGCAAATAATTAGGAAGGTGAGAAGAAGCCACAGCCAAGGTAAATGACATAGCAGTTGGGCTTGAAAAATAGGATTTAATCTCTACTTAGCCATTCTTGAATGCTACTTTCTTCACCTATAAAATGGGGACATGCATTTAAATACCATTGAATATTTAGATTAAATAACATCAAAAAGGTGCTTAACGCAGGCCAATGGGAGCTATTATTGAACTAAAATTATATATCCACACTAAATGTTTAAGTGGAGTGCTTAACCCTTTCATGGATACGGAAAATCACCAGAAGTGTTTGAAAACCAGGGTGCAGAAGAACTGCCTCAGTCCCTGGAGGGCATGTTCTTGCCTCCAGGATTTTGAGTAGTTTTCACAGCCCTATTATGGTCATTGTTATTTCCTTCGATCTTCCAACGACAGTTTCAAAAATTAATTTTTTAGCTGCATAGTTTCTATTCCTAGAAGCTGTAAGCTGTAAGCTGTAGCTGTATAATGACAGCTATAAAGCATTCTAAGCCTTGGGGAATTTATACGCTGTCATAAGCAAAAGCATTTATTAACCCATTGCTTATATGCTAGGTGATATTTAAAGCCATTTTGTTCTTGACCTTAGGGGATACAAAGAAGGCAACTAAATATTGTGGAAAGATCTTTGGAGCCACCTGGACCTGCGTTTAAAGCCCAGCATTCAATCATTCATTCGATCATTCATTCATTCAACAAAACTTAAGTGGTTTGAATGCCAGACACTGTACTGACTTTTAAATGAAAAAACTTCTTGCATTGTCACTTAAAAGGTATTTAAACCATATCAGATGATTTAGCTTCTCCTTTTCTAGGGTGCAATGTCAACTTTATAAGCTTTTCATAAAAGTAGCATATATCAAATGTAAAGCAGTGTTTAGTAAACGTTGATTTCTTCCATTCCTTCCCAATTAAGGGCTAAAGATTCAAGACAAGCCACAAACATATTAACACCCTCACAGAATTTAATGAAGAAAACATTAGCACATCGGAAAATAAAGAGGAAAATAGTTACATCAAAACCAAGTCTGAGAATTTCAGAGATCCTAGAGCTTAAATTAGGCACATGGTAAATACTAAAAAACATCTACTGATTGGATATACTAATCAAGAACTAATTGTTGCCAAGAGGCAACATAGCACACTACGGAAAATTCTGGCACAACAATTAAGAGGCCAGGGTTTGAGTCTACAGAGTGTGGTCCATCAGTCATGTTTCCTGGACAAATCATGACCTTTTCCAGTCTCTGTTTTCTAGAAGGCTGAGCTGCATCCTTCCTAAAGTACCAATAATTACAGGTAAAAAAATACTTGTCAAAGCTTCAGGACTCTACTTTGGAGTTTATTTGCTCAGTCTGAGGGTGAACTGCCCGTGTGTCCTCCAACCTCCCATCACTTTCCAGACATGATTGGAAGGGCCCAGAGAAGTGGACTTTATCCATATAGCTCTGTTTTGTTTTTTATTCTGAATTTTAAAGTATAGACCAGCAAGTTAAGAAACAAGTATCACTGAAAAAAAAATCCATTTCAAAATCTAAAGACTAAAACTTAACCAGTCACGTCATGTTTTTAGCAAACACACTTACCATTGTGTGGAGTTTTATTGTCCCCCCCGGTGAATAGAAGCCTTTAAAAATGTATATGCCCAGAACTGAATACCGTGTCAAATCTGTTGGCACTGCATGTTTAAACACCTGCATCTCATCATTAGCCCTTCATAATATTGTTAAACAATAATTATACTTATGATGAGTAATAAATCCAAATATATCTTTCCTCAAGATGTACTCTTTCTTGTGTTATAAGTAACCCATTAACAGAACATGCAAACTACTCAGGCAAAACAGGATTCATAAATACATCCAGGTAATACTCAATAAAGTTTTTAAATGATTATAATGAACTGTAATGATGTCACCTTCTATATTACCTTATTTTTCTGAGGAAAATCAATGTCATCATTTCTGTTTACCGAGGTTCTAAACTTTACCTGTCTCATCAGATTTAAATAAACCCCTAAAAAGTTCTACCTTGAAATTTGACAGGTTTAGTTTGATTTTTCTCAAGTTTGAAATGCAAATGAACATTTGACACAAAGGCCAAGCTTGACTTTGTTTAAAACCCACAGTGTTGACTGACAGACGTGCAGAGCACACCCCGGGAAACAATCCACCTACTTCCCTGAACAGAAAGACGACGGCATGCCCAAGCACAGTGGTTAAAATGGACCAGTCTTAAAAAACCAGCCTTCGGTGTATTAGTCTATAAGATTCAATACTGGTTAGCGTCTGTAAGTCAAAAAACAAAAGGACAACTGGCTTATTTTTTTAATGTTTATTTATTTTTGAGAGAGATAGGGAGAGAGACAGGGTGTGAATGGGGAGGGGCAGAGAGAGAGGGAGACACAGAATCCGAAGCAGGCTCCAGGCTCTGAGCTCTCAGCACAGAGCCCGACACGGGGCTTGAACCCACGAACCACAAGATCGCGACCTGAGCTGAAGTTGGACACTTAACCGACTCAAACTCATGAAACAAGTTTATTTTTAAAAAATGGACTGACCTCATGAGAAAGAGGGGCCTAAATATACAGTGCATTAGTCAGAAGGAATGGTAGTAAAAGCTAACACCCATGGCAAGATCTCCATGTGTGCCAGGCACTGCTCTAGGTGATTTACATTAGACTCAATTCCCACAACAATGTTAGAGGTTGGTGCTATTATTATCCCATCTTTCAGACGAGGAAGCTAAGACATAAGAAGACCTACCTCGCAGGGCAGAAAGCAACAAAGTCAAGATTAACCCCAGGAGGTGCTTGTATAATCACCATCCCTCACCATTTTTTCCATTTGCCACCAGGTCAAGCAATAGCCATCCGAAAGCAGGTGCTAGCATCCTCAGCATCCCATCGTTAAGGAAGCTAGAATACAGGCAAGAGCTCAATGGTAATTCCAAACTCTACTCTGGAACCGAACTGGCTGTTTGGAAATCCATCCTGTCCTGCCTCCCTGGTTATCGCTGGCTTATTTCATCCTTTCTCGACACTCCAAAACCCAAAACTCATCTGAACAATGTGACATCCACCATGAGTGAAGGAGGCTAGTTAGGCATTCAAAGTCCTCTGCCACTCACAGTCTTCCTGAAATTGTTATTAACGAGAGCCCTTAATCCTCAGGGATAAAGTGTATCACAGAAGAGAGTTGACATGATTCAAATTATAGCAACTTGTCCTGTGCTATAGGAGTGCTTAAGAGACACAGAGCAGACTGAAGTCGCTCTCCCTCCCTCCCTCATAAAGCAATGCATTTTTGAAGTGGGTTGAACACCCTTGAACAGGAACCCTGGAGTGTTGACTGAGATCCAGGTTCAGACTGGGGAGGGTGTCTTGAGAGTCAGGCCAGCTGTCTGGGCACTCTTTCTGCAGAAGCCTCAACTTCTGGGGGCGGGGGTGGGGGTGGGAATCCACACCTGCTAGCTTATCTGCCATATCTCGAAGTCAGCTGAATGATCCTGCTAAGGCGAAGTCATATCCGGCCACTCACAGTCCCCCAGTGGCTCTCCACCTCATTCAGAGTACAATCCCCAATGGCTTCTTACTGAACTGAATAGGACTGGTACCTGCATATGCACATACAGACAGACTAAACAGGATCTGGCTCACACATAATGGCTTTGACCAATTCAGTATGTCTTTTAGCATAAAAAGGGAGCCTACTAATAATTATCCTGAAATAACAGGTGTAAACCTAGACTCTCCAGCGCAAAGAGGGAAGTCCCTGTCACCTCTCTTACTTCATCTACTACTCTCCCCTCAGGACTCTATTCCAGATGCTTTGCTATTCCCTCAATATCCTAGACTTGTTATTGTCTCAGGACTTTTGCACTTGGTCTTTCTGCCTGGAACATGCTTCCTCTATATGTAATGACCTTCTTAACTTCACTGTCCAAGGACCTGTTTACCAGCCCTATTCTTTCTCTTTCAATGAGTGAAAAACACAGAACTTCTCTTGAGTACCCCTCTTCTTTCTACCCAATGTTTATGCATTCATTCAACAAACCGCCCAATTAGTTCCTGACCTTGGGGCAACATACTGCATGTAAGTGTAATCATACAATAATTTTCACTTAGGGGGCGCCTGGTTGGCTCCCTCAGTTGAACACCCAACTCTTATTTTGGCTCAGGTCATGATCTTACAGTTCATGGGATCGAGCCCCGCATCGGGCTCTGTACTACCAGCATGGAGCCTACTTGGGATTCTCTTTCTCCCTCTCTCTCTGCCCTTCTTCTCTTCCTCTCTCCCCCACCCTGTCTCAAAATAAATAAACTTTAAAAAATTTTTCACTTAACATAATGTTTCCAAGGTTCATCCTTGTCTTAGCCTGTATCAAAACTTCATTCCTTTTTACGGTTGAATAATATTCCATTGTATGTATACATCATAGTATGTTTATTCCTTTATCTGTTGATGATATTGGGTTGTTTCTATCTTTTGGCTATTGCGAATGGGCTGCTATGAACATTGTCCTACTCATATCTGTTTGAATCTCTGTTTTTAGTTCATTCGGGTATATTCCCATAGTAGCTACACCATTTTACGTTCCTGCCAGCAGTGCACAGGGAGTTCCAATTTTTTCATATTCTTGCCAACATTTGATATTTTCTGTTTTTCTAATAATGGTCATTTAATGGGTATAAAGTAGTATCTTACTGTGGTTTTGTTTTGCATTTCCCTAATGACTAATGGTGTTGAATATCTTTATACGTTTATTAGCCATTTGTGTAAGTTCTTCAGATAAATGTGTATTCAAGTCCTTTGCCCATTTTTAAATCAGATTATTTGGTTTTTGTAGTTGAGTTGTAGGAGTTCTTTATATATTCTGGATATTAACCCCTTATCAGATATAATTTACAAATACGTTCCCCGATTTTGTGGGTTGTCTTTTCATTCTCTTGATAGTGTCCTTCAATGCACAAAAGTATTTAATTCTGATGAAGTCCAACTCATTTTTTCTTTTATTGCCTGTCTGTTAATGTCATATTTAAGAAGTCATGGCCAAAATATGGCAATGAGGATGAATACTGAGGATTTTTTCCTGTTTTCTTCTAAGAGATTTACCTTTCTAGCTCTTACATTTAGGTCTTTGATCCATTCTGAGATAATTTTTATATTGTGTAATGTCCAATTGCATTCTTTCCCATGTGAATATCCAGTTCTTCTAGCACAATTTCTTGAAGAGACTGACCTTTCCCCATTGAATGGTCTTAGCATGCTTGTCAAATATCAATTGATCATATGCGGGACAGTTTATTTCTGGGCTGTCAGTTCTATTTCATTGGTCTACATGTGTATCTTTATGACAGTACCATACTGTTTAGATGACTGTAGCTTTGTAGTAAGTTTTTTTTGTTTTGTTTTGTTTTGTTTAATTTTTTTAATGTTTATTTTTGAGAGAGAGAGAAACAGACCCAGTGTGAGCAGGGGAGGGGCAAAGAAAGAGGGAGACACAGTATCCGAAGCGGGCTCCAGGCTCTGAACTGTCAGCACACAGCCCAACGCGGGGCTTGAACCCACGATCCGTGAGATCATGACTTGAGCTGAAATCAGATGCTCAACCGACTGAGCCACCCAGACGCCCCTGTAGTAAGTTTTGAAATCAAGAAGTGTGAGCTCTCCAAATTTGTACTTTTTCAACATTGTTTTGGCTATTTCAGGTCCCTTGAGATTCCATGGATTTTTCATTCCACCATGCAATGCAACTCTGTGCCCTATGAATCTAGGCAGAGGCAATTCCTGGACACCAGCAGAGTCCCTAGTGGGACCTCTTCCAGGGAGGCAGATAAGCTCCTTGTGTCATTTCTGTACAACACTGACTCACCAGCTATCATCTGGGCCAATTATTATCGATTTCAGGTCTAAGTGAATGGATGTTTCTCTCTTTTTCCTTCAGACTTTCATAGTGGATAGTAGGAAAGCCAAACATTTCTAAAAATCATCCAGAGGCCACACTTAAATGTCTGGAGAAGCACTTAGTTGAATATAGAAGATGTCCCCAGACCATCTCAGCCACGGCAGGATTGATTTCCTGCTGAAATCACAGAGGAGATAGAGCATTGCCACTGTGGCATGCTGAGATGACTCCACTTCTCCAATTACTCAGGCACAGAAGATCTGAAAATGCCTTCTTGTGCAAATCTAACTCCCACCTGCTGAGAAACTGATGCTCTTCTCTAGGTCACAAGTGTCATGACCTGCCCTACATCTACCTTACTTCTCACAGTCCTCAGCTCATTCGTGCCATAGCTGGATGGATGGTTCATTCATGCAAGCATCCATTTTAATACTTGCTGTGGAAACCATGCATTCCAAGGTTACTAAGCTATTTATGACCAATTCTCCTCCATCTTTTCCCATTCAAAACCACCACAGCTTGTATTCAAGCCTTGAATTGCACATAACTTTTAAATACGTGTTTAGCATGCAATCACTGATTTGGCTAAGTGTTTAAAATGTGGAACCACTTGAAACCACACTTTCCAGAAAGCAATGCAATTTTTTCCACAAATACCAACAGTTGTATGCCAACAGCGCTATGACGGAAAGCAAGCACTGGAAGGATGGAGTTAGTGGGCAGCTCTTTGGATGGAATCGCCCTTCCATCCCCATGCCTTGAGGAAGGACTCAACAACTGAGGCTGACTCCCAACCTGTAGGGCAAATCCCATCCAGGGTGGGGTTGCAGGCTGGGAAACAAGACCAGTGGAAGTGGCGGTACAGATGTGGGGACTTGCAGAGCAAAGAAAGGTCATTTAGGAACAAGAGCTAAACACAGCAATAGAAAATCAGGGACAGAGGCTCACCAGACTATCTCTAGCACCAGCAGAGAGCGCCCAGCTCTTTCATTCATTTGTTGGGAAATACCAACTGAGCATCTAATATGCACCAGGCGTCCAACCAAGAGTAAGGAGATACAACGAAAAGTAAAACAAAGAGCTTACGCTCTGCCCTTACAAAGTTTACATTCTAGCACATAGCAAGCCCTAAATCAATATTTGTTGAATCAATCAATTGAAGAAAATGGCTAAGTTAGCACTTCTCTTTTTTCTAGTATAATACCTTCATCCACCACATTACAAGGTAAAAAAAAGAATGATGATCTCAAATGGGTTGTCAATAAGTTGGCTAAAATATTTGAAATTTAGTAAGAAGACTTACTAAGGAGTTTATATAAAGACCACATATATAAAGACTTCATATCCTGTATTAACAATGTCCCTGTGTATAATATTTCTTGACATATTAATTAAAGGTAGTATGAAATGATCATGATCAGACATGAAAAAACAATATTCACTTTGACTTTTGCCGCATTTATTTTTAAATGTGATGGGATATGTATTTTAATATATTTATAATATAGTTATAACATTCCAGTGAATGGGGTAGAATGTGCTACATAAATGAGTAGAAGTAGATTGGAAATGGGCACTTTTGTTTCATTCCTAGGAGTTTGCAATTAAAATTTGGACACTGTTAATTTAGATCCTTGGGCATGACTAGCAGGTGGGTAATTTCAAATCCATTCACTGCGGAGAGAACCAGCCTTGCACGTCCCTCCAGACCAGGCCTCGCTGCTTCTGAGGCAGGTGGGACCAAGCCCTGTAAGAAAGGAGGGAGCAAAGTGCATTCCAGGTAGACAAAACAATAAGTGCAAAGGGACAAGAAAGGAAGTATCCATGGAGGGCTGAAGCAGTGAGTGGCTAGAGAGAAAGGGATAAGTGACGAGGCCAGGAGGGCAGTGGGGCCCAGACTGCCTAGCGTCTTGGAGCCATAATAAAGACTTTGGATTTTATTGGAAGTGAAATCGAAGCCCATTGGCGGTTTGTGAAGAGAAGATATGATCTGTTTATATTTGGGGAAGCATTACTGAGTCCTTCACTCCATCTTTGACCTGGAATATATTTTTACCACCATCTGTCTGTTTTGTGTGTCTACATCTGAAATGACTCTGAATTGGGAAGGGAGAGCAAAGATGTATAAATGTATCCCTAAATGACGGTATCTATCACACGGAGTTCATTCTATAACTTGATTTTTCCACTCAGCATCAGGTTATTGAGAGTTATTCTTGATGATATACATAGCTTTGATTCATTCCTCTAAACTACTTGCAATAGTCCACTGTATAAATGGACCACAACGTATTTATCCATCCTCCTGTTAATGGACATGTATGTCCTTTCAATTTTCTATTAGCAAAAATCAATGCAACAGAACCACTCTTCTGTGTTTCTCCTTGAGCACACATAGTCTCTAACTTCACACTTGAGGGGACATGGTTGAGTCAAAGGTGTTCATAGAATGTACAAACACCTTTGGTGTTGGATTCTGAAAACCCTCTTCAAAGTGGTTCCGCAGCAGTGGGTGTGACCATTTCTCTACACCTCCGCCAACACTTGGTGTCGTCAACCCTTTTAGCTTGTCAACTGATGAAATGATCCTTAATTATAGTTTTTATCGGCATTTCCCTCAAAATGAGCAAGCCTAAGCATCTATTTGCACACTTGTTGGATATTAGGTTTTCTCTGTGAATTGTCGATTCATATTCTTTGCTCATCTTCTAACCTCATTACCTAACTTCCTCTTACCAACTGCTTGGAATTTCCAAGTCCCTGTTAATATTTGCTTTCCAAATATTTCTTGTTCACTTACAACTTGTCTTTTTGCTTTTATTATAAATCTTGGTGAATAAAACATTTTAATTTTAATGTAGTAAATGTATCGATATACTTTTAAAGTTTGTGCTTTGTACGCCTTGTTTAAGAAATCTTTCCTAAGGGTTTAAAGTCATTAAAGTGTTTTTTATTTTCTTCTAAAAGTTATTCCTTTCACATTTAGGTCTTAAACTCATCCCCAACTTACTTTTCTTTCTTTCTTTCTTTCTTTCTTTCTTTCTTTCTTTCTTTCTTTCTTTCTTTCCTTCTTTCTTCCTTTCCTTCTTTCTTTCTTCCTTCCTTCCTTCCTTCCTTCCTTCCTTCCTTCCTTCCTTCCTTCCTTTCTTTCTTCCTTTCTTTTTCTTTTCTTTAGAGAATGCAAGCAGGGGAAGGCTGGGGGAGCGAGAGAAACAGAACGAGAGAGAGAGAGAGAGAGAGAGAGAGAGAGAATCCCAAACAAGCTCCATGTTCAGTACAGAGCCCGACACAGGGCTCGATCTCACGACCTGGGATAATGACCTGAGCTGAAATCATGAGTCAGATGCTCAACTGACTGAACCACCCAGGATCCCTCCAAATTTACTTTTCTATAGAGTGTGCAGTAGGCACTTAATTTCACCTTTTTTTCTGTAGGAATGGTCAGTTGTCCAGATCCATTAATTAGATAATACTTCCATTCTCTATTAGTCTCTAATGCCCCTTCTTTCCTACATCAGATGTATGTATTCTATTATGTTCCATCAACTTATTCTTGAGCCAATAGCTCTTTGTCTTATTATAGCTTTAAAAAAGTTTTGATATCTGGTCAGATAAGCTCTCATATTTTATTCTTCATAATTCTTTCATCTAGTCTTAGTCTTTTATCTTTCATGTAACTTGTAGCTCTTTAACTTCAGCAAAGTACCATGATAATCTTTTCATTCAGTAGCATAGTACCTCTTCCTTTATTCAGACCCTCCGTTATATATCTTTAAGTAATGCTTTGTACTTTTATCCATTATATGTCTTACAAATATTTTGTTAGATTTATTTCAAAGTAATTTACAGTTTTGGTTTTAATAACTTATATGTTTTAATAATATGAATATAATTGCATATTTTGAGGGTATATAATCAATATTATTGTTTTTTCCCAAAAATTCTTATAACTCTTTTTTTTCTTGTATTTCACTGCCTTGGGCCCTCAGGACACTTTTGAAAAGAAGCATTAATAATAAACATGTTTGTTTTCCCTTACTTTTTTTTACTTTAAATTTTTTTTAACGTTTATTTATTTTTGAGAGAAAGAGACAGAGCATGACTGGGAAAAGGAGACACAGAATCAGAAGCAGGCTCCGGGCTCTGATCTGTCAGCACAGAGCCCGATGTGGGGCTCGAAATCACAAACAGTGAAATCATGACCTGAGCTGAAGTCATATGCTTAACCGACTGAGCCACCCAGGTGCCCCTTGTTTTCCCTTACTCTAAGTGAAATGTTTCCAAAACTCACTATTAAATCTAATTATTTTTCTATAGGTTTGTATAGATTTTTTTTGCAAGTTAAGGAAGTTCCCTTCTATTTCCAGTATTCTAAAAAGATTTTTTTCCTCTCGTAAATTAACGTCGAAGTACCTACGGGGATGGTTCTATGATTTTACTCTGTAATCCTATTAATATATATTTCATGAATTGATGCTTTAAAATGATACTATTCTTCCATTCCTAGAGTAAATTCTACTTGGTTATGATGTATTTTCTTGTATACAGTGAATTTAATTTTGCAAGTTCTTAATTTAATATTCTTCGTAAATGAGATTGATTCATAGTTTATCCCATTTTATTTTAAATGTTTTGCTAACTTCAAAAATTAACTGAGGGGTCTTTTTCTTTTTCTCCAAATAAGGATTATCTCACATTTGAAATTTTAATAAAACTCAGCTACAAAACTCTTAGCATGCTATTTTTGAGGGTATGAAATTTCTGAATATTGACTCAATAATGTGTTTTTAATTGTTGATGTAAGTTATTTATATAGTATTGACTCTGGATTTTATAAGTCTCTATTGTATTTGTACTTAGGTTTCCCTTTTCTTTAATAATATTGTTTATCTTTTTTTCTAGATCAGTCTTGCTTGGATTATCTATTTTATACACTCTTTCCAATAAATAACAAGCTTTGGGCTTTTTTAATTATCTCTAATTGTATTCGTTTTCTATTTTGGTGATTTTTTTTCATCTTACTTTGATTAGTTCCTTCTTTCTGCTTCCTTTGAATTCATTTTGCTGTTTGAGTAACTCTTAAGTTGAATGCCTCATTCTTTAATTTTCAACCTTCATTTTTCTCTAATATGACATTTAAGGCATAAATCTACCCCCTAAGAACCACTTTAGCTGCATCTCACATTTTTAAAATTGTTATTCTGAGTGTTTTTCTTCTTTTCCATCATTATTTCCTGTTTGACCTATGAATCATTCCAAAGTAATTATTTTTGGAAACCATATTTTGGGTCATATTTTTATTATTTATTTCTATGGCGGATAGTTAGACACCTACCCTCACATTCCTCTCTTCTCTTCTTCTATAACAGAGCCCTAGTTTGAAGCCACAATGTGCCCAGTTAGTGAACATTCCCTCACCTCTCATGCAGCGAGGTCTGACTATGAGCCTAAGTTCTAACTTACAAGACATTAAGTACTAAGCATCTCAAGCTTAGCGTTCTCCAAATGCAGCCACTGGTGATTGCCACCAAAAATCTATTCTCAGGATTCCTACCACCTCCACTACCACCAACCCCTTTTTAGGGGCCAAAAATCCAAAGGTCTTCCCTAATTATTCTTTTCTTCACACCCCACATTCAACCAGTTATGATGTCCTACCACTTGCACTACCAAAATATTTTCTCACCTGCACTACCAAAATACCAAGTTATTCAGCTGCTACAAACCTAGTCTTAGCCACCATCTCCCCTGTCTAGAATATTTTATTTCCCTAAAATTCATCCTGCATTCAGTACCCAGTGAACTTCTTAAAGAGTACATCAGATCATTTCTTCTCCTGCTATGAAATAAACTCTCATTACGGCTTCTGCCTTGCATGTAGAAGACAAATTCCTTTCATCGGCCATGAGACCCTATGTGATCTAAGCCCCCCCCCCCCCACTGTTTCATTCACTCCTTTGCTCTCTACTCTTCGGTACGTTCACATCCTGTCCATTCTTCAACGTGCTGACCCCGGTCTGTCTCGGATTGTCCTTTCTGCTTTAAATAGTCTGCCTCCAAGAACTTTCTGCCAACCAGGATGTCACCTGGGTTTCTCTTTCTCATAGTTCTGGACGAGGCTCAAATATCATCTCATTGCCAAGGTCTACCTGGACCACCTTACCCCAGCTAAGGCCACATCCTCCCTGCACCCGTGCAATCTTTGACCCGATTAGCCCCATTTACCTTCTTCACAGTATTGCAGTTTTCACTACCTGCAATTACTTTTTTTTTTTTTTTTGGCTAATTTTCTATTATGTATATTCCTCCTTATCTGACAGGCTCCTAGAAGGTAAAAAGTTCTTCTTTACTGTTGCTTTCAGAACAGCCTCCTGACCAAAGGTGGCCAGTATATGTAATATATAATGCGTAAAATTAGAATACACGTATATACAATATGGACCATTTGATTTATAATATAAGTTCATATATTAGATATGATACCTAACATTTTATAAGATATGTTATATATAATATACGATGTGCAAGGCACAATATAGAACATATAATATATGATATGTAATAAAGTATATAATAGTCAATATAAAATAGACAATGACAAATAATAGGAAAATCTTTTGAAAACATGGATCTTAAAATTTTTTAGTCCTATTCTAGAATTCCTCCAAAGTCACACAAATGCAGAAAGAAAAGGAGAAGGAGAAGAAAGGGGAAGAGAGAAAGAGGGGGTAAAACAATTTGAGAGAGAACCCAGCTGATGCCAAGCCCCTGATCTCACACAGGCCCGGTGCTCACTTCAGCTGCAGGAGGAAGAGGGCGGTACCTGCCCAGGTGGTGTCTGTCTGTAAGCTCGAGAGGCAGTGCGTGTCTGTACTATCAGCTAATCAGCAACCTCCCATCCTCACTGTGACCTGCGTCACTGCTTGTCAAGTGAACGGGCCTGTGGTCCCCTCCCACAACGCTTTGCTTTCTAAGAGCCTTAAGGCACTAGTGGTGGGATGGCAGCAATGCAAGGATTCTATTGGGCTCTGGTCTACACACACAGTCTACACTGGGACTCATGGAATCCTTTAGTTGCAGAGATTCTTAAGAGGTCAGCAGCCTGAAGTTCAAATGGAAAAATAACGATGAAACAGCATACTTCAGATGCCTTATTTATCTATACTCCTGTGCTTGTGGTTCAGTGGTGTCTAAGAACAGTTAGAAACAGGTCATGTTTTTCAACTAGGTCATGGTTCTCCTTTTCCCACAGTTGGTCTTTTTCTTTACTCTTAAAATATGATTTCCCACATCCCCGGATTTCTACCCTTGAATTCTATTCGCAGTCCCCATATGCGACTTTTCAGTAAGCAGTAATTTGGAGCTTGGGATTTTCTGATGCCATCAGGGTCAGTGAGCTCTGCGGTCTTCTCGAAAAGACATTGCCATTCCCTCCATGGTAAATAGGAAGGAAATGAAGGCAACTGGAGCCCCTAGGATGTAAATTTAAGTGTTGGCTGAAAGGTTCTTTCTCTCCCAATCCTGCTTTTGTAAACACAGCTCTGGTGGGACGAAACCTGGGAAGCTACCACAGCCATGACAACTGGGCAGGCCAGCCATGGCGACCATCTCCATGCGCACACCACGGTCATTTATAGAGGGGCATGGGCACGCTGTGGCAACAAACACTCCCTGTGGCTCTCACCCAGAGGAGAGCATTGGCAACCGGTGGGTAGAAGGTGGGATGGGGGAAGAACATCACTAACGAGTCAGCTTTTTGCTTGATGACTCAGTTGTTTATTTTTATTGCTTATTTTAGATGGAACTGTCGTCCTAGTTACTGCACGCCGTGCCACAGTCACGCACTGCACATACACCTAACGCACTGCGATTCTTAGTGTTGCTTATCAAACGAATGTTCTTTTCTCAGGGTACAGATCGTGCATGTAGGATAAAAGGGTAGTGTAAATCCCAGACAGAGAGAGGATATGTCTTTCAATATTCTCCTTACTCTGAAATTTTAAAAAAATCTTTCCTAGTTAAAAAGTAAAAAAAAAAAAAAAAACAAAAAACAGATAGAAAGGAACATATTTTCCTAGGTACCAAGCAACTGAACCCCAAGAAAGCTCCACAGTCCCCCTCTGCTTACTCGCATTTGCATGGAATATGCTTCTCTCCCACAGGGTTGGGTTGCACGTCTCGTGATGGGAATATAGCAAGAGGATTTCTGAAAGACACTTAGTATCACTTCAGTTATTTTCACAAAGATATATTTCCATTCCTGAGATGATTTTAGGTAGATTAGAAGCTTATTCATTTTGACAATGGCTGTTCATTTGTCGAGTACTTGGTACTGTCCATAATGCCGTGCTAGGGGGTAGGGGAACAACCATGAAGCCAGACCGACGCAAATTCCTACCTTCAAAAGTCCAGAAGAAAATTCAGATAGCAGCTAAAGAATAATACAAATAAATGCAAATTTTCAACTGTGACAAATGTTATGAATGAGAGAGACAAAGTATTTTGAGAACATTATAATGTATTAGGATGAAGTAGATTTAAACATTTACATCCTTTGCCAGGTGGCTTTCAAGTACTTCCCGCCTGAGTAAATGAAGTATGTTTCTTTGGCCCACTGATGTTGACCTAAGCCCTGTAGACTCGCTCTAGCCAGTGAGATGAGCAGAGGCTTTAAATGTACGTGCAGAGTTTGGCTTGGCCTCTTGTGTTTCTTAGCAAGGACAAAAACATGCCCCACATAGTTACTCTTCCCAGAACCAGGAGGTAAATGTAATAGACTAGACCCCAACTCAACCCGCAGCTTGAGCCAATCCCAGCTTAGCCCAGCAGAGCCATGGCCAACATGCAGATCAGCGAACATAAATAAGAAACAAAAGCCTCATGCTGAAAGCCACTGATTTTGGAGTTGTTTGTTACGCAGAATGATCATAGCAGAAACCTGACTGATACAAATATATAATGCAATAGTCTACCACTTCCTTTTCTTGAGGAGGTTAGAGTCCAAGGCAAAAGATATAACCCAAAGAACCACACAAATCAAAGCAAAATTTCAATAATACTGAATGTGACGAAGGAGAGCCACGTGGAATACAGACATGTGTGAACCAGGAGTGTAGATTATGCAGATCTGGATGATGGACAGCAGAACCCCAGAAGAGACAGGGATGTCTCTGAGATCTAAGTCCCAAGACTAAAAGAATATGATAAGAGAAGTAGAAAGCGGTTCCAGGTAGAAGAAGAAAAAAACAAGATCGAAAGAGGACTGGGGAGCATCGCAAGATTCCAGCGCACTGACAGCGAGTGGCACTGTAAGCCTGTCACACTTGTACTTCCTGGCCGGTGCAATGCGGGACATTGGGCCACACTTATTTGTCTTCCCACGAAGCCAGGAAGTGTGTCTTTCACACAGTATCCCTGGCATCAGCTCCGTGCCAGGTACAGGGTAAGCATCCAATCAATCATTTTAAAGAATGCAGATGGACTCTGTTATGATCCCCAAAGGAGTCACAGAGCATAAGAACTGGAAGGAACACTACATCACCAACTCCTCATTTGACATATGAGGAAACTGCGCAAGTCCATCTAAGCACGTAGCGACAAGAGTCTGGGCTCTGTGTTTAAGCCCACACATAATCCCCTGTTCACTAATCAGCACACAAATGGCCATCAAAACCCAGCTGTCCAGTTTGCTTAACCCCACATCTGTGGGCAAAGGAAGGGGTCTCACAAAACAAGAATCACCAGGTAGAGAGTAAGGCCCAACTCCACAATGTGTACCTCAGTTCTCCTCCTCAGTGGACTTCCTGCCACTCAGTCCAACCATATCTGGTAGTCTTCTGGGTAGAGATAACCCTTGTCCAAGGTGGTCAGCACCAAACACTGAATGCTGTCCTGGACCACACTATTATCGCATACTTCTTATTTCAGTGGAGATTTCTCGTATCAGCGCTCTGAGTTATATGGGTCGTATAACACGACTAGGTGGCATCATTCAGAGCATAAAGAAAACGATACCTCGTAAGGTTGTTCAGTGCACCACCTAAACACCTGTACGTAGTAATCCCGAGACCTTTGCTCTCCAAACAATAAGGTTTCATGATAACCAACAGGCTATCTATGATAGTCCAAAGAAACCATGTGCATTCTGACTGTTCCATTTTATAGGAGACTCTTTCTAAAGGGTAAAGGCACCTGTAAGCAGAAAGAAGAATCAGGGATTGGGGTTATCTGATTTCTTAGAAAAGCTTTATCTGAAACTTTTAAGCAAGCCTATGATGCAGGTAGAATTTCTTTGTAAACAAAAAACTATTGTAATCAACAAGCAAAAAAAAATGTCTTGAAAGAATAAAGGAGCTGGGATATTCATTGCCAGTCATTAACCTGATTTTCTAATGAATATGGCATTAGGCATTCATTAACAATCATTTGTGTTTATGTTGAACAGTGGATGTATAATGAAGGTTGGTAAATGAAAGCAAAATTAAACCAGGGAATTTTGGACACTTAGAAAGCAATTAACTTGTTTGGCAGTAATTACACATTGAAAGCTAAATCAAGTGCATTTAGAAAGCCACAAGAGTCGCCACATAAACCAGAGGTGCTTTGCTCTAAAATAATAGACAAACCTCTCTTTCTTTCAAAATGAAAGAGAAAGGCAAAAGTATGGTATAAATGACAAACAAGGCCCAGGTCTAATGAAAAGAAACACGGTTACAGCCCATATGTTAGGGAAGAAGCAAGTTACTGAAACATAGGACAGCTCAGCTAATTAAAAGAAAGAAAGAAAACCCTTTTGTAACAACAATGATGTGAAAACAGGTGGTATGTGCTGGAGAGCTCAAGTTTTTGTTCTGTCTGTGCACAGAGGCATGCACATATATGCACCCGCACACCCGCACGCCGTCTACATAATCGAAATAGCTTCCAGATGTGTGACAAGTAAACCCTGAACCCACCGTCAGGTTTTTGGACAGCCACTGCACTTCAGTAGTTACCAGGTCTGTGTCACTGACAGTCTTGCAACTTGATTCCCCCAGTGTTTGACTAGGGTCCTTTGTTCAGTTTAAAGGTCCATCATTAAATGCACTCGGGGAAGAGGAGAATGAGGCGCGATGGTAGGTATAATGAATGAACCCCTCCAGGGAAAAATCGGGACAGAACTAGGGAAGAAGCAAAGGAAGCAAACCCGAGATTCCATATGGGCCCAGCACTTATAACCAGAAACTCTGCCCCAAAAATATATTCAGAATCCAATAAAGCTTTCGAGATGAATTTTCTCAGAACTTGCAACCCTGCAAGAGTTAGCCAAGACACACTACGGTGGTGTTGTTTGGTTTTATTTTTCTCTTTCCTAGGGCTACAATGAGATGGCTAGGCTGGAGGACCTAGTCTTCAGATGAGCCCCAAGGTCTGAGCCAAAGCACAAAGTTTTCCAAACTGGAGTCTTGAACATCTTCCTCCAAAAGCTCTGAGGAGTCACGAGCCCTTCCCGTATGACAAATACCTTTGCAAACAGGGGCTGTGGGTGCTTGAGGGTTAGTAACCAAAAGAAAGGTTCCCAGGGGGATGTATAAAGGTCAGCTGGCTTTGTGGAAACGTTTGCAAAGTGCTCGGGTATCAACTATGCTAAAAGCAAATACTTGCTTTGCTTAGAGATTGGAACAGAAAACGGAAACCAGGAGAGAGCTCTGAAATCTTCGCTTAGATCATTTAACTGCTGCCAAAAAAAAAATTGTGTTTGCCACAATGGGGTGCATGTGTTTTCTTTCGAGAAATGCGGTGTTTCTTTAAAAAGATAAACATTTTTATTTCTAAGCATAGGATCAAGACATTAAGCTGAAAAACTCATTTCTCACTTATTTGAAAGCATTTTAAATATTTAGATTCTCTGCCTTGTTCTGATCTAATATGGCGTGTTTTATTTGAGGTTTTCTTGGTCACAAAACTGTTTCCTAGTTTTGACCAAGACCTCACGGACTTATCAGTATCCTATCATGTACTTTTTGCAGCAATCTTAACACCTTTTCCTGATTCTTCATAGACAAATACACTATTCTTTAAATGCGCTTGCTACAAATCCAGTGCTTCTTACATTTTATAGCATATTTACTTGGGAAACTAGTTAAAATGCAGATCCTGACTCAGGAAGTCTAGAGTGGAGCCTCAGCCTCTGCCTTTGTAACAAGCTTCCAGGTGGTGTTGAGTTCGATTCAGCAAGGTCCTGATCGACTCAGCTTTGAAGTAGTTACCTGGTTTGAAAAGTTTGTAGGATCAGGACCAGAGGTAACTGAAGCCTTGGAAATAGGTCAATTCCTCTCCAAGATGAAACCTAGAAAGTTTAATGGACCAGATACTAAGAACAGAGGAACAAATACTTGTTAGAAATGAAATATGCAAGGTAAATTGTTCTGTCCCCACTACTCCATAATACGTGCTTCTCAGCTGCCATAACTGTTTTTTAATATTTCTCCAGCTGTTGAAATCCAGACAATTGAGTTTACCAAATATTTATAGAAATGCTATGCACTACCTTAAGCACCAAGGATGTAAACAGAAATGAAACACAGCCCTCATAATTCGCCCCCAAGGAGATCACAACACAGCAAGGTAAAATCTATGATAAAAAGATGCTTAAGGTACCAGGGCTAAGGAGCTGTAGAGAACCCAGAGCTACGGCGAAGAATATTTAGGCAAGTCAAAACTATCAGGAGAAACTTCTTGGAAGAGATGTTGAATCCTGAAGCTTGAGCAAAAAAAAATATCTAGTTGACGAAGAGGAAGTAAGAGTGTTAATAGCCCATGATCAGCAGGGAGAAATGTCTCGATCGTGAGAATATCCCCACTCTGGGTAAGACAGGAGGTGTGGCCCTGCTGTAGCTCCCCTGATCCTCCACCGAAGGACTATTGAGAGGCGACTATTCTTACCACTATTTTGTAGGTAAGAAATATGAAGCCGGAGAATTTATGACGGCCCAAGGCAATGTTGCTAAGCGGTGGCCCTGAGATTTGAACACGGTCTGCCTGGTCCTACAGCCTTGGCTCTCTGCCTGTGTCCTGAGGGCTCCCACAAGTACTTCAGCAACTGGGCTATGGAACCTGAGGCAGAATTGATCTGATGAGGAACTGACGTGGCATTTTCTGTAAGGATTCCAGCCTTGATTTTTCCTTCCCTCAACCAGTATTTTGCTCAATAAACAGAAAAATAACCCATCCCAATCCCATGGTGATTTAAGATTTTTAACAGCCTCGAGCAGGCTCCAGTTTATAAAGGATTTTGTTCCTTTAAGAAACGAATGATTTTACTCTTTTCTTTTTTCTTTTACATTCATTCTTCTCCTTTATTATTTCTAAGTGTCGGATTAATTTTCTCTTAACAAGGGTAACACAGACTCTTTTCTTCACAGAAATCACCACTGTTTGGCGGGATCCGTGGTTCTAACTGGTAGATCACGTACAGGACTGTGGCATCTCACAACCCATTGCTAACATGCGGCCAAATATTCCACAAGGTATAACTTCCACCTTTTTTTTTGAGCTTTGCACCTATACTTTTTTTTTTTTTTCAGAAATAGAATTCAGTGATTCATTTCTTACATATGATACCCAGTGCTCATCCCAAAAAGTGTCCTCGTTAATGTCTCTCGCCCATTTAGCCCATCCCCCCACCCGACACCCCTCCAGCAATCTGTTCTCTGTATTTGAGAGTCTCTTATGGTTTGTCTCCCTCTCTGTTTTTATCTTATTTTTGCTTCCCTTCCCTTATGTTCATCTGTTTTGTATCTTAAATTTCACATATGAGTGAAATCGTATGATACTTGTCTTTCCTTGACTGACTTATTTTGCTTAGCATAATACACTCTAGTTCCATCCACATTGTTGCAAATGACCAGATTTCATTCTTTTTGACTGCCGAGTAATATTCCATTGCATATATATGCCACCTCTTCTTTATCCACTCATCTGTCGATAGACATTTCGGCTTTTTCCATACTTTGGCTATTGTCGATACTGCTGCTATAAACATTGGGGTGTATGCACCCCTTCAAAACAGCACTCCTATACCCTTTGAATAAATACTTGATAGTGCAATTGCTGGGTTGCAGGGTAGTTCTGTTTTTAATTTTTTGAGGAACCTCCATGCTGTTTTTCCAGAGTGGCTGCACCAGTTTGCTAATGATTCACTCTGGATCAGATACTTATTTACTATCTTTTTAAGGATCTATATTTGGAAGAATAAGACCAGACAGGGAAGGTTGAGACTGAGGCCAAGGGAGTTGTTGACAAAGCCACAGCTAGTGCTATGGAGCGTTTGGGCAAAGTACAAAAAAAAAAAATGAATGCTGCCCCCTCTAGACTGTTACATCCCCATGACAGGGTTTGCGGGGCCAGAAAATGTCCCTGGATTTCAGCCACCACTTAGCCCCTTGTCCTGGAGAACTTGTGTAGGATACTCCCTTCTAACCTTCCGCGGTAGCCCCGATGTTGGTGACTTCAGCTGGGGTACATGGTACATGGTACATGGGTGAACACAGAAACTGGATTCTGGAGACATGGTGATTGTAAAGAAAAAACATGGGTATAACACACACTACTTTTAGGAGTTCAACCAGGAGTATTAAACAAGAGATGATACACAAACCACAGACAGGTCAGCGGGGTCAAGTGTTGACTTCCCTTCACCCCCTAAATAATTAGAGAGACCTGAGAAAGCTCAGAAACAGAGGAAGGGGGTGTGAGTTGAAGAAGTAGGCTTAACGCACACAATAATCAACTTTTAATTCAAAAGCACCAATTCCTCATTCTAATCCTCTCTTCAAGGAAAACAAAATCATGTGGGATTAAAAGATTCTTTGAATCTAAGACATAAACCTGATTCCTCTCAAAATAAGCACTGAGACTCAAACTTGAATAAAATAGTGGACTCTTTCTGTAGGTCATGATTATAACATTGATTCCTCAATTCCTCTGATTTCGGAAGCCCAAGAATAACAATGGGAAAATGGATTTTAACCCACATAGTTATGTAGTTATTGCTTTTTATTAAAGGGTAACTTACAAATGAGCTTCTTATCAACAATTACTATGCATAAGAAGTTGCTCATAACCAAAAACTGTGCATTCTTTCTCAACACCTCTTGTAACAGTTTCCTAACAGAAAGTACTAGAAATATGTCTGCTGGCAGTTCTTCTCTTCCTCTGGTAGCTGGAGAATCCGGAGATGGACGAGTTATATTTTTTGTGGCCAAATATTAGCAACTGCATTATAAATCTAAGATCATCACTTCTATTTGAGTATAAACAAACCTAGTAAAGTCTTAAAACATTAGCCTTCACAATAATTATCAGGAACAAGAAGAGTTAGGGTTTTAGCTCATCGGATGCTTTATCTTTTATTGTGGGTCCCATTTCAGGAGACTCATTGAATTTTTTAGGAACCCGCCAGTCTAGTCAAAAGAAAATCACAAATCCTTAACTAACATATGCTAACTTTTCTTTGGGGAACAAAAGAAGCATCTTTGTTTGTTCCTCACCAGCAAACACCAAGCCATTTAAAAGGAGTCTTTTCAGTGGCAATGTTAGCAGGGAAATTCAATTGTATTTAATTAAGTTCTTCCCCCAAAAACTGCACACAGAAGCACCGAAGAGGTTATCAGAGGTCAGATGCCTGTCATGACTTTCTGACCCTCCCAAAATGCAAGATAAAAGATAGTGGTATCCCTGCTGGTAAGAGGGGCTCCCACATTTGTGCCTCTCTCTTTCTGCTTTAATTTTATAGCAATCAGCACAATATGGCTGCTTTTTTCGGAACAATAGGACAGGCAGAAGTTAGATTCACAGCACAGGAAGGAGAAGGTGGGAGACAAGAGAGGTTCACTATGGCTTTTAAGGTTCAATAAGAACATCACTGTGTTGCCCATTTAAAAAAAAAAAAAACAAACAACCTTGAAAATCTACTTAACATTCATTGTTGTCAGAAATGGACAGATGTCCACTTCTGAAATTTTGTATCCTAGGATTATCTTACATTGCCGACTTTCTTATACGGCCTATTTAAAAATGGTACTTGAATGAGTAAGATTTCTTCCCTACCAAAAGGAAAATGACGTCTGGTCATGCACTTGGGAGCTCCCTGACTTTAAAACCGTAACGTGTTCACACGGCAATCCTTATTTTCCAAATCTCCATTTTCACAAGGCTGCTAACAACCTTTCAATGAGCAAGCGCACTGACATGGTCAGAAGTGCTAACTGTGTTTCATGAAACCAGACAAAAGCTAATTCACCCAAATTTTATTTAGAGTCTTGCATGGCTAATTACAAATGAGCCCCAGACATGGAACTTACTTCCTGAGACGTTTCATGTTTAGGAAATTGCGTTCTTCAGGGACACTGTTAGGAGAATCTTAGACACAGGGGCCCAGAAGACATCTTAAGGATCATTTAATTCCACATCGCAGCTGATGTTTGAGCCCCCCCTCCTAACACTCCTGCTTTCTGTCTTACAGTCTGAAGTTGGACAAGTCCACAAAGACTTCCAAGTCACCGTTTCCTGCAGCCACTCATTTGCAGAGGGACAACTTTTCATCAGCAAAAATGTAAAAATCTAGACTGAAAGGAGCCTTAATTTTTAATCCTCGTTCCGCAACCAGCTTGGGATTTCGAGCAACCCATTTAATCTCTCCGCGCTTGTATAAATCAAAGGTAACAACATCTGTGCGCCCGTCTCTGAGTCAAGATCCTTGCATTCAAATTTGTGGGCTGTAATTTTTTTTCCTGTAGGGCTCTTCAGTCAGGACAAAATATCAGCTTCAACTTGAACATCAACTCAGAGCGACTGGCAGCGGCTGCCTAGAATGTTACCAGGACATGGAGCTTTTCCAGGGCTCTTGGGAAAGAGAGCCGTTATTGCTTGGCCTGATTATTGCGGGCTCAAGCAAGTCCCAGGAAGGATGGGGAACATATGCCCGTGTTTACCATCTCCGCCCTAAGTAAGGTCTCAGAAAAGAGCCATGAGGAAGACATCTGGGGCCGTAAGTTTGTCCAGCAAGAACAGCTGAGAGACCAGGGCACGTGAGAATTACTCCCAGAGAAGTTCTTGTTCTTAGAAAGCAGAGCCACCTTTGAGCAGCAAATCAGATTACAAGCAGAAGACCCTCAACACTCATATCCATTCGCTGACTGGAAAGTCAAGCGTGAGGTGAAGAATCAAGAAAGATCAGCAGTTACTGAACACACCTCGACAATCCCGTGGAGTAGGTATTATGGTCTGCCTTCAGGTTGAGAAAACAGAAAGATTAGCTGACAGTCCCAAGGACACTCAGCTACTAAGTCAGGGGGATTTGAACTAAGATCTGTCCTCAAAATATACCCCCCTAGCTTTCACTATTGTTTTATTTCCCTTCAAGTCAGAAGTACAGGAGACTCTGCCGTGTTGCTCCCATCCTCTCTTGTCTATTCTGGGCATTACGCAGCTGTAGATTCGTTTACCAATTTTATCCATTATATCAAGCAAATACATAACTAATTAACTTGCTACAGACCTAAAAAAGAAAACATCAGTCTTGGGGTGCCTGAGTGGCTCAGTCAGCTGAGCATCTGGCTTCGGCCCAGGTCATGATGTCACAGTTCCTGAGTTCAAGCCCTGCGTCAGGCTCTGTGCTAACAGCTGGGAGGCTGGAGGCTTCTTTGGATTCTGTATCTCCCTCTCTCTCTGTCCTTCCCCCACTCACTTTCCATCTCTCTCAAAAGTAAACTTTAAAATAATTTTTTAAAGCAATCTTCTATAGTAATAACACTATTCTAACAGGGATATATATTGAACTGTATTAATCTTTCTTAATAAGCAAACGCTTTATTTATTTATTTTTAAGTTTATTTATTTATTTTGAGAGAGAAAGAGAGAGATAGGGAGGGAGAGAGAGAGAGAGTGCACCAGCAAAGAAGGGGCAAAGAGAAGAAGAGAGAGAATCCCAAGCAGGCTCTGCGCCATCAGCACACAGCCCAACGCAGGGCTCGAACCCACAAACCAATGAGATCATGGCCCGAGCTGAGATCAAGAGTCAGGTGCTTAACCGACTGTGCCATTCAGGCGCCCCAACAAGCAAACTAATGATCGATGAGGACTTACTCGTCAATTTTATTATGCGAAACTATAGCAGTATGTTCTTCACAGAACCCTCTAATTTTCTTCCATTTGATAGAGCATCATCAAGTACTATAAAATACAGTTGCATCCAAAAGTAAAATCACAGAAAGTAAATTTGTGATATGCACAGTTGGAAAGAGAGAGAGAGACATAAAACTGATTATTTGAATTCCATACCCTACTCCTACTCTAAATCTAAGTCATAAAGGAGCCCAATATTGTTTCCCCTGGTAATGGCCCGAATGACCAATGCAATGAGACCTCACAACTAACTAACTAGGGTGCTCTGAGTTTGTCGAGCACAATTAAGTAGACGACACAGAAACACAGGTGCCACGACTGGCCTTGTTACCAAGGCAGCAAACACCATCTGATACCCCAGCTTTAGAAAGCACATGTTCTGGAACTCTCTCTGCTCACTAACATTTTCACCAGGTCCAAATTTTTAACCTTTGAATGAGCACAAGTAAAATGTCATGTGTCAGAATCGAAATGAGAAGTCCATTGAACACCAAACCCTTTATTATTAACGGCCTTTCAACTAAACCCAAAGATCCTTTTACCTCAACTAAACAGTAAGAACCAAATAAAGATGATTGTAATATAAACACGTGCAGGGGTATTTATCAGATGAACTGGAACAAAATTTGAGAGATACTAATCTCGCATATCAAAGAGCAAACTTGGTTTTTCTGTTCACAGGAGGGGCCGAGTCATGCATAAGGCAGGGAAAGCATGGGCTCTGGAGCCCGATGTGGGCTCTGGACACGTTTCAGTTGTCTCTTCCTTTCTTTGCTGGCGCCGTGATCTCCAGTGACTAATAACAAAAGCAAGCATTTACCAAACCCCTAGGCTGTGCCAAGCATCTACACCTGTTAGCTCTTTTAATCCCAGTCTGATGAAGTAGATGTTAGGGAATTCATGTGGTAAATAAAACTTACAATGACATAGATGAATGGGATCAAGTTAAAGTTGTATTTGAGAAATAAACTTTAATAATCTGGGGAAATGCCAGGGTCCACCCAACATGGTATGTACGAAGATGGTGGACACCTATGGGTGTCAGACCCAATGGGTCTATAGGATGTAATGGGATTGTGTGAAGGCTGCTGCCTGGTCGCAACCACCAGAGCACGGTGGGGCTGTATGTACTCGGTTTCACCTGCGAGAGGCCACATGGCCAGCGACAGAGGTAGTCTAGGACGCCACAGTGATGATGGTTATAAAAATGGTGATGAATATGCCTACTGTGGCCAAACAGTTAGGCAGCCCGGTGAGACCCCCGAATGTGGTCCCAGCCTTCCCGGGGTGGGGGTAGGGGGTGCTTTATGGAAATCAAAAAGAAGCAAATAAATAAATAAATAGAGGGAAGTAGTTGTTTAAATTGTAAATTCGAGCACGCATGTCCGAAAATGACTGGTATCAAGGACCCCTTTCTTTTCTTGTAGATTCTGGTCAGTGAAATGAATACACTCGATAACTACACACTGGCATTGTCTCACGCATGCCTCAAACCACCGAACCCTGCTACTGGTAGAAAACCACAAACTGAAATACGACAGACATTAGTTTACCTGTTCTTTTTTTATTTTTTTTTTAGAGAGAGAGAGAGAACAAGAGTGAGTGGGAAGGAGCTGCAGAGAGAGAAGGAGACAGAGGATCCGAAGCCAGCTCCATGCTGATAGCAGAGAGCCCGATGGGCTGCTGGAGCCTACAAGCCACAAGATCATGACCTGAGCCGAAGTCAGGGGCTTAATCGACTGAGTCACCCAGGCGCCCCTAGGTGGATGGTTCTTAATGGCCTCCCCTCCTCCCAGCATTGCCCAGGAATGTGGGACCTGCCCAGGGGAGGTTCAGTCAAATGGTCTCTTGCCTGTGTTTCCTAGAGAGTGAAGCAGGTCCTCCACGGGGTTAGCCCTCCGCTCCAATAGGAGGTGACGTCGTGGGTTCTAATCCCAGACCCCTTGAATGCAGAGCTCCTGCCTCCCCAGCCACGCTCCCCTAACATTGGCCCCAAATCAGTTAATACAGACTCTGGCACTTAACAAGCATAGCATAGACGTAGCTCTTTGCTTTTTTTTTTTTTTTTAAGACAGCTGCTGAATAATCTTCTGCAAAATATCATGACAGTCTGTGACTCATACTTTACAGTAACATATGCTTTCAGAGTTTAATTTGGTTTTGAACAGGATTAAATGTGCTGAAAATCAGACCACAAGATATTCCTAATGAGGGACAGAACACAATAGTCACCTTACGTGAAGAGCAATTATTTAACATGAATTCACGAATTGCTTGATGGTGTTTTCTTGTGGAGACAGGCACAGCTGTTACACTGAGAAAGTGCCAAATTTTATTCATTTTCCCCCGTTTCCAGGAAGAGAAAATCCCTCTCTGCCTTCTCTTGCAAGTATCCTTGTTCTCCTGATGGGTCCCTTCTTAGGTGTGATTACTGAGACACCTCTGAGACACCTTTGGCTTCGTTTCGAAGTGTTTTTTGTTAAGTTTTTATTTACCTATTTTGAGAGAGAGAGAGAGAGAGAGAGAGAGAGAAGAAGCTGGGGAGAAGCAAAGAGAGATGAGGACAAGGGATCTGAAGCAGGCTCTGTGCTGACAGCAGAGAACCCCACGCGGGGCTCGAATTCACAAACCATGAGATCATGACCTGAGCCGTAGGTGGACATTTAATTGACTGAGCCACCCAGGCGCCCCCAAAGTGTTTCTTACCGGCCATTTTGCAACTGAGTGTGGGCATGTGTGTGCTGAGCTATCATTTGGGATTGCTGGTTCTTTTATAATTAAAATGTGGGCTCTTCAATAAAGCCATATACGTTTACGTAAAATAATATGGAAATTGATATAAACGCAATGTAGGAAAAGGGTTTTGACTCACAAAGGTTTTCAGTCGATCTGAGGGTCTGGGCGAGCCCGCGAGATCTGAGGGAGAATTCTATGAACCAAAAGGTTCAGGGCATTTTAGGGGATGACATGCAGATGCGAGCCAAGCTCAAGCTACTAGGACAATTTCCTTGAGGCTGGAAACCCAGTGATAGTCAGAGAACATTTCTGCAATGAGGTTTTAGGTTGTTCAATGGGTCTATGCAGGAATAATAAATTCACAGGGACAAGACATTGTCTTGATACTGGAGAAAGCGTTAAAGGGGCCCACCCCCAAAAAAGGAGCAAGTTTATTCATATATGTGCCCTTTACTACAATATGCAGGGAGTTGAAACACTTTGCTTCCAAGACCGCAAAGATATTTTTGCCCCGAAGTAACTTTACAAACATCCTAGCTGCTCTGTAAAAAGAATCTACTCTTCTATATTTTGCATGATTCTAATTTTGTTTTCTTTTGTATTGGTGACCTTGAGAATTGATTCGAAATTCTTCACTTCTCTTTTAGCATTGTGTTTCAAAGCTACATCACTAATGAGTCAAATATTTGTTTTCACAGTAGTTACACAGAAGATGTTACAACTAGTATGGTTGTAGCAAGGACGAAAGATTGGTTTCGAAAGTCGGTTATTTTACTAAAAGAAAGGACCTCTCTTTTCCCCACTCACAAACTTGTGTCTGATAATTTTGTCTTTCTCCCAAGCAAAAGCTACCTAAATGTTCCAGCTCAATGTTCCAGAACAATCCTTGTGACTAAACAAATCACCCTCCCTCAACATTCAGGAGAAAGTCAACATTAAACATTAGCCCAAAAGAGTAATGTAAACGTAACTTCTATCTTCTATCCCTGAAATATGACCAGTACGTGAGGAGTTTTAATGGGAAAGTCCCCTAACCTAACCGTGGCTCGGTCCATGTGCTGTAAGTGACCCAAATCAGAGTAAACTTAATTGTCTTGAAGCACTAACCGGTCTCTCTGCCTCTTATCTCTCTCCTATTCCTCTCTTCCAATCCATCTCCCAAACTGACCAGACCGATCTTCCTAAAGATTACTTAATCTTCATGTTATTTTCCCTGGTGAGAAATCACCAAAGTATCCCCACGCTCTTTTGTTTGGCATTTAAGATCTTCTGTGTCCTTATACAAACTGCCTTCCCAGCCAGAGCCACTATTCTCCCCTAGACAACCCCCCACCCACCCCCACACCCTATACACACACCTCACTTTTCCCACCCTGCTTCACACTTTCCCAGCTGCAAGCAGTGTTCTATCCTCTGCTCTGACACCCGGTCTCCTTATCTCTATCCAGGTCCCCACTGTAATGATCTAAGAGCCCATTAGTAACCTTTAAGCACTCTGAGAATAGACACCGTCTTGCTTGTTTTTCAGTCCTCTCTGTAACTAAGAATGCCTGATGCTGGGTAGATGCTTACAAAAGATTTACTGGGCAGATAAATGGACGGATGCAGAGACGGATAGGAGGAAAGATGGTCAGATTGATGGATGAGTGGGGGGCAATGAATGGATAGGTAAGTGGATGAATGGATGGATGAGCCAATGATTGGATGAATGAACTCATGGCCTGTATCTTATCACACGAGATCCAAGTAAGAGAAACAACATGTAATAAAGTCACCTGACACTAACAAATTTCTGGAACTGAACTCAGATTCTGTCTAATCCAACTTTGTCGTCAAAGACATTTTTTTTTAATGTTTATTTATTTTTGAGAGAGAGGAGAAAGAGAGAGCATGGGAGGGGCAGAGAGAGAGGGAGACACAGAATTTGAAGCAGGCTCCAGGCTCTGAGCCGTCAGCACCAAGCCCGACACGGGGCTTAAACTCACGAACTGTGACATCATGACCTGAGCGGAAGTCGGACGCTAAACCGACTGAGCCACCCAGGCGCCCCAAAGGCATTTTTAAAAGATAACTTTGCTCCTCTGTCTTACAGCCTTTGGAATAGCTATTTATATAGTTAACATTGGCATTTAAATTCATCTCAACCCAGATCTGTTTCTAAAGGACTACTTAACCAAAGTCTCCTTTCACTGCCTGGGAAAACATTTTGTTTTCTCAATAAAATAATCTTCACACCTGTAAAAGTCAGGTTTCTAGAATAATCGACATCCGGGCCTGGTTCTTTGAGATTCCGAAGCAAGGATGGGAAAGCCTGAGACGAGCAGGCGTGTGCTCTGCTTAGACGGGCATGCAGCCTTCGCTTGAAGCCTAGGGGCTCTTAGACAACACGCAACGCTGCCAGAATGATCTGATCTCCAACAAACAGCAGACTGCAGGCCACCACGTGGATACAGCAAGAGGATCTGGCAGAAGCCCACGTATGGACTGCAGGAAAAACTAATGCCTCCCACCGACTGCCAAGCAGAGTGCGGGAAAACTTCTTAAAACTGTTTCAAGAAGCTCATTTCCTATATGCAACACTTCATTAAGTTTTGGGGTTTGGGGTTTTGGGGGGGTTTTTTTGTTTGTTTGGTTGGTTGGTTTTCTGGTAGCCATATTATACAGCTTACCTGTAGCATCTCTACTGTTGACAAAAGTCTGGGGTTCCTTACACATGGGCTTCTGGTTCTCTGAACCCATCAGTGAAACAGAGAATTCATTAGATGCATCCCCAGACAGGTGCGCTAGGGGAGAGTCATTTACCTGGTCCTGGGAAACCACGGAAGACATCCTGAAGGAAGTGCCGTCCAAACCTAGCCCAGACTGAAGGACAGACGAGTGGGAAGGCACCACTTGCGACGGTGGAAAGACGATGGCATGTGCAGAGAACCACACATAATTCAGGGAAATGGCAGCAGAGAGAAGAGAGAGAAGTTAGCGGCAGGAAAAAACCTAGAGAGGAAACAGGGATTAGGTGCCAAAGGGACTTATTTATGTATTTGTAAAGAAGTTTGGGATTTATTCTGTACTCAGTGGGGAGGCTTTAAGCCAAAGTGTGACTTTTCAAGCAAAGATACATTTTAGCAAGATCACCTTGGCCCCAAATGTGGAGGTTTTATGGGATAAAAAAAGACTAGAGGCAGAGGAAGGACTTAGGAGACCACGCAGTCGATGACTGTAAGGATCCCAGTGACCCCGACTCTGGAATGGCCCCTACCAGAGGCCTCCAGGCCGGACTCCCAAATTCTCCGATTCTGCCCACACCAGTCCCCGGCACGTGTTTATGTTTATATGTCCACTCCTTCAGCTGAACTTGGCTTCTCTGGCCTGACCTTTACATTATCAGAGAACCTTAGCTGAGAATCGCCTTTTGGTGGTTTCCATTCCCGGCCTCCTCTGGGGATGCACTGCCCACGCTCTGCCTCCTAGAGCCCGTTTGGGCTTTCTGGGATCAGATCCCTGCCTCACTACCCCCCCCCCCCCGGCAGGGGCTTTACTCGAGAGTTTTCTGGCTCGAAACTGAACTTGGGGAGAGTTTTCTGCAACAAAAATGTCCATAATTATGAATAGCTCGTGCAAAATTTATAGACAGATATATGTTTCATCCACAACTGTATTTTTTAAACACCAAAGGAAATGTTGGAAAGGGGACAAAGGGGCACTGCCCTTCATACGCACCCGTTACACATGGTTGTTTTCACTGTAAACAAAACATAAAGGCGTGGGGGTTGGGGGGATCCAGAGACTGATATAGAATGAGAAAAAGAGAGAAGGGAGGGAAAGACCGTAGAGAGAGGCAAAGAGGCAACAAGTAGAGTAAGACCAAATACACATAAACTTTAAAATGCTTTAGAAAACAAAATGTCCTAATATCAACATAGCAATCAGAAGTAGCAAAAGAATTAAGTAAATACGACTTGATAAAGCGAATATTCCCATACAGTCGAACTGTCTCCGGGCTGTTCCCTAACAACAGTTCCAGTAAATACCACCGGGCTCCGACTCCCTCTCACAACTGACGGGCGCTGTGCTGCCCGAATGTTCACAAGGGCGTCTGCCCGAGGCACAAATAAATTCTAAAATTGTCGAGAGAACAGCTTTCTAGAAGAAATGACTAATCACAAAAAGCTTCGGTCCTATTCTCTCGTCCTATCCACCTGGTACAATCATCTTCCAAAAAGGGAAATAAGACGGTCAGGAATTATGCCATTTGTATCTGAAATAGATTCGGCGGAGCCAGAGAGATAAATATATGTATAATGAAGTATTGAATTTGATTAGAGTCGGTATTGAATTATTAAATCAGTTCTTAAAGGCAAAAAGAGGTGTTGCTCTGAGGGGCAAGAATGGGATAAATCTGGGAGAAAACTCTATTTTTAAAAGATCCCTTGTTCTATTCAAATCTCTTCAAACTGACAGAAATGAATTTGAGTCCTGTGAAGGTCATGACTCAAAAAAAGAAACCCAAAATTGATTGAAAGAGGCTAATCAAGGAGAGATTTGCAGTACTTTCATGCAACAACCTTCTGAAACTGAAGAGAATTGGCCAACAATTCCATTTTACTGAGCACCATGTTAATATAACAGCCGACTATTGTTCAGCAAAAGCAGTGTTCCAGTTCATTCTTTTTCTCAAGGTAACGACACTGGTCTGGGAGTTGAGAATATGAAATGACGACTGGACACACGCCACAGAGGAAAAGTGTGGGGTAGGATTTGGGGCTTTTAACTGGCGGCAGTTCATTCATTAGAGGTTCTGAGTCTCCCGCTGGGCTCTTATTTCTAAGCCTTTTGTGTGGGATTTTCCTTTTAAAATGATACCTCAATGCAAACGTCCACATTAGTGTAAGAAAACACTTAGCACACGCCTAAGAAACCTGTAGAATGGTCATAGAAAGCACAGAAATATTTTAAAACGAAAATAAAGGGAACAAAATGGAATATTTTAAGCTGCTCTGGCAGGTGGGTATTTGATGGTTGAAACCCTGCGCTCACACAAGCAGGACTGTAACTGTAACAATGGAAAAGACACTTGTATTCCAATCATGGGACAAAACTAAATTGCAGACCTGTGAACATTAAAAAAAAAAAAGAAAGAAAGAAAGAAAGAAAGAAAAAAAACACAACACCCTTCAAAAGAAAAATAAAACAATGCTCCCAAAATAGGCCCGATTCTGTGGGTCACTGCGTACTGTGTATTTCTCCTGTAGCATTTTACCGTGGTTACTGTTGCCAGGGGACCTTGATGCTCTCATTATATATGTTTGTCTTTCACATCGGAGCCAGCCTTTTTCCCTTGGATGCTCCCAGAACTGTAACAGAAATAAAAATAAGGAATGGACCCCATTATTACACAAATACCTACAAAGCAGAGGGAGTGACCCCCGTGGGTCACCGTGTTGTCCCTGGAAGCATTGATGCCCTTGCCCCCGGGGCCCCCAGCCTTTTGTCACAGGGTCAAAGCCAGGACCTCGGCTGAGTATCCTCTGTGAAGAATTAACAAGTGTGACAATTTGTGGGCCCTCCCCCCTCGGCCCCTGGTCCGGCCTGCCTGAATGCTGTAAATAGAGACATCTGGGTAGGGCCCTTTCACTGCAGTAATTGAAAATGAACACCGATCAAGTTCTGGCCTGTTGTATTCATAAATCTTGAGGCTTAATTACATTAAAGGAAAATCTAGAGCCCAGCACTATGGAAACTGCAGATTCTATCTGGCGCTTGAATCATGAATCTTTAAGATAAGTGGGTTTTCTCTCCCCGCCCTGCCCCCCAAGTCTTTAGTAGGGTTGAATGGGAAATTTCCAAATCAAGCCTTCCAGTTTCGATGCACCAGGAAACTTCTGGGAAGATTTTGTGCTCCCCTGTTTGTCCATGTGCTTTCCCTCGTATGTGCCCTGGGTGACGTGCGTGGCGGTCCTGCGGGGAGACAAACATTCTGAGGCTCACAATTAGGTACATTTCTATGCGCAATGGCAACGGACTTGACAGACATTTAAAAGTTGTTTTTCCCCCAAGTTGAGCAGGAAGAGTGTGCATCTAGTTAAAATTTAATGAGTTTCAAAAAAAGAATTATGGCAAATGAACATTCCAAATGAAGTCAAAGCTCTCGGCATCCCCTTAAAAGATAACAAGTTGAAAATTATTCCTGAGTGATTCGTGATTCTGTTGAAATATATGTATGCAGTGTCTTTATTTGCTTCATCTCAAAAGTCACTCGACTCTATCAACTGAAGATGGATTTTTTTTAAAGTGCAGGACGCTAGTGGTTTGGTTAGTTTATACTCTTGCCATGATCGCATGTACTGTATGACACTTGGCCCACTTTGGCAAATGGATGGATGGAGGGCATTGTGACATCTACACCTATCACCATGCAGAGGTGAAGCCCTTTGAGACACACTCCACTGTGACTGTTGCTTGCCCTGCAGACATGCGTCTCCCAGCTGCACATACACCATGGGTTTGAAATAAATAATGTGGGAATGAGCTGATAAATGAATCTACCCACTAGACTTGGCTCTCTGGGGTCAGCCGTCATAATGGAATCTGTTACTGCTGCCCCTTTGTCTCCATTCTTTGGTGATAACTACCTAACATTGAATAAGAAAAAAAATCACTGAGTGTAAAAGCATGTGAGGGACTGTGAGGAGTCTGGAATAATAGTTATCACTGATCTAGAATCTACTCTTTCAGGCACTGTGCTAGGATCTCCATATAGTCTTTCAAACACTCACAAAAATGCATCAAGTCACATATCACTATTTCCATTTTCTTGATTGAAAAACTATGACTCAGAGGGATTAGGAGTCCAAGACCACACAGCTGGGAAAGATGAAATTGAAAAGTAAACAGAGGCCATTTTTAACTCTAGAGTCCATGCTATGTCCAGCAAACTACATTAACATCTAACCTTGTATGGAGATCTACTAGTTATAAAACACTTCCCTAAATATCATGGGAGGATAATATTGTGGTAAAACCGTGAACACTTGGTTCAAATTCTACATCCTGCAGCCCAGACAAGTTAACTTGTCTTTCCTCTCAAGTTCCTCATCCTTAATTGCAGGAATGATAATGACAGTAATAAAAGTTAAATTTGAGGGTCATTTCAAAGGTGAAATAAGGTAATAACCTGACCCATAATAAGTGCTCAAGAAACAATAGCTGTGTGATTCTCTCCTTCACACAGCTTTCAGTGAGAGTTTTTGTTTTTGTTTTTGTTTTTATGATTTAACTTTCTAGAAACATCTTACTTGAAACTTACTAGAACCATTCATGAGGTTTAATAGAAGGTCCCTAAAGAGGCTCACAGCTAGTGAAGGAGAAAAATATGTGAATTCTCAGGCTTACTATATGGTATAGGTTGAATTGTAACCCCCCAATTTTATATGGTGAAATGCTAACCCCCAATACCTTTAAAGTGACTGCGTTTGGGGAGATGGCCTTTAAAGAGGTAATTAAAATTAAGTGAGGTCATATGGGTGGCACCTAATCCAATCAGACAGGTGACCTTGTAAGTAGAGGAGATTTGGATGCAGGCAACACGCAGACTAAAGGAAAACCATGTGAGAACCTAGCAAGAAGGTGGCCATCTGCAGGCCAAGGAGTGAGGTCTCAGAAGAAACTAACCCTTGATCTTGGACTTCTAACCTCCAGAACTATGAGAAAATAAATTTCTGTTGTTTAAGCCATCTAGTCTATGCATTTTGTTATGGCAGCCCTAGCATATTCATACACTACAAAATAGATTAGAAACCATAATAGAAGAACAAATAACCCCAAGCCCAAAAGAACTCCCATGGAACTATATACTTTCATAATACCTCACACAATATGGTAATTGTTTATCTACTTGTCTATATTACCTAGACCATAAGCTTCCTTACCATAGGGTGGAGATATGTTTCCTATTGTGTCCCAATGACTGGAACCGTTCCTGGCACCCAACAGATATTCATTAAATAAATAAAACCATGAGAAATGCTTTATCCTTACTTTCCAGTGTTCCAGGGTAACCAAATAGTTGATGAAAGTTCTTCTTTATAGAAATATTATAGTTAATAAATGCAGAAGCAATGACAGAGTTGGCAAGCGCCATCTTGTAACCCTTAATGCAAAAATGGGTCTAGACAATGATGAAAAACAGATGCTAATATTATTAGTGAATTGCTGATGGGGAATTTACAATGAAAGGATCATGCTGACACCATCTGTGTTCACTGATCTATCTTAAGGCATCTACTAGGAGGAAGACTAGATACTTTATGACTTATCATGTGATACAACAAGGACATAGGACCACCTTGGAAGTTTCTTCCCTCAAAACACTGTACCAGCATTTAATTGAACCTCTAGATCCAACTACCTGTTTACAAAAATACAGGGGATAGAAGAACAAGTTAAAAGACACCTCCACGAAGCGGTCAGCAAAATCCAGGATGCGGGACACTTCGCAAAGAAATGACCTCCTTTTTCTAACAAAACAATGCTATGGGGTTGGAAGGAGAAGGACAGGGAGAGGGTTACAAAGTAAAAGTGAACTTAAGAGACATAACAACATCCACAGAATGTGCAATTTGTCTGAGTCTTGACTCAATCCTACCAAATGGAAAACTGACATTGTTGAGACAATTTGGGAAAAAGAAAGGTGGAGTAACTTTAAATTGTGTTGATGAATTATAGGTGATTTTCTTAGGTATAATAGCATGGTCAGTATGTGCAAATATAGAGAGGTATAAATTTAGGCGTGGATATAGATATCCTTATCAATTAAGGATACATACTGAAGAATTTGTGGATAAAATGGCATGATGTTTGAGTTTCCATAAAAGTTTTAGAAGTAACTTGAGTCTCATAAATGTGCTATAAAAGAGCACAGATTTTGTTGCTGCTCTTGACGATGAGGGTGATGATGACAACGGTGTTTTTAAGGTCAAGAACCAGAAACCCAATTCTTTGGGGTAAGAGACTCAGCAAGATTAGTCGGAAAGTGGCAGGACCTGCTTCTTCTGACTCCAAGTCCCATGCACGGGGATATTTCACTATAGACCTCTAACTCCAAAATTAGGAATAAAGGCATAAATTGTAAATTTACATTTGTTCTCACATAATAACTTTGCTGGGAGTTTTATATGCATTACCTCATTTAATGTTCAAATAAAGCCATGAAGGATGTGCGATTGGACCCATTTTTCAGGTGAACCAGAGCTCAAAGAGGTTGTACGATTTGCCCAAAGTGGCACAGGATTCAAACTTAGATCTTTCAGACTCCACATCAAAGGGGAAATTCAGATGCTTGGCCCTGGGGCCAAATCAGAGGGGCAATCGCCACATACTTCAGCTTCTTTCTTGATGATTTGCAGCAAACATTGGCTTAGTCAAAATTCCCAAACTTTAACCACAGAAATTTTTTTTCTTTTTCTAAAAACTTTTTAATATTTATTTATTTTTGAGAGACAGAGAGAGACACAGCACGAGCAAGGGAGGGACAGAGAGGGAGACACAGAACCTGAAGCAGGCTCCAGGCTCTGCACTGTCAGCACAGAGATCATGATCTGAGCTCAAACCCACAGACTGGGAGATCACGTTCTGAGCCAAAGTCAGACACTATACCAACTGAGCCACCCAGGTACCCCCCCCTTTTTTTTAAGTTGTTGAGCATGGAGCCCAACACGGGGCTTGAACTCACAACCCCAAGATCAAGACATAAGCTGAGATCAAGAGTCAGATGCTTAACCAACCGAGCCACCCAGGCGGCCCAACCATGGAATTTTTTTTTTTACATTTAACATCTATTAACCTTATTTGGCCCATGAAGCACAATCTTGAGAAAAGCTCCATTGCTCTGGCCTTGCAAGGGGCGAAATCTTACTGTATTTCTGCCATTTTTGAATTTGGGAATATTAATGCTCACCAGTAAGTGGGAAAGGAATAAATCCACCTATTTCGCATGCACATAATTGATTATATGTGACCAGAACCATTTGTAATCAATAAGCAATTATCTTTACTCTGTGAAAGCAATATTATTTCCTTCTCGGTAGTGAGACTACTAGGTATTATACTTTCCAAAAGGCCGTGAGATTTTAGGCACCCCTTCACCAACCCAAGCTCAAGGCAAAGTTGATTTCCTAGAAGAGTGGGCAGAAAAGGGGGAGGAAATTTACATTTTGCAAGATGGCCTTGTCCCTTTATGCTGCTGTTAATATTAAGACAGGCCCAAGGCTATGGGCCAGTTTTTACAGAAATGAATAAAATGTTTTTTTATTCCTCCAGAGGTAAAGTCTTTGAACTGAAACTTGCTTAGTAAAAGAAAAAGGGAAAAAATGGAGCAATAATCTCAAACTGGGTTATTTTAAGAAATGCTTTCTGCACATACCCGAAAATTTGTCACCTCTTCTTCTGTCTCCATATGTCCCTATTTTTGTTACACATTTCTGAACTCTGACATCGGTGTCCATCTGCCTCGCAGGAGCGGCAGCCCCTAAGGCCGTGAGCCGCACCCCCGCAGCTCCCATCAGACTCTAACTAAGGACCGCAGTTGTCCTGGGAGGGTCCTCAGAGGCTGCGACAGTGAACTGAGCCGAGGAGCCGAGTAAGGAAAACGCCGCCTCCGGGATGGACTCGGCAGCATCCTTCTTCATCTTTCAGATTCGGAGCGCTTTTCAGACGGGCAATCATGAAATCAGGAAATGTGTTCTCAAATGACAAAAAAGAAAACAGAACCTTCTGGTGAGAAAGGGAGAAATGTCATTCCACTTTACAGAAACCCCGATTGTTGAAAACAAGTTCTTCTGTCTTAAAAATCAAGAATCCGTGTCATAACCTCTACAACTTCCACCGCAGTGTTTGCCACACGCTCATTTTCTTCCGCGTGGACGCCTCCGCCCGAGTCTCAAGTCCGTGTTATAAAATCTGATGTATGTACATTTCCCCGATTCTTACAAGATCGTGGCGGCCACTAATTATAACGCGGGTGCACGCAGGTTGCCCTCTCTTCACAAAAGCGAGGAGAGAAGTAGCTGATGGTCTCCGACCCGTTTTTCAGGTCTCAAGTCACACGGCTGTGACAGTTCAGTGACCAACAACATTTGCAAGCACTCAACAGTGCTGCCGTGCAAGTGGGCAGGTTGCCCTAGACCTTCAGCAGGCTGAAGACGAGGTTGCTGGGAAACCCTGTCCTTGACATTCCAATCTGGCAAATGGAGCACGAGTTTATTCAATGGTGACACCTCCCTGCCTTCCAGTCTGCCGGTTCCTTGTATGTCCTGGTACACCTTTCTATGCACGTCCTGACAGACGCTGAACTCTTATTTTTTATGCAACTCACCTTCATTCTATTAATTATAGATTTCATTATAGACTTTATATTTCATTATAGATAATTATGGATAATATATAATTCTCTCTTTCTTAAAGTCACTCAGCCAACAAATATGCATTAAGTGTCTATTAGGCGCCAAGCTTTGCCCTAGGTGCTGAGAATGGAGGAGTAAGCGGGGCTTACCTAAAAGGAGCTGGGGGCGCCTGGGTGGCTCAATCGGTTGAGCGTCCGACTTCGACTCAGGGCATGATCTCGTGGTTCGTGAGTTCAAGCCCCACTTGGAGCTCTGTGGTAACAGCCGGGAGCCTGCTTCACATTCTGTCTCCCTTTCTCTCTACCCATCCCCTCTCGAAAATAAGTAAACATTAAAAAATTTTTGTTTCTAAAAGACGGAGCTTACAGTCTAATGAAGAGAGCTGCCAGGTGAAGATGGGATGGAGAGTCTGTAAGAAGAAACAGGTCTTGAGTTTGCAAGCTAGTGAGGAGGTGCGTGGCTAACGGCCTCTCTACGTGAGATAAACTGAACTCAGACAGCATGTGGTTCATTGTGCAAACCCTAAGCAGCGGGTATTAGTGACTGCTGAATATTTTGTCAAATAATTGTGTTGCTCATCTTGAGTCTATGACTAAATAACAGGAGGCAGGAATTTTACATAAGAACAACCAGCAAAGGGTAAAAGAGGAAACTGATACTTACCGAGCCTCCCAACAGGGCCCAGAACTCTGCTAGATGTTTCCATGTTCATTATCTTAGATAATATCCATTAACCTGAGCACTCAGTTTATAAACCTAACATGCCCTCCACTCTGCAAATACGGAAAACTGACACACTCCAGAGGTAGGCGAGTTTCTCCAAACGGTCCTGCTGGTGGGTGGCAGAGGTGGGATTAAAATTCAGGCGCTCTCTCTCCCCAGGGGATGCAAGAAGTAGAAAACCACAGGCCCCACCCCACTCTCAGCAACTCTCATTTTGCCGTGACAGAAATCTAGATTTTTAAGGAAAATCTCTGGATTTCTTTTTTTTTTTAACCAGTAATAATTCAAAACATTTTAAATGCTATGCAGACCAACCAAAACACATCTGTAAGCAAGTGAGGGTCATCCTTTTGAAACGCCTCCAACATTTTGCTCAGCAGAAATTACCCCACTGAACTGGGGAGACACGGACCATAAACACTACCGAAGGCAGCATTTGAAGTCGTGTTGAGCTGGCATGAGTCCTAAATTAATTTTCTTCAGGGGATTAGCATGTGATAACAAAGACTACTACACGCTGCATAGATAATATCGAATTGAGTGGGTGTGGCTAAGTCCTTGAAATTTAATGACCTATTTCCAGTTTTGATGTTTCACATTTTCTTTTCAACATCTTAATGTTTCTAAAATCTGTATCTTACCACCCCTGTCAAATAAAAATTCTTCTGTCCTTTCTCTTTTTTATTATATATGCCAAAGATTTATTTTACTGGGCTTGTAAACACTCAACTTTTGGTTGGACGTGGGTAGACTTCCTTGTTTCCCATTTCAATAGTCTCTGACTTTATTGTCGCTAACTATAATGATCAGGGTGGAAGCTGTTATTCATTTAGTAGCTTCTTAAGTTGAAAGCTTGATTCTTCTTTGTTTCCTTCCTGTTTTTTGTTTTTAATAAGATGCCATCGAGAGCTATATAATTTCCCCCTGGCCCCTACACAGGTGATCTCCAATTGGTTTTGCTATGAACGGTTCCATGTATTACCCTTTAGTTCTTAGGTTATAATTTCCAAATTAAAAGTTTACACTAAAATTATAAGCATTTTCTAAGTCTTTATTGTATTATTCTTTGTCATCAGTGTGGCTTCTATGATACCAAAGTTTGATATTTGTCGAGTGTGCCTATGTACTTAATACATAAGTACATGATCGATTTTTGTAAACTTTCCAAATATATTTTTGAACGATGTTTACTTTGTATTCATACACATAGACACATATATGTATATGTCTGTTTGTGAATTGTGTTGCTTACATTCCTCATGGTCTTACTCATTTTTGTCTGTTTGATTCATTTATTTCTGTCCTGAAGACTCATTCATATTCAATTTCTTTTTATGGGTGTTTCAGTTACACGAATAAGCACATTCTTTTCTCTATCAGTTTTCAACATGTACATGCACACGTACATGATATGTTGACTATCATACCTTATTAAGTGGTTGGTCCATGTATAAATATTAGAATTCTCTTTTTCCTTTTAAATGTCCTCTGCATTGAAATCTATTTTTTTCTGAAATTAATATTAGTATGTATGCTTTCTCTGTTATATTACCTGCTAAATTCTTTCATATCACTTAAAAATATTATTTTTACATTTTTAAATATATGTCTGATATGTGTAAAAGAATATATAGTCAAGCATAAATTAGTAGACATAATAATATATGTATGTGAACTCACAAGCCTGATCGTGAAGAATTTCCCCCAATGTTGAAGCCTCCTACGTGCTCCTTGCCAGTTCCTGCCCTTCTTCTCTACCATCCCCCCGGGGGTACACATTTTGTGAATTTGGTTGCCATTCTTTTGATTAAAAATAAAAAATTAACCCCGTATATCTGTATCCCTTATAATACTTTGTTGGGTTCTACTCGTAACACTATATGTTCTTCCATGACTTGTTTTATTTTTAAACTAATGTAACATTATATTTTTAAGAATCATTCAGTGTTACATGTTGCAGTAACTAATTCATTTTATTGTGATATATTATTCCATCGTGTGACGATTTTACAATTTGTTTACTTATTTTCTGAAAGTGTCTATGTGGGCTCTTTCCAATTTTCGGTTGTTTTGTTTCTTCATTTCCTTCTATCACATAAGCAATGTTATCATAAGCATTCTTAAACAAAACTGAGCAAGAGCTTCTTACCTACGGTATACATTTGAGAGCGAAATTGATGGGCCATCAATGGAAATATGGCAGAAAATACAAAATTGTTTTTTTCAAAGTAATTGTATAAATGTGTACTGTTTCCTATTGTGCCACCTTCTCACCAATATTCTATTTAATTGTGGGGTGGGGGGAGTCCACTGCCTTAGTTTCCTGGGGCTGACAAAAAATAACACAGTCTTGGCTTACACAATAAGAATTTATTTTCTCACAGTTCTGGAGACTTAAAGTCCAAAGTCAAGGTATTCACAGATTGAGTTCACTCTGAGGCTTCTCTCAGCTTGTAGATGGGTCCTTTTCTGTGTCTTCACCTGGTCTTTCCTCTCTGCGCACGCATCCCTGGTATCTCTCTGTGTCCTCTTCTTACGAGAACACCAGTCAAATTGATTAGGACTCACCCCATGACCTCATTTATCTTTAATCCCCTCTTTGAAAGTCCTATTTCCAAATATAGTCACTTTCTGAGTTTGTGGGAATTAGAGGTTCAATTTATGAATTTGGGGGTGACACCACTCAATCTTTAACCTTCACCTGGTGCTATCTCACTTGGAATTTAACTTGAATTTCTTCAGTGTACCAATGGGAATGAGTATCTTCATATTCTGACTGGCCATTTCCATAACAATTCTAAAAAATGCTTGTGCAAGTCTTTTGCCCATTTTTCTATAGTGGTATTTGTTTTTTAAAAATAAAATGGTTATAGAGTTATTTATTAGCCTGGATATTAATGCTTTCTGGATTATGTGTATTGCAAATATCTTCTCCCATTTTTCAACTTCTTATTTCATTTTCTTTATGGCGTCTAAATGGACAGAGTCCATTTTTAATATGTTATACTTATCAAGACTTTTATGATTGGCACTCTTTTTACATTGTTCGTGAAAATCTTACCTAGCTAGAGGTCATGAAGATGTTCTCCTATACTGTCTTTTAAAAGGTTTACAGATTTGTCACTTATATTTAAGTCTCTAATCTATCTTGAATTGATTCTTATGTAGAGTATGAGATAAGAGTTAAATTTGTCTTTTTTTGCCCTAAGGATAATCCAGGTATATCTAGGGGTAATCAGTTGCCCAAGCACCAGTTTCATGACCAATCTGCAACAATAGTCATATCAATAACAATCCCATCTGCTTGCCTTCTTGCTGGAATTCTCCTTACTGTCAGAAAAGCACTTAAATATAATATATATATTATATAAGAGTCTGTTACTTGGCTTTCCTCTCTTTTCTTCCCTCACGATTATTTATTTTGTTTCTTAAATTCTGCACATGAGTGAAATCATATGGTTTTTGTCTTTCTCTAACTGACTTATTTTGCTAAGCATAGTACTATCTAGCTCCATCCATGTCATTGCAAATGGCAAGATTTCATTCTTTTTCACGGCTGGGTAATATTCTATTGTATTTTATCATTGCTGATACAGTCTTTGTTCTTCTCCCTCAAATAAGCTCTCATCTGCACCATCCGAGGCTCCGGCCACCATCCGGGTCTCCTGCCGCCATGCTGGAGGCCCTTTCCTCCCTGCTCCTCTTGCTGTCTGAGATTCTCATCTTTGCCACGTGATCCGTTAAGGCATGAGGTTCCTCTTTCCACTTTCACTGATTTTCTCTTAAGAATAAACCCCTGGAGGGGAACCTGGGTGGCTCAGTCAATTGAGCATCCAACTCTTGATCTCGGTTGAGATCACAATCTCACTTTGTGGGATCAATCCCTGTGTCTAGCTCTGTGCTGACAATATGGATCCTACTTGGAATTCTCTCTCTTCCTCTCTCTGCCCCTCTTCCACTTGTGTGCTCTCTCTCTCTTTCAAAACAAATAAATAAACCTTAAAAAGAAAAAAATAAACCCTGGGTGTTTTTGTCCTTTTGTCTCCATAGAGAAACTGAGAAGAAAAATGTGAACCTATATGTTAATTTTTATCCTGTAAAGTTTAGAATAAGTATTTACAAGTTAAGTTAGAGACATTTAAAATTATCTCGTTTTCTACTAAAAACATCTCCTTGTACAATGTTCCTTTTTACTTTATCCAGGATGAACTTCACTTACTAAGAATCTCAGACCTACATAATCTTCTTTGTCTGCTTGATGTTGCTATCACTGATGACTCTAGAACACAGCCCCTTTGAATATGATGGCTTTTGACATTTATAGGACATTTTCTGGAAACAAAAGCAATTTTTCATATCTTGTCAAAGGTCGGCACAAAAACATTTCATTCCTGCCTTAGGTCACTAATGTTTGGATTCAAAAGTCCACAGTTTTAGAACTGCCATGGTCACTGTACCATGAAAAGTAGACTTTTAACTTGGCGTCCACCATTTTCATTAGGCCAATAATAGAAACATTACACACATGAGAAAAGAGCCAATAGAGAAACATTAAGTAAGTGTTTTGAAATTGAATTGGATATTTCTTCTCAGGTCTGCTTGGGTACACGGCACTGCATACGTTTCTATACGAATCAATTCTTGCTTAAAGGCTGAGGCTGTTCAGTAGACCTTTGAAATGGAAGTACAGTTTCCCTCTTGACACTGAACTCATCCACTTTCTTTCTTTGAGAAATTCCTTGCAAATTTAAGGATGTTCCTTATGTGTTTCTTTATGTAATAAATTCATAAGCTAGTAAAATCCTTTATGCCATCATTTGTGATTTCTGTTTCCTTTGTCTGACTTCTCAAGTAATATGATCTGCTTTGAAAAATTCACCAGGACAATGAAAAGACTTCTCCAAGAAAGAGATGTCTGTCTGCCTACAGTCCTGAAATGCAATTCCTAAGAAGCCTAAATGGTCCGCAGGTGACACAGGGGAGGAGGACGCGTGATCCCAAGGTTTCCTCTTCCTTCTGTGATCTTTCCTCAATTAACTTGTTTACCAGGGCGCACTGAAGAACTACTATATCCATAGAACTTCAACGTGTTGCTCACAGTCACTGGAAACTTTTACTTACTTACTTTCTACTTGGAACCTAACACATACGATGATATGGAGATAATTCTGGGGGTTTGCAGTCCCAAATGAACATGCAGGTAAGACTGAATTTCTGTATCCTATTCATCCCAGAAAATCACTTTTAGTATGGTTAGTCACAGAAGAGGCTGGCAGGTGTGGACTATGTTTCTCTGAGGAAGTTTGCTTTTCTCCTTTCCATGCTTGTGCCCTGGAAACGGTTAGTTTGCTCCTTCATCTGTGGCTTAAAGGTGCAGAGAAGATGAAGCTACTGGCGCTCTTGAACTTGTGTAGCAGGCGTGCACGGAGCTCTGTCCCGCTGACCGTCTCTCTGAAGAGAGTGAGAAAATGGCCGCCCTGGTGCCCAGGCGGGTTCTCCTGGCTGAAGCTGTTGTTCATGGACCGCATTCCTTTGTGCAATCTCTCCGGTTGTCACAGTGATGCCTTACCGCTGTGTCAGCCAGGTCAGCTGAACGGGGATCTACACGGGTTAGTTTTTAAAATATTTTTAGTTCCTATACTTTCAAAAACATCTAGTTAAGTTGCCTAAATAGCTTGATCTTTCAAGCTTTTAAATCAGTTGCCATGGTAACAGATGTTCAAAGACAGGGACCCGCAATTTTATATTAAACTATGTTTTCCTCGACTTCCCACAAACTTTACATCTATATGCTCTGTCTTGGGGGAGGGGTGGGGTTAAGGCACATATAAAATCCAATCTTCATTCCCTCTTTGTATTACATGTTTTAAAAATAAAAAAAACCCTCTATATTGAACTAAAAAAATTGACCATAATATAGTGCTATTTCATATCACTCTTAGTGTTTAATAAGACCTGAAAATATTTAAATAATAGTCATAGAAATGAAGACAGAAAAGGGAAAAAAGCAGTAGGCTCTGTTGCCTGTCCTCCAACTACACTTCAGATAAAATGAAAACCACACAACTCCATTGACTGGTCATCTTGAAACAAAGAACAAAAGCTTAATCACATATCTAGACAGGGCAATTAAAGTCAAGAGCACAGAAATCTAATTCTCCAAGCACATCCATGCATAATAACCACTTTTGGAAATGTGGTCCACACTGAAAAGCTTCTGTGTCTGTATAGAATCTGTACTTTTTAATTATGAGACATTTCACATAAAGAAGATGTGGGGGGCAGGGGCAAATCCAACAGCCATGAGAGGAGGCCTTTCCTTCTCCACAGACAGACTCTGAAACTGGTAGGTTTCTAGCACCAGCTTGTAAGAAAGAAAACAGACGGTGCTTTTCCAAGAATCCATTGCAGAATTGCTCTCTGAAAAGGCATGTGGAAAAGTAGAAAGAGTATGATGGGTAGTGGCACAGAGATCTAGGTTCAAATACCAGCTCTGCCTCTTACCGGATTGCAATGTAGGGCAGGTTGCTTACACTCTCTGAACCTCATCCCCTCTTTGGGATAAAAATTTTCCCTGGGGGCGCCTGGGTGGCTCAGTCGATTAAGTGTCTGACTTCAGCTCAGATCATGATCTCACGGCTCGTGGCTTTGAGCCCTGCGTCTGGCTCTGTGCTGACAACTCAGAACCTGGACCCTGCTTTGGATTCTGTGTCTCCCGCTTTCTCTGCCCCTCCCCACCCATCCCCGGCTCTCTCTCCTTCGAAAATAAATAAACATTAAAAAAAAATGTTTTTAATTTTACCTGAAATGGATCTCCATTTACTAATTCGATGAGATCGCTGTGGTAAATATCCTCCCTAACAAGGTCTCAGTAAATGTTCATCCTTTTTTGTTTTCCCATCTCCATCAGGGATCCCGGAGTTCAAAAGAATGAAATGCTCTTTCCTAGCGACTCTTTCTTGAGTGGACCACAGGGGTCTCTGCAGCCCTACCCAAGATGCAATCTACAGCTCAAGGGCAAATGCTCATGGTCTACAACAGAGTCTCAACTGGTCAGGGAACTGGGTGACACAACCACAGGTCCCTTGTGTTTCAAGAGAATTGGTCCCTTCTTATACTTACAAACAGATCAGCAGGATTTTTGTGTTAGTTCAGATCTTCTGAGAAGCAGATGCCAAGAGAGATGAAACAAGCGAGAAATTTTTAGGGAAAATGCCTGTGGGGAAAAAATATGGGGAGAATCCAGTCTGACCCCCAAGAAAGCAGAAAGGAAAAGAGAGAAGGTTGGGTGGAAGCTTCCTAGGCTGCCATGCAATCCAAGGAGAGTGCATCTCAAATGTCTGGGGGTCCTCAAGTCAAAGTCGGGCACCCGAGGAGACCACTTCTAGATGGGCCTCCGTATTCCCACCATGCTTATGCTTGGCCTCCTAACAGATCCAAAGGGGAATTCTCACAGCGGCCACAGCTTTCTAATTGGGTTTCACATTTTCTCCAGATGTAAACACAACCTTAAATTCGAACTTAGATGTTTCAAAACAGAGTCTATGTGTGTATGTGTGTGTGTGGAGAGAGAGAGAGAGAGAGATAGAAAGAGAGAGAGAGAGGCCGCCAATCTCCCAATTAAGAAGATTTTTAATGAAGCAAGCAATGCACAGAGCTACTGAAGACCCTGCCTTTGCTCTGGCCACAGCTAGAAAACACTCTTCCACTCACTTTTGAAGAACCTTCTACCCTTGCCCTTCTCCATTTCTGTGCTGCAAGCTCAAGCCCCCTTCCTCCTCAGTTAACTTGAGACCTCCCTGTACCTTCAGCCATCCCATCTTCCTGGAAAGCTCAGACCAAAGTGGCTTAACTCTGTGGGCACAAGATTCCTAAAGAGTATTCATTAACACTCACCAATGTGATAGCTAAATCCCAAAATCTCAATGGCCTCGCACAGTTGAAAATTATTTTTGTATATCCAACAATCCATGCAGGCATGCAACAGGCAGCGTTCAACACAACCAGTCAGGAACCTCTTCTGACCAACCCCTTGGGACTTGGGGACCCTCTCTTGCAGCCAGTGGACAGAGAAGAACAGAATGTAGGAATTCCCAGGAGACTTTCATGGGCCAAGCCTGAACATGTCCATTGCTTCCCTACATATTTGTTGACAAGAACAAATCCATGGCCACATCCTACTGTAAGGGAGGCTTGGAACTGAGGTCCAGCTGTGCCCTTCAGAGCAAGAGCACAGATTTGATTAGCACCTTGCCGTCTCTGCTGAGAAGGACTCAGTACTAGGACCAGAGGGCTGGGGTCTCAGGCCAGCTGAATTTCTCTCTCTGTGCAGTGGGAGTTGTGTGTTGGTTTAAAAGGTTTCTGGGGTTGGCTTCGGAGACTATCCCCAGGACCCAGCTACTTGAGGACTCGGCTTTGAACACTTAGTAAAATATTTTCGGGTGGAAAACTTCTATGAGAAAATGTATTTTGAGTTGTAAACAACCTATTTATATGCAGACTTTAGTAAGAAAGTCCATCTGTAAATTAGGAGCTAAACATATATGTGAGAGCAGAGGTGCATATGTTAAACGTGAATTTGGATACCAGGTCATTGACAGTTGGTTCCCGTCCCCTAACAAACTTAAATGCTCATCACTGGCATGCGTGGATCCAAGGTGTGTTAGGAAGTGACACTCCGTGAGCATTCTGGCATTTTCTCAGTGCAGTATACCATCTGTTGAAAATACCAGTAAATTGATCTTTACTTCTGTAGTCTCTGTGACAGTACAGATTGACTAAGAATACTGTCTTCCACCAACCTCCAATGAAGCAATATGTCTTATCGGAATACAATTTGGGGACCCCACTTATTGCATTATGGTGAAATTGCATTTTATATTCTTCTGCTTATGCAAATCTGCCATTTCAAACATATGCTTGGAGAGAACGCAAACACTCCTGGCAACCCAGCCACTTCGCCCAGACAACTAACAATAGTATCTTTTTTTAAAGCTACATCAGAGCTTCTCCTTACTCTGAAGATGACAAATAGCTCTTCATAAACCCCTAACGACACAATCCTGCATTGCATCGCCCATTGTAGAGGACAGACAATATCACAGGCTTACAAATTAAAGTTGGGAAATTTTAAGTCTGCGAAGAAGTTGAACAATACATTCCTGATTAGAGAAATATGCAGAGACTTCCTTCCAGACACACTTCGCATTTATAAAACATTTCCATAGCACTGAGAGTCATGTGGACACAGATGATATATTTGCCATGTGTGCACTGATGTTCACGAAATAAGATCACAGACAGCAGACCTTGGTAGAAATAGCCCAGAGACTTTAATTCTTGATTCAGCTCTGCATGTCCTGGCTGTGTGACCCTGAACAAGCCACCTGACTTTGCGGTGCTTTGCTTCCCTCTTTCGTAAAAACAGAGATTTGGCTTAAATGGCTTTGCCAAATCCAGTATTCTATATGGTATCGTTAACCATTTTGGGGTCTCCAGCTCCATGAATAGAAAATTGTTTATCAAACTTCTACCCTTTTTTATCCTAGATTCTCTTAAGGATCGAAAGAAAAAAAATATATGGAAATGAGTTTCAGAAATTACACAGTGCTATGCAAATGCAAGATGTTTTAAGGAACAATTATCACATTCATAGTGTTGCATGGTTGCTTAGTCTGGACCCCAAGGTAGATACAGTGGAGTTGAAGACAACAGCTCTGCTGATACATCTAAACATCATTTAGAAAGCGGAGAGCTATTTCCATTTTTGACAAGCAATGGAAGATAGCCCGAAGTCCAGACAAAGAAACACTGTTTCCAGCCAGTGACTGAAGCATCCTCGTAATACCACTATACACAATAGGTTGCGGCTGTAGGCTGCCTTCTTTAGCAACTCAAACCAGAGTGTCCCCTAAAAGCCACACAACAAAATGTGTATCCAAGACGAAACTAGAGGAAATTAAACTCTTCAGGTAAAGGTAAAGCATCACTGTCATTAAGAAGGGCGTTATTTACTATGAGACTCCTGCAAAATCCAAGGAGTAAAAACAGAAAAGGCATGGAAGTCCAGGACACGCGACTCGATTTGAAGAACAGAGATGTCTGCAAATCGGTGAAAGTATCGTCGGTGTGGTGGCTAAATACCATCAAAGACATTGTAGGGTTACTGATCCAATGACTTACTAAAGCCCATGGGTGGAGAAAGTCCTGAAAACCAATGCATTCACCCCTTTTGTTTCTTGCCTGGTCCAGGCAGTGTCCTGAACAAGAATGTGGTAACAGTGATGAGCTGGTCTTTGGAGCCACTGCTGGTGGATCTGAATCCTGATCGTGTCATTTGCTTGTTCTCTGGAATTAGACAAAGTGTTTAAGTTCCTTGAGCCTCGGTGTTCCCCTGAATTAAGGAAACTCCTTCTCAATTTCCCACTGTAAAAGGAGAATGATAAAGAATATGGTCCATATAGAGTATATACGGATACATACAAAAAACGCTCAGCACCATGTCTGGCGTGTAGTAAGTATTTGGTATTTTTATACCATTGCTATCAGCCAGGATTATCAAGGCTCACTGAGAGATTAAGCCTCTCTCTCTTATATTCTAACCACGTCTTCTTCTAATTCTCCCCAACGCCCTTAAATAAGTATTTTATAACTGCTAATAATGACCTATTAGTATAGCATAGGGTCAATTTAGTGCAATGTGATCACCAATTATTTAGAGAGAAATGGAATGCAATGCAAAGGGACAGAACATAAAAAATAAAATAGACTAAAATAGAATAGACAATATATCACAGGTAATGAAATGAACATTGTTACGTGCAGTTGGGGAGAAGAGGTCCAGGTGTGTGTGTGTGTGCCTGCGTGTGCACGTGTGTGTGCACGTTACTGAGATAGAGGATGTTTTCTAACGTGGAACACAATCAGAAATGTTTCAAAGCCACAATCCTAAACCCTTCCATTGTGCCCTCTGGAACCCACAGTCCACGGTGAACAAAATTCCCCGTATTCTCAACTCTTCTCTGAATGGTCCTCTTGACCTCTTGCTGAAAGTCAGTATTTTTCAAACTTTAAATGCCTATGAGTCTCCTGGAGAACTTTGTAGTAGACAGTAACTAAAATACTCCCTAATGATCTCTCACTCCTAGCATTCACGAACTGCGTAATACCCTCCCATACGAGCTGCCGCTAACAACCCGCTTCTTAGGAATAGAAGGCAGAAGTCATTGTTTATCACTTCTAAGACTAGCCCAGCCTCAAGATGGCTGCAGACCAGCCAACAGCTTGACCATAGCCCCGTGCCAGACCTTGCGCCAGAGGCACCCAACGAATGTTCCTGGGTTCCCGACCCTCTTACCCTGTCAGACAATGTCCATAGTTTTCAGTTGCTGAGTTTGGGTATAATTTGTTACACAGCAATACAAAACTCATACAGACTTGTTAAAACTTAAGTTGCTGGGTTCATCCCCAGAGTTCCTGATTCAATATCCCTGGGGCGGGGCCCAAGGTGGGAATTTGTTCAAGTTCCCGGCTGATGGGGAAGAACACATTGATAAGACTGTTGGAACAGAACCTAGATTCTCACGGAGCGACCCACTTCCCCTCCAGCCCTCTCTGGTGAGAGCTGTTCATTTTGCTCTCTCTCTCTCTCTCTCACATTCTTTCTCTCTCTCTCATAGCTCATCAGCACGGGGCATTCCCTCCCATATCTCAGCCCTCCTCCTCCCACTCTCCTTGGTTTGGAAAGTGATTCCACCTCCTTCCTATCCAGAAGGAGGCTGCCAGACAATCTCCAGGATCCATCTCCTCTGCGGTGACAAAGCTCTAATCAATTTTCCAACCTGATTGCTAGGAAAGCCTTCAGAATTCAAAAAGCTCTTTTCTCTCTCAGATACCTGACTCCCACATTGAAAGCCGGCTTCCGAGGCCATTGTTTCTGAAATACTATTTTAAAACTCCAACTTAGTCCCAAGGGGATGGAAGAGGTAGAAAAGCAAGAATTCTAAAAAAAAATGCAAAATAAAGCCTATAACATTTCAAAATGTTATCCCACGTGGTAGATGGTAGATAGCATCGCCCGCTCCAGCTCTTCACCTCTCCCCATATCGGTGCTCCTTTGCCGTGTAACTTTGTGGTGCCCTCCGCTGGACTCTGGACCCAGCCACACGACTTGCTTCGGCCAAAGGGAAACTAGCAAATGCGAACACACACGTAGGCTTCAAGGGGTTGTGTTATGGGACTCGCTCACTCTTGCCCTGCGGCATTACCTGGGTATACGTCCTGGCTAGCCTGCTGGAGGGTGGAAGACTCACGGGGCAGAGCCAAGCCACCCCAGTCCTCCCAGTCAGTGCCATTCTGGATCAGCCAACAGCCAATCAATCCCAGAGCCAAAATCAGCAGAACTCGCAGACGGGCACAGGAGCCTCGCAGACCCACCGCCGAGCACAGACGTGTGAGGGAGCCATGCTGAGATCAGCCAGGTCCAGACCACGTTAGCTAAAGCCCTCCAACACCCAAGCAAAATAATTGTTCACCCTCGTCAATGGTCTGTTACATATTTGATAAAAATGATATGATGAAGCATTTCCCTCTAAATGTGTATCACTGAGGAGCTCCTATATACTTCCCAGAATTTTATTTATAAAGTTTGGGAGAATTTATTATTTGTTAGAATTATAAAACACACACAGGCAGACCTAATCATCGGGTACCCATTGTATTCTATGACTTCAAGTATCCATCATTGCATTAATGGGGCGTGGGGAGAGTGGACAGGGAGGTATTTGCTCCCTGAGAAGGGCTTCCGGTGAACTAATTGCTGCATCCGAATCTCTGCACGCAGTGCACTCTGAGACTGCCTCCATCTCTGAAAACAATTAGAAGAAAGCACTAAATGCATCCCAGGTCGAGCAGCTGGGGTCATCGTAGAAGGTTTCTCTCTCTTCGAAGACACTGACTTGTCCTGGCTGCAAAATAAGCCTGCTCTGCCTGCCCTGGTTCCCTCGGAAAGAGTGACTCATGCTTTTGTCTGCAACCAGGGGACTAAATAAACCCGCAGACCTCTGACGGTAAGAGGCCCACTGTGTTCCCCTCGGGCCGCTTGCACCTCCACAAATAGCGTCTGTTTTAAGAACTCAGATGTCAGAAAGGCTGAAACTCATCTGCCTTATCTGAGCAGGGCTGAACTAAGCTATTGGGAAGTTCTAAGAATTAGCAAGATCACGGTGGCCACTGCCGTATGGAATTCAAACTAATATGGATTTTTTTAGTGGGGCAACACTTCGTGTACGCTGGGAGCTAGCTATTTTGGTTGCAAACTTTTTGACACACCACGGAAAGCCAAACCTCTCTTTTTTAATGGATTGTTTGTTTGTTTATTTTGGGGGGAAGAGAAGAGTTATTGCTTCTCTGTCTATTTTGCTGGGTTTTCAAGCATATAACCCTCCTGTTCAGTAAGTCTATCTATATGCAGATGAGAAAGGACTCGAGGAAAGCTACAGTTTTTTCTACACAGGCCTTGCAGGTTGACCTAACGAAGTACATCCATTTTAAAATGGAAATACTTGGGGCGCCTGGGTGGCTCAGTCAGTTAAGTGGCTGACTTCGGCTCAGGTCATGATTTCATGGTCTGTGAGTTCCAGCCCTGCGTCGGGCTCTGTGCTGACAGCTTGGAGCCTGGAGCCTGCTTCAGATTCTGTGTCTCCCTCTCTCTCTCTGCCCTTCCCCTGCTTATACTCTGTCTCTATGTCTCTCAAAATAAATAAACGTAAAAACATAAATAAATAAATAAATAAATAAAATGGAAATACTTTATACCCAGAGCAAGTTTTCATTAATAAATACAAAATAAAGCTTCATACAATGTGCTTTGTAAAACAATTCATTCCTGAATGCAATTGCATTAGAGGATAAAACCCTAATTGGTAATATAAGTTCAGCCTCTAAATATTGACTTTGAATACTGTTTTTACTTAATAACCTGCTCACCACCCTTCTGATTTTATTCAGCTCGCTTTTACATTCTAAGGAGACACAGTGTTCCCCAAAGCATAAAGTGCTTGCATTCCAAGAGGAGTTGATGTATAAAGAACAGTTTTCATTCTCATAAATGGGCCGGCCCTTCTGACTCCCGAACTTAGCCCGTGCGCGCCTTAGGATTCGCTGAGTTAAGAAAGGTGTTTATTCTCCAAAGAACTGTACACATAATGCATGCGGTAGTTACTCACAGAATGCTTAAGTCATTTTAGGAACCAGAGAGTAAACTCCAGAATGCAAACTGCATACAAACTGTGACCTGCAGTTGTTTCCTGGGTCAGACTTTTAAAGGTAAAAGTCTCACTGTTCTTAACTCAGACCTCTCTTACTCGTGACTAAGAGGCAATCTCCTTGTTCTTGGTGTTTAACGGGAGGCCGTGACTTTGGAATTCCCTCCCATTTCAAGTCCCCACAAAACTGCTCCTGTCTGTTGCCAGCATTGTACCTAAGCCTGGCTGCAAAACAAACCCTATGGGGGAAAGAAACGGGTGGATGAATTCACCCAAAGTGCAAATGACCTTGAGACTCAGGCTCCCCTTTTCTGTACAACTAACAAGTGAATCTTACAGTCTGGGCAAAAACAAAAAACAGAAAAACAAAAAAACATCAATGAAGTGAGCCTTTGAGAGACATTTGTGCTGGCAAGGACAGCATATTCGTGGTAATTCGTTAATGTTCTTGCAGAGCAGGGTTAATTTACTGCAGTAAAATCCAGCTAATAGTCAGAGATTTGAGGCCTTCTTCAGGGAGACCACATGCATGCCTTCAGGCCATCTGATGTCCCATAGCCACTCACAGATCCCAGGCTAAACCTTCTCTGGCTGGACCTGCTGGAGCCTCCTATCCTGATGGCTTCCCCCCCACTTGCCACCTCAGGGCCAGTGGCCAGTCTGAGAAGCCCAGCTGGGGCTGGAGGGAGCGAGGGGCTTGGGGAAGGGTGGGGCAGAAGGTTTGGTGTCAGTTCACTCAAGCCCTGAGAGATCTTAACCTGACAGCTATTAGCTCTCTTTTTGGGCAGTCTCTCAATAATGAGAGAGGAAAAAAAAGGCGGGGGTGGAGGTATATAAAAGACATCTACCAATTCTATTTGTTGTCTTTTCCGATTATGAAGAAAATACACTCGTTATAGATTTTCAAAAAACTGAAAGACCCAAGAAGGGACAAAATCACCAATAACTCTATCTCGACATCCTGATTCGATTCCTTCCAGTCTTCCTGTGTGCAGAATTTAGTTGCTTTATGCAACTTTATTGTGAATGAATTTCTCTTTGAAAACAGGATTCTTGTAGCCACCTAATATCACTGTTTGCACTGTAAATTGTAGAATGATCCTGCTAGTGAACCTCAGCGGTGTCTTCCATTATTGCCTAACTATAAATAATATTGTAGGGACCATCCTTGTACAGAAATCTTGGTCTCACACTCTACTTCCTTTCTTAAGATGGATTCTCAGAAGGGATGAGTGGTATCAACAGAAATGGACACGGCAACATACTTGATACATAAAAGTGAGTCGAATTGCCTTCCAGAAAAGCTGTAGCCATTAGACACTTTGGGCAACAGAACACGAGTCCCATATTAATGCCCTTCGGCGACACCGAGTTTTTAATCTGCGCTGATTTGACAGGAAAAATTACGCTTTTTTAGTTTATGGATACAAAATGCATTATGTATAGCTTGGTTTGCTCATTAAATTAACATAACTGGCCCATTTGGGAAGGCATAAAATCAGTCACTGAGGACGGAAAGTGGCCTCACAGAGCGTATGATCCGCCAGGTGAGGTCGTTTGCCCAGGGTCATGCAAACATTTAGTGATGGATTTGGAACTAAAACCTAGAATTCTTCTAATTTCCATCCCACTGGAGCGAAGTCAAGATTTCTAGTAAAAATAAAGCCTACTTTAAAAGGTAGAAAGAATGGAGAGAGAGAGGAGAGTTTTAATGGTCGTTGGATAAATTTTGTCCCCACCGATTGCCCCCATGTTTCCGGCAGCGCACGAGGTGGTCGCTCCTGCCACCCGGCAGCTCACCATCACCTTCCTCCTCTCCGAGAGGGTTCTTCTGGAGGAGAGGGGTCACAAGATGCAAATGTGTTTCAGAATTAACCAGAGCATATAGTCAGGGGGTTGCTCACTCCTTTCTGAAAATACCTCAAGAGACAATCTACCATCAAATATAAATGACTCCTCCCCGTCACTCCATCTTTCCTCCAAGGTGTCTGGGGCCCATTTATGGTGAGAACCTGAAAGTGATGGGCATGACCGAAGCCTTTCCGCGACACCACCCTTTACATCTAAAACCACCTTTTAATTTCTGCATTCAAGTGTCTTCTCCATTTGACTCTGTTGTGGCTTTGGAACAGAGACACAGATTCTTCCTGATGACAGGAGGGGTCTGTGTTCCCTCCCCTCGAATCTGGGAAATCTTGTGGCTGCTTTGACCAATAGAGCCCAGGAGGAGGGATGCCATGTGATGCACGAGGCTCCATGACAGAAGGCAGTGCAGCCTCCTTCTTGTCTGCTGGGAGCACTTGTTTGTGGAGCCATAAGCCACCATGTAAGAAGTCTGACCGCCCTCAGGCCACCATACAATGAAGAAATGCATATCACACGGGAAGCTACAGGTAGATGTGCTGATTGACAGTTCTTCTGAATCTAGCCTTCAAGTCATTCAGCCTAGATGCCAGACAGGGGAGTGAGGAAGTCTCCAGAGCACTCCAGGAACCAGCCATTTGGCTTGGCTTTCATGTCTTCCCAGCTAATATCCCAGACATAAGCAAGCATCCCCCTGTGTTTTACTGAATTCCTGACTCACACGATTAATGAGCAAAATAAAATGATCATATTGTTTTATGACACTATGCTTGAGGTATTTGTTGTGCAACAATAATTAGCTGGAATACCCCTGTCTTGCCGCATTACTGCTAGGATCTGAATGTTTGTGTCTCCCCCACCTCCAAATTCATGAGTTGAAATCCGAATGCCCAGTGCACTGGTTTTAGGAGGTAGAGCCCTTGGGAGGTGACCAAGTCATGAGGAGCCTTGTGAATGGCACTAAAGGCCCCAGAGAGGTCCCCTCACACCACATGAGGACACAAGAAGTCAGCGGTCTATAACCTTGAAGAGGGCCCTTAACGGAACCCAACCGTGCCAGCACCCTGATCTTGGACTTCAACCTCCAAGAAGTGTTGTTTATAAACCACTAGTCTGTAGTGTTTTGTTATAGCACAAATCTTCCTTTCCTTTACGCAGCCCATGAGATACCATTTTTCCCGCCTTTCTTTCAAAAATCTCTGAGGATTGGATCAGGGGCATTCATAAAATATTTAATATTAATACAATTGATGGCTACATTGAAAAAGATACTTGGAAGTCACCTAGAACACGAGGGGGTTTGGAATTGGACTTTCCAGTTGATATTAAAACGTCAGATGTTTCGGGGTGCCCGGGTGGCTCATTCAGTTAAGCATCCAACTCTTGATTTTGGCTCAGGCCATGATCTCACAGTTTGTGATACACAGGCTCACCTATGGCTCCACACTGGGCATGGAGCCTGCTTAACATTCTCTCTCTCCCTCTGCCCCTCTATTTGCTTGTGTGCGCTCGCGTGCTCTCTCTCAAAAAATAAATAAAAACTAAATTTCGGATGTTTTCTCTGCTCTTTTCTGTTTGTCATCCATTTCCTATTCCAGTTCCTGATGCCTATCCACATCCTGAAGGTACAGAATTTCCAGAAACTTCCCACACTCAATCAAGTGAGTAATTAACAAGAGGCTAACAGTAGCCAATTTCATTATTAGAAAAAAAAGCTACCATTTAGCTGAGTGCTATGCTAAACACTTTCCCTACATTATCTTAGCATCCCAATTGCATGAGTCCCACTAACCCATTTTACTGAAGAGGAAACTGGCTAATGTGAGGCAAAGGAACACAGCTCCCAAATGGTAGAGTCAAGATTTGAACCCAAAGTCATAGGATGCCAGTCCCAGATCTTAACCACTATAGTAGCTTTCAAGTCTTTTGGTCTTATCCCATGATAAGAAATGCATCATCAGTCGTGGCCAGTGAATACTGCCACACATATATTACTGAAATAAAAGTGTCAGGAAACAATGAATGCCTTACCACCGTGTACACAGTACACTGACCTCTATTCTTTTTTCCTTTTTTTTTTTTTTTTTTTGAGAGAAAGAGAGAGAGTTCTTGTGCAGGGGAGGGGCAGAGGGAGAGAGAGAGAGAAAGAAAGAAAGAGAATCCTAAGCAGGCTCTGTGCTGAGCCCCAACTCGGGGCTCCATCTCAAGACTGTGAGATCATGACCTGAGCCAAAATCAAGAGTCAGATGCTTAACTGACTGAGCCACCATGGCGCTTCTATTTTCTATTTTTCAAATATAGGTTGTAACCCATCAGGTTGATTGCACAACCTGTTGTTAACTGTTCATGACACAGATACTAAAAATCACTGCACTACCTTCTCCAATTTAACTTAAAATCTGAAAGGTCATTTACCCCAAGACCATTTTCTTTTAAACTGAAGATCACTATCCACAAGGTTAAAAGTCAGAGTTTTGAATCATTTATTTTAATTTTAAAAGTTCTATTCACCTCTTTTCTTTGTCATGTAAGGCTCGTCAATAAAAAGCTCTATTGGGTAAGTTTAACAAACAATAAAATCAATGCCTCAGTTATGTACTAGATCTAGTGGCTAGACAGGAAGGGAAAATATAAGACAGATGTTCTTCTCGGATTTGCCTTTTTCATCTCTTCTCAGGAGGGCTCCAGTCGCAGCGCCCACCAGGCTCCGGGGTACAGAACACTGCTGTCCACTCCTCGCTCCAACCATTGGGACCATTGGTGACTAAAGAGTCAGTCATGAGACGGCTTCAAGTGAGAAAATACTCTGGACCAATGTCAGAAACTAGAATGAGTATGGTGGGGAGATAACCCCAAGAATGGGGAGAGCAGATACTGAAAGTTCACAAGGCAGCATTGGGGCTGGAGGGGCCTTGGTGACCATGGACAAAGCACAATGATAACAACACTGAAGGGAGAGGAGAATGGAGGGCTTGGCAGGGGAAGCAGAGGCCCTATGCCCACCACACAGAGTCCAGGAGGACCTGATCTCTTGCATGGCAGCTGGTCCTCTGGCTCTCTGGGAATTGGCTTTCTGGTACCAGTGACATGGATACTCCAAAATATATCTTTCTTTCTGAAGATTTGAAAGGCTTTTACTCCTTTCAGATCCAAAGAACCTTAATTCAAATAGATCCCCAAATATTCTCATGGTGAGATTTGAGAAAAAGACAGTGTGGGATAGCCATAGAGTCCCAGACGAGAGACAGGACTTCCTGGAGGACTCTTCCCATGCATTTGCCTTTAGGAATATTAATAATATTAATGGCAATGTCTTTTATTTAAATGATACTTTATACTTCCAAAAAAATACTGATTACCTGTAATCGTCTTCAAAGTAGGGATAATAATATTACCTGCTTCGTATTTTTGTTGTGGAGATGAAGTGAGTAAAACATGTAAAATCCTTAGGCTAGCACCTTCTACACACTAGATGCTCAATAAATAGGACTTGTTTCTATGATTGAGTCATATGATAGGTGAAGAAACACACACTTGGAGGGACCCGAGGCCATGCTAGAGGGTACACAGCAGATAAGTGGCAGTTAAGGTCCTTGGGCTTTGTGTCATCCATCCATTCACTCCACAGGTATTCGGGCAGTCCCAGCATCAGTGCCAGGCTCACACTATACACAGTGAATGTGACAGCTGCAATTTCTTTTTTTTTAATGTTTATTTTTTATTTTGAGAGACAGAGAGTGAAGGAGAGGCAGAGAAAGAGGGAGAGAGAGAGAATCTGAAGCAGGCTCTGCAATGTCAGCACAGAGCCCAACATGGGGCTCAAGCTCATGAGCCATGAAATCATGACCTGAGCCAAAATCAAGAGTCAGGCCCTTAACTTACTGAGCCACCAGATGCCCCAGATGCAATTTCTATATCCTTGGTCAAGTGCTTTTTCCGCAAGACTCATCATGTTTCTACAATACAGGCATAAACTAGATCATTGCTCCTTGTCGTATGCCCTGGAAGGGAGTTTAAATAAGTTTCAATACAGAGCTCATGCACGTGTCTTCCAGCATCTTGAGAAATTAGAGTTGGTTCTTGGTCTGTGCCTGTCCACAGCGTCCCGGGGCCACTCCGCCACGGCACTGCATAGGCTGTAACTCTGGATAGTGATCTCTTCCCAGGCCAAGACTGTGAGCTCCCTAGAGACAAGAACTATCCTTGGAGGAGAAGAGTCCCTTGATTTTAATTCAATAAAAGGGTGCTCACCATATCAGTGCAGCTGCCTTGATTTTTCATAAGACTCAGATTGGTCCTAGTTTCTAGCATCCTGAAAAGTTTTTTCCTCAGAGATTTTTGAGTTTGTGTTTTTCCCCCCATGATGGGTTTTCAGTTTAAGAGGTACATAAAGCATGGGGAGTCTGGGTGGTTCAGTCAGTTAAGTGTCCAACTCATGATTTCAGCTCAGGTCATGAACTCATGGTTTGTGGGATCAAGTCCCCAGATGGACTCTGCACTGACAATGCAGAGCTTGCTTGGGATTCTCTCTCTCTGCCTTCCTCCCTTGCTCAAACACATGTGCACTCTCTCTCTCTCTCTGTCCCCAAATAAACATTTTAAAAAAACAAAAGCAAAAAGAGGCACATAAAGCTCCATGGGACCTGAAGTAAATAGCCAGGAGTTAAAATGGTTTCCACCAAACCGCCAGCAACACTTCCACACAATTACCAAGCCCTGAGCTCTAGGAAGATGGAAGATAGAAAAGAAAAGTAAGCAAAAGCCTAGAGAAGAGAGAAAAGAAAGTAGAGGTGAGAAAAATGATGAAACACAGTTCATACCGATTCAGGCATGACAAAGCAAAATTAATTAAAAGGACTCAAAAGAAGAATTATAAAGTGCCATTTGTCCACACCTCTTTCCCACCAAATCCAGAAGAATGTCTGGCTGATTAGATAGATAGATAGACAGACAGACAGACAGATGGAAATTAAGTATAATGTATATAATAATTATCATATATCATTTATTTATAAAACATATTATTTTCTATTATATGTGTTAGAGAGAGAGAAACAGAGACACAGAAAGATCAAGAAATATTAATCAAATATCAGTGTGGAACCCTTTGAAGTCCTTTATTAGAAGTAAACCTTATTCTAAAAACAACTATAACTCTGCAAATAGAAAATCAGCCATATTCAAAAAAACCTATCAACCAGAAACATAGCTCTCACTTTTAAGTAAAGCCACTACACTACTTTTGGTTGATTCAGTTTTACCCAAAGTAGATTTTTCTTCATCATTATCGTGTTTCATTCACATTAATTCCAAGTAGAGCAATTTTGAGATCAAAATAGCTTTCCACCAGAGCTAGCGTTTACAAAGTGAATAGTGCTAAATGTTAATGGATTCCGCCCTCATCGATCAGGGGTATGGGAAGGTGGCTGGATCATTTTGAAACTTCATAAAAACTTCATAAACCTCAAATGTTGGGAGTTGACGGTGAAGAGGTGGAAGTTTAGAGACATTCACAATAAACTTTCCCAAGTTAGACTTCTATCCTGGTTTACCTAAGACAAAGGATTCTCTGGGGAATACAGTAAATTTGAACTTTTGTGTGGCCTTTTTATTTGTATGTGTGTGCTTTAGCAAGCACCCTGGAATAGAAAATGCTTCCTCCTCAGTGGAACCATGTAGATTCAGAAAAAGCCATCTTCCATTGAGAAGACAATTGTTTTCTATAGAGACAAGAAACAAACGCCCATGACCTGGGTCACCTCCTCCCAGCAGGCTTTTGCTGCGGCTTCCTCTGAGCAAACACAACAAAGTCGGGAGCAGTCAATCCTGCCGCCCCACACTGGGCCCCTGCAGTTGTGCTCTGCTATTTACCCTTCCTATTAATCTGTCAATGTTCTAGTCAAACATGCAAAACAATATGGTGGGTGCATAGTTTGATTGGCCATTGCTAAGTAACTTGGGCCAAAGATGAAGAAATGGAACTTCCAACCAACAAAATGTGAGGCCCAATTTGATTGTTAGAAAATGTTCAACAATTCCAGTGCATGACAATTTTTCAGGGCGGCTGTGATTTAGCATCCTGTTCACCAGAAAAGAGTGGTCCCAATAAATGACATTCAGTTCTAGAATCTAAATTCAGGTCAGGTTGCTGTCCCTGTCATTGTGGGATAGGACTGTCTGGGAGTTGTGTAGAAGAGGGGTCTGTTCACGAAGGCTACTAAGGGATTTGGTCTGGCACACAGGTGAGCCCCTGGCTAACAACTGAAATATTCTTTGAACTGAAAAACAAGAGTCCTTGGTTCAACGCTCCTGAAAATGTGTATGCTAAAATGTATAGCTCAATAGGTCCAAAGCGTGATCCAAATTGTCAAACATTAGCAAACATATAAATGCTGAGTAGCTCGTTTCTTTGCTCTGTTTCCTCTTCTGCTGGCCCAGATGAAACCTCAGAATCCTTCTCATCACAAAGGTCTAAGTAGCCACTTCCACTCGACTGGAATTAATACAAAATATGGAGCTAATTTGTCGTTCTAGCCAGTCCTGGAGCCTCAAGAGAACAAATGTATCAGAATGTAAGATGTGGACATGATCAACATTTGTCCCCAACTAGTAACACAGAGCATGTATTTTTCTACTGTGTTTTCTCAGAAAACAAGCAGAATGGAAGAACAGCCAGCTTTTACGAATCTAGGGTGCCGGCACAGAGTACAGCAAAGTGAAAGAAAATATGGATATTGAAGTTAGGCTGACTTAGGGTCAAATTCCCTCATTTACTAGCTATTTGCCAGCTACTTGAGCTCTGGCAAGGATTTAACTGTTCTGAGATAAAATGTAAAATAATGTAATAATAATGTAAAATGGAAAAAAGAAGAATGCATAATATGTAAGTGAGGACTTCTCAACTTCCATCTCTGTTTCATTTTCTCTGATTATTGACTTCTCCACAGACCATAGGCAGCTCTCGGTTCATACCGTTGGCAGTTTTTGACACAAAAGATAAAGGAAATCTCTCTTCCCAACCTGAGTTCAAAAACTGAGAGGGGTTGGCTTGATCAAGGTTATGTGTCAACCACTGGACTCCCACGCTGATTGGTCCAGACTGTCACATGCCCATCCATAGCCAAGGTACTGCGGTTGGGCAACCCCCAGAACCACTTGTTGGGAGTGGGTAGCAGTAGTTTCCCAAAAGATGTGTGGATTAGGGGGAATGCTTTTCTGGGGTAGACAAAACAGTAAATGCTTGTTCTATGATGCCCTGAAGCAGAAGGATTAAATAAAATAATACAGGTAAAGGGCTTAAGGACTTAGTATCTGGCATGTATAAGCATTCATAGATGGTAGCAAAGATAATGGTAATTATCACTGTCATCATCGTTAACAATCTCTAGTCTTAAAAGTTACACGCAACAGTAGGGGTGTTCATAGAAAAACACTTAATGTTTCATATGGAGTTCATCACTTACGGATGTTAGTTTTAATCTGATTAATTAGATTATGGACTCAAACAGCACTCTCAGTGCAAGGGTCATACTTTGCATACTTCAATTTGAATTCAACCAATAATTCAAATCATAGACATTTCACTTTGGTCCAGCTCATTGAAGAAAATGTTATGTTAAAGGATGAAAATAAAAAATTGATTCACTCATACATTTACTTGAGCTCCTATATGCCAGGCACTGGGTTAGACACTGGGTGACACAGGGGATCAAAAGTGACTGAATCAATTATATATAAGGAGCTTATTTTCCAGAAGGGGAGCCAGAGATTAGTAAGAAGAACTATGGAGAACAATGAAACATAATAAGAGGTTGGAAAGCACAGAATGGATTTTAGGTAGAGGCGGGCCCTCTGAGGAAGGGACATCTGGCAGAGATACGAACAAAATAAAGGGATCAGCCTTAAGAATTGCTGGGGGACAGTATTCTGTGCCGAGGGAATGGTGAGTATTGAGTCTGGAGTATGACAATGTGGCCAGAGCAGAATTAGCAGGTGAAGGGGATAGGAAGTGGTGTTAGTCAGCTTGCCAACTCCATCCCCTAGGGTGTCCATGTCCTAATCCCCGCAAACTATGAATGTGTGACCTTCAATGGCAAAAGAAACTTGGTAGATGTGATTAAGTTAAGGACCTTTTGATGGGACATTATCCTAGATTATCCGTGAGGGCTCAGTGGAATCAGAAGGGTCCTTAAAAGGTTAAAAAGGGAGGCAAAAGAGGAGGTTAGAGTGATGGAATATGAGGAAAACTCGACCTGCTTTTACTGGCTTTGAAGAAAGAATAAAAGTGACACAAGGCAAAAAATGCAAGCAACTTCCAGAAGCTGGAAAAGGCAAGGAAATAGAGTCTCCCCTAAAGTCTTCAGAAAGGAGTGCAACCTTGCCGACATCTTGATTTTTAACCGAGTAAGACCCATGCCAGATTTATGACCTACAGAACTGTAAAGCAATACATTTGTGGTTTTAAAGCCACTAAATTTGTGGTAATTTATTACAGCAGCAATAGAAAACTAATATAGTATCATTCTTCACATTATCAGATGATTCTTGCTTTCTTTACAAGCCAGTGAAAAGTTACTGTCTTGAAAAACCTTAACTTACACAACTTGTCAGGAATAACATCAGTTGCTTTAAATTAAGTTTACATGCCCCACCCTAATAGTCTGGGGTCACCTTACAAATACACAAAAGAAAGAATGGTGAAGGAAGCATGGACTATCTCTAGGTTTTCCTAGCTGAGGTATAATGTGTCCCTAGGGTGGTAAAAAAAAAATTATTTTATGGGGTCATGTAAAATTATGCTATAATTTACAATAATGTGGGTAAATATAGAAATGAAGATAATGTTCCAAAATACAACACAAACAGCACTAACTCAAGAATCAAAACCATGGGCTGAAATGAAGCTAACAAAATGTAGAAGTGTATTATTTCTCATACACTATCTGCATCCTCATTGCAAAGGGTCTGATATGTATTCAGCAAGAATACTTTTTCTCCCAGTGCTCCATAATATGTCACTTAGACATTTGGTAGTTCAATTCCCTATAAACAACGGATGGAGAAAGAGTAGGGTTACAATGATGCAACAACGGTGAAAACTGACATTTTTAAGATATTGAACCATCCTAACTGTGAACATATTTCTTTCCAGACACTGTGATTAAAATTTTATACTGTTCTGCATAAAGTTCATGACCATCTTTTGTAAGATATAATCCTAGGTCCTGTTGTTCTTTTTGTTTGTTTTTGGTTGTTTTGCATTATATACTACATTTTTTTCTAATCATCTCCGGGGTATAGAAATGTGATTCAATTTTATACATTGTTTTAAAACAGCAAGCTAGCTCAACTATGCTATTAATTCTGAATTATAGGTCTAAAGATTGCATGGGATTTTTGATGTGAACATTTACATCACCTGCTAATAGTGACAGCTTTGTTTCAACCTTTCAATTTTTTATGATTTAAGTTTCTTGTCTTATGGCATTGGCTGATATCTTTAAAATAGTGTTGAACAGCTGTGATAGTAATGGACATGTCTGTTTTTCCCACAGACAAATTTATTGTTTATTTACTGAAGCAAATAAAGCTTGATGCCCAGGCCCCTGTAAGCTCTGAGCATTCTTAAGATTTACAGAGTATTCTAAGTAGAGATGAAAAGCCTAGTCAAACTGAGAAGCACTTTCAATAAATTGCTTTAAAAGATATTAAAATTATAAAACTAAACATATTCTTACCATATGATCCAGCCATCATGCTTCTTGTATTTACTCAAAGAGATTGCACATGGTTGGATGTTTCTAGCAGTTTTATTGATAATGGCCAAAACTTGGAAGCAAACAAGATGTCCTCCAGCAGGTAAATAGCTTAATAAACCATGGTATATCTATTGGAATATCATGGAATATTATTCATCAATAAAAACAAACTATCAAGCCATGAAAAGATACAGAGGAACCTTAAATGTATATTACTTACGGAAAGAAGCCAATCTGAAAGGGCTACATACTGTATGATTTCAACTATATGCACTACATATGAAATTCTGGGAAAGGCAAAACTAGGGAGACAGTAAAAAGATAGTGGTTTCCAGGGATTGATGGGGATGGGATGAATAGGCAGAACACAGAGGATTTGGGGGGCAGAGAAAATTGTCCATATGATACTAATAATGGTGGATATAGGTCATTATACATTTGTCCAAACCCATAGACTGTACAACACTCAAAGGGAGCCCTAATGTGAACTATAAACTTTGTGTGAGAATGATGCATCAGTGTAGGCTCATGGATTGAAACAACTCTACAGCTCTGGTGGAGGACAATGATAATGGGGGAGGCCATGCTTGTGTGTGGTCAGGTATACAGGATATCTCTGTACCTACTTTTGGGTTTTGCTATGGACCTAAAACCACTAACGACCTAAAAGGATGTCTCAGAATGAAATGACCTAAATCTCTACATCTCTAATTTTTGTGTGTTTTCTTTTCATATTCATCTCGATACATAATTTTGAATTGTAGTATTGAGGCTTGAACTGGAAAACTTCCTTTTCGATTAAAAGGAAGTTAAGACAGGAAATTGCATACAAAGGTGCTGGGAAAAAGAAGAAGAGGTGTGATTTTTTGCAAAAAAATAAGAGGAGGTGATACTGACACATGATGATGTGTTAACCCTCATGGAATGGAGCTCCCAAAACAATATAAGCTTCAGCCTTTAAAAAAAAGTTATATATGCTTCCTTTTTCCTCATGTAAACGGGAATTTATACAACATTTTTCCCATCAAATATATTGTTTGCTGTATTTTTATTTACTTACCTATTTTTTTCTTTGTAGATTACTTTATCATATTAAATAAATTCCCTTCTATTCCTAGTTTGCAAAGGCTTTTGGGTTGGGGGGAGTTGTTTGTTTGCTTTTTAATTCAAAAGAGATAGTGAATTTTATTGAATCCATCTACTGTGATATATTTGATTCCTATAATTTCTAATGTCAAACTACCCTGAAATAATATCTAATAAATATTATCTATTATTAATTAAATAATTAATAATAATTATCTAATAATTATCTATAATAATAAATATCTGATATTATTTATCTATAGAAAATATAACATATTTATATTATTTATGTATTCATATATAATATATTTTATGTTCACTGGAAAATTCAAGTGTTCACAAGATTTTTAGAACATTGGCCTCCATATTCATGCAGTAAAATAGTTTGTTAACTTCGCTTTGTTATACTACCTTCGTCCAGTTTGGCTATCAAAAGAATTAGGAAAATTTCACCAGTTTTTATGCCTTGAAACAGTTTCTATAATGTGGAACTTCTAATTCTTTAAAATATCAAAAGAAGTCAATTGTAAAACTTTCTGGGCTCAGAGCCTTTTTCAGAGTTAATTATTTGAAAGTATTTTTCATTTTTGTCATAACTACTGTTCTAGTTAGGTCTTCCATCTCCTCAAGTTAATTTTAAGTTGAGTTTTTGCCTATTAATACAATAATTTTGTTGAGGCTTTTAGCCGTATCACCACAAAATTCTACATAGTGTTTCTGTGTATTTTAAGTCTCTGCAGCAAGAGGTAACTCTGGTTTATCCAGTCCATACCCTTGGAATTGTAGGTGTAATAGCTTCTATCCTACTTCTCAAGAGAAAATATATTTTATTTAAAAAAATTTTTTAATGTTTACTTTTGAAAGAGAGAGACAGAGACCAAGTGTAAGAAGGGGAGGGGCAGAGAAAGAGGGAGACACAGAATTCAGGCTCTGAGCTGTCAGCACAGAGCCTGATGCTGGGCTTGAACCCATGAACCACGAGATCATGACCTGAGCCAAAGTCAGACGCTTAACCAACTGAACCACCCAGGCGCCCCTACTTTTCAAGAGAGAATTTAGAAATAAACACCCCTCCTCTCAGGTGATAACTGAGGTAAATTTACCAGAAGTTACACAATTTAAAAATTAATAAGAGTATATCTCTGTCTGTCTTTATCTTGCTGCCTCTTCTGCCTTCTTATGTCCAGACACAGCAGGCCTGGTTTCTATATGACAAGCTCCTAATTTCTATATGGTGAGTAGAACTCACATACTTTGGCCAATATGCCTGCCAGTCATGATTTTGCCTACTCAACATCTCCACCGTGAGTTGTGAGTTACCTTCAGTCAACTCAGATTGGAGAGAGTGGGAAACCCACACTAGCTTAAAAGTTAAGCCTCAATCCCCCAGTTCATTTTTACCAGAGAGCTCTTTAGTTGGAAGCTCCTCTGACCTGCATTAATAGAGCTGATAAGTTGATGGAAAACAGATGTTTATTCTATGAAGCAAGACTCTGAAGGGGAAGAAGGAATTATTGACTTCCCAGACATAACCCCTAATATGTTAGAGATTCTTTTCATTCTCCATTTTTTGTGTTTGTGTTTTATCTCTTTTTTTTTTTCCTTAAATCACCTTTCGAGCAATTTGCATGTGGTCATTGTTTTGCAGTCTAAGATAAGAGATTCAGTCTGGGTCAAAAGCACCTGTAAAGACCTCACCTGCACAGCTTTACAGATCTCCCCTCTAGCGTTACTCTAGTCACATGGCGCAGCTCCTTCACATGAACTTGCTTCTCCCTACCACCTTCTCTCCCTCTAACAACAAAGGCCCTCCCTCTGGACCAGGTTTCCTAGCTTCTGCTTATTCATGTCAACCATTTGATCACGATCCCTAATGGTTCTTCCTCCAGCTCATGACTCTTCAGCTCCTCCTCTGATGCTAACTGCAGGTTGTCTCAGGATACTCAGTTCAGATTTGGGGGGCAGGGAGTCTTACTAGCTCAGCTCATGTCTTCACGCCCAGCCACGTCACTGATCCTGAGAAGCACAGGGCCAGTCAAGTGTCTCTGCTCCTAAGCCTACCATCGCCATTTGGCCTCCTCAATAACAGCTCAAATTAGCATGTTGAAATAAAATTCTCGATTCATACTCTTAATCACTCTTGAGTGCCCATAATGTGACATTCCCCATCCCATAGCATGACCACCATCTGCCAAGTTGTTCAGACCTATGGGTTCTCTTTGGTTTCTTCCTTTCTCCCATCACCTCACTCACAGTCTCTCCTTCATCACATCTTATTGTTCTTTCTCTAATGTACATGCCAAATTCATCCATTCTCTTCATTTCTATTAACGTCTCTTAATCTAGGACGCCATTATTTCTTCTCTGGATTGTTACAAAGCCTACTAACAGCTCCCTAACCAGTCATTACACTTCCGATTCTTTCAATCATTCTATCCACATTCTTCACAGTAGCAGTAATGATCTTCTTAAAATATAAATTCAACTATACAGCTCTCTCACTTAAAATTCGTCAGTAGCTCCCTATTTCTCTTAGAATAAAATCCAGTCTTTTCTCATGCCTGACACAGTTTTCCGTGATCTGGTCCTGACTAACCTTTCCACCTCACTTCCCAGTAGGCTGCCCCCATTCACAATGTGCCAGCCATACCAGCCTTTTTCCAGAGACTTAGGACCCTTGAAGCTCCTTTCTGCCTCAGGGCCTCTGCACAAGCCTCTTGCTTACTGGCCCATCCCTCTGTTCCTTCACTTGCTTTAGATATAAGGAGTCTTCGGTCCAAAGGAAATTTCCCCTGACTTACGATTATTTTATTGCTTTATGCTTTCATATTTTGCCTGGCCCCCTGAATCTTTGGGAAAGATACTACAAAGAGAGTAAAGCAAAAACCAAAAAGAGAAGCAAAAATATAAACAAACTTTAGAAACAGAAAAGAAGGGGGAAGAGGCAAGAAATCGAAAGGAAACAGACATAAAATAGTCCAACTCCTTGGAGAAATAAGTTCACAAAATGATTAATAAACACAAATACTGAACACCGCTCAAGTGAACATTCTGAACACTCATTTCTAAGTTTTATGTCATGATTCCTAGCTTTCCTGCCTTGAAGAATTAAATAAGTAGGTTTTCTTTGAATTCTGGCAATCGCCGATATTTTCTAGTTTGAGAACTTATCAAAATGAGTTAGAAGCATTTGAAGAAGTCATTATGAGCCACTAGAAGAGTCTAATGCTTCTTTTCTCATTGTAAATTTGCATAGCAAGCATCCAAGACAAGTTTTAAAAGAAAACAACCCTCCCTCAGAGCCACGGGTACATGAGGCATCATTTCCCCACAATAGCCTGACCCTCTCGCCTCCCTTTGTCCTCTGCAATGCCTCTTTGTAAATCACAGGTGTTTGTGGGCATAAAGCCCATCAGAAGGGAGTTTATTGTGAAGAGTCCTTTCTTTGCCACTTGTTCTAAACCTGTTCAGAGAGTGCTCCATGCCTTACACCAAATCTCCATAAAAATCAAGAAACAAGAAGTTTTCTGTATTCTTGCCCAACAGCCGCACTATGACATTAGTTTCGACAGCTCTGTGACCCGGTATTATCCCAACTTTATTCACTAGCCTCTTTTTCTTTCTCTCTCTATTCCCTTTTTTTTTTTTTTTTAGAGCCTTTATTGCCATTTTTTTATCTACTGTAAAATAAAATGGAGGAGGTTGGCTTTTTTTTTAAAGCACCCTACGTGGCAGCTAGAAAAGGCCATCTACAGTTACTGTAGTAGTGGTTTCAAAAAACACCTGCAAATCAAAGAAAGACACCATAGCAGTGTCTTCAGTTTTGTTTTTGGGTTTTTTTTTTTTCTTTTTTTCTTTCCTTAAAGTTCCTTCTTGGCCATTATAGGGTAGGCTCGGGAATGAATTTATGTGACAGCTATGAAGTTAGTATTAAAATTGTGAATAGTGCCTAGTGGTTTTCACGCCCTTACTATACGATCGCCTCAATTTGCCACACAGCGGTGAATAGGGTGAAGAAGGAGGGGGGTGTCAAATGAATGGGGGGAGGAGGGGGTGTGGATGGGAGGGTTTCCCTGGAGGGAGCAGCTCGGTAGTCACGGGAGAAGAGTAATTTATTTTTGAAATTCCAGGAAGAAAGGCCAAGAGAAGCTGCCTAAGAGGTCCCGAAGCATGGGGTTGGGGGTGGGGGGCGTGAGATAAATAATACGTCTGTACACATTTAGCAAGCGTCAACGCCAACTCTAGAAGCAGGGACGGGGCAGGGGCGAGGGGGGAGGTGTGGTGGTAAATCCATTCCTCTGGTCTTCCGAGACTGAATATTAAATGCCAGCAGGGAGCAGATGTGGGTAGGGGCTGCAGAATGGGGGTAAGGGCACGGAAGGAGGGGGTTAAGCGTTTATCTCAATGGAAATTAACCACTTGGGGAGAATGAGGAGAGAGCTGGAGCGGGCTGGGCGGGGGAGATGGTCTCTCGGTGAGTTTAAACAGCGGTGCCGGGACTTGGGGAGGACGTCCAGAAAGCCGAGGTGAGCCCTGGCCGCAGAGAGCCAGGCGGGGCGTGCCCTCGGCCGCCCCCGTGGCCCCGCCCCCGCAGCCCCCGCCCCCCCCCCCAGCCCGTATTAGCATGCGGGCCGCAGAGGGCCGGCCGGGCGGGGGAGGGCGGCAGTGGGATCGCCGCGCGGGGCTCATTGTGGGCCGCGCTCGCCTCCGCGGGGGACCATCTGCTCGCTGTCAATGCATCACCTGCTCGTCTGGCCCGTCGCCGGGGCAACGTGGGGTGGGGGGATTAAGGAGCGTGTGCTTCTCTGTCCGGGCCTTGGCGGCGGGGGCGGGGCGCTCCTCGGTCGCCCCGGGCCGGGGAGGGTCCGCGGGGCGGAGGGGGCCCGCTACCACGGTGGCGGGCTCTGCGTTTCGCCGCTGCCCCTCGGGGTGTGCAAAGGCACCCGAGCCGTTTTCACTGGCGGAGGTGGCTGGTGTCCCGAAGAGGGCCAGACAGCTAAAGGTCCAGCCCTTTGAACCCACCCAGAGCGCGAGAACTGTGACTCTGCTCTACCTGGAGCTTCATGGGCCGTGTCCCAGGAGCGGCGTCTGCAGCCTCCAGCAGGAAAACTGCTCCTCTCCCTCCCCCCCACCCCTACCCCCCGCCAACCCGGACCCTGGGGGCACCGCTCAACACAGTTCCGAGCGCCCCACAGTCGCTGGGCAACCACAATGGGGTGCACGGTAGACCCTCCCTGGCTCCTGTCACCTAAGTCACAGATAATTTCCACACCTCTCATCTGATACTCTCTGGTCTGTCGCCTCACGCCAAGACTGGGCGAGCCTTTGACATCAAAATATGAGCGACACCTACTCTTTGGGGGAGGATGGTCCCCAGGTTTATCAAAACGGATTTATTTTCCATGACGAAAGTGGTTCTGGAGATGAAACTCTCCAGAAATCCCCCTTTCTACCTATCCCTCTTACTCTAGAAAGAATTTAAACACAGAGCAATGAGCGATGCAGCCAACAGCAGGGGGCAGAACGAGGCTGTGGATGGAAACCAGTGTCCGCTTTGGGATTACATTTGCTCCAAAGTCCCCAACGAAGGCCCTTCATAACTGCCAAAGGATTCCATGACCCCTAAACTCCCTTGCCTTAAGTTTTCCATGGACTCCACAGAAGCAAGGAGTTATTAAGCCTTGGTCACAACTGGTAATATATCTTTTTTCTTTCTCTCTGGGCCGCCTAAGTACAGCTATTTCCCTGCAGAATAACCAGAAGCAGCAAAAAGTTAAGATTCCCAAATCCCAGGCTGGACCGCCCCCCCCCCGACACCCCCAAGACTACATCTAAAACATCTCCAGCCAGGTGAAATCCCAGCTTGTTGCTAAAGATCTCCGAGTCAAGAAAGCCCCAAACCTGTCTTGTTAGATCTCATTCCAGGGCCTGGCAACTCTTGAGAATCAAGTCTTTCTTTGATTAACTTAGTAACTCAAACCCATTTCCTACAGTCCTGCTTTCTGAAGAAACCGAGAAACTGGCCTCTTTTCAAATCAACCCTTCGTGTTAAAGAAATTATTAAACTGTCCATTAACCTTCTCAAATTTTCTCCTTTGACTCTAGCCATTTTTCTTTAACCAAACCCTTACTTACAGTTACATCAGATATAAGGCTATAATATTGATCCTACATGTCTCCCCAACCAAAATCTCAGAATCATTGAATATAATTTCTCTCATCCTTTTATGATTGCCAGATAGGAACATAAAACTTAGACTAATTTTACGATTAGAATTCTGTTTTTAAAGTTTATTGTGGCCATCATTTATTTGCTGTTGCTATCATTTATATGCAAGAGAAAAAAGTCAACTATAAAAATACCCATGTGTTTTGACATAATAAAGAAGGAAAAAGAACAGGTGTGCAATGTATTAATTTGCTCAAAAGATAAAGAAAATTCTGCGCATCCAAAACTGCTGTTGATTGTGACTTTCATGAATTAAAGTTGAGAGTTCTGAGAAGGCATGCTCTTGAATTCACAAGATACAGCTGACCCTGAAGCAACACAGGGGTTAGGGCCGCTGATCTCCCACGTAGTCAAAAATCCACATAGAACATTTGACTCCCCCAGGATTGACTACTAATAGCCTACGTTGATGGGAAGACTTGTGGATAACATAAACGGTTAACACATACTTTGTATGTCATATATATATACATATTTACATGTACATATATATACTGTATTCTTACAATAAGCTAGAGAAAAGAAAATGTTATTAGGAAGTCATAAGGAAGAGAAAACACATTTACAGTACTGTAAGAAAGATCTGCATATAAATGGACCCATGCAGTTCAAACCCGTGTTACTCAAAGGTCAGCTAGACTTCCAAATACGGAGAATCATGGCATCATTCCAACTTAAAAAAGGATTGCGTTTGAGTCCAACATTCCTATCTATCGACAAGGTAATTGAAACTGAAAGGTAAGTGACCAGTCCAAAACTGTCACAAACAATAGAGCTGAGGATGCCCAGGGCACTCTCAACCCCACTAACCCCCCCAGAGGAGGGCTTTCCACACCAAGAACACCTCAAAATGCCTTTTATCTACTCTATTCCTACTCCAACAGCTGCTGGCTTCACAGCAGAGATGAGAACTCTTCATCAATTCAACAAATAATCATTGAACACCTGCCACATGTCAGGCGAACTAGACAAAGATCCCACCGCTCACTGTTTAGTAGGGATAAATAGATTTAAAAAACAAAACAAAAAACAAAAAAACCTCTTCTTTTCTTTGTTCGATTACCCAAAAAGCATTTCGAATCAACTACAATGATAAGAGGGGAAAAAATGTATCCATAAATAAGATATGGATCTCTGTCTCAAAAAAAAAAAAAGAAAAACACACAAAAAAAGTAAAGCATAATGGAATTCATCAGAAAATATCAGTATGACGAAGTATCATGGAAGTCAAGAGGAAGCATCAGATAAAGTTGCCTGGATAGCACCACAGAGAGGTCACAAACTGAGCCGTGAAGAATTGGTAGGAGTCCCCAGCACTTAAAACAGGGCACGGCATAGAGCAGATTTTTAAAAATTAGTTGTTAAATGAGTGAATGACAATATTTTTCAAGGAGACAAAGGGCAGACCGTCCAGGTAAAGATGTCACAGCAGGAACAAAGGCTCCAGGAAATATTACTGAAGGGGTGATGAGTGAACAATTTGCTTTAAGGAGAAGAAAAAGAACAATGGAATGCCAGTATGGAGGCATGTGGAGAAGGGATTTGAAGATCATGCCAAGAATGTGGATTTTGTCTCAAGGACCAAGAACTTCTCAACAGCACAACGCTTCTTTTAAACAGAATCTTGCAAGAAACCCAAGTAAAATGAAATTGATCAAAGTAGAGCTGTCCTACTTGAAACAAGGATAGGACCTGAGCCCCTGCCGTCTGGGCCACATCTCCCCAGCGAGGCATGGCTGGGGAACCCAGCATGCACCTGGGAACACTCTTTGAAAACCAGTGCCATGGTCACGGGGTCATTACTGAACATCACTGCACATGAGAAGGCGAGTTTTGATGGAGCGGTTAGGACGCTGTTGGGATTGTCCAAGCACAAAATGATGAGGATTTAAATTAGACCAGCAGTAATGGTACTGAAATGGAAGATAAAGAGATTTTGAAGATGGAATCCTTCATAGGTATGGCCTTTCTACTTCGGGGAAAATAATGTCACCTCTGGCACATCTAAATTTGGATATTTTTTAATGGTGATATATAACAATGTTCATCATAACTGTTACTGTGGCCAGCACATTCCCGCACTTGCAAAAGTTTGATAAAAAAAAAAAATACTAATTCCTTTGCAGTAGCTAGTTAAAATGTGGCTCAGATCTCAGAACATAGATGTTTGGATTCTAAGAGGAGCAAATGGAAGTTTGAGAAAACCAGCAAAAACGAGGGCGCAGATGAGAGAGATCCAGGGCTCCCTTAAGTTACTAATCTGGGGGATCGATTTTTGTGCAATAATCAAAGTTATGGTGAACAGCAACCCTTCCCCACACTCTGTTAAATGTAAACATTCAAGTGTTTTTCTTTAAAGTCATACAAAATTCATTATGGCTCGCTTCTATTTGGATATAATTGCTGATTAAAGGTCCCTCGTGGGTAGAAAACCTGTGATTTAAGGAATCCACAAATTATGGACTGGTTAAAAACAAAGATATATGCTCTTGCAAATAAACTAATGGGAGAGAGGCAGCAAAGGGGAGCTGAGAAGCCAAGGAAATTCACATGGTGAAGATAGCTGGCGTTTAGCCAAAAGTGAAAACTATAAATATTAATCAGATGAGAATCAGTGTCACTTTACTGCAAGAATGTTCTGTAATTAAAAGGGTGGGTATTGTGTCGTGCATGTTAGCACAATTGCTGCCAATACTATCGGATGCCAGCAGCTCCCGAGTGCTGGAGAAAACACCAGACTCCTAAAGATGTCACCTACCAGAAAGTTTACTGCATACACATGAGCCATTTATGTCAAATTCAAATGATACTTGAAAATAAAGGAGGAACAAATACCAGGCCTTCAAGATTGTGTTTCTGTCTTTAAAAGAAAACAAAAGACAAGGAAAGAAATATTTATTGGACACCTATTCTATGCCAGGCATTTACCAGACACTTCTCATCCATCGTGTCATTTAATCCATACCTCAAAGCTGCAGAAAAGGTGTCATCATAACCACATTTCAAAGATGCATCGGTTGGTTCCAAGGTTGGTCCTGTTGTCCAGAGTGTGACTCTGGTGTGTCTGAAGTGGAACAGAGGAGAGACGTCCCTGACATTGGTAAAGTTACAAGGTCGTGAGATTAAGGATTATCCACGTGAGCAGTGAGTCTTCCAGGAAGCCGATGTCCTTTGGTGTAGTTGGGAAGTGTTGCAAGGAGAGCCAAAACTCTCATTTGGGGAAATCAGAAGTGGCTCTACTCAATGGTCAGGCAAAGGATGTGCGTCAAATGAAATGAAGTTCCTGGAGATCAGAGCAGTAATGTTCAAAAGAGGCAGAGGGGACAAAAGTATGTCTTTCCTTTCTTTCCTCTGTGCCTGGACACAGATGAGCAAGGGTGAAAACATCCACCACAGGAGGGGGCAAAAGTAGTCATCTCTTCAGAGGAAAACATAGTTTTAGTTAGGTAAGAAGTGGAGGGATCTTTGAATGAAGAGGCCAAGAATATAGAGGTCACTTTCTTGTCTCTCCCTTGCCTATATTCTAAAATCCAAATACTGTCCTTAAGTGTCATCCAAACCTTTCACGAGGTGGTCTTGTCCACTGGTGCCCTGGCAAATGTTTAACAACTGGCTCCCTGAGAGGAGAACGCCCTGATTTGTAGCATCTGCCAATTTCCCTGGTGTAAATCCTCCCACCATGACTGACCTCAGCTTCCACGGTGACATTAGTGAGTGCAGAGCTGGGAAAAGATCAGCCCCGCAAGCCAGTGCAGACTGGCTCCAGCACACCCCTGCCCTTGTCTATTCCACGTTCTCCTGTCTCTTCTTCCCCACTCTGCATGCTTGTTCGAAGGTAAGGCTGCTAACTTGGGCAGCTATACGTTGCATGACCCTAGCAGAGCCACGTTCATCACAGTCATCACTGATACATATATGTATCATGACAGCTTTCCTTCAGATGGCTGGTAAGTATAGAGGACATGAAACTGTCCCTAATTTGCACAGAGGCCATCATTTGGTTGTCATGTTGCTCAAAGACCACATACTGGAAGTCACAGCCAAATCCATCCCACAGGCACCTTTTCTTTAGCTCACACTGCATTTAAAAATGTTTGTTTTTTAAAAACTAGCTTGCCATTCATCTATCTATGGCCCCCTAGGCTGCTTCCGTAATTTGGCTATTGTAAATAATGCTGCAATAAACATAAGGGTTTCCTTTGAATTAGTGTTTTCAGATTGAATGGAGAAAGAATATATTACTCAGCCATAAAAAACAATGAAGTCTTGCCATTTGCAACATGGATGGAAGGAGCTAGAGAGTATAGAGCTAAGCAAAATAAATCAGAGAAAGACAAAAAGCATATGATTTCACTCATATGTGAAACTTGAAAAACAAAACAAACCAGCAAAGGAAAAAAAAAAAAGAGGAACAAACCAAGAAACAGACTCTTAACTCTAGAGAACAAACTGATGGTTACCAGAGGGAAGGTGGGCGGGAGAATGGCTGAAATAGTTGATGGGGATTAAGGAGGGCACTTGTGACGAGCACCGGGTGTTGTATGGAAGTGTTGAACCACTATATTATACACCTGAAACTAATATTGCCCTGCATGTTAACTAACTGGAATTCAAGTTAAAAACTTAATAAAAGTAAAAATAAAAACTAGCTTGCCGAAATTTAAAAATAAGAAAACAAATATCCAAGATTTCTGGATTTTCTTGGGAAAATCAGAGCAGGCTGCAGTATTAATTAACAAATGGAAAGTGCCTCTGCCTACAAAAAGCTAGTCACTCAGAATATGTCAGCTCCTTCAGCCCACCCTGGCTGGTATTTTATACTCACTATTTTTACTGTGACGTCTTGGAATCCATGTTATCTGCACTCCATTTTCCTCTGAAACTCCTCCCCTACTTTCTGTCAGTTTCTAGAACAACCTTTCTACCTCAGGTCTTTGCACATGCCATTCTTCTTCAGGAAACACTCCAATCCCCACCCCCTTCACTTGGCCCACTCCTATTCACCTTGCATTCCAATCAGCTCTCAGCCAGACTCCCAAATAGTCTTCGACCTGCTTTTATCCAAGCCATGGGCCACCGAGGACGCAGACTGAGACTGATCTTAAAATGCAAATCAAATCATGGCACATGGTAATCACAATGAGACAGAAACTCCTTAAAATGGTCCCTAACGGGCAGCCTCTGGGTGGCTCAGTCCATTGAGTGTCCAACTTCAGTTCAGGTCATGATCTCCCAGTTGGTGAGTTTGAGCCTCACATCGGGCTCTGTGCTGACAGTTCAGAGCCTGGAGCCTGCTTCACATTCTGTGTCTCTACCCCTACCCCCACTTACACACTCTCTTTCTCTCTCTCTCTCTCTCTCTCTCTCCCTCTCTCTCAAAAATAAGTAAAACATTTAAAAAAAATTTAATGGTCCTTAAAGGACGATGTGATTTGAACACTCTCCCCATTCTTCAGTCACACTGTCTCCCTTTCTCCTTCACACACACCATAATTGTACTCTTGCCTCTTGGAACATTCTTTCCCACATCTTCATAGAGCCTACACCTTTGCCCCCTTCGGGTCTCAGCACAAATCAACTGCACATGCTCAGACAGGCCTTCTTTGGACGTCACATAAAATAGCGCCCTCCCCTAGCAGCCCCCTTCAGCTATTCCCTGTCACCCCCCTTTGTGACTTAGCTATCCCCCAGACCTCCACATCAGAACGCCCAGTGGTGGGACCCGTCAGTCTGTACTTTCATTAAGCTACCGCTGATGCGCACCCATTTGGGAACATCCCGTCTATGGTATAATGGAAAGAAAGGAAAGAATATCCTGTATGTTAAGGAATGCCGCGGTTCATCGTTAGTGTTTTGTTCCTTCTGAGCTTCTGTAGTTCAGTTTTGCACTGATCATACGGCACCACAAACCCAGTCTAATTGTGTGGCAATAAATTACTCTCTTTTCCTTGCCCGTTTGGGAGAACCTGTTAGAAACAAAAGCAAAAATTCCTCCAATCCCTTTGAAAAAGTGAAGTGTGAAGTGGACACTCTAGGATGAACACCTAGAGGTGAACTCAGCAAACCGACAGGATGGGGGAAAATACAGACTTCTATTAAAAAGAAAACTGGGGGCGCCTGGGTGGCTCAGTTGGTTGAGCGTCCGACTTCAGCTCAGGTCATGATCTCGCGGTCTGTGAGTTCGAGCCCCACGTCGGGCTCTGTGCTGACAGCTCAGAGCCTGGAGCCTGCTTCAGATTCTGTGTCTCCCTCTCTCTCTGCCCCTCCCCCACTCATGCTCTGTCTCTCTCTGTCTCAAAAATAAATAAACATTTAAAAAAAAAAAAGAAAACTGGAGATTCTGTGGGCACTTAAGCAGTGTTGGGGAAAAGCCTAACGTCATGAGGAATTGTAAGACTGAGATCTTCCTTGAGGATTATGAAAATACAAAGGCTGGAGAAAAACAGACAGAAAGTAGGCATAAGATCAGCAAAGCTCGATAAATCCTGTGAGTGGAAAGATAGTTTGACCTGTCAGCGAGAGCATGGGAATTGTGGACAAATTATTTCCTAGCAGCTTTGCAAACTTTTGAGTTTGTCTGAGCAACATTGAAGCCACTGGGGATGCCATTTTTATGATATGCCTCCAAATTTAACCCTGAAGCAGGAAAAAAAATGTCCCAAGCTAAATTTGAAAGCCCATGGCCAATAACGCAATTCAATCGATATATGATTGACGGTATTACAATTGTCCAGAACATTGGTAGGAAGAAATGTCACTCTTCTCTGAAAACAGCCTTCATCTCTCTGTCTGGGCAGAATCTCTCCTAAGACCTTTCCTTTTGTTTTGTTTTGCTTTTTTTCCAGAAATTACAGTTGCTTAAAAATATATGCATCTTCCCTTCTGCACTAGAAGTTCCTTTAGGGCAACGTGATCCTGAAGGGTCAATAACCAAAGAACTGGAGACAGAGATGCCCGGTTTCAAGTCCTGGGTTGGCCACTTGCCAACTGTATGACCTTGTGCAAATTATTTGACCCCTCTAAGTGTTAATCCCCTCATCTATAAAAAGGTAGTGATCATCCCCTCATCTATAAAAAGGTAGTGATCATTTAAGAATAATAGCTAATATTTATAAATGCTTCTGTGCCAGGTAGGTGCTAAGTGTTCTAAGTGTTTTAGCCAACCCCATAAGAACACTTTGAGGCAGCTACAAGTTACGCTCCCCATAGACGAGGCAAACTGAGGCTTAAGAATGTTAAGTAACTCGCCCAGGGTCTCGCAGCCAATACGTGATTGAGATGTTCCAGTGTACTGAACGCTAAAATGAGGAAATGCTTGTAAAGAGCCCAGAAGAGCAGCTGTATGCCTAGAGTGAGCTTGTCCAGGGATTCCTCATGCCCCTTCCCATCTGTGCCCCTCAGCAGTCAGCAACCCTAAACTACCTTATGCTCCAATCATATCCTGTTTGTTGCTGAGGAACGGGGGCAGGGAGAATCCGAATAACTCGCTCCTTCTGAAGTTAATCCCCTCTCAATGGAGAGCTTCGAGGAAGAACCATTTTCCCGGAATATTTCCAAAGCTTCCGTGTTCCAAGGAAAAAAATAAATAAATCTCAGCCCCTGAGCCAAGCTCGAACACCTACAGTCAGGCTTGAAAGTGCAATTTCAAAACACAACTAAAAAAAAAATCCTTGTGTAAAACACAGAAGATACTGCCAAAGAAAAGGAAATATTAAATCAAAAAGAGTGTCCAAGCCTGAACCAGTTTGCCATCATTTCTGAGTAGAGCAGGTACGGGATATTATGCGTGGCTACACTGACCCCTAAGCGAGTGCCATTTTTATTCTGAATTCCTGTTTGGAGCAGTGCAGCTGAGCTGGCTGTCAGAGGCCATGCCCATATAGGAGACACAATAAACCCTAAGAGGGAGGCTTTCTCTTTTCTTCCGTAAAGCCATCGCAACCATTTCCACATCTCGTTTCGTCTTAGACCTTTAGACTTTTCTGAACCCAGGGAGTTCTGACACGGAGACATAATTTTCTTTAAATCCCCCTGAAGTGATCGTTTAATTTGTAATGAAATTAAAGTATCACACTCCCTCCCTGGGTTCCTTCCCTTTGTGCCACTGGCTCAAGAGAGGCCAGATTGTAGACATTCGAGAAAAGAAAACTTAGGTGAAATCAATAGTCTTATATTTTGTCCCTTCTTTAATGGCCGTGACTTGGGTTTTGGCCCATCCTTCATCTCACTTGCACCCACGGCAATTTTGTTTTCTGTCCTGTCCACGCATGTCAGGTGCAGCCCCCTCCTTCTCTCAGGAGACCCTGTGTTTGCTGGATGTTCCAAAGATAGAAAGTGGAAGGCATTATCCAACCACTTTGGGGATTTGTTGAAGTGCCCTTCCATAAGGCCAGGAAGCAGACTGACCATGCTAACTCTCAAGAGGCTCACTGGTGCAGCTGTCATCTTTCAAGCCCCCAGAGAAGAAATGGAGGGACAAGAGAAACACCTTTGAGAAGAGACTAGAACTTCATTCACCCAAGATATTAGTCTCATTATGATCTTCAGTTGGATCCCAGGAATGTTTGGAAGGTCTAAGAAGTAAAAGAGTACTAAGACCTAAACAAATGTTACATATATTTATTAAAATTATATTTGTATTTTACGTAAGTTATAATATACACTTTACATAAACATATTATAAAATATGTGATAAAATTATATGATACATGTGTGTATATGTATATAACATATGTCTGTATTTTTTCAAGTATTTTTCTGAGAGTTTATTTTTAAGTAATCTCTACACCCAATGTGGGGTTTAAACTCACAACCCTGTGATCTAGAGTTGCATATTCTACTGACTGAGTCAGCCAGGCACTCCTGTGCATGGATAGATGTGTGTGTGTGTGTGTGTGTGTGTGTGTGTGTATGAAGAACTGGGATGTAACAAAGATTGTCACACTATAAAAACATCCTTTGGGGCACCTGGGTGGCTCAGTGGGTTAAGTGTCTGACTTCAGCTCCGGTCATGATCTCAGGGTTCGTGAGTTTGAGCCCCGCTTCTTCCGATTCTGTGTCTCCCTCTCTCTGTGTTCCTCCCCCTCTTGTGTTCTGTCTCTCTCTCTCAAAAATAAATAAACATTTAAAAAAAAACCTTTAACCTTCAGTTGGGGGTACAAGGCTCTCCAACTGGCTCACTCCATTGGTGTTCCCTCCTTTTCCTTCTTTCTCCAAACTCCACCCGCACATTCCCTAGAGGCATAGATCAATGCATTTGATTGCTCAGAAGAGCTGCCCAACAGTTAGTGTTACCTTCAAAAGTTAGTACAACTAAAGGTGGGGCCAAGGAGACTCACGATCCTTTGGCCTCCAAGTTAACTACCAATGTGATATCTCTGGTACCATAATTCTATAATGCCTTTTCAAACTGCCATTCATTAAATGTTAAAAATTTTTACACTGATTTGCATGTACATTGTCTTTAAACATATAAATATCCTTTTTTTGAATATATGCTTTGTTCTTGAGGACAGCCCTGGCTTCACTTTGTATGTAATCGGAAAGTTAAGTTCTTGCTTCAAATGTGCCTTCATCTACTCTGCCAAACAGAAGCCTTGACGGTGCCCTGTCCCAGTCACCTTAGACAGCGGTTCAGTAAACAAGAATGTTCATACTTGAGGCTGTTCCTGGAGTTCTGGCCTCTTCCCAACTGGGTTAGCCATATTTTCCTTTCTATGACTGTCATGAGACATACTGATACATTCCATTTTCCCCTTCCCATTGCATTTTCAGTGATATCTTGGTTCCTTTTGTGGAATTTATAGCACAGTCCAGGGGGCCTGCCCTCCAGTGAGGCTTTGGGAACCTGCAGGATTGTTGGAGTTGGGGTGGCGGCGAAGTTGATCTTAGTGCAGTCGACATCTGTTGCCCGCCCAGCAATCATTCCTGCTTCCTCAGGCAAGAAGAATATTTGCTGATGATATTCCTTTGGGGAAATGCTCATCCTGATGAGGTTTTGGAGTGAGGTTGGGGGGTCTGGAGCTGACGACCAAGAAAGAACTCTTAAAGATGTCTTAGGTGCAAAAAGGTGATTTTATTAAAGCACGGGATGGGACCAGTGGGTGAAAGAGCTACACTGGGGTTGTGAAGAGTGTCATTATGTACTGTGAAGCTGGGGAGGTAAAGCCAAAAAGGAGGCCTCCAGAGGGACTTTGATGTGCTGCTAAAGAGGACTCCTAAGATACCTGAGGCCTTGCTATTGTCAGGCTAGCGTCGGTTTCCCTCCAGTCAGGCATTAGCATGACAATGGTGGGGGGGGATCCTGGAGAAATGTTCTACTCTGTATTTGCCTCAAGTATTTGTCAATGGGCTGCAGGTTATGAGGAAATTTAATTTTCCCTGCCATTTCCTTCTTGCCTTTGTTACCTACATCACTATGGAGGGGAGGGTGATGTTGGGGCTCCAGGAAACTGAGTCTATAGGTTTCTGGAGATTAGGCTATTGATACAATGGGCTTTTTCTTGTAATTTACCAAGACATTTGTAAACTGATGGAGACTCATGTCATGTATGACTGGGATCTCTGTCAGTTGGCCATTTGTTTTCTTTCCTCTCCTTTGTCCTTGGGCAGCCAGGAGCCCTGAGGAATATCACACATATCCCACCTGGGGAGGAGGGCGCTAGCTCGCACTTTGTCCTCAGCCTGCCCCACCCTCCCCCTGCTCCCTCATCAATCCTCTGCTCTCCTTTCTTTGTCCAATGGGGCTTGTGTCCCAGAACTGGAACAATAACTGGTTCAGAGAAGGACATGTGGCCCCAGCCAGGCCAGGGAGAGTCAGGATGTTCACATGAACCCTAAGGAAAAAGGAAGAAAAGGGAACTCGCTTTCCCAGAGGCTAAACTGATAGAATAGAAACCTGTCCCTCCATTTGGCCATTTCTTGCCATTGAATGAAAAGAGTATGAAGCCACAGGGAGGGAGGCAGAGCCAAGAAAGAGTTCCCTGAAGACATGACTTCATTCTTAGCCGATCCAGCCACATCCAGAGCTGGATATGCCCCTGAATTTGTTTCACGAGCCAATACCTTCCCGTCTTTGCTTTATCCCATCTGAGTTGGGTTTTCTGTCCTTTGCAACTGAACAAGTCCCGATTAATAAAGCAAGCTCTATGACCAGCCTTCCCCTCAATAAAATAACAACAACGATGACAACAACAACAACAAAGATTTCACTGAGCTTAGGAAATAGGGTCTTTCTCTGAGCACAGACTATAGTCCATTTCGGGATCTGGATCCGGGGGACTCTAATTTGGAAAGAAAGCTAAGACAACCAAAACATATTCGAACTCAATTTATTCATAGGAAGAGGATTCGATCCTTTAACAAATGATCCTTGAGCACCAACGGCACAGTGGGCAAGTCAGTGTGCTAGGTGCTGGGACCCAAACCTGAACCAGAGGTGCTGTCTGCCTTATGCTCACACCTAGTGGAGAGAAATAGAAAATAAACAAGGAAGTACTACATCACGTGGTGGCATGTGTTTGGGAGAAAAATAAAGCAGGATGAGGAGGATAAGGCATGTGGGATGGGCCCATAAGGAGAGGCCTCTCATCCAAGCAGACAGCAGAAGTGAGAGGCAGCCATGCAGCTCTCTGAGGGAAAGGTGTCCCCAGCAGAGGACAGAATGAAAGCAAAAGCCTCGAGGTGGGAATGCACAGGGCAGGGCCATGGAACAGCAAGGAAGAATCCATAGGAGGTAAAGTCAGAAGGAAGGCCAGATCCTGCAGGACGCCCCTAGACATTGTAAGGACTTAACTTTGACTCTGAGTGAGCTGGTAGCCATTGGTAAGTTTTGAAAAGAGGAGATCTGTGACCTCTTTATTTTTTTAAATTTTTTTAAATGCTTATTTATATTTGAGAGAGAAAGAGAGCAAGCAACGGAGGAGCAGAGAGAGAGGAAGACAGACTCTGAAGTAGGCTCCAGGCTCCAAGCTGAGCTGTGAGCACAGAGTCCAATGCAGGGCTGGAACTCACAAGCTGTGAGATTGTTATGCCCAGAATTCGGGGACCCCAAGAACCACCAGGGAGCCGAGTCCAATGCAAGAACAAAGAGCCTTTATTCGAGCTAGCTCGAGCTCAATCTCCTACCGCACCGACGCAGAGGTGGGTCGAGAGAGAGAGAGAGAGAGAGAGAGAGAGAGAGAGAGCGTGTTCCCAAAACACAATAGTTTTAAAGGGGTCTAGGGGCAGTGGGAGGGGTGATGGTCGTGACCCTAGCCAATTGGCTGAGGAAGGGTCAAGGGTCCTGTTCCATAGGCCACTGGGTGTGGTTCTTTTGGAACTGGGAAGTTGCAGGTTTTGAGGTTTCACGCAGGCACTGGGGCCTGGGGTGGAGGACACGGAATACAATGGAGTCAGTCCCAGTTTGCCCTTAAGCAAAATGGAATCAGTCCCGATTTGCCCTTACAAGATCATGACTTGAACCGAAGTCGGATGCTTAACCGACTGAGCTCCCCAGGGGCCCCTCATGTCATTTAAAGACTTCCTCTAACTGCTGTATGGAAAACAGGTTGCAGGGGAGGGCTGGGGACTGGATGGACAAGTTCAGAAGCTGAAAGATGCTTTCCCAGTTCTACACAAGCTCTTAGATGGAAAGGGTATAAAACCTCTAAATCCAAACAATCTGCTAGAGATGAAGAATTGAGTTTTGAGAAACAATTCTCAGTTCTCAAATATCTCCACAGAGAAAGACTTCAAAACCATAGCACATAAATAATTATTATTTTAGTCCCTGATAGTTCCAGACCAGTGGTTCTCAATCAAGAACCATTTCTCCCTCCCCACCACCCCCGACCCAGGATACATCTGGCAATGTCTGGAGACCTTGATGGTTGTCACAAATGGCAGGGGGAAGGAGGGGAGAGAGCTACCAGCATCTTGTGGGTGGAGGACAGGGAGGCCGCTACATAGCCACAATGCCCGAGACAGCCCCCCACAACAATGAATCATCCAGCCTCACACATCAATAGTGCCGAGGTTGAAACACCCCAGTCTACAGAATGTAAAGATTCATTGTTCTCCATTTTCGTGTTAGTGATTCTTAAACTGGCACTAAATATGAAATCAGAGAAGCCCAGACCGAGTTGGACTCTTTTCCCCTTTGGCTAATCATTTGAAAGACAAAAGCTGTCACTGCTGTTTTACATTGAAGAACAACTTACTGAAAAAAAAACTGAATGCGTGGCGGCCTATGCTCTCCAATAGATCATTAGGAAAAGAAGTGACAGAAGAATATTCCTCAGTTTGTACCAGGAAGAAGACTTAAATTTTTTTTAGTATGAAAATGTCATTCCAGGGAAACAAAACTACCTAGCACAGAATTTGCTCTGGGGAGGAAAACGCCTTTGAAAACCCAACTAGTCGTATAATTAAGTGATAATGAATTCAGTGCGCTGGACTTTGTGCTCCATTCCAGCACGTTGGAGTTGAATCTGAGCTTGAAAAGCTAAATCCCTCAGTGCTTGGCCCCTCATCAGTGAAGTGCAAATCAAGGCCTTTAACTGCTACAGAAGGGGTGTTTCCAAAAAGAAAAAAAAGAAAGTGTGAACTACAAATATTATGTTTTCCAACTGCCTGCTTTCTAATGATATGCTAGGTTGTAGATGCAAACCGTATTGGATAAAAAGAACTGTTTCCTTGGAATGAGAAAGCAAACTATCATATGTGATGTTTTCTACACAATGGATTGATAATCTCTTTCTTAAAATAAAGAAAGAAGCTATTAATTTCCATTTTATATGGACAAGAGGAATGCTTTCTGGATTTTTAACTCACTAGCAACTTCACTTAGAGAAAGACTAAATAATAGTTTTATCTGTGCTCTAGCTAACACCATGTGCAAGAAAGATGCATGAGAGGAGAGATGTATGTCAGATAGAGCTTTTCGCTTGGTTATAGAGATGGTTTGTCTTTGAAAATTTGTCTTAACAAAAGTTTACAACATTTTAAAAATTACTGCAACAAATAGAGGACCTGTAAACACAAGAAATTTATAATGATGAATTCTTTAATATGTTATCGTGATAACTAAAGGACATAATATAACCAACCTGTGGACAGGCAATCCTTCAAAGACGTCACTATCATATGAAATTTTTATCTTGATATTTAAAACAAACCAAAGTTAAAGAGATGGCAATTTGTTTTTGTTTTTTTACCAATTGGTATTTTCTCAAAAAAGGACTAAAACAAAAATTCCACGTACAGAGAATGTAGGAGGTAAGCCCAACGGGAAGCAAAATAACCTAATACCTGTTCAAGTTCGAGTAGCATTTTTATAAATAGGTAGACTTAAATGTCTGAAGAGAAGTAGGGCTCTACGACAAAAGGGTAAAATGGCAGAAGCAGTGAGTATGGTATTTATCAGATGAACACCAATTTGTATCTACCAGATTCGTTAGCACAGGTTCTCACCCAGCTCTGACCAGACACGTGCCATAGTGCAACAAGAGCTTCCAAGAAAATCAGTCCGCATGAGTCTCTTCAGGGGACCACCATGGAAGACCAGGACAGCAGTCGGCCCAGGCTGCTATTCCTGGCCCCTGATAACACGGTAACAGAAGAAAGAAATTGGGGCAAACCAGTCTGGTGATACGGTAAAACAGACCTGATAGACATTTCTCTTTTGTAATTATGCACATGTCCAAAGCGGTCTGCTTGAGAACTTTCTGGGTGAGACATGCAAGTAGCTTCTACTGCTGGCTCTGGTCAAACAAGCAGAATTAAGTAACCATGGAGTTGCATGTCCACATTGGCCCACCTTCACTGCAAGTCAGCAACCCTCACTGACAAAGCGATGGATTAGGAAACTCGTAGCCTGCAGCCCAAATGGCTCATCCATGAGATTTTGGCAGAAGTCATTAAGGCTATAGCAGAAGAGCAGGGTGGGAAGGAGGCCTTTAGGATGCCTTTGCCAATGCCAAACATGGAATGTAGTCAGCCCTCTTGAAGTTCAAGAGTGACATCATCCACCTGATAGACGACCCACAAATTAAATGGACCATTTCAGGTGACTGGTTAGGGAGTCAGATGAACTAAAACTTCTTTTCTGATTTTTTTCTGATTAGAAGATACCCACAGGACAGTCCAGCAGCACAAGAGAGACTGGCCTGTGGGAAACGTATTACCTCAAACTTTGAATTATCGACTTTTTAATGGGAATGTGTTTTCTCTCCAACTGGATTATACGTTTCCTGTATTTCTCTATTATCAACTTCCCATCCCCAGCATTTAGCATTTAAAGACAGACTTTAAAGGTAATAAAAATTAAAAAATAAAAATAAAGACAGACATTAGTGAGGCCCTGCTTAGAGGAAAGAATAGGATCATAGATGACATTTTTTAAGATTTGAAAGAAAATTCATTGATAATAATTTTAAATAATTTCTTCTGAAAGAGCATGTAAATTAATGACATCTTTGTAGAATATGCCTGTGTGTTTTTTCCATGTGGTATTTTTTTTAAATCATTGTGAATCAGAAAGCAAAAACAATTAATGAGCAATATTCCAGAAGGAAATAGAAATACTTTAATGTCATTGAAGACATGATGTCGGGCCAAGCTATAAACCAGCTCGTAGGCCTGCCATAGTCTAATGCTGAGTCAGGCAGAGTTCTTGATAGCAAACAACAGAAACTTCTTTGGCTGGTTTAAGCAGAATAGGCATTTACTAAAAGTTATGTAAGGTAACTCATAGAATCTTTGAGAAGGACAAGAACTCAGAACCCGAAGTCATCTGGTGAGGAATCCCAGGCATCCCATGGTATTCTTTAATGAAACATCAGTGCCACATCTGCTCAGCAACCCACCCCACCCCACCCGCACCCTTGGGAACAGATACCAGAAACTTCCATGACTGTCCCAGACAAAGTGGATACGATTGTCCCATAATACCCATGTCGGGCCAACTTCTCCCATTGCTGTCTTCTGAATTGAGTCACACATGGATGGTATCACTTAGAACCTGTCATACACGGGCATCCCAGGTGCAACAGAGTCCAAGGCCATGAGGTTTTTTGCCTTCTACCTTGAGAAGGACTTAAAGGTGAGAAACTCTCAAAATGTACAGAGAATGTCCAAAGATGGCAGGTGACAAAAGTTCAGCATGAATCCCAATCTGTCTTTTCCATCCATATTTTTCTCCCCAAACCCTCTATTCTCAGCAGCCTGGTCTCTTTATTACTCCTTGTGCTTCCTACTCCCCAGTTTTACAATATGAGGCTTATTTAAGCAGCTTACTCAAGATCACACAACTACTAAGAAGTAAAGGGGGTTTGAGCCTAAGTCTAATCCAAGATCCAGAGGCTGCGTCTCCACCAGGTGCTGAGAGTAGATTTAACGTCTACCCTTCACCACTGTCCCCAAGTATTGATTACTAGGTACTTAGTCACACGTCCTAAGCAGATAGCAATTTAATTTATTTCAACAGTTGTGCTTTTTATTTTCAACAGTTAATTTTAATGCTTAGAAGGGAATCTTAGCTCATCCACTTAGAAATTACATGATGTTGGGCAAATTACTAAACTCCTCCTCCACCAAGTGGGAATGATAAGTTTCTCTCAGAGTTGATGTGATGATATTCTTGGAAATAGGGCATGAGCCTGGAGTGGAAAAGACACACAATGAGTATAAGGCCCACACATGAATAAGCCTTGTGCTTTAAGGGATTAAGCAGATACCTAGCTGTGTGATTTCCAAGGTCCCAGGAAACCCTCCTACCCCTCACCCAGCCCCCGCTATGCACACGCATGCGCGCGCACACGCACACACATCCCCCGGATACACCTGCTCACTGATAACTGGAGGGATCCGGCCACGAGAAATGAGTTTGACATGGATTTGAATCACCCAGATTAAGACAGAAGGGGTAGCTATGAGATCCCATTCTGACAGCACTTGTACAGGAACAGGAGGGAAAAAGGCAAAGGACCCTGACTGTCTGGTGGAGGCAGGAGATGGACGCCATAGAGTACTGCCTGAAGTAGTAAGTGGGGAGGCAGGTACTGAAGGAGCCCAGATATTCCTCAAAGTGAGAGACGACAAGCTCCATCTGACCAATGTGTAGAGTGAGGCGCAAATATAAATAACCCATATTAAAGGGATTACAAGATAGTGATCACAGAAGATGGAAAACCTGACGTGACGTGCCTGCATCACTTTATAAGGGGAACAGACTACCCACACACACCCCCAGGGGCAAAGCCCCAGGTAAGGGGGGACAAGAGGGGATGCAGTGGAGATATCTGGGCCTCAGGCACAGAGGGTTGAATTCATTTCTGGCCAATGAAAACCCCTCCTGTGTTTACTCCCTGATTTCTAATATCACCTTACAATAAACATCCCCCCAGAATAACTCTTTCTCATTTTCAAAAAACCTAACTGAAATAGCAGGCTGAACCAGGAACCCTTGAGAGAAAGAGTGGAAATGTGGAGACTTCATGGGTACGCCCACCCACACATGCCCTTCTGTCTCTCTCTGTCTTGCATGAATACCCTTCATCCCTGACACGACCTGGAGGGCTCCTATTCATCCTTCAAGACCCAGCTTAATTATTTACTGCCTTCTCTGTAAACCCTCTCCATGATTTCTGAAGGAATTAGCCATTCCCTCCCACTTGTGAGAGGTTTTTATGCTTCTATCTGCAATAATGCTCACCTATCTTCCCACCAGGCAGTGAGCCCTTCCTTTATTTCGTCATCTCATACTATGACAAAATATGGCTTGTAAGCACTATGCTCCATTAAACCCTATAACTCCAGCAGCAAGCACAGGGCATGATACAGAGACACTGCTCTGCAGATGGTCGATGGAGGGACTGGCCCTGACCTTGGCCCGATTTCCCCCTTCATTGTGCTTGTCTCACTGCTTGGACACCTCTTGGGCTCCACTTCCCATTTTCTTGGTTCACTTTTCTGACCCAGCTCTGGCTGTGGCACCAGCTGTGTCCAGGAATTACCTGGCAGTCTTGTTCCTCAGCTGCACCCCCGTCTCTTCATCACAGCCCCATCCAGCCATCTTGGCACGTGTGCAAACCTAGATGGAAAAGAGAGTTAACAAATCCTGTAACCATCAGAAGATGGGGACTGGTGGAAAAAAGGCCTCACTTTTACATGTCTCAGGGGACAGTTTTGAGGTTCATTCTACATAGCTCTTCAAAAGTCTCCAGTTGCCCTCAGTAGCAATAATTAAAGATATACCTTTCAAGTAGCTTTCAAGCCTTCTCATTTCTACTCTGTCTAGCAAGTATGCCCCACGTACCTTGAAATCACTTCCCAAGATGAACTGCCTGCAAACAACCCCTCGTCTCAGGATCTGCTAAGATACAAGCTCATCATGGTTTTGATGATACAGCATGCAGGCAAACAGAACCTCCACAAAGACTACTCTTCTATCCTCAACAGGTCAGCTTGAAAACCAGCCCCATTGTTATGAGGATAATGAAAAGAGATTGTATCTAGCAGGCACCTGTGGCTAGATCAGCACAAAACTATCACTCTCAGAGAGGAAAATAACCCCAACTTTGAAAGATGTTAGTCTGAAGGACCGCATTTGTGTAACCAGGCTATCTCCTCCATCCAACATGGCTTACATCAATACTAAGATGAACTAATCCGCTCTTCTAAAGATGGCCCATCCAAAGGTAGAGTTCAGTCATTTCCAATGGTGGCTCGCAGTCACCTGGAAATCTATGTGGCTTTTGCAAAAACTCATAATAAATTTATCTGATCTTTGTGCTTTTATGCAGAGAGTATAAATGACTCATCATTTTTTAAATGTTTGTTTATTTTTGAGAGAGAGAGAGAGAGTGGAGAGGGCCAGAGAGAGAAGGAGACAGAGAATTCCAAACAGGCTCCTCTCTGTCACCACAGAACCTGACATGGGGCTCAAACTCACGAACTGTGAGATCATGACCTGAGCTGAAATCAAGAGTTGGATGCTTGACTGACTCGGCCCCCCTGGCGCCCCTGGCTCATTATTTTCATCTGACTACCTATGTATGTAGATGAGTTATGATTAATCAGAGAGAAATTCATTTTAAAATGTTACTGATTTCGGCCAGGGTGTATATTCTCCATCAGTGATGCATATCCTACCAAGGGCGGGGGTGGGGGGAGCATATCTGCAAACTACTTTAAAATAATGAAAGACTGCCCATATTGCAGAAGCTTGACAACTCCATGTTTTAAATGATAGTGTAAAACAATAATTTCTTAATAATAATTTCTATGCACTGAGTGCCTACATATATTATCTTAAACCTCTCAACAATCTTGTCAGAAAGTATTATTAGTCTTATTTTAAAGGTAAGAAAACAAGGGTACCTGGGTGGCTCAGTCAGTTGAGTGTCCGACTTCAGCTCAGGTCATGATCTCGTGGACTGTGGGTTCAAGCCCTGCGTCGGGCTCTGTGCTGACAGCTCAGAGCCTGGAGCCTGCTTTGGATTCTCCATCTTCCTCTCTCTCTGCCCCTTCCCTGCTCATGCTCTCTCTCTCCCTCTCAAAAATAAACAAACAATTATAAATAAATAAATAAATAAATGTAAAAAACCGGATTCAGTGCGTATAAGGAGCTTTCCTGAGGCCGGGGGATAATAAGTGATGAATTTTAGATCAAAATCTAGGCCTATGAGACCTTATTGTCACTATCATTCATTCATTCATTCATCTGTTCACTTATTCATTCATTGGACAGTCATCTGGGGATATGGCATGTGCTATGAACTTCGGGTAAACATAGCCGTCCTCCAAGCCCAGTCCCTCAAAACATTTTTCTTCTGCCAATTTAATTCAATTATTCTTTCCGCTCAGCTTAAGCAGGTTTAGAGTAACAGAATCTGACCTTGTCTTTGAGCTTATTTTCTCAGGCCCTAAAACCCAAGCCGCCTATCCTTTTTCAGGGATTTCTTGTTCTTTTATCACCTGTTTGTTCTCTGGCCTTTAACTCACCTACAAAGAAAGGTGAAAGAGGAGACAAGCCCATTGACTTGCATCTCCTCTGCCAGCCCAATCCCTTCCTTCTGCCCAGGAGAGCTGGGGTCCGTAAAGAGGAATCAGAAAGTTGGCAAAAACAGGACCCACAGTGTCCAGTCACGCTTCCCTGGGCACGGGGTGGGGGCAAGAGAGCATGCGTGGTCACGTTTTCCACGTGTGCCCTTTTTGTTCCCAAACCAAGGAGATATGCTTCCCTCGCCTCCCCACGCACCTTCCCCCAAACACAGGGAGTGACACCTCACCCTGGGCAAGTCCTCCCTTTAAAATGCCACCTGTGAACAAACCCAGAAAAGCCAGGGGGCCATCAACCCCATCGCTTCTTGGAATGACTGTCAGCCCAGTGACACAGTAAGGCCAGACCCAACCAACTGTGATTTCTCTGAAACGTGTGATTCGCTAAGTACATTTATCCATCACAGTGGCTCAGGCCATTCCCTGGGGGGTCTCGTGATGAATGAGTGCTCAGAGACAGAATGAACAGAAGTACTGGTCCCAGCTCCATCAACAGATTGGCTGTGGGTGAACTTAAGTGCCACATGACATCTCCAGGAAATATTTTCAGGGACACCTGTGATGTTATGGCGAGAAGGCAGCATCCACAACACCTGCATCCAGTTTGGACCAAGGTTGCCCTCTCCTGAGTCCAGGGATGCTAATGGCAAAACACACATGGCCCAGCTGCTAAATTAACTGTTAGATCCATTACATGGAGTTTTTGAGTCTTTTTTTGTAACGTTTATTTATTTTTTAAAGAGAGAGAGAGAGAGCAAAGGGGGAGGGGCAGAGAGAGAGGGAGACACAGAATTCAAAGCAGGCCCCAGGCTCCAAGCTGTCAGCACAGAGCCCGATGCAGGGCTCAAACTCACAAACTGCGAGATCATGACCTGAGCCGGAGTCAGGGACTTAACCGACTGAACCACCCAGACGCTCCGAGTTTCTGAGTCTTAAAGAAACAGTTTGGCAGATGCCCTTTGAGCCAGCAGTTCAGCTTCTCTAGGAATTCTTAATGTGTGCCAAGATTTGGCTCTCACAGTGTGATGATGATGATGGTGATGGTGGTGGTGGCCATGGCGGTGGTGGCAGTGGTTGACAGATGGTGCTAGTCTGTGCACTTTGTATATATTAACTCAGTTTGTCTTCATAGCAACCCCATCAGGTAAGTGCAGCTATTATTACCACCTCACAAAGGAGGAAACCTAAGTAGTGAAGGAAATTTTCCAATATACACAGTAATAAGAAGCAGAGCTGTGGCCTGGCGGCACCCTTTCCTGAGATGGATGTCCTAACCAACGACGCTGGTTTCTCCAGTCATCCTAGTGTCTTTCGTCCTTCAACTGTGCAGAACTTCCAATTTTATATCTTTTAGTCCTCAACCAAAAAATGATAGAGAATCCATAATAATATTCTTCTAGCGAAATTACGAAGCCACCTTTGAGAAGAAATAATGTAATCCTCAGTCAGAATAAAACATAGTTGGGGCTTCTTAAAGCACATTTAAGCTACTCTGGCTTGCGACGGCCACCTTCTTGCCATACCCCTACCTGGTGGAGGGTGAGACCATCTTTCTCGTTCTCTTTTTATAAGGGCACTGGTCCCATTCACAAGGGCTCCATCCTCACGAGCTAATCACCTCCCAGAGACCTCACCTCCAAATATTATCACATTGAGGATTAGGTCTTCAATACGTGAATTTTAGGGGGACAGAACTTTCACTCCATAGCACCGAGACTCAGGGAAGTTAAGAAATGTGTTCAAAGTCACACAGCCATTAAGTGGTAAAGCCAAAATTCAAATTTTCTGGACCCCAAATTCAATGTTCTTTCTACCATGTAATGTTCCCAAAGGATTATGAGCTTGTACCCTTAAAAAAAAAAAAGCACCGGGGCACCTGGATGGCTCAGTCTGTTAAGCGGCCGACTTCAGCTCAGGTCATGGTCTCACAGTCCGTGAGTTTGAGCCCCACGTCAGCCTCTGTGCTGACAGCTCAGAGACTGGAGTCTGCTTCAGATTCTGTATCTCCCTCTCTCTCTACGACACTCCCATTTGTGCTCGGTCTCCCTCTCTCTCAAAAATAAATAAAAACATTAAAAAAAACCACACAAAAAAGCATCAATTGTAACTGAATCTAATATTTTGTCCCATGATCTTATGTGAATCATTAAATGGCTCTCCTCCATCTCAAATCATCCTGATGCAAGTAAAGAAAGATCCCACCTTTCCGTTTCCTTGTTTCACTCTACCTGTTTGTTGACCACTATTAACGGCCACAAATATTCAGCGTTAACGGCCCCCCTATGATTTCTTTTGATAAACAAGGATGTAACTCAAAGGTGGATTTCTGCCGGATGGAGTACCTGTAATGCTGGATTTGTTGCTCTAGACATAAAAGCGCGGCAGGGGCTCAGGCCTCTCGGGGCTTATGAGCTATTTCATCTGTGTCTCAGCTCATTCTCCAGTCCCAGGGTATTCGCTGCCAGGTAGAGACAGTCTGTGCTGAGTGAGCGCAGTAATCCACGGGTCTGGGCTGGCAGCGGGAGATAGTCAGGGAGGGGGGATTTGAGAAGTTGAGTGCCACAGACCGCTGGATTTCTCTGGAGCACGAGAGGGCATGAGCCCTGCTCTTCAGAACCCTGACAGCTGTAACAGATGCGTGTGCACTGATCATTGCAATCCATACTTTGCAGGAACCTGATTTCTCTTACCGCGGGTGGCTCTGCCAAGGGGGAGGCAAGACCAATCCTTCGCTTGGGCATCGAACGCTCAGCCTTTTTAAACTTCTTTTGCTGCCCCCTGAAAAGCTCTTCCCCAAATTCCTCTACGTGGCACCCTCGTCTCTCATTCTCCGGTAGATAGCCTTACCCCTCAGACAGTGTCCAAAGTCTCCCCAGAGACCCAAGAAGGCCTCTTAGGACTGAATTTCTTAGACTCCTCCTGCCCTAGTTTTGCTTCCATCCACACGCCATGCCCGAGTCATACACGTGTATGTTACTGACTTGACTTGAGCTTCAAGAAGCAGCCAGAAGTCTTCTCTCTGTACTAACAGAACTGGAGGCGCTCACAAACGGCCACGCCTGGGGTGGGAAGCTTGCACCTACACCCTTTTTCAGAGATTCCTCTGAGCAGGGAAGGTGAGCGCAGCCAGGAAAGCCCCGAGGCCTGGGGGGGCCCTTCTCCTCTGGAATCCGAGCTGTCACCAGCACATGGGGCCCGGCTGACTTATGAAGAGTGGGACGCGTGCTTGTTTGGTATTCTGGAAAGGCCCTGGTGTGGGCTGGGGGCCCGAGGCGAGCTGGCGACTCTGGGCCCGGCCAGGCTTTCGCTCTCTCCGCCTCGCCCCTGCCTCCCAGCGGGGGCTGACCCGGGCTCGGAAGAGGTTAACTAGCACAAACAGCCGTCATTTGTGCCGAGTGGGAAAGCCCCATGTGTTGCCCCAGCTTCTCTTTATGAGGCATGAGGGGTGGTTTCTCTCTGTTGTTCAGACGGTTGGCACAAGGTAAGTACCCAGCATGCTTCTGCTTTAGGAGCCGGACGGGCCTGTCTCCAGGCGAATGTTCGGGAGGCAAATTAAAAAAAAAAAAAAAAAAAAAAAGGGAAACCCTCCTGCGTCTCAACTGGGGGAGGCGAGGGCTGAAGGGGGGGGTAGGGAGAGAAGGTGGGGTGGGGCGGGGGCCGGAGCAGAATAGCGCTTCAGTGCGCGCTGAATACACGCGTTCACCTCGACCTAATCGGTTCAAACGCTCTGTTTTCAGATCCCATCTGCTTATCTCAAGGCGAGTTTGGGGAACAGCTCCCGTCCCATTGTGAGCCCATCATTTTGCAAATCTATTCCCGTCAGAGCTCTCATTATAACAGATGTCAGCGGAGGAATCTGAGCTGTCGGGGACGCCGACCATGAAAAGGAGGGGCAGGGGCGGCCGGCTGCAAACAAAACCGTCGCCCCCCCCCCCAAACGTAAACAGCCATGTTTGTCACATGTTTGTCACAATATTTTCCCACATTGCCTAACAATCCCAGGGGACTTATTTCAAAAAGAAAAGGGGGTGGGGGGGAATCACTGTAACAATAAGGAGGCGGAACCCAGCGAGTCATCCCCTCCAAGCTGAAGGATGTGTGACCTGTTTCTAAAATCATCTTTCTGGGCAACAAAAATTAATATGTGTCTGTTCCCTGCAGGACGGTTTCTTGCTAACATTAAAAATGAGGCACCGGCTTTGGGTCTGGGCAGCAACGCACAGAGTTTCAGTTGTGAAATTGGGGAGGGGAAACCTTTTTTCTTTCTTTTACTTTTTTTTTTTTAATAAACCCTGGGTCGTAATTAATGCAAGACCTCAAATTTTACAGGTAGTAAGAAGGCGAGAACGATTTCTTGCCAGCCCTACTCTCTTGTGGGATAATCCATGTAAAATAATCCTCCCGCAGGTCTGTAGCCACAGGACTCCGGTCCAGGGCTGCTTACCTCGAGAGCATTTCGTCTAAATTGGCCTTTCTGGCATCCAAAGGAAGCAAAGGGTTGCATCTGAAACTGGAAACACCGAGGGCTCTGGGTTTTCTCCCCGCTCACCATCTCAGGGGTTTGAAAGGCAAGTCCCTCTCACTACATTTTCGGTAAAAGATTATTAATCCGGGCACTATTAAAACTTAGCATTCATCAAAACATATCAATTTCTGGAACCTGAGAGACTTCCCTCAATCTCCACTGAATATCAAAGCCAGTGTTTCTTTTTCTGTTTGTAAGACCAAATAATTGAGGCCGATTCCAGCGTGGCGGCCTATACACGTGCCAGATAAACACAGCTATCAGCAAGAAGCCTCTACTGGGCGCCTGGGTGGCTCAGTCGGTGAAGTGTCCAACTCTTATTTCAGCTCAAGTCATGATCTCACGGTTCGTGAGTTCGAGCCCGTGAGTCCTGACAGTGCGGAGCCTGCTTGGGATTCTCTGTCTCCCTCTCTCTGCCCCTAAACGTTAAACAAAGAAGAATCCTTAACTAGCATATCCTGTTCTCCGCTTCATAGAAACTTGCTTAACTTTCACAGCGACAAGGCAGCCAGGCAAATGTTATTATTCCCATTTTATAGTTGGGGAAACTGAGGTCCTCAAAGAGCTACAATTTAGAGCTCTATCTACGACCCTAATGCCCAGTGCTTTTCCTCTACGCCCTGTGTATGAAGAGTCCCCCCAATGCCCACATCCATCTGCGTCATGGAATCCCAAGCAGCCACAAAAAACAGGTAAAAGAAGACTTTTCATCAAGATGAGAAAACATTTACAACATATGAAATGGACAAAACACCTGATACCAAAAGTATGTGTCATATGATAGAACTTGCTTTATCGATGGATTCATTTACATGCCCAGATTAGATATATGTACATGAATACTGGGGCACCTGGGTGGCTCGGTTAGTTAAGCGTCCAACTCTTGACAGGCTTGGGTCACGATCTCACTGTTCGTGAGTTCAAGGCCCGCGTCGGGTTCTGCCCTGATGGAATGGAGCCTGCTTGGAGTTCTGTCTCTTCCTCTCTCTATCCGCCCCTCACCTGTTGTGCTCACTCTCTCTTTCTGTCTCCCCCTCAAAATAAATAAATAAACCAAAAAAAATACAAATATATACATATATACAAATACTAATCACGGTTGTCACTGAATGGTGAGAATTTTACTTTCTTTTTTATACTTTGCATTGAAAACATTTTACACAATAAACTTGCAAAATATTTTCCCATCAGAAAAAAAGTAATGTATTTGATCAGCAGTACTTATCACCGATAGTTCTCAGTGAAAGACCATTTAATTAGAAAAGAAAATTGCTCGATTTTATTTTGTTTAATTCTCTCTGAACTCCTGATGCAATGACCCCAGAAACCTCTTGACTTTCAGATCTACAACTTCCATAGCAAAATCTAACGTTGTCATCTGCTGTTTGAATGATATGCTTATTAAATTATCATTAGTACGTGTGACCTACAAACTATGTGACAGAATGCAGAGAAGTGAGGACACAACCTCAGCAACTGTTACAGCAGCATGTAGGCTTGCCAGATCAGTCTAGCAGCGGGGTGAGACACCACACTGAGTCTTCCAAGAGGTCACATCAAACCCCACTTGCCCCACAGGCAAGGTGCACCACAGATCACAAAGACAACGGGGAGTTGTGTGTCTGCTGGCATCGCTGGACACGACGCCAATCAAACAAAGGTTCAGCCTTCAGTTCAGTTCTTGATGGGATGGGATTCCTTTCCGATGGAGTCAGCTGACTGAGCGAGCGACTGAACACTTTCTGGCTGCATTTCATAACGCTGATGATGTAAATAAATGGTTCGCCTCGAATGTTAACTTTGAGCAACAGTGTTGTGTCCTCTAACTCAGTAACCACTATACTAATTGAATACTGTGGTGATTTGTCCTTGAAACCGCATAGTTGTCCCCTCAGATTTCCAGGCAGGAATTCATTCAGACAATATAAAGTTTAATATTTATAATACCCCCGGAGACCCCTCAGTGGATCTGAGGCTCACTAGTTCAGCGTCTTCAGCAGCTGCTATAGTCTTTATCGCTGTTCTTTTCCACTGTGCTTTTGGTCGCATGGATCTTAGTTAAGCAACATTCTCTCCTTGGTCCCCAGTTTCCAAGAAAAGGTCTCCTGCGTGACCTCAGGGTCTAAGTAAATCATAAAACTTGGGGCCAAGCATGGTTTGGGCATCCAAAGCACACGCCGTACCCAGGATCGTCAAAGTTTCTGAAGCTGCCTTTTGAAAGCAAACATTTTCTGAGATGCTGTTTATGGCACTTATTTGAGGTTGAACTCTATGAAATCGACATTTTGGTAGGGCAGAAAGGGCTAAAGACGAGCAATTTGATTTCGTTCAGGCACACAATACTTGTCAAACTACACATTTTCAAATCGAAATCAGATAATGATCTGCTGAAAATGCATAACATAGGTTAATAGTCTGTCACCCTGCTTTTCAATAAACGATAACCCTCCAACCCTGACATTTATGGGCAGAGAGATGCTTTGTGTAGAGCCTGGGTCTGAACTCCAGCCCCAAACTTGCTAATAGCACCGTAGTGGACACCTCTTACTTTCCCTAGGCCTCGGTTTCCTTGTCAGCAAAGTGGGGCTAATATAGTACCTACCTCGTTGAATCTCTGTGCAGATTAAACGAAGTACATTAAGTGCTTAGCCCCAGGCCTGGGTATATACCGAGTGCTCAATAAATTAAATTATTGGCTTCAATCAACAAAAATCATCTATTATCTCCAAAAATGTCCTCATGGAGCTTTCTCTCTGGTGGGTGTTATCATTTTTTCAAAATTCTTTGAGGGGGATTTAAAGTTTCTCTTTGTACCAGAAATACCGGCAGTCGCCTAGAGACAGAGTTAAGAGTCAAATAAATATCACGTCAATTATTCTGGGACGCCATACATCCAACTTGCGTGCTCTGGAAGAGGGGAAAGGAGGAGAATGATGGGATATTTTATACTTGCACTAACCTTCCTAAAACTTTAATTATACTACCAAATACGTGCCCAAGCATGACCCAGGGAGTCCATGACCCAGTAGAGAACACCCAGCACTGCTTCTCAGGAACCCTCTAACCTTGGATCCAGAGAACTGGACATGGAACATCGATCCTAACCTTCTGTCATAAGTAAAACAGAAGGTGTTCATTCGCTCATGCATTCCACAAACATTTGCTTCACACTTCCTATGCACTAGTCACTGTCTTAGGGATAAAGCAATGGAAAGAGAGTGTACCCTCCCACAGGAAACTTGTAGTACAATTGGAGAAAATGTCAAATAAACAAGCAATTACAGCTACTTATAATAAGTAGTATGAGACAGTTCTCCGTGAGTCTCTCAAATCTCTGCCTATCTTGGGAGCAGAAGCACTAACTGCCCTCTTGCTCACACTGCCTCTTCAGGAATGTTTGCATGGCAAACAGCCTTGGAAAATAAAGTATTTCTCTCCAGAGAAAAGAGAAGACTTTTACTGTCTAGGATAATAAAGATAACGTCTCTCCTTGGGGTAAATTATATAGTGTAACTCACTATAAAAGATTCATGTTATCTAAGCTCAGGGTTTCCCTCCCGTGAAACAACCCACTCGTATACAAAGGTCATCTGGCCCTCAGTACCTCACTCTGTAGAATTTGAGCTCAAGAAACCAGAGCAAGAAAATGATGATATTCTGGCCACTGTTACTTCCGTGAGTAATGTGCCTTCCTTGGACTCTGACCCAGGGGTCTTGTGTCCTCTGCCAGATTTCAGGAGACTGTGGAAGTCTAGTATGTTAGCGTAATCTTCCCAGAAATAGGAATTAAGAAGCCAAATCCTGAAGGCTCAGGAGTTCACTTATCAATGTGGAGAGAAGTTGCCTCAGATGAAAAAAAAAATGGCATGAATATTCTGTTTCCCTAAAAGCTAGAAATGATTTTCCTGACCTTGACCCACCCCATAGTTTTGTGAGCTTCCAATTCCCCATAATATATCCCTCACTGCTTGAAATACCTTGAGTGGATTCTGTTTTCTTGGCCCAATCTTACTGATATAAAGAGATGGGAGAAGCAAGAGAGAGCAAGACAGTTTCTGGAATGAAGACATGGAGGTCATGGAGAGGAAGACAGGAATTCAGAGTTGGCTTAAAGAAGATTTTAAAGAGGTGAAGGAATCTTTCCCCAGCTGTCTCTGAAGAGAAGGAAGCAGGGATGAGCATGAATAAATCAAAGCAAAACAGAAAGGCAGGACGTTAAAAGTTCTTTTCCCTCTCAGAAGCAATAATAATCATTAACAGTTATTGATGCCCTGATTCACACCAAATAGCGATCTAAGGACTTTATATGTGTTAGTTCGCTTCATGTTCATGATGTAATAAGTACCATTATCATCATCTCCACATTAGAAAAGAGGGAACTAAGGTATAGAAGACTGAGCACAGAGCCAGAGTTTCACTTGGGCAGTCCAACTCGGATAGATATACATACAGACATAGATACTCAGTTACAGAATTGGAATTCCATTAATACTATCCTTAGTTCTTGCTCATTATTTTAAGAAGGACAAATGACCTATCTACCCACCATCCAATTCGTGAACTACAATATTGACAAGTTACAATTACTTTCGTGTTTCCCGCATTCTGTTCCTGTGCCTTTCCGCATCCGAACAAATCATTAAACTGAAACTTGTCTTCATCATACTTTTACTTATTAACAAATGTCTATTAATGTAACATACATATGTAACGTATGTCTTATGTGTATTCACAAAAACTGTATACTTAATTTTAACTTCTCCTAACTTCAATAAAAAGATGAGGTGCTAAGTGTAACCTTCTGAAACAATCTTTTTGCTTCATACTTTATCAAACATGAGATGTGTATTGTTTCCACTTTTCAACTTTTTCATATTATAGTTAATACTTTTGTCTACTTGACCTATCAATTACTAAGAAAATTGTATTAAAATCTCCCTACTATGATGTTATATTTGTCGATTTTTTTCTTTTAGTTAATTTTGGTTTTATGTATTTCTGAGGCTATATGGCTAGGCAAATACACTGTTAGAATTTTTATATTTTTCTCATACTGTGAACTCTTTCTCATGAGGGAGTAACTTTCATTATTTCTCATAGCATTCTTGGTCTTAAAGTCTAAAGGTACTGGGGCACCTGGTCGGCTCAGTCGTTTCAGCATCCAACTTTGGCTCAGGTTCGTGAGTTCGAGCCCCACATCGGGATCGCTGCTGTCAGCCTGTCAGCACAGAACTCGCTTCAGATCTTCTGTCCCCCTCTCTCTGCCCCTCCTGCTTGTGTTCTCCCAAAAATAAATAAATATTTTTTAAAAGGCTGAAGTTATTAATACTGCTGCACCAACTTTCTTTTGACTAGTGCTTGCCTGCTACATCATGTTTTATGCTTCAGTTTTTCTGCATCCTGATGTTTTCAGTTTCTCTCTCTCTTTTTTTTTTAAACCCAATCTGACAATCTTTGTCGTTTAACTGAAATATTTACTATTTAATTTTTTGCAATGACAAATGTTCCTGGGTGTACTTCTACCAGCTTCTTTTGTACTTTCTATTTGTCTCATACTTTGTGGGTTTTTTTTCCCTTTCTTGCCTTCTTTTAGATTGAATTTTTCTTCTAATTCCATGGTCCCTGTTATTAATTTAGAATTTATAAACACTACTTCTATCATTCTATATTCCCATATAGATTATAGCATGCCTATTTAAGTTATTAAAGTCTAAAATCAATCATATATTTATCCTCACTTTATGAAATACAAAGCTTCAAAATGTTTTCATTCAATCACCCATTTCTAATTTGCATGCTATTGTTATTCTGTTTATTTAATTATGACTTGGCTTTTCACCATAAATGTTCTACACTTGATCTTAGCCAAAAGGCCGAGAAGCGATCACCATAAATGTTCTATACAACTGATATTTGTCGTGTGTGTGTGTGTGTGTGTGTGTGTGTGTTTGACAGCATTTTCACTAATCATACTCCAGGAACCTCCCATCTAGGAACACCTTTATTATTTCTCAAGTACATCCTTTTAGAATTCTCTGTGGTAAGAGCCCGTTGGTAGCAAACCCTCTGTTTTTATTCTTCCTTGAAATGTCTTTATTACCTCCTGACCATTAGATTTTTTGCTGCACAATCTTAGGGTGACAGCCATTTTCTCCATACATTCACGGAATTGCATGGTCTCTACTTGCTTTCACTGTTGCTCTTCAGAAGTCAGTTTCTTTCAATTGCCATTATTTTGTAGATAGTCTATTTTTCTCTAGATGCTTTTAAGATACTCTATTTTGGGGGAGATTCTAAAGTTTAAGTGTGATGTTTCTAGTTGTGTATTGCTTTCCCTTGACCATGATTGGGGTGGATTTGATTCCTAAGCATGAAAAACAATTGGTGCTTTTCATTGGTTCTGAAAAATACTTACCATTATCTCTTTAGACATTCCCCCTCCCTCATATAACTCATCTCTTCCCCAGAAACTCCACAGAGTAGACCCCCTCATCCTATCCGTGTATCTCCTCATCTTTCTTAGACATTTTCCATCTCTTCATTTCATCATGCTTCATTCTACATACTTTCTTCAGATCTAGGTTTCAGTTCATCAATTCTCTTTTTCCCCATGTCTAACCTACTATTAAAATCCATCCATTGATGTTTTTCTCTCTTCATCTAGTGCCAGTTTCAAGGCAAAACATTTTCCTTGCTGTTCCCTGCTTGACGAGTTGGCAGCTTTATTTTTAGTTTCCCCTTACATGCTCAGCCTCTGTTGTCTTGAGGGGTGGCAACTATATTGGGGATCTCTTTTGTTCTTCTCACTTTGGGCGGGATCTAGTTTTCCTTCATTCTCCCATCCATAAGAGGCCATTACAATCAACAGTAGACTTCACTGGGGTTTTAGCAGAGGTCCTCAGAATGAAAGTGTCTTTGGAAATCTGTATACCTCTGTGACTTCCTTCCCTCCTAACAGCTCATTAATTAATTTTAAGATTTTTTTTTAATTTTTATTCTGCATTTGAGGATTTCATTGGGAGGGTAATTCAGAGTATCTTATCTACCATTCTTACAAAAATAGAAAATCGGTTTGCTTAAAATTGGAATAAGAACAGACTCCAAATCCAGCACACATATCAGCTTTTGTATGAGCAATTCAAGCAGATGTTGGATATATATGATGAAAAGCAAGGTGCAAATAAATGTATACAGTACAACCCAACTTTTGTAAAAATAACTATTTAAAAAGCTTTAAAAGCTTTGTGTATGTACATGAGCCTAGAGAAAGATGTACATACAAAACTGGGTTATTTCAAAATGGCTAAGACAGGATGTGAGAAACTGAGGGGAAAATATTATAGAAGAGGAGAATATATACAAGTTGATAAAATGCACAACGAAATACTCTTCCAAATATGTACAAGTTTAATCAGTCTATGGACAAGGACTAAAAGGTAGCACGGACAAATGTTTCAATGGTTTAGGCATTACCTTGCCCAACTATGAAGGAACTGACCAGATGATATTGTCTATATCTTTTAAGTTACCATTTAGGTAGCTCAGAATAACAACAAGTGCACTCTAATCTCTTCTCTTTCCCAGAGACAGTCCTTCTCTTTCCCAGAGACAGTCCTGAACCACTTCTGCTGCCTTATTCTATGCTTACATTCCAATCCATCCATAGTACCCACCTTGGCCTACTTGTGACCATGGAATTCTTCCATCTGTTTACAGTTTCTCCTTGATTCTTAAACCCAAAGCTCAATATTGGCAAACTTCACCATGGCTCAGATTGTCCATCTGGATAGGGTGCCTCTAGTACAGGAATGGGGACAACAGGTAGGTGATGAGCTTATATGCCAGGCACTAACTGACTCCTTGCTATGCATTCTTTTATTTTATTACCTTTACAATAACCCTTTGAGGAGAGGTTCAAATGCTGAGAGAAAGCATCCTAGAGCAATCTGATTAGTGAAGGAAACCAGGACACTCATCCTGAGGAGGTGATGATGAAGCCAATTGTTGAAGAACGGGTGGGAGGGAGTTAAACACATGACTGCATCCCCGAGGAACTGAATCCAGGAGGTTCAACATGTAATGACTCAATACTAACCTTCTAACTGGCAAAGAAAACTATATGGATATATTTTTTAAAGATCAGATTACACATTTGCCCTTAAAGAGGAGCTGATATTTGGAGTTCATTGAGCTTGACGCTCCAGCTACATGGTCCCATCACTGCTTTCTCTGGAAGGACCCAAGACACATCTTCCCTAAGAGACTGATAGGATTAATTCTGTGTTTCAATTAGCATTATCTTCCTGATTGCTTTTAGGTTTTTTTGTAATTTCTTTTGTTTAGATGATGAACCAAACAAAATAAGCACTTAGAAGAAAGAATATTTCTTCAGGATCTGAAGGGATCTGGGAGAATGGGAGAAAAGTGAGAAGTCACTTGGCGAAGAGGTGGTACCAAATGGCGAAGTGTTTTGAAGAAGGTCATTGCAGGAGAAAGGAAGAGTTTTGAAGTTTGAAGCTACTTCAACTCAAACAACTCAACAACTTACCACCTAGGTTTTCTGTGCTGCCCTAGGTGCAGTCACTAACCACATATGATTATTTAAATTTTAACTAAATAAAATTAAAGATTAAATTTCTCAATCTCACAAGCCATATTTCAAGTGCTCAATAGATATTTGTGGCTAGCAGCTACTACATCTAACAGCTCAAATAGAGAACACCTCCATTATTGCAGAAAGTTCTATTGGATGAACTGAGAAGGAGAGCTCAGAAGGAAAAAGCCCTCCCGAGTGTCCTACTACACATTGAGAGATACAATTTTCCATGCAGGACACCATGGTCCAAAATTAAATGTCTTATGTGGAAATCCTGTCCACCTCAGTAAACATTAATTAACCACTTTCCAGATGCAAGACACCGAACCAACCACTAGGGAAGATAGAGAAACAAATTAGAGAAACACCCACCGCCTTCGAGACGTTTATAACCTAGAGATCTGTGATCTGCTTCAGGGGCCAAAAGAACTCAGGAGACTATTTGTTAAGCACAATTTCTGCCGAGGCTGGAATTAGACAAAATACCGCATCACAAATGATCTCATCTTAGCGTCGAAGTGAAGATTTCTGGAACTTTGGGGACAATGGAGTAAGTTTTGTACACTGTGACCACATGGGTCTCCAGTAGAGAATCCAAGGCTAGGATTCTTTTAAAGCTTTCTCCCCAAGCCCCATTTTCAGAGTAGAATAAATCATGCTGGTGTGGTACCACGTGGTCCAATGCAGTTCAAGGCTGTGTGACACTAAATTTTCACCTTCCTCCAAAGAAGGAATATAAATCGGCTTGTCCTGGCCTATTTCCTTTTTTGTAAAATGAGCAAGTTGAAGTGCAAAATAATTTGCAGTCGCAAAATGATCACGTCCGTGTGGCATTTTTTTAATTTGAAAATAGGAGGGAAAAAAATAAAGTTTTACTCATCTGGATTGACCGAGGCCCTCACCTGGGGGCTGTCAGAGGGCGGTCTCTTAAGGTATGTGAGGAACTCCTGAGGCACCGCAGCCTGGGCCTTGAATGTGTGGTGACACTGTACAGCGTGTATGTGGGGAGGGGGAGAGTAGATGTATGTTATATGAATTAGATCATCTAATCTTCCAAAATGGGCAAGCAGTTAAAAAAAACTCTGCCAAAGATAATGCAGATGGAAGGTAACGCAAAGGACACCTCTAAAGGTAACCCATATGATATTGCCAATATTTGTTCAGTTTTTACCTACGAAAAATAGCAGGTTAGCCTGGTTCACGCTCATGCTTGCAAGCAATAAAGAAATGGCACTATTCCCAGGGCCAGCCAATCAGCCACACCATAAGGCGGAAACAGTGACCGTCTAATAGGACTTGATAGGAAGGAAGCCCCAAAAAGGTGAAATTATCAACATCGCCTGCAGTATGGACATATATCCACGATCCTTAACTGTGAACCTCACTGTATGTAGGAAGATGCCCGCGAGTGATAGGACGAAGACAGGAAAGTGACTTACCTACTTCATCTTTACACCGTCTTCTAATTCTATCTGTTGGTCTATTTCATGATGTAGGTAATATGTCAGCACAGCAGTGCAGAGGGGCCGGGTCCCCAGTCAAAACCAGGAGCAACGACTCTCGGAGACTCTCGGATCGCGCCCACAGGACCTCAACACTAAGTCTGGGCGAATGGCTTACCTTCTGCTGCCATCTCGTGGTGAGCGTGGTAGGAGCACCCCTTTGGGAGCTGGGGAGGATCAGCTTGGGTCAGCGAACTCCAAACTTCTGGGGATCCTGGAGCCCAAAGGAAAGAATCTGAGTCCTCACAAGCATCACCGCCCGCAACACCTGAAAACATGTGAGGACTCAGACCAGTGTCGGGTCAGGGTCCTGTGACATTAGCAAGTTACCCCACTTCTTTGGACCCCTCTTTCCTGTATCTGTAAAACATTGATGATTTTGCAAACTCTTGGTGAACTTCAAAAACACCTCTAGTTCTAAAACGTCTGTAATTTTAATCGGGTGTCACCTTTCACTTCACTAGGTGCCAAACCCTTTATTTATAGCTCCGTAAAGGGCTGTAAGAGCTCAGAGTTAGCCGCTCCTTCTCTGTGTCAATATCATAAGGATACGTGAGTGTTGAAATACATTTCTAGGCCCGAGGTGGAGCCACTCAGGCCCAGGATGCCAGGTGAGCAAACCAAACCTTAGGTGACTTTCAGGTCCCTCCAAATGCTCCTTTTGGCTAGAAATACAGTAGATCAGGTCAGCCAAACCCCGAATGCCAGGCCAACTCTGGGTTCTCTCATTTCCTTGTTCCGTATTCATTTCCTCTTTTTCTCTTTCTTGTTCTTTCTTCTCTGTCCCATATAAGCTTCCTGCCTGCGGCACGTGGTCACCTCCATCAGTGGAGGGCTCGACTCTTGATCTCAGTGTTGGTTTGAGCTCCACATCGGGTAAAGAGACGACTTAAAAATAAAATTAAAAAAATAATAATAATAAAGGTTCCAGCCTTGCATCCCATTTTGCACTTCTGTGGACGCTTGGGCATGGAGACTGCCCACTTCCCGAAGTGTTGAATGAAAGTCGTATCACCTAAATTGAATTCTTTAATCATTTTTAAAACACGCGTGTTTCTTACAGTTATTAGGTTGTTGTTTATTTATCATCTGTTTGTTTTGTTTTACTTTTTAGTTTGAAATAATTGTACCTTCCCAGTACACTGGTGGGGGGAGTACAAGGAGGTCCCACGCACACTTCTCGACCTCACCCCCCATGGTCACGTCTTACGTAACTACGGCGCATGAGCAAAACCAGGAAATGGACACTAGTGTAATCCGGAGTTTATTCGGATGTTACCAGTTTGACATGTACTTCTTGGTATGTATGTGCAGGTCATTTATATATATGTCCTCATTTTAGAGGACCTGGCTTCTCGTGCGGTGCCTGGCAGACAAATGCCTTTCCTTAGATATTGGCGAAGAACAGCTTAGAAGAGGGGACAAAGTGAAGGAAGAGAAGGGACTCCTTCTGCAATTAGTCCAACAAATCAATCGATAGATCCAAAGTAGCACTTAAGTGGATTTTTCTATGATAACAAGCTAGATCAGTGTTAAAACCCGGCTTTTCACTCAACAGTTTTGTTTGTTTGGATTTTTTTCACTCAATAGATTCATCAATATGCTAGGCTTCAAGATGTCCATACAAATAACATCCCGCAAATTACAGAGGCTCCTGGGTTTTCAGCGGCTGTTCAGGGAGCCGAGGAGGCCCTAACAGGCACCTTGCCTCTTTCTCTCCCTGGTGTGAAGGCTGTCTCTAAAAGTGCTGCCGAGGGCCTGTTATACTTGCGGCAGCGACTCACACTCTGGGTCTCCATTTCTCCATCTGAAAAATGGCCAAGGTCCTTTTCAGAAATGAGAGTCTAGTAATTCGATGGCTCTACAATATCAGAATTTTCAGGACGACTCTGGTATAACGTATCAATGTAATAAATATTTGCTTGTTACAAAAATGCCCCCCCAAATGTATTGAAAAAGAAAATTCCAATCACCTAGAATCTCATCCACTGATGATCCAAAATTAATATCTTGAAGGATTTACTTTTATTTAAATTCTTTCTACACCTGTCTGTCTGTTATATATACATACACACACACACATATATATATATATGTCTATAAATATATATATTCAAATACCTACAGAAAGAAAATATATTTACTTCATTGTGCGCCAAGCTGTACTTATATTTGAAGTTCTGGAGCCACTAGGATCCCTAGAAGCTTTGAGTGGTGTGTCCTTTTCTATTAAAATTGTCCTGAGGGGCTCCTGGGCGGCTCAGTTGGTTAAGTGTCGGACTCTTGGTTTTAGCTCAGGTCATGATCTCAGGGCTTCTTGAGTTCGAGACCCATGTCTGACTCTGTGCTGACAGCACAAAGCCTGCTTGGGATTCTCTCTCTCTCCCTCTCTCTGCCTCTCCCCCACTCACACAGTCTCTGTCTCTCTCGAAATAAGTAAATACACTTAAAAATTTTTTTTAATTATCTTGGAGGTATTACATCAGATCATGAAATAATCTTCCAGTGGTTACAGAGTATTCCGTCATTCTGACATACTATTACTATATTTAATCATTTCTGTGTCTGGCATTTACTCATTCCCCCCTCCCTTATTTTTCTTGTTATGCACAAACCTGACATGAGCATGTTTGCATGATTATTGGGTCAAAGAGCAGTCATTTCTTTAAGACTCTTGATACAAACCTATATTGAGGAATTATATTCCGAAAAGGTAGTTGCGATTTACATTTCTGCTAAGTGCAAGTGCATACATTCATTACGTTTTTGGTAAAATAATTATTATTTTTAAAATTTTGCTTAAAATTTTACATTTGGAAAATTATATCTCTTTGTTTTTATTTATATTGTTTTTACGGCTAATAAAGTTAAACTTCCGTGTATCTATCAAAGAGCATCATATTTATCAAATAACAAGTTTGCAAATTCTCTGTTCTTCACCTCAAATTAGGATGTTAGTGTTTTCTTATTAATGTCATATTTATTTATATATTATGGGTATGAATCCTTGCTATATTTGTTGTTCAGCATTGCCCTTAATATTTATGACAGCTACCCATCGCTTTCTTAATATTGCTTTTGCTTTTTTATTTGTAGAAATCATTTTCTAGAATTACTTCACTACCTAATTTTTTTCTTTCACTTATGACTTTGGTTTTTTATATTTACATTTGAACACCTATGGGCTTATTTTGGTATGAGATGAGCTGCTATGGTTTCACTTTTCCCCCTAAATAGCTCCTCTTCTCCGGAAGGTAAGAATCCCCCTCTTGCTTGTTTCCACCATGTTTGGACGAGAACTACCCTACTGGTGTTCCTGAGCGTCCAGCTTGCAGCCAGCAGATCATGGGACTTCTCAGCCTCCATAACCACACGAGCCAATCGTTCGTGATAAATCCCTTTCTAAAAATCTCTAGAGATCGTATTACTTCTTTGTCTCTGCAGAACCTGACTAGTGGAGGAGAGAAGAGAAATGAGCGATTGCCACGGAGTGTGATGGGTGCCGTGGAGAGGTACATAGTTGTGACAGGAGAAAGGTGGGAAGGTGCTGTCTCTGGAGAGATCCAGTGAGGTCTGGGAAGCCTTCACAGAAGAGACTGCTCCAGGCAGGAATACTGGACATTCGTGCAAATCCGAGTCCGCTCGCACCCTCAAAACTGTGTGGATGAGCACCCACGTCTAACCCAGGGTTTCCCAACCTCAGGGCTACTGATATTAGGGCTGGCTAATTCTCTGCTGTAGGAACTGTGCACTGGAAGGGGTTCACAGCATCCCCGGCCTCCACCGCCTACGTGCTGCGGGGACACAAATCACCCCGGTGGAGAACTACCAGTCTAATCCTACCTCTCCTCTCTCTGAATGCAAAAACGAATGTTTGGTTAATATAAGAAAGCAGAGCTCTCAGGCTTCAGCTAGTCATTCATCCTCCCCCGGAAACAGCGCTCAGCTCTGAACCCCACAAACACCACCATTATCCCAAAACTTCATCAGTGCTAATGTTTTACCAACCATTAGGGCACCTCCCTAGCCCAGCCAAGTTAGCACATAAAAATAATCATCACACCAGCCTCCAAGAGGTTACTTTGGAGAGTTACTTTGTCAGAGGCTGCCTCTTCTGTTTGGAAGACACTCGCCTATATTTAGAGCAATAGTTCTGAAGAGCACAGTAGCAGCAGCCTAACAGAATTAACCTGGTTGTGGAGAGATCCTGCACACGAATCCTGAAAATACGCAATTAGCTACATTTAGATGAAAACTTTTGGCCCATGTGAAGGTCAGAGGATTTAAACTAACAAACCTCATAGGGTCTGCGGTGGGTCAAATGGTGATCCACGTTCTCATCCCCAAAACCTGTGAATATTACCTTTCTTAAATAGTCTTTGGAGATGTGAGTTAAAGATCTGGAGATGAAATAGTCCCAGACTATCCAGATGGACCCTCTACCCAACGACAAGTGTCCTTCTAAGAGGCGCACAGAGGAGAGAAGAGAGAAAAGAGGAGAAGCCCATCATAGGATGGGGCAGAGACTGGAGTTACAAGCAGAGGAAGGAGCCCCTGGGAGAAGAAAGGAAGAATTCCCCCGGAGCCTTCGAAGGGAGCACAGCCCTGCCAGCACCTTGATTTCAGACTGCGGGCTTCCAGAACTGTGAATGGATAGATTTGTGTGTGACCACCTGATCCCACAGTCCTATGAAACTAACGCAGTATCCAAGAGCGAAAGAAACAAATATTCAATTCCGAGAAACCACTTGGGTTCACCCAGAGCCATGCAAGCAGAAAAGTCAAATGATGGGAAGAGAGTCTGAGCCCAACGAAGGACACACGTTTAGAAATCACACGAAATCTGTCCAAAACTTTTAACTGAAAAAAAATGTTTTAAGTTTTCTTTTTAACTCAGAAACAGCTCAAAACTAAAACTGCCTGTGCTCACACAAGCAATATCTAATTCTTTGAAAGAAATCCCTGGTGCATTCTGTGTATGGAGTATTTCAGTAACCGTGGATGTTATTTCCACTGTGTGGCCAAAGTTGTCCACCATATGGGCCTTTCCGTTATGGTGCAATTTGGCCCAACCGTCAAGTGCCAACACCTGCACCTGCTCTACCTGGGACCCACAGCAAGGTGGAGCGCTGGGAAACAAAAGTCCCCGGGAGTATCCCGCAAGCATGTGTGATCGGTGTGACGGGACACGTGCCCCAGGCTCTGGCTGGGATTCTCTGACCACAGCAGGACTAACCCCCGGCCCCCCAGAGCACTACCCTGCTCCACGATGGATATTTCCCTTCCCGTCTCCTGTCCCTACCTCCCTACAAATGTTGTGATTGCGTCCCAAATAAACCACCTCCTCTTGAGTCCTTGTCCGAGGGTCTGCTTCTCGAGGAACCCAAGCTAAGGCAGATTGCAGAAGTACCACGCTGGAAGCGATTCCGAACCAAAACGCATGACGTGACGCCTTTCAGGCATTCTTTCTGAACTGCCTGCCCATTTCTCTTCGATGTTCGAAAATGATCTAAAGAGTCAAGCTGGCCTTGCCTGACTTTGACATCTACCACATTTACTCCAAAGAGACACACACTGAGCTGTAGAACTTCCCTTTTCCTCAACCTCAAACCTACCCTCCATCAGGAGGCAACTTCTGACTCCAAAATACACCTTTTATCAGTCCCTACTCTCCATGGCCCCTGCTAGTCCCCTGGTCCACCATCCCCGTCTCCTGCTAGACTGTCGCAGCGGCTTCCTGACGGGTCCGTCTCTGCTTCCACTCTTGAGCCTTCCAACCTACTCTTCAAGTAGCAATTAAGGAGATCATTAAAAACATAAATCAGTTCCTGTGACTCCCTTCAGAGAGGCCTTCAGTAGTTCCCACTGCACACACAATGAAATCCTCACTGCCTCTCCTGGCCTCCTCCAGTCTCCACCGTAAGCCACTGTCCTCTTCATTCTCAATGCTCTGGAGACCTCAATTCCTCTCAGTTTCAAGAATGGACCCGGGTCCTCCCAGCTTACAGATCTTTTTTTTTTTTCTTTTCAAATTATTATTTAAATTCTAGTTAATTAACATATATGGTAAAATTGGTTTTAGATGTAGAATTTAGTGATTCATCACTTAAATACAACACTCGCGTTCATCACAAGTGCCCTCCTTAATGCCCATCACCCATTTCGCCCATCCCCTGCACCTGCCTCCCTCCAGCAACTCCCAGATAACTCTGTTGTCTGTATTTACGAATCTCTTATGGCTTGCCTCCCTCTTTCTCTTTTTTCCTTCCTCTATGTCTATCTGTTTTGTTGCTTAAATTCCACCTTTGAGTGAAATCGTATTTTTCTTTTTCTGACTGACTTATTTCACTTACCATAATATACTCTAGTTCCATCCACATAGTTGCAAATGGCAAGTTTCATTCTTTTGGATGGCTGAGTAATATTTAATTATATCTATATCTATAGATAGATGATAGATAGATAATAGATAGATAAATAGATAGATAGATAGATATCATATCTTCATCACCATGCATCAATCGATGGACATTTGCCAGCCTCCAGATCTCTGTAATTTCCCCTCCCTCTCCTTCAAGTACTCTGCCCACACTCTTAGTATATATGCTTCCTCCTCCCCATCTCCCATTTCTCCTTCTCTGAAAGGTGTTCTCCAATGACCTCATCAAAAATCATCCCCCTCACACCCCACTATGTCCTTCTCTACCATTGCCCTCTGTTTATTTCCTTCATTGGACCTATAACCAGTACCCTTCCATCTCTGTGTTTATTTGCTCCTTCAAAAAAATACATATACTCAGCCCCACTATGTGCCAGGTCCATCCCCCCTGCTGGGTGTGGGGGGTCCACAGTGATCAAAAACAGACATGTCCCCATCTTCACTGGGGAAAAAGTCCAGTGAGACACACAGCTGTTAAACAGGTAAGATACACACTTTTAAAGCTGGAAAGGTGGAAAGTGTTATGTCCAGGGCGCCTCCAGAGCTCAAACTAGACAAATTTGGCCTCACTGGGGAAAGCATCCCCAAAGAAGTAAAAAATGAGCTGAGGGGCTGTACAGGAAAGGGTTCACTCAGCAGCGCTGCGTTGTGCACACCCTGCACATTCCCAAGAAGAAAGGCTGTCTTCGGGACGGGCCCTGGAAGATGAGCCCTGAGCCCCTGGAACTCCTCTGCCTGACAAGAGTATTTTTGGCCACATGGTTCCAGTGTATGCTAACAATATGGTTCATGGTGAAGGCCAAGTGTTTGCTCTGGGGGGTAGCTGGGGTCGGTCGCGCCGGAGCTGCGTGCCTACATACTGACCTCCACAATTAAAAACTCTGAATGTTCCCTTGGGTAAACTTCCCCAGTTGGCAACACTACCCCCGAGTTGCCACCCATTGTTGCTGGGAGGGTGAAGCGTCCAAGGGACTCCCCTGGGAAATGACATCCAGAAACTGGTTCCTGGTTCTTTCTTCATTCTGCCCCATTTGCCTGTTCACTTTTCTGAGTTTTATTTTTGTTTCCTTTCATTGTAATAAACTGTAAGCATGACTATAACAGCTTTTTCCTAAGTCCGGTGAATTCTTCTCGCAAATCATTCAGACTGAGGTGCTCTCGGGGACTCCTGACACATGACCAATGAGAGCCTTAAGGCAGAGGGAACAGCAGGCTCAAAAGCCCTGTGGTCATTGCTCTCACTGTTCCCACAAGTCATCCAAGACAGACCTGGGAGGTCACTGTGAGTTATCCTCCTTCCTCACCCACAGCATTCAATCGACAACAAGCATGACTGATTTTTAACCTGAAATACTTCTCAATTCTTTCACCTCATTTTTAAGCCAACCTTCATTTCTCTAATTCAGGCCCTACCCCCATCCTGCCTTCCAGGGGATCTCCAAGCTTTATCACCCTCAAATCCTTCCTCCCCTGGGGTGATCCATAGGCACTAAAATGCTAACGTGACTTCAGACCCACGGACCCTGGCCTGACGCACAGGTCTCCACACTGTGCTTCAAGGTGCCTCTCAGGTGTCTGTGGGGAGGTGAGAGGCTCCTGGTGTTCTTACATGAACCAAAAAGCAAGTCCAGTTTTATGGATTTTGCACATTGAACTTCCTTCCAGTTTAAATAAAGGACTGTGGGGCGCCTGGGTGGCTCAGCGGGTCAAGCATCCAACCCTTGATCTCAGCTCAAGTCACGATCTCATGGTTCATGGGTTCGAGCCCCAAGTTGGGCTCTATGCTGACAGCACGGAGCCTGCTTGGGATTCTGTCTCTCCCTCTCTCTCTCTGCCCTCCCCCCACCTCAAAATAAATAAATAAACTTTAAAAAATTATTTTTAAAAGAAAGGGCTGTATGGGACGCCCGGTGGCTCAGTCGGTTAAGCATCCGACTCTGGCTCAGGGCATGATCTCGTGGTTTGTGCTGACAGCTCAGAGCCTGGATCCTGCTTCGGATTCTGTGTCTCCCCCCCACCTTTGCCCCTCTCCTGCTCATGCTCTGTCTCTCTCTCTCTCTCTCTCTCTCTCTCTCTCAAAAACAATAAATAAACATTAAAATAAAAGGAAAGAAAGGGCTATACTGCTTAAAACAAAAATCAAAGCCAACAACAACAAAAAACAGACAAATAACCACATCCACACTCAAGAAAAATGGAAGACAGGGTCCCTGGCAATACTGAACCTGGCCCCCAGCTGCTTCTTTGCCTTCCTCCCGATTTCCTTCGCGTTCCCCTCTGCCTCTGGCACTGGTCCAGATGACCTAGGGCTCTGCTTTTCAAACTTTTCAGTCTCGGGACTTTACGCTATTAGAGAGTGCGGATCCTCCACACTAGTGTCTCCTTGCTGCTGAAATAAATCACCACAAATGGAGGGCCTTTCTTATCCTCCAGTTCTGGCCATCAGAAGTCCAATACGAGTCCACAGGGCCGTATTCCTTCTGGAAGCTCTGAAGCAAACAGTTTTTGTATGTTCCGCTACGGGAGATCCAGGAGCCGGGCTTTGCAAAATCAGTTTCTTACACTAAGAGTCTCTTTCCATGAAGCTGCAAGAACTTTAATTTTCACCTTTTCAGTTTACCCAGGTGTCTCACACCTTTAAACTCAATTGCCGATGCCAGGGTATCCGATCCGGGAGGAGCTGTTGTACCTTCTTTCTTTCTCAGTCTGGCGGTTGGATTAACCAAACCCTTACACCTCAGAAGCGTTGCTAAAGTCATTTGACCCTCTGGCAGCTGGAATCTGGAAATGGTTCCCATTTTGAGACCATTTCCTGCAAACCTGACATTACACTAGCACACCCTGTGCTTCATCTCCTTCGGTCTTCACAACAACACATCCCCAGAGGAGCTATCCCAATCCTCACTGCACCCGTGAAGCAAGGACATTCAGAGAAGGCGTTCAGGTTCCCAATCCATATGACGGGAAGGCTGGTTTTACTGACTCTGGAGAACAGAAAGCGTCCACCACAACATAACTCACAGTCTCCATGCGGCATGACTCAGTCCTTGCGCTCTCTGCACCAACGCGATGTCACTATCTCGGAAACTTCTAGTCCAGGAAGATGAAGATCCAAATAACTCCATTGTTCCAGGAACTTTCTGAAAATCCATTTACTTGAACAATAGACTATTTAACAAGCAATAGGCCCTTTCTCAGAACTCTCAACTGGGGTCATCAAACCACTGTTTACTCTTCAAGGCTCGTTTCTGACTTCACCCCACTGTGCTCTCAATCCTAAACCACTGTATCTCAACGTTCTCTGTTCTCCGGCAGGCCCCTGCTTCAAAGGACCCAGATGTCAGACCCCTACAACACTACGAGTCTCCTACCTGGATGCAGTGCCTCCCCGTCTCTGATGTTACAAACACTGTCAATGTATTGGTGTCCCTTACTACAATAAGCAAAACATTGGGATTTGCTTGATCAACAGGTATTCCAACATCTCTTCGAAGAGCTGGCAGTTAATTCGTGGCTTCTTTTTTTTTTTAATTTTTTTAATGTTTATTTATTTTTGGGAGACATAGAGACAGAGCGTGAGCAGGGGAGGGGCAGAAAGAGAGGGAGACACAGAATCCGAAGCAGGCTCCAGATTCTGAGACATCAGCACAGAACCCGACTCGGGGTTCGAACCCACAGACCGCGAGATCATGACCTGAGCTGAAGTCAGACGCTTAACCCACTGAGCCACCCAGGCGCCCCAATTCGTGACTTCTTATGTATTGACCGTGTGCTCCTGATCCGTATCTGTATTCTCTTCAAGTCCCTTGAACACATAAATCTTCCCAGATACCTGTGTCCAACCGAGCGGTGAATCACCAATAAGATCGTCTCTGGTCACCCCGCCTCAGGGTCAGTCTGGCCCTGGTGCAGCCCCAGGAGTGTAAGCCCTGGGCTAACCCCAGATATTCTCTGGTTCCCTTGTCAGTTACCATAGTGTGCCCGAGCTAATCATAGTCCATCCTGGAAAAGGTCTAGAGTGGTCTTGGAGGTCCCAGTTGCACCCAGTTCAATTTAGATTTCGGATAAACCCAAATCGTTTTTTAGAATAAATACACGGGACATACTTATCCTAAAAAATATACTAAGAAAAGATTTGTGGTTTATCTGAAATTTCAATTGAGCTGGGTGAAACCGGGTGTCCTATATTTTTATGTGAGAACCCTGGCTACCCTATCGAGGGGAAAAAATTATAATATTCTTATTAGAAGGAAAGAGTCACACGCACATGAAAGGAATGGGCCCATTACAAAGGGACACTGGCTTTAGTTCTGTCTTGTACTCCCTTCAATCCCAAAACTTACGGCTAGTCTCAACCCATAGACCTTTCCAGGTAGGAGAAAATATGCTTTATTTTCCCCTCTCGTTAGGATTTCTCTGTAGCAATATTTAAAACAATAAAAAATGTTCTCAGGTCATTTACACGTCACCATTGTATTTATGAAGGGAATTGGAAAAGTAGTCTCTGCCAACCCCAGGATTTAAGAGGCAAAAAAGGTGCTAAGATCCAAACAGCTGAAAACACCCATCCAAGCTTACCTAGTGCTTTGGGACCGAATCGAGTCTCAAGTTCGGATATTCCAAAACCTAACCATCAGAATTTCCACTATGTCTCGGACACTCTTAGCTAGAACATCCAGGGGGAAAAAGTCACCCGAGGCTGACTCTGTATCACTGGATCACTTTGAGCTGAGAGAGTAAGAGAAACCTCTGCCTGCCACATAACACCAAACCCGGGCTCTACCAGAAAGAGGCGACATTTCCTCCCAACAGGTGCACGCGCCGCACAACCGTGATCTGAGACTCTGAGCTCCCAGGTTCCTCCTCCGCATGGGCGAGGAGCACAGCAGCGCCTTGGGGCTCACCAGGCAGGCCTGCCCTGCTCGCTCCCCTTCAAAGAGGCCTTCCTAGGCCTTCCTTTTGTTGACAGCAACCTCGCCAGCCAGGGGAGTGACTAAGACAGCTTTCAAGATCTAATCTCTGGGTAAGATCATCCCTTCCAGGCAAGCAGGGTGGCTTGTCAGCTCTCAGAGGCAGGGCCCCGCCACCACCACCAAGCTCGGTTCCCTAAAGGCGACCCTGGGGAGCAGCTGCACTTCTGTTTAACGCGTCCCATTGTGCTGTTGACTTAATGAGGCCTCTCAGGCACTGTGTTTGTAAGTGACAGCCATCATGACACAAGAGCCCCGGAGACACAACCATTCTGTGTCCTGCCATCCGAGAAGCTCGCACCATTACAAGAATTTTTTTTTTTCATTTAAAAGTGATATACAATTACAGTAAAATCCACATTCCTGCCTGGAGGGTTTTCTTAATTTCTCCTCTAGTCTGAGCAAGTCCTTAAAGCAAAGCGGTTCAGAGCATAAGCTTTGGAGGAATGAACAAATCCCAAGTCCACACTTGCTTGATGGGACAAGTTATTGAACCACTTGGAGCTCCAAGTGTCTCGGCTAGAAAACAGATATAAAAATCGCACCTTCCCCCAAGGGCTATGGAGGGTTAAATGGCATAAAGCATGGGCAACACTTCACCTGGCATCCGGCACCTTGTAACGGCCCAGTGGATATTGGGTATTATTTATTTTACCAAATATACGTGATACTAAAAAACGATAGTCAAAAACAAGTGTGCGTGTGTGTGTGTGTGTGTGTGTACATATATATATACACATACACATAGCCCATTTCCTAGGCCTTCTCTTTATCAGGTTGGATCTCTGTTTCTAATCAGGGGAAATTAGTTACTATTTGGAAAGTGATTACAAGCACGATGAGTACAATAAGTGCTATATAATTGCCAGCTATTGTCGTTTCTGCTGATGGTATTATTATTACGGTTATTATTGAATGAGAAACTACAGACTCTTTGGAACCAGACTGAGTGAAGTGAGTTGACTTGATCCATTGATTAGCTATTGGCTTTCTCTGCTCTGCAATTCTGGGAGAAAAAGGAAGATGAAATCTCCTAAGGGACGGAGAAGAAGTGTGGTTAGAATTCGGTTAGAATAGGGATCAGGGGCGCCTGGGTGGCTCAGTTGGTTAAGTGACTGACTTCGGCTCAGGTCACGATCTCACGTCTGTGAGTTCGGGCCCCACGTCGGGCTCTGTTCTGATGGCTCATCAGAACCTGGAGCCTGCTTCGGATTCTGTGTCTCCCTCTCTCTCTGCCCTTCCCCTGCTCACGCTCTGTCTCTATGTCTCTCAAAAATAAATAAACGTTAAAAAAAAAATTTAGAATAGGGATCAATGATTAAGGGCCCACAGGGCAATCCAAACCCATTGCCTGCACTGGTAAATAAAGTTTTATTGAAACACAACCACACTCACAGTTCACACGCTATCTGTGGCTGCCTTTGCATTACAACGGCGGAGTTGAGTAGTTGCCAAATAGGCTTCATGACCTACGAAGCCTAACATATGTACTCTCTGGTCCTTCATAAAGAAAGTTTGCTGGGGCACCTGGCTGGCTCAGGAGGTGGAGCATGCGACTCTTGATCTTGGGGTTGCGAATTCGAGCTCCACGTTGGGTGTAGAGATCACTTAAAAATAAAATCTTAAACAGAAAAGAGAGTTTTCTGGCCTTTGGCCAAGAGAGAAGAGAATGGACCTAAAACAGCATCTGGCACATAGTAGGTCATCAGTAAGTATATGTGGAAAGGAACGCATGAACTGAATACTTGAATGGTTAGGAAGCAGCTGACGTACTGCTGGTCCCGACCCATCGAGGGCTTCATGAAGTCACAACCACTTCACACTGATGTGGCAGCTCTATTATCGTCCTGGGGAATTGCTCGAGCCATTGTCGGGAATGAATAGGGCATAAATATCACTTGTAAACCAGACACAACAGTATTGGGTTCCTGCCAGTTCGCTCCAAGTGTTCCGTCCTCTGCCCTCTTCAAGCAGAAGAAGGAGAGAGAAAGCTGGTGAGAGTGGAAGATACATTAACTTTACATTGAGATAATATAAAGAGTAGAGGACAAAAGGGGGCAGACTCTAAAATGGTATGTTGGCCTCTAGATGTAGCAGCGCAAAAGAATGCACCCAAATCCCAATTTTGCGATAAGAGATGTGGACCTCAACATTCAGAGAGACCAGTGAGTATGGTCATTTCGACAGCAAAAGCTAAACAGAACTTGAGTTTAGATTTGGCTCAAGCTTTGGCTGGTTAAACACAATTGTCTGCTAAAACTTCCACCAAAATTCCTAGCTTAGGGGAGCCTGGGTGGCTCAGTTGGTTAAGCGTCCAGCTTTGGCTCAGGTCATGGTCTCACAGTTCATGGTTTGAGCCCCATATCGGGCTCTGTGCTGACAGCTCAGACCCTGGAGCCTGCTTCAGATTCTGTGTTTCCTTCTCTCTCTCTGCCCCTCCCCTGCTCACACTCTGTCTCTCTCTCAAAAATCAATAAACATTTAAAAAAAAATTTTTTTAATTACTAGCTTAAACGTGAATGTTTAACCTTTCCCCAACCCTTCTTTGAAAGCCCAGGCTTATTTTGATCTCTCTTTGCCCCTCCCCCACCCTGAGCTTAGCACTTGTCCTGCACTGAGAACTCTTACATAGGGGCCCTGAGCAAGACCAGATGACTGAAGAATGGAGGCAGGGCATCAAACAAGTGGGAGACCAGCTGTCTACTGGGTATCAGACACAAGATGGCAACCTTGGTTAAGAGATCTGGAGTCGGTCTCCGGGCTCCAGTTTGCCCTGGTCATTTGTCATCGGCCCAGAATCCCCATCACCTGCTAGTACCAGTAACCTGAATTTCTTCCAAGAAATCACCTCTTCAACATTCTCACCTATGCGATTTAGCTGCGAACTCCTCTCATTGTCCCAGAGATGGTTCCAAATTGGTTTACACATAATCCATCCCTCTAACCACATTGGCAAGCTATTTAAAAATTAAAACAAAAATTAAAAAAATAAAACTCTATGACTTTAAAATAATAGGAGTTTATTTCTTGCTCACATGAATAGAGTCCTAATTGATGGTGACTTTCTCCTATGCGGTGATTCGGAGACCCAGGCTCTTTCTATCTGGTGGGTCCACCCATCTTAAACACATGGCTCCAGTCACTCTGGGGGGTCATCTCCATTACGGTTAGCCAGAAAGGAAAGAATACATCAAGATCATCTCTCTTCTATTCATATTTTATCAGCTAGAATTGTCATGTGGCCACATCTAACTACAAGAGAGGTTGAGAAACATAGTCTAACTGTTTACACAGAAGAGAGGCTGGATTTAGTAAACAGTGAGTCAGTCTCTGCCACAAACGGGCATTTACATTAATCAGAGCCAGTGATGCATGACGTTAGGTTTGCTGGGAATTCTGGGTAAAAGATACTCCATTGATTAGTCATGGAGAGGAAGTGTGCCTAATATACTGGGTCAGTTAAATGGTCTGAAAATGGTACCAACCTGCAAAAGCAGAGCTGAGACACAGATACCGGGGCCATCATTTGAATCCTGTATCAAGCCATGCCTGAAGCCAGGTCTGTCTCTGGCCTTTTCATTTGTATGAACCAAGAAATTCCCTTTTGGTGTAGACCCATTTGACTTGGGTTTTCTTTTGCTTGCTACTAAAATTGCCTAAGTCACACCACTATTGTTGGCTACCAATGAACTCTGCCCTCCAGCCCTCCCAATTCTATCGATGGCAAAGAGGCAGAAAAAGGAAAGGTTAAGGGTTCAGAATCTGCAGCCAAACTGCCTGGATTTGACCCCAAAACTTTCTAATCGCCCTTGAGCACGTTACAGCTTTTGCCTCAGTTTCCTCATTGATAAATGAAAAACAAAAACAGTACCTACCTCAGGGGGGCCTGGGTGGCTCAGTCAGTTAAGTATCTGACTCTTAGTTTAGGTTCAGGTCATGATCTCTTGGTTCATGAGTTTGAACCCTGCATTGGGCTCTGCACTGACAGGGCAGACAGAGCCTGCTGGAGATTCTCTTTCCCTCTCTCGCTGCCCCTCCCGTCCCTCAAAATAAAGAAATAAATTTAAAACAAGAGTGCCTACCTCATGAGATTGTTGAAGATTTGTGAAGTAATTTATATAAATACTGAGAATAGTGCATAATGCTTAAGAAGGTTATACAGAGACTTGCATTGTTACTGTGGTCACGTGTCAGACCTACCTGGCACCCTTTGCCCTCACCTCAAAGAAGTCTTACTTTGTCAGCTACCTAATTCTTCCCCCAGCCACCTCCCCCCCCTTTTCCTCTACATCCCTCTTCCATCCACACCCACTTCTCCTTCTATCTTAATCGGCATAGGATGGTGGGGGGATAAATTATTTTACAACCCAAAACAGATCCACTAGCTTGCCCTGGATAAAACGGACATTGTGGACCCTACAGGACCATATATTAGCAACCAGAGATAGATACAAACCAAAAGTACCAAAGGCCCAAAGCTCCATTTTTCATTTGTTGTGACTGAAGATCCTATCTTGGAAGGTGGCAAGAGGGAACCCAAGTACAAGGTCAAAATGCCTCCTTTACTCCACTAAAATATAGGCGGCATGAACCTCTCCACAAACCAGAAGAAATGTTGACTTTTTCAAGGCCCTCTCAAGGCCCCCTGAACCTTGTTGGACATAAACTCTATCATCTCTTTCTAGAAGATTCCACCCCCACCCCATCTCCGGATAGCCCACAAACCTCTGGGGTTGTACAGTCCAAAAGGGGAGGCCAAAAGGCAGGTGAACGCGCCTCCCACACTCAGGCTGGGAGAAAATTGACTTCGGGTACTGTCATTGCGTCTTGTCGCCACACGGGGTCACTGTTAAAGACAGATGCCGCAGGCGCCAGTGGCCACGGCGCCTGCCGGTCCGGGTTCTTGCGCGTAGTGTCCCATCCTGGCTCCCGAAGGAAGTCGATCTAAGGCCAAGTGAATCTAATGCGCTCCCGAGGCCGCCATTATCAGGGATTGGCCCTTTCAGTTCACATGCCAGCTTCCAGAACATCAGCTTCCCGGGCTCACGGAATCAGGATTCCCCCCTCGCGGCCAGAATCACCTTTCTCCTTTTCCTCTACAACGAACCTTTTTTTTTTTTTTTTTAAACAAGGGTCGCATTACATCGTCCTTCCCATCTATTGGAGACTCTCCTCGGTGCCACCAGACGGAGTGCCTTTAGAAAGGAAGTTGCCCTCAGTGATTCCAAAAGGCACTTCTCTCCCGACAGAAAACACATTTAAGATCAGGCAGAGCCTCCTGCTCCGGCACGAAGCCGGTCTCCTGCCACCTCCTGTTAGGCAGGAAGGGAAGCAAGGAAAGGAAAGGAACTTGAGGTATGTACACTTCACCTCGGGCCCTGTCGGGCACCCCACCCAGACCCCCGTGCCACTTGAAGAGATTGCTCGCTCTGGGTCTGCTGCGGTAACTCCTTGAGCTAATTTTATTAAATCGATAGGACACGGGGGAAAGTGTGATTTCGTGTTTATTTGTGCTAAAATTCCATTGACTTTGGGGCGCCCGAGTGGCTCCATAGGTGAAGCGTCTGACTCTCGATTTCCACCCGGGTCATGATCTTGCAGTTCATGAGTTCGAGCCCCACATCCAGCTCTGTGCTGATGTTTGGGATTCTCTCTCTCTCTCTCTCTCTCTCTTTCTCTCTCTCTTTCCCCTCTCTTTTTACCCCTTTCTCTCTCTCTCAAAATAATTAAACTTTAAATAAATAAATACATAAATACATAAATAAATAAATAATGAATGAATGAATGAATGAATGAAATCCCATCGACTCTCCTTTTGGGGACCGTTCAGTCCCCTGGGGATTCGTGAACTGTCAGGAGGTGGCTCGTGTGCCTAGAGAGCAGTACCGAAAAGCCCACAAAATGAGCCCTTCGTTTTTCTTAACCTTTGTGTTTTTTTGCTTTTTTTTTTTACTTAATCTGCTTCTCGAAGTGTGTAGTAAGCAGTTTTTTCGTTCTACTTTTCTCAGTGACTCCTATGCATACACAATTTAGGCAATCATTAAAATGTACCCTGTATTATAACAAATGCAGGCAGTGTGCCATGATTAGATCAGATCTTTGCTTTTTCAACCACCAGAGGAGTTTTTCTGTTTTCCCTTCTCCGCCTTCCTTTCCTGTTCTGTCTTCCTTCCTCATTGTCTAATGTCAACTGGAGAGCTAAACTATAACCCTGGAGAGGCTCTGTACATATGGGAGTAAGAAATTGGGAAAGATCAATTTCAAATGCTTTATCGAGTCCGGTCTGAGAGTTTATAACGGCACCTCTCCCTCCATCTCTAACGATGGCATTCCCTCCAGCCAAGGCCACAGGGCAAGAAGCCCACGGAACAGCATCTTGGCCACTCAAGCCACTGAAGGCTCCGTCTCTGGAGAACCAGCTGGAGCTGGGGCTCCAGTAGGGACCATGGGGCATGGGAATGTTACAGGGAAAATACAGATGGAGCTGGGGCAAAAGTCATTTGCTTACGAGGATCAGACGGCCTGTGATCCACTTTCAGTTACTTAAAATCGACAATATGGCCTGCATGTGCATGTGTGTGCGTTACGTTTGTTAACATTTGAAAGCTTCCAGACAGGAAGTAACTACCACTTCAGTATCTAAACATCTCATTTAGCATGACATAAATAAAGATGGTTTTTCAATATTGACATTAATCGTGATTACCAATTTTTCCTCACCTTTTGGAACATTCCCTCCAGTATAAAAACATGCTGTTCTTTCTCTCATCTTTTAAACATCTTTCTTGTCTCATTTCCACCCTCCTCCCAACCCTCGCCAGTTACTGCCTTATTCCTTTGCTTTTCATTTGCTGCAGAACTCAATGAAAAAAAGATCTGCTCTGTCTCCTGTTTCTCTAATCCCATTCTTTCTCAAACCTACTCCATTCAGGCGTTCTTCCCTACCTCTCCGCCGAAATTGCTCTGGTCAAGTTCACCCAAAGCCGCCATGTTGCTGAGTCCCAAGGCACAGCATCCATGCTTCACCGGCCACCGCCTTTCAACACAGGTGATCATTCCTCCTCCCTGAGCCAGTTCTCCTGCACCTGCTACTATCAGAGCTCAAGTTCAGTCTGCTCCCTGCACTCTCTCCTTTGGGGATACTCTCTGTCCCAAGGCTTTAAATACGACCCGTAGTGCCGACCATTCTCAAATGTGGATATCCTGCCCAGACCTCTCCTGGAACTGTGAACTCATCCATCCGACTATCCTTCGACCACCCCACTTGTGTATCTAATAGACATCTCAACCTTATCACCTCCAAGATTGAATTCCTGTACGTCCTCCCCACAAAACCCTGGTTTGCTCGCACCCTCCCTCCTCGGTGGTTGGCGACTTCATTCTTTGAATTACTCAGGCCAAAGACGTTACAGTCATCCTTGACTCCTCTCTTTCGGACTCACCCCCATCCAAATTATCAGCGATTTTCTTGGCCCTCATTGTGAACTATACCAAGAGGCTGACTCCTTCCTGCAACCTCCTCGGCTCCCACAGTGGCTCAGGCTACCAAAATCACTCACCTGGCTTGTTCTACAGCCTGCCGGGAGGTCTTTCTCCCTGGCTTCTCCGAGGCCTATTCACACAGCAGCTGGGATGATGGCTTCCTAATGAGCCGGGTTAAGTCTTTCCTCTATTCTAACCCCTCCAATGATGCCCAGAATCCCTGCCAAGGCCCTTTACCTTTCAGCTTCCATTTCTACTTCTACCTGAGGGCCTTTGCTTCTCTGTTCCCTCTGCCTGGAGTGCTCCTCTCAGGCAACCACTCAGCAAACTCCCTCTCCTCCAGGAAGGCCTTCTCACATTTCACCTTTTCACTGAGGTTTACCTCCTGTAATATTTCACTGCCCTATTTAATTTTCCTAGCTCTCCAGAACCCCTTTCACCCTGCTCTATGGCTTCTGTTTTCAAATTCTTAATCTCTTTTTTTTTTTTTTTTTTTTTTTGGAAAGAGAGAAAGATAGAGTGTGTGTGTGCACGCGAGTGAAGGAGGGGAAGAGGGAAAGGAAGAGAAGCTTAAGCAGGCTCCATGTTCAGCTCAGAGCCCAATGCAGGGCTCGACCTCACCTCCCTGCGATCATAACCTGAGCTGAAATCAAGAGTCAGAGGCTCAACCAACAAGCCACCCAGGATAATAGTCCTAAATTATTAACTGGTTTCTAACAAGGGGCCCTGTATTTGCATTTTGCACAGGGCCCCGCGGGTTATACAGCCAGTCTTACCGAAAGGTCTCTCCTTGCCTCCATCTTCTAATTTGTAAAGTAAAGGTAATAATAGTACCTTCCTCTGGGTGCCTGGGAGGCTCAGTAGGATCCAAAGCCACAGCAACGGGTTGGTGCTTGCTAGCGCTGTGAGGGCAAGTCACTCGAGGGTTATAAGCTGCAAACACCTGATCTTGCTTACAGGTATAAAAGAGAACTCTGCCTGCCATGGGAGAAACGAGTTGGGGAGGGTCAAGGTAGAAGAGGCGGTCGCTGGCAGGACGCTGCCGGCCACTACAATCCTGCGAGCAGGACATGATGATGGCTCGAAGCAGGGCGACAAGGCTGGGGGAGAGAAGTGGTCAGATTCGAGACCGGATCCTACCTGCTGCGGGCAGAAGAGGTCAGAATGGCTGCCATCAGCAGCGGGGAAAAGAGAAGAAACAAGCGTGATTCTGAGCAGCTGAACGGGTCAGCGGTCACCATGATCGTGCAACTACCAAGTATGATGACGCAAACGCCAAATAATTCATACCGATTAATTAAGTAACCGCGAACCCTTACCAAGAATCAGGATGCTATCAGGAACTAACATCTAAGCAGAAAGGTGCCGGGGTGAAGGCCGGCACCCAGGGTGCCCGGGAATGTTGGCAGACGGACTGGGGGGGAAGGGAGAACACCGAATGGGAAGTAGAGGCGGAGCCCAAGGGGAACTTTGCCTACTTGACAGTTTTGCACAAAGCAGGACCTGCTGACTGGTCTCCACAAAAAGGAAAAACAAAATTTAAAAAAAAAAAAAAAAAGTCTGCTGCATGGAAAGATTTCAGCTAACAAAGGAAGAGGAAAGGGCCGGGAGGACAGGGACACACGTGTTTGGACACATCCCCCGCATGGGAAAGCTGACTCCTGAAAAGGCCGGTATCTGATGAGAGTGCAGGAAACCCTTTTGCCCCGTCAGTTCCTCATAATAACTGGTGCGTTTTATTTACCCTCTCAAAGCACGACGAGAGGAACCAGGAAGGGTGTTCGGGGCCAGGTAAAGGCATGGACACGCATCCATCTGTTTGTTCAGCCCTCTCTGTAGGATGGAAAGCGTTACAGGGGAATTCCTGGGCCCCTACATATGTACGTGCTACCTGAAGGCACAGCATGTCAACCAAAATGGATAGTCCCTTGAGCCTGGTGTTTATGCCCACGACGATATCCTTTCTGGAAAATTCAGTCCTTGGGGAATGGCAATGGACTAAGGGCGACTCTCTACGCAGATTAAAAGTTTAGAATATGTGCTGATCACGTAGAATGCTAAATGGCAGGGTACACCATATGAAGTTGCTGGTGTTAGTCCTTTTTCCACCCCTGAAATAGTGACTATTTCCTGTGGTTCAACTTGACATTTGCGTCTGCAGGCTGATGAAATAGTTTGGGCAAAACACCCCCGCGGCAATAAATCTTACCGTCAGTGTATCGCACTACTCTTTCTTCAAAATCCTAGAGTGTTTTGGTTTCCTTGGAGAAAGTAATTTTGAGGGATTGGAACATTTCAGATTACCTGCAGGAGGAAACAATTTACTTATGTTTCTGCAGGAGGCACCCAGCATTCGAGCCAACCAAGAAGGCCCGAAGAAGTTTGGGGTGGCGGTAGGGGCAGAAATCCCCTTGTGCTGAGAAGTGTGAAAAGAAATGTTTACAGCCCCATAGATGCACAGGAAGAGAGCGAGGGTTTTGTCATCCCATTCCATTATTTTCTCCTGGAGGCCGTGTCCTTACTCAAGGACACGGTCAGCGGTTTGGGGCAGGACTAGAGCCAGATCCTTATGTGTATTGAGCCACCTCCCTCTTCTGAGCCAATACTCATCGTATATGGAAAGAGTCTGAGAATTCGTAGATGGAAATCACTTCGCTGGCAGAAAATAGAAAAATATTTAACATACCTGCGGATGAATATATTCATCATTCATACCTGCGGCAGAAAATAGAAAAATATTTAAGAGAAAATAGAAAAATATTTAAGATACTCGCGGATATCAAAATAAAAATCTAGTAACTACAATGATAAGAATCCAACAGAATAAGATGCAGAGAAGCCAAAAAGCAAGGGGATTTCAGACAGCCTTGTTGAGAGGAAGGCGCTATGGCAGGGCAGAGCGGCGCAAAGCACGGACAGAAGTAATTTTGAAATTGGCTCAGGGAATTTAAAGAAAAAAAGAAGAATATGTTTTAATAAATATTTTTTGGAGGATGGTGGCATTTCAAGTTGTGTGTGTGTGTGTGTGTGTGAGAGAGAGAGAGAGAGAGACAGAAAGAGTGAGGGGGGGAGGGCCAGAGAGCGAGGGAGAGAGAGAATCCCAAGCAGGGTCCATGATGTCAGCACAGATCCCAATGCAGCACTTGAACTCACAGATCGTGAGATCATGTCCTGAGCCTGAACCAAGAGTCTGACGCTTAACCAACTGAGCCAATCAGGTGCCCTGTGGAGGATGGTGGTATTTTAGTTGAATTATCTAAACTGCTTGCCAACATAGCTGAGAAAATGTCACTTCCATGAATCATTCTGTCAATCATTCATATCGAGTGCTTATTACAGACCAAGCCCTATTCCAAGTATTCGGGATATTGTCAGCTAACTAAACAGAAAACATCCCTGCCGTTAATGAGTACATATTCTAACTGGAGAGACAGAGAACTAACAATAGGCATATTAAACAAGCAAACTGTAGGGTGACTTAGAAAGTGACAGGTGTCCAGGGCAAAGAAAAGGATCAGGACACGAGGAGGTGGGGGCATCAGGGTGGAAGGGACGCACAGTTTTCAGTTGAGTAATTTGCACAGGTCTTCTGGAGAGAGTGGCTTTGAACGAGGGCTTGAAGGAAAGGAAGGAGTTAGCTAAGTGTCTCCTTAGGGAAGGTCATTCCAGGCCCAGATAAGCCACTAAGATAGAGGCACGACTGGCAGGTGTGCACCTCACCACGTGGTCCACAGACCCGGTGTGGCACCTGCTCCTAGAGCATGGCTGAGATCTTTTACATGGAATATGGGGCCGTGATCCGTCCAATTTATCCATGTTGTACTATGCCACGCACGACAAGACCATCGGGAATCAGCGACCTGATCCTCAGTTCTGGTCCAAGTATGCCCGTGGTTAATCTCAACCATATTCTTTATATTCGCTCTTCAGGACTTCAGTGACCGTGGCTTTCTTTCACTGTGGCAACAAATAGCACCCAATTCAGTTAAGAATTTTAGTGACCGAATTAGATGAACCACAGATAATCCATTCGTGAGCTTAGGCACCAGTTATCGGAATGGTGGTCTGCTCTAACAGGCAGAGAAAGTAAGATTACCTGGCATCTATTACTAGTTCATATTAACTGATGGACCCTGACTACATGACTCCACCCCTTCATGCCTCCATTTTCATATCTACCAAATCAAAATACTACTCTTTGCCAAGTCTATTTCTCAAGCTGGTAATAAGGTTTTTGGGTTCTTTTTTTAAAGTTTATTTATTTATTTATTTATTGGGAGAAAGAGAGAGAGAGAGAGAGAGAGAGCAGGAGAGGGGCAGATAGAGAAGGGGAGAGAGAAAATCCCAAGCAGGTTCCTCGCTGTCAGCACAGAGCCTCATGCGGGACTCAAACTCATGAACTGTGAGAGCATGGCCTGAGCTGAAACCAAGAGTCAGACATTTAACCAACTGAGCCACCTGGGCACCCCACAAACTTGTGATAAGGCTTAAGTGCAAATATATGGTGGAAGCTATAATGCACAGGGCTCACCCCTGCGTCCTCAGCCTGGCATAGTGTTTGACATTCCATAAGTATTTATTGAATAAATGTATAGGCAAGTGAAATTTACAGTGTGATAGCAATAAAAAAAATCGTTCTGGTAGCTATGACTCATGTCTACACGATCGAAGTCAAGATGGGTATTGGGACAGCTATCTATATATATAAGGCAAAAAAAATATTATTCAGACTTTCACTTGAAGACTTTTTAAACGAAGTTATTTCAAAACATGATAAAAAATTATAGACTACTCTCAGTTTAACTTATTAACTCCTTTGATCTATAAAAACACAAGATATTCTCACCCGGGGCAGGGAAGGGAGGAAGATAAAGCAAAAAAGAATTCATTATTGCTCAGCAGATCAGTACAAGAAAGAGATTTTTTTTTAATGAAGACAAGTGTGAGTTTCTTTTTAATAATTTCTATATTGGGAATAGAAATAGCTGTTGAATTGGTTCAATGTTACAATAAGATATAAAGGAGAGAAGGAAGTATTTTGTACTCTGGCAAAGATGTACCCAATGAGTACACACACATACACACACATGTCCAGGTGAATGTAACCCCAAACTATTTGTTTAACAAAATTGAATTCCATTTAAAATGCTTACTCCACATGAAAACCACACGCTTGGGCAGAAAAATCCTTCTCTCCTCCTGGAACACTACCTTTAATGGTAAAACGGAGATTTAATACCGTGAACTGAGATTCTGAAAGCTCGTTTTCTTAGTCCTGTTTGCTCCATGTTGACCAGCATCTAAATTTTATCAAGGACCACGTGAGGCAGAAAGGAATTTGGGTAGGAGAGGGAGGCGTCTCCAAAGAGTCTCCACTGATTGCTGCTCCTGGAGGTTTTCAGGGACATACGATTATTTTCCCTTTCCTAAATGTTTCCCTCTCAGAGTGAAAATTTAGAAAGGGGAAAATTATAGGAGCTGGTGGATTTGTGAAACTATGTGGAGCAATGGTTACAATTTTCTAGATTGATGCTCAAGAAAGATCAAAACCTAGCTGCTGTTCTGCGATCTTTTTCTTCTTCCATCTGGCAAAAACGGCTGAGAGAATGAAACATAAATTCTTACCGGAAAATCAACATTAGATCCCAAATTCTGCCCTTTTTCCCAGCAAGGCAAAACAGACAACTGATCCCCATGTAAACGGCTAGGGTTGTCCTACTTTAGAAGCATAAACTTGGGGTGCCTGGATGGTTCATTCGGTTAAACATCTTTATCTTGATTTTGGCTCAGGTCATGACCTCTCAATTCATGGGATCGAGCCCCAAATCAGTCTCTGTGCTGAGAATGGTGCTTGCTTGGGATTCTCTCTCTCCCTCTCTCTCTGTCCCTCCCCCCCCTCTGTTTCCAGAAAAAGCCCTTATTTCAAAACAATTTTCAGTGGTTAGAGACAGAGATTACAACAATCTGCAAAAAAAAAAAAAAAAAAGGAAATGTGGGTGGCTGTCAAGAAAATGACATTTGACCAGGGTGCCTGGGTCACTGACCAACTTTGGCTCAGGTCATGATCTCACAGTTCATGGGTTTGAGCCCTGCATTAGGGTCTGTGCTGACAGCTCAGAGCCTGGAGCCTACTTCAGATTCTGTGTCTCTCTCTCTTTCTCTGCCCCCTCCCCACCATCAAAAATAAAGAAACATTTAAAAAAAAAAAAGAAAGTGACATTCCACCAAGGGAGGACACACAGGTCAGCAGAAATCAAGGAATTCAGGACAGGAAATCCAGACCCAACTCGCAACTACACTGGGATAAGGGTAGAGGCTTTTGTAGCTACTGTCTATGACACTGGCCTATTTTAATAATACAATAATAATAATGATGGAGAGTGATTGAGCACCCACGACGTGCTAGACAACATTCCGAGCACGTTGTTTGTTGATTACAAGGACAGGTGGTGGTAGGGGTTTGAAATAACTTGAAGAACCTCTGTTCATAGCCATCAAATGAGCCTAACAGAAATAAAATTAACTAACAAAACGATTCGGACAATTTCTAAGCAAAGCCATGAAAGTTATATGTATTTTTTAACGCAAACTAATTAGCAATGTATATGAACGGGTCCTAGACCGTGGAGTCCCCATGGCCACTGGCAGGCTGACCTCTACTTCCCAGCAACTTTAAAAATAGAACATTCATCCTCCTAAACTCTAGGACAATATTTTTCGAAGAAAGATCAATAGAACACTGGATCTGGAGCCTTAGTTTGCAAGGGAGGGTCTAAAATTTTGGAAAATACCACTTACGCCAAGTTGAACTGTTTTTGGTTGGTTTGTGACATGATGCTTTAATGCAGGACTTCTCAGAACCTCTAGTGGGCATGGTTAATCCAGAAGAAAGAGACATCAAAGGCAGGGTTTTCCAAATTATTTGATGAGCGAATCTCCATAGCCCTCCTATAGCACCTCCCAGAACTATTTCAGGAAATGCAAGCATGGGTTCGTTTTATCATTTCCCCGGGGTAGCTAGCCCATTCCAAGCCCCAGATATTTATTCATGTCCTACAGAGAGAAAAGAATCAGAAAGAAGTCTGCAATGTCTTTCCCCGGTGTAAATGAAGGTTAAGGCAACAAACAAGTCTGTGTGACAGATAAATCTCAAAATCTCATTGACTTCACACGATAATTCCTCATCTTTCCTCAAGCAACAATCCCATGCAAGCAGAATCACCCAGGAAGCTTTGAAACATACTAGTTCTGTGCCCCACACCCAGAAGTGCTGGTTTGGTTGTTCTGGATGAGGGCCAGACGTTGGGGAATTTCTTCTACTCTCCTCCGGGATCCTAAACCAGGACCGAAGCACACTGAACCAAGGAATGCTAAGAGCTTCCTCATCTGGAATCATCCATTCAGACCACTGGGTTAGCCTCTGAAGGGCCTGTCTCTACTGGAAGTTTCTTAGATTATTGAGCCATATAATATAATGTTATTTCCAAAATTCAAAGAAAGAAAGACTACAGAGAGAGAAGAATTATTTAACCAAATCTAGTTGGTTAACTGCATGAGTCTCTCAGTTAACTCAGCGTCATGAAACTCAGCTTCATATGCCTGTCTTGTTGATAAGCCCAGACTTTCCCTTTCTGGTTCTGGGCGGACACTTTTCCACCACCTCCTGCTTCTTCATGCATTAAATATTCATTGTTTCAGCCAGTAGAGGGGAATGGTTCACGGTACTGGCCCTGGGGCCACACAGTCTGAAAACTGGATGCCCACCTACTAGCCATGCGACCTTAGAAAAGTTGCCTAACCTCTCTGCCTCAGTTTCCTTCTCTGTAAAGTGGGGAAAATGACTATTTCACCAAAAGCTGCACGGATCAAACAGGGTAATCCATGCAGAAGTCTAGAACAGGGATTAGCGTACAGTAAGTTATCAATAAATGTTGACTCTTACTATTTGTTTTTATTGTTTTCAAATGCGGGTCTCTGCTCTAGGCTCTCAGAGGTGCAGAGAAGATGAAGTCTTGCCTCTGTCCTCAAGGAATTCACAATTGGGCCTGGGAGACAGATATACAGACAGATGGATTGTGACAGATGTGACTGGGCTTTCCCAGTATTATATGCAAAATGCTGGGAGGGTTTCCCAGGTGGTACTGGAGGAGCAGGACAGGAAGGCTTCCCCAAAGAGGTGGTATTTGATCTGGACCTTGAGGGGTAAGATGAGACCTATATGCTCAGTCATCTGCTAGGACGCGACGTGAAAGAGAGGAAAGGAAGAGTCGAAATGCCCACTGTTGGCAACTACAAAGAGAGACTTTTTTTTGCCATAGAGTTTGCCAGCCAGCCATGCCAAAGTGAGGCCACCACCCCCTCCCAAGTCAAGGCCCCGAGCTCCCGCAACATTCCTTCTGTAGGATCGTTCCAGTTTATGGGGACTCCCACAAAAACTGCCAGGCATCAAGTTTGGGACTTTGTATTTAGAGAGAGAGGCCTGCAGTTTTCCACGGTGCAGTTAGATGCACGTCGGTGGGGCTGTGGGTCCAGGGGCAGGTAGGACCAGAAGCGGGGATGGACAGAGCACTAGGAGGTGGGAGCTGGTTCTTGGGAGTTGCACGAGGCACAAAAATCCCAAAGCATGTCTCCGCCTCAGCCCCTTCAGGATATCCTGTCATTCAACCAAGACATATATAGAGTTGAGAGTGGCCAATTTCACCACGACCCCTGAATTTGCCATTTTTCCTGTCTTGAGGCAGTTCTCACATATCATCTGCTTCAATCCAGGAAACAGAGCAGGGAGGATTTGCAAGCAGACACTGAAATGAAAGCGAATTCACTAAGAGTTCATCAGCCTAGGTTAGAATAGCTGAATAGTTCCGACAGGTCCCTGGTGCCTGAAGGAGCAAATATTTTATCACTATGCTATCAAAGTTCATGCTTTTTCTTCTTGGATTGGTTGCACAAAATTTCTGCTCCCTGACTGAAACTACAGAGCAGGTAAGATGAGATTTGCAATTTTTTTTTATGTTCATAATGTGTTAAAAGCTTTTTGCCTTCCTCTGTTGTCATGGGTAAAGAGTACTGTCTGGACTTCATAAAATAAAGAAAAAGGCAGAGAGTAGGATCTTAATGGTGGTGCACCATCTTTCCGAAGGTGGGCTCGCCCAGCTGGTTCTACTCCTATGTTAAAACCCCATCGTTCCTCTTTCCACTGCTGGTGTTGGTACCCCCCCGGGTGGGGGGGGTGTTTTCTTTTGTGTTAATAATTGACTGTGAATACCTCCCATTGCATCATTTTGAATATAGAAAATAGCCATGGCTGAAGTGAGATGAGTAGAGAGACTCTCTAGGGAATTCCCAGGCAGGCGATGTCTGGCTGAGAAACACGGTGTTATGGAATGCATTAGGAACTCATCGCTTCTACCTTCTGCAAAGTTGTGCGAAGGGGCACCTGGGTGGCTCAGTTGGTTAAGCGTCCGACTTCGGCTCAGGTAATGATCTCACAGTTTGTGGGTTCGAGCTGCACATCGGGCTATTGTGCTGACAGCTCAGGTACCCAGGGCAGTAGGGTCAGCATCTCTCGTGAAGGCCACCAGCATGCCAGTCATAATGGAGCAAGTTGGGTATCAGCTGTGCAGCTAGGTCAGCCAAAACGAGGGGTATGAACAAGGCAATCTGGGTGATTCATTTCACAAGGCATGATTTCTATTAATAATAAAACTTAGACATGATTCTGCATCTGAGCCAGGCAAATATTTATCAATTCCAACTCGATGCCAGTTGGCTGTACTCCGATAATGCTTTTCACAAAAATGCTGGAAGATTGCATGACGGTTCAGTGCTCCAGTTTAGAGGTTTGAGAGTGGTGAGTTTGAACCGTGGCTCTCATATATTTGTTTATTAAATATGTCTGAGAACCAGTCACTGCTCCGTAGCCTACTAGCTGTTCAAGCCTGAGCGAGTTAGTCTCTCTGAACTGCAGTTTCTCCCTCAACAGTGCTCCACAAACAGCCAGAATTATCATCTTCATTGTCACCATCACCATCAGCATCGCATCGTTGTCGAGTGCTTGCTTAAGTGCAGAAACCAGGCCTTGACCGGTGTTTAAAACTGAGTTTGCTTTTCAAAGGAGACTGTATGAGAGATCAAATAACCCATTCCATTTGAAAAGGACAACTTGAAAGTCAAGATATTTCTTGAAGAGAGTATTAAACCTGACCTTTTAAGAAAGAAAAGTAATCTCCTTCTTATCTAAAGAAAACCTAATATAAAGAAAAAGTGGTTTTAACAGATGTAGAGGCTTCATTACCATTAAAGGGAGTTGATTCAGACTCTAGCTAAGGGGGGTTTTGTTATTATTCCATAAAGAACATTCCAGGGCTATTTTGGTTCATAATGGTCATCAAATGAAAGCTGCCCATAAAAACAGATTTTGTTTTTCTATGTGCCATTGTACAGCATGCAGGGAAGAAGAATAATCAAGGAATCAAAAGACCCAAAGCTTACAGTGTGGCTTTGGCAAGTCACAGAACCTCCCCTCACCTCAGTTTTCTCCCCCCTTAGAATGGGGATGATGATGCCTGCCCTATTTATCTTCAGCACAGTCAAGATCAAATAAGATGATGCCCTAGGAAGTATGGGTAACCATAAATTTCTCTGTAAAAATAAGACTTCTTCTTATGCAGCCTTTACACATTTCAGTAAACTCAGAAGTAGTTATGACATTCTTACCGCCCCTACCTAGTGCTGGGCCTGTGTGCTATTTGTGGATGGGAGTAAGTAAGAAGTAAGAGACATGGTCCCCTCCACAAGGGGTTTTTAAATGGAAAACAAAGACGACAAAATGTGTTCCACTGGCCAACCATATGAAGAGTAGAAGTTGAGAAAAGGAAGAGAGATGGGTGTGGTTTTGTAGAAGTAGCGTCGTTTCGTTAAGCAGGCCTTGAAAGATGAAGTTTGGGTAGCCAAGAGGAGGGGAACGTACATTTCTATCAAGAGAGACAATAAGCGAAACACAGAGGTGGGGACATGGAAGCATTACGGGAACTAGCATTTACTGCCTACAATATTCCAGACACTGGGCCAGGCAATTGGCACATACCATTTCAAGGTCTCCGTAACCCGGGGAGTGGTTATTCACACCTCCCCATCACAGAGGATGGCAAAGGGTGAGGAATTCATTCAAGACTGTGCACTTAGCAAGATACAGAGCTTGAGTCCAACCTTAGGTCTTTTGACTCCCAAATTTTGTCTCTCTTCATTATATGAAGCTGCTTCTTCTTAAACTTGATGGGCAAATGAAGAATATTGGAGAGAGGGGACCAAGTCCATTTGGGAGGATCAGCACCAACATCATGAAGAATAAGGGATCCAGAAGACAGGGCCAAAGTGGATCTGCATCATTCGCATTAGCCGTCGATTCTCCACCGCTTAATGTTGCTAAGTGACTGTTTCTATTGTGTCCGTTGTATTTCCTACAACTCATCCAATCAACAAATATTTACTAAGCACTACTGTGTGCCAGACACTGTTCTATGTGCTTAGGAAATAGTCAAGGACCAAACAGAAAAAGATCGCTGCCTCTTGGAGCCCATATTCTAGCTGAATTATAATCAAAAAGTTGCAAACATCTTTGGAGCAGGAACTATACACATCATAGCATTTAGCACCAAGACTAGACTATTGCTGTAGAATCAATGCTGAAAGAATATTGTTGAGACCTGTTGATCTATGACCAATTGACCCTAAATAACCACTTTAAAATTTTTCCCATTTGGAAAGTGTACTCTATAATATGTTTCAGGTTTCCCAACTGGGTAAGTTTGTGTAATGAAGTTACTTTGCTTTATTGGATTCCATACTTTTGATCAAGGATGGCAAACAGGTGGTACAACAAGCCTCCCTCATCACCCACAGCCATGGCAGACACTGTTGATCCCAACACTCTTTCTAGAAAACGTCAAAGGCAACCAGCCAGTCATTACCAATCAACCTCGTTGCCATCCCTGTCATTCCACTGACATGAAACCAATGGGGAAGATTGGCCAACCAAGGCTCTGCTAATGGGACTTGATTTTTTTTTATGTTTTCACAGGGGAAAAGATGTGATAAGACATCTCTGCTTACAATTAGGACTGAGTGCCAATCCTGCTTGGTCAACTTAGAAATTAAGTGCCCAGATGGTTACACAAAGGTTACCAATGGCTCCATAGGGGTTCGAGATTGCAGGTACTCATGAGAAAATAAATGTACTCAAGTCTTGAAATTTAAGGGATTGTGAATCCAAATTGAAACTCCCCATCTCAAAAACTACAAAGCATTTCCATGATTTTCCTTTACTTTAGAATTACATTCAGTCCAAACTCACAACTTACAACCTTGAGTCTAAAAAATATATTATCGATTCACATTTTAATACAAAATTGAGTATATTGCATTGCATGTAAACATTTTCCCTTCATAGTGCCCTTCTTTACTTTAAAAATCTGGGTTTTGTTACATTTGGAAAGGTTCTAGTCAGAACATAGACTAAAAAGCCATGGGTCTGACAGTCACCTTACTAGCCAGCTGTGGATCCTGATACTAATTAGAACCTAATGAGAGAAGACAAAGGAGTTACAGCTTCATACATTTTCTGTGAGCATTGTGTTCCTGAAATCTTCTTATGATTCAAAACTCTGATGATTCAAGGTTAATCCTTGGAAAGGATGATGAGCAGTTTTACCTACTGGCTAATGGAAGCAGCCATATAGCTCAAGCATAAACACAATGTTCAATGTACTAAGTCTACTGATTTAGACATTAAACATCTCTCAATGAGTTCATTCCTAATTGAGGGATGAAGGATTAGTACTATTTCTTATTTTGTATAAAATGAAAACTTAACACTGTTATATTACACTATTTTAAATTCATGTTTGCTTAATATGACCATGATATATTCTATGACCAAAATGATCAATTTTAATAAAAGCTTTCCGGGGCACCTGGGTGGCTCGGTTGATTGAGCATCCAACTCTTGATTTTGCCTCAGGTCATGATTACAGTGTGGTGGGATCGAGCCCTGGGTTGGGCGCCACACTGAGTGTGGCCCTGCTTAAGATTCTCTCCCTCTCCCTCTTCCTCTCTCCCCTGCTCTCCCTCTTGCTCTCTCTCTCTCTCTCTCTCTCTCAAAGTAAAAATGAAAAAAAAAAGAGCTTCCCAACACTAACTGACCTAGAATTAGCAAGCAAATGCAACAGGCAACCATTCAGGTACCAAAGTGGGCACACATTTGTGCCCAGATTCTCCTAGGAAGTATATAAAGATTTAGGATTCAAGGTTAAAATTATACGATGACTTTATTGAAGACGTCTTTGTACTGGCTACTTTTTTCATGGCCGAGGTGAACACTTGGTTATGCCCTGCCCACCCTACCATCCCCCCTCCAACACACTCACACACACACACACAAAGGATAAGATTATTACACTTGTGCTCTCTGTTGCAGAATCAAAGACTCTGATCTGTCATTCATTTATGCTGAAAAAAATCCAAGATTGGCTTTTGAGGGGATGTTTGGCTCTGCCCTTGGCTCTTCCTCTTTCCATCTTTGTGAGGAAATGCCCCTGCCAATATTCCCAAGGTTCCAGAGGAATTGTCAACTCTATCTCCATCTTGACTGCCCATAAAGCCAGTAGCTCAGGGATTGGATTAGAAGTACAACCTTGAACTCACCTGCACACTATTCTTAATAGTCCAGTTAAAAGAAATGATATTCCTGGACAATTGTCTCTAGATACACTAAAGTCAAACCCTGGAATAAGCCTTCCACACAGAGATTCCCCAAAAACAGACAATGGTGTTTAACCGCCATAAAATTGCTATTCCAGATCTGTACCTCAGATGGTATAAAAACTGTTCTAAGAAACTCATCATTACAACTCCCTTGAGGTTATTGTGGCAAATATTGCCCACTACATCACACCACTTCTCATGGAAATGTCTATATATAGAGTATCTGCAAAAGATGTGCTCATCCTAGGCAGTCGGTTTGTTTTAAATCCAGAAATATTTTGCATCCCATAACCGATGATCTTTTCCTTCTGTTATTAGCTATGACAAGTGTGATGCCCACCACTAGCAGGTGCCCAGAACCTAACGCCATTTCCTTTATCTACTAACCTCACTTCTGACATCATTTCGCCTTTGTTTTCATTGTGCTCTGATTTTTGCCATCCATTTCAAACAATTAAAGGTAAATGATGATTAAGTTTTATTCTCCCTAGACAGAAAAATGTATTCAATCTATGTTTATTAAAATATAGACAAGTGTAAAGAAAGACCTAAATAAAAATCTAGGATAATCCCACTCCCCAGAGTTTACAGAATTGCTCTGATCATGGGTTTATGTCTTCTCCTTCCTCTCCAAGGTACACCTTTGAAATCAGGAAGTACTCACTGTCTCTCCCTGGATGCCGCCATATCTGTAGGAAGGACTATGTTCAACCTCAGTGCTGTCCAGGCCACTGGGGCCCAGACTGCATGGGTAAGTGGCATAGCACTTTTCTTGGACTTTGAGGCTTGCTTTTCAATGTCCCATTTCACAGAAAATTGAAAGGAAGGAAGTCTGATAAAAGAAGAGTGTCAGCACCTTTTTCTAGAAAATTCCATCTCAGTCTATATGTAGAAAATCTTTCTTGCCCTGTCAGCTTTTACAAAGAAATCTGCTTTCCTCCAGTTAGAGATGTCTCTTTAACAGAATTCCCTTACAAGTCAGAAAAAGGGACAATTGAAAGGATATCCATTTTTATAAAAAAGATAACTGATCATAGAGAGGATGCAAGAACGCTGTGCTACTGTAACTCCACGTACAAATTTTACAACAGCATCTCAAAGAACGTAGTTATTGTTTGACCACAGAAATATAGTTAAATCTACTAAAACTTTCATCTTAGGGTGGAATTCAACTCTCTAAGGACCAGTTCCACTGTAATAAAAACCACTAGCCAAATCTGAGCCAATGGTATGGACTCCTGTGGTCAAGCATAATATTTGTGAGCTAAAATTAAACTTCTATCATGATTAAGGTTGTTAAGACTCAAGTAGTGACTAGGTCCTTGCTAGGATAGGCAAATTATGCAAGATCCCTTTCTTCCCTTGGATGGTAAAACATCAGGCATTTTAATTCATGCATTTACTAATTGTTTTCCATTCTTCCGTGTAATGAAACATCTCCTGAAGAATCCACTTAAGGAGACGGGTGCCTGGATAGCTCAGTTGGTTAAGCGTCTGACTCTTGATTTCAGCTCAGGTCATGATCTCATGGTTTGTGAGTTTGAGCCCTGTCTCAGACTCTGTGCTGACAGCAGGGAACCTGCTTGGGATTCTCTCTCTCTGCCTTTCCCCTGCTCATGTTCTCTCTCTCTCTCTCTCTCTCTCTCTCTCTCTCTCAAAATAAATTAATAAACTTTAAAAAAAAAAGAATCCATTTAAGGAGAGAGATTAGTTCTCTTTTACTTTGTTTTTTTTTCTGACTAAAAAATAATACAAGCAAATTGCACACAGCTTGAAAAGTTTAGAAAGGTATAGAGAAAGAAAAAAAATAGCAACTTCTTTCTGTCACATATAGGAAAGCCTAAATAGTTTAGCTCATTTCCCCAGGTTTTTTTTTCCCCACGTGGCTCTAAACAGTTGAGCCTTTCTTGCATGTCTGATACTTGCTTTTCAATGTCCCATTTTACAGAAAATTGAAAGGAAGGAAGTCTGATAAAAGGAGAGTGTCAGCACCTTTGCACCTTGACACTATTGTTGTTGTTTTAAGTTCATTTAGTTACCTTGAGAGAGAGACAGAGAGCAAGCAGGGGAGGAGCAGAGAGAGAGGGAGAGAGAGAGAATCCCAAGAAGGCTCTGCATTGTCAGAGGAGCCTGATGTGGGGCTCGAACTCACGAACCATAAGATCATGACCTGAGCTGAAATCAAGAGTCAGATGCTTAACTGACTGAGCCACCCAGGCGCCCCTTGCACTATTGTTTTGTTGTTTGTTTGTTTGTTTTTTAACTAATGATTAAATGAATAATATCTTCCATTTACTCAACATTGCTGACATTAGGTACCAGAGAGGTACTTGGCCTATATTACCCAATTTAATTCTTAAAACACATCTTTGAGTTAGAAAGTTTTATCTCCATTTTGCCTATGAAGGATCAGAGATTTAAAGATTACTTTTGGCCTGATCAGTGATAAAACAAGTTCAAGTTCAGGACTGCCTGTCACCAAAGCCCGCAGTCTTTCTACTCTGCCCCATTGCTGGAGCAGAGCTTATAAAACAAGAAAGGAAAGGGAGATCCTCCAAATGTGTTTCTAACGTCTCTTTTGATTGGTAGGTCCCTTTACCCCTCTGAGTCAATGACTGGGTTATGTTCCTTGTCCTGGAGAGGTTAAGGTTTGGGGTTCAGCAAATCCTGGCCTTCTCTCTATTGACTGCTCTACTGTCGGTTTCTCACCAGCATGGGGGCACTGCATGATCCTGAGTTTGTTACAACAGAATCAAGTGATTAACCCACTTTCCAGATTTCCAGACCTTTTTTAGAGCCAAATGTGGTCGCGATCACATCCAGTTCTTAGAGACATCCAGATCTGATTAAAAAAAAAACTTTTAGATTTGTTTTTCTCCTTCTAACCCACAAAAACTCATCTGATACTGTTAGTGACCAGACCCCCCATAGGCAGGCCTTTGTCCAAGATTCAGCAACAAAAGTCAGCACGTGAACAGAAGGAATGGCAGACCACAGCCAGGGGAACAAAAAGACATTAGTCCTGCTTCCACATTTTGTCTTGAATCTAATTCATCACTGGGCGAGTTACTTCCTGCCACGCCTCCACTTCCTTAGCTGTCAAATGGGAGTCCCAAGTCCTACTTGACGAAACTGTAGTAATATTAAACTATTAATGTAGATGAAAGTGCTTAGCAGAGTGGCACAAAGAAGGCATCTTTGATAATGTTTTATGAATAAATGAATGAGAGAGTAATGGTCAAAACAGACCGGTAATGAAATGAAAGCCAAATAAAGTGGCATTCTTTCTTCGAACCCTTCTTAAGCAGCCGGTAACTCCTAAAACATGAGCAGGCAAACTGGATCCAAAATCTCCCGTGGGCGTCACATCTTCACAGTGTGCCAGGCACAACTGGGGCAGGGCTCCTGCCTGCCATCGAGCGTGCACGCTTCCTTGAGGGGTCACGTACTTCCTTCTGCTGGGTCTTGAGGCCCAAGAAGCAGATTACGTGAAAAGCAGGGGCTGGACGGTCTTTCCACTATCCTCTTGTTGGAGCAAAAGGACACTTCCCTTTATCTGCATCTTCCAAACATACCAAATGTCTCCAAAGGCTTCCTTCCTTTTAGTTCAGGAAAGAGATAAGTGTTCTACTTGGCTGTGTATTTCACCTCTCACATTTTGTGGTGATGACAAGTGAGATCTTGCCTATCGCTCGACATTTCCGCAAGGATAAGGCCGTTTCAGAGGTGCTGACGTGTGCCCATACATCTTTCTGAGGAAGCCCCAGCTTTGGAATGGCCTTCTTTCCAAGGCAAGTGTGGCGCCCAGTTCCTTTTCAATGCATCAACAAATACATTCATACTCCATTCCTCTGGGTTACTTCTAAATTTGTTTTATGAGCGCTTTATGCTAACTAGAAAATAATCCTTTTTTCAATTCTGAAAAATCAGAAAACACATAAAAGCACAATGAGAAAAAAATTACTCATCATCTGCTAAAATTAAGAATAAGGCATGAATTCTCACTTGGGAAAAAAAATATATGTCATCCTGACATAAGGAAGGTGTTTCTATCCGGATTTAACTTGCTTCTCCCTCATTAAAACTCGCACGGCTCTATCAGATCGGCACATAGATGTCTTTCTTCCTTAGCACAGAAACATATTTTTAATGTTGAAACAATCACATTTGAACAACCAGTATCCTACTTGAGAGGAAATAGATTTTTTTAGTGGAGCACCCCAGTTCTTTTTATTCCACCATGAACATTAGCTGATTTGTGCGACAACTCAAAATAATGGAAAAAGAATGCGGGCGAAAGGGTTATGCAGAAACTGGACCGTGGCCAAAACAACCTGATTACTTCAAAGGGAAATGGTCTTGATTCTTCTTTTCGAGGTCAGGGTCGTCGAATTCTGCACATTTATTTTATCTTCTACTGTATTGTTTGTGTTGCCAGATCTCTTTCTTTCCTGTTGTATGTTTCTTGTCATTCACTGCACATGTTGCAAATAACGGACGTCTATGGATTTGAAACCAGTCTTTTAGACACATTCCTTTTGGCTTTGAGTGAGAAATAAAGCTGAGTTCACACGAGGAACCTATATCACGTCCGTTTCCCAGGGAGACAATTCCAGCTGGAGCTATAAGTGGGGCATATTCTCTGCCTAGCGCTGTGAGCCAAGCTTTTAAACAAAGGTGGTCACAGGAAGAAGTAGGCACCTCTGGTGTTCATTGGGAGATCAAGTTACTGGGAAGTCTTTGGCCTCTTGCTGCCTGAGAAGTTTATTATCTTCCTTTAAAGAAACAGGACTGCTGATGACTTGCTGACAGCTTATAACAGGTGAGCCTCCTGTGTGAGGAAAGTCCCAACACAAGAGACCACCAGAGTAGCAGTAACCAACAGGAAATACAATAATGACCTGAAAGAGCTTTATCAGCTGTTTGAGCCTCACGGTGCATCAGAAATGTGCTCTTATAGCAAATTCTGTAATATCTTTTCAAGTATGGCTGCTGAGAACATCATTTTCTCATCTTTCCTCATAATAGGGGCCCGAGGTGATTGGAGATGATTTGAGAAACAGGAATAAAATGTACACTTTAGCCTTAAAATTTTTATTTAAAAATTGAACTAGTCATTTCATAAATTTTAAACTTAAACCAGTCAGTTTAGGATATAAAGGGAGGACCCTTTGTACCCCCACCCTCCTGCTATCTTTTTCCCGAAATTCCTTCCAGCGTTGGCTAACTCATAAAAATCAAGCATTTATTGAGCCCCGACTATATGCTGCACATAATCGCATATATGATAAGTCCAGTCCCTACCCCCAAGGATCTCACAGATTAATATAAGAAAGAGACACAAAAGCAGATGAGGAGAAACAGTCACACCCGAGAGCCCCACAGAGGACCTGGGGATTGGGAGGAGTTTTGCAGTTTGCCCTAAGGCAGCCAGCTGGTAAGTGCAAAGGGCCTGTCTCACTGTAGAGTCCTGGCTCTAACCCGCTACTCTCCAGATTCCCCAAATAACCGCTGGTTTTGCCAAGTCGACTGCTGGGAAGGCCGTCCTCTAGCCTTCTCCTAGAAAACTTGCTTCCAGCATTAGCCGAATGCCTGTTGCTGCCCGGAGTTGATGCCATGACCCCTGAGCTCCCCCTCGTCCTAACCTTTAACTGAGAGGCCATGTGGCTTTACGATAAGATGGCACCCAGACCCCAAAGTCGGATCAGTCTCCAGTCCCAGCATTCCCCACGCTCTTGTTCTAGGACCTGGCAAGTTACTTACACTCTCTGTAGGGCTATCAGATTCGGCAAACAACAATGGAGAACACCCAGGTAAAATAATTGCAAATAACATATATGCATACGGTGTTTGGAACATACTTATTCTAAAAAATTATCCATTGTCTTATCTGCAATTCAAATTTAACTGGCATCCTGTATTTTATCTGGTAAACCTATCCTTCAGCCTCAGTTTTCTCATCTACAAAATGGAAATAACGATGCTAATATGGCTACCTCCAAAGGTCGTGCTGAGGATGAAGTGAGCACATACAACCACAGTGCTTAGGAGGTGCCTGAAAGATGCCAGGTATTCAGAATACGCTAGTTACCGTGTCTGTCTTGTGTGGTTCTCAGATCCCTGGCTGGCCCCTCTATTCCAAGAGGTGTGTCTGGGTTTGATTTTCTATTCTAAGGTACTGATCTTGTACGCTCTGGCTTAGTGGTTAGGGGCTCAAAATCTTGAGTCAGGCCTGATTGCAATGCCCGTGCCGGCACTTACCAATCATGTGACCTTGGGCAAGTTACGTACTCCTCCCGGCCTCAGTTTTCTTATCTATAGCCTGACGATGATGATGGTGATAATGACGATGTCAATAGCATTCATGACTTCTTCAGTTGTTTTGAAAATAAGACCATGCGTGTAAAGTGCCGAGCAACAGTAAAGGCTCAGCAGATTCTATCCGTTATGGAGCCAGTAACTAACTCGCAGTGCTGGCGGCCTGGTTAGGATGCTCCTGTGCTTCTCATTTCTTTCTTTTAATCAATTTATTGTCAAATTGGTTTCCATACAACACCCAGGGCTCATCCCAACAAGTGCCCTCCTCAGTGTGGGCTTCTCATTTCTTATGTAGCTTTTGAACCTTGAAGAATACTATGTTTCTTCCCACAATTGTCTGCCCTTCTGTGGACCCCATGGGTCACTCTGATACCTCAGGCCAAACCAAAGGCCTGCTCTATAGAAATATGGGGAGGGGCGCCTGGGTGGCCTAGTTGGTTAAGCATCAGACTCTTGGTTTCAGCTCAGGTCATGATCTTGAGGTTTCTGAGTTTAAGCTCCACATCCCAGAGCCTGCTTGGAATTCTCTCTCTCTCTTCCTCTCTGCCCCTCCCCTGCTTGTGTTCTCTCTCTCTCTCTCTCAAAATACATAAATAAACTTTAAAAAAAAAGAAAGAAATGCGGGGAAGGTAAGCGTCAGTCTGCTTGGGCTGCTATGATGGAATACCATAACGACAGACATTTGTTTCTCACTGTTCTGGGGGCTGGGAAGTCCAAGAGCAACGTGCTACAGGGCACCTGGGTGCCTCAGGCAGTTGTGTGTCTGGCTCTTGATTTCGGCTCAGGTCATGATCCCAGGGATGTGGGATCAAGCCCTGCATTGGGCTCTGTGCTGAGCATGGAGCCTGCTTAAGATTCTCAATCTCTCTCTCTCTCTCTCTCTTCCTCTGCCCCTCTCCCCCTCTTGCACTTTCTCTCTCTGTCTCTCAAATAAAAAATTAAAATTAAAAAGAAAGTTAAAATAACAAAATGCTATGGATTTGATTCCTAGTGAGACTCTTCTGTCCCCACAAGGCAGAGAAAGAGAAAGTGCTCTGGTCCCTCTTTCTCTTCTAAGGACGCCAATCCCATCATGGAGTCCCCACCCTCATGATCTCATCTAAACTTAATGACCTCCCCAAAGTCCTACCTCCAAACGCCATCATGTTGGGGTTTAGGACTTCAGCATAGGAATTTGGGCAGGCATAGATACTCAGTCCATAACTGTAAGGATCCACCTTGGCCTGTAGCCCATGGGTCACAAGCCTGGAGAGAGGGCTGGGCCAGGATGATACACCTGCTAAGAGAAAGCCTTCCCTCCTCTGCAGAATATGTGATGTTGAAGCTCAGGGCGATTCCCAGGAGACAGCAAATTAATACTCAACCAGTAGATGCGTTCACCCACAAACAGACACCCAACGGGACTGAATAAAGTGGGCTGCTCATCTCAATGAGCACCTCTGTATGAATAAGTCTAAAGCCCTGAAGCTGGCCTCACCAGCCCCTCCCTGCCCACAGCAACAGGAATGAAGGCCCCTTTTCTGTTCAGGCTAAATCTCATTTCACTTTCTTGTGAAAACACAAAGAGAAAACATTAATAGCTTTGAAAATAATTGTAAGCATTCACTGAATCTTGAATTCATTACTTAAATGAATGATTTGTAAACACATTTAAACCATGTAAAATAATTTTCAGGTGTCCGTATAGAGAAGCACAATTCTGAGCCTTTAAAGTCAGAGCTGAGTGGGAATCCTTATCTCCAAGCCTGACAGCTGTGTGACCTCATTAAAGGTCCTAACTGAGGCTCTACTATGCTTCAGTGTCCTCTTAGGTAAAATGGCTATCGTTAACACTTCAAAGGGTGGAATGTCAAGGGCATTACATCTGATGTAATTGTAAACCTTGGCATTCCACCCAAGGTTTAGACTGCTAACAATAATAATAAAAACAACAGCACCAAAAGGAGACAAAAACAAGCCAATTTAGTCTTCTTAAGACCGACATCTGGCCCATGAAGGTGTTCAGTAACAGCGTGCCAAGTGGTGATGGGGCCCTGAAGAAATGCTTCCTGAACACTGGTGCTCTGGACCTACACTAAAGTACTCAAATGAAAAGGTTCCGAGATCAAAGACAGAAAACTGAATGACTTTACTATGTGTTCAAAAATAGCCCTTTCCGATTCTAGTGTCTTCCCCTATTTTCCTCTCTGGTGAGCATAATGGTAGAAAAGGACATCTCTAAGGTCTAGACAGAAGTCAGGTTTCATTGTTTATTGACAGGGACACTGACTACCTTTCCCAAACCTATCATGAAGGCATGTGATGAGGTAATGGATTGTTCTCATTTATTCTTTTTTTCTTTGAAATTTATTTATTTATTTTGGGAAAGACAGAGACAGTGTGAGTGGGGGAGGAGCAGAGAGGGAGGGTGACAGAGAATCCCAAGCAGGCTCCAGGCTGTCAGCACAGAGCCCAACTTTAGGCTTGAACTCGTGAAACTGGGAGATCATGACCCAAGCTGAAACCAAGAGTCAGACACTTCAATGACTGAGCCACCCAGGCGCCTTGTATTCTCTTTTATTCTTAGTTTATAATTTTCATTCGGTAAAATCCACCCTTATCAGTACATAGTTATAGGAGTTCTGACAAACCTAGTTTGTGTAAAACCACCACAATTAACTTACAGAAGAGCTATTCCATCTCCCCCGCTAATTCCCTTTGCTATCAAGTTCCCCCACCCCCATCTCCCAGGCCCTAGCAAATACTGATCTGTTTACTGTGCCTAGAATTTTACCTTCATGTCATACAACTGGAATGATACAGCGTGTGCTTTTTGAATCTGGCTTCTTTCACTTAGCATAAGGCATCGAGGTTTGTCTGTGTTTCTGTCCGGGTCCATACATTCTTTCCTATTCTTCAAGTCCATTCTTTTCTAATGCTTAATAGGCTGTTGTGACATGGTTGCAACCAGTCAACCCTTTCACCAACTGGAAGACATTTGGGTTTGTTTCCAGTTCGGTGCAACTAAGAATAAAGCCATTGTGGGCATGCATGCACAGGTTTTTGTGTGAACCTAAGTTTTCATTTCACCTGGGGAAAATACCCAGAAGTGGGAGTCCTGGATTGTATTCACTTTACAAGAAATCACCAAGTTGTTTTCCAATGTGTATGTATCATTTTGTCATTCCTACCAACAATGTGTGAGAGTTTCCATTTGTTTAGCATCCTTGCTACCAATGGATAGAGTCAGATTTTTTTTTAATTTGCCATTGTGTGAGGTTGGGCATTTCATATTTTAACTTGCATCTTTTCATATGCTTATTTTCTATTCATCTATCTTTCAAGTCGTTTGTTTTCTTGAGTATTGAGAGTTCCCTAAATGTTTGAGATACAAATCCCTCATGTGATACGTGATTTGTAAATATTTCTTTGCAGTCTGAGGCTTGTCTTTTTTCTCCCTAAACACTAACTTTTGATGAGCAAACGTTCTTCATTTTGGTGAGGTCAAATATATCAATTTTTCTTTTACAGATAGTGTTTTTTGTATCATATTTAGAAATCCTTGCCTAACCTAATATCACAAAGATTTTCTTTCATCTTTTCTTCTGGAAGCTTTATAATTTCAGGTATTATGTTTAGGTCTATCATCCACTGCAAGTTCATTTTTGTATATGATTTGAGGTGTGGATCTAAGTTTGATTTCTTACATAGAGATACCTAATAATTCCAGCATCATTTCTTGAAAAAACTATCCTCTCCCCATTGGATTGCCTTTGGACTGTTGTAGAAAAAACTGACCATCTAAATGTGGGCCTATTTCTAGGCTCTCTAATCTGTTTCAGTGATCTGCATGTATATTCCTTCACTGTACCACACCATTAAGATTATCACAGCTTCACACTAAATCTTGAAATCAGGTAGTGTAAGTCTTCCAACTTGGTCATTTTCCAAATTGTCTTGGTTATTCTAGTTTCTTTGTTTTTCCATGTGAAATTTAGAATCATTTTGTGAATATCTGCCAAAAAGTCCTACTAGAATTTTAACTGGAATTGCACTGAATATATAGGTCAGTTTACAGAGAAGGGACATTTTAAAGTATTAAATCTTTTAACCTATAACCACTCTATATTTCTCCGTTTACTTAAGACTTCTTTTATTTTGCTAGTATTTTATCAATTTATCAATTTTACACATTTATTTTGTTATTTGTTAGTTCTTTATTGATTTTAGCTTATAGCTTTTGCACAATTTTTATTATGTTAATACCTAAGTTCTTCATGGTTTTTGTACTATTTTTGAGGATATATTTTTATTTCAACTTCTGGCTGTTTCTTACTAATTTATAGAAATATAATTTATTTTTGTATACTGATCCTGTATCCTGAGAACTTATTAAATTCATGTATTAGGTCTAATAACTTTTGGGGGATTCTTCTGAATTTTCTCTGGAGACATGCTGTCTAAGAATTCAGACAACTATATTTCTTCCTTTCCAATATTTATCACTTTTTTTTTTCTTACTTTATTACACTTGTCATGATGTATTATCTGTTTTGTATATCATTGGATTCAGTTGGTTACAATTTTGTTTTAGGATTTTTTAATTTTTGCCTTAGATGTTTTAAAAGAATTTTGTGTATCTATGTTCATTAGAGACGGTGGTCTTATAATGTATTTGTCAGGCTTGGGAACCAAAATAAGAATGCTCTCCATATAGATGGATCTGAAATGATCTCTCTTCCTCTTTTTCTCAGAAGAGTTTTTGTATAATTGGTACGATTTCTTCCTTAAATGTGAAGTACTATTCACCAGTGAAGCCATGTGGCATGGAATTTTCTTTGTAGGAAGGATTTTAACTTCAAATTCACCTTCTCAAATAGATAAAAAGATGCAGGTCTGACTCTTTCTGAATAAGAGAGAGAACCAAGTGAGGTTAGATGGAAAAGTCTTAGACTATGTGTAGCTCTAAGAACATTCTGTAAAGCCGATGGGGAGCACTCCAGCCAAAGTCACCCAACAGAGGAGTCCTCCATTTTGCAGGAAGGAACCTGCCCTGGTATCACTGCCATGCTGGGGCACGGGCTGGAAGCAGGTGTGGGAGGTGCGGCCTCATGAACAGGATGGTTACTCCCTGGGAAACTATGCTTCCACAGTGTACATCTGAGAGGTGTATTTTCATAGCAACTCTACCCAAAGAGGAGGGCCTCGGGAAACTGCCTTTATAACAACCACCCCCTCGTTCCCCAGGTGATTAGAAAGAACTGGTCCAGTGAATCATTCTCAGAGGAACACCTGCTTAAAGTTTTAAAAAGAAGGGTTGGGGCGCCTGGGTGGTTCAGTCAGTTAAGTGTCTGACTCTTGATATCAGATCAGGTCATGAACTCACAGTTTCATGGGTTTGAGCTTCATGTCAGGCTCTGTGGGCTGAACTTGCAGAGCCTGCTCGAGGTTCTCTGTTCCCCTCTCTCTCTGCCCCTCTTCCGCTCACACCCTCTCTGTCTTTCTCAAAATAAATAATAAAAAAAATTAATAAATAAAAAGAAGGGCTTGCTAACTGTCTCCTTAAAGAAAAGGGGAGCCTAGACTTTCTGGAGACAGAGTCACACTCTTGGGAACTGGGATGGGAGAAGCACCCTAATTATTCTGTCATCAGCCTCTGGCCTATAGTTATATTCTCAATAGATGGCTCTGCCCTATTTTCTGCTCTATATGTTTTTTTTTTTAATGCTTATTTATTTATTTTGAGAGAGACAGAGAGAGAATGGGAAAGGGACAGAGAGAAAGGGAGAAAGAGAATCCCAAACAGGCTCTGCACTGTCAGCACAAAGCCTGATGCAGGGCTTGATCTCAGGAACTGTGGGATCATGACCTGAGCCAAAATCAAGAGTCAGACCTTAGCCAACTGAGCCATGCTCTGTATGTTATCACAAGGCAAGGGCCGAGCAGAAGGGATACCCAGAGGATGGAACAGTCGTATCTGCCTCAGAGGAGGGTCCAGGAGAGAGTGTTTGAATGGGGGGAAGGTACAGGCAAGGTGTGGATGGAAGGGCATGCCTGGGCTGTGGGATGGACAGAAGGATGGGAGATGGGAGAGGAGGTGGCTCAATGCAGGGAGGAAGCTAACGAGCAGAATGCGAGTGTGGGAGACTGGGATTCTGTCGTCATTGCCTACAGACTAAAAATGCCTGGGAGAGCATTTCTGCAAGGTGGCAGTGAATGCTGAGCCCCAGGGCTGAGGAGGCCCTGGGTTCTTCTGAGCCAGCCCAGAGGGTAAGAGAGCATCTGGCACAGTGGCCATAGGGTTACGAGAAGGAAACCGGCAGACCTGTCAGCTCTCTTCCTGGTCCAGCTCTCTTCCTGGTCCTGCCTGTTCCCAAAACACCATCTCAGCCCCAGAAGGGCCTGATATCAAAAGGAAATGGAAGAAGGGCTGCTTGATAGTCAACAATCTATGGAAACCCTCTCGCAGCACCCCTCACTCGGCACTGTGAACGCAAGTTGGGTTTCAGATGAACTTGGAAGTGTGTACTTGGCACCTGCTCGATGAGGTCCTCTCCCTCCTCTTCATCCCCAACTCCTACTGCTCTTTTTAGGATAAAAACACAATCTTTAACAAGGCTCTTCTTAAATGATCAGTTGCCCCCTGTTGAGACAAAATCTAAGTCAGCTGGGCCTTTGAGGGTTAGGATTTTTGGGGGGTCAATGTTGGTAATCACCAGTAGGTGGATTGAGAAAAGTTTTTCCCCCATTAGCCTTATCCCAGTTTGTAAACCAGTGTTTATCTGATGGACTGATAATCCATGACTCTCTCCCCACCAGACTTGTAGGACTATTGAAATAAGGGACCGGGGCTGAGTGTTCACCTTGTAGGCCCAGGATCGTCCAGGGTCCTGATTCAAATGGATACCCATTGAGTTATTCCTGAGTATTATTACCTCTCATAGTGCCAATCTGAATAAACAAAAACTGGAGAGGACGGAGAGAAACCACTCTAAATAATAACCATCATTTATTGAGCACCTAATATTTCCATCCCTACCGCAGCCTGCCAGGAAGACACTTGAAATGAATCTCCAAGTCATGCATTGACTTTCCCAAAAGGGTACAGCTAGCAGAGAGTCGTCCTGGGGCTCAAACCCACGAGATTTTGACTGCAGTGTCTGGGCTCTTTCATGACACTACTGCTTCTCAGGTAGCCAGTGTCCCAGCTGGTGAGAGCAGCCCAAACCAACATATTAGTTTTCAAGGCAATTTATAAATTTTGGCTACATGTCAGTGTGTCCTCTTTTGCTCACCTCATAAACATTTCTGCTCTCCGTGCTGTGACTCTGGCACACAGCAGTGTTTGATGAGTGGATAAGAGAGTGCTGGGTGGTGTAAGTGCAGGAGACTGGTGCCCCTTCCCGGGCTGGAAGCCTGGCTCTGACACTGTAGTGCGAAGGAAGACCATTGACTCCAAGTGTATACGCTAGACTCTGTAGGTTACCAGTATTCTGCGTGCAGGAAAGAGACAGGGGAGCCAGAGAGACCACCAGCCACAGGTATGGAACTAGATTCTCTAACCTCCCCACACCTACAAGTCATAAAGGCTCTTTTACTTTTTTAAGTTTATTTATTTATTTTGAGAGAGAGAAAAAGAGTGAGTGGGGGAGGGGCAGAGAAAGGGAGATAGAGAGAATCCCAAGCAGGCTTCCCACTGTCAGCACAGAGCCCGATGTGGGGCTCAAATCCATTAACCATGAGATAATGATTGGAGCCAAACTCAAGAGTCCAATGCTTAACCAACTGAGCCACCCAGGCACTCCTATAAATGTTCGTTTCAAGAAGTAACCTAGTGACTCAAATGAGTCATCAGGCTCTCTTTGAGAGAACTGTTTCTCTCCGTAGTTAAAAGTCTCTTTCCAAGAAGTGTTTTTCATTTTCTATGGATGCCTATTTCTTACAAGATATATGGCAGAGCAAGACTGTGGGCTTTGTCAATGGAGGTTGGAGAGGAGGGAGGGCTGGAAAGTGGACACCTCAGGTAGGGGAGGGGTGAGTCCTTTGTTACCCCTTGCCAGCTGGGTAACTCTGGGCAAGTCATTCTACTACCTCGTGCCTCAGTTTCCTTATCTAGAAAATAGGGCTAAAACCGGGACTTAACCTCAGAGGATTACTTCGAGCAGTAAATGCGTACATCCTCTGTTATCGTCGAGAACCCCATGCCATTAGCTGTTTCGCGGAAGGCATTTGTCCTGCGAACTTTAATTTGGGATCATATTTGATCCCGCCCCATTCACACGCACACATTTCATGACCATCACACGGTTTCTGCTCGGTGCGACATGGTCCAGACCACTTATTTAAATAGTCAGAATTCACCCGAACAGGTGTTAGATCCGCGCTGACTCAGCACTCAAGGTGCAGAACGATGGCAAGTATAAAAGGAAAAAGAGGGGCGCCTGCGTAGCTCAGTCGGTTAAGTTTTCTTCTCTTGTTTTGGGCTCAGGTCATGATCTCACGGTTCGTGATTTCGAGCCCCACACCAGGCTCTATGCTGACAGAGTGGAGCCTGCTTGGGATTCTCTGTCCCCTCTCTCTCTGCCCTTACCCCACTTGAGCGCTCTCTCTCTCTTTCTCTCTCTCTAAATAGATAAACCTAAAAATATTTTTTAAATAAAAGAAAGAAAGAAAAAAGTTTTTCAACCTCGTTACAGCAGTCCCTTAAACTTCTGTCACTTCCCCTTACTTTAAATTCTCTATTTGATTTCGGGCATTGCAATATCTTTCTAGCTAAACGTCCCTTCCCACCAACATGTAATATAACGCTTGGCACATAGTAGGTATTCCCTGAATGATTCGTGAATGACTGAGATCCTCTAATGAACGTCTAGAAAAGCTCCAGTTCGAGTCTAGCACAGCCCAAAAGTACAAAACCTGTGCTTGTTTGTAGTCAGCTTCTGAGTGAAATCAAAATTCCTCTGCCATACTTTATGTCATTAGCACCAACCGTCCTATTAACCTCCATCAACCATCACTTCTCCCAAACCCCAACTACCACGTTCCAGCCCCACCGAACTTATATTATTCCCAGAACGGGCCGTGCCCTTTCACAACCCTGAGGCTTCGTACACACCGTTCTCTTTTTCTGAAATGCCCTTCCCTTTTAAGCATGGCCAACTCCTACCAAGCCTTCAAAGGCCCAGCTTGAATGACTCCTCCTCAGACACGTCTCCCAGACTTCTCAAGGCAGCATCAATAGCTCTCATCTCTGGGCTCCCCGAGTGCCTTGTGCAGGGCACTGAGTAAGAGACCTGACTTTAGAGTCTGCCGAGGGCTGAACTAAAGTCCCAGCTTTGTAACTTATAAAGCGTGAAACCTGGAGCAAGTTACATGGCCTCTCTGGGTCTCTTCATCGGCTCACCAGCACCACCAGCACCACCTGAAGCTTTCAGTGGGAATAGTTTAATTAGAAAATGATCAAGTATAAAAATTAGAGAGTATAAAGGATAGCAAGTGCTCAAGAAATAGTAGACAGTCCAATGCCTCGATCACAGCCCCTGACTGTACTGTGATTCCCACGCCTTCGTGTGACCCTGGATGATGACGGCAGGGGCTTTACTTATTTCTTACCCCTGGCCACTAGCGCAGTACCCGGCACACAGTAGATGCTTACTGAATCCGTGCAGAACGCTTCGTGCGGTCACGAATGAGTGACTCTGAGCCCTTTCGTTCCCTAGAGTGCCCGGGAGGCGCCAGGTCCCCGTGCAGCGGCAGGGGCACTTGTGCCGAAGGCATGGAAGGAAACGGAAGCTGCTCTTGCCAGGTAAGTTCAGAGGCGTGTCCTCCTTCTCCCTCTCCTCGCCTGCGGTCCCTCCTTGAACACCTGTACACTATGTGGAGCCTAGAAGTAGCGAGATTCGTGAAAAGATATATGATCTGCAACAAAATGACTTCTTAGGGGCTGGAGACCTTTGAGAGAGGCAGTTCACTGCTCGGCCTTAAGTGCCTCCGTCTGTAAAATGGGTTCGATAGAACACCTCCATAGTTACATTTGTTGAAAAAGTGAAGTGAGATCATACAGGTGAAAATATTTCGTGGGCCTCTACAGAGCGGTAAAAATCACTGTCTTCGTTCCTGTTAATAATCACCACTGTTAGCAGACTACTCTGGTCACTGGGTCTGTCAGGAGAAGAATGTCTTTGTTATCACGTGAAAGGGACAGGTTGTGAGCTGTATGCCTTAGATAATTTAAATACAAAGAAATCCCTCTGAAAGGGATGGACTTCAACTGTCTTCAGAAATAGAAAACTTGGGGCGCCTAGGTGGCTCAGTTGGTAAAGCACTCGATTCTTGGTTTCGGCTCAGGTCATGATGTCAGAGTTCGTGAGTTCAAGCCCCGCATCAGGTTCTGCGATACAGAGCCTACTTGAGATTCTTTTCCTCCCTCTCTGCCCCTTCCCTGCCCGTGTGCATGCACTTGCTCTCTCTCTCTCTCTCTCTCTCTCTCTCTCTGTCAAAAATAAATAAATGAACCAAAGAAAAGAAAAGAAATGCAAAACTGAAAGAGTTTTCATTTCACTCTGGAGTGAAACTAACGATGAGGCTGTTAAGCACTTACCTCTGTTACCTTCGGACTGACAAAGCAGTTCCCTTTGGAAGCGCTCCAGACTCTTAGTGGAAAATGATGCAGGGATTAATGTTCGCCTTATAACATAAAACCAGCAAAGGATCAAGGCAGAAATAGAAAGAAGAAGCTTCAGGAAAGGACAGAAGGAAGATACAGTTGAGAAACGAGTGTTGACCGGAGCGTCAGTGAGAAATCCAAGGGCTTCCGGGAACACAGATCCCCGGGTCTCACGCGTCTGCCTGGGTGTTCCGCAGGACGGCTTTGGGGGAGCGGCCTGTGAAACCTGCGCGGATGACAACGTGTTCGGACCCGGCTGCTCAGCAGGTACGTCTGATCTTTGTGTAATCAAATGCGTTGGTAATGTCTGGAGGTCAAACATGGCTTCCACAGCCGAAGACCCCCCAAAGGCTATTCTTTGGGGAAGGGGGAGCATCAAACAGTTATGTAGAACTGAGTCTACACAGGCAACACCAAGAGCAGACAAAAATGCAGTCTTTGAAAAGAGAGACAGTGTTTTCTGTGGTTTTCAGGGGACTACTCACCAGCGATGCCTTCTGGCCAACTTGGCAGCATATGGTTCCCTCTCTCCAGGCTGCAGGATCCAACATCCACCTGTTGCTTGCCCTCAAGGTCTTTCTGGGTCCTGGTCTCAGTGTAGACCTTCTCCCAGGGGCCTCTTCTTCCACAATGGGACTTACTACCTTCTGTCCCTTCCTTTTGGGACTTCTCAAATACCTGAGGTGATCGGGGATTGTGGGCTCCATCTTGCATATTAAACAAACAAACACAGTTGACGCTGGCTTGTCCACTCTCTCGGTTCCCCCCAGATGCAGACCCTGAGACAAGGTAGCATATTTTCCAGGTGACCCCAGAAACACTAAGAAAATAACGGGGGAGGGGAGTGGGAATAAAGGGTGTGTCATCAAGCCAGAGACAAGTGTGGATGATTGGAGATTAGTGCCCTGAGGGACTGGGGTGTCAGTGCAGAGCAGTCATCTGGGAGTCATCCCACCAGAGGGGAGCGGGAACCACAGCATGGTAGGCAGAATAACGGCTTCCCCAAAATGTCCACATCTAATCTCTCAGACCTAGGAATATGTTACCTGACATGCAAGGGGACTTATGGTTGCAGAAATAGAGAGATTTTCCTGGATTCTCCAGGTGGGCCCACTGTACACAAAGGTCCTTCAATGTGGAGGAAGAACACAGAAGGTGTAGTGTCGGCACGAGGAGAAGTGAGAAAAACTCCACCAGCCTTTACTGGCTTTGAACATGAAAGGGGGCCACAAGTCAAACAATGTGGAAGCCTCTAGAAGCCAGGAAAGACAAGACAACAAACTGATTCCAGCACGGGGCACCTGGGTGGCTCAGTCACTTATGTATCTGACTCTTGATTTCAGCTCAGGTCATGATCTCAGGGTTGTGAGATGGAGCCCCAAGTCGGGCTCCTAGCTCAGCGCAGAGCCTGTTGGGATTCTCTCTCTCCCTCTCTCTCTCTGTCCCTCCTCCACTTGCTCTCTCTCTCTAAAAAAAAAAAAAAAAAAAAAAAAAAAACCCCAAAAAAAAAATCCCACCCCCCAGTGGGCGCTTGGGCAGCGCGGCCTTCCTAGGAAGGGCTCACAGGCCTTACTGGAAGTCGGCTGCAATGCCTGGAACTGGTAAGGCCTAGAGAACATGGGTATGGTAGGGACAGTGTCTGCTGGATTCAAAGAGGACAAATGTCTCCCAAAGAGGACATGTCAGATGGCTTTCTCCAGCACCACCTTGGCTCTGGCCTTTATGGAAATGTCAAATTTGGTAGACCCTGCTTTGATTCAATTTTTTTAATTATATATATTCTTAAACACTTTTTTAATGTTGATTTATTTTTGAGAGAGAAACAGAGCATGAGCAAGGTAGGGGCAGAGAGAGAGAGAGAGAGAGACAGAATCCGAAGAAGGCTCCGGGCTCTGAGCTGTCAGCACAGAGTCCAACAGGAGCTCAAACCCATGAACCATGAGATCATGACCTGAGCCAACGTCAGACGCTCAACCGACTGAGCCACCCAGGTGCCCCTGATTCAAATATTTTTTGCAAGAAAACCTAAGCACACACTTAGACATCTCACCCCCATAAATTTGCATTCTGTAATAACTTTGACCTGAAACAGCCGAGGCATCGTCTCCCTCTAATCCACGGTTCCTTGAAGGCAGGCACTGACTTGTCTTTATCTCCAGGACCTCCTGCAGTGCTGCCTAATGAGTAAGTGAGTGAGTGTATAAATGAGTGAGTGGATGAACGAAGGAATGATCTAAATCACTCCGACCATGTTGTCCTGACCCACAGGCTTGATTTTGAGAGGCAGCCTGTAGACATAATTAGAGCTTTGGCTTTACACTCAGACTGGTTTCAGCCCTAGAGCTTCTCATTGAGGGAACTTTAAGTTTCCTGAGCACATTCTCTGTCTTTGTCTTCATCTGGGAAAGTAGAAACACTACTGGCTCCTTCAGTGTTATCATGAGGATTTAGTGAGATAATCAGTGCACAATAAATGTTAGCAATTATTATTATTAATACCTATCATTATTAATAATAATAATTAATAAGATTGGTCCCCAATCTTATGCTTTTGTTCATCCAAATGAACAATAATAATAAAAATAATAATCCATAGATTATTTCATAAAGTGTTGGCAAAAACAAATTTAAAACAGACATCAGGTGTTCAGTGCATTTTCTTACACTATATAGTATATTAAAAAACATGTCTCCCAAATTGGCCCTTCCCTACCATAATACTAGGATCTGAATCATATATTCTAAATAAATATTGAAATGGAAAGGAGAAAAAATAGCATCCAACACTGTTTACCTGCCAAGAGAGTCAAGTTTGGCTTGGGGATGAAAATTTGGAAAGAAGGCAAACCCATGGTGCCTCCAAGAAATTGGTGCTGGTTGCTGATACAAGGAAATTCTAAACACTTCTAAATAAAGAAAGTATCCTACCTTCACACCCTGTTTGTGCCCTGGAGGAAGGGCAAGTGAGTGGGAGAAAGAAAGTGAGGTGGATCAGAAACCTAAATTTTTAAGTAAGAAACCTAAACTGAGGCTCAGGAGGAAAAACTCTGAGCTCGAGGTGCCAATCAATAGAACTTTGTAGGATGATGGAATGTCCTGAATCTGCCCCAATCCAAGCACCCGCTGGACATACGTGGCCACTGAGCACCTGAAATACAGCTAGTGCAACTGCAGAACTGAATTTTAAGTCCTAGTTCATGCCACTTAATTTAAATTTAAATAGCCACGGGCTGCCTGGGTGGCTCAGTCGGTTGAGCATCAGGCTTCAGCTCAAGTCATGATCTCACGATTCATGAGTTTGAGCCCTGAATCAGACTTGCCGCCGCCAGCCCAGAGCCCACTTCAGATCCTCTGTCCCCCGATCTCTCTGTCCCTCCCCTCTCTCCTTCTCAAAATAAACATTAAAATATACATTAAAAAATATATATATATAAGAAATATAAATAAATAAACTTAAATAGCCACACATGCCACACGTGGCTTGTCTCCACCATGTTTGATGGTGGGTGCAGTTCTAGAACATACGGATTAAGAGATCAGGCTTTGAAATCAGACTGGCCTGAGTCTGAAACCACCCCAAGTTGCTGTGTGACCTGGGACAAGCTCTTTAACCTCCCTAAGGTTTCTTCATCTATAAAATAGGAACAATAATACCTGCTTGTGGGACTGACAATGTAGCAAAGCAGCAGGTCACAAGAATTCACACTCAATGGAAGCACATAGTCAGTGAGGACAGAATCAGTCCAATGGTAAGGAAGCCATGGATGCGTGGATGGATGGATGGATGGATGGATGGATGAATGCCTCGATGATGGCTGGTCCTTTTCCATTAACCAGGACAAGGACAACTTACGAACTTTTTCAGCTGGGCCTCCACTGGGTGCCAGTGTTGTTTCATCCAGGGAGGCGCTGGTCCCATAGCGCTGGCAGCTCTGCCTGTAAGTAGGACAGCTCTAATAGCCACAGTTTATTTTTAACACTGACTTTAACCTGCTGCCAGAACCCTCTCCTATCCCGCTGTTGATTAGTTTTGAAATGATTTACAGCCACATCAGCCAAGGGTTCTTATCTCCGCTGCCAATGCCCTAGCCTGCTCGGTGCCTCACTCCTGGTTAGGGCAGAATGCAAAGCCCACTTTCTCCAACATGACCCTCCAATCAATCCCACAGCTGTGTCTTGTTAATAACAGTAGCTAGCGTTTGCTGAGCACCTGCTCTGCACCAGGCAGTGTGCAAAGTTCGCCATGCATGATCTCTCTGGATTCCCACAACAACTCTGCAAGCTGGGTTCCTCATTTTATGGATAAAGAAGCAGAGAGGTTTCTCAAGGTCAAACAGCTATTTCAGGGACAGAAGCAGAATTCGATTCCAAATATCTGACTCCAGAGCCTAGGTGCCCAAACGCGGCTCTGTTCTGCTCCCTGGTGAGCATGCACCGTGCATCAGACCCCTGACAATGATATTCTAAAGAGGAGACAGATTAGCTCCCCAAGGAGCTGGAAATGCAGGTGACAATTATGATCCATAACAGGATGCTATGGGAACACAGGAGAGCTAGCAGCTCACTCTGCCAAGGGGCATAGCACTGGGGGCTTCAGGCGCAATCCCTCTGACCCAAATGGCCAGACAACCATTTTAAAGTCACATACCCCAAGTTTTTTCATGTCTCTAAAGATTTGCTGGCACCAGTTCAAAGCTCTTTAAAAGACATATCGCCATCCCTCTGCCACTCACTTCTTGCCAGGGACACTTTCTTGGCAATGGCTGGTGACCCTGCAGTATGTATAAGACATTCCCCAAGGCTGTCTATACCAGGTCAGTTAATCCAGTACAGAGTCTGTACCAGAAGACAGGACATGGAGGCTCATAGCATGCAGCCCAGAGGGAAACTTAGTGACGAGGACAGCTTTTGCAGTTAGCATCTAAGTTGGGAGCCCGGGCTGAGTTACATTCAACTCCCCCTTCTGCCTCCTTGCCCTCCTCCATTGGCTACATGACACTTAGGACCTTAGCCTCTTAGTCTGGCTTCCCCACTGCACTGTGAATCCTTGGGTTTAAGTATTGTGAACTGCTCATAATCGTATATCCAGTACCTCCTACAGTGACTGCCGCTAGGTAAGAACCGGGTAGATAGTTTTTTTTTTTTAATGAAAGATATGAATGAAAGAGATGACATTTTTTAATGTTTATTTATTTTGAGAAAGAGAGGGAGGGAGAGGGAGTGACAGAAAGAGAAGGAGAGAGAGAATCCCAGGCAAGCTCCACACCATCAACACATAGCCCACTGTGGGGCTTGAACTCACAAACCGTGAGCCAAGATCAAGAGTCGGATGCTTAACTGACTGAGCCACCCAAGTACTCCTGGGTAGATATTCTTTAATTGAATTGAATCGAGCCTTCTCTACTGAGTCATAGTACACCCCCTCCACACCCCAGTTACCTCTGTGACCAATCTGAATTCTCTCTGGAACTCCTCTTCCAACAGCCTCAGCCGTAGGTGAATATCAAAGTGCTTTGTTAAAACAGAAACAATGGCAAATCAGTTTTTGAAGTGAGGATGACAATTCCAAATCCTATTTAAATGTTCACATTATTTGAATGAATACTTGAGCTAGATGTCTTCCATTTTCATACGTAATGCAGGATTAATGAGCCCTACCTCACAGGGTGTGGCTACCATCAGATGAGACAATGTGTGTAAAGCAAGTGGCGAAATGCCTGATGGATAGTAAGTACTCAATAAAGGCAAGTGCAGGGCCCGTTCTACAGTGCGGTGAGGGAGGGACGTGCCTCTGGTGCCAAATTTAAGGAGGCATCAAAAACTCAGTAATCAGGGGGCACTAGGGTGGCTCAGTTGGTTAAGTGTCCAACTCTTGGTTTTGGCTCAGGTCATGATTTCATGGTTTCATGGGTTTGAGCCCCATGCAGGGCTGTGCGATGACAATGTGGAGCCTTCTTGGGATTCTCTCTCTCTTCCTCTGTCTTTGACCCTCCCCACCTCTCTCTCTCTCTCTCTCAATAAATAAATAAACTTAAAATACCACCCCAGTAATCAAGATAGGTCATTTCACTTCTTAGCTATGACAGCCTCAACAAAGGGCCACAAACTGGATAGCTTTAAAAACAGGAATTTAGAGTCTCAGTTCTAGAAGCTAGAAATCCAAAATTGACACGTCGGCAGTTCGAGTGCTCTGGGAGAGGGCTCTTCTGTCCTCTCAAAGCCTCGATCACACACGGGTTCGGGGACTTGAGGCAACATCACCACAATCTCTGTACGGCCATCTTGCCTTCATGTCTATGCCTTCTCCTCTGCTTAGAAGGACCAATTGAATTGGCTAAAGCCCACCCTACTCCACTAGGACCTCAACTTAACTAATTATATCTGCACTGACTGTTTCCAAATAAGGTGACTCTGAGGCACTGAGGGTTAGCACTTCAATGTATCCTTCCGAGAGACAAAATTCAATCCACGACAATCATATTTTTAAATTACTGAACAGGGGAACGCCTGGGTGTCTCAGTTCGGTTAAGGATCTGACTCTTGGTTTCAGCTCAGGTCATGATCTCATGGTTCGTGGGTTCAAGCCCCACGTCGGGCTCTGCATTGCCAGTGTGGAGCCTACTTGGATTTCTCTCTCCCTCTCTCTACCCCTCTCCTGCTCATGCTCTATCCTTGTCAAAATAAATAAATAAATTTTAAAAGTAAAATAAATTGTTGAACAAAACATCAAAATACCGAAGAAAGGCAGGATCCAACTCTGCACTTGAGCTACCCTGCCTCATTCTCCCCACCTTCTGCCCTGTCTGCCTCTTCTCTCCCTATATCCTGGTCCTGCAGGATGCTGTCTTTTTGATAATCTAGTTGTGCAGTTATTGCTGTTGTTATAAAGCACCCACAGAAGATGCTGTAGGTAAATACAGAGGGGGGTGAGGGCTTCCAAGGGATTCCTGTCTAACAGGAGAGAAAAATACACAGATTGAGAAAAAGAAAGCAACCCTGACAGCTGTTGGCTGTCAGCCTTTTTGCTCCCAGCTAGGCTGCAGTGCTGCCCCACTGAGCACAGACAATTTCACAGAATATCACCATCAACGACTTGCTATATGTATGCTGAAACAAGACAAAAACTAGGCCACTGTGAAATCATGTCTGGATAGAGAAATAAACAATGACAATGGGCAACGATAAAAATAACCCAGTAGCTGCCTCTCCTGGTCACCATGAGTGGGGGTGCTGCTCACCCTTCAAAGCCAATCAAAGCCCCTACCTCTATGGTGCCACTCAGAGGTCCCAATGCAGAATCTGCTTCTCTGGGCTCCAGCAGCACCTTCTTTGGACCTTGTCCCCTATCACACCCTACTGTAACTACCAGCTTTGTACCTTGTCCACTATCACACCCTACTCTCTATGCCTGAGAGCCTACTGCCACCAGTGGTCAAACAAAGTCAGCAGCAAGGGTCAGCAGTTGTGACAGAAGCGGCAGAGCCACTCATGGTTTTCCACTGGCATGCAAAAGAGAGCATGCTGGAGGCAGAGTCGTGGAGGTGTGAGATGCAGGAGGCGAGGCGTGTCTCTCCTAGGCCAGCCCCACCCATCTCTTCATGACCGAATCCCATTGCCACTGATCTATCACGTCCTAGCATTCATCACACTGCATTGTGATGGGCTGCCTTCTTCTGCCATTAGACTCGGAAGGGACGGACTTTGTCCTTTTTGTCTCTGGGTCATTAATCCCAAGCACAACACCTTGGACATGAGAGATGTTCAATATGTGTTTTGAAGGAAGAAAGGTAAACTAATGAGTCATCCCCATGTGCTTAGGACCTAAGGCGTATGTGGAAAGTGAAAAGTAAAGTGCTTGGAATCAGATTGAGCAGAGCCTTGTTTGCCAGAGAAAGGGATTTAGATTTCATTTGGGTAGCCATTGGGGGCTACTGAGATTTTGGGGGGAAGATCACCCGATGCCACTACTGAGCATATGAAATGGATGGAACAGGGAGGTGAGAGCTTGGGCAGCAAGGCCAGGTAAAACGCTACTGCAAAAGTCCAGGCAAAACATGATAAGCCCCTGAAGGAGGATAGTTCTGATGGACACAAAAAGCAGGAGATTGAGGTGGACACATAACAAAGAATTCAAAGGATTCTTTTTATTAGATGCTTGGAATACTTTATTAATCCTTGCTTTTCCAGTATTTGGTTAGGTTTTTAAGCAGGTGGATCTTCTTAACTATGTTTCACTTGCATTAATATTAAATTGGCTGACATGCACTGAACGCATGGGTAGTAGGCAGAAGAATGGCCCCCCAAAGAAGTCCGTATCCTGATCCCTGGAACTTGTAAATGCATTAGGTTACATGGCAAAGGAGAATTAAGAATTAATTAATTAGTTAAACTAATAATAAATTTGTGTCTTTTTAAGTCTCAATTAAGTTGTGGGAATTTGTTCCAGCAGCAAAAGGAAACCAATACAACATGTTGCCCAGAGGGCTGGGCCTAGAATGCTCGTGACCCATCCAGATAGTAAATCTTGCTACAAATGAGCTGCAAACTGAGCACTAACGAACTGACCATTTATTTCAAGTGCCCTTCATTTGTCATGCCTGAAGCGATCTGTCGGTGGGCTGACAAGCCAGCAATTTCAAGCTAGAAATCATGGCATAGTTATTCTCTGTCCTCTCAAATTTCTTTTATATGCTTGAATTTCCCCATCATTCAGAAAGTAGGACTTATTCCAGCAGAGAGTAGATCCCCACCACCAGCAGTGATTGAGTCAGTGGTAGCTTCTCTCTGTTGAACGTTACAGGTATATAAAACATATTACGTTAATTCTCTTCTTGAGGTGTCCAAAGATGAAATAACTAGTTTAAAAGTAGAGAAAAGCACTCCAGTGTGCTGCAATGGCCCGATACATTATCTCATCCAGCTGGAGAAATTGCATGAGGTAGAGATCACTGTCCTTACGTTATATGTAAATAAATTGAAGTTAATAAAAGGAAAATGAAGCCAAGGTCTAAACCAGGGTCTCTAGGACTCCAAACTCATGGTTCTTCCCCTCTCATCGTGAAGATTCTCAATAAAAACTGTCTCAAAGCGTTATTCCTCCAGAATCTTCAGAAGAGGTCTACATTGAGTAATGAACAACCCCATGTTCTGTCTGCAGTGTGCAGCTGTGTGCATGGCGTGTGCAACAGTGGGATAGACGGTGACGGAAGCTGTGAGTGCTACTCCGGGTACACTGGCCCCAACTGTGACAAGCGTAAGTACTTCGTATTCACATAGTCACATCCTGGGGTTCTACATGAACAAGGTGCCATCGAATATTTTCTTGGGAGAACACCAAAAATTAAAAAAACAGGGTAAAAAAAGAAAAAGAAAGGATGGAAGGGGGAAGGGAGGACTGGAGCAGGAAGGGGTGGGGAGGGAAGAAATAGTCTAGAAGAGAGGAACTCATGGAAGACTTGGGAGCAATGAACTGACATAGCTAGTCTTAGGAAAGTCAAGCTGGTGGCAGTGTGAAGGATAGAATAGAAAGGGTTGGAAAACCAGCTGAGGTCATTGCAATAAGTCAGCCACCCAATAAGGGAGGTAAGGCGTGTTCTCAGTTGCAAGTCTCAGGACAGAACACATTCACAGGAAATGGAGACCCACTAAGGTTAAGGGATTCACCAGAGGTCACAAAACTACTAAATAGAAGAGCTGGAACTCAGATCATTTGAAATTCTTTAAATACTCTATCACACTGGGTCTAAGCAAGAGGTAGAAACCACAGTGTGATTGAAACAAGGGAAGTTTAATATAAAGAATTAGCAAGCTATGACAGGAGAGTGGCTATAAGAACACAAAGTGAATTGTAGGGTGGCTGAGCAAAACAGAGAAGAACAAATTTGGAAAGGGGTGGCCATCCCCAAGGCTGAGTTCAAATCTTTTTGGAGAAGGTTTGGTGGCAGACCACTGAGTAGAGGAGAAGTTTACTGGTTTGCCACGCCGGCATGGGACCACAGGCATTAGGCACACAGGAAACAACCCTCCAAGACACTGAGGAACCAAGCCTGGTGGGCAAGCACACAGAGGGAGCTGGGGTGTGGTGGGTGCCAAACTTGGAGTGTGCCATGTCTGTGTGTGGAGAGAACTGCAAGAAGGTGGTCACTGGGTCCAGGTTGAGGATACAAAGTGACCAATAGAGTGCGTACTCTGAATGCATGGCTGGGGCGGAGCATCACTGAATGTCCTCACACATTTGACCACTGACAGAGTATGCAGCAGTCGCAAACAAAGAGCAGAAACACAACACTGCACAAAGGAAGCAGCAGGAGGAGCTCTTTCTCCTGCAATGGCCCTCCAGCACCCCCTCCTGGGCAAACTTAATATATCATTGCAAAGGAGAAATGCTTAGAATCTTATCAAAGGGCAGGTAATGAAGGGTGAAGACACTGGAACATTCTTCCCGTGACACTAGCCTCACTTAATTCATCCTCTGGATTTTACTCTTCTGATCTATAAAATGAAGGATTGGACGAGATTCGAATTCAACAAATTCAAACTCATTTTATTGAAAATCCCTGAGGTGCTATTAACAGTAAGGAGGATGAATAAAACACAGCCTCTTCCTTCTTCCTGTGGAGGATACAGACATTCAAATGACCAGTTCAAATCAACAGCAGAATTAAACTTGGATGGATAGGATAACCCCTTCTGTAGACCTCAGTTAGCCTCCTTCCCTGGCCACTCCTGTCATTACCCAGTGGTCTCATGAGCAAAGATCTTTTTAATAAGACACAGAGCTAGCCCAGAAGCCAACTTCATGGTGAACATAGACAGATTTGCCTCCAAATGACAAAATAATTCTGCCAAATCAGAAGATCAACAATAGGCTGACACAAAATATTTGCAACCCACATAGCAGAAAAGTTTTTATAATAATATAAAGTCCATGGGCCATTTGCCAAAGAGCACCTACTTCACAGGAGAAGAAATAAAAACTAACCAACAGGTATAGAAAAACGGGCTTAGCCCCATGAAGAAAGGCAAATGAATCACAGGTTAATTTAAAACCGTAATGAAGTGGCATTTTAGAGGTTTGGAGGTTTTGGTCGGGCTTTAGTTTTTTGCTCACTATGTTACATAGGTTGCAAAGATAGATACTACCTACCTGTGGGTAAGAGAAAAATCACAGGACTGTCAACAGAGAGATGAATTGCTACAACCTGAGGGAAATTTATCTGTTAAGTTTTAAAATTTGCTTATAGTTTGCTGCTATGGCCCCAATTCTAGGAATTTACCTGGAAAAAGAAAGAGGCAAGCACCAGTAGGTAAAAATATTTGCAGGAAGAAATCCATGACAGTATTGTTCTGGAAACAACTTGAAGATTCATCAGTAGGAAATGGTTGAGTGAATTGTGGTAGTTCTATACCAGTTAGGATAATGCTAGCTGCTGTAAGAAACAAACACAAAAATGCACTGGCTGAACACAATGGTTTCAAAACTGTGCTAAGGCACCACAAGTTACCACATGAAACTCACAAGGGTGTTATGGGGATATTTTAAACGTTTTTAAATTTTTTTAGAGTTTATTTATTTATTTTTGAGACAGAGCAAGAGCACAAGCAGGAAAGGGGCAGAGAGAGAGAGGGAGACACAGAAAGCAGGCTCCAGGCTCTGAGCTGTCAGCCCCGAGCCCGATGTGGGGCTCAAACTCACAAACTGTGAGATCATGACCTGAGCTGAAGTTGAATGCTTAACCAACAAGCCACCCAGGCACCCTTGGGATATTTTAAACTTTTGAGGGAGACAGTGATGCATCTGCAGAATACAGTACCAATTGCTGGCTTGAGTTAGTTCACAATCTTAATGTTAGGTAGCACTACATCCCTTTCAACAATATCTTATCCTTACAAAGCTGTGTTTTTGGGGGTTGTTAAGATAAAAAGCAAGTATCATGCAAAAATCCTTTCTAACAGAATAAGCGTGATAGTTTCCAGTCTGATTCCAAGGTTTGAGAAGTTGGGCAGTGTCCAAAGCACTCACACATTCTGGGGGCACATGGGTGACTCAATCGGTTAAACATCCAACTCATAATTTCGGCTCAGGTCATGATCTCATGGTTCATGGGATGTGAACCTCTCACATGCATGTGCTCTCTGTCTCTCAAAATAAATAAATAAGCATTTTTTTAAAAAAAAACTCACACATTCCATTTACAAGTAAATATGGTTATTTAAGAACGAAATAAAAATCTTTCTCTTTATATTAACCACATTACTTTTTCAAATGGCAACTAAGGTCTCATGACACACTTACTGAATTCCTTGGTTCTAACAACTTAATAAATGGGCCTGGTAGGTATTTCTTTTAGACTGAATCACCATGAAGAAAATTGAGACACTAAACACCATGACCTGAGAATTTAGGGTACCTCTGGTTTAGCACAGTGGAAGTGTGTTTCTTATTCATGTACAGTCTGGGGTGGGTATTCCCGGCTGACACCAGCTTCCTGCCACATGGTGATTACAGTTCCAGATCTTTCTATTTTGTGCCTCTGCCATTCTGTAGCACCTCAGAGTGCTCTGCTTTGAGCCACGGGAAGAAGAAGAGAGGATGAAAAAGGCCTTGCTTATGAAATCGAAAATGACACATATAAATTCCTTTCAATATTCCAACAATTGAAAGTAGTCATACGGGGGCACCTGGGTGGCTCAGTTGGTTGGACGGCCGACTTCGGCTCAGGTCATGATCTCATGGACTGTGAGTTTGAGTCCTGCATCGGGCTCTGTGCTGACAGCTCAGAGCCTGGAGCCTTCTTCAGATTCTGTGTCTCCCTCTCTCTCTGCCCTTCCCCTGCTCATACTCTGTCTCTATGTCTCTCAAGAATAAATTTTAAAAAACGTTAAAAAAAATATTAAAAAAAAAAAAAAGAAAAGAAAGTAGTCATATGACCCCATCTGGATGCAAAGAGGGGTTGAAAATGTCATATTTGAAAGGGCAGCCACTTCTGGCAACAATTCTACTTTATGGAAAAAGTTGGGGGAATATTCTCTATGAATGTTTGGTTCAACTAGCACTGTTGGGGACAATTCCCCAATGTGAGACAATGTGAGTGTCTCGTATTTGTATGCCTCTTGAATGCAGCACACTGACTGCTCTTTGCTCCAATATCTTTTCAAGTATGTTTGTATCACAAACAGCCTTGGAAGATTTAGGGTCTCTCTTGGGAATGCAGTATAGGCAGGCTTCCTGCCTGTTTTAGTTACCCATGAATTGCCTTTCAGCTCACAATTTGTCCTTTTTGCCTGCTCTGTGATAATGGAGGGGAACTTGTAAATATTTCTCATTTGCCAGCTAGCAAGACATAAAGTCTTATCAATAGAGAGTTTTGGAGGGACACTGAAGAAGGAAGGGTTTTCTCCTCCTGTTTCTGATTTAGCTCACTCACCAGAGCCCTAGAGAACATAGGTTTTCTCCACTGCTCAGCCCCACACAGTATATCCAGTGCTAGATTCCTGCAAGACTCAGCTTCCTCCAGTGTTTGACCACTGTGTACTTTGTCTAGTGCTTGACTGAGGTGGCAGCAGTAGAGCCCCAGACAGCACAGAGGCGTGCTTGCTGTTTGGTATGCCTTCTCCCCAATGCCATGCATACCAAGGTCTCTGCAGGGTTGGCCATCTGGAGAGCCAGCCATCCCACCTCTCCCATACAGCTGACCCCTGAAGATGCTCTGGCCCCAGCCACACACATAAGTACACTACACTTCTGAGGGAGTAGCTTCTCAGTTGCTGGTTCTGGTGGCACCCAGTGGCAAGCAGATTCTCCAGGGACTAAGTGAACCCTGAAGCTTGGCACCTCTTTGTAGATGACCTTCCCTGGAGCCCTAAGGGGAAGATTTCCAGCAAGTCTTGCCATTAAGGCACCTCAGCACCTTCTCTACCATTTAGTGACCAAGACATACCCTTTTCAGCGAAGGTTGTCTTTATATATCTGCTATTCCTTCATTCTTTATAATTCCTTTTAACACACATGAACCAATTCCCCATTATTCCAATTTTCCATTTAAATATTCCCTGTTCAAATAATTGTGTGGTTTCTGTCTCCTGCCTGGGCCCTAAATAATACATTGCCTATTGTTTAAAAAACAAAATAAAACTTAGGTTCCCTAAGATTGAGGTTCCTCTCCTGTAATGAAATTCACTTCATGCCCCTCTCTGCATTGTCAGGGCTTGGAAGAACTAATGCAAAAATGCCAACACTCTAGCTACTACTCCTGACGTGAGTAATAAACTGTCCTTCATCTCTGACCCAGGAATCCCATAGCTTCTACTAGCGTCCATGGAATTGTATTAGCTCAATTTCTTAGCTTTGCACATTGGATAATATGTTAGATTCCTTATAGTTTTTGACAACCATCTGTACCCCCCATGTGATGAAGTACTACACAGTTGTTAGTGATTAAAGTGGATCCTTAAATACCACCATAATATATTGTTAAATTAAAAATCAAGTTGCTAAATATCTTCACAGGATTCCATTTTGTTTAAAAAATCATCTAAATAAATTTATAAGTGAATATAGTATATGGGTTGTTGGTATTGTTTACTTTGGGAGTGAAATGGAAGAACAAGAATAAGAAAAGAGTTAATTTTTACTTTCTATATCCTGGAATTTTTTTTAATGATTTCAGTGAGTCTTTTTTAATTACCCTTTTTAATCACCAAGAACATTACATTGGTTGAATTTTTCAGAGTAAGTTATTCTACTAAAGTAGAACAACAATCTTCCTTTGCAGCCATCCCTGAATGTGCAGACTTGCTCTGCCCAGAAAATTCCAGATGCTCACCTTCCAGCCAAGATGAAACAAAATTAGTATGCAAATGCCTTCCCAACTACCAAGGCGATGGCCAATACTGTGAACGTGAGTAGGATTCAGATCTTGCTAGTCATTCATTGAGATGTTTAGGTTACTCAACAGAAAAAAAACAAAAATTCACAACCTCTCTAATATTAACACAATGACACTTCTATTTCTCTCTGTGTTAAGTTAAATGAAATATATTACAAGTGCCGAGCAAATGCTCATCTGTGGTAGTTTTTCAATAAGTGGCAATTTATCTTTCTATTATCGAAGCACATAGATTCTTACACACTGTTTTATACCAACCGTATCAATGTTAGTATAAAATACAGTCTATCTTTCTTCTTTCTTTATCCTTCCTCCCTTCCCTCCTTCCTTCATTTGTGCCTCCCTTCCCTTCCTTCCTTCCTTCCTTCCTCTCTTTCTTTTTCTTTTCATGCTCATTCACTTTGTGAGAGGTTGTGTTATATATTGAACTCTTAAGCCAGGCTGCCAGCATTCAAATCCCAGATCTGCTTATTATGAACTACGTGACCTTGGACAAATTCTTTAACCTGCCTGTGCCTCCATTTTCCTATCTATCAAGTGAGAATAATAATGACTCCTCTCTTAGAGACTTGTAAGAATTAACTGAGTTTATGTATGGCAAATGCTTAGACAGAGCCAGTACAAATAAATACTACAACCATTAGTGCTTTCTTTCATGTTATTTTACATTTAAATCCACACATAACACAGCACAGTAATATATCAACACAATATTTGTAGTTATAATCTCTGACAGCCACATATAAATCTGTTCAATAGGTGGGGGGCATCGGGTGGTGTAAGATGAACTGTTTCTTACTCTCTCTCTTAAAACTATCAAATTGCCTATGCAACTTTGATGAGTTCTTATCCTGTCATTGCCTCTCAAGCCATCAATCCGTGTTTAAAAGAAATATGCCATCCTCAAGCTCTTTGCACATACCTGGGACCGAATCGGCACAGGTGCACATGCCAAGAAGGCTATCATGGGGATGGCCAAGTGTGCTTACCAGTAGACCCCTGCCAGACTAACTATGGAAACTGCCCAACAAATTCTACAGTGTGCATATATGATGGGCCTGGACAGGTGAGTGCATAATGTGTGGAATTGAGGTGTCTAGAAGTAGGACAGCCCACCAAAGGTAAAACTGTGCCACAGGTATCATTTGTCTGCTAGGTTTGCCCGTTCACCATTTTGATGCTCAGTTTGGGCTTCCTCTCCAGGCAGACCTCAATGTGCTCAGGACTAACTTCAGCATGTCCTTCCTCTGGTCTATCCTCTGAACTCAAACTTTCCCAGCTCCCCAGTGAAAACTTACCTGTCCTACACTTTCTTATGTCCTGGTCCTAGACAGTGATAGACAAAATATATACAGGCCCAGTATATGCCATACGACTCAAATTTGATTAATAAATTAACTCTTAACCAAGTCTTGAATGATTCTGTCATTGCCTTTCACCTGTAATCCTCCATTCTCTCTCATATCTTTTTGAGGCAAGAGAGAACTCTTAGAACCAAAATACTGTGTCCCCCAAGAGATGAGCACTGACAAAATGTCAGGCAGAACTGAAAGATAGTAGGGAGCACTAAGGATGTTCTAGGCTGAGACCCTGCCTCTCTAAATCACATCATTACCTTGAGTGCTAAAAACCAGCCAGGTCCAGAGACCTTTGCTGAGGAGTCCTGTTGAAAGAGCCTTTTCACTAATACCTCATCCATCTATCAACTATTTAGTGGGCGCCCACTAAGTCCATAACTGCACACCAAGTTCAGTTGAGGAAATCGATCCATGCGGAAGGATATTGCTGCCCCGTATGGGGAAAGGCTTTAGTGTCCGACCCAAAGAGAGTCATGTGTCCCTAGCAATCCAATCACCCCATGGCAATGCTCCTGGAGTTTCCTGCAGAGAACGCACCCAATCTCATCTTCCATGAAAAAAATGTGTATCACATGCCATTTCTGCTATCAATGCCTGAGACAGATTTGGAAATAAATTCAAGGAGCTGAACCTCCATCCTCAGAATGAGGGCCATTAGGGGAAAAGACACATTACACTCTGAGCCAAAGTCCCAGGACCTTGGGAGTGAGATTAAAAATAAACTTTGTCTCCAAAAACTGGGTCCCAAGGCATATTTTCAGGTCTTAGAAACCCTCGTGTTCATACAGAAACAAAGCATTCATTATTTCCATTATCCCAGAGCAGGGTTCCTCAATTTTGGCATTCTCAGCATTTTGGATTCTTTGTTGTGGGGCTGTCTTGTACACAGTAAGATGTTCAGCACCATCCCTGGCCTCTGTGACATCCCTCTCCTCTTGTGACAATCAAAAATATCTCTAGACATTGCCCAATGTACTTTAGGTTGAGACTCCCAGCTGAAAATCACCCCTCTAAAGCAATACCATCTTCCACCTGAACTTCAGTCTCTACTCACCTGTTGACAATCTAAACTCAAGAATTAGGGAGCCAGAAAAGCCCAGGGTTAGGAAATAAGAAAATGAAAAGGTAAACTTTACAAACAAGGTGTTTACACCTTTTCCAGCAGGTGAGGTACAGAAACATGATCTCCAATTCTGAGTACTTTGACACATTTTTAAGCCTGTGCTTTGGACCTGCCCCAAGGTAGTTTTTATGGCATAATACAGATGGACTGAAGAGAGACATCAGCTTCTGTGACTAACGAGAGCCCTCTATTTTTCTCTCCTTGTCTTTCTAAGTCTCACTGTGAGTGTAAGGAACACTACCACAATTACGTGCCTGGAGTGGGATGCAATGTGATCGATGTCTGTACACTGAATAACCCCTGTCATAGGAATGCCAACTGCACTACCATCGCCCCAGGCCAACCCAAGTAAGTCTGTTCGGTTCTGTCACCATGTTCCCAAGTGCTGGCCAGTCAATGCTGTGTATTCTTTGAAGGGCGAGAAATGTGTCTTAGTCTCGCATCCACCCTCACCCCCACAGAGCACGATGCAAGAAGCATAGTAGGTGCTCAATAAATCTTTCTTTCATTACTGAATCCTTCAACAATTGTTTCCTTATAATGACCATCAGAACGTGCTGAAATATTGACCCAGCCCGGTAACTTGGTAGTAAGTGGCCAGAGCGTGGGAGAAGGAAAACACCGTCGCTGGGAAAACAAACATCTGCTGTGACCCCAGGCATTTGACCTCTAATGTATATGCCTGTTTCCTCAGTCGTGAAATATTGCTGGCTAGTGGTGCCAAACAAGACAGTGGAAGGTGAATAAACATGAGGAGTGCTGTTTCCTGGACTCCAGATTTTACAAGAAGGGGCTTACCAAAGAGTGAAAATATTTATGTGAAATTCCTGAGGCAAAGGTGGTTCACCTGGTGTGAAGAAGATGGTATTTGGAAGGGAAAGAGCTGGGGCTCAGTCTCAGCACTTGTATCTACCAGGGGAATGACCTCGGGAAAGTGGCACCATCTCTCTGGTCTTCGTTTCTCCATGTATAAAATGAGCATAGTGATGCCTAATTCACAGCGTTGTGAACATTACGTAAGAGAAGGTTCTAGAAACTACTATATAGCTGTGTTATGTTTTTATTAGTGAGTGACCTGAGGCTAGAATCTTGGTCTTTTGACACCCAGACTGAGACTTCTACCTTCTGTTCTCATTGTCATTGGCATCAAAGAAGGACTCACTGTCACTGTGAGCTCAAAACCATAATAGACACTGAACCACGTAATTACTAAGCAGTTTCTGTGCTTCCAGAGCCCCTTTATGTTTTCTTTGAAGCTTATTGTTTTTATAGCTGGGTCTCAAATGTGTGGATCTGCCCAGATAGGTTTTATGACTGTCACGTTTTATCTGGGCAGATAAGTAAGTCTGCACTCGCTATGGGTAAAGTCAAGAGAGCTGGATGTCAGAATACCTGGGTTCAAGTCCCAGCTCTGCCCTTTGCCTTAACCTCTCTGAATTATGTTTCCTCTGTGATAAAAGGAGGAGAATTGTACCTCCTACCAGTCCTGTGAGCAGGATTAAATGAGAGTACGTTCATCAATCTCTGAGCAGAACATGGCATGTAGAAATCTCTCCACACATGTGAGAGCACACACCAAGATGCCACAGTCATGCGTGTAGGCACATGTGCACCCATCGCTTGTGTACCACTTACACTCCTTTGGCCATCCTCTCACAAAGTCTGAGGAGATTACTTTAAATGCTTTCTCTCCTTTGTGTTTGAGAAGATAAAATAAAAAATGAAACAGGAAGGAACATCAGAATAATGTAAGTGGCATTAAAGCTTCTGTTTAGAATGTCGGTGGGGCTGTCCACGGATTTTAGGAGTAAGTGTGTCACTCACAAACCTCCTTGATCATCCCCCCACCAAAAAATGGACTGTCTGGAAAGGCTGGAAAGAGGACTAAGTTAAAGGCTGGAAACATTACGTTAATAAAATAAGGGGCCATCACTAATTTAGTTCAGGAGTTTAGTTTACCATGGGCAAAGATTTGTTTTGTTTATGCCTCCCCAGCATGGCAAGGAGTTTATGCAGAATATTCAAAATCATCTCTGTTAGTCATAGAAGTCCACCCAATAAAGACAAATTGGCTCAAAGGTGGGCTCTCTCACTCACCACTGGAGTGACCGTGGATGAGTCACATAACTTTCCTGAACTCTAGTTTCTTCCCCTGATGAGTCCACTAGAGAACAAGAATATCTCCCTGGAAAGAGTGGAGTTGATGCATATAAGCATACTTTTAGAGTTTAAGCTTCATGTTGATTATTACTAAGAAGAACAAATATCTTACTGCCCTTCCCTGGGAACTACATTTTAGAGGGCTCCATTCTGGTTGTCCACTAACTACACCAGGGCAAGGGGCCTAAAGGATTAAGGGAACCTGCTCTCTCAGAGCCTAAGCCCCCATTATAGACCATGCTCAGGTATCCAGAACCCTATAATTCTCTGCCTAAATGCCTCCAAACCAGTCTCCGGGACCTGCACAAGCTCTTCCTGGTAGCATTCTCCCCAGGGCATGGCCAAGGGTGGTTGTTTACAGAGGGGATAGATGAGCACCGTTGTTTCCACCACTCTCATGAACACCCTCTTGGCTCTAGTCCCACCCAACTACTGTTTTTTTTTAATGTTTATTTATTTTTGAGAAAGACAGTACTAGTGGGGGAGGGGCAGAGAAAGAGGGGGACAGAGGATCCAAAGTGGGCTCGGTGCTGACAGCAGACAGCCTAAGGCAGGGCTCGAACTCAAGAGCCGCCAGATCATGACCTGAGCAGAAGTCGGACCCTTAACTGACTGAGCCACCTATAGACACCCCCCAATCACTGTTCTTTACACAAGCCAGGATATTCCCAGGTCCATACTTGTAGATGCTTTCCCCCTGCTTAGAATCATTCCCTCTGCACCTCCTCTGAGTCAGGCTAATGTACTGATCCTCCACTATTCAACTCACCTCCAGGATGTCTCCCCTGAACTCACTCTTGGTCCACTCAGCTCCCCCTGGGGTCCCAGAGCAGCCCGGAAGGCCTCTGTTATAATACTGATCACCCTGAACTGTGATGAGTACCCAGCACAGTAGGGATGTGCATAAGCACTGCCACCTACAGGCTGTGTGATCTTGAGTGAGATACTCAACATCTCTGTCCCTCTGTTCTCTCATCTAAAATGGGGCTAGTAATAGAACCCGCCTCATAGAATGGTCGTATTAAACAAGATACCATAGTAAAGCCCCTACAAAGGTAACTGGAAAAGCAGTTATCAATAGATATTAGCTGTTAGTATTACTGATCTCAATTCCAATTAGAAATAAGGTCCTTGGGGGGCGCCTGGGTGGCTCAGTTGGTTAAGTGGCCGACTTCAGCTCAGATCATGATCTCACAGTCTGTGAGTTCGAGCCCCACGTCGGGCTCTGTGCTGATGGCTCAGAGCCTGGAGACTGCTTCAGATTCTGTGTCTGCCTCTCTCTCTCTATGCCCTTCCCCTGCTTACGCTCTGTCTCTCAAAAGTAAATAAATGTTAAAATAATAATAATAATAATAATAATAATAAAAAGAAATAAGGTCCTTGGGAATCCATGTCCTATTCATCTGTACTGCAACAACTCCTACCACCAATTAAAACAATGACATGAGTGACAGTTTGGAGGAACAAATGAATCAATGAAAGAATGAAATGAAGAAGTGAAAAAGTGAAGGAAGGGAGTAAGCCTTTTGGGACACTCTGTAATTTCAATAAATCTCATCCAGCACTCTATGTAATTAATTCCATCCCATAACATATAAAATGCCAATGTCTTATGGGTGTTTTTAGAGCCATAAGACACAAGGGACCTTAACTTCTAATAAAGAAGGAATTTACAAAAGAGGCCCCTGATGTGAATGTGCCACAGCCAACTGAGAGCATTTAAGTCAGAAACCCGTCTCATGAAATCTCAGTCTCTGGACCAAGATTTTAAACAACAATAAAAAGTATTTATATCTCATGCATTCCGTTCAGCACTGTGACCATTAAAATATGATTCTCCTGCCATCCTTTGGCAAGACAAGTCAAGTCACTTTACACAAAACAGACCGTTGGTTTCATAACAACTTAGAGAACTTTTAGAGAGAAACATACTTAGCGGTTTGTAAACGTTCATTGTCTTGCTATTATCAGCTGCCTTCAAATGAAATTTATGTAAACAAGGATTATTGCATCACTCCTAAGAGTTACCAATCTCCCCGAGTGCCTCTCAAATTCACTGTCTTGTAGCACAGTGCTTAAGAGGAAGTGGATGCTTGAGTAGGAAGCTTTTATCTGACTATATTAAGTAGGCTATTGTTTAATGATTAGATCTACCTTAGTGACTCCTGATAACAAGGTTTCTCAAGCTCAGCACTATCGCTCTTTGGGGGCTGGAGAACACTTTGTTGTAGGGGCTGTGCTGTGTGTGTTACAAGGTCTTTAGGAGCACCCCTAGTCTCTACCCACTAGATCCCAGCAACACCTTCACCTAGTTGTGACAACCCAAAATATCCCCAGACATTCCCAAATGCCCCCAGGGCTGGCACAAGGAGTGGGGGGAGCGGCAAAATTACTGCTCTGTAAAAATCCCGAAGACTCAGGCAGTAAATATATGCTAATCTTCCATGTAGCCGGAAACTCAGATGTATTCTAGAATTGTCTTAAATGGTACTTTCTCCTAGAACCTGTCCCATATTTCTCCAGGCACAATTAGTCACTTCCTCCTCCATGCCCCTTAGCATTTTTTTGCCTTCTTCCATTGTGGCATTTCTTTAGATCGTAAGCGGTGTGTTTATGGATTTACCCTGCTATATCCCAGCCCCCCAACAGGACTGCTGGTGTTATTGACACTATCTCTATCACCATCATCATCATCATCATCACCATCATCATCATCTATCAAGTACTGAGCTTTTCGTACGTGTCTGTCACTGTGCTAGCTGTTCTTCGCCCATCATCTCTTCCATCAACAATCCTAAAGGAATTAGTAAACCCATTTCATAGATGAGGAAGCTGACACTCTAGGAGGCTAAATGGTTTTATCATGTTGCTAAAAATTCTTTCCAGGCCCATCTTCAGCATTGAGACACTAAAAGGACAAGGTATCTGTTATCATCATCTTTCTAGCCCTCCTCTCCAGCAAGGGTCCTGGAATTAAGTAGGTACTCGGTAAATAATCAGTTTAACAATGAGGCATTGTCCCAAGTGCTGGAATATAATGAGGAATGAGTGGGATACAGATTCTAGGAGATCTTCCCATCCAGCAGAGGAGACAGTATCTCAGGAGCTCAGTTTGGTGGGGAGTGTCGTGATAGAGGAGGAACCAACAGACTGCTCCTGTCGGGGAGAGTCAGGAGACTAGGTAAGACTCCTTAGAGCAGGTCACTCCTGAGCCATGAGGTGAAGCTGGGAGAGCATTCTGAGTGAGGCGCATGGCCTGAGAAGGGCATCACAGTCTTTAACAAAGAAGGCAAAATTTGGTATTGCTGGAATTTATAATGGGCAGCAGGAAGGAGACATAAGCATGTTCCCCCGTTGGGGTCTTCAATCTTCTTCTGTAGATAAATGGAGTCCGTGAGAGTTTTAGGCATGAAGGTTTTCCAGATTTCCTTTTTGGAGAGACCAGTCAGAGGGTTGATTTGAGCAGAGGGAAATTAAGAGCAGAAAGACCAATTAGGAAGTCACCACAGCAATCCAAGCAGGGATAATAAAACTCTGAAATGTTTGTTCAGCAAACCTGTTGAAAATATGCCTATTTGCCATGGGACCATATTTGGAAACACAACTGGACTCGAGTGTATAACTGTCCTTCAGAAGCCTCTCCTCTTCATGAGTCATGCCTGTGGTATGGACTACCGCAGCCTCCCGGCATCTTTCATCTCTGCAATGCTGCTCCCTGACCTTGTGTTTGGTTCTTCACTTATCCTAGGATCCTGTTGAATGTTGCCTTCCTAAGCACCTCGCCAGATTTAGCCAGCTGTTAATTAATCTTTACTAGGTAGCAGTGGTGTGCCAGAGCCAGGGTTTACTGAGTCACGAAAGCTGATGGTTGAATTTTCAGGATTTTGCAAGCTGGTTGATGTTGTGCCTGAATTCTCCCCCCCACAAGAGACCACCAGAGTCGAAAGTCAAAGGCAAGTGGCAAGGGTCGTTTTATTTCAGGATCGATCCCGGTCCTTTTGAATACCACTGCCAGTAATGCAAAAAGGCCCCGAACAGGGCTGGTATAGCGTTTTTATAGACAGAGACAAATAGTATAGGAGGGTTTCAGGTTATAGGGTGACTGATTGGTCGATATTTGAAATACGAACATATGCTGCCCTCTGATTGGGGGTTCTTTGTCTGCTCTTTGGTGGGAAGTCTCTGTCCGTTATGTGAAAAAGTTAGTTATTTATCCTAATACATATCAGAAAAGGGGAAAGGGGAAGAATGTGAGGGAAGCAAGGTACTCAGGCTAATAAATGTCCAAAAGGTGAAGGGGAAGAATGTGAGCAAAGCCAGTTACACAAACTAATGCATGTCATAAAGGGGGAAGGGGAAGAATGTGAGGGAAGCAAGTTACACAAGTGAGAAATGCCAGATACTCAATCTAATTCATATCGAGCAAGCAGGGTTACAGAAGCGAGAAATGCCGGTTACTCAAACTAATACATGTCAGACTAGACTCAGAAAAAGTTTTACAATGTTTACAGCAAACAGTAAGCAAAACAGAATTCTCAGCAATTGTATCTCTTATCAACGGTCCACAATCGGCAGAAGGCCAGGGCAGCTATCTTTAACCCAGTATCTGTCCATTGTTTAACAGAAAAAGAGAACTTAGCTTCAAACTAAGGCAGATCTGCCGTCTGGACATAAAATTTAAAAACTGCTCTCTTCAGTTGACATTGCACTGGTAGTTTGAGATTGGCCACGGTGGGAGCAGGACCCGTGGAAATTGGCAAATCCTGAAAAGCAGGGGTCCTGCCCCAATTCCCAATGTAAATTAAACATTTACCAGCACAATACTGCCAGTGTGCCTCTAAACTTTGTCCTTAACTATATTTGCCTTTGATGAAACTAAACTACTATATAAAATTTCTGCAAACTTCATTGTTTATATATTTTTTGCAATTCAGCTGCTACTTATCATTCAACTGTTAATAACGCACCTGCTCTGAACCAAACCCTGCATTTTCCTGGCATGAAAATAGGGCGTAAATATGCACACGACCCTTGCCTTTTCCCTATTCTCAATTTAGATGCAGAAGCAGATACGAATCAAATAACTACACGGGTTAGGATAAAATTACAGCTGGTAATTGCTGCTACAGAGAAGAGCTACATGGTACCATCAGAACACACACTAAGGGGAGCCCTGATCTACTGTGGGGGGTGTGGGGCAAGGCGGGCAATAGCAAAAGTTTCTGGTAAGGAAGGTTCATTTGAGCAGACATCTCAACTAGGAAGACAGGGTGAGGGGAAGAGTCTACTAAGCCGATCAATAGCTCTACATCTTTACTTGGGGCTGGCTTCAGCAGCTTATTCTGACTCAGTGGTTCTGTAGTGGGGCTCTAGAATCTGCATTTTTAATAAGCCCTCCAAGTGACACTGATGTACATAGTCTCTTGACCACACTTTGAAAAATACTGAGACAAAGAGTGTACAAAGATACTCGGTGTTTATATATATGCAAAATTTATTAAATATCTGTTTCTCGTGGACCTACTTTATGTCAGGTATTGTCACAGGAATGCTCGCCTCTATTTGTGTCTCTCCTCTCCTGGTCTTGACCCTCTTCTTCTGGGCACCATTTTCCGCATCTGCAAAACGAGAGAGTTGGACTATAAGATATCAACACTCTAAGACCCTGAGAATGTGTTTTCACCCTCCCTGTAGATGCATTTGTCACAAAGGTTACGTGGGTGATGGCTCAACATGTTATGGAAACATCATGGAGCGACTCAGAGAATTAAACACTGAACCCAGAGGAAAATGGCAAGGAAGGCTGACCTCTTTCATCTCGCTCCTGGGTACGCAGCTACGAGTACAGATTTCCAGGCAACCTTCTTTCAGGCAAGACATCTCCAAGACACAATCATCCAGAGAGGGGTGGGCAGGAGGGACAAGGTTTATCTATGAGAATTGGCTCTCCTAGGGAGGCATCTTGCAAGGAAAAGGGAAAGCACAGGCAGCTTTTTCAAGGAGACAAGGAGTTTGTGCCAAGAGGTCCTGTTATGCAGCATTTAGTAGACACAATGCTGAGGACGGGGTTCTGGGATCACTATAGATTACCTGGTCTGCAACAATAATGACACAGGACAGTTACTGATGTGAGGATGGAAACTGTCCTCTTTCCCTTGACCTTATGGGTCCTCCAGGTGTGAAGCAAGGTTGGCAGATAATACTGGGAATAGAGAGTGACTAAAACCTGAGGCTGTATCCATTTTCTGCAATGGGTGTCATTTGAATTTTGAGAATAGTTTTGGTTGGTATGATCATCTCACACACCACTGGATGCTTAGCATTTTTGCCCTCCCCTCTCCCCCAACAACTAATTGTCTGTAGTGACACGTCCTCTTCCAGCCCCCCAGGCAGGGTGACAATCTAAAATGCCCTCATCATTCCCAAATGCCCTCCAGGGGTCATTACCCCACACCCCATTCAAAATGAAGTATTACAATTGATTGCAGCATTGGACAAGTCTTTCAATAAAACACAAATCTGGCCGATCAACAGAAAATAAAACACAGACTTGACCAGTCAACAGAAGTTTTAAAATAGCAATATCTAGAATTTGCCAGTCACCAAAAAATGATTTCCCAGAAAGAGCACAAATAGAGAATGGGTCAAGGCCTCATTGTCTACATAAATATTAACAAACATCCTACACAAATGTCCTTCTCTTTCCAAGGCATCCTACAGGGAACAAGTATTTCTGGCATGCCTCAGGCTTCTTACAGCCTTCCTCTAAGAACTCAGACTGTCCAGTGACAGCAGACAGGGTGACAGAGTGTTCTTCGCAGACCGTGCCTCTCGAACATCTCCCTGGACAAAGTCCCATTGACCTTCTACCCAGTTATGTAGTGCTGGTCCACTTTGCCTGCTGTGTGAAAGCCCAGAGCCCACCTTCCTGTCCCAGCTTCTCCAGGGGGATAGAAACAGGACCAGCTATGTAACTTGTAGGACACCGTGTGAAACGACAAGAATTTTTAGTTCAAAATTTATTAAACATTTCAAGATGGTAACAGCAGAATATTAAGCCAAGCATGAGGCTCTTCTGAGCTGGCCTTGAATGGACCAGTGCTGTGTCTTTGCTCACTGCAATGGCAACAGCTCAGAAAGTCAAGCATAGGGACAATGACCTGCTGGGATTGGCTGAGGCTTTTGTCACATGACCCTCATAGAAGGTTTCATCCAGGGTCTCCTTGAACCCAAGGCTGCGGCTGCAGGGCATACCATACAATTATGTAGAAGCTTTGGGGGCCATGGCATCATGATGCCTTGCTTTCTTAGAGAGCTTCCCAGTTTACCAAGTACTACTCACACCAATGAGAATAGAGAAACTCTTGATTCAATGGGCCTAAATGGACCCCAGTGCCCATTACTTGATTTTACTCTTCATGTGCCACTGATTCATTTGGTGTTTTCTTTCTTTATGTATTTCTATTCCGAAGACAAAACCTATGCCTGGCCACTAAGTAACCTGGGACCATTCACTGTGCTCTTGCCCACAGACAAAGGACTAAGAGGATTCAGTGTAAGTATTTTTGATAAAGTGGGAAACCTCTCTTAAAATGAAATCAACTGGTGATAAAGATGATGATTTTGAGAGAGTAAATTAGGGAAGTATTTACAGCAAGTGTACAAATTGTAAATGCACAACTCAATGAATTGTCACAAAGTGAATATACTTACATACCCAGCAAAACTATTACTGGCTCCCTGGAGGGCCCATGGATGCCCCCTTCCAATCATGACCCCTTCAAGGGTAATGACTGAGGGATCTTAACTATAGTCATGTGAAAAATAGGATTTGAATAATGCAAAACTGCTTACTTCCTGCAAGAAGAATTAACCGAATGTATTGACTGCACATTTGTTTCTTTAAAATCATCATAAATGATAACAGCGGTAGAGGAAACTAAGAGAAAACTGTGGTCTTCCATGTGAACGGCTGTTGTCTGAGGTGATGGCATGCAGTGGGAACGAAGCTCCTAGCGCCTGGTGGAGGCATCCTAGCATGATAGTGTCAATGAAATTGTTACATTCAGATTAATGGAGATAATGGACATATTGATTTGTACACAAGTGGTGTATCTTCATGCAAGGTATTTTGTGATGATAATTTTTGCTGCATGGAATAAAAACACAGGAAGTTCCAGAATGCCTCCCCCTAATATGCCACCACTGTTGGACAGTCTGAGATGAATCAAAAATTTAACTTCAGAAATACCCTCACATCTCTTCTACTGGGGAGGAGAATTCACAAATATTGAATGTCTCTGCACTAGGCACTTTGCATGTGGTCTCTTGTTTAACGTACAGATCTATTTACACAGTGAAAAAGAAGTATCTGTTGATTGCTGCTGATGTATAATATTGACAAAATGTAGACTTGGTCCAATGGGTTTCAAAAATCCTAATCTTACTGTTCAAAAGTTCCTTGGGTCTAGTCTGCACGGTATTTTCATGTGATTTCGTGTTTCATTTCCATCTGCTTTTTGGGATCAAGATGATTCCTGGGTGCCTGTGCTTTCCTCGCTCCTGGTGGTTTGAGAGGACACTGAGCACCGCCTCCCACTCTCCAGATTGTGCTCCCCACAAAGTCATCTGTATCTGAAAGAACCCAAGGCCGAGTTAGGGAACCCTGGCATTGATGTCTCTGATTGGCCAATGCATGCCTCACAACCTCATTTTCTCCTCCAAACAACAGTGGAGACTGAAAGAAGTGGCTCTCTTTCCTCAGGTAAAAGAGCTCTTGATGGATAAGGAGGCTGCTCAGTACTTTGTGAAACTCCATGTAATTGGTGGGCAGATGAACACCGAGAGTATGAATAACACAGACACTTTCTACACCTTGACTGGAAAGTCGGGGGAAATCTTCAATGGCGATAAGGTAAGGGACTCTCTGATTTTCACTCCCAGAACAAAAGCATCCACTGAACAAGAGCCCACAGCCATCTCTGTCTGTAGTTGGGCTTGCAAAGTTTATGGAGAACTTTTTTCCTGACCCTTTGTTTGTTGAAACACTTTCCTGTGAGGGAAGAAGCGGACAGCAACACCAGGAAGGACCAGGCAGGGGGGCACTGTTGTGGAAAGAGGGTTACAAAGTGTGGGATTTTGCTCTGGTCTGAATTCATTTTCAAGGGAACATCATTCAGATGCCAGCAGGAAGGAGAAGCTTTACAGTAAACCTGTTTCCTGGAGGCACTGGCACAAAGCCAGCCCAGCATCCCTCTTACAAAAGGAAATAGAATATGTTTGCTTTAGGTTGCTGGAGTTTATCTATCCTCTGCAAACCTAGCATTCCATCTCTCCTAATGCCGTTAGGTCTGTTCTGTTGTTTGAGTAAAACTACCCTCCCCTCCTCTCATAAATAACTCTTTCTGTGACTTTATTGATCTGGAGGGTGCATGATTAATAGAGAGAATGTGCGTGTGTGGGTTATGGCCTGTATTGTTGCATTTCACCAACTATCAAGAGCTGATATATTATTGAACACTTACTCTATACAAAGTACTCAGGTGAACCTTTATTTATGTTATATAAGACACGCAACAACCCCGTAAAAGAGATTTTTCAAGTGGGAAAACTGAGAGGTCATAAGTAAGGGCCAGAGTCAGAATTTAAAGGCTCTTGGAGTCAAGGCCTGAATCATTAAGCAGTGTGTTGTACTGTGTGTGAGGGTGGATGGATGGATGGATGGATGGATGGATGGATGGATGGACGGACGGACGGACGGACGGGTGGGTGGATGGATGGGTGGGTGGGTGGATGGATGGGTGGGTGGATGGATGGATGGATGGATGGGTGGATGGTTGGATGGGTGGATGGATGGATGGATGGATGGATAGATACCTAGATAGATGGATGAAAATTTCACTTTTCTCACAAGGACATTCTTTCACTCATTCATTCATTCACTCATTCATTCCTTCATTTATTCACTCATATTTATTGTCTATAGTTTGTAAAAGCCACATAAAACAAGAAGGAATTAACTTCAGTCATTTATGCCACAAAAAATTTTTATTGTGTGCCTTGTCTGTACAACACACTAAAGCAGGTGATAAATTTATAATAAATTGAATTGTTTTGCCCTTTTTGACCTCACAGTCTATTGGACGGGACTTATGATTCCTTCTTCACATTTAGCAATCACTGGTAGTCATCAGTGATTTCATACATTATCTCATCTGATCTTAACAAAAGACCAGTCAAGTCAAGCAAGCAAATGCCATCTTTCCCATTTTGGGTTAAGTGGCTTAGCCAAGCTCATATAGCCAATAAGTGGCAGGACCCAAGGACTCAAGACTTCTAATCCAGTACTCCTTCCAAGTATACCGTCTTTTCTTGGTGTTTTAGGACGATCAAATAAAGCTTAAACTCCATGGAGGCAAAAAGAAGGTAAAAATTATACAAGGGAATATAGTTGCTTCCAATGGGCTCCTGCACATCCTCGACAGAGCCATGGACAAGATGGCACCCACATTTGAGAGCAACACTGAGGTGAGATATTTCAGGTAAAATGTAGATCAATCCAGATCCATCTTTCTTCATTCCCTGGAGAGTCATACTGAAGAAGAAAATGCATGTCAGCACTATGCCCTTGTCCTTTGTGTGTGCTAGGACCCCCACCATGGGCAAAATGGGATCATTTCTGTTTCCAATAGAATTTGGGGTACCTCTGCCAACAACAAAAAAAAAACATGCAATAGGAATAGGCGAGATCTCAATTTTGTGACCTCTTTCATGGTCATATATGATGATTCAGACCAGTGACCAGTTGTCATGAAAAGTTATCCCTTGTGCCTTGTGGAGGAGGGCAGTCCTCGCTACAATAAAAATTTATTCCCTTTGACTCATTCGATGATGGCCAAAGACTATTTCCGAACATGCACATCTGAACCACTAATTCAATAACAACAGGAAACATTTCTATAATGTGTTCCAGTTGCCCGGGTTCTTTTCCATCCACATTTACACATAAATTCTGTCATGAACTTTTTAATGTCAGGGTGTCTAGTTCTTCAACCACCTTATTTCTTTTCATGATTTTTAGCAAACCATAATGACAATGCTACAACCAAGATACAGCAAGTTCAGATCTTTGCTGGAGGTAAGTACTTTTCATGAATTTCTGGAAAATGGTTTTATGTCTTGTCTTCTGTATAATGAGCAAGGGTGTCAATTATAAATATGTGCTGAGGAACTGCTTCAAGTATTTGTCAGAGATAAGTTGCAGATATAAAATTTCATTTCTCAAATGCAGGAAACCAATGTGGGACATGCTTTAGATGAAGAAGGGGCTGGTGGACCATACACCGTTTTTGTTCCAAGTAACGAAGCGTTAGATAACATGAAGGATGGGACTCTCGACTACCTCCTTTCTCCAGAGGTATGGTATCCTACTTACTCTAATGGCATCATGTCAGCATTACTGCCTCAGTCTGAGCCAATACAGATTTTTTCTAAACTAGAGATGTCTAATAAGTAACATACTATCACCACCTGCCCTCCCACAACCAAGGCAGACATCATTAATCAATCACAGTTCTCTGGAACAATGGTTGTGGCTCCAATCTCCTGGACAGAGTTCCAAGTAGCTATTACCAGTCAGTCAGACTGAGCACAGGAAATAAAATTTATTTGCAACCCCAGGTCTAAATGATTCGTTTGATTTTTCCTGGGTCTCCTAATATTTCTCAGTGGCAAAAGCAAGATTTTAAGTTCCCTCCAACTCTAAAACTGCCTAGAAAATGAACTCTAAACTAGGCCATTCTGGACCAAGTCTAGGCTAAATTTAAAAAGAATAAATGTTATTTTTAGATGCTCCGTAACCCTCCCTTATATATCATAATCCTTCAACTCTTTCACATTTTCCTCCAGAAAGGAGATTTTTTTTTTTACTCCTTCAAACCATTTCAAGGTGTTTCCCTTCCCAGAAATAACACCCTTAAACCAAAAGGAGGGGTAACTGATTATGGAATTTTGTTCATTAGAATGTCAAATGATGGAATTATAGGAAGGGCCACAAGCTTTCCTCCAGTGCCCTGAGGTAATGCCACCATCTTGGAAATGGCAAGACTATCCACGACCACATGTAGATCGGTTCATTGTACAGGACGGGGGATCTGGATCTTTGAGGGTAGTGATTCCCAAACTTCAGTATACTTAGGAATCACCCACAACCTTGTGAAAGTAGGCAGCTTCGCAAACCATACCCCAAGCATTTTGATTTAATGGCGCCTGTATGAGACCTAAAAATAGACATCTGGGGAAGCACCAACTTTCTAACCCAGGTAACCTGGGCTACACGTTTTTGGAACCTAAAACTCATCGCGTGTAGGGTTTACGTGCCTTTCTAGAATACTTTTAGGTATCTACAAGGATATTTTGTTCTCTGAACACTTTGGATTAAAAATATGTGGACTGAGGAAATAAATCAAGAGGTAATCTCTTACAGTGCAAATAGATGTTCAACATATTAAAAGATTCGCTACAGGTTTCCACTTAAAATGCCAGTTTTCCCAGTGTCTTCAAGATAGGATGCTATTTTTAAAATACTATTCATATGCAAGTTTTCTGAAACATAGCTATTGCAGAAAAATGGTTATAGCTCTCTTCGGAACTCACATTCGTACTTACTTTTAAAGCTAAAAAGTAACATTGCTCCCCTGGGAAATTATTAAAATCTTGAGATTATATGGCCTCGCTGAGTACATGACTTCTAATTTGATACCATTAAAAAAAAATCATATTAAAGGAGTTCTCAGACACCTAACCAGCTACACTTAAAATTAAAACAAAACAGGGGCACCTGGGTGGCTGAGTCAGTTAAGCGTCTGACTTTGGCTCAGGTCATGATCTCACTGTTTGTGGGTTCGAGCCCCGCATCGGGCTCTGTGCTGACAGCTCGGAGCCTGCTTCAGATTTTGTGTCTCCTTCTCTCTCTCTGCCCCTCCCAAGCTCTTGCTCTGTCTCTCTCTCAAAAATAAACATTAAAAAAATTAAAACAAAACATTTTAACTAGAATCTAAAAAATCAACCTCCCTGCTTTTGTGTCAAGCACTTTTGCTCAGAAACCTCTAGTCTTCCTCTCGCCTCCCAGCTCCTTCCAGCCATGGCTGGAGCTGCTTGCTTTGGCTCTGCAGAGTAGACTGTGTACCTCTCCCCAGCTTAGTTCAGTGAGATCACCTTGCAGCTTGAAATTAACCTATGATGGGAGTATTAACATGACAGAAATTGACCCACTCTATAAACCTGGGCTACATTTTTCCCCATAGAACTGAGTTACCAGCACACCACTGCTCCTGGCTCTCAAGCTCCTTGCTCTCAAAGGCAGTACTTTTCTGCCCACAAAAAAAATAAAAACTGCAAATCTCTTTTTTCTTAGCCCAAACCGTTCTTCTACCTTCATTTCTAGGTGAGGCATAAAATGATCATTTCCGCTTTTTTCTCACGTCTAGAGTCTGTTCAGTTAAAACTTCTCAACCTGTAGGACGATCCTTCTCTCTCGATGCATTTTAATAGCATCTTTTAACTTTATTTCAGGGGAAAATCTCAGCTGGATACAGTAAAATCCCCATCAACTATGCAAATGAAATGGAAAATAAACTGATTGCATTAGAGGAATGGTTTATAATTCTGATTTTGGAATGCCGTGTTTCCTTTCCAGTGTATCTTTCTGCTTCTCCCTGATTAAAAGTCCCATCCTGAAACCCTCCTATCCCCACAGAGACCACAGCTACTCATTACCAGCCCCAGTTTATGGCTCCATCACTGGACTAGGCAAAACGAAAGCAAAGGACACCAGAGACTGGCCCTTGCCAGCTCACGTATACCCTGCAAGTAAAATGGGACAGAGGGAGGTGAAATTAAAGAGTTAAAGGCCATATTAACAATTTGGTAGGAAAACGCTCTCTTTCTGCCCTGGGATCAAAGGGCTTGGTTTTTTGTTATTTTCACCTAAAACAGCAGGGAGGAAGCGATGTCTTCATAAGGGATAGGACGTGCGACCCCCACAGGCTCTCCAACAGCAGCAGCGCCTGGACACACATCCTGTCGACCTGAGCCACGCTGGACTGAATTCTAACCGAATGATGACCTTCGTGGCTCCCAGCCATGGGACAGGCGACAGGCGCACACGATGGCAGGAATGATGCTCGTCTATCCCTTTGTCCCTCTCATTCTCCTCTTTCTTGTAAAAAAGATCCAACACCAATTAATTCATAGGGTTTTAGAAGTGAATTATCCAGCTGCTAAGTCTTCCCTACAGAATCGGAGGGTTAGAAGGGGTCCGCACCAGGCCCATCCTTTCTCAGGGGAAGCAGAGACTAGAGGAGCCAAGTGGCTGGCTCGAGGTCACCAAAGCAGAATCAGGATTAGAACTCAGGATGCCAACGTCCAGCTCAGTGCTCTTCCCAGGACCACTTCCCCCATTTAACTTATTGGCACAGATGGTTATGCAGGGTCCACTGTGTGTCCTGCGCTGTGCCGCCTGGCGACGCTGATTAATAAGCCAGACAGAGCCCCAACCCTACCTTCCAGGATTTCGAAGCCCAGTTTGGGCTGACATTCCCCAGGGGTCCCCACTTTTTCTCACCTTACTCTGCCACTAAACATTCAAATTTGTAATAGCATTGCTTCTGCCCACACTCCTCACTTCTGAGTACCATCAGGTGACTTGCTCAAACCATGCAGTAACAGAGGCAGGCTACAGAAGCACCGCTTCCAGGGCTGGCTACCGGGTGTTCAACTTCAACACTCTTATGGGAACCCTGCCCTGCACGTACTGCCTTTGGCTTATAGATATGCTGGCCACGCAAGTTCTCATCCACGCCAGGACACCTGAGAGTGAACGGGGCTGCCAAAATAACAGGCGTGCACAGGGCTGTGCCAGACAAGCCAGGGTGTGTGGTCACACTGCTTGCGGGTAACTCCCCTGACCCAGGGACCAAGAACAAATGCAGACTCCCTTCTGGAACTCAGATTCAGCAAGGCTTGCTTTTTGCCTGGGACTTCTTGCTGTTGTAACATGTCCCTAGAATGGTCAGCCTCTGGAAGGTTACTATGATCTTGATCTGAGATCCTTCGCCTGTCCAAGCCAGAGTAACCACGGCTGTGCCACTTAAGAAGCAGAACTCAAGGACAGGGCGCCTGGCTGGCTCAGCTGGTTAAGCGTCCAACGCTTGGCTTCGGCTCAGGTCATGATCTCACAGTTCATGGAATCGAGCGCCAGGTCGGGCTCTGAGCTGACAGGATGGAGCCTGCTTGGCATTCTCTCTCTCTCTCTCTCTCTCTCTCTCTCTCTCTCTCTCTCTAATAAATAAATAAACATTTAAAAAAATATAAAGAAGCAGAACTCAAGGGCTCTGCAGCTTGTAACTCCCAGCTCTGACTTCACCAGGAGATCATAGACATCCCGGCACACCACCGTGGCCACTGGTCCCCGGAGAGAGTGGTTTCTCCGTGCTCCTCACCTCTGTACGATCTCCCCACGGCACCCCTGTGGGGACTGCTCACTCTCCTAATGGTCCTATGGCTCTCTTTTCTCCTCGACTGCTACAGTGTTTCCAAAGCATGAGAAATCTTGCAAAGGGCTTTGAAGGAGAGGTGACCATGTACCCTGGTAGCATAGAAGGGTAAAACGTCCTGACTCGATATTCCTAAACAACCAGTACGTGGCCTGACAAGCAGGAATTATTTATAGAGAAAGTAAAACAGGATGTTAAACTGAGGCTCTCTCAGAAAATCCAGAATGTAGCTTTAGACAAGAGGTAATGGAGCAGAGTGACTGAGAACTTCGTAGGCTTATGTCCCAGTTAGCTTTGCGACCTCTGTCATGTCTTTAAAACTCGGTATTAGCACGCATAAAATGACTCGGTAGCAGTCCCTCCCTCATAGGCTTCTAAGAAAATTAAATAAAATGTGTGTCTAATGTTTTCAGAACAGTCCCTGCCGCAAAGTATGGATTTGGTGAATGTTAGCTATTTGGGGATGGGGTTTTTTCACTCTCCACTTCCCAATGAAGAGTTAATGGGTCCTTTATTTTTCTCAATTATGTGTCCAAAGTCACTGGAGGAGGTTCCCACAAAAGAGGGAAAGTTGCGTTTTCTGCAATGACTAAAGAAGTATTTTGATTCCTTTGCAGGGATCTCGGAAGCTTCTGGAACTCGTCAGATACCACGTTGTCCCATTTACTCAGGTTGGCCCCATTTCCCTGCCCTATTTTTCCCTGCTTTCCACATATCTGACCTCGTCTTAAATTCCATGATCACAGTGCTAGAAAATGTGTGGCAATTGTTCTCAATCCGTAGCCCTGAGCATGCCCTTAGCAATGAGTAATGAGCCTGTTATCAAAGAAATCCTCAAAGCCACAAACCTCATGACACCAACGCTCCCATTGTTTATTTCATAGACTTCCAGGCTATTTTCTCCCAGTGAGAACTTCACCAAATCAGGGCTCTATGCATTGCTTGAAAAGTCTCAATTGTTCTCTTCTCTTTGCAGCTTGAAGTGGCCACTCTCATCTCGACCCCACACATTAGGAGCATGGCCAACCAGATCATACAGTTCAACACAACCAACAATGTAGGTGAAAATTCTACTGTGGATGTCATGACTCGTATGAATTTTTGCTCTGCTTATGATTGTTCACCAGGTTATCCTATCTCTACACTAACTCACAGGCTTACAATCTTTATGATTATTTCATTCGTTTGTTATTTCTTTCATTTCATTATTTTAATTCATTATTTATGTGCTGAGCAGCTACATGTGTGAGACTCTGAACGAGATGTCAAGGATAAAGCAATGAAGAAGACAAGCTTACATTGCAGCAAAGAAAACAGACTTTAAACAACGAGTTAGCAGCCAGTTAATTATTTAATTACAATTATAACAAGTGTCATTGTAATTATAATAAGAGCTTACAATGGGGGGAGGCTGCACAAGTCTGGGGTTCTGGAGGTCTTCAATGAGGGAGCAATGCATTAGCCAAGCTTCGAAGGGTGAGTACAGTGAACTTGGGCAGAGATGAGTAGAAGAGAGTTTCAGGCAGAAGGGAGAACATGTGCAAAGGTCCTGGGTCCTGAGGTGGAAGGGAAAATTACTTATCCAAGAAATTCTGTGAGGCAGTGTTATTCGGCTACCTCTCTAGGCAAAAACCACCAAAGTCTGACAGCGTGCAGATTATGATTCCTGTTGATTCAGTGTTGATAGTGATGATGATGATGATTCATCTTTTCTGAATCTACTGAGGGCCAGCTATGTGCCAGACATCATTCTGGGTCCTAAATGTAGCCCACTGAGCAAACAGAGAAAAGGCTTTAGCTGCTGGGAACTTTCATTCTAGTAAATAGGTTGATAGACACTAACTAAATTCAGTAAGTAAAACACAGCATCTGTTAGAAAGTAGTAAGTGCTAAGGCAAACAAACACACAAGGGGAATATGAAGCGAGGGTGGGGCTGACATTTTACATAAAGTGCCCAAGAAATCCTCATAGAGAAGAAAATACCAGAGCAAAGGCCTTAAGGAAGTGAAGGAACAAGCAGCATGAATAACAGAGGAAAGAACATTCCAGAAACAAACAGGGAACAAAGAAAGGAGCATATTCCAGGGTGGGAAACAACAAGGTCATCATGGCTGGAATAGAGGAGATGAAGGAAGAGAGGTAGGAAAGGTCAAGGCAGTAGGGGGGAGAAGAAGTGGGGTCAGGTCACACACGGCCGAAGAACTCTTACTTTAAATGAGATGAGAGGCCATGGGGGATTTCGGGCATGATGGATGACGTGATTGGGTGCACGTTCGGAAAGGCCAGTCAGGAGCTGATCGCAGTAACCCAGAGAGGAATGATGGTGACTCAGACCAGGGAGCAGGGGTGTGGGAAGAAGTGGATACATTCTGAAGGTATTTGGAAGGTAGCCTCAAGAGAATTTGCTGATGGATTAGAGGAAGAAGAGTTCTGAGCTTCTGACTCAACCCCCTAGAAGGATGGAGTTGCCATTAATACCACAGGTGGAACAGATTTGGGGGGAAAGTGGAGGTCAGAATTCTTTGCTAATCTATTCATTTTCTGCTCCCTCCTCTACAACCTTAGCATTGTGTGTGTGTGTGTGTGTGTGTGTGTGCGCGCGCTGCTGTATCCCCAGACCTAAAACAGAACTTAATACAAGGTCAATAAGTGTATCTGAATGAATGAGTCCCCATTTCGCCAACAGAGAGGTAAAACAGTTAAGCCAAGGTCTCTCAGCAAATATATTACAGGCTCGGAATACTTACACCTCTTCCCAGCCCTGAACCTGCAAGGACCGTTTCTGCAGAGACATCCTTGCCTGGTGTCAGTCAGGAATTCACTTCAGATCTGTCTTTCCCTGTCAGCCAAGCCCTTCTCATAGCAACCTTCCACTCAACAAAAAGTTAAGTTACGTCGAAGGCTCTTTAGAGAGGTGGCCACCACTCAGCTCTGCCTGGGGATTGCCGGTGCCCTGCAGGACAGAATGAAAGATGTCATTGCTTCTTTCCAGGGACAGATTCTGGCCAATGGTGTGGCAATGAAAGACACTGAGGTCACCGCCAAAAATGGCCGAATCTACACCCTGACTGGAGTTCTCGTTCCTCCCTCCATCGTGCCCATTCTGCCCCACCGATGTGACGAAACCAAGAGAGAGATGAAATTGGTAAGGAGATTAGAAAAATATAGAGGAGCTCCTAAACAGCCCCATGGAGCAGACAAAATTCTTTCCTCTCCCAATTCTGAGGAAGCTGACAAGAAGAGTTTCACCACAGGAGACTCATTCCAGAGGGCTTTCTGCCTCCATGAACAGGTCCTATCTCATAAAATGTGAATGACGGCTCCTTGGGGGAATTTTCCACAATGACCGATGCCTCCCAGCTCTATTGGCTTTTTAGAGCTGCCATAACAAACTACCACAAACTAAGAGGCTTGAAGCAACAGAAATTTATTCTCTCACATATCCGGAGGCCAGTGATCTGAAATCAAGGCATTAGCAGGCACGTGCTCCCTCTGAAGCCTCTGGAAGGAGGATCCTTCCTTGCCTCTTCCGGCTACCGATGCCTCCCAGCAATCCTTGGCATTGCCTCTGTCTTTACATGGCTTTCTTCCCTGTGCAGGTCACTGTGTGTCCCCTTCACTTCTTTCAAGGACACCAGTCCTGCTTTCTGAGCAGTCATTAGATTCAGAACCGACCCTAATCTAGCATGACACCATACTAACGAATTACTTTTGCAAAGACTCAATCAGGGGAACGTGAATTTGGTGGGGAACACTGTTCAACCCACGACCCCAGAAGAAGCGGGATCGATCCCTGTCTCTGTCACCCGGGACCGCCTTGCTCCAAGCCCAGAGCTTTACTCTAAGAAACTTAAAATAGAGTGTCTTCTCAGGTAGATGTTCTGGCCTCGCCAGTCAACCATCTTTCTGTTCTTCTTTTCAAATATGAAACTTTCTGTTTGCCTAAGAGCTTGCGTACCCTCTAATGGCCTTTCCTGTTTCCATAGCAACTTACTTGGTTCAGCTGCTTTTATTCAAAGCACCCCAAATTTCGACACTGTTGTACATGTGATCTTTCAGTTCCCATGGAAACCATACCCCCAAAGTTGCAGCAATAATAGGTCTGGGCTTTGCTTTTCAGGCCGCTTCAATAATACTTCAATGATTGGTCTCAAAATATCCTTGGAATATGGGCATTAAACAAAGAATAATGGCCTAATTTTATAGGTTTTATTTATTGATCCCTCTTCTTATAGTGAAGGCTGGAAAGAGCTAGTTGGGCACCTGGCACAGGATCACGGCTGGTTCTTCCGATATGTTTTTTAGGATATTGCGATGGTACCAGTCCTCTGTGCCCTTCTCGAGAATACCATCTGGAGGATTTGATTCACTTCTGAGCAAAGCTTTTAAAGAGAGGCAGAAAGTCAGTCACTTTCACGGCCAGTGTTTGGCAGTGATTTATGTTTGGTTCATTCTTTGAAAAAAGTTTTGGCAGGTGCGTCACCTGGCTCAGGCTGGGGTGAAGATCAGACCAGGCCAGATGAGATGGGTCTCATCTCTTATCGCAAAGGTGAAAGATTCAGGAAAATAAGGCCTCTGCCAGAAACTCAATAGGAGTCTAATTATTAACTTCAGAGCTAACCCGCCCCAAGCAGTTGCCACTTAGTATGGGGCTTTGAGAGGCAACCCAAAGGATTTTGGTTTAATAGGGGGAAAAGCTTCCCAACGCCTGCCTTAGGCTAGTCTTCTTTTACTCTTTTCTCTGGGTTTAAGGTCCAACCTATGTGCTCTACATGATTTAGGATGGTTTGATTAGGTCTACTAAAAGTATAAATACATTCTCTGCAAAGTATTTAGGGCTAGGACAGACCAGGAACAACTGGTACTGTCTAGAAGACCCAATTTTCACCAGCTTGAACCCATAGCTGCTTTAGGTATGTATGTTTGGATTTAAAGGTTTAATTAATAATTCTCTGGCTAGTTAGGGTCCCTGCAGGAAACTGAAGTTACCCCAGTGGTTCACATGAAGAGGCTTTAATGAAGACACTACTACAGAGGGGTGGGCAGGGCTAAGGAGACAAATTGGTGATTCTGGGACATCCAAGGAGAAGTGATGGCAGGAAGCCATTACCACCCAGGACCAAAGAGGTGAGGAGGGAAGGGACAGGAGGTACCTGAATGCAGTGAGGGCTGGAAGAATGGAAGAAGCGACACCTATCAGGAGCTATGCGGATGGTGTCCAAGCAGAGATGTAGGGAAGAAATACCTTGACCTTGCCCTCCTCCTACTTACCAGTATCCTGCTGGTACCTCACGCTGGCCAAGACCAATCAGAAGCTGGTAGGAGAGGCTGGGAGACCGTTCTTGGAGGTCTACCCGCTGGAGCACAGAGCTCAATAGAGAAGTTCAGAGAATTGATCTGGAAAGATTTGGAGGCACACACCCCTCTCCTTCCTCCTGAATTCAGAACCAATGAAGCAAGAAGCCCAAGGGGAGCAAAAGGCAGAGAACCAAGGTTTAGCTCCGTTGCTGGGAAGCTAATTGGAGAACAGGCCATAAGTGCGTATCCAGCACTAGCCAGCACCTCTGGCAGAGGTGGACAACTGCAGTGCCTCCTTGGGCACAGGTGCCTTACCTGGCGCAGAGTCAACCAGAAGCCTGAGGCTGGTGGACACACCTGATCCTGAAGAGGAGAGCGGAGGGCGCTGCTCTAAGCAGGCTTGGCTCCAGGTCCCAACCCCTCTGGCACTGACTTCACTCCTTCTCTCTGGGGAGGCATCAGTGGAGGGTGGAGAGAGAGGCCCGGAGTGTGGCACTAGTGGAACCCCGTCTGCAGGAGGGACACATGAGGCCGGATCAGGTGGTCCCTGCTCCCTCTTACAGGGGTGCCTGTACTGATCCACTGTCTTCCCTTCCAGGGCACCTGTGTGAGCTGTTCCCTGGTATACTGGAGCAAATGTCCTGCTAACTCCGAGCGCACGGTGAGTGTGACAGCCTCATGAAACCACGCAACACCCAAGTGACCCCCCCCCCCACTGGTGGTGTTTCTCATCCTTTCTACCTTTTTTCTTGAAAGGTATTAATTCTGGGGCACCTGGGCCTCTCAGCTGATTAGACATCCGACTCTTGGTCTCTGCTCAGGTCATGATCTCACGGTTTGTGAGTTCGAGCCCTGCATCAGGCTCTGTGCTAGCAGCGTGGAGCCTGCTTGGGATTCTCTTTCTTTCTCTCTCTCTCTCTCTGCCTCTCCCCTTCTCACTCTCTTTCTCTATCAAAATAAACAAATAAATTTAAAAAAGAAAAGATATCAATTCCAACTGGGGTAACTTCATATTAGCTCTTAGCCTACTATATGGGGGAGAGTAGTCAGAGCTGCGTTTGAATCCTCGTTCATTAACCCTAGGTGCATTGCCTAACCTTTTTAAGATAACTTCCTTCATCTGTAAGTAATAATAATAATAATAATAATAATAGGATTAGCATAGATAAAAACCCAAGTACAATACCTAAATCAAGTGGCTACTCAGTGAAGGTTCATTCCTTCCCTACTTTAGCCTCTTAAGTTTGCCCAGGGGAGGCAAACCTCCACCTTCATCATCTTAAGGTCTCCAGCAAAGACTATCAAGAAAACGGTATTAGGACCATCAAACCCTTTTCAAGTTTGACTGAATTCCGGACACATCTATTGAGAGCTGGTTCCTGGGGCAGAAAGACAAAGGAGACAGTGTTCTGTTCTGATTTTGTTCTTCCGCTGAGAAGCTCTAATCTAACAAGGAGAACAGATAGTATGTAACAGCCCAGAGTTCATATGTCAAGTACTCCACTGGCGGCAACAGCAAAGTGCTCCAAGGTGAAATTGATGAGAGACATTTCCACCTATTATTTTGTCCTAAAAGAGGACATATCAACCAGAAGTCTCATTCAACACTAGTACAGATCAGTAAGGAAGGAGATGAGATCCCCAACACTCCTACTGAGAAGCACTTAATAAGGCAAAACATTAAAATTAAATAAGCACAGCTGTTCGGATGTTTATTTTGCTCGGTGTCGCCATCGCCACTGAGTCCTGCAGGATGCTGCCCACCGGGGAATATGACGAGGGAGGAGGAAAGAGGAAATCTTGTCGAGTCGCATCAGTGATAGCTGTGTGACATTGTCCTAAGTGCTTTACATAGCAAACCTATGAGGTAGGTATATTATCATTATCTCCATCGTGTAATCTGGGAACGAAGGTAAGGAAACATAAACTGTCTTGTACAAGGTCACACAGCTAACATGCGGCAAAATCATGACTCTACATTGCCTCAGCCCAAGGAAGGAAGAGAAGGAAAGGAAGAAGGGGTAATTAGACCATGGGTTAGAACCAGAGAAGCCTCAAAACTGCCCTTCCCCGGCTCCTATGATCTATACTCGCTTAATTATCCTGAGATCCGACAAGAGGAATGAACATTCCTTCCCCCTCAATGACCTCAGAATTCCTTTATATATATCTCAGATTTTAGGATTCTATAGCCTATGAAATTCTCAATGCTACCTTCATAAGCTTCAATATCAACGTTTCTCTAACATAAACTTTGAGCCGGGGACAAAATGCTTACGATAAAACCTGAGGTCGGCATTATTGTCCCATTTCACAGCTGAGGCCGCTGAGGCCCACAGAGACTACATGACTTGCCTCTGTTATCTTAAAGTTAGTACATGGTGGGACCCATTCTCTGGACATTTTAGAAAAACAGATGTATCTGTCTGGGCCTCAGTTCCCTCATCGACAAAGAGGGATGAAAAACATCCACATGGAGTTAAAGACTGATGACCTCACGTAAGCAGTGTGTCTGCCCTTAGTAAGTTCTCGATAAATGGCAGCTCTAGATGATTATGACTGGGCACCAGGGGTTAGAGAGTGGAAGGTTGCATTTAAATCTGCCCCCTACACGTACACACCACTCCTAATTGTAGACCTTTCTACAAATTGGAGAGAGACTCTCTACTGGCTCCAACATTTCTATGCAGAAGGAGCTTAGGGATGGCTGTTCATTGGAAGGGGAGGCTAAGCCACATCCTGGGTGAACAGAACAGTGTTCCCTGACCTATTGGCAATGTCTGCTGTGGCACGAGAGGAGATATAAAGATAAAGGTGCCCCGGTTTGTGCAAACCCTGGCTTGTGTTCTACCAAAAGGGTATCCGAGGCCTACAGAAGGCGACCGAGCTCTGGCTGGGAGCCACGCGGGCTGGCGTGCTCTGGGGCGCTTTCCTGACACAGACCGTAAATGGAAGTAGGATGTCCAGTATATGCAGAAACCGAGCGACGCCCGGAGGCCCTCGGAACACAGACTCAATGCGTTTTTCCCCTGGCTTTCTCCCAGACGCTCTTCACACACAGATGTGTCTACACCGGCAGAGTAAGGAGCCTGAAGAGCGGCTGTGCCAGATACTGTAACGCCACCGTGAAGGTGAGGCCGGCGGCAAGGGGCAGCTCCAGGGCGACGCTCGTGGGCCTCAGGGTCTGCGGGCTCACAGGCTGCCTGCGGGGCCTTGGCAGCGTCTTCCTGCAGGGGAGCAGAAGGGCGGGCTCTCTACATGGCGTCCAGGTCACCCCCTTCCCTGCGCCCCTCCCTCCCGTGATTGCCTATGGCTCCTAACACAGAGCCCGCACTCCTGCCCCGCCCAGCCTCTCCCCGGGCCCCGACGACGTGTCTCTCACCCTCGCTCCCACATCACAACGTGCACACCCGCCCCTCCCTCCCTCGGAGAGCTCTTCCAGATTTTTCTAGGAACTGGTGCATCTTTCAAGTGTATAACTCTCACGCCCTGTCACCACCCAATCCACAGTGCCCCCCTCCAGCCAGTCTCCCCCGACCTTTGTCCCCACCTGCCACCACTTCACTACAGTATTTTGTCTTCCCAACAAGGACAGATCTCGGAAACTCTTTTTTTTTCTAATCGTCTCTGGACTTGATAGAACATGAGCTCCATGAGCACAAGCCTTCACGTCTCGTTCTCATGGTGCCGGAGCCAGGGTGGCACGTGCTCGGCCCTCAGTACACGTGTGGCGGGCGGACGGCTGCGCACCAGCCGTGCCGTCATCTGCAAGAGAGAAAGCCGGGCTCACACGGGGGAGCTAACGCTGTTTATTATAATAATGGGAATTAAAATAGACTTCCTTTGAGGAATTGGCACTCTGCTTGTGGTTTCAAAAGGCAAATCGCATTTTGTTTCTCAGATACCGAAGTGCTGCAAAGGCTTCTATGGGCCAGACTGCAACCAGTGTCCGGGAGGCTTCTCGAATCCGTGCTCGGGGAACGGCCAGGTGATGAAAACTCTGTCGTGAATGCTGAGGTTGACCTGTCCTAAGTCAAGTGGAAAAATAGGTTTTAAGATCACTAAACCAAGAAGTGTTACAGTGCCAGCCGCTACTCCCAGGAAGTACAAGAGACAGATCAGTTGCCAAAAGAACACAAGGTGTCTGCAACGGAAGGAATCTGGGGATGGAGGGCAGCAGGGGTGGGGAGTGGGGAGTCTGTCTGGTGGTGTTCCTGTGTCTTCTTTCCTGCTGCCGTCCACCTGACCCTGGGTAACTCAACGAGGCTCTCTCCGACCCCGCTTTCCTCTGGTTGGAGGTATCAGGGTCCCCTGCATTGATCTCCAAGATTCTTTCAAGACAAATAAGTTTCCGTGATAATTTAAACAAAAAAAGCACTGCCCAGCAATTGCTTTTTTTTAAGTTTATTTATTTATTTTGAGAGAGACAGACAGACAGACAGAGTGCTAGTGGGGGAGGAGCAGAGAGAAAAGGAGAGACAGAATCTCAAGCAGGCTCCAAGTCATCAGTGCAGAACCCAACGTGGGGCTCAAACTCACGAACCATGAGATCATGACCTGGGCCAAGATCAAGAGTCGGACGCTTAACCGACTGCACCACCCAGGGGCCCCTGGGTGATTGCTTTTTTTAACCCACCTCTAAAACCTAGTAAAATGTAAAGGCCCAAACTTAACTCACCTAGTTTGGAAGCCAGAGCTAAGCAAACCAAGGTAAAAGGAGCCACGGTTCCCGTGGGAAATTAGATCTGTGGACCTAAGAAACCCACATCTGAAGTACGTCCCTTTTGAGGGGAAGGAAAAACCGCAATCATGAGCGGGTTGAGGCGAGGTGAGAACGGGGCAGAGCGGGTACCAACTGGCTGCTGCAGCTGGCGGCGGAAGGCGCCCGTGTCCGACTGGGAGGCGCGGTGAGCACTGCAAAGCCACCCTGGGGAAGGCTGAAATGGGGCAGGTGGAAGGGGGAACGTCTTACCCTGCAGGGGGAGACGCTGCTGTCTCAAGTCATAAAGCTGAACAACAGAGAGAACAGCCAGCCGTTGTCCATGAGGTCGGTGGCTTGTCACACCATCCCCCCCCAAGCGTCGTTCGCAGGTTTCTCGTGCACCGCCGTGACACCCTTCCTCCCTGAATGGCTTCCCTTGATGTCCGAGATCCCGACTCAGGCCCCCAAGTCGGTCACTGTTTTAGCATCCTGCCTGATACCGACACGACTCCGCTTTCCGCGAGGAGTCCCCGAGAGCCACCTCGAGCAGATAGAACCTGCATTCGGAGACATCAGGCCATGGCACGATGCCATCTGGGACTCCCTCGCAGGTGAGCCTTGTCCTCACGCCCTTGGGGCCTCCTCTGCTCGCAGTGCGCAGACGGCCTGGACGGCAACGGGACGTGCATCTGCCAGGAAGGCTTCCACGGCTCCCGGTGCCAGTTCTGCTCCGACCCCAATAGATACGGACCCCGGTGCGACAAAAGTAAGTGGCACTTCCCCGGTTTCCTCCTGCTCCTCGGCCGGGCCCCCTGCTGCGCTGCAGCAAAGCGATAGCGCCGACGTGGCGCCGCGTGCCCCTTTGCTTGGCGCATGCCTTCATCATGGGGCACTTCTCGCGCACTCCGTCCTCAGGCTACAGCACGTGCCGGATTGCTGGGACCCCCCGCAGAGTTTCTGAGGCAGCAGGCCTGGGGTGGTATCGGAGGACTTGCAATTCCAGCACGTTCCCGGGGATGCCGACACTGCTGGCCAGAGGACCACCCTTTGAAACCCAGTCTCTTAAGGTTTCCCCACAGACCTGAAGAGACAGTGGGCTCTGTAGCAACACACAGAATCACTCTCTACCTTTCAAGCTCCCCCCTTTGCAAAATGTGTGACCTTGGGCGAGTTACTCCACCCCCCTCTCTAGACATCAGTTTCCTCATCTATAAAATGGGGCTAATAATAGTAATTACCTCCTAAGTTAGTGCAAGCTATAAATGGAAAGCATTTGCCTTGGAACAATGCCTCGCACGTAGAATGCAATACAGATACACCACCTCTTATTATCATCTATGATTGTTGTCCCTGTTGCTGTTATTCTAAGTTCAATGACATGAATGCCAAGAAGCTTGGAGAACAGATAGAAAGCACTGGGCACAACCCTAGGCGTTAAACAAAAATGCAGTTATATAATCCTGAAAACATGCATCATGCTTTTTAAAACTGCATCATGTGTATATGTAAGTGGAGAGATACACTGGTCTACGAAAATAAGTTTCGCTGTCTATGCCTACACTAAGATTAGAACTTGAAAGAACAAAATGGATGGATCGGAGCTGCTGTGGAATCAAGCCAACCAAAGTTAAATCCCCACTCTGCCACTGACAGGCTGTGTGACCTCAGAAAAAGTCTCTCATCGAGCCTCAGTTTCCCCATCTGTAAAACGAAGATCGGTACCCACGTTGCGGGTTTTGGATGAAGTCAGGTCATAACGTAGGGCTTGAGCACAGAGCTCCCACCACGACGAAATCCGTCGACGGAGAGGTTCTTCCCACTCTCAGGGCCGACTTCGTTCGTTACACAGCACACAGCCCCTCTCCTCTCTTGCCGTGTCTGATCTTTACGACCACCTCGCACGATGGCCAGGTCACGGGAGCACAGCAGGGGCCTGCCTGCCGACCTTACTCCACTGTTCTTTGTACCAAATAAGGTTTCTCGGGAGGAAAAAATAAGGTTTTATTCCAAAGCCTGCTAACGGTGGCATTTTTATGAGGCCGGTGGGGCAGGACGCTCAGGTCGGGGAAGCCCGGGAGGTTTCCCATAACAACGCCTCTTGTCCCGCTCTGTGGCTGCCCGCCCTCCATTCCAGAAGAGCCTCCTGGTCCTCTGGGCCACTGTCCCTTGCGAATTAAGCCCTAACTTTCTTAAAAGTTTATGAGAAGTCTTTTGTTTGAAACCCAGCCCTGCTTCTCCCGCCCGCTCACCCTGGCTCCCTTCCCCGTCCCGATGTCGGCTCCAAGCCCCCACGCGAATTCTCTCCTGCCGCCCTCCCGGGGCAGAACCGCAGCTGCCTTCATTTCTGGTCACATCCAAACCCCCAAATCCTTGCCGCTGAAGTCGGAGAAACTTCGCGTCCTCCTTCTCAGGCCCGCGCCCGCTGGAACCTGAGTCTGCAGCACGCGTCCCAATTTTTGAACACCTACAATCCAAGCAGAGTAAACAGCTCCAGTGGAAGCTGAGGAGCGGCGTGTGGAACACCAGCTAACACGCCGACCTACTGCGTTTGCACCCGGACTCGAACAGAAATGGAATTTGAAGGCCTAAGTTCAAGCCCCAGTTTGAAAACGTAGCAGCCAGTTAGGCACTCGGCTTCACCTCCCTGGGCCTCAGTTTCCTCCTCTGGAAATGAAGATGATGAAAGTACCCACCTCCTGAGGCTGGCGGCTGTTAGCGAGATGGTACACTTTAGGCCTGGCCCGGGGCCCACGCCGAGGTCGGTGCACAGATACTGGCTATCAGTTATCCTCGCTTCCCTGCGCCCGAGGGCGAGGAGCAAATAGGTCAGCCGCAGGTCAGAGGCCGTGCTGGCGGAGAAGACCCTTCTACTCATGCCAGAAAGGGCACAAATTTCCAAAGTTAGCTCTCCAACCAAGAAGTAAATGAAGAGTGAGTTCCTTGGCCTCTTTCACACACACACGCGCGCGCACGCACATACGCACGCACGCGCACGCACACACACGCACGCACGCGAGCATTTCTGAGACTGCGTTCTTCCCCTCCTTGATGGGACAGTCAGGTTCACCGCCTCGGGCACAACGAGAGACACTTGACAAGCTAGGAAATAGCCTCCCGAGCCTTCCCCCGGCTCAGCCCCACGTTCCGCTCTGACAGGCCTGAGAGGCGGGTGAGGGGAGGTGGTCTCTCTCCTCCAGGACCCATGTGCCCCCTTGCTACGCTCGTCCCTCAGGACCCCTGACTGTCCCTCTTCCTCCTCTTCCAGAATGTCTGTGCGCGTACGGAACGTGCGATAACAGGATCGACAGTGACGGGGCCTGCCTGGCCGGCACGTGCAGAGAGGGCTCCGCGGGGACGCTCTGCCACAAGCAGACCTCGGCCTGCGGGCCCTACGCGCACTTCTGTCACAGCCACGCCACCTGCGAATACAGCAACGGGACGGCAAGGTAGGCCTGCGGGCGCCACCCTTAACGGCCCGCTGCCACCCTGCAACCTGTAGACGGACCCGACCCGTAGCTACACTCTTTGCAGACAAAGCCCTGTTTTCTCCCGCTGCCAGTGTGGCTTTTGTGGAGAAAGCCTCAGACTGAGCTGGGTTCAAATTACAGCACCCGCTGCTTTGAGACTTACCAGCTGTGTGACCGTGGGCAAGTTACTTAACCTCTCTGAGCTTCACTTTCTCCATAGTACAGTAAGGATGATGTTGCCTACGTAGCAGGACCATTGTGGAGATTATAAAAACTGAACATAAAAGCACCCGGCACCGGGGCTAGCACAGCATAGGTGTTCAGTCATGGAAACTGTGACTATTAGCATCCCGTATGCAGAAAAATGAAAATTTGTCCACCGCTTCCAATCCTTTGAAAATGTCTTTACTGGAGCACTGACTATACTGGGTGGTGCAGTCAGTTAAGTGTCCAAGTCTTGAGTTCAGCTCAGGTCGTGATCTCACAGTCTGTGAGTTCAAGCCCCACATCAGGCTCTGTGTTGATCGCGTGGAACTTGCTTGGGATCCTGTCTCTCCCTCTCTCTGCCCCTCCCCAGCTTGTGCGCGTGCTCTCTCTCTCTCAAAATAAGTAAACTTTAAAAAATAAAAAATAAAAATGCCTTTACTTCCTAAAGCCATTAATAATGATTCCCCTGTTAACAGCATCTTATAGGAAATTGGGTCTTGGTCATTAGATCACACGGTGGGCTTGGAGATGGGGGAGGGGCAGCGTCAGGAGAAATTTTCCTCTCCAGGAATATCTGCTCCAAAGGCAGTAACCACCCAAGAAATATCCTGGGAAATGCAGAGAATGTCTAGTATTCTCGTCCTTAGTGTTAAAGCATTTTTCTTAATTTGCAACCGCATAGTTACTTACTTGACTGTTTATGATCTGTCCCCCCACTAGCCCCGTAGGCAGTGCGGGCCCAGAGACTGTCTCTTCTCCACGGGGGTGCAACAGAAATGCATCTGCCTCAGGGGTTAGGACCTACATCCGGGCAGAAGTCAAAAAGCACGAGTTATTAAAACTATCCTTAAAACCCCTGAAATCACCCCAAAGGGCTATCAGCACGGGTCTGGACATGCTATACAAACTTAGGTAAATCAAACAGCTTTGGAACAGATCGATCCATTTTTTTTCATTCGCGCACCAGACTAAGTATTTTGTTCCTCCAGGCGCCTGGATACATGAAAAACAAGTCTATTTAAATTTTTGTGAGGCCCATATGATTGAACTTGCAACAGTGACGTGGGGTAGGACGGAGCCACAGGTGACCCAGCACCTCTCAGAAGGGTCTCGATAAATACTAGTGGAAGGAAAGAATGACTGAACGGCCGTTGATAGTTAAAGTATCACGGTGGGGCATTTTGAAATGCGTGTGGGAAAGAAAGGGGGATGGGTCGGTAAATTATGCCGGCTCACGGAATCAGGCATCAGGCCCCTGAGAGGGTCTTGCTCCAAAAAAAGAAAATCTGAGGGACCAGAGAAGGGAGAGAGGAGAGGTCTCACCTGCCCGTCATTTTCGCATGTGTTAAAAACTATTGCATAGCAGAGGCGGCGGCCCTGCAGAACCGCAGTGCTAACTAGAGGCGGGCTGCAGCCCGGAGGCGGGGAGGGTGGGCCGGGCCTAACTAGACGCGAGCACGTGCAGGCTCCCCACTAATTGCTCCGCGTGCTGATGTCGCCTCCACAGCTCTAGAGTGAGATTTTAGAGTCTCCCAGAGGTTAAGGGGCTCGTCCAGGTCACACGACTGCTAAGAGGCGGAGCCTGGATTCCCACCCAGGCGCGTCTGACCGCAGACAACCCGACGTGCCCGTGACCACCTGGCCACACGGGCTCCCCACACGAGGGCCAACTGCCAAGCGCCCGGCCGGGATCCGGTTCGCCCCTGGCTGGCCGGCTTTCTCCCGGGGGGCGGCGGCTGCTTCTATGTCTGGGGCTGATTTTGTGCGCTCGCTCTTCTTTGCAGCTGCGTTTGCAAAGCAGGATACGAAGGGGACGGAAGCCTCTGTTGGGAGACTGACCCTTGCGCAGCGTTAACCCCAGGGGGCTGCAGCCGCAATGTGAGTGCTGGTCTTCATTTCCAAGCCGCTCGGGGTTTCAGGGAATCCTGAGGGAAGGCCTTACCAAAGCAAGCGGTGTCTGACGGCTTCTCGGTTTAGCATACTTGCCTGTCCTGGAAGCTTTTAAGATGGCGCCGATGCCTTTCTGCGAGCCTCCACCTCCTAAATCCACGTGTGCAGGGCCCGCCCCAGGACCGCAGGAGCGCGGGTCTTTGGGCTCTTAAAAACACAGCCTGAGAACCAGATATTGGAGATTACTAGTAATAAACTAGCGATTCAAATGTTACAGCTTACAAGCGACTTGAATATATCTGATCTCGTTTGATTTTTCCCACACCCAACCCGACAGAGCAGATGTTCTTATCTCCATTGTACTGATGAAGACACTGATGACTTGCCCTAAATTCTGTTATTGGCTAGAGCCCAGGGGTAGAGCCCAAGCCCACCGCCACCGGGCTGGAGTCACCTCCGTTCCTTACCCACAGTGCAGAACCTCTCTGGCCCAGCCACCGGGCATTCGTTGCCCACCCACAGTCACAGTGGCTTGAGGCGGATCAGATCTGGTCTCTCCCAAGGCGGAACCCCTTCAGCAACTTGTCTTGGCTCTGAGGGTAAAACAGGAAGTTAATGCCTTACCCCGCCCCCACCAGATGCCCTGGGGCTAGTCCCGCCCACTCAACAACATACCTAGCACCTTTCTCCTCCTCTCACACTGTCCTTCGGCCTCCTAAGGTGGTCATCCCGGCAGGTCTGGAGTTGGTACCGTGGTGAGGAGCTTGGGCCTCGGCAGTATAGAGGCCTGGGTTCATGAAGTTTTGTCGCCGTGTGACCACGGGCAAGTCACTTAACTCCTCCAAGCCTGCTTTCCTTACCTGTAACCCAGAGACAATAACAGTACCTCCCTCAAGATGATGGCTTATACCAGCAAACCACTACGGACAGTCCCTGGCTCCATAAATGACAGCGATGTTTGTGGTGATGTCACTGGCTGGCCAACAACAAGCGATTCTGTTCCCGAAAGCATCTCACCTTTTCCGTGGGTCTCGGGGCAGACGTGCACGTAGGAGACAGTGCATACCGAAACAATCATTTCTATCGCACTCCCTGCAGACTCGGCGTTTCTAGAATCTACCTCCTTTTTGCGCTTTCGGAATCACGTGGCTCTGAGGTTTCAGAGATTTTGCTTCTTTTCCTCCTGCAGGCAGAATGCCTCAAAACCGGCGCGGGGACCCACACGTGCGTGTGCCAGCAGGGATGGACCGGGGACGGCAGAGACTGCTCGGAGGTCAACAACTGCCTGCTGCCCGGCGCCGGCGGCTGCCACGCCAACGCGACCTGTTTGTACGTGGGCCCCGGGCAGGTAGGTGCCGCGCTGGACGGCAGGGAGGAGCAGGATCCCTGCAGCGGCTTTTCCCCCGCGAGACACAGAAGTACTTTGGCTGGAACTTACTGCAGCTTTTTAATCACTCGTAGTAGCGGGAATGGTTCATTGTCACAACAAACCTGTGACATAGGTACTAATTTTTTTTTCTTTTCTTTTTTTTTTTTTTTTTGCCTTTTGACCCCCTTCACCCATTTGGCCCATCCCCGCTCCAGCCTCCGGCAAACTCCAATCTGTTCTTACTATCTGTGCGCTTGGTTTCGGTTTTTGGTTTTGGTTTTTGTTTCTTTTAAGATTCTCTATATAAGTAAGATCATACGGTATTTGTCTTCCTCTGTCTGACTTACTTCACTTAGCATAAGGCCCTTGAGGTCCATTTATGTTGTTGTAAATGGCAAGATCTCATTCTTTGTTATGGCCGAGTAATATTTAGATAGATATAGATATAGGTAAAGATATATAGATATGTATCTCGAATCTTCTTTTTCCATTTATCAATGGGCACTTGAGTTGCTTCCATATCTTCGCTATTATAAATAATGCCACAATGTACGTGACACTGCAGATGCCTTTTCAAATTAGGATAAATATTCAGAAATGAAATTGCTTGAAGGCATAGTAGTTCTAGTCTTAATTTTCTGAGGAACCGCCATACTGTTTTCCATAGCGGCTGCGCCAGTTTGCATTTCTACCAATAGCGCACGAGTTCCCTTTTCTCCACATCCTCGCCAACACCTGTTATCTCTTGTCGTTTCGGGAATAGGCCTTCTAGCAGGTGCGACGTGACACCTCATTGTGGTTTTGATTTGCGTTTCCCTGACGACCAGTGATGTCGGGCATCTTTTCATGTACCTGTTGACCGTCGAGGATCTTCTTCGGAAAAATGTCTATCCGGATCTTCTGCCCATTTTTAAATAGAATCGTTTCCTGTTTTGTTATTGCATTGTAGGAGTTCTTTGCATATTTTGGATATCAACCACCTATTAGATACGTAATTTGCAAACGTCTTTTCCTGTTTAGTAGGTTGCCTTTTCCTTCTCTCGATGGGCTCCTTCGCTGTGCAGAAGCTTTTTAGTTTAATGTCGCCTCACTTGATTATTTTTGCTTCTGTTGTAACCTAGGTACCAGCATTACTCCATCTCACAAAAGAGGAAAGTGAGGCACAGAGACGCTAAGTAATTTGCTCACAAGACATAGAAAATAAGTCATGTTGCGAGAGTCACGCCCAGACGGTCTGGCTCCGGAGCCCCGCTCTCAGTCACCCCCTGAGCGTGCTTTGTGTTGCTGTAGAACTCTACACTCCGGTGGTCACTTTCACTTAACCTCGTGTAAGGGAGACCGAAGCAGAGAAAGCTACGGCGTAGGAACCAGTCCGCTCTGGGGAGGCGATGGCGACTCTCCTGTGACTATAGCCATGGCAAAGTCCTACTCATTGGAGGAGCTCACTGCCGCCTTCCATCTCACCAAGCACTTGGCAAGCAAGTGATTCCTTTTGACTCCCGTGAATTGCATTTAGGAAAGGAAAAAAATGTCTTGGTGTCTGTATTAGGTTGCTAAGACTGCCGTAACAAAGTGTCTCTAGCTGGGTGGCATGGAACAACAAAAATGTCCTGTCTCACAGTTCTGGAGACTAGAGGTCCAAGATCAAGGTGTGGGCAGGCAGGTGTGGTTCCTTCGAAGGGCTGCGAAGAAGAATCTGGTCCGTGCGTCTCTCCTAGCTCTGGGCAGTTTGCTGGCCATCTCGGCGTTCCTTGGCTTACATAGGCATCGATCGTCCTGACCTCGGCCTTCACCTTCACGTGCGCTCTCCCCATCTGCCTGTGGGCATCCAAATCCCACCTTTTTATGAGGACATTGGATTAGGGACCTACCTTACTCCAGTGTGACCTCATCTTAACTAAGTACATAATAACAATCCTATTTCCAAGTAAGGTTACATTCTGGGGGACTGGGGTCAAGATTTCAACACACGAATTGGGGGTGGTGAGGAGTACCCAGTTCAACCCATATTAATGTCTATCCCCTCTCTACTCTTTCTTTCCATGGACAAATTTTACAGGCATCGTGATGCGAGACATGGAGGAAGAGAAAGGTCTTTGTATACTGCCATGTAAGAAATAAAATAGACCATATTTAGGATTGCCCACAGTAGTTACTAGTTGGCTTGAAAACTTTTAGATATTCCAAGTAGGCACAAATCCTAATCACCATGAATATTTATTTCAAAAGACAAACCATGGGGCGCCTGGGTGGCTCAGTTAGTTAAGCATCCGACTCTCGATTTTGGCTCAGGTGATGATCTCACAGTTGGTGAGTCTGAGCCCTGCATTGGGCTCTCTGCTGTCAGCACAGAGCCTGCTTCGGATCTTCTGTATACCCCTCTTTCTGCCCCTTCCCCGTTGGTTCTCTCTCTCTCTCTCTCTCAAAATAAATAAACTTTAAAATAAACAAACAAATAAAAAGACGAACCATGTTTGGCTTAATAGGTCAGGGTAGGGGTGCAGGGAGGGGCTACCCCAATACTAAGTGGAGGAGATTAAACACCCACCTTTACAAAGTCGTGCCCTACCACCTAAAGATGCATTTAGGTGCTTCTGTACACATACGCTTGCATCTAAGATAGACATATTTACCTTATAATGCACACACAGAAAATTCTAGTTATGTTGTTAAAGATAAAAATTCGTAAGTAGAAATTCTATTCATTTCTTCCCACAACTTAATGGGTTGTCTTCTATCACGAATGGCCCTTCTGGGATGATAACTTTAAAAAGGAAGCAGCAAAGAACAGTCAGACTGGGAAATGTAACATGGAATGTGCAGATCAACAGCTCTGGAATCTGAACTGTAACAAACAAAAGGCATGCATTCTGTTTCCACAGAGGGCCAAATAGCTACGATTTCCGTGGTTCATTTTTCAGACCATGTGAAGGCAAGGCAGGAAAGGCACTTGTTTTCAATTATCCCCTTTGTTCTTGGAATTACAGAATGAGTGTGAATGCAAGGAAGGATTCCGAGGCAATGGGATTGACTGCGAAGCAATCACTTCGTGCTTGGAACAAATGGGGAAATGTCATCCACTGGTGAGTGACTTCCTTTTCGTTAGCCTTACTTAAAAAGGAAAAAAGTTACTTGAGGAAGAAAGAAGACTAGATCATTTCTTATCTGGACCTACTAATGAACAAAGTCTTTTCTCCCCCAGAAGAGAGTTCCCAAACACCATGTGAGTAGTTCTTACAAATTTCACTTCAGTCCAAGTCTTGGAAGAACCAACATATAATGCAGGGTTCCCAGTGAAATTGGAATTTCAAATAAATACCAATCCTGCAGCACAAGTGTGTTCCAAAGATTACGTAGGATGAATGTATACTAAAAAATATCCATACCCTCTCTAAAGTTCATCTTTAACTTGGTTTTTTTTTATCTGCTAAATCTGGCGATTCTGAATCAACAAGATAACTGGACTCCCATTTTGAATGTCATCACAGAGTTTACCACAAATTACTGATGATGATGCCCAATCGAGGGTACATTGTGCCTTGTGTCTAAATCATGGACGGGCAGGCTTTCAAAAGAGCGTCATTATGCACCTGACGTCAGAACCAATGAAGACAGCACCCTAGTCACAGTGCCTTTGAATGCCAGGAACAGAATCCACACAAATCGACTTAAGCAAAAAAGGAATTTGGAGGGAGTACCCAGGGTAGGTCCATGGCAGGAAATACAAGCAGACTTCCCAAAGACCCAGAATCAAAACCCGAAGATGCCAAGATCCAGGCAGCCTCTTCCTCGAATCCTCTGAGACTATGTGATCTCTCCTGTTGCTTTTCTCTCTGCATCTGCTTTCTCTTTCTCTCTCTCTCCCTCTCTCCCAACTTTTAATGCTTCCTTTGCATCTTGGGGTACACAGCTCCCTTTTCTTAGATCAGCATCATCCTCCACCCCCATAGAAGAAAGGATCTGACTAGCCCAGCGGGGTCCAGGTGTCCACATATGAGCCAGTCAATGACGGCCAGGAAGGGGGATGACGTATCGGGAACATGGTTCTCAGGGTAGGGGCAGGGTAGTTTTTAAAGAAGAAAAATAGGGAAGATACCCCACAGTGTCTATTTCCCAAGAATCATGTGAGCCCTTCATAAATCGGAAGGTGATCCAACATTCTTGCTTCATTTAAGCCCAACCAAGCCCTGACATTCCAAATGTGGGAAGTTATTGCTACTTTCACTTCATTCCAAAGCATGGAAGAAGCAGCATAGAGTCGCCAGATAAAGTTGGTGCAGGACAGCCAGTGAAGTTTGAATTTCAGATCCCCGGTGAGTCCTCCTTCAGCACCAGCATGCCCCAACCGTTACGTGGGACATACTTAGACAGAAACGTATTTGTTGATCTGAAATTCAGATTCACTGGGTGTCCTGTGCTTTCATAGGCTCAGTCCGAAAAGGATGAAAAGCCAGAATGTAAATTTGATTACGGTTTATTGCCTCTGTGCGCATCTGCATCTAATAACCGTTGTTGCCATTTTCCTGGTGTTTAATAATTTCAAAATGCCTTTCCCTACACGGATGCATGTGACATTCATCGCCCCAGCAGCGAGCCATCAAACCTGTAGACAGGAGCCTTTCCTTGCAACAGGGCAGGGGTTCTGCGGGTCACCCCCATCATCTTCCCACCCCAGCACGGCATGTCCTCACCTTAGATGGAGCCGGGGGCTCACGGATGCAACTCGAGGCAAATCTTTTGTGAGGAAAGCGAATTCTTTCCTGTCTCTTTGTTTTATCAGGCAACCTGTCAGTTTATGTCTTCTGGCCGCTGGAGTTGTGTTTGCCAAGACGGGTACGAAGGAGACGGCCTTCTGTGTTACGGAAATGCAGCCGTGGTAAGTGAGCTAAGACGAACTCTTGTGCAGAATAATAAAGGCAAAACTCTTTAGAGATTACACAGAACTCTTAGCTAGGATGCCTTTAAAGTGCTACACCAATCGTTTGCCCCAGGAAATTACCCATGAAGCAAGCTGCTTCGCACAGATGGCTTATGTGTTCCGTGGGTCACAAATCTTCTCCAGGCTGCAGAGGCCTCACTGTCATCTGGTTCCTTCCGTGTACCAAGCTCTTCTTGCCCTTCACTCCGCTTTCCATTCACGAACTTCCCCAGTGAGCCGCTAACTGGGCCCTGATACACTCTCTAGGTGAGAATCTAAGCCGACCTGCCCACGGGCCCTCGGCTGTCTAAGCGCAGAGCTCACACGCCCAGCCACCAGGCCAGAGGACTCAGGGAGAGGCCCGTGCACAGACGCCGACTTGGCGTTGCGCAGACGTGGTCTGTCTCCCCAGCCTCGGCACTGTGAACCGTTGAGGGCGGATCTTTGCCCTGTTTCCTACTTCCCTCCCAGTGTTTACAAAGAGTTGTTGAATGAGAAAGCACTTGATAAGTGTTCTCACTTAGTTTTGTTCAACTCGCTGCACTTGGCTTCCTGCCCCTCCTCTCTGCTGAAACCACCGGGCCAACAATCCCCAGGGCAAATCCCCCTGCCCAAACCAAGCCTCGCCCCCGCCCGTGTTCCCCTCGGCGGACCGCCCATCCGGCCCTTGGCCCTCCTGCCTCTTCGGGGTCCTGCCCACCCTTCACTTCGCACTGTTCCTTCTACTCACCCTGTCGGGCCCGGAGCTCCTGATACCCAGATGGCGGAGTGTAGACCCAATATTTCCTCACTGCCCCTGAGCCACGCGTCCTAAAACCTAAGCCCCAAAACCCTGCTTCGCAATGCTCCTCTCCTCAGCAGAAAGCCAGACGAGGTCCAAATCCTGAGGCTGGCGCTCCGGCCATCTCCACGCAGGCCCCACTCGCTTAGCCCAGCCATCTGTTACCGGCTCCGCTGCCCTCTCTCACGGACCCAGCCTCCTCTCCCGCCCTTCCCACCTGCCTCCCCCTCTCCCTTGGAGCCGCCCCCTCAGGGGGTTACTCATGTTTCTCAGCTCTTGCCTTTGTCACTTTACTAATCCACTATCTGATAAGTATTTACTAACTCATTTAATCACCTCAACTACTTTCAAAAAGGAATGGAGACAACTCGAAGATTTATTGCCTCTGTGCACATTTGCATGATAGCTGTGGTTGCCATTTTCATGGTGTTTAATCGTTTTAAAATGCTTCCCCGACACGGATACATGTGACATTCATAGCCCCAGCCGCGAGCCATCAACATATTCATTTTTGAGACAAGACACTCGAGTTCTCGGAAGGGTTAAGAGACTTGCCCGAGATCACACAGCTAGTAAAGGGCAGACTCAGGAAATGAACCCAGTCTTTTTCAACTCAAGGGCCGGAGTTTCCCCTACCACTCCTGCACACGGCACTGACCTGATGGCGCGGTCTTTCAAGTCTTTACTTCCCCCAAACAAGTGGTGAATTGTGTGAGAGTGGAGGCCATCTTCTCCTTTTCATGTCTTCTACCCTCCCTTCACTCCAGCCTCATGCCCACTGCAATATATATGTTCATCAACACATTCCACGGTAGAGAAATGAAAAGTAGAAGTGGCTAAGACTTACTGAGCATCTATTCTAAGCACTTTAGAATGTTAAGTCTTCCAAATTTCACATCGACCTGTCAATTGGAGCTTTGATTATCCCCACCTTACAGACAAGAAATTGAGGCCCAGAAAGACTAAGTAACTTGCCTAACGAATTAGGAAATGGCCAAACCAAAGTGAAAACAGGGTGGTTGGGCCCTGCCTCGCAAGCCACTACTCAAGGTTGGCTCTGAACGGGGGCCGCCATTGAGCTAGCTCTGTGACCGTCCATAAGGTTGGGTGCCATGTTCTTAACAATTAAATTCTGATTTGGAAGAACTTCAGGTGGTTGTTCCCTCTGAAGTTTCTGGAATTGGTTCTTTCCCTCAAATATAGAGGATGGCAGAGCCACTAAGCATGAAAGAAATGCACAGCTCTGGCGACGTGGAAATTCAGCCAGCTGGGGCCCCCATGCATGCTGGCAACAAAACTGAGCCCAGCCATAGGAAGGCTAAGGGCGTGCTGCTCACACATGCATTGTGATTATGCTTCTCATTCATTGTTCCTTCTCTCATGTTCTCTCTCATCTCTCCCTCCCTCCCTCCCCTGCACGACATGAATAAGGAATTGTCATTTCTCTCTGCGGCAGCTATATTTAACCAGTGGATAAATGTGAGTACCTTTGTTGGAATGTAGGAAACGTATGTAATTTTAGGAGTTTGGAATGCGTGTAACAGAAAACCGAAAGGAAGCTGGTAGGAAGGAGAGAAGGCAGATGTCTAGAGCAGAGGCTCTCCTCCCTGACTGCCCTTTCGAATCACATGGAATGAGTCGTTTAAATAGCCGTGGTAGGCTCCCCACTGCACACACTCCGATTCGATCGGTCAGAGGTTTACCCGGGGCATCAGTGCATTATAAAAGCTTCCAGGTGATTCTAACATACAACCAGGGCTAAGAACTTGTGGTCTAGGTTAAGTTGGAGGGGTCGGCTTTTCAACCAACTCAAATATACACATATAGCTTCACACATCAACGGGTCTTTCTGAAAAGTCAACATAGTGTTATTGCAATTCACCGAGTTGGATTTGGTATCGTTGCAATCTAGGGCAATCCACGTGTGCTTAGCTCACAGCCCAACATGCCTAGAGGTGCTCTTTCTTCTCCCCTAGAAAGTTCTATAACAAAGAATCCAATACCCACTATACCAGTTGTCCGAATCTCTGTCATCTTTGCATGAGTGGACCAAGGCGCTGTCACAACCAGAGGTTCATCCCCTTTGAGTAGACTCGTGCCGAGATAGGTAATGCCCGGTCGGCACCACTCCGGGACAGCTCCTTACTGTGTGGGGCCTCTCTGCCCCCACCACACGGGAGAGCAGGGGCTGAGAGTCCCACTGTACACACTGATTTCCATAGAGACTAACCTCACATGCGTAAGCTTGCTCGGTGGTGTGATGGACCCAACTCATCCCAATGCACAAGAGCACATCCTCCCCAACTCCACTTTCAATGCTTGAAATCGGCCATGGTGGGAGGATACACCACAGAAATCAGGGAAGACTACAAATGAAGGCTTTTTGTTTGTTTTTCCTGGGAGCTCCCGTGAAACCTAAGTGCACCACTTCTCCCCAGAACTGGCTCTAGGGAAGAACGAAAAGTAGGTTAAGTTTGATTTCAGGCCTCCATGATGAAACACTTCCCATAACCTTCCCACTGTCCTTATTCCAAGGGCATCCGAGGGTTCCCGAGCTTCCCTTGCGCACACACAGCCACACACACATGATCATCAAGACGATGCTCTATTTCTTTGTTTAGACTAAAAGGTAAATGACCGATCATGACTCAAAGTCTGACTGGAGGGTCAGCAAATGTGCTTTTTGACAAAGCTCACACATTTAAAATAAGAAGAATGCATCTCCTAAGAGAATAGGGGGCATCAGCCAGAGGGTGCGATGGATCTGGGAAAGGGGTCCCTAGGACCTCTCCGGTATCCCTGAAATTACTTCACATGGGAAATTGTCATCTCTGTCACGCATTCGGCCAACCCTGTTTGTCCTCTAACGTGAATCAGGCCTACTTTCCTTCCCTCCTGTGGTTCAGAATGCTTCTCTACAAGACACGCTATCCGCCGCCTCAAACCTCACTGTCCTCGTGCCCTCCCCACAAGCTGTCGAGGACATGGACCAAGATGAAAAAGCCTTTTGGCTGTCCAAGAGCAACATTCCAGCCCTAATAAAGTAGGTATCATGTATTTAATTCTTCACGATGTCTTATTAGCATCAGTGTGAACGAAGTTCAGTGGAGGGAAGTCACATGGGCCTTGAAATCCACGGAACTCAACACGTTCTAGAACTCTCCTACCCCAGGATAAGTTAACATTATTGATGGCCACCTCTGTGCTAACTGCTACAGATATGTAAACTGAGGCAAGGGTGATTAAGTAACTAACCCAAGGCTTCATGGCTGGTAATTGCAGGGGAAGAGTTTGAATCTGGCGGTCTGGCTCCAGAACCTATTTTCTTAACTACTTAACGATACTGCCTCACACATTGATATCTGACTGTAGTCATTATGGACTGTTGTTTTAGATACCACATGCTACCGGGCACATATGGAGTGGCAGATCTGCAGGCTCTGTCACCTTCCGACATGCTGGCAACGTCTTTGCAGGGCAACTTCCTTCACCTGGCGAAGACAGACGGGGTAAGAGAGTGCTGTGATTTGTCTGTTTAGTGGAGACGTGCCATCTATGTTCATGCTGCACTCTCAACAATTTCTATGTTATGGAAATTTCCAAACATGAGCAAAAATAGACCAAGAAGAGAACTCACATGTAGGCATCACCAGCTTCAACAACTGTCAACATATATTGATACACACACACACACACACACTACTCTGTAGTAGCGATCCTATAAAACGTGGCCCTCCACCCACTGGTTGGCCACACGGCTCTTCCCGACAGACCACAAACTGACCCAGAAAGGCAAACCTGTCCATTGTCCTGGCTAAACGCTATGCAATCTCACAACTTTGGTTATTTGTATATGATTAACTAAAAGCTGGTTACTGGTAACCTACTAAGTGAGTCATTTTAGATTACTAAAATTTTATATTAGACTGGGGTAGGTCAACAAATATTTATTAAGCACCTGCTTTGTGGACTTCGGGCAGTGTTTTCAAGCTCTTTCTGTGAATTAAACAAGATGAAAATGATGATTCTACTGGAAAGTCGGAACTACTACATCAGTGGATCCTGGGCCGCAGTCAAAACTGTCTGAGAATTACTGCTCTAAAACATTTTTACCTTCCTACTCACCAGCATGAGGACTGTGAAAAGGGTCTATGCCTAGAATTACCAGAATGTATGTACTTCATCAGATCATTCTTTTTAGAAAGCAGAAAAGAGTTGCATACAGTCCATGGATTCTTTACATATTATTATAATTCTGGTGCGTTACATACATATATCGGGCAATGTGGTTGTTTTCCATCAGTGTTTAATTTTTTTATGTTTATTTTTGAGAGAGAGAGACAGAGCACAAGCGGGAGAGGGACAGAGAGGGAGGGAGACACTGAATCTGAAGCAGGCTCCAGGCTCTGAGCTGTCAGCACAGAGCCTGACGCGGGGCTCAAACCCACAAACCGTGAGATCATGACCCGAGCCCAAGTCAGACACTTAACCACCTGAGCCCCCCAGGTGCCCCTTCCATCAGTGTTTTAGTTGATTTTCTGAGCAAGCATATGCTGAACACCCATCCTGGGCAGGCTTATCACAGATTCTACACATTCAGGGATAAATAAATTGGGACCATTGACCTGGAGGGACTAACCACTAAAGACACATTCTTAATGAGTTCCTATGTCTGATATAAATGTCTCCCTTTAACCAAAAGAGATGTACGAGATGGCCAGGAATGTTTTCTTCAGGGACTCTGCTGATGGAACTTGGGAGCTGCTCAGGGTGAGACAGTCCCCTCTGCACCTAGGGTCCCAGAAGGGATTTTTTTAAAGGGGGAATGGTAGGGAGAAGAAGAAAGGAAAGAAGACAGAATGGAGCCCAGTTGCGTCATGGTTGGTTGCTCGCTGGGTGAGTGGGTATGTTGGGTAATTGATATTCTGGAAAAGTAGCTGGACGCTGATCAGGAAAGTCAGTTACTGTCCGTATTAGTTTGCTAGAGCTGCTGTAACAACGCGCCACAAAGCGAGTGGCCCAAACAACAGGGAATTTTGTCTCATGGTTCTGGAGGCCAGAAGTCCAAGATCGAGGTGTGAGCAAGGTTGGTTCCCGAGGGCTGTGGAAGGAGCCGTTCCAGGCTCTCTCCTTGGCTTGGACATGGCCTTCTTCACGCTCACACGGCGTTCTCCCTGTACAGTTGTCTGTGTTCAAATTTCCTTTTCTTATGAGAACACCAGCCATATTGAAGTAGGACCTACCCTAATGATCTCATTTTAATGTGATCACCTCTGTAAAGACCTATTTCCAAATAATGTCCCATTCTGAGGTCCTAGCGGTGAGGACTCCACCATATGAATATTGAGGACACGATTCAACCCACAACACGGTTTTTCAAATTGCAGGATCACATTGGGGAGCCTCAACCAGCACCCTTTGAATGAAATAGAAAGAGTATTGGTATTCTGGGGCCTCCCAAATCATAGAGGAAAGTATCGCTTCATTTTGATTGTGTGCATGTGTGTGTGCGCGTGTTTGTGTGTGTGATGTCTAATGTGTCACAATTTAACGACATTTCTAACTTTGGGTCATAATCAAAAGTGTGAGAGTCGCCACTGCTCCCAAAGTGTAAAACCCAGGAATACTTTCAATCCCTGGATGTATGACCCCGTGGAGATTCACCTTCCCCCTGGGCTTGCATTTACAGAATATCACAATCGAAGGAGCATCTGTCATTGACGGTGACAACGCGGCCACAAATGGTGTGATACACGTCATCGACAAGGTACAAACCTGCAAACTTCCACATCCAGCATCTTTCCTTCATTACTTTATCTTCCTGTACAGTGTCCGGGGCAGGGGGCAGCTGCCTTTAACGTAAAATTAACCTGTGTTGTGCTCATGACTTTAATGTGAAACCTGTTTAGAGGTTCCGTTCATTCGGTTAGACTCAGCCTATTCATTCAGACTGTGTTCTGCCACGAGCCCTATGTCAAGTGTGGCCACCTGGAGCCTATTTCTTACTTATGAGGAGATCTTTTTTTTTTAATTTTTTTAACGTTTATTTATTTTTGAGAGACATAGAGATAGAATATGAGCAGGGGAAGGGCAGAGAGAGAGGGAAACACAGAATCTGAAGCAGGCTCCAGGCTCCAAGCCGCCAGCACAGAGCCCGATGCGGGGCTCGAACTCAAAGACCGTGAGATCATGGCCTGAGCCTAAGTCGGCCGCCCAACCAACTGAGCCACCCAGGCGCCCCAGGAGATCTTAATCAAGAGCTGGAGGAGAGGCGAGGGGTGATGTTTATTTTCCCTCCCTCTTTCTTCATTATTGCACCCTAAAAAGATGGGAGTAAGGAAGGCCCTAGAAAAAAATGGAAAAGGGTAGAAAAGATATTTTGAAATTTTCACTTTCTCCTAAGAGACAATTCAACAGTACTCAAAGGTATGTGATGGAAAAAAGCATAGCAGGAAATGGGATTTTAAGCTATCCTATAATCTTCAGTTACTATATTCGGATTTTCGTTGAAAATTAAGGTGAGAAGTTAGGGTACGTTGGGAACTTTTGAAAGGTGGAAGATTGGAAAAGACAATTAACTAATAGTATTTGAACTAAAATTATCCTCACTTGGCACTTATATACTCACTTTTGATTTTCATTTACAGAAAAGGTCAACTATTTCTGTTCAGAAAAGAGAGGCAATTTTAAGACTCCTGGATGCGTTATTTTGCAAAAACCTTGCAATTCCCTTGTATTACCAAGCGCCTTAAGAAAAACATTTTTGAGCAAGTGATTCATCACTTGCACGGAAATATGCTGAGTTTATGACTTCTTTTTTTTTTTAATGTTTATTTACTTTGAGAGAGAGTGAGAGAGAGAGAGAAAGTGGGGGAGGAACAGAGAGAGAGAATCCCGAGCAGGCTCCTCACTGTCAGCATAGAGCCGGATGTGGGGCTCGAACACATGAACCATGAGATCATGACCTGAGCTGAAATCAAGAGTCAGACCCTTAACCGACTGAGCCACCCAGATGCTCACATTACTTAGCAAGGGTATTTTTCTTCACCAATCTTGGCTTTCCAAAGGACTGAAAACCTTTTTAGAAAACATAAAATTACCTCATCTCGTTAACATTTCTGATGACCACACCTTGTTAGTACAGTGACACCTCAGCCTGTCTTCTGAGCTGAGTGTTATTATCATGGGGTCAGTTCAGGTCTCACCTCCTCTTTGAAGCCTTCCTTGATCCCTGCAGCCCATATCATCAAGGGTGGCCTACAGTATCTGAGTACCAGCACATAGCTAGCTGTGTGACCTTGGGCAAGCTACATAACCCATCTGAGCCTCAGTTTTCTTCTCCCGTAAGAATTAAATAACACCTTCTCTCGCGATGCCTACCGCCCAGCAGGCCATCCCGCCACAGATGTTGGTTTTATTCCTTTCTCCTTCCTATGTCATTCCAGGGGATTTTTTGGTGTAGAACTCATTCAGCACACTATGCCCTCTCGTACTATAGCTCTTCCTCGTGGTATAGGCTGGGTCCCCCATGTGATGGCAGGTCCCAGGGCCGGGCTGCATCTCTGTGCCCCTCGGCAGCACCAGCACCCAGCTGCGTACACGGTAATAACTGGGATGATTGGCAGCCCAGTAGGTACAAGGCACTCTACAGAATATCACATCACATTCTCTCATCTGATTTTTACAACAGCCCTAAGAAAATAGACATGACTCACTTCACGAATAGGACAAATACGGGACACCCGGGTGGCTCAGTCTGTTAAGCATCGACTCTTGATTTCGGCTCAGGTCATGATCTCACGGTTCGTGAGTTTCAGCCCCACGTCGGGCTCTGCACAGTGCAGAGCCTGCTTGGGATTCTCCCCACCCCACCCCTCCTTTGCTCGTGTTTGCTCTCTCTCAAAATAGATAAATAAATAAACGTTTTCTAAAAAATGAGACAACTAAGGCTCCTCATGGTTAAGTAACCAGATTGGACAGGAAGTTACGTGACCACAAAAGACTCCTGGATGCCTGTCAGCTGGTTCAAGGTCTCTGCTTCGACTCTGGGTTGCACCGGCTCCCTAAGGACCTCCTATACCTGCCCTTGGACGTTGTGGTCACCTTTGTCAGGGCCACTATGCACACTTGTACAAGTTGTGCCGTGCATAACAGTGTATGGCTAAAACCCAGGCCACTTCACTCCCCAGGCTGTCGCCCCTGTTTGGTATTGCCACGTGTCAGAGGAAATGGTGCCCTTTGTAAAATGCACAGAGGCACTCATAATCGCGTATCGTCACGTGACACGAATCGAGGTACCGGAGGGCAGCAAGCCCTATTGACACACGCTAACAGAGTCTGGGGCTTCCTCCCCCAGGTTCTGGTTCCCCGAAGAAGTCTAACCGGCTCCCTACCAAACCTGCTCACTCGGCTGGACCAGATGCCCGACTATTCCATCTTCCGGGGCTACGTCATTGTAGGTACCGCATTCTCTGCGTGACCCCCTGGCTCAGGTGACCTGGGAACGGGAATCCCTCATGCGTTCTTGTCTCCATCACAGCAATATAATCTGGCGAGTGCGATCGAGGCTGCTGACGCTTATACCGTGTTTGCTCCAAGCAACAATGCCATTGAGAATTACATCCGGGAGAAGAAGATTGCAACTCTAGTAGGTATTGGGAATGATAACTAGGAAGATTATTTTCTGAACCAACTCAACGTTTTTCAATCCATCAGTCACCTACAGCCTCACTCTTTCATCATAACTTCCTTGTCCGGGTGCAGATACTTCACATAAACCTGCACTGAGACTTTCTCCGCTTGCATGCTTCCTTCATACCCGTGGAAGCACACACCTGGGCCCTCATACACGAGGTGTCCCAGGAACCTGGAAGGATCCTCGTGGTCACCCTCCTTCCCCACCCTGCCTTTCTGGTCCCGGGCCGCTGAGATGTCGGCGGCAAGGATGAAGAGAAAGCGGGTGGTCTCTGCCTTCGTCCTCTCCTCCCGCCTCTGTTCTCCCTGATGGCTGACATCTGGGGCCACACGGCTCAAATTTGTCAAAGATTTTGTCAAAGAATACAGAGCTGCAACGTGACGCCGTCTGCCTCAAAGCCCTTGGATGCGTCCCCGTTTCCGTTCCAACGGCCTCCCCAGGTGTCTCAGGTCTCCATCAGCTGGCCGCCACTCACCCTCTATTCAGTGGTGGCTCCAGAACTTTCCCTCAGGAGCTGGGGGTTGCCCTGCCCCCAGCCCCCTGCCCCATGACGAGAGGACACATTTGAAGCTGTATTTGCACAGCAAGCACACAGCTTCCCCTTATGTCTCCAGACAGGGTGACCGAGCCCCAGACGCTAATGAAATGTGGACTGACACTCGAAGTCCCTCAGGGTCATCCACGGCCCGCCCATTCTCTGTGGAAACCACGTGGTGTAACCAGAGGGATGGTCTCAGAGAGCCTAAACAAGTCAAAGTGCCTTTGTTCCTATCTACCCACACATGCAGACACACATGTGCACACATGCACACACGCACACGTGCGCACGCGCACACACACACACACTGCTCTTCTGCCTTCACTACCTCCCGAATCTCCCTACCTGTTCTTCAAGTCTACTCTGACCTCCTCAGGGAAGCTGGCCATGGTCACCCGAGCCTTCAGAAAAATCTCTCCTGCCTCTGAATTCAGACCATCTGCACACCCCCTCAGTATCTATATGGTGTGAATCGTCCTTTCAAGCGAACAAACTTTAGCTCTCCAAGTAGATTATAAACTCCACCAAGTCAGAGAAACTGTCCTCGATTTTTGTGACTGGCACATTGAAAAAGCAGGACTCCTGGGATGGATCGAGATCCTGGGATCTCCCCTGCCCTGCCCCAGTCCCTTTGAACGTGCTCAGGGGAAAATATTCCCTTCCTGCCCTGGGACGAAACTTCAGACAATCCCACAGCCTTTCTGTTTTCCCCAAAAGTCCTCTCTCCATGTGAAGTCACAAACACAGTACCAATTAAGTTAAAAAAAAAATTCCAGTAATAACCGACATGTCGAATTGGGTTTAAAATCACCTCTTCTCTCACTGTTCCCTGCTGGGGCTTTGTCCAGGCAGGAAACTGGAGGACGGGGCTTGTTCTTGAAACAACCAGGGTCCATCAGGAGACAGAAGCCACACAGGATGGAGTTTAAGATCATGAACTGTTGATGGGGGACAAAGCTGTGTAAATATAACTGAAAGGTTAAAAGGAAGGAGAAGGAAGTCACAGAGGTAGCAGCTGCAGGAAGCATCTAGACCCAAAGGGCTGGAAGAACAAAGGGAAGAGGTTAGAATTACTAAAATTCTCAGCCTCTCAGAGCTGTAACTCAGAGCTCTGCGGAGATGGGGGCGCTGTTCACCTGGAGTCTCTGACCCCGGAGGAGTCAGAGGGTGCGGCCCGGCCTCCAGCAGAGGGTGCGGCCCGGCCAGCGCTGATGCCCAGGAACCCGCCCTGAGGATCCAGCTGGCACTCCGGGGCGCAGAGCGGGGCTTGGGTGACGCCAATAGGTACAGGAAGCAAACGGGACCAGGAAGTCTCTTCTCCCTCCTTCTGCTCTAAGAGGCCTCACAGTCTCCTTCTAGCACTTTCCGCTGGAGGAACCTAACAGGAGCCCTGGCAAAGGAAAACCGTGGACTGCGGTCGAGGCCCCCCCAGCCTCACAAAAGCAGAGTGTGGAGGGTGGGTTTGGAGTTCTCAGGAGGAGAACTGAAAAGGGTAGGAAGGTTCTTACCTAACTGGTACCGTCTTGAGATGCCATTGATCTCTCTGGGCCAGGCCGGGGTTTCAAAGCACTCTGTCTCTCTCCCTCCCTCTGGCTCTCTCTCCCCACATCCTCCACTCTTTTGTGGGTCCTTTGGAGACCCCAGCCGTCACCAGTGGTCTCCGGCTGCTGTCCGCTTGACCCGTGTGCATGCGTCCTATTACTGTAGTCATTGGTCTCCTCCTCGGCCCTGAGCATCTAGAACCCACCTCTGGCTCCTCCCAGGGGGGAGCCTGTCTGCCCCGCTGAGCATCCATCTAAGATAGGACCGAAGGCCCCAGTTCTCTCAGGCCCTACCACACATCTGGTCCACAGGACACACGTCCTCGCTTGTCCCAAGCCAGCGCTGGGAGTGCTGGCCTGCCCACCCTCCTCTGTCCTCAGCGGATCAGCCTGCCAGCCAGCAGTGACATGTGACTGCCCAGGTCTCAGTACAACCCGCTCCCACAGGTCACCCTCTCCGCAGGGGACACAGGTCACGTTTTTCGAAACATCCCATCGAGTCTCCTCTTGTGGCCCCTGAGGTGAAGGGCAGGCTGGGGCATGAGGACCCTCTCTCCATAGCACGTCTCTTTAAAGAAATCTCTAAAATCCTCCCTCGACCTTCGTGCCCTCGGTCTGGGCCCTCGGTCTGGGTTTTAGGGTCACGTCAGGAGTTTCTGACCATCCCACACAGAAGACTGGCCAGCTCTGAGGCAGTGAGTCTCAGATTCAGTCTTCAATATCTATTGCATCATGATGCCTTGGCAAAAACCTTCAGTTTGACCAGCCGTTGGCTCTTGTGATCCCCACGGTGCCTGGCACGTGGGGGCGGCCCGGGAAGTGAGTGGGGACAGGCCGACCTGCGGGTTGACTTCGGGTCTGTGTGTTGTCCAGGAGGAAGACGTGCTCAGGTACCACGTGGTCCTGGAGGAGAAACTCCTGAAGAATGACCTGCACGACGGCATGCACCGGGAGACCATGCTAGGCTCTTCCTACATGGTGGGCTTCTTCCTCCACGACGACCAGGTGCGCTCCTTGTACTTAACACCCAGGAGGGAGGGCGTCTGGGCGGCCCCGTCGGTTAAGCGTCCGACTCTTGGTTTCGGCTCAGGTCACATCTCATGGGTTTCGTGGGTTTGAGCCCCGCATCTGACTCTCCCTGGCAGTGTGGAGCCTGCTTGGGATTCTCTCTCCCTCTCTCTCAGCCCCTCCTCTGCTCGCGCTGTCTCTCTCTCTCTCAAAATAAATACATAAACCAAAAAACAAAAACAAAAAAACAGGAACGAGTGTCTTGGCTCCTATCACCATCATTACTTCCGTGCTAAAAAAAAAATCTCACCAGGGCTTCTTCCGCCTTATCCACGAAAGACAGCTGCCCGTGTGTCATCATAAAGAAAAACCAGACTGTCAAGCTCCCTCGCACCCTCCCCACTACCAGCCTTGGGATAATCAGTGGGGCGTTACCAATCATGGAATCTGAGTTCCAGCAGTCACAGGTGCCCTTTGACAGTGATTCCTAACAAACCCAACAGACAGTCCCCAGGCAGCCTCTAAGATAACAGGGGATACGGGAGCAACCTCCAGCTCCCAGGACCTGGCACTGGCTGCGGGGGTGGGATCCAGCAGCCAGACGAATAACGTCATGATTGCCTGACCGTACAGACTGTGGCCCTAGGACCGGCTGGCCCTCACACGGGTGCTCCTGTATTTATCTCACACGCCCCTAGATACTTCGAAGTGTTCAGAATTCATGCAAAAGAATTGATGAGACTAAATATTTAAAGTATTTCTAGTGTAATTCCATTTACATATTTTAAACATCAAAGAAGAGGGCCCGTTTATGAAAATTCAGCAAGAAACTCACAGGGTGATCCTAGTATAAATTCTCCTAAGAAAAACTAATAAAAACAAATTATTGTTTAAGATAACCTAAGCGTGCTATGAAAAGGAAGAAAGTTTAATCACAGACAGTTTTGAACAATAATATTATTCAGTCCTTTTAAAACGTGCGATCCTGGGGCACCTGGGTGGTTTAGGTGGTTAAACATTCGACTTTGGCAAAGGTCACGATCTCACGGTTCATAGGTTCAAGTCCAGCATCAGGCTCTGTGCTGACAGCTCAGAGCCCGGAGTCTGCTTGGGATTCTGTCTCCCCCTCTCTTTCTGCCCCTCCCCTGCTTGTATTCTACCTCCCCCCGCTTTCTCTCAAAAATAAATAAACAAACTTAAAAAAATAAAAAGTGCAGTCTTAAAAGCAATGTTCTCAATGGTATTGTCTTTGAACCACAAGTTAATTTTTGCATGCATTTTATTTTAACCTGCTTGGGTTTAAAAAAAAAAAAAGCCTAAGCCTTACAGAATAATCTAACTCCAAATATTCTCCTCTGACTCTTGCAAATAATCCCACGTATTGTATAATAACTTTGAGGAGATCCTTTTAAATACATTTTCTTATTTTTCCCGGTAAAACAATTTTTGATTGTTAAAGAACTTATTTTTTTTTGTTTTTATCCATATCATTTTTTTAATGTTTATTTAGTTTTGAGAGAGAAAGTATGTGAGCGTGTGCAAGTGGAGGAGGGGCAAAGACAGAGAAGGACAGAGGATCTGAAGCAGGCTCTGAGCTGATAGCAGAGAGCCCCACATGGGATTCGAACCCACAAACTCTGAGGTCATAACCTGAGCCGAAGTTGGATGCTTAACCGGCTGATTAAGCCGGCCAATTAAGTGGCTGAGCCACCCAGACATACCTTTCTGTATCATTTCTTATTTCATCACGGAGAGAAGAACTTTCTAATGCAGTTAACTGAGTCAGTTTCAACTCTGTCATGTTTATTTCCATTTGCTTGGAAATTCTTTGATGAAGAGCAATCTTACAATAGAGGCTTTACCTTGCAATAAACAAATAGTTCTCTTACAGTCAATGCTTTGCTTTTATTGATAACTCATTTACTTTCTCTTAGGACAATGGAGTTGTAGGGAAAAGCTCTCTAGTCGAGTAAACTTGTGCTCAAATAAAAATTTTAATGCGGCCTGTAATTCCCTGAGTTCATCTCACCATGAAGATGATTCAGACTTTTTTCATCCCAAATCAACAGTATTAGAGTGTCAGAAGTTCTGCCATTTTGATATTTTTTAAACTGTTCGGTATCTTGGAATTCTGGAAGTTCGTGCTGCAACCACGATTTGACACCACCGGTAAGGCTCCCCACCCGTTTTCCAAATCGACACGGGTGCCAGAACACCTCTGCAGAGCTCAGCCGTGACTTACGTCCACACCCAGCGGAAACTCACCTGACTCCAAGTAAATCATAAGGGACTTCCTTCCACAGGTGTTCAAATTTCCGCACTTAGAAGAATCATTTTAAATTGCTGCTGTGGGGAGTCTGGGATGTTATTAATCATTTTAAAACCCTTATTGGATACAAACTTGATGTTTTCTTAGCACGATAAAGATTTCCCTTCCTCCCAACACACACACACACACACACACACACACACACACACACACACACACAGAGCAATTTTTAAAAGAACCATTTGTAGGGCGCCGGGGTGGCTCAGTTGGTTAAGTGTCCAACTTCGGCTCAGGTCATGATCTCACAGTTCGAGCCCCACATCAGGCTCTGTGCTGATGACTCAGAGCCTGGAACCTGCTTCCAATTCTGTGTCTCCCTCTCTCTCTCTGCCCCTCCCTGCTCATGCTTTGTCTTGAAAAGAAATAAACATTAAAAAAATTTTTTTAAAAGAACCATCTGTTCCCAGTTTTATTAGTTATGTTAATGAATGAATGGATTCCCTTGTTTGGCATTACTCAGTATTTAAGGTATCCTCTCCTTTAAAAACTCAACATAAAGCAAGTTATAGCTCAAAGTCGAACTGGATTCACAGTGTATAATGAAGAACCTCTGAGTATTCACCGCACACTGGGAAAGGATACTCTCTGCTGGAATGCTTTTCACAAAAACACTCAAAAAACGCTAATTTTTTTTTTCTAAAATGCCTCTTCTCTTGGTCTTTCTGAGGGTGGCTTGCAAATTAACCACAGAGCTGTGCGGAAAGCCCGACGAGTCCCATTCTCCACACCTTGGTTTGGGAAGGCATTCACACCTCCGGGCCGCCAGCCCACAGCACGGCCGAGCATGGCCACGGCGCCATTTTGCCGGTGGGACTAACCTAACAATCGTGATTCAGAATCCTCAAATAGGCATAAACCAACTAACGTGAGGGGAGGAGAAAAACCTTAGAGATGATCTAGAACAGCCTTTTCCTTTTACAAAAGAGGAAACTGGGATTCAGGGAGGAAAAGCCACTGGCCCATGCTACACGACAGGATGGTGTCACAGGAGAGCCCTTTCCGCTGCGGTGCGCTCCCTTCCAGGTGAAAACTGGAACGCCCGATCGGTGGTTGTGATCCCGATCGCCTCCGATCCCTGTTTTCTCTGTTTCCCTTCAAATCGCTACAATAAAACTCACATTTAACCTTCTCGTTTGCAGCTCTATGTAAATGAGGCTCCAATAAACTACACCAATGCAGCCACCGACAAGGGAGTGATCCATGGTTTGGGGAAAGTTCTGGAAATCCAGAAGAATAGATGTGACAATAACGACACTACCATCGTACGAGTAAGTTGTATCCGAGGCCAATGATGCAACTGTTGGCTTAGTTTTTTTATAAATTTTTTAAGCGCAAGGTTTGTCTCTCAAGGTCTCTCAATTCAGTTGAAAAACACCGAGGGAGCCTCTCTGAGGTACGAGAAGGCAGAATCGGCTTGGCTCTACAAAGGTGGATAAGACACGATCCCGACCTTCAGTGGACTCACAGTCTAGTGCAATAAACGGCACTTTGAGTGCTTGCGAACATGCCCAGGGGGTCGTATTGAGCAGAATTCTCAAGCCATGGTCTTCGTCAAAGGGAAACGTGCCGTGCCTAGCAGAGGCTCAGAGAGGGGCCACCTATGGCCGTTATTGGGCTACCTATGGCTGTTGTTGGCCAAACCTGGTCTACTGGGAGAGAACATAGAGCGATGGATGATTTCAGTGTAACATAAGCTGCAGTAATGGGAACTTTTCACTTCAGTCCTTGAGATAGTGTGGGGTCTTTCCCTAATAGTAATAGCTGCTGGCATTTGGGGGCACTTCTTATGTGCCAGGCCCTGCACATATGTTATGTGGCTTTAATGGTTTTATCCAGGTTCATACACACGTTACACGTATCACGCTCACAACACCCTACAGAACAGGTACTACTACTACCCCCATTTGACGGAGGGGGAAATTGAGGCACAGAGAGGTTAAGTAATGCGGCAGGTTTGCAGAGCTAGCAAGTGGCAGATGAGGAGTTAAAATCCAGGCAGTCCGGCCCCAGAGCCAGAACCGTGAACAGCCACACCATCCTGTCTGGTGTGAGCCATGTTCAGAACTAGTCACACTGAGCTCCTCCTGTTCTAGGAACGGGTCACATTTAAATTTTCTTAACTTGTGCTCACTGTTCTATGATAGTGTTAGCTCCACGCTGACCCCTCGGCTCCCGGGTGCTCCCGAGGGCTGGGCACCGTGTGTGACACGTTGTCTCAGTCCGGGAATCTCGACCAATTCACTAAATAATGGGTTTTCCGTGAAGGAGGGCTGTTGCGAAAGGAACTGGGATGGAAGTGAGGTAAGAGGATCATTAGCGTCGGAAGAGCAGAGGAACGCCGCGCTGAGACCTCCGAGACCTCGAGTGGTCGAAGCGCTCGACTAAATGAGCAGGAAAGAGACTGACCCAGTGAACCCCCCTAATGTCTTTCTGAGTTTCAATTTGATACCCGAAAACGTTCGGCTCCCAGGTCTGGAAAATGCTTTGCACTAAAGGCAATAACCATTGCCTCTGTGTTTTTACCAAGGGAAAGTGCGGGAAGTGTTCCCAGCAGCCGATCTGCCCGGTGGGAACTAAACCACTCGTAAGTATTTTGTCTTCTTTGATAAAATAGTTTCCAGATCCCAGGAGGTCCAAATTAGACAATGGACTTCAAGCATGCCTCATTTTCTCTGCCCTCATCCCTGTACTGGGCTTTAATTTAATTTTACCCTCTTATATTACATGCATCTTTCTAAAGTCTTGAATCCATTTTTTTTTTTTTTTTGGACCAAAGCAAAATTTAATTAGTACCTAAATAGAAGCTGGGGTTCACAGCACTCCACGCCCAGTGCAGGAAGGGATTTTTCCCTTTCTACATCTTTCACATGCCAAAAGCCAGTTGAGGATAAGAGCAGGAAATCTTATCAGAGAAGGCAGACTCTGTATCCCAACAGCATCCAATCTGGATAGGTTTCACCTGCCTGGTTTCCTCTTAGTGGAAGTTACAACTTTCTCTAAGAACCAGATGGCAAACTTGGGAAAAGTAAACATGTCTTTGAATTAATTACTAATCTATGTTTCTTGTAGCTATTTCTTATAGGAGCTACTCCTGATAATGTTCCAATCATTACCAAAAAAAAAAAAATAGATGAGGGGCGCCTGGGTGGCTCAGTCGGTTAAGCGTCCAACTTCGGCTCAGGTCATGATCTCACGGTTCATGGGTTTGAGCCCCATGTCGGGCTCTGTGCTGACAGCTCAGAGCCTGGAGCCTGCTTCAGATTCTGTGTCTCCCTCTTTCTCTGCCCCTCCCACGCTCACCCTTTGTCTTTCTCTCTCTCTCAAAACTAAACATAAATTTTTAAAAAAATAGATGCTTATGCACCTTCCATAGCAGGAGAATAAAAATTTTTAATGATGGGGCACCCGGGTGGCTCGGTTAAGGGTCCAACTCTTGGTTTTGGCTTGGGTCATGATCTCAGGGTCATAAGATCAAGCCCTTCCATGCTGGGCATGGAGCCTGCTTGGGATTCTCTCCCTCCCTCACATTCTCTCTTTCTTAAAAAAAAAGAAAGAAAGAAAGAGAACTCGTAATGATAACGATGCTGATTCTCTCACTGGAGTTTGAATCTGGTGCGCTACAGAATCTTTTTATTCAGTTTTCAATTTCCTAACTTGAGTTAGTGTTCTAGACAAAAGTTCTTTTCACAGAGTACTGCCTTAAGGTATCATAATTTGGATTTTTGCCTCCTATTCACTTCCGGCAGCCAACATCGTGTTTTTGGTGTCTCCTTTCTTACAAAGCAGCTCCAAGAAACCAACCCCCTCCCTTTCTAGAACATTTCAGTCAGATGAACAGCAATATGTCACCCACCTACTTCCTCTTAGGGACTGGAACTTTTTCTTCCCCGAAACGTTGACATGGTCGTTTCTATTGCACAGGGCGAGGAGACGAGGAGATGTATCTACACCTTTTATTTCATGGGCAAGCGGTCGCTGTTCATTGGGTGCCAGCCGCACTGTACGAAAACCATCATTGTGAGTACAAGGATCCAATCACCCTTCCAATCCCTGCGGCAGATGGAGCAGTGTAATCATATGTCGCAGTTTTCAGATGCCGTCACATGTTCTCCTTCTGCCTCTCCTCTTCCTCCTCATTATCCCCATTCCCATCGTCGTTGTCATTCAAGGCAGCGGTGGAAACACTAAAGCTCAGGCCAGCCCTGTAAGTCAGGGAACAGGTAAAAGCGGCAGTATTCAATTGCATGGTTAAGAAACGGAAGGACCGAGAAGCTAGAAGGACTGTCTCATTGATGCAACAGGGTGAAATGCCCTGTGGACAGGGCTGCGTGCAAAGGGATGGAGGAGGCGGCCAAGCTCCTAAGGACAGAGAAGTGCACCTGCTTGTTTAGAAAAAAGGACCCCAGAGCTAATATAAGTACGTCCCTGCTGTTGCTTTGGAAAATGCAGGAAAATTCTTTATAACTTCCTGCCCTTCTTCTCTCCCAGAAGACAAGGCATAGCCTCTGCCTGTCCTGCAGAAAGCAAGATGGTCTGGTCCTTAAGGTTGGGGCTGCAGAGGAGTGTGTGGGTTTTTGTTTTGTTTGGTTTTGTTTGGTTTGGTTTGGTTTTGGATTTCCAGGATCCAGAAATGTTTTACTGGAACACAGCCGTGCTCATTCATTTATTTATTTTTTACTGGAGTAGAATTAACATATAATGTTATATTCGTTTCACCTGTACAACACTGTGATAACAATTCTGTAGTTGGAATCTAAAAAGAAAACAAAGGAACCAAACCAAAAACACAGACCCTTAAAACACAGAGAATACTGTTGTCACCGAGGAGGTGGGGGCTGGGGGGTGAGCGAAAAGGCGAAGGGGATTATGAGGTACAAAGTCCCAGTTATGAAACAGACACAGAGATGAAAAGTGCAGCATCGGGACCGCTGTCAGTAATAGTGTAGTAACGTTGTATGGTGACAGACGGTGACTGCGCTTACTGTGACGGCCACTGAGTGATGTAGACATTTGTGTTCTGTCGAGCTCGGGAATGAAGGCGGAGGTGATGCGGATTACAGATGACGCTTATCATGATGCGCGCCGAGTTGTCCAATCACCATGTCGCACACCTGAAATTGATATAACATTGTATGTTAGCTATAGCGGAATTAAAATGAAAAACTTAGGGGCGCCTGGGTGGCTCAGTCGGTTGGGCGTCCGACTTCAGCTCAGGTCATGATCTCGCAGTCTGTGAGTTTGAGCCCCACGTCGGGCTCTGTGCTGACAGCTCAGAGCCTGGAGCCTGCTTCAGATTCTGTGTCTCCCTCTCTCTCTGCTCCTTCCCTGTTCATGCTCTGTGTCTCTCTGTCTCAAAAATAAATAAACATTTAAAAAAAAAAAAATAAAAAAAAAAAATAAAATGAAAAACTTAATAAAAAATTTTAGAAAAAAAAAAAAAAGAGTAAAAGCACACAGCCAGGCGGGCTTCCCTTGACGCCGAGAGATTCACTTATAGAATGCCAACGGCTTCCCCTGCAAAGACGTCTCATGCTCAGAACCAGTGGGGGTGCAATAATGCGCACCAGGAAGGGGCCTGGGGTCCTGGATGGTGACCGCAGGGGACCGCCTTTCCCCCCCCGCCCCCCCCCGTCCCTGATTTCTCTACTCTGTTCCTGCTGCCCTCCTTTCCCGCTCATCTTCATCCTCGTGTCTCGCAGGCCTTTCTGATTTCCCTCTCTCCTGCCGCCCCGCCCCGCCCCGCCCCGCCCCGCCCCGCCCCGCCCCGCCCCGCCCCGCCCCGCCCCGCCCCGCCCCGCGCACCTGTCACGTGCCGGCAAAGCTCCTGGCGCGCATGCGCGGCCTCCCCCGCCGGATGTCCAGGCCTCCGCGGGACAAACCCGGAGCCGGAGGTGCGGCCGCGTCCGAGCCCAGCCTTGTCCCTCGGTTGGTTGCAGACGAGAGAATGCTGCGCCGGCTTCTTCGGTCCCCAGTGCCAGCCCTGCCCGGGGAAAGCCGAGAACGTCTGCTTTGGAAACGGAATCTGCTTGGACGGCCTGAACGGCACGGGCGTGTGCGAGTGTGGCCAGGGCTTCCGGGGCACGGCCTGCGAGACCTGCGCCGACGGCAAGTACGGCCCCCACTGCGACCAAGGTGCGCCCCCTCCTCCCCGCCCCGGCGGGCTCCGCGTGAAAGCTACCAGACCCCCGCGACAGCAGGGCGACCTCGATCCTGGCCCTCCCTCACCCGCCTGTCTGGGCGGGCGGGCCAGAATCCCACCCCTGGTGTCCTGTGACCTGTCAGGAAATGCATAGAATAGCGTTTCCAAACATTGTCAGTCTCCCACTGAACCTACCAAACCACCCCCAATCTGTTCCTGGACCTCCTCCAACCGACCTCATGGTTCTGTATTTTCCGGTGCGCTCCGATCCTCATGTTACCCTCTCAGGTTTGGGCCTTGCTTGATGGTCTGAAATGGCCGTTTGTGCACAGTATCTCATTTAGTCCACACAGGAATACTTGGGTGTTCTTGTACCCATTTTACAGACGAAGATATTAAGGCAGGGTTGAAGGACTTCCCCCAGGGTCACACCTGATGAGAGACAGAACCAGGAATTGAATGCATACCTGGCTTGGCTCCAAAGCCTTGCTCTTGAATCCTGTTGTCCTTCATGTAAAGATTACTCTGTTCATTCACCCTCAGCAAGCCGCATGCTTTAAGCTGTTTTGTTTTCACAAAACCGTCATCTGTTCGCATTCTCTGACCCTGACTGCCTTGTGCCCGGGGACACACGCACGCTTGGGAGGAGTTCTCTAACCCACGACGGGAAAGCAAGGAATTTTTCTACCTTGCACTAAACACCATAGGTTGGACTTGGCTGTCATTGTTTTATCAGTAGCTTGTCCGAGCTAGACAAGATCAATATGTAATTGAGTCCTTATAATTGGACCATGAACTATATAGCCGGAACTATAGTGCTGGTTCTTTCTGTCATTCGGAAGCATTTTCTGTTATGCCCAGAATTCGGGGACCCCAAAAACCACCAGGGAGCCGAGTCCGATGTAAGAACAAAGAGCCTTTATTCGCGCTACCTCGAACTCAATCTCATACCTGCACCGATGCAGCGGTGGGTATAGAGAGAGAGAGAGAGAGAGAGCGAGCACAAGTTCCAAAGGCACAGGAGTTTTAAAGGAGTCTAGGGTAGTGGGAGGGGTGATGGTCCTAGCCGATTGGCTGAGGAAGGGTCAGGGTCCTGTTCCATAGGTCAAGCTTCCGCGCAGGCGCTGGGGACTCAAGGTGGAGGACACGGAACACAATGGAGTCAGTCCCAGTGTGCCCTTAAACAAAATGGAGTCAGTCCCAATTTGCCCTTACATTTCTACTTCCATTTGGTGCAGGACTTCCTAACCTGTGATCCACGGATGACCTTCATGGGGTCATGAGGTCTAGCAAAGCCCCAAAGCTGAAAGCTTTTGCCGGGAGAAGGCATCCAAAGCTTCCAGCGGGTTCTCAGAGGCCCGGGACCCTGCTGCCTAACAGAGGAGTCGGCGTTTCCGTGTTATGAAAGAGGGCAGCGCCGCTTCAGGGTCATACAAACCTAGTGGACAAACCTTAGGGGACACACGTGGTCCCGTCCCAGGCCGTCCCACCCAACCTCAGATAGCCTTAGCCGTCGACCTGCTTGGATCACCAGCCCACAGTGCTGCACAGTCCCGCAGCCGAGGTCTGTGTCAAATCGTGACCCGAATCGATCCTGTCTCCCTGCCCCTGCCCTCCCTGTGACTCCAGAGCCCCTTTAAAGGCCGTGACTCTCTGGACCCAAGTTGGAGAATTCAGTGCCTTTTGTAGGAAGTGGCACTTTATAGTAAATGGTAACTGAGCTCCCGAGCACGGGTCAGAGGTCTAACGATTTGTGGGCGCCTTTCCACGCAGCGTGCTCCTGTGTCCACGGGAGGTGCAGCCAAGGACCTTCGGGCGACGGCTCCTGTGACTGTGAGGTCGGCTGGCGAGGCGTGAACTGCGACAGCGGTAAGGGCGAGCCCCTCCGTCCTTCCGGGCTGCTCCCAGCCTCGCGTCTTAGCGGCTACGTTCGTTTGTTTCTTCCCAAAACAGAAGTGACACCTCTCTTACTTCCTTTGGCAACCCAAGTACTTCCCACTCGCTGCAAAAAGTGTGTAAAATAAAGAAAAGCAGAAAGAAGAAACTCAGAATCACTCACATTCCCACGGCAGGAAAGACCTATCGTTTGTATCCTGCACTGGCCTTCCGCCCCTTTTCTAGGTGTGTCAACGGCGGTGTGTGAGACCACGCTCTACACACAGCTTTACAGCCTACTGTTTTTGTTTTTGTTTTTAGTTTTTAGTTTTTATTTAATTTGGAGAGAGAGTGAGAGAGAAAGGAGAGCGCAGAGAGAGAAGGGGACTGTTCCCGTACAACACGCAACTCTTGAAATCAGGGTTGTGAGTTCAAGCCCCATGTTGAGTGTAGAGATTACTTAAAAATAAAATCTTAAAAAAAAATTTAATGTTTATTTTTGAAAGAGAGAGAGAGAGAGAAAGTGGGGGAGGGGCAGAAAGAGAGGGAGACACAGAATCTGAACAGGCTCCAGGCTCTGAGCTGTCAGCACAGAGCCTGACGCTGGGCTCGAACCCACAAACCGCGAGATCATGACCTGAGCCGAAGTTGAACGCTTAACCGACTGAGCCCCCCGGGTGCCCCCAAAATATAATTGCTTTTTAAGAAGGAAAAAAAAAGCCTTTTAATATTAGTTATAATTAGGCTTTGCTTGTTTATTTCACTCCATAAAATAAAATGATGACAAACTGGAAAGAATAAGGAACGTAGGAAATAGAAATGAAAGTAGAAAAATCAGGCCCCAGGGAGGAACGTGCGTCGACATCCAGACCCTGTCCCAGGGAGGATCGTGTGTCTGACTCTCCTCGCGGCCTGGCACACAGTAGACATTCCATCAGTATATTCGGCCTTCAAATTCGGTGCTGAGCTTCCTGGCAGCCAAGGCAAAACAAGGATTTACAAGGTCACATAGTTTTACACGGTTCACATGATGCATATCGTTGCTTCTGAGGAATTAAATCTTTTCTTTGCACCAAGGACTCAAAGGAAGTTCTTGAGCTAGCTAAGAAAGGACTGACCCTGCAATTGGTTCTATTTTGCAGAGATCACAAAAGACGACTGCAGTGGGGCATGCCACACCAGCGCCAAGTACGTACTGCCGAGCTTTCTCCGGGGGCGACGCAGAGGCAGCTCTTTCCTCGTAGTGTCCACGTCAGGCCGTGTCTTCCAGTAATGGCTTCCCGAGACCACGGCTGAAGATTCATGATGAATTTAAGTAGGAAAGGAAATATCCCTCTGGAAAGGCCGTCGTCGGCTCGCCATGTCCAGCCTTTTAAGCGAGCTGCCCCGCCGAGTTACCTGGCGTGTTGGCAAAAACGCCAGCCGTTTCTCCCAGTTCAAGCCACAGGGACTCTTTCATAGAGGCCGAGGGACCCCATGGCACCTGACCTCCGTTAAACCTTGCTCCCCATTCACAGTCAAGCCGTCAGTGCTCATACTTGAACTTCAGACTCCGAACTCCCAGAGGGGCGTAATGGGTTAATTACCCCAGTAACTGTACTTAGGCCTGAATTCAAATCGGCCTCTGTCTTCGTCATTGTCTGCATGGACCTTGAGTCCGTTATGCTTCTAAGCCCCAGTGTCTCCATCTGTAAACGGGAATAAGCATCTACTGGTTCGGGCTGTCGGGTATCGTGTAGGTTATGCGGGATCACGGAAACAGCGCCAGGTGCGTAAGTGGCCCTCTGAAGACGGGTAGCCATCCTCCCGTCGGGGCCGAGGCCTGTCTGTGTGCTCTCCGCAGTTTCAGCTGCCCGTGCAGGGCCATGCTGGCACGGACTCGCCTTCCCAGGCTGAGGAGAGACCTCTGAGTGCCGCACGGGGGCGGGAGCTAGGACACTGGGGACGCAGGGAGCGGAGGTTCTGTATTTTCCGCCCACAGACGGCACCTGCCCTTTCTCATTGCAGCTGCCTCATCGGTCCGGACGGCGCAGCCTCGTGCAGATGTGCAGCGGGATTCCAAGGGAACGGAACCGTCTGCACAGGCAAGTGAGGAAGGGATGGCGGGGGGGTAACTCGGTGAGCTTGAGCCGTGGAGAGAGCTGTATTCCCACAGACCGAAAGGGCAGCCGCTACCAGCCACTGATGGCCAATGGACGGAACAGGGCAGCCCGCCGCTCCCCCGGGCAAGAAAACCACTGTTAGCGGTTGAGTGTGTGTTGGGTCAAGGATGCGTGGGACAGTTGTACCTGTTTTCTTCTCCACATAGTGGTTCACGGCCTTGACCTCAATTGAAGTCACCTGTTGATTGACCTAGTGTGTGACCCAGGCCCAGGTACTCTAGAGCGGGACAGACGGGGGCCCAAGTCTTGGTTCGTCCTCCTCCGACCCACATGGCTTTGGATGGGTCTCTCACTTGCTCTGAGCCCCCTTAGGTCACTTATAAAGTAAATATAAAACTGTGTCCCTTGCAGAGCACTTTGGGGATGAAACGACCTCTCTGTGTAGGGGCAGAATGAGGCCGACTGTAAAACAGCCTCCACATCAGACTCTCCTAGGGTTGAGTCTAAGTTCTTATAACTGTTACCTTGGGCGAGTCGCTTGACTGCTCTTCACATCATTTTTCCGTCTGTAAGTTGTAGACAATTAGAGAATCTCCCTCCCCGGACTGTTTGGTGAGAAGGGGATTAATAACGGTGAGGTGCGTAGAGCAGCCCTGGCATAGAACACTCGGTAAATGTGCCCAGCGCATATTTGGTGTTAGAAATACGGAAACGTTTAGCGTCATCTTTCTCTTGAGCAACTTGTCCCGGCAGCCTTCGGTCCAGATTGTAGCGGACAATGGACATAACAACCTGCCTTCTAGACCGGCTTACCCTGGGGGGCTCTCCCAGCATGCAGGCGCCCCGACTCCGGTCTGGGACGTTTCCTGTGGTACGATGTGCCCGCTACGCCCGTGAGAACAGCGGGCAAGGACAGATAACTGGAATGTTCCTCTCGTCCTCTGTTTTTAGGAAATATAGCAAAAGCAGAGTTAGTAGGAGAGTGACCGGTATTTCTATAACACTTTCATATAGGTTATCAGATGGGAGTCTCCGAACCTGTCAACAAACCTCAACAGGTGGACCCCAAGGTTCAGATTAGCTAAGCGGCTGGTCCAAAGTCACACCGAGGGACTCCAAGTGGATCTAGGTCTTTGACCCACTTTGAATTAATTTGTGTACATGTTGTGAGGTTGAAGTCCAAATCCTCCTTCTGTGTGTGAATATCCAGTTGTCTTGGTATCATTCAGTGAAAAGACTCTTCTCTCCCCCGTTGAAATATCTTGGCACCTTTGTGGAAAATCAGTTTGCCTTAGATGTATGGATTTATTTCTGGACTCTCAATTCTACTCCATACGTAGATGCCCTTTATCAAGTTAAGGATGTTCCCCCATATCTTTGCCTGCTGAGCTTTTATTATTCAAGGTATTGGATTTATCAAATGCTTTTGTTCCTTCTCTCGAGGAAGGAACAAGTGGGCTTGTCTTTAATTCTAGTGATAGGCTGTAGTACATTAATTGATTTTTAAATGTTAAACCACCTCGCATTCCTGCGTAAATCCCACTTGGTTATGGTGTATTATTCTTTTTGCCGAATTTGATTGACAAGTATTTTCTTGGGGATCTTTGTGTTTCCATCTGTAAGGGACATTGATCTGTAGGGTTTTCTTGAGATGGCCCTGGCTCGTTTTGGTATCAGGCCTCATAAAATGAATTGGGAAGTCTTCTCCCCTCTTCTAGTTTTTGGAAGAGTTTGTGAAAATTGGTATTTATTTTTCTTTAAATGTTTGGTAGAATTCACCAGTGAAGACATCCGATGCTCTCCATTCTTTTGAATTATTCATAGTTAATCCAGCTTCTGACGTTGTGAAGTAGCTTCCATTTCTCACTCAAGTAAATAATGCATCAGGGGCGCCTGGGTGGCCCAGTCAGTTAAGTGTCCAACTTCGGCTCAGGGCATGATCTCGGGATCCATGAGTTCGAGCCCCACGTCAGGCTCTCTGTTGACAGTTCAGAGCCTGGACCCTGCTTAGATTCTGTGTCTCCCTCTCTCTCTCTGCCCCTCCCCCACTTGTACTCTGTATCTCTCTCTCTCTCTCTCTCTCTCTCTCAAAAGTAAATAAAAATTTAAAAAAATGTTTTTTAATACATCAATGGTGTTTTTCCCCCCTCTCTCCCTGCTCGGCTCTGGGTCACATCTCCCTTCTGCAGCCATCAACGCCTGTGAGACCAGCAACGGAGGCTGCTCTGCCAAGGCTGACTGCAAAAGAACCACTCCAGGAAGCCGGGTGTGTGTGTGCAAGGCAGGCTACACGGGCGACGGCATTGTGTGTCTAGGTAGGTCCCGCCCCTCACCTGTCTGGTGGTGGTGGCTTTACAGTCAGAGCTCCGGTAAGTGATCCTATTATTGAGACATGCCGCCGTTGGAATCGTCTGCACAGGAAGGTGTGAGGGTGTGAAAGGTGACCACAGGGCCGTGAAGATGTGTGATGTCCAAAAATCGCTTGGGAAATAAAAAAAGGGAGACACGTTTTCCAATGAAGTATTTTGGTGGTGACTGAGTTTTTTTTAACACTTATTAGTTCCTTTTTCATACAATAGCCCTTCTCACTGTAGAAACATTAGAGAATGAATATACGTTGGGGGGATTCTAGAAACAACCACTCTTCCTATAGTCATATTACTTCATTTGCTACGTGTACACCTACTACTGTAAACAAAAGTTCTGCCTTATGATACATAATCTTTACTATGCTTAGCAATGCAAAGGGTCAACTCTCTCTGAATATAAGTGCACCTCCGATTCATTATCTTAATGGCTCTACGCCATTCTACTATAAAGGTCTGCCGTCATATGCCGTCTGACTTTTAACGTCTTAGTTGTAAAAAAAAAACACATCCACACCGACGTGTTGCAAGAATAGTACAAGAGAAGACCCACTTGCTCGTTACCTGGACTCACTTCTGCTAACGTCTTGCTTCACGTGCTTTATCGTATATGTACCTCTTTTTCCTGAACCACTGGAGAGTAGACTGTACTGTTATCCCGTTATCCTTAATACTTGGGCGTATTTGAGAATAAGGGTAAATTCTTACATAACCGCAGCAGTTACCAACTTCAGGCAATTTACTATTGTTTTAAATGTTTATATATTTTGAGAGAGAGAGAGAGAGAAGGTGTGCACCCTCACAAGCAGGGGAGGGGAGAGAGAATCCCAAGAAAGCTCCGTGCTCAATGCAGAGCTCGATGCAGGGCTCCAGCTCACAACTGTGAGATCATGGCCTGAGCCGAAATCAAGAGTCAGACGTTTAACCGGCTGAGCCACCCAGGTGCCCCAAATTTACCGTTGATATAATACTTTTGGCTCATTAGCATTCGTATTCTAGTTTTTTCCCCTGACCCAGTAATCTCCTATTCTGGCTTTTTTCCCTGAAGTGCGGGGAGTGGTTGAGGGATGGGCATCGCGTTTAGCTGTCATGTCTCTTTAGTCTCCTCGAGTCAGGGATCTTCCCCAGCCTTGCTTTGTCACTTAGGACATTGACAGTTTGGAAGAATATAGGCCACCACCCCAACTTTTTTTCATAGCCTGTCCTTCCTTTGCGGTTCGCCTGATGTTTTTCCATGACTATACTGAGATTATGCATTCTAGAATCCGTGTCACGCTGGAGGCTCGTGGTTTCCCACTGCCTCTCGTTTGACCACTCGGTCAAGGCGCTATCTGACGTCTCCACTGTACAGTTACTTTTTCCCCATTGCTCCTAATGAGCCACTGATAGGGAGATACTTTAACACCAAGCAAATACCCTGTCCCTCATCAAAGTGTCCTCCCAAATTTAGAATCTGTTGAGGATCCTTCCCTGCACCAATTGTATTATGGGAGTTACAAGCAACTTTTTTCATTCCTAACTTTCTTCCTTTCCAGCATGTTGGATTGGGTCCAAGATCCTATTATTTCAAGTCCTTGGCTGCAAAAGCTCATATTCATTCACTAGCGGGACAGAAGCAAGCCCACAGACCAGGCCTCGGCTGGCACGGTCCCAGCCCAGAGGAGCAGATTTTGAGACACTGTATCTGGTACCTTCCCTGCTGGGTAACTTCTGCCGCAGAGTAGTCAGAAAATGGAATCACACTTTGACACCTGCTCCCCTTGTCCAGTTAGCCATCCTGCCTGGTTCCTCAAGATGTTTTTACTGGAAAAGGAGCCTCAATGTTCATGCCGGGTTCCGGCTTTTTGTTTTAAAGAGATCAACCCGTGTTTGGAGAACAACGGTGGCTGTCACAAGAACGCAGAGTGCACGCAGACGGGACCCAACCAGGTGAGCTCCGCCCCGCCCCCACCCAGGGCCCTGAGTTTTCCTAGGAGCAAATTCCTGGGTTTTCAGACCCAGGCCTGAGGGAAGGGGGCTGAAACAGACCTATGGGCACCAGCAGCATAAAATCAATATTTTAGGGGGAAATTCTCAAAGAATCCCCAAAGAGGCCATTCTTTGGGAATAAGAAATGGTGGGCGTGAGGAGGACAGAGGGTTCTTGGGAGAAGGGGCTTCCTGAGTGGGGAAGGGTAGACATCTGCAAACACCGCACGGTTCCAGAAGAATCTAGAAAGTTTCCAACAATGCTGTTGCTTAAGCCCTCTGATGCCTAGAATCACATACATTTTCTTTGGCTTGACGCCCTGAAACGCATGTGCCATACCATAAGATAGCATTTTTAGGGGCACCTGGGTGGCTCAGCTGGTTAAGCGTCCAACTCTTGGTTTCAGCTCAGGTCATGATCTTGCGGTTTCATGAGTCTAAGCCCCACGTCGGGCTCTGCTCTGGCAGCACGGAACCTGCTTGGGATTCTCGCTCTCCCTCTCTGCTCCTCCCCGTCTTGCACTGCCTTTGTCTCTTTCAAAACATATAAATAAACCTAAAATAATTAATTTTTTTAAAAGATAGTGTTTTTAGGCCCTCTGCTAATCGCATATTCCCTAACACAGAGAACCCTGCAGACCAAACAAGCACAATAGTCAGGAAATTACATACATCGGAAACTGAATGATGAAGCGAAGTTCCCAGTGAACGTTCTGTGAACCTTGTGAACCCCAGTGCCAGGTCTCCCAGTGATCAGAACAAGCAGGTGCCTAAAGCACCCAAAAATAAGGGGGAAAAAACCCTTATTTTGAAAGAAGTGTGTGTGTGTGTGTGTGTGTGTGTGTGTGTTTACACGTATAGTCTTGGGGGAAACCAGAACAGGCAGTATTGGGCTACCTTAGACATATTTTGGGGTTCAGCAGAGCTCTTGTTTCAAACTACATACGGAGTAAGGAAACCCTCGAAGCGTTTTGGTGCTCAGGGCGTCTACAAATGCTTCTCCGGAACTAGAAGGCAGTGAGAAGGACACAGGGTTGATCTCTGGGACAGGACCTTAGCCCAGGAGGGGCGGCTGGTGGGGGTCTTGGTTACGGTTTGAGCCAAGGTCAGGGCCCATAAGGAAGGAAGAGGCAGAGGAGTGAAAATTTGCCATTTGGCCCTTGCGAACCCTGTCGGTGAGTCCAGGTTCTAGCAAGGAGACATCAGACTGGAGCCACCTCTCCTGCGTGGCTTGGGTGGATTGGAAAAGAAAAACCGCCCCTCGGGTAGACACACTAAGAGCAAGTCCCCTTTCTTCTGGGCGCACAGCTCTGGTAACTAGAGCTTAGCTGGTTTCAACCCTGCCTGCTCCTGGGCCCACGTTGTGAGCTGAGCACCGGGGAATGAGGCTGAACTAAGCATCCCCAACTTCCTGCAGACCGCATCCCCTCCCTCAGCTCGAAGCCCCCACTGACATTGCTGGCCACACAGCGGGTCTGGCCGATTGTTGTCACATGTGCCACCGATATGAGGCCAAAGCCCTCCCCCTGCATTTCCGGCACACGAGTGCCTCCAGCGGAGCCTGGGTGGAGCCGCACGAGAGCCCCGTATGAGTGGGGGCGGGCCAGAGCTTAGCTTCCTCGCACCCGAGCCTTTACCCACCAAAGTGACAAAGGAGGCGGGTGCCAGGAAGGCAAGGGACCCAATTCCTGGCAAGGGACCCAATAAGGTAAGAATGTGTTTTAAAAAATAATTATAAAGTCTCTTGGCAGCAAAGTTAGGCTCCATAGGAGATCCCTGTGCTAGAGTGAGATGTGCCAAGTGCACTACGTGTAGGATGGCCGTGGCCACCGGAGGATAGATCTCGCCAAGGCTAAATGTAGACCCTTGCAGCACTACCGTGAGCACCGTGGAGCTGGAGCACGGGAGCCAGCAGAATCTCTCAGTGAAATAACCGCGCCCCTCCCCTCCCTCCCGGACAGGCCGTCTGTAACTGTTTGCCCAAGTACACTGGCGACGGGAAGGCCTGCGCCCGCATCGACGCCTGCTTAACCGTGAGTGGGGCCCCGGGGCGGCGCCCGAGAGGTCGGGCCGGGGTGCCTCCCACCTGCCTTGCAGGGGATGGCGCATCACAGGGCACCTTCCCTGGCGCCCTCTGGGTCCTGGGGCGTATTCTCCCCTCAGGTTCCAGTTGTAGCTGGAGAGAGTCCGTTCTCTGCCTCTGTCTTCTCCCCTGTGTTGGTGTCTTCTCCTCTTCTGCTAAGCCCTAGCGTGGACTTAGGCCCACCTGCCTCATCCAGGATGGTCTCATCTCAAAGTCCTTCATTACATCCGCAAAGACTCTTTCTCAAAACAAGGTCACAGCCGCAGATATGAGGGCTTAGGACATGAGCATACCCTTTTGGGTACAGGGCGGGCAAACGGCACAGCCAGAACTTGAACCTGTGTCTGCCTTACTCAAAGGCTGCACCCTTGACCACTTTGGTGGGGGGGGGTTCTTCCTCCCACGAGGCTGTCCGCCCCAGAGGAAGCGCCGTCCAAGCATCTGACTTCCCTTATTCATGTCACTGCCCACCTGGGAGCCTCCAGCTATGGGCGTGAGAACAGCACGGATGTCACACAGTTAAAGTCCTTCCTCTCCAAACTACATCCCTACTGTCCCTTCGTGTCAGTCTGGCACATGGCTCAGGAGAACATGTCCCCACATGAAGTGATTGCAGAAAGCAAGGTGCTGGGCATGGAGCTGGAACAACCGGACCCACGCGGCTTTGTTTGCCCAGCAATTCTTCCATGACCATTTCCACCCGGTTTTTTTTTTTAATGGCCACCTTGTCTTGGCAACTAATGCAATGAACCCACGCACACCTGACAGTCAGGTACAAGAGTCATTAACTCATGGCACTGCACCCGTGACTGCCACCACCCACTGGACTCTTTCGAGAAGAATAGGAGTGTGTTTTCTTGCACGATGAGTCATAGTAAGGCTCGCTTTTATGCTGATGAGTACGGTCTAACAGAGAGAAGGACACTGATGCTGAAGGAGAGGGGGTGGATGGTTACGGGAGGAAGGTACGGGAGTGGATGAGGACAAGGGACCCAGAGCCCGCAGGTGAGCATCGGGTAGAAGCAGGGCCAGTGGTAGGTAGGCAGGGAGTTGGTCGGTCAGGTAGATAATTAGTCAGTTCGTTCGTTAGTCAGCCAGTCAGTTACTGAGTCCCTCGCGGGCACACGCTTCATGCGGCCCTTAGTGTGGACTAGCTTAAAATGTGTCCGAGCATTCTCAATAAATTCGCAGTCCCACGAGGACAGAGACCACCGCGTTTCAGCATATCCATGGGAAACCTCTCGCGGCAGCTCCCCGGCTCCTGGGCGCCATTTTAGGCCCTGGGAATTGATCAGCGACCAAGCAGCAAAGTCCCGTCCCTAAAAGAGTTTGTGCTGAGGGGGAAGAGACGGACACCTAGTGTGTAAATGACCGGTCGGCCCGCCAGTTGTTAATCCACTCGTTAAATGAGGAAAGGAGGGTTGGTGCTCGGGCGCAGGCAGGGGGTGAATGCCAGGGCGGGAAGGCGGGGTGTCTGCTGTCTCCACGAGGGATGAGGTGAGCCCATTGGCTGAGAGCAGGGGGCAGCGGTTGAGAGTTAGCGGGAGGGAGGAGCGGAGGTGTGAACCATCCTCCCCAGGGGGAGAGAAGTTACTCTCTGGATGAGCTCGGAAGCGGTAACTCCCAAGGGAGTCCGGACAACCGCACGTGAGACTTTGTCCAGCAGTGCTCCCCGAGGCGACCGGAGGCAGCGGTTTACCAAGCCGTGGCACCGGGACAAAGCCAGGAGCAGGGGCCAACTGGAGCGAGTAGGTGGAGCTGGAAGGAGGCGAGGACCCTGTGGGTCGAAGGAGGCTCGAGCGGCAGCGTTAGAAGAGGGGGGTTGGCAGGATGAGAGTCGGCGGCCAGCGAGAGCAGGATGCGTGAGGTAGAGCCTCAGGAGGGCTCCGCTTTACCCTGGAGACAAAGTCAAGGGTGGTCAGGGGTGCTGGCAGAGGCAGGGTGCAGGCAGGTGCAGCGGAGGCCCTCGACAGAGATGCCGATGCTGCCAAGGATGCGGACAGGTGTGGAGGGAAAGCCGGGGACCCGGTGCCACCGCGAGGACCAAAGAATGGGCCATCATAGATTCCGTGTGTTCTCAGGGAGCCGGGGGCTGCGCAGGATGGGGCAGTAGGAATGGTTTGGAAGCGCAGTCAGAAGGACGTTACCCCAGCCCCAGACCATGAAGTGTGGGATACGGGAGGAAAACAGCTTTGCTTGAGGGGCGCAGGGAAGCAGTGTCCACAGGAGACGGACACCTCTTCAGTAAGCGGCGGAGAGAGTTTTCTGGAGACTGTTGGGAGTTTGTTAATGGAGGTGGGTTTCAGAAGGCACCAGGAAGCGTTTGTGAGGGCGGCGAGGGGCGGGTGTGGGGTCAGATCAGCGTGGAGGGGAGTGTCCGTGAGGTGGGAGGGAACCTGGAGCGCTTAGACTTGTGGTTGGCTGAGATACACAGGAAAGGGGCACGAGAGGGGACTTGTCTCGGTGGGCCTGCAGCAGGCCGGGTATCGGGACAGTAAAACCCAGGGTGCCTAGCCGAAGACCCAGGGCCCTGAAGAGAGGGTCCCCCGGCTTGCAGAAGGCAGCTTTCTCAAAGAGCTCGCCGAGCCGCATCAGTTTGAGGCAGGAATCTGGGACAGACAGCGAGTCCCTCCTGGGCCCAGGTATCATGCTCCACTAAGGCTTTGGGAACAAGGATTGGAGGAAAGGACGATTTCATAGCCGACCTTTAATTCTGTTGACCTCCGTCTTTGCTCAGCCCCTTCGGGGTTCTTTTTCCTAAGCTCACATCCTTTCCCCACTTAGAAACTGCTTAGGCTGCTGACTCCTTCTTGGCGTTCCTATGGATGTCGGCTTTGAACAGCACTTTGCTTCGTTTCTATTTTTAGGTCTCTGTCCCCTCTTCCACAGTTTTTAAGCTCGTTGTGGACAAGGACAGTGTGTCCTAGCTGTTTTATACCAACTGCCTTCTAGCCGATGACTGTCACCTGGCCATTACGAGATCAAAATTTAAGCCTAAAGCTGGGGATTGTCAGACAGGATTGATGGCTTTCTAGTCAGCCCCCCCGTGCTGGGAAAGTTTCCATCTGGCACCTCGGGGCTTGTCTGTTTACAGCTGGAGATCTGCTCGCTGGGACCCGCCGTCCCGGGCTACGTGGCTGGGTGAAGACATGGTCCTTACGACTCTAGGGAGTTGATAGGCAGGTCCAGGAGAAGGGCGACAATGCAAACCAGTCAGAGAGTACAAAAATACATTTCAGTACAAAATCGCTTTGCACACGCTAGCACAACTGGCAAACAAACCGGGCTGACTCTTTCTCCCCACCCCTCGGAAATTTCCCAGAAAAATGGCGGCTGTAGTGAATTTGCCATCTGCAACCACACTGAACAAGGAGAAAGGACGTGTACTTGCAAGCCAAACTACGTTGGGGATGGGTTCACCTGCCGCGGCAACATCTATCAGGTAACGAGAGGCCCTTTTCCGTAAAGTGAGCCCTACTTCCCTCGCTAGGCTAAGAACCCAGGTACCTAAGGACTGTGCCAGAGTCCTGTAACTTGCAGAGCCCTACAGAAGTGTGGAAGGGTGTTTAAGAGGCTGCGTCTGCCGTGAGAATCCTCACGTCGACGAGTCCTGGAGTCAGGAGCACCTGGGTTTGGATTTGACTCTGTCAGTTGGTAATGAGACATGGGGCACGTACGTTAGGCCCTATGCATCAGCCTTCTAACTTGTAAAACAAACAAACAAATTCTAATGGTACCAGCCCCATCGGGTTGTTAGCAGACAGAATGTACGCAACGAGCATAGCGCACACGGTAACTCGAAGGCATGGTCTGGACGCGGGTGCTGTCAGAAGGTGTGTGTGGGCGTGCACACAGGCGTCTATACTGGCCGTAGCGGATGAGGCGGAGTGACCCCTGTGGATTTCTCTGCCTTTATAAAGTGAACGTTCTGTTATTGGGTTTAGAGATGGACTAGAGCATCCTGGCTAATCAAATAGTCTTGTTAATGGAGAAACTAAATCTGCCCAAAAACCCATAGCTGATTTTTTAAATATTTGAACTTTAAAAAGTGCTTCTAAAGCTTAGCTGCTCTGGGAAACGGCTAGACCTTTCTTTGATAAATCAGGTGGTGACTCACAGCAAGTCCCCCAAGTCATTCTGAACGTCCGTGGGAAGCCTGTAGATGGGGCGTGAAAAAGACCCACGGGGCAGATTTCCAGCCCGAAGCGTGGTACAGGCTCTCAAACTTAGAGAAATTGTCCTGCGGCAACCTTGAATTGACCTGGCATAGAATCCCAGACCTGAAGTGGCCCTCCCCTGTCTTCGTTTCCAGGAGCTTCCCAAGAACCCAAAAACATCCCAGTACTTCTTCCAGCTGCTGGTAAGAACGTGTCTGTCTGTCTGTAGCTGTAGGAGTTGGTTCTGCAGCCAGATTCAGAGAAACTCTGGAGTCAGAGAAGGGAGAGGAGAGTCTGGGAACCTGGGTTTCTAGCCCATTCTACACCGAAGGAAGCCCCACGTGCAAAACCTGCTGTCTCGCGGGAGGAAAGAAGCATTCCTGGAGCAACTGGTTAACCCTGGGGGAAGATACTACGTTAGGTCTTCATGCACATCACATGTCGGAATAAGTTCCAGATGCATTGAAAAATAAAAGATAACAATATAAACAAATAAGGGGCGCCTGGGTGGCTCAGTCATCTAAGTGTCCAACTCTTGATTTCAGCTCAGGTCATGATCTCACGGTCCGTGGGTTCAAACCTTACACTGGGCTCTACAGTGACAGTACTGCTTGGGATTCTCTCTCTCTCCCTCACTCTCTGCCCCTCCCCTGCTCATTCAAAAATAAATAAACTTTAAAATATATGTATCTAAATGAATAAAATCATAAAACCTAGAAGAAAATATAAGTAACCATAGGATCTTAACATTGGCAAGAAGGGAGGTAGGATAGCTAAATCAATCATTATAATCAACCAATTATCCCAATTATGTAAAATACTTGTGTGTAGAAGAGACATTGGGAAAAATATCTAAGAATAATGGGACTATGGGTAGTTATTTCCTTCTTTATGCTGTATTTTCAAATCTTTAATGCAATAAGCATATTTGTTTTTTCAAGAGAGAGAGCGAGTACGAGTCGGGGAGAGGGGCAGGGGGAGAGAGAGAGAGAGAGAGAGAGAGAGAGAGAGGGAGAGAATCTCAAGCAGGCTCCATATTCAGTGCAGAGCCCAGCCTGGAGTTCGCTCCCACGACCCTGGGATCGTGACCTGAGCCGAAATCAAGAGTCGGAGGCTCAGACGACTGAGCCACCCAGGCGCCCCACCACGTGCTATTTTATAACCAGATAAAAAGAAACATTATTTCAATGACAAAGAATGGGATGAACTTGAATCTGAGACTAAATAAAACCCAGATCTCCAGATTCAGTGTCCGCTCCCCTCTGTCACCATCGACTCTCGCTGCGGTTTGTGTGAAATGGTCCGTCTGTTAAGTACAGACGTGGGGCCCCGCCTTCCCTCCCACAGGAGCACGCCGTGCGGGATCTGAGTGGTCCGGGCCCTTTCACTGTCTTCGCACCTTTATCGGCAGCTTTCGAGGAGGAACCTCGGGTAAGCATGAAGCTCTAGGCAAGCCCAAGACGGGAACCCGGTCTTTGGGCGTCACCCTGGAACCAGTGCTGGAGACACTTTGGGCAGGAGATGTAGGATTCGCCAGAGCTGATCAGCAGTGGAAGGGGCTGCCTCTCAGCTTGGGGACCCCCCCCATCAAAAGAAAGCATTTAAGTGGATTTGGGGTAACCAATGGCCAGAGGCCCTCTGAAAAACATTCCTGGATAGGGGAGGAAGCTAGAAAAGCGCAACAATTCTTAAGTGATCCAAACCTTCCATAGGAAAAAAAAAAGAAGGAAGGGAGGGAGGGAATAAGGAAGGGAGGGAGGGAGGGAGGAAGGGAGGGAAGGAGGAGAATGCTGGGCAAAGGCTTTTAAGTAAGTCTTTTTTTGCAGAGCTTATCAGAGCCTTTACCGTTCTAACATTCTCTGGGACTCTTCATGCAGGATTACCCATTAACATATAATACTGTAGCAAACATTGATGGAGTGTGCCAGGCACTGTTTCCAGTTTCTGACCTAGATTCGTTCATTTAGGGTTCATGACACCCCTGTCACGGGGCGCTCTTCTCCCCATTTTTGCAGTCCAGGACGTGGACAGGAGTAAGCCTTCCAAGGCCCCATGACTAGCAAGTGGTGGAGCAAGGGTTGAAACATGACTCCAACCGTGCGTTCTTCTTCACACCCAAAACCCGAGGCACAAAAATACTTTTCGAAAGATTTTGACATTCAATCTTTTTTCTTTCAAAAGCGTCAAAAGAGATACCTTGAAGCACCTGAAACAATAAGAACCTTGCGGGCTTTTTATTACCCTAATAGCTAGTATTGTTTGCGCTTGGCTTACGTGGAAGAGCGTTGCAGTCTTTTCCACACTAACGGAACCTGGCCCAGGTGCCTCTCCAAGCGCGGCAGGTGCGATGCAGCACGGCCCAGCACTTCTCACCAGAAAAGTCTTTTTTCGAGGAGCATCTCACAGGACTTGGGGTCCCGCCGCATGTGCTGTGAATGCCGGAGCGGAGGATCTCCGAGCTCCCTTCCGCTCACTCGGAGGGCCCGCCTCGGCAGCAGGGAAGAAACGAGGGCCGCTTCCTCCCTCTTGCCTGAACAGCCTGTGCCCTGCGAACCTGACCACAGCCGCGCCTGGCTGCCTCCTTCCCAGTCCGGGTTGGGGGGGGGGGCGGGGAGGGCTTGGAGGAGGGGCCAGCAAAGGCTGCTGGCTGTGGCTGGAAGTGTCCCATCTTCTGTTACAGATTAAAGACTGGGACAAACAGGGCGTCATGCCCCAGGTTCTCCGTTATCACGTGATCGCCTGCCACCAGCTGCTTCTAGAAGACCTGAGATCGACCCCCAATGCCACCTCTCTCCAGGGGGAGTCAGTTGTCTTCTCCATCTCTCAGGTAAGAGAGGCCACCTCGGGAAGATGGCCGTCTTTCTTAGGCCCTCACTTATTAATACTAGTAATAATAGTAATAAAAACAACAACCAATACACACCAAGTGGTTGCTATATGCCAGGTGGCGTTCTAAGCATTTGTTGTGTACCAACTTTTTTAATACTCAAAAGAATCCCATGATGTAGATACTGTTCTTTCCCCCAATTTATGAATTAGGACACTGAGCTCAGAGGAGTTAAGTGACTTTCCCAAGGTCACACAACAAGTAGATATTAGAGCTGGAATTGAAACTCGTAAGCAGAACAGCTCAAGCGACCATCAGAACTGCTTTTGGTCAGAAGCTGGAGAGGGGTGAAAACTTTTGACCAAAGCCACTTGACTATGCCGGTCCCCTCGCCCCGCGCGACAGAGGAACAAGCGGTGGCCGTAGAATCCGTTGCCGAGGGAAGTAAGTTGCGGCGGAGGCCAAAGGTGGTGCAGAGAACACGTGCGACGTGCCCGTTATTTCTGTTCGAGAGTCACGGTGAAGCGACCGCCGTGGTTGGTTCTGTGCCGCTAACTCCTCCAGGTGGAGACCACAGTCTCGTCTCAGTTTTCTCTTTACAATCAGAGCAAAGACACGTGCTCGTGGAACTTAGATCTGCAGCTTCCGCCCACGGCCCCACTTAAATGTTCACCGTCAGGATGATCCGGCGTGTCGGTGAGGCGTTCTGGAAGAAGCGACTCTGTCTGTTTCTCTTCATGCTCATTTCTTCTCTCTCTCTCTCTCTCTCTCCTTGGTTGATTTCAGGACACGGTGTACATAAATAATGAGGCCAAGATCATATCCAGTGACCTCATCAATACCAATGGCGTCATCCACATCGTAGACAAAGTGCTGTCTCCCCGAAACTTGCTTGTCACCCCCAGAGACGCCTCTGGAAGGATCCTGGTGGGTGAACTCATTATCACGCTCTCAGCGCAGAGTGACTCAGAGTCCTCAAAATGGACTTTCACACTTCTGGTTTCGAGGCATCTTAATTTTGCTGCTTCGGTGTCAAGCCTAGGGAATATTATTCTAGTAAGAAGCAAATAGGTAAAAGCCTAATTTAAAGAGATAAATGGATTTTATAAGTTTTTCTTTAGTTTCCACAAGGACAGATGGTCTTGCATAGGTTTGAAAGATGGAAAAATTACATAGATGGATGAGATAGATAGATACATAGATAGTAGATGATATGTAGGTAGATAGATAGACAGACAGACAGATATCACTCAAAGCAAACCTGGAGTAAAACTCCCTTTCGATTAAATGAAAAGACAAATTTGAATTTGTTACTTATTAGTATTGGCCGGGGTTTTTCACTGCAGACCACAGAACCCACGACATCTAACTTAAACTGAAAGGAAATTCTTTTTTTTTTTTATAAATAACTTATTTTCAAATTGGTTTCCATATAACACCCAGTGTTCATCCCAATACGTGCCCTCTTCAATGCCCGTCACCCCCTCTCCCCCCTCCCACCCCCCTCCTCAGTTTGTTCTTAGTCTTTGAGAGTCTCTTATGTTTTGTCTCCCTCCCTCTCTGTGTCTTTTTTCTTTTCCCCTCTTCCCCTACCCATGATTTTTGCTAAGTCTCTCAAAATCCACCTATGCATGGAAACATGGTATCTGTCTTTTTCTGACTGACTTATTTCACTTAATATAATACTCTCCAGTTCCATCCATGTTGCTACACATGGCCAGATTTCATTTTTTCTCATTGCCACGTAGTATTCCATTGTGTGTGTGTGTGTGTGTATATATATATACACACACACATATATACCACATCTTCTTTATCCATTCATCAGTTGATGGACACTTGGTCTCTTTCCATGACTTGGCTATTGTCGAAAGTGCTGCTGTGAACATTGGGGTACACGTACCCCTATGCATCAGCACTCCTGTGTCTCTTGGGTAGATTCCTAGCAGTGCTATTGCTGGGTCATAGGGTAGCTCTATTTTCATTTTTTTGAGGAACCTGCACACCGTTTCCAGAGTGGCTGCACCAGTTTGCATTCCCACCAACAGTGTAGGAGGGTGCCTGCTTCTCCACATCCTTGCCAGCATCTATAGTTTCCTGATTTGTTCATTTTAGCCACTCTAACCGGTGCGAGGTGGTATCTCAGTGTGGTTTTGATTTGTGTTTCCCTGATGATGAGTGACTTTGAGCATCGTTTCATGTGTCTGTTGGCCATCTGGATGTCCTCTTTGGAGAAGTGTCTATTCATATCTTCTGCCCATTTCTTCACTGGGTTATTCGTTTTTTGGGTGTGGAGTTTGGTAAGTTCTTTATAGATTTTAGATACTAGTCCTTTATCCGATATGTCATTTGCAATTATCCTTTCCCCTTCCGTCGGTTGTCTATTAGTTTTGTTGGTTGTTTCCTTTGCCATGCAGAAGCTTTTTATCTTGATGAGGTCCCAATAGTTCATTTTGCTTTAAATTCCCTCGCCTTTGGAGATGTGTCGCATAGGAAATTGCTGCGGCTCAGAGGTTTTTTTCCTGCTTTCTCCTCTAGGATTTTGGTGGTTTCCTGTCTCACATTCAGGTCCTTCATCCATTTAGAGTTTATTTTTGTGAGTGGTGTAAGGAAGTGGTCTAGTTTCATTATTCTGCACGTTGCTGTCCACTTCTCCCAGCACCATTTGTTAAAGAGGCTGTCTTTTTTCCATTGGATACTCTTTCCTGCTTTGTCAAAGATTAGTTGGCCATATGTTTGTGGGTCCATTTCTGGGTTCTCTATTCTATTCCATTGGTCTATGTATCTGTTCTTGTGCCAACACCATGCTATCTTGATGACTACCGCTTTGTAGTAGAGGTTAAAATCTGGGATTGTGATGCCTCCCGCCTTGGTTTTATTCTTCAGAATTACTTTGGCTATTTGGGGTCTTTTGTGGTTCCATACAAATTTTAGGATTGTTTGCTCTAGCTTTGAGAAGAATGCTGGTGCAATTTTGATTGGGATTGCATTGAATGTGTAGATTGCTTTGGGTAGTATTGCCATTTTAACGATATTTATTCTTCCAATCCATGAGCATGGGATGTTTTTCCATTTCCTTGTGTCTTCCTCAATTTCCTTCATAAGTTTTTTATAGTTTTCAGTGTAGAGGTCTTTTACATCTTTGCTTAGGTTTATTCCTAGGTATTATGGTTTTTGGTGCAATTGTGAATGGGATTAGCTTCTTTATTTCTCTTTTTGCTGCTTTGTTGTTGGTGTAGAGAATGCCACCGATTTCTGTACGTTAATTTTGTATCCCGCAATTTTGCCCAATTCATGGATCAGTTCTAGTAGGCTTTCAGTGGATTCTGTAGGGTTTTCCATGTAAAGTATGTCATCTGCGAAAAGTGAAAGTTTGACTTCATCCTTGCCTATCCTGATGCCTTTTATTTTGCTTTCTTGTCTGATTGCTGACGCCAGGACCTCCAACACTATGTTAAATAGCAGTGGTGAGAGTGGACATCCCTGTCGTGTTCCTGATCTCAGGGGGAAGGCTCTCAGTTTTTCCCCATTGAGGATGATATTAGCTGTGGGCTTTTCATAAATGGCTTTTATGATGCCTAAGTATGTTCCTTCTATCCCTACTTTCTCGAGAGTTTTTATTAAGAAGGGATGCTGTATTTTGTCAAATGCTTTCTCTGCATCAATCGACAGGATCATATGGTTCTTATCTTTTCTTTTGTTAATGTGCTGTATCACGTTGATTGATTTGCGAATGTTGAACCATCCCTGCAACCCAGGGATGAATCCTACTTGATCGTGGTGGATAATTCTTTTTATATGCTGTTGGATTCTATTTGCTAATATCTTGTTAAGAATTTTTGCATCCATGTTCATCAAGGATATCAGCCTTTTTTTGCTGGGTCTCTATCTGGTTTGGGAATCAAAGTGATGCTGGCTTCATAGAATGAATCTGGGAGTTTTCCTTCTGTCTCAATTTTTTGGAACAGCTTGAGGAAGATAGGTATTAACTTTGTTTTTAAATGTCTGGTAAAATTCCCCAGGGAAGCCATCTGGCCCTGGACTTTTATTTGCTGGGAGATTTTTGATAACTGATTCAATTTCTTCACTAATTATGGGTTTGTTCAAGTTTTCTATTTCTTCCCATTTGAGTTTTGGTAGCGTGTGGGTGTTTAGGAATTTGTCTATTTCTTCCAGGTTGTTCAATTTGATGGCATATAGTTTTTCATAATATTCTCTGATGACTGATTGTATTTCTGAGGGATTGGTTGTAATCACTCCATTTTCCTTCGTGATTTTATTGATCTGGGTTCTCTCTCTTTTCTTTTTGAGGAGCTTGGCTAGAGGTTTATCAATTTTGTTTATTTTTTCAAAGAACCAGCTCTTGGTTTCATTGATCTGTTCCACTACCTTTTCTGTTTCCATATGATTAATTTGTGCCCTAATCTTTGTTATTTCTCTCTTTCTGCTGGGTTTGGGTTGTCTTAGCTGTTCTGCTTCTAGTTCCTTTAGGCGTGCTGTTAGAATTTGTGTTAGGAATTTTTCTTGTCTTATCTTGAGATAAGCCTGGATCGCAATATATTTCCCTCTCAGGACTGCCTTTGCCGCATCCCAAAGCGTTTGGATTGTTGTATTTTCATTTTCATTTGTTTCCATGTATTTTTTTAATTTCTTCTCTGATTGCTTGGTTGGCCCATTCGTCTTTTAGTAGGTTGTTCTTTAGCCTCCATGTTTGTGAGGGTTTTCCAGACGTTTTCCTGTGGTTGTTTTCAAGTTTCAGAGCATTGTGGTCTGAAAGTGTGCATGGTATGATCTCAATTTTTTAATATGTATTCAGCGCTTCCTTGTGCCCCAAAATGTGGTCTATCTTGGAAAATGTACCATGCGCATTTGAGAAGAATGTAAATTCCTTTACCTCTGGATGAAGGGCCCTGAAGATATCTGTCAGGCCCATCTGCTCCAACGTGTCGTTCAGGTCTGTTGTTTCTATGCTGATTCTCTGTTTAGTGGATCTATCCAGTGCTGTGAGTGGGGTATTAAGGTCTCCTGCAACTAGCACATTTTTATCAATAAGATTGCTTACGTTTGTAATTAGTTGCTTTACAAATTTGGGTGCCCCAGAATTCGACGCATAGATATTTATAATTGTTAGCTCTTCCTGCTGGAGAGTCCCTGTGATTATTATATAATGCCCTTCTTCATCTCTTATTACATCTTTTACTTTAAAGTCCAGTTTGTCCGATATAAGTGTGGCTATTCCAGCTTTCTTCTGAGTTCCTGTAGCATGGTAGATAGTTCTCCATCCCCTCACTTTCAATCTGAAGGTGTCCTCGGGTCTAAAATGGGTCTCTTGAGGACAGCAGATAGATGGGTCTTGTTTTTTAATCCATTCTGTTACCCTGTGTCTTTTAATTGGAGCATTTAGTCTGTTTACATTTAGCGTTAATATTGAAAAATATGGGTTTAGAGTCAAGGTGTTGTCTGTAGGTTTCATGCTTGTAAGAATGTCTCTGGTGCTGTGTTCCTTGCGATCTTTCCTTCATAGAGTCCCCCTCAGGATCTCTTGTAATATTGGATTATTTGTGATGTATTCCTTCAGTTTTTGTTTGGGAAGACCTTTATCTCTCCATCCATTTTGAATGACAGGCTGGCCAGGTAAAGGATTCTTGGCTGCATGTCCTTCCTGTTCATCACATTGAAGATTTCCTGCCATTCCTTTCTGGCTTGCCAAGTTTCTGTGGATAAGTCCGCTACTACCCTAATGTGTCTGCCTTTGTAAGTCAAGGCTTGTTTATCCCTAGCTGCTTTCAGAATTCTCTGTTTGTCTTTGTATTTTCCCAGCTTCACTATGAGGGCCTATTTGGGTTACGTCTGAGGGGAGTTCTCTGTGTCTCTTGGACTTCAATGCCCATTTCTTTCTTCATGTTGGGGAAGTTCTCATTGATGATTTGTTCAAATACTCCTTCGATTCCTTTCTCTCTCTCTTCTTCCTCTGGAATTCGTATAATACGGGTGTTATTCCGTTTGATTGCATCGCTCAGCTCTCCAATTCTCCTTTCCTATTCCTGAATCGGTTTCTCTCTCCTTTTCTCTGCTTCCTCCTTTTCCATAATTTTATCTTCTAATTCCCCTATTCTCTCTTTTGCCTCTTCAGTCCGCACTGTGGCCACCTCCAATTTGTTTTAAATTTAAACAAATGCATTTAAAGCATTTTTTAATTCCTCTTGACCGTTTTTTAGGACCTTGATCTCTGTCTCTAGGGTCCCCCTGCTTTCTTCTATGCTTTTTTCAAGCCCGCGGGTATTTTTATGTTTATCATTCTATACTCTTGTTCTGTTAAGTTGCTTATGTCTGCTTTCATCATTTCTTGCACTGTCACTATTTCCTGTACATTCTTTTGAGGGGAGTTCTTCCATTTTGTCATTTTGGCTAGGTGTGTATTGGTTTATGTCCTAGTTCTCCCTGGAAAGGAAAAGGGACCGATAAACAAACACAAACTCACAACCGTACTGACCAATAATACAGACAAACAAATCACAACATAAAAAAGATTAACGAACGACACTCTGGAGGCATGCGACCTGACGTACCAGCTACACGTTAATGGTAGGGTGTGCGCTCTGCTGATGGTAGAGCATACATAGAGTAGTGACAGGTGTGGGGAGAAGAAGAAATTGAACTTTGACCAGGTAGAGAGATTAGAAGACTTCATCCAGCAAGAGAGAAATCAGAATAAGGAAGGATGCGAGGAAAGAGACATGAAGTTAGATGTTGCCCAGATGCACTGTGTGGTCTGACTGTTCCATAGAGAGAGATAGGAAATTAAGGAGGGAGGTGTAGAACATGCATTGAGAGAGTGGGTTAAATGTCTGTTTAAGCAAGCCAAAACCCCCAGGTGACTGGTTTAGAGGTGGGGAGAGATAGGAAGGAGAAGAGCGAGAATATATCTAAAACCGAAGAATTGACCTAGAATAAATCCAGGCAATGCTGCAGTATTCATGTCTCCGCGGCTACCACTACTGCAGAAGGGCGTCTCCGGTATGAGGAGGGGCGTGGCCTGGTGTAGGTGGGTCCCACCCCCACCGCTGGGGGGTGGAGTCCTAGGGTTTGGCTTTGTGGGAATGCGCGACCACAGTGGCGCCCTCCCAGCCCCGACAGTCTCAGATCACTCCTCAGTTTCCGTCCTCAGCTCTATCCAGGTTACCAGCACGGTTCAATTGGCTGGGCGGTAGTAAGCCCCAGGCTCATCTGAGTTCCTTTAACTCGCTCTGACCACCATGCCTAAAAGGAGATTCCTAAGATAGTAAAGTTTAACACCAAATCTCTTGGAAAGCCAGAGAGTCTAAGTCAGAAGCTACCCAGCTGGGCACAAAGCGGCCCAGGGTTATCGGCAAGGGGCGGACACCTGCCTTTACTGTGGGCTGTTGTGACCTGCCTCCAGCCTCACCCCCTCCGACATCCAAGTCCGAGCACCAGACGCCTCCACCACCGTGCTGGGCAGGCTCCTGCCAGGGGTCTCTGCCACCTCATGTTTCCTTCCACCGATAATCCTTGTAAAAACTCTTCTGTTCGGTGGATCCTGTGTCACACGCGGGCCTGGAGCTGCAAGGCAGCCTGGGAAAATGTCACGCATCACCTCCCGTCCGCCCTTCTGCAGAAGGGCACAGGGCCAGCGGAGCCGGAGTGGGTCCCGATGGGCCAACCCGCAGTACCTGTCACGTTATCTCACGCTTGAGCTTTTGTTAACGTGCTTTGTGACCTGTATGAAGAAACGTATCATGCCTCTCCTTATTACCTTTGCAGCAAAATCTTACAACAGTGGCAAAAACCCACGGCTACACCAAATTTAGCAACCTACTACAGGTAAAAACCTAGGGGGTTACCTGCCTAAAGAGGTTTCTTTTTTGAAGGGTGTTTGTCCGTTTGTTTGTTTGTTTTCTTTGGGGTTTTTTTGTGTTGCTTTTCTGTTTTGTTTTGTCACTTGGTGTTTTGTTTTCTTTGGGGAGCAAGCCAGCCGCTGTGGGTCTGTGTAGGGAAGACCTGATCGCCGATAGCACGAAGTCATTCTCTGTCACTCCGTCCCCAAAAGAGTGTTCCGTTCGTTCAGCTCTGTGATGTCCATCGGCTGAATTAGAAATTGAAGTATCAGAGGCGGGGGCAAGGGACAGGACTGAAGCACAGTCCCTGAAGGAGGGGCTTCACCTCTGGAATTCTCACCTCCATTCTAGGGACAGGCGAGCTAAGTGCAGATCCGGGGAATCTATGCCTGAGGCATCGGTAGAAATTGCATTTAAAACGACAGTGAAACCTTGGTTTGCAAGCATAATTTGTTCCAGAAACATGCTTGTAATCCAAAGCACTTGTATGTCAAAGCAGATTTCCCCATCGGAAATAATGGGAGCTCAGACGGTTCCTTCCACAGCCCAAAATATTCATATAGAAATGATTACAATTCTGTAATATAGTATGAAATAATAAAAACAAAATATAAAGAAAAAGAAACAAATTAACCTGCACTTACCTGTGAAACCCTCCGTGGCTGCTGTGAGGGAGACATGGGGGAGGAGGGTTATTGTGTAGGACGACTGTCACTGTCACCGTCACTAACGGAATCACTACTGTCTGTTGGCTTGATGGAAACAACTTCTGCTTCGGGGCCATTGTATGCCGTGCTGTTGACTACAGTCCAGCGTTCATAAACTCTCGTCGTGCACTGTGTTTAATGTAACCAGCAACGAGGCAGCAGAGGAAGGGGCTCTGTCGGCAGGGGGCCTGAGCTAGAATGAAGCAAAGCATCCCAAAGCTTACTCTGGGATGGAAAAGCAAAGGACTGTCCACAGGAGCTTCGAAGTGACAAAAATACACTACTGCCAGCCGTGGGCACCCTCCAACGTTCTGAAAAATCACAGATTTCCGCCAAACACCATGGCCTGAGACCGAGCATCTGAGCGCGGGAGACAATCACCCACAATCCCGCAGAGAGAGAGAGAGAGAAGAACCATTGGCTCAGCCGTGATCACGTGATGTCTGGAGTCACATACGAGTGATGCAAGACGTCACTCATGTGTCCAGTTAAAATCCGTTTCCGCGGAACGCTCGCAGAACAAGTTATTCACAGTCCGAGGTTTTACCGTCTATCTTTCTGACTTCACTTTTCCCACAAATCGAGTAGAGAAACTTCTTGCTCAAAGACTTCAGAGGAGAATCAGGGAGGGACAGGGGCTTCCAAGGTCCCCTCTCCTCCACCTACCCTGAGAAGCCCCAGGAGGATTCTTAGAACCCAGCCTCCCCTCCCCACCCCCACCCCTGTAGCACAGCCTCCAAACTTCTGCAGAGAGCAGCGATTTCCAAACCACCCTGGGGCTCGCCCTCCGGGGAGTTTTTCAGAAATGGAAATTTCAAGGTGTTCAGAATGAGACTCTCCAGGGGTGTCACAGGCAAGTATCTTTGCCTGCTCCCCCAGCGCCAAAACCTCATAGTCACCCTCACACGTGGGCATCACGTCTGGTTGAACATAGGCTTTTAGAGAAAGTTAGCAAACTTCTCAGGGTGAGGCTCAGTAGGAGGGAATAATAAAACCTACTTCAGAGGGTTATTGGAAAAATTACAAGGAATATAATAGATACAATGCACCCGGGTTGTAGAAGGTTCTCCAAAAGATTCCTCTCCCTTTGTCTGGCAATTTCTCTTTTGAGTCCTTGTGATCTAGAAATCTTATACAGGAATATCTCAGTATTGTATAAGTTTCACTTTTTTAAATGAAATATGGGGGAAATGGTAAGTGGATCTTTCAGAAATTAAAATATTTGGGCAGCAGTAGCAAACAGAAAAAAAAAAAGATATTTGTTACAGGTTATTTTTCTATTCACAAGAGCCCAGAGTTGACTTTCTGTTTTGTTCTCTAAGAAAATGAGGGTCAGAATGGTTGGGGTGTCAGGCTGTCACCCTTGATCCGGCTGGGGTCCCAGGAAGCCCCGGGGACGGGCGGAAGGGGGCTCCCCCGGCTGGCTCTGGGCCTCGCGGCCGGGCCTCGCTGTGCTTACGCCCTCCTGCCCGTGTTTCAGGATGCGGGCTTGCTGAGCGTCATCACTGACCTCATCCACACCCCGGTCACTCTCTTCTGGCCCAGCGACCAAGCCCTGCAAACCCTACCCCCCGAACAACAGGATTTCCTGTTCAACCAGGACAACAAGGACAAGCTGAAGGAGTACTTGAAGTTCCACGTGATCCGAGAAGCCAAGGTATTTCGTTCCCCTACAGACACGGGTGCGGGGACGCCCGAAGGGGGTCAAAGCCAGGAACAGTCTGTGCATCTCCACCTCCGCGGTGCCAAGGACACCATCCCATGCCCCCCAGCCCCCATGCCCTCCTCCAACCAGCCCCGTGGGAGCCGGCCCCCGCGGTGTGCCAGGCCTGCTGTCTCTCCCTGCTACCAGTGTTCCTTGGCCACGGTTACCCAACACCCAGGAGCGCTGTTCCCGTCCGTGCTGCAGACCAGTTCCCTCTGCCCCAGGGCGCGTGCAAAATGGCTGTTTCTCCGGGTGGACTCCTTCTCCCCCCGGGTTCCAGACTCTCCAGGCAAAGGGCTGACCCCTCCAGAGGCGATCACTCCTGAACGGATCCGCTGCCATCAGGGAAGCGGCTCCCGCCGAAACCCCGTCCCTCTGAGTCCTCAACTGGGACCCACGCCTCTGTCTCCAGGACTGAGTCCGCCCAACCCAAGGATGCCAAGTGCCCTAACTTTGGTTAATCCATAGGCCTTGTAGTAGTGTCTTAGGGCTGTGCAGCAAATAACCACAAACTGGGCGGCTTGGAACAACGGAAATGTGTCCCTCCGACTTCCGGAGGCTGGAAGTCTGAAACCAAGGTGCTGACAAGGTTGTTTCTTCTGGAGGTTCTGAGGGAGAACCTGTTCCATGTTTCTCCCCTGGTTCCCGGTGGTTGCTGGAAATCACGCCTTTCCTTGGCTTATAGATGTTGCATCTCTCTACTCTCTGCCCCTCTCATCACATGGCTGTCCTCTCCCTGTGGGTTTGTGTCCACGTGTCATCCTCTCCCTGTAGGTTTGTGTCCGCATCTCACTCTCCTCTCCTCTTTTCTTGTAAGGACAACAGTCACACTGGGTGAAGGGCCCCACTCTTCTCCGGTGTGCCCTCATCTTAACTAATTACACGTGCAGTGACCTCACTTCCAAGTACAGTCACATCATGAGGTACTGGGGGTCAGGACTTCAACTAAACTCTGCAGAGGTCACAGTTCAAGCCCTAACCGCACCCTATGCCATCACCCTGGCCCGCCGATCCTGTCACTGGCTTCTTACGCCAACACAGCGTCCGCCCCGGACCCCCAGGCCTGGAAGAGGCGTGGGTGGGGGATGGAAGCTGCCCAGCGGGAGGACGCTTTCCCTACAGAGAATTTCCGACTTCCCGGAGAGCCCAGGCTCGCTCTTCCTCTTGACTCTGCCGGCGGTCACTTTAAAGCAGGAAAAACCTGGGTCTGGATTCGGTCGGTTGGCAGAGCTCCCGTGGGTGCCCTTCAGCCCGGATATGGGGTGTTAACGTGGCACCCTCGCCTGCAGATTTCAGCGGTGGATCTCCCCCGATCTGCCCCCTGGAAGACCTTGCAAGGCTCCCAGCTGGCCGTGAGGTGTGGCGCTGGCGGCGACATTGTGAGTATTAACGGCTCTCCCCGACCACTGCCTCTTCAAGGAAATACTCGGGGTTCTCCTCCTTTCTCTGGCTGCCTTCGGGGGTCTTACCCTGAGAGTAAGTGTTTAGATACGAAAAACCTGGTAACTCCTGGCCAGCATATGCCCTGGTAGCAGGTGTTAGGGAGCCCCCTTTATATCTGCAGAGAGCGGCTTTGGGTTGGTTTTTGGGGTTTTTTGGTTTATTTGTTTTTGTTTTGTTTTTTGATTTTTGGTTTTTTTGACAAGGCTAGTTGAGTGTCATTCCTTTCTCTTCCTTCCCAGCCCCACTATGGCCTCAAGCCCCTTGTTGGTGGTGGGGAGCCAGCTCTGGGCTCTGTCTACCTAGATCAGCGAACAGAGAGAAAGTTTGCGAGTTTCACCTTCCCTGGCTAGTTTCTGAATGATACTGCCTCCCTGTAATTCCACATACTGAATGAGTCTGATTGGATAACCAACATGGCGGGGACTTAAATATACAAGGGCTTGTGCCTTCTTTAAGAGAAATCTGCGGGCAGCCAATCCAGAGCTAATATGATGGCTTATGGGGGGGGGCTCCTTCTGTCTTTCTGCTCTGCAGCACATTTCCAGCCCTCAGTGTCACCTCAAGGTTCCATATAGCTGCTGGAGCTCCAACCATCATGTCCACTTTCCAGGCAGCACAGAGGAGGAAGGACAAAAGGGATGCAGGCCCCAGCTGAGTCGATTCCCTTCAAGGAGCCTTCTTAGATGGCCCATAAATATTCTGTTTATATCTGATGACCAGCCAGAATCCTTTTGGTGTTTGCATTGGAATTGCATTGAATTTATAAACGGAATATGAGAAATGTTAGCATCTTCACACTCCAACTTCTGGAAAGTCTTCCCAGTGTACTTACACCCTCGAGATCAGCTATATCACCTCTGTAGGTCCAGCTGCACACCTGTCAAAGAAGTATAATAAGAATATCCACTGCTCATTCTGGGTGCTAGCTAACATAGCTTTCCAAGCATTTTGCAAGGAATCATTTAGCTTGATCTTTATAACAACTCTGTGCGGTGGACTCATTAATCCTGTTGACCTGGTGAAAACGAACCTCAGAGTGGTTCAGCAACTTGCTCACAGTCACACAGCACATGAGTGCAAGTGGAGGGGCTTCACCGCAGTTTTCCACTCTTCTTTCCACCGAATCGCGCTGTGTCCATCCCATCAGTGGATGCTGAGATTTATCTCTTTTTTTTTTTTTCCCAAAGAACTTTCTGAAAGCATTTTTCTTCCTCCAGAGGGGAGGGGGGAGATCTATTCAACGATCTCCTAGCTGGATGAACTTAAGGAAGGGAAGCCCTAGCATTGTTGCAAGCAAACCGCAATAATGTGTCTAAAGCACTGTTTAGACAATGCCCCACCCAGTACGTGGGAAAAGGTGTTACTGTCCTCATTGTGGAGGTAAAGCCCATGGCTTGTGTATCCTGAAAACAACTAGGCTAGTGCACATAAAGTGGCCCCAGAGTTTCTCCGGCACCACAGGCAGGTCGCGCCTGCTCCGCCCCGGCTCGCTGGCTGCCCCTGTTTCTACTTGGCTGGAGGCAGGGTTACAGAGTAGCCTAGAGTGTAGGCTCAGAGGCCGCTGCCTCGCTGGGAACACCACACCGCAGCTTACTGGCTGCCTGAAATCGGGCAAGTTATTGAATCCCTGGCTGCCTCGCTTTTCCCACCTGTCAACAGGGCCACTCTCCAGGATCGTTGTGAGAATCAAAAGAATTTGCGCAGGTGAAGCACACAGAACGTTACTTGGCACCTAATACATGCTGAATGTTGGCTGTGTATATGCAGCTTGCTGTCTATCTTTGCTATATAAATTTAGTTCTTTCTGAGCCTTGCAGGCCCTGACCGCTTGAGATGGCCTAGGCAGAAAAGAAGTCTGAGAAGGACTGTTGACTCTTCTCTCTTTCTCCCTCTCTCCCTCCTTCGCAGGGCGCGCTCTTCCTGAATGAGGGAACATGCAGAATTGTACAGCGAGAACTCTGGTTTGACCTGGGTGTGGCCTACGGCATTGACTGCCTGCTGATCGATCCCACCCTGGGGGGCCACTGCGACACTTTTTCCGAATTCAGTTTTTCGGTCAGTCCTAAAAACAGTGCTGTAATAGGAGACACTTTGGGTTCGACCCTCGCGACCCATCACGGACTCCGCCATGAAACCACTGAGGGCTGGTCCTCAAGGGAGCCCGGGACCCATGAGATCTGATGGTGTCTTGACACTTGGAATCAACAGGCTTGAACTGCTTGGCGCTATCAAGGCCTCGCACCTTCCCATTTATCCACCAACCTACGCATCCTTTCATTCCCTCGCCATTAAGGAAATTGTTGGGTACCAACTGGGTGTCAGTTACTCTGCAACCAACTATTCGTTTTCAAACCCCCCTGTCTCTTCAGTCACTCACACATTCCTTCAACAAAATTTTTTTTCGTGATTCTGCCAGATGACACCATATAAAATCACCCTATTTATAGGGTCTGACTACAAAAACGGCAACTTCGTACGGTTCAACCTAGTATTCTGTGCCATCCACACCTCTGTTTATTTTACTCATTCATTATTTTAACAGCAGGGATTCAATCTCCATCCTGGGCCCTGGTTGTAGGAGGCATCTTAGATTCATTCATCCACCCAGTATCACGTACGGAGTCCTAGATCTGAGCCAGCCATTTGGCTCAGTGCTCACGTCACCCCTGCAATAATCCAATCACAGGAGTTGTTGGTAGCAACTCTGTGCTTTAGATTTGGAAATCAAGTCTCAAAGAGGTGAAGTGGCCTACATGGCAAAGTCTGTAACCGGCTGGCTTTGGTACCTGGCAACTCGTAGGGATTCAATAAATATCCCAAATTATTTAGACCCCAGTCCGACACCGAAGTAGGCGATGAAAGCCCAGCTGTTCTCTCTGCTGCGGCCTTCCTGACTTCCCAAAGTATATTCGCACACATTTTTGCAGTTAGTATTTGCTATCCCCGATCCCCTGAAGATCAAATAGCAAGAATCGTTCTATTTTGGATATCAGAAGCTAAGGATCGAGGAGGGTCACTGGCCGAAAGCATCGCACTAGTTTCTAGTGGAGGGGGCACTCTCGGGCACGCTGCCCAGGGCCACCGTACCAGATGTCCTGGGCCAGCTGGAGAGAGCAGGGAAACTTTTCCCCTCAAAGAATGAAACCAAGGAGCTGAGGGCCAAGACGACCTTCGGAATTTCCATGGCAAACTGGCAGCGTGTTTGCTTTTGCATTCTTGACCGTAGCCAGAATCTTAATCAAGATTTAAGTTCTTCATCGACTCATCAAAACATTAAGCAGTTATTTACCAATATTTACCAATATTCTTATATTTACCAATATTCTCAATGTTTGTTTCTTTTCTCGTATACTAGGGAGATTGTTGGAGCTGTGCCAATACCCCCAGCTGTCCGAATTGGAGTAAACCAAAGGTAATTACAAATTAAGTGATAACGTTCGGAGGGTGGCGTCTGTTCCAGGATCACACCCCAATCTTCCGGGAGGTGTGAGTAAGTGTGCATGTGCGCGCCTCTGTGGGGATGTCGTGTAACTGTAATTTACATCATGCTTTTCACAACCAGGCATTCTTAGCCTGATTGAGAGGAACATTCTTGGCCCAGGCAACTCTTCAACCCAGTACCCACCTTCTAGGAACGGTCTAGAAAAATCATGGGATTGTAGACTTAGAAGGGACTTTCCAAGATAATGAGAATTATAAAAACAATAGCTGCATAATAGCTATTCCTGTCCCTGGCTCTGCGCGCTTCCCTTTACTTATACGTTAGTCCTCTCCCTCCTTGTAACACTCATAGGAGGCTATTATTACCTCCACATATGGAAAAAAAAATGAATCTCAGGGAGGGTAAGCAATTAGGCCAAGGCCACACAGCTAGTAAGGAGCAAAGCTAGGATGAGGGTTCAGAAAGCAATGCAAGAGTAATGGTTAAGCCCATGAAATTTGGAGTCCACGCCTATGGACTGTTCCCGAAGTCAGTCATTCACGCGTTCCTTCAACAAACATCTTTTTTGAGATTCTGCCGGATGACACCGTATAAAATCGCCCTATTTATAGGGTCTGAATTGGGATCCAGTTCCATGGGCAGTCTTTGGCAAGTTGCATCATCCGCATGGTTTTGCCTCCATAATGGAGCTAATAACAGTTCTGTGTGTGGTTATTAGGAAAAGTAAAATTTTTCATGTGGATACAGAGCCCGGCACTCACTAAATATTGCTTTTTTTTTTTTTTTTAACTTATTCCAAAGCCGATTTCTCTCTTCTTTGCTGGTAAGACCTCTAACAAAAAGACCCCTGCAAAACAAAATGTAACTCATCCCTTCCCTCCTGGTGATTTGGGGGCCTTGCCGCAGAGCCCACGCTACCTCTGGATATGCAAAGCTACCTCTACCCCACTCTCTTTCCAAGAAACCGCAAACTTTTGCAGCTCTCAGGGTACCGCAAGTCCTTCCTCTTAAAACTGGTGAGAAATCTCTCTGTGGACTCTAGGTGTCCCCTCTGCCAGCCAGGTGCCTGTGTAGCCGCCTGAGAAAAGAATTTCTTTGGAAGGAGCTCAGGGCCGTGGAGTCCCGTTTTCAATTTGGGCAGTACCCAGGATCCTCCACTGGGGGCGGACTAGAGCCAAAGAGCCCAAGCCTGGAAGGCGGAGGGTTGATCCCTTTCTTCCTTTAGGGCGTGAAGCAGAAGTGTCGATACTACCATAACTTCAGCGAGAAAACGGAAGGCTGCCGGGAGCTGTGCATCATGGTGTTTTGGCTCCCCAAGTGCTGCAAGGGCTACTTCGGGCGAGACTGTCAGGGTAAGGGCGCCTCTTCCCGCCTCAGGATTCTGACTGTCCGCTCGCGGGGCAGCGTGTGGAGAGCACGGGCGTTGCAGGGGCGGGGTCGAACCATCGCGCGTCATGACTCCTCTAAGAAAAAATCCACAAGCAGTCATTCTAAAGAGCTGTGTAGCTTTCCTCCTCTTTTTCCCTTTTGTCATATTCTGTTTCTTACAGAGTTGCGATTCTGCTGTGCGTAGATTGTCACTGTTCGGCTCGGCATGCTAGCAGAAGATCGTTTCCCCGGTCCTAGACACAACCGCGGTTCATTTCTGAAGCTAGTCATGACACATTATTAGCACATGGGTTTACATGCGTCTAGGAGAATTCTGCCTTGGCAGAGTGCTGTGCTAATACGATGTGTGGGGGCCCTTATTCCCTGTTACTGCCGTAGAACATCGCCTCCCTCTCCCGCTTCACCAGGAAAGGGCTCCTTGCCAAAGAACACTCCGGCCCATCCTGAAGTCTCTGTATAGACAGACCTTCTGGCCAGTTTCACCTCAACAAGAGCTGACTGATGAAAGGCCCTTCCCTCTGCCACACATTGTTTTCATTAAGCACATTTATTGAGTGCTACTTCCCATCTATAACAATACACTTAAACCTGGCCGCGAGGGACCCCTGGGCGGCCCAGTCAGGTCAGCGTTCAATGCTTGATTTCAGCCCGGGATCTCTTGAACCGTGAGATCAAGCCCCACACCCGGGGCTTAGGATTCTCTGTCTTCTCTCTCTCCCCCTCCACTGCTCACACTCTCTCTCGTCTCAAAATAAATAAGTAAATATTATTTAAAAAAAAAAAGATTTAAACCTGGCAATGACCTCTAAGAAGTAGATTCTATCATTATCTCCATTTTACAGATAAGAAAATAGAGGCAGAGAGAGGCTAAGCAGCAAGCCCAAGGTCCCACAGAGTGTCTCCCGAAGCCGTGGTTTTAACCACCAGGGACACTACATTCATTGTGGTCCAGCTGAGAAAATTCTGGGCCGGGAGTTCACGCAGGCACCCCACGTCCATCCACACTCCGTCACTGAAGTGTGCACTCTTCACAAAACTCGGTGCCGTCGCTTACATTTGTTCAGTGCCTTCTGTTTTTAAAGTACTCTTGGTTGCAGTAGCTTATTGGGTCTTCAGTCACAATGTGGAACAGGTCAAGTGGGCGCTGTGTCATCACCGTCATCGTTGTCATTACCTAGAGCAGGGCTCCTCACCCCCAAAAACAGTGCATGGCTCAGCATATTGCTCTGCCTCCGTAGAGTCCTATCAGATACACTTAAATTCATGTCCCAGAGGCCACTGGCTTCCCCAGATACCCGTGATGCTGTGTGGGTGTGTCCCCGGGCCAGCGGAGATCAGCCCCGCAGCTGAGGGCAGGCACCAAGATGCTGAGCCGTTCTGGGCCTGGGGAGACTGTTGTGTCACTGCTGTGTCATCTCTTGCAGCCTGCCCCGGAGGAGCGGATGCCCCCTGTAATAACCGGGGGGCCTGCCTCGATCGGTACTCAGGCACGGGGGAGTGTAAATGCCAGAACGGCTTCAACGGGACGGCGTGCGAGCTGTGCCTGCCAGGGAGGTTCGGGCCCGACTGTCAGCGTACGTACCTCCGCCTGCCTGTCGTGCGCCGTGGGCCCCCGTCCTCCTCCACGCCACCTGCCTGACCCAGACACGTCCCCCTTCCCGTCTCTCCCATCCGCCTGCCTCCACATGCTCTTCCCTCCCTGGACCTACCCCGGTTTTCCAGCCGTGGAGAGAGCCTCACCTCTAGAAGTGAAATCCACATCCCTGCGGCCATCAAGACAAGCTGCCGCTGAACACCTTCACTCCATTCATTCATTCATTCATTCAACCAACAAGTATTGAGAGTCCTTCTTAATACTGGTAGCTAATGTTTATAGAGCGCCTCCTGCGGGCAAGGCAGGTGTACTTTACTGTTAATGCTCATAACAGTCCTTTGCGATAAGTACTGTTATTATCCCAGATGAGGAAACTTGAGGCACAAAGAGGCCAAATGACTTTCTCAAAAACCTGGGATTGTTCTAAGTTGTTGGAAGGGGGCCAAATTCAGCTCTCAAAGAATGTACACAGGGAGGAAACAGGTGAAAACTGCAGAAACAGAGACAGTTATAAAGATAGAAAAAGAAGCAGGTGATGGGGATGGAGAAGGAAAGGAGGCACTGTTTTAAAAGACACGTCACGCGGACTATTCGAGGAGAAACCTCCAAGTGGTAAGGGAGGGGCGGGCATGGGGATGTCCAACAGCAGCTCGGTCCAAAGGGATTTTCCGTCCCACAGGAAACGTTCCGTAGCTCTGCTATCAGGAATGGGAGCCATTAGCCACGGGCGGCCACTGAGCACTCAATATGTGTGACTAAGGAACTGATTTTTTTAATTTTGATTAGTTTAAATTTAAATAGCCACCTATGGCAAGGGCCGCTGTACGATGCAGTGCAGACTAGAGGGATAGCTTTCCTAGAAGAGAAATGAGCAGGTGCAAAGGTCCTGAGGCAGAAGCAGGCATGGCATGAAAGCAACAGCAAAGAGGCCAGGATGGCTGAGCAGAGTGGGCAAAGAAGAGGAAGAGAGGAGGGAAATGAAATCTGAAGGTCACAGGGGCCAGGAAACAGAGGAGCTTCTTGGCCAGAGACAGCCCTCAGAATAGACAACATCTGTCCTAGGTGGAGGAGTGGGGGTGGCAGAGGGTGGGGGGAAATGGGGGAGGGGTTTCATGAGCAGATTAGAAAGGATTGCTCCCACTGCCCTGAGGAGCCTTGACGACAGGAGAAGGAGCAGAAGAGGGGCCGACCCCAGGGAGCTGAACGCAACAAGCTGGGTGACAGCCCGTGGCGCCTCGGGCTGGGATGATAGTGCCCGATCAAGGTGGCAGGAAGTGGAAGACATGGTACGCGTCTTGAAGATTTCACTGCTAAGTAGATTTCTCAGTTAGGAGGCCCCAGATGGAGGTTCTCTCCGCCTTGTATTCAGTTACAAACCCCATGACACCCTCGACTTCTGTGTTGATAACACTCACCATGTTTACAGTTACATGTTCAAAGCCAGCTACTCCTAGACTGTAAGCCCGTGAGAACGGGAACCTTAAGTCTTATGGTTTTCACTGTAACCTCACGGCCTAGTCGTGTCTGCCCCACAATAGCCACCGAATACATTATTTGTGGAACATTTGAAGGCATGGTGCCCGCCACGCTGACAGCACAGCCACCGGGTGGTCAGAGAGCTGGCCGATTGGATTTCAGTCCCTGATCACCCATCACTGATCACGTCCCGATTTGCTTTCCAGCCTGTGGCTGCTCCGACCACGGACAGTGTGACGATGGCACCGCGGGCTCCGGGCAGTGCCTCTGCGAAACGGGGTGGACGGGCCGCTTCTGCAACACTCAGACAGGTCTGTGATGGGCGTGGTCAGCTGCGGCAGCACCATGCGGACCCTTTGAGAGCGTCCAACTGAGGGTGGGGGTCTGAGCGACACCTCAAAGAAACAACAAAGCAGGTGTTTCCTTTTCCACAAGAAAAAGATGCTTTGAGGAGGGCGCCTGGGTGGCTCAGTCAGTTGAGCGTCCAACTTCGGCTCAGGTCATGATCTCACGGTTCTTGAGTTTGAGCCCCGCGTCGGGCTCTGTGCTGACAGCTCAGAGCCTGGAGCCTGTTTCAGATTCTATGTCTCCCTCTCTGTCTCTGCCTTTCCCCCCCTCATGCGTGCACGCTCTCCCTCCCTCCCTCCCTCTCTCTCTCTCTCTCTCTCTCTCTCTCTCTCTCTCAAAAATAAATAAACATTTTAAAAATTTGAAAAAGAAAAAGATGGTTTGGATATGTGGCTTCAGCCTCGGGAGGTTTGGGGACCTGCAGGAAAATAGGGTGAAAAGATTTAACTCAGACCCATGAAACCAGCATGCAGTCCTGTGCAAATGGGAGGACCCACCTCTAGCAAACAATACAGGATTGGGCAGGAGTGGTCTCTCAGGATCATGGTCCCTCAGGGTCGTGGCCCCTCAGGATCGTGGCCCCTCAGGATCGTGTTCCCTCAGGATCGTGGCCCCTCAGGATCGTGGTCTCTCAGGGTCGTGGCCCCTCAGGATCGTGGTCTCTCCGAATCGTGGCCCTTCAGGGTCATGGCCTCTCAGGATCGTGGTCTCTCAGGGTCGTGGCCCCTCAGGATCGTGGTCTCTCAGGATCGTGGCCCCTCAGGATCGTGGTCTCTCAGGATCGTGGCCCCTCAGGATCGTGGTCCCTCAGGATCGTGGCCCCTCAGGATCGTGGCCCCTCAGGATCGTGACCCCTCAGGATCGTGGTCTCTGAATCGTGGCCCTTCAGGGTCATGGCCTCTCAGGATCGTGGTCTCTCAGGGTTGTGGCCCCTCAGGATCCTGGTCTCTCAGGATCATGGCCCCTCAGGATTGTGGTCTCTCAGGATTGTGGCCCCTCAGGATCGTGGCCCCTTGGGATCATAGTCCCTTAGGATCATGGCTCCTCAGGATAATGGCCCCTTGGGATCGTGGTCTCTTGGGATTGTGGTCCTTAGGATCGTGGTCTCTCAGGATCGTGCTCTAGATGCGTGTGACACCGAGTTGAAGTGCGTTCATAGAAAACCACAGTTCTTTGGAGTCCAGGATCTGAGCCCTGATTCTCCTGGTTATTAGACAAAGCGCCCTACGGAACCCACCCTCTCTGGGCCCGGATGCACACGTCCACGAAAAGAAGTGCACGTTGCACACTTTGCAGGGGAAAGAGCTGCGGGGGTCGGAGACGGTGCTTGTGAAGTGCCGGGCGTGTGGGGGCGCTAACAGGACCTGGCCCTGTCGTCGTCGATCACGATCGTCGCCCTCACGGTCTAGATCCGTCCTGCGCATCCAGTGTCCTGGGGCCTCCCGCCCACCCCGCGCACTGTGTTCCGGTGGAAGGTCCGAGATGTGAAGGGCGAATCATCCGCCGTGAACCACAGGGGGTGAAAAGGCATGACTGCGTTCTTCCTGGGGGTGTAAACAACCCGAGGTTCCAGAATTCCCTAGCTTAGCTTCCTCCACCTCCACTGTCAACCCCGACCACCCCGTGGCTTCCTGCCACCTGGCGACACTGCAGCCTGCCCAGGCACCGAGGCCCCAGACTTCTCACAAGCTTAGCGGTGCCCTCAGAAGGCCATGGAATTTCCCTTCCCGTGTCACCATCTCCTCCTGGAACCCCATGCACTTAGGGCCGAAGAGCCAATCTGCCACATTCATCCTTGTTGAGGTATAAAGTTTTAACTGGTTGCCCATCAAGGTGACACATTGCATTTTAATCCGAATAACATTGCAGAGTTAGTGGCTTAATATTTAGGAGCAGTTCTGGAGTCTCAGAATCCGCAGGCTGGGAGGAACCTTCCCGGGTCACCCTATGCTCCCTCTGTAAGGGAGCTCTTTCGAAACTCAGTCACAGGCTGGAGAGCGAGTCCCGGAGGGTCCCGTGTCCTCCCACCGTGGCGTGAACGGGGGCCCCTTCGTTTACAGGTTTGCCCCCGGTGTGCTCGCCTCCATGTTCTGCTCACGCCACCTGTAAGGAGAACAACACGTGCGAGTGTCACCTGAACTACGAAGGGGACGGAAGGACGTGCACCGGTGAGTCCCGTCGCAAGTGTGCGAGACGGCGGGGCCTGCGGGAGCGGGCGGGGCGCGGGCGCGGTGCCCGCACTTCCTCCGGACCCTTCCACTCCTGCCTGTGCCGTTTCGCCCAGACCTACCCTCTCTGGGACCCAGTTTCCGTAGTGGGTTTGCACACACCTGACCCGCCAACCTCCCGGGTCACCATTTTGAAATTGCCGCGCAGACTCAAAGTGAAGCACTTTAGTGTATAGTGTTTTTGTAACTCCACAAATAATCTGGATTTTTTAAAAATTCAGAAATTACATTACAGTACTAAAAAAAAAAATTATTGGGGCGCCTGCGTGGCTCAGTCACTTAAGCTTCTGACTTTGGCTCAGGTCAAGATCTCATGATTCGTGGGTTTGTGCCCCGAATCGGGTTCTGTGCTGACAGCTCAGAGCCTGGAGCCTGCTTTGGGTTCTGTGTCTCCTTCTCTCTCTGCCCTGCCCCCCACTCACACACATGTTCTCTCTCTCTCTCTTTCTCAAAAATAAACATTAAAAAATTTTAAAAACACAGTTACATTCATCACTTGGAGAGAACCACTCTGAACTTTGCAGTGTCTGTATTTAGTAGTTAAGATACAGCTTCAGCCACATGGAGACCCAAAGGAACAGTGGGAGAAGCAAGGCAGATGCTTAGATGCTTATTTTTGTCTCTTATAATGATTTGAATGGAGGCGTCCAGAGCTACCATAGGTCTGAGGGGACACCTGAGCCCAGACTCCTCCTGTCTTCCCACTGTGCCATCGTTCCCTTGCCTGGCCTGAGAGGGTCCGTGCCACCGGCACATCCCAGGCAGCAGGATGGAGAAGCAGGAGAAGGAGACAAACCTCTTTCCCTTTAGGGATGCCCCTAGAAGTTGCTAAAAATTTTGTCTGTTCCCATAGCATCGGCTGGAACCTCATCATCCAGCATAGCCAGTTGCAAAGGAGCCTGGGAAATGTAGTCTTCGGTTAGGCGACCGTGAGCCCAGCTGAAACTCCATTGCTATGGAAAAAGGAGACAGTAGATATTAGGAGAACCTACCAGTGTCAGCCCCATGTGCTTTCTAACTTCTCGCGTGAGGAAGTACTCAAATGGAGATACTTGCTTTACAGAAATGAGATCCGGCTATACCCACTGTTTTGTAATCTGCTACAAGCCAGCCCAGAAGTGGGTCACTGATCGACAATGGCATCGAAGAGCCAGGATCTGTCTTTCTACTCTGCCATCCTTAGGAGGAGGCCTTTTGTCCTCATGTTTATTCTTTCAAAGCCTCAAGTGGCTGCCCCGACGTGGGGCAAAAAGCCAGGCAGGAGAGATCAGATGGCTTTGCCAGCTAATGCTGAGTCTAAATCTAGTATTTAGAGAGACGGTGAAAACGAAGGTCCCGACCGGGAGCGCCACACAACGGGGAACGCACGGGCTCTGGGGCCGGACCAACCTGGGTTTAAGTCCCAGCCCTACCGTGTGATCACTGCTTAGCCTTCGTCAGATCAGCTAAACCCTCCGGGTGTCAGTTTGTTCCTCTGTAGCGTGGGGGTAATGATGCCCACCTCACATAGTACTCAAGAGCGCACCAACTCTGCGTGCACACGCACGCACACAACCGCCCAAACACTAGAACTACTACCAAGTGGAGCCCAGAGGTACATGACCGAGGGGCCAGAGGTAGACAGATGTCATCAGGCCTGGTCGATGAGGGTGTCAGCCACGGGGTGGTAGTGTTTGCAAAGGCTAGCACAGAGGCCCCTGGGCCCGGGGAGAGGAGGCCCCGGTACGCCAGGGCCCGTTCGTGTCCCAACGCCGCTGGTCCCCGGGCAGCCCGCGCCCCCCTCTGAAGCCCACCTTACACAGACGGTGGTGAGATGAGCCGTCTCCCCTCACTCCTGCAGTTGTGGACTTCTGCAGACAGAACAACGGGGGCTGTGCCACGGTCGCCAAGTGCTCCCAGAAGGGCACGAAGGTCTCCTGCAGCTGTCAGAAGGGCTACCGGGGGGACGGCCGCAGCTGCACGGAGGTAGACCCCTGTGCCGACGGCCTCAACGGCGGGTGTCACGAGCACGCCACCTGCAAGATGACCGGCCCGGTGAGTCTCTCGTCCCTCCCCGCCCCAAACACCCTCCCCGGGGAGGGGGAGCCCCCCTGCACCTGCAAAGCCTGGCTTCACTCCACTTACCGTTCAGCTTCCTTCCCACCTCAGTGCGTGTGGCGTTAAGTCTGCAAGCTAAATGCAAAGTGGCATTCGAAGCGGAAAGAGGACATGCGGGGAAAACCGGAGAAATCCACAGAGAGCGTATCGTTTAGTTAATAGTGATGTACCACCGTTCACGCCTTAGTTTGGGCGAGCGTGCTGTGGTTTCGAAGAAGGCAACGTAGGGGGAGCTGCTGGTATCTTTGCAGCTTTTCTATAAACTTAAAACTATCCAAGATTAAAAGTTTATTAAAACAAAAAAATGTTGGCGAGAAGTGGCGGGAAAACTGCAGCTTTGGGGGCTTCAGTCTTTTTAGAGTGGAATCAGGGGCACCTGGGCGGCTCAGCCGGCTGGGCGTCCGACTCTTGATTGCAGCTCAGGTCATGATCCCACAGTTCGTGAGTCCGAGTTCTGCGTTGGGTTCTGCACTGTCAGCACAGAGCCTGCTTGGAATTCTCTCTCTCTCTCTCTGTCCTCCCCCCTGCATGTGTGTGTGCTCTCTCTCTCTTTCTCTCTCACACACACACAAAATAAATAAATAAATGTATACGGAGAGTGGAATTAGTGCCCTGGTGCCCAGTTTACCCGTTGGCAAGAGAAGATGGCTGATGATAATGCCCGTTACGGTCATAAGTGTGAATGCAGAGTCACTCTCTGAGCCTCGGCTGCCAGACTTACACCCTGGGGCCTGGGGCTGGCTACCTAATTTCCCCGAGGGTCAGTTTCCTCGTTTGCCAAGTGAGCCTAATAATAATACAGGCCTTAGAGGACTGTTGTGGGGATTGAATGAATCATTCGTTGATTCAGCGAGTGGCCACCAGGCACTCACCGTATGCTGTCGCGGGCGCCAGAGGTGTAGCAATAAAGAGCCTATGCATGGGTGGAGGGAGGGGCGATGCCCGGTGCAGAAATGAATGCACGAGATATTTCAAGAAAGCACTAAGAGTCGGGAAGCACATAAGCAGGGCCCGTGTGGTAGCAGAGGCCGGGAGAGCTGCTTTATGTGACCTGCCAGGGACGCTCTCTCGGAGGAGGTGACATTTCAGGTGAGAAGACATCTCCCCGTGAGCCGGTGCAAACATGAGACGCGGCAGCTACTTCCTTCCCGCTGGACAGGAGAGGCATTTTCCTGGTGCTTCTGGGCGTCTCCTGTGCTGGGTGGTGACCCGCAGGGTGTGGAGGGGTCCTGGGGTCCGAGAAAAAGGGCTTCCCATCTTCTCCACTGTCCCCACAGGGCAAGCACAAGTGCGAATGTAAAAGTCATTACGTGGGGGACGGGATGCATTGTGAGCCGGAGCAGCTGCCCCTCGACCGCTGTTTGCAGGACAACGGGCAGTGCCATGCCGATGCCGACTGCGCCGACCTCCACTTCCAAGGTCAGTGTGGCTGGGGCTGCCGGCCCGACGCGCCCTAGTCTCTGTCAGGCTCGGGGCAGGGACTCGTGCAAGAGCAAAGGGGAACAAAATTTAAAGCCAGGGCCGAACAGCCCAGGCGGTGCCCAGGACCCGGGGCCCAGAAGGAGCAGGCTCCTGTAGCGGAGGGGTGGCGTGAACTCAGAGCTGGACCCCGAGCCTTAGGACCGGGACGGGGAGTGGAGGCCATCCATCCTGGCCTTTCCCGACACATGCTTTCCCCAAGTTGCTTAGCAACCATTGACTGGCTTTGAATCTAAGGAGCATAGCTTGGGGTTTCACTGAGAGGAGGCGCCGGCCGCGCGAAGATGCAATTTCTTAGCAGTTGTTTTGATAATGCACACTGACGGGGATGCGTGGCGTCCTCTTCCGAGGATGATCTGAATGGCTCGCAGCAAGCCCACAGGTGGAATGAAAGAGTTGCAACACGCCATCAAGTAAAAAAGCCAGGCGGGAAGTGTAGAGGTTCCAATGACGGGGCATCTTGAACCCTAAAAGAGGAAATCCATAAAGGACCCACGCACCCACGTGATTCTGAGCCAGGGCAGGGAGGGATCTCGGTGGTTCAGAAAGCACCTCGGGGCGTTAGGTGCTATGGCCGCTCAGGATTTATGGGATGTCTCTGACCGGGTTGGGTTCGTGTTACAAACATGGTCATTTTAATGAGGCAGTTTTTACGTATCTCAATAATAACTATTGATTTAACACGGTAAGTGCTGTCTTAGTGCATTCTGGCTGCTACCTCAAAGTTCCACCGACTCGGTGGCTTATAAACAACAGAAATGTATTTCTTACAGTTTCGGGGGCTGGAAGCCTGAGATCAGGGTGCCGGCAAGGTCAGGTTCTAGGGAAGGCCCTCTTCTGGGTTGCAGACTGCCATCTTCTTGTGTCCTTATGTGGCATAAGGGCCAAGGAAGCTCTCTGGGGTCCCTTTTATAAGGGCACTACTCCGGGATGCCTGGCTGGCCCAGTCAGTAGGGCACGTGACTCTCAATCTCAGGGTCGTGAGTTTGAGCCCCCTGTTGGGTATAGAGATTACTTTAAAGATACACACACACACACACACACACACACACACACACACACTAATCCCACACAAGAGAGCTTTACCCTCACCTCCCAATGGCCTCACCTCCTAATATCAACATATTGGGAGTTAGGATTTCAACCTATGAATTTGCGGTGGGGGAGGGACACAGACATGCGGTCCGTAACATGTATCAAATCCTAAGACACCTCAAATCCCTTTTGGGGAGAAGATAGAAGCGGAAGCAACGGCAAGACCTCGGGTATGTGATGCTGTCTCCTGGCAGGGCCACTGCCCACGTAGCTGCGGACATTTTTTAAATTAATAAGACAAGGAAAGGCAGGTAATGAAATGGGAGACAGCAGTTTGTCTTGTGCGGATGGTGCGATGAGAGAGCGAGAATAGAGAAAACTTGAGACCGGGGACCCAAACATGTGTATGTGCGCCCCTGTTCCCCGAAAAGTGGACACCACCTTAGTGTCCGTCAGCAGGCGAGCGGATAGACACACCGTGGCCTGTTCACACGTGGGACGTTATACGGTCTTTAAAAGGAAGGAGACGGCGGCGTGTGCTGTGATACGAATGAGACTCGGAAGCATCATGCCGTGTGAAATAAACCGGACACAACATGCCGTTAGTAAGGTGTCTGTGACGGGCAAAGTCACAGAGACAGAGTAGAATGGAGGCTACCAGCGGCCGCAGGGAGGGGGGTGGAGTCATTATTTAATGCAGACCGAGCTTCTGGTTGGAATGATGGAAACATTCTAGAAATGGATAGTGGTGATGACTGCATAACATTGTAGATCTACTAATACCACTGAACGACACGCTTAAAATGGCCTAAAAAAGGGGGGGCGCCTGGGTGGCTCCATCTGTCAAGCGTCCAACTCTTGATTTTAGTTCAGTTCATGATCTCACAGTTCGTGAGTTTGAGCCCCACGTCGGGCTCTGAGCTGACAGCACGGAGCCTGCTTGGGATTCTCTCTCTCTCCCTCTCTCTCCCTCTTTCTCTGCCCACCCCCCCAAAAATTAATAAATATAAACTTTAAAAAAAAACTTTAAAAAGATTTTTAAAAATTCATGCCAAGACTCGGTAGCTCCATTTCTAGGAACCCATCCTCCAGAAACAATCTAAGAAGGGAATAACGATAAACCTACCATTGCAGCGTTATTTCACGTCATAAAAGATGATAAATAGGGGCGCCTGGGTGGCTCAGTCGGTTGAGCGTCCCACTTCAGCTCGGGTCATGATCTCACGGTCTGTGAGTTCGAGCCCCACATCGGGCTCTGTGCTGGATGGCTCAGAGCCTGGAGCCTGCTTCGGATTCTGTGTCTCCCTCTCTCTCTGCCCTTCCCCTGCTCACTCTCTGTCTCTCAAAAATAAATAAAAATGTTAAAAAAATTTTTAAAAAAAGATGATAAATAACATATATCTAACAGGAAAGGATGGTCAAATACACTGTTACACATCCACTCACACGCACTGTTAAGAACCGTGTCGTCTTAGTAAGAAGACAAGGTTTTCCGTCCGTACCCAAGCTCCTATGCTGTTAAGTGCTTGCATTTCAGACGAGGCTGACAGAATCCTACAACCTGCGGCACGCACTCCTGGGCTATCATCAAAGATCTTGAACTTAGCCCTTTTAGTGGCATTTGATCATGAACTTGATAATGTAAAAACATGACTTGGTCCTTGAACTATTTCTGGTCTCTGCCTTCCTCATCTGGCTAAAATATCAGCCAGGAAAAAAATGATACATCTTTCAGTATCTTAGGGGAGAAATGGCTAGAAAGCCTTTTTAAGGGCATAGTGGCAATCAAAAACCTTAGAGTCCTCGGCATAAACTCACTTTAAAGTGTTTCTTCATGTCTGTCAAGTTCACAAAAATTATTCACTTGTAAGTATTGAGGGGGAAATCCTGTTGCCCGAGAAAATTCACACGATGGGGAAATCATCATGCTTTAATGTTAAGTTTGAAAAAAGATTTCTAGGGGCACCTGGGTGTCTCAGTTGGTTACACTTCTGACTTCAGCTCAGGTCATGATCTCACAGTTTGTGAGTTCAAGCCCCGCGTCGGGCTCTCTGCTGTCAGCACAAAGCCTGCTTTGGATCCTCTGTCCCCCTCTCTCTCTGCCCCTCCTCTGCTCATTCTATCTCTCAAAATAAATAAATAAAAACTTCAAAAAAGTAATAATAAAATAAAAATTAAAAAAGATTTCTAAACATTCTACCTCCAGTATACTGCCACATTTTTCTGTATGTGACATGTAAACACACAGGTAAAAAGACTAGAAGAGTATGAAATTATAGCAGAATAAAAAGTTGCCAAAAGAAAGTAAAAATTCGTGAGGGGAAATACACCAAAATGTTAGCCATGGAGTAATTACTTCCAGGGGGTAAGATTATAGGTGATTTTTGTGTATTTCTTTTCTTACTTTTCGGTATTGCCCAAATTTCTACACTAACACGTGCTATTTTTATAACGAGGCTAGTGTTGGTAGCGCTGCTGTAAACATCGGGGTGCATGGGCCCCTTCGAATCAACATTTTTGTGATCTTTGGATAAATGCCTAGTCGTGCGATTGCTGGGCCGTAGGGTAGTTCATATTTTAGTTCTTTGAGGAAACTCCACCCTGTTTTCCAGAGTGGCTGCACCAGCTTGCAGAAAAGAAGTAAATATTTTAAATGCTGTGTTGGGACATACCTGGAAGGGGAGCGGCTCTGGGCTACGGCTGGCCTTCCGCTTTTTGAACGTTCTTCGCCGGAAGTCCTGCCCGGCAGGCGGGCTGACCTGGACGATCCCTCTCTCTCCCTTCCAGACACCACCGTCGGAGTGTTCCACCTACGCTCCCCACTGGGCCAGTATAAGCTGACCTTTGACAAAGCCAGAGAGGCCTGTGCCAACGAAGCCGCGACCGTGGCAACCTACAACCAGCTCTCCTACGCCCAGAAGGTGGTCCCCAGTTAGTGGGCGCCGTGCAGGCGGGGGCCACAGGGGACGGGGTGCAGCCTCTTCTTTGCCTGAGGGAGACTCGGGCTGTTGCCATCTTGGAGGGCAGTGCGGGGTCCGCCTGAAGCAATACTATGAACGCATCGCGTCCCCCGGGCACGCACTGTGTGGCAGGCTCTGTGCAGGTGCTTGGTTGACAATACCGTCCATCCATGCAACATCCCTGGGAGTAGGTGTCACTCTTCCCATTTTTACAGACAGGACAACCGAGGCTCTGAAAAGTTAAGTAACGTGCCCAGTGTCACCCAGCCAAGAGGTGGCAGGTCCAGTACTCAGACGTAGCCCTTACTCCAGATGTCTGTTCTCTGCCATGACATTCATCACCAAGGCAGAAGCACAGACTGGGAGCACGTGCACCACAGCTAAACACCGGAAAGAGACCAATAACCACAGGCCTACGATCTCCCCAAACCCCCGAGTTTCTCCAAAATGTCTGGAGGGGCCACGAAGGTCATAGGTGGGGATTGCCCCAGCTGTCAGATACAACCCGGTAGGAGATGACCAATAGAAAACCTTAATTCAAGGACAGACAGAAAAGAAATGAGTGTGAAGGACTTGGGCACCTCTAAGAAAAAAGGGGTACCACTTTCATCCATTCAATGATTGGTCAAGAACAATTTAATGAGAACCTACTATGTTCCAGGCACGGGGGTACCACAGACAAAATGAGCCATAACCCTGACTCCGTGGAGTGTACAGTCTGAGGGGAGAATCAGACCTGCACCAAAGGACCTCACACCAACCACGAGACTGTGGCTGATCATTGACCCACGGCCATGTCTGTGTCCCCTGCAGGCCAAGTACCACCTGTGTTCAGCAGGCTGGCTGGAGAGCGGGCGGGTGGCTTACCCCACGGCCTATTCCTCCCAGAACTGCGGCTCCGGCGTTGTTGGGATTATAGACTACGGACAAAGAAACAACAAGAGTGAAACGTGGGATGTCTTCTGCTACCGGATGAAAGGTAACCGCCCGGCTACGCCTCGGCTCCCGGGCCCCGCAGCCCCTCAGCAATCCTCAGCCTGGCCAGCTAGTCCCTGAGGGTGCGCTGGAGTGGGTGGCCCGGGCCCGGGCTCACCAGAGCGGGGCCCCGTGTGCCCCTGCCTTCCAGATGTGAACTGCACCTGCAAGGCCGGCTACGTGGGAGACGGCTTCACGTGCAGTGGGAATCTGCTGCAGGTCCTGATGTCCTCGCCCTCCCTGACAAACTTCCTGAGGGTACGTACCACGTCTGCTGGGTTCGCCTCGGGGGAGGAGGGCAGTTGGGACGGAGGTGCGTCCTGGGAAGAAGCCGAAGGCTCCCGTCACGCTTGAGATGTTGGGCAGCGAAACACGTTGCCGGAATTTGAAGCTTGGGTTTGCCGCTTACTTGCATCGCCTTCAACCAGTCACTTTCCTCTCTGGGCCTCAGTTTCCTCGGGATGGAGGAGATGGAGAGGACGATAGCACCAGCCTCACGAATGAGTTAGTATTTGTCAAGCACTTTGACCGTGGCCAGCACGTGGAAACGCCACACCCGGGCTAGCCGGCAGGGTCTCTTTCTGCATCTCGAGCGGCTTAAGAGTCTGAGCTGCAGGAATGAGACGCTCTCTGGTCTTTGTGGACAGGACAGGGCTGCCCAGTTAGCGGGGCCTCCCCGGTGGTCAGACAGTGAGCCAAATCACCAACGTGGAGTCAGCTTCCAGCTTGCGCTCAGTATTGCACTTACAGTCACTGCGGCGTGCCACAAGTTAGGCGTGAAGAAGGGAAAGCTCCAGTCGGAGAAGGATTTGGTGCCGACTGATCAAAGAGCGAGGCTGAGAGCAAGAACGAGAACATTTCTCGAGCACTTACTGTGCGCTGTGCATGTATGAACCCTTTCAGAGCACTTATAACTCCGTCCACAGAACTCTGCCGACAGGATTTTCTCTGCCTCGTGGCTGGCATATAGTATGTGCTCGCTGAACACCTGTTCGTACGAGTAAATTCTCATGTGACCTCCTGAGGTCACTTCTGCTCTTATCCCCATTTTGTAGATAAAGACACCGAGGCTTCCCAAGGTCAAGGGCACAGCCAAAGAGAAGGGACTGGGCATGAATATAGGGCTTACAGGATCAGGGCGGAAGTTAAACCAAGGGCTCCAGAATGGTGGGTCATTATCCATAGACCAAATGGTATCCATCTAACGGTTCTAAAATTCAGGGTTACCATAAACACACCAAAGGCAAACACTCCAACTCCTGTTTCTACAGTGCAGGAGCTGGGCTTGTAGAAACTTTTCAGAGAAACAAGGTCAGAACAAAACCCACCGGCTGCGTGCCCTTAACTTCCCTGGGCCTCAGTAGCCCTGTCTACACATTGGCATAGTTGAACTGGGTAGTGAGGTTTCTTAAAATATTTCAGCAAGTATTTAACGAGTGCTTACCACGTGCTTGAGATCTATCCGTGAACAAAAGAGATACACAAAGTGAGCAATGAGCAGAATAAGTGAATCGTATTGAATCGTATTGAATCGTATTGAACGCTAGAAGGCGATTATATAGGCCATGCTGGGGGAGTGGGGCAGGGAGGGAGAGGTGTGCCACCACCGGGTTCCCGTTTGCGGAGAGATGAGGAAGGCCTTGGTGAGAGGACGACGTTTGAGGAAAGAGCGAACGGAAGAAAGGGAGTTGGCCACACAGATGTGAGACGAGAACGTTCCAGGCAGAAGGAACGGCCAGGGAAAGGACAAAGGGCCAGCGCATGCTGCGCAAGTTCGAAGGAGAACAGGGAGGCCGGCGTGGCGGGAGCAGAGGGCGGGCGAGAGGCCGGCGGGGCCCGGGGTCAGAGGGCCACAGGGCCCAGGTGGGTTGGGCCTCAGGGGCCGTTGTAAGGCCTTCGGCTTTTCCTCTGAGGGAAATGCAGGCCGTGGCAGTTCCAGCACGATTTGACCTCACGTTTCAGAGGACCGCACAGGCCGCCACGTTAAGAATGGTCTTGTGGGGGCGCCTGGGGGCCACAGTTCTGTTGAGCTTCCGACTCTCAAATTCGACTCCGGTCAGGATCTCACGGTTTGTGGGTTCGAGCCCCGCATCGGGCTCCACACTGACAGTATGGAGCCGGCTTGGGATTCTGTCTCTCTCCCTCTCTCTCTGCCTCAACCCCACCCAAAATAAATAGATAAACCTACCTGTGATGTGACTTAGGCCCGTAGGGTTCACTGAGGAAAGAGAAAGTGCTCCTAAAGCCTTCCCGAGAGGCACTCAGAAGAAACGGCCTGGGCGGGGGCCAGCGTCAGGAAGGTTCCGGGGTGGGTGGTGCCCGAGACGCTGCACACCAGGGCTGACCGCTCTTTCCCCTCCCCAGGAAGTGCTGGTCTATTCCAACAGCTCGGCCAGGGGCCGGGCGTTTCTGAGACGCCTGACCGACCTGTCCATCCGCAGCACCCTCTTCGTGCCGCAGAATGGCGGGCTGGCGGAGAACGAGGTGAGGCGGGTGCCTGAGTCTGTGCTTTGGACGAGTGCTTCGAGGTAGTTTTGGTGTCTGTCACCCCAAACCACCCCAAAGCTTGGCGGCCACGCATCTACGTAGCTCACGCATCTGCGGGTCAACGGGCAGGTCTGGTCCCGGCCGGGCACGCTCCCCTGGCTGTGAGGGCCTGGCCGTCGGCTGACCAAGGCCGACCTGCCCGGGCCTGTTCTGATGGTGACGGCAGGAAGTGGTCATCGGGAGCGAGCCCAGTCCTGCCAGTGCTTATCAAGCCCCCCATTGGTCACGTTGGCTGAGCCCAAAGTCAGAGTAGGAAGCACTCAGAGTTACATGGCGAAGGGCAAGGCCGCAGGAGGGGCACAGCAGAGCCGCCAGTGCCATCGGTCTACCACACTAGCCTTCTTCCCGTCACAGAGGAATGGCGGTTCCACACGGGTGGCCGGCGGCAGGCTCCGACAGCAACCCGGCCCCGGCCCACCCGAGGGCCGAGAGGAGCACACCTCTGCCCACTGTTGCCCACTCAAGACCCAGTCATTACAAACATGACATTCACTGCCACAACCCAGCCAGAGGTGAGCCTCTGGGCAGAGAGCCCGGACAAGCAAAAGCCTGAGAAAACCTTGACATTCCTTATCTCCACATGGAGGCAGAAAGCCAAGGCCATGAGAAGTGATTTTTCTTTTCCTGTGTCATCCTTATAATCAAAGACGAAATTGCTTGACTTCTACAGACCATTCTTCTGTTTCTCCTTTCCTCTCAGACGCTGTCTGGGCGGGACATTGAGCACCACCTCGCCAATGTCAGCATCTTTTTTTACAATGACCTTGTCAACGGTACTGTCCTGCAAACCAAGCTGGGAAGTCAGCTGCTCATCACCTCTAGCCGGGACCAGCAACAACTGGTAGGAGAATGTTCTGGATTTCCCGGCAGAACTGGAGATAACACATGCAAAGCCCTTAGCACACAGTAGGTGTTTAACAGACGGCAACTAGTATGTGAAAGTAAACTCTAAACCTGCAGTCGAGGGATGGTATTAGCTGTGCACAGTAGCACACCACGCCAGTAGGCAGCCTCGGCCCCTGGACAAGTGACCCACCGGTGACCAGAAAATGGTAATGAATGAGGAACTCTACATGAAGCCGTCTTTAAAGCTGTCTGATTCTCCACCTCTGTTTCACGATGGTGACGGTGGTGGTAGTGGTGATGACAGCGATGGTGATACTGACGATGATCATGAGGGTGATGATGGCGGTGATGGTGATGGTGGTGGTTGTGCTAGTGATGAGATTTTGACAACGGTGGTGATGGGGTTCAGGATGCTGATGGTGTTGATTTTGATGATTGACGTGGTGACGATACTGATGGCGATGGTGATGATTATCTTGATGATGATGATGATGTCACGCGGTGGGGGGGGGAGGTCATAATATGAAAAGTGGTGGTGGTGGCAGTGATGACCATGACGACCGTAGTGTCACAATCATAGGCATTTGTGAGGAGTCGGTGATTCAGTACCTGTGGCATGTGAGGATTGTTCATGACACATGGCGAGTGCCCAAAGAGCGTTATGTTTTAGCTTCCCTGATAAATGATTTCCTTCCTCAAAGATTAGTGGTTTGGGCCAGTGTTACTAAAATTCTAGCATGCATTCAGTCACCTAGAGATTTGTGAAAATGCAGATTATAATTCGGTAGGTGGGGTGCGGGGACCTCGGGTTCTGCATTTCTAAGGAACCCCCATGACGGTAAGAGAGCAGAGCACGCTGTGATTGGCGGGGGACTAGATCACTTAAAGATCCACTCTCCGACAGCTCGGGGTGGTGCTCGGAGCCGTGGGCCCGAAGTTCAGAGGCTTAGGGCTTGCCACGTGCTACCCGGATGGTCTTAGACAAACCATTTTCCACCTGAACTCTCATCTTTTAGACAAGCAGGCAGAACAGAATGGCACTCGGGGTCCCAGCAGTTAGATCTGATTCTTGGCCCAAGGGTAACTCATGCTCTGAGCTGCCCAGACGGTGAGCAGAAGTCCCGTGCTGCCTATCGGTGAGACAGGTCTGACCCGCAGACTGCAGGACCTCGGAGAAACCGAGCAACTTCCTTCTGTGGAGGGGCCGCCCACGTGGGGAAAAGGGGCAGATGGCCACGGATCTCTGCCAGCCCCCCTCTCGTTTCCCCAGGAGACCAGGTTTGTCGACGGAAGAGCCATTCTTCAGTGGGACATCTTTGCCTCCAATGGGCTCATTCACGTCATCTCCAGGCCTTTAAAGGCGCCCCCCGCCCCACTGGTGAGTGTCCGGGGCTCCTGGCAGGGGGTCCAGTGGCCACTCCTCAAGAGGCAAACTGTCGCTCGAAGCCCGTCTCCTCTTCCGTGGAGACTGGAGGAGCCTCCCACATCCATGGTGGCCGGCCTCAGGGATGCGGGGCCCTGGCGTACCCCACCCCTGCTTCCGCGCGTCAGCAACACAACTTGTGTCACCGTTGATATTTGTCAAATGAATGGGCCGACAGAGAAGCCGCTGGAAGGGGAGTAAGAAATCCCGAGCTCTGGCTCGGCCCCTCCGCTCTGGCAGCTCTGCAGCCCTCGGCAAATCCCAGAGCAGCTCCGAGCCCCATTTTTCTCAGCTGCAGAATGGGGGTCGTAATCCCTACCTCCAGGTTCCCGGGAGAATCAGGAGTCAAAAATATAAAATAATTGGGATAGTCCCTGGCACACAGCACGGGCTCTCTAAGGCTTAGTGGGTTGGTTGCTGGTGTCACTATTCTGCTTTCTAAAAGTGTGAGGGAGAGGTGAGCCCAGCTGGTGCCTGGGATGCGCCATAGTACACTGGTTAATTGCACAAGCTCCAAAGCCAGGCTGGGTTCAAAGACCACCTCTCCTCCTCCTTGGCTCTGTGGTATTGGGCAAGCACTTACCCTCTCTGTGCCTCAGCACCACCCCCCCCCCAGGTAAAAATGGAAACAATAATAAGTGTCCCTATCTCTTGGGATTATTCTAGGTTTAAGTGGAGTATTTCATGGAAAGGCCTTAGAACAGACCTTGGCAGTAGCAAGGGCTAAATACATGTTACCTGTCTTCTCTTTATTTTTATCCCAACTGGCCCCCAAGATGCCTCAGGCCGGCAAGAATAGGGTGGGCTCCAGAAGGCGCTCCTCTCCTGGGAAGGCAGCAGGTTTAAGTATCACCCCGTCCCCTGTCTGTGTGCAGGCCTCCGTCCACGCTGGCTTGGGAACAGGGATATTCTTTGCCACCGTCCTGATCATCGGAGCCGCGGCTCTGGCTGCCTATTCTTACTTTCGACTAAACCGGAGAACAATTGGCTTCCAGCATTTTGAGGTAAGACAGAGAAACGTGGGACCGTGGTGACGGGTGCGCTCTGCATTCCAGCCCCTGGCCTGGGGCTCCTGCAGCCAGAGCTCACCCGGTAGTTGGGGGCTTGGCACACCCCCCCGCCCCCACGCCCTGGGTGGTCCCAGCCGCGGTGCAGTGCAAGCCCCTCTTCCTGGCCGAGGGGGGCTCTGGCAGGGAGGGGGATGGGCTGGCCAGCCAGCACAGGCTCTCCGTGCAGGGGTCTGGCTTGGAGACACATTCACCAGGCGCCCAGAAAGTCGCTCACCTCGGAGGAATCGGGAGACAAGCACCCACTCTGATCGGCGGGGGCTTCGGGGCTGACTCTGGGGATGGAGGACAGGGTCGGGGACCGGCACAGTGAGGCCTCAGGGTGCGGCCAGCCTCCAGTGTCATCCCGTTTGAACTGTTGGGCCCATATGTGGGTCAGCGGGTCCGGGCTGAGCAGGGGAGAACTCTAGGGACCGGCTTTGGCGGTGGCCCCACACCGTCCCTCATGTGGCTTCTGCCCCCGCCCCCCCTGCCCTCCAGCTGTCCACCACACCCGCCTGGTGACCACGGCGCAGAGCCCCAGCCGCAGGCCAGCTCCTCCTAGCAGGTCACCTGCCTAGTAATAAGCTCCAGTATTTTTACCAACAGTGTCCACGCTGTATGAGCCCTTTTATATCAAGTTCAAGGACAGGGAAAACCACTCCAGGGTGATGAAAGTCGGAATAGCAGTTACCCTGACTGGGATTGGGTACTGGTGGGCATGGGCATGATGACGCTTCCTGGGGAAGGAGGGGGGCATGGAAACACCCTATACACTGATTTGGGGGTGGCCACACCTGGATGGACAGGTGAAGTCACTGCATGAACCAACTCAAGAGCAGTGTGCACATTGTTAGGGGTAAGTCACAACCACGTCTCAGTAAAGGACTGTTAAAAGCCAGAGCTCCCGAAGGTGGAGGCGGGCGTGGCTGGCTTCTCCTGCGGCTTGAATGAGCCGCTCCGGCCCTGGGGACATCTTGGCTCTCAGCCCGTGCTTGTCTTTCTGAGCAGTCGGAGGAGGATATCAACGTTTCGCCTCTCGGGAAGCAGCAGCCTGAGAATATACCAAACCCCTTGTATGAGAGCACACCCTCCGCTCCCCGAGAACCTTCCTACGACCCCTTTATGGTGAGTTTGCATCTTTTACGTAACCCCAGAGTCAGTGGGGGGGTGAATGATGTCTTTCAGCAAATCCAAGTGGAAAGCTTTGCACTAAGAAAAGCACATTTCTAGAACATTCTTGGGGCAAACAAGCCTAAAAAAGCCAGTATTGCAAGTTGACCGAAGCCATGTTGGCTGTTCGGTGTCCCTGAGTTCTTTCAGGGGGACCGAAGTCTCCAATGATTAGAAGTAATCGGGGAGAACCGGCGGTGGCCCACCCCAACCTCGTGACCAGGTGAGAAGTGAGGCATCACACGAACAAATCCTGAGCTTCATTCTGCCGCAAGCATTTATGACGTAGCCTGTGCAAAAGACGACTCAGGCCTGAAAAAGTTTTATTTCCCCCTTACGTTATCCTTTAAACTTATATTTAAATTGTTGGGGTGCATGGCTGGCTCAGTTAGTAGAGCATGTAACTCTTTTTTAAAAAAAATTTTAATGTTTTATTTATTTTTGAGAGAGAGAATGCAAGTGGGGGGAAGGACAGAGAGAGAAGGGGACAGATCTGAAGCAAGCTCTGCGCTGACACTGGCGAGCCCGATGTGGGGCTTGAACTCATGAACTGTTAGATCATGACCTGAGCCCAAGTTGGACACTCAGCCAACCTGAGCCACCCACGTGCCCCAAGCATGTGACTCTTAAACTCAGGGTCGTGGGCATGGAACCTACTTAAAAAAAATTTTTTTTTAAATAAACATATTTACATTGTCAACAAAACTTTTCTGCCCATTGTCAGAGCTGCTGCTTGCTTTTGGAGCTATGTTCCTTTTGATGCCAGCAGGCCAGGTCCAAGGACCCGGAAAGGGTCCCACAGGACGAGCCCAGCAGGTCCTTGGCTTCTGGCGGGATGGAAATCAAACGTGAGCAGCAGGAAGTGAGAGCAGAGTTTACTGAACATGCAAAGAGCGCAGATGCCGACGGCGCGCCTGCGAGGCCATGAAAGGAAGGGAGCACGAGTCTCGTCTTTGTTCCGGGTCTGGGGTTTGTTACTGAGAATGGCATGTCTGGCCTACGCGTCCCCTCAGGCATCCAGGAGCCAGCCAGAACAAAGACGAGGGCCCAGGTGTTAGTCCTTGGGGCCAGGGGGGCCACGGCGTGGAGGCGCCTAGCGCTGGTGGTCTGGAATAAGCATGTGATGGCTTCGTCCGGTCACCCTCACCTGGTCCTTCCTCGGACGTTACCTGTCCTAGAGAAACCATGAACCCCTGTGCCTTCCGAGGAAGTCATACGCTATTTGCCTCCTGTGTAGGGGGGGGCGGGGGTGCAGGTCCCAGCAAGAATAGAAGCAGGAAAGGGAACAAAAGCAGATTTTTGTGAAGTCCTTCACTTTCTCTCCCTTTGATCAGCTCTTGTGTATCTAGAGGGGCATGTTCTGCTCTGGTATTCCAGGAAATACCATTTGTTTCTAGTTAGTGATCCCTGGCTTAGGTGGGGCCTCACTGATCTCAACCCAGAGGGAGCCCCATTCACGCGGACTGTGGAAGGCACACCCTGCCTGTAGTCTATTACCAGGTCTGGACGGAGAAGACAGTAATAACATTTACTTCTTCCTTTTATATAAAGATGAGAAAAATTGACAGCTAGTATGTACCGCAGCAGACTGAGCTGACAGCATGACTCAGGTCCAAAGAAATAGTTGGAACCTGGGCTGTTGGCCTAGAACCCTCAGGAAAAAGCAAGCAAAGCCAGAGAGCTGCTGTGATTGTTTCGTGCATGAGTATGCTGCCTTCCCCTCAAGACTCTAAGGTTGTTGAATTCTTGTGAGTTGGTGCTGAAACCTCACAGGAACACTGTATTGCACCATTTTCCAGCTCGTACGGTGCGGTCGATGTTTCTGTTTTTCTGCAGTGAGCCAAACGTCAGTATCTTGTGTTCTTAGTACCCGTGGTAGCAGAACTAGAATCTTTGCAATAGATTGAAAGGTAACCAGATCATACCCTATTTCGTGTTTCTAATCCCACCTGTGTAAACGTTTCCCTGTCCAGATTGAAAGGCCAGGTTCAGCTCTGCGTGTGTTAACTAGCAGTTTATTTCTGTAAGCATGGTTTTGTTGAAATCAGCCTCATTTAAACAGCGGGGGGTGGGGAAACATTATCACGCCTTCTCAGCTGCTTGTCCTCTTCGGAGGGCCCTGCAGCCCCGGGCATGAAAGATTCTCCCCAGGCGGGAGACAGGGTATCCCAAACCCAGGAGTCAGACGAACCTTTCTCATCAGACCAGGTGGCAAAAAAAAGTTCCAGAAACAGAAGTCCTAGGCCGAGGGCGCCATTCCCACAAGTGACCTTCTCCATTCTCATACCTTTTATACTGAAGGTGGGGGTGCCTCTACAGCTGTAGCCAATCCGGACATCTGGAACACGCCCCTTATGCTAATTAACAAAACTTCAGAGCCAATCAGAGCCACACAAGGCTTGGGGTGCCACCTCTGAAATAGGGCTTCTGATTGGACTCTCTCAAATGCTCAAGAAGAATTTTCCGGCTGAAAGGCTTTTTCTAAACATGTTTTTTTTAAACACTTATTTTGAGAGAGGAGAAAGCATGAGTTGGGGGGGCACGGAGAGAGAGAGAGAGAGAGAGAGAGAGAGAGAGAGAATCCCAAGCAGACTCTGCACCATGAGTGCAGGCCCAGTGCGGGGCTTGAACTCACAAACTGTGAGATCATGACCTGAGCCGAAGTCAGAGGCTTAACCAACTGAGCCCCCCAGGCGCCCCTGCAAGCAGTGTTTTGTAATCATATTACCAGCCACCTTTTGTAGGGTGCGGGTACCTTTCTTAATGTAGTATCTAATTTAACCTTCACACCTCCCCGTGAGGTAAATCTTATTAATGGCCCTCTATAGATGCGGGGGAAAAGCAGAATTGAAATGATCTGCCCAGGGCACACAAGCTTCAAGCAGCAGTGACTGTCCTCAGAACCACCACACCATCCTGCCTCCCAACACAAGACAGACAGCTGCATGGACAGACCCTCCGACCACAAACGTGTCCACAGGGCACTTGGAGAGGAAGTGTTTGAGGCTGCAGGGAAGGAAAGAGTTTTCCTCCACCCTCTTAGGTCCCTAGTCCTCACTCTCCCAGGTCTGAAAACTAATCTGGACAGATTCACAGGAGAAAAGCATACCAACTTCATTGAAAGTCCCCAGGTACATGGGAGCTCCGTGAGAGAATGAAGACCTGAAGTGATCAGAGCAGGAAGGGTTTCTATCTTTTATACAAAGAAACAATACACTTGTGAAGAATTGCCAAGACAGAGATTCGGGCTTGGGGCAGTAGGTGGTGAAGTACATAGGGAAATAAAGGGTTAGTTTAACCAGGCTGTTCGTACAGACTTCCTGGCCCCAAATTCCTCGTCTCTGGTGATAAGTGTCTTCTTTCATCCTGGAACCAGGAGGGAGAGGGACCATCCTGCCTCTTCCGTTTTTTTCAAAAATTCCTTCAGCTTAAGATATGAAAACTGCCAAGGTGCCGTATTTCAGGGGGGTGCGTTCTGAAGCCAAGGCTGCAGGCCGGTGGCCAGAAGGACTGCTCAACCTGGAAAGATTCGACAAGCAGAAGGTCCCGCACTCGGAGTGTTTCAGAGACCTCTCTTTTCCAGGACGGGGAAGACCAGCAGCTGGACTGCGGTGACCCCCTGGGGGCGCTGTGAGGGCCCGGACCTGCTGCGACCAGCCATCCCCTGCGGTCAGCTGCCCACCAGCCAGAGCCTCCCTGGAAAGGCTGTCAACTGTGAATCCTCAGTACCAGCTGCCTTCCGGAAAGGAAGGCCTTTTAACATTTTGAAGCCATACCTCATCTCTTTGGTTAATCTGGAGGGTTACTCTGTTTCTGCGGGTGAGGGACCATGTTACATCCCCCCGCCATCCCAGGGGGACTGGTCCCTCCGCTGTCCTTCCTTTGTACCTCTATATGGCACCTAACCACACCCTCCCCGACACTAACTCTGACCTTTGTCTCACTTCCCCGTTAGACTGTAAGCTCCCAGATCTCTGTGTCGGCACCTGGCCCCGTGTCTGGTACGTGCCATGTGCTCAATAAAGGTTTATGGAACAGAAATAAAGTCGACCGAACAACACTACTGTTTGGGGAAACAAAGAGAATTTGCCACAGGAAACGTCAAACTTTGAAGGCAAAATCACTTTTTAGGCCTAATTAGGGCTTTTTTATTTAGCCAACACCTGCCTTGTAAATTCTTCTTAATTCTTAATTTAAATTTAATTAATTTTTTAAATTTCTTAATTTTGTCTGGTTGTTTAAGAAGACACGATAACCACAATGAGACATCACTTCAAAAAGACAGCCAGTAACGGGCACTGGCACGGGTGTGGAGGAGCCAGAAGCTTCGTACGTTGCCGGTGGCAGTGTAAAATGGTGTAGCCGCTTGGAACAAGCGTGGTGGTTCCTCAAAACCTTACACATAGTGACCCAGAAATTCCTAAGAAGCTACCCAGGAGAAACGAAAAACACGTCCATATGAGAGCTTACAGATTCATGCTCATAGTAGCATTATTCATAAGAGCCAAAAAGGAGAAACCCAAATGTCCATCATCTTATGAACAGACAGCCAAACAGTGGTACACCCAGTGATGCAGCATTCCACCCTAGAAGGGAAATCAGTCCTGACGATGTGTGCAGAAACGTACATAAGACCCACAAATACCATGCTAAGAAGGCAGATACGAAAGACCACCTACTGTATGAGTCCATCTCTATGAAATTTCCAGAATAGGCAAATTCACGGATAGTAGGTTAGTGATTGCCAGGGACAGGGGAAGGAAGGAATGAAAGTAGTAGTTTTGGGGTGATAGAAATGTTCTGGAACTTTCCAGTGGTGATGCGTAGATTCGGGACAGCTGTTCACTGTGCACAGCTCTCTCAAGCGAAGCAGGAGGTCTACCAAACCAGGTCCCTGCCTTCAAAAGTGCCAGAAGTGCCCTTCCCATCACTGTGACAAGGAAGCAGCCTCCAAACCACCCACCACACATTCCAGACGGTCCCGAGGGGGCAGGACTGGCCAGGTTTGGGAATCACTGCTGTGGACAGAGAAGTGAAGGGCTGGGTTGGGCAGACCTCCGGCTCCCCTGATGCCCTAACGGCCCTAATAACTGTTCCACGTCATCGGGGTGTTTGCGGAGACAGGTGAGAATTCTGGTGGCTGGTGGCCCCAGTGTCTTAAGCTTTCTCACAACTCCAGGAAAGGAGCAGCTCACCATCTCCTCTAGGACAACACACCACGATGAAAGCAATGCCACGTTTCTAGGAGACGGCGCCACAAAAAGAACGAGGCCCAGATTCTTCAGTGACTCCTCCAGCACCACTATCACAGGTACAAAAAGACAAGCGATTAAAAGGAAGACCAGCACGGGCGCCTGGGGGGCTCAGTTGGTTAAGCGGCCGACTTCAGCTCAGGTCATGATCTCACGGTCTGTGAGTTTGAGCCCCGCATCGAGCTCTGTGCTGATGGCTCATTAGAGCCTGGAGCCTGCTTCAGATTCTGTGTCTCCCTCTCTCTCTGCCCCTCCCCTGCTCAAGCTCTATCTCTGTCTCAAAAGTAAATAAACATTAGAATTTTTTCAAAAAGGAAACCAGCAGGCTATCCACGGGAGGAGTGGATGAGGCCAAGGTCCCGGCACATGGAGAGGTCAAGGAAAATAAGGCGGTTAAATACACGTCTGTACGCACACACACACACGCACAAGCAATTCTTAAAAATAAGGTCTTCGAGGTATTTAAATTTATCCAAAACCCAGTAGTGATTTGACTTCGGTGCAGTCACTTCTAATTTAGTATTATTCAGTAACTTCTGCCCGTAAAACACCGCTTCCAAGTTTGAGCTTTCCTGGTAATTTGATTGCAGACAACCACGTGGATGACCGTCGTCTCCTTGCTCACAAGGGGGAACGGGAATTCCAGGGGGTTCCCTGCCGCCCAACTGAGCCTAAGGCTCATGCCAATTTTCCGTCCGTGCCTTAACTGCAGCCTCCCGGCTCTGAAAACAAGCGAGCGTGCTTTGCTGGGGTGCTGGGACAAAAGGAGCGAGAAATGGCCCACATGTCTTCCTCTCCTCACCAGGCTGTTCTTTTCAAGACACGTCAGAACGTGATGTGGCTCTGCCACTAAAGTGCACAAACACATGCGACTTAACGATGAACCGGACGACATGATTCAAACTTTTATTTGGCACTAAGTTCAGTATCCTGTCACATAAAATCAACACTTAGAATAAATAGCAAATTCACATTCAGAATAAATAGTAAGTCTACCTAGTTCGCATGTGTCATACCTGACACCGTACAGGCACAACCTGTCATTCTGCTAAATACTTAGAACAGGGCTTCCTCAGGCCGGGTTCAAGCGTGTCGTACTAAAAAAGTCCAGCAGCGCTGTAGCGGGTTGGGTCCCCGGGCAGGGGGGAAGGGGCGTGGGGAGCAGACACGGAGACGGAGTTCATGTGCAGGAAGAGTGCGGGGGAGCATTCTTGGGATGGACACCTGGAAATGGAAGAGAAGGAACGAGAAGGGAAGGAGGCGGGGCTGGCAGGGCAGGAGCTGGTTGCTCCGGGAAGGGGGCAGGACTTCGTCGGAGGCAGGCTTTTCCGGGAGGGCCGCTGTCGATGGGCCAGCAGCTGAGGATGGCGGCCCTGCGGTTGGGAAGGGGGTTCTGGGCAGCCGAGCCCATCACTGTCCACGAGCACAACCACAAGTCAGTGCGACGAAGGACAGTCGGCTGGCACCCGGGCCCCTTCCAGTTCCCCACCACGACAGAACGCCGTGGGCCGGAACCGTGGCCGAGAGCAGCTGAGGCGAGCGAGGCGCACGCACCTAGAGAACGTCTCTCTAGCGGCCGCACGCAGCTCTGACACTGCTCATCTGCACGCTCTCGGCGCGGCGAGCCTGCCGTGGCCACCAGCGCCAGCCGCTAGAGCAGGGGTGGGCAAGCTCCGGCCGGGGAGCCAAGTCTAGCCCGCAGCTGTTTTTGTGCGCCGGGTGGTGACAGACACAGCGTGCCCGCTCCCAGAGCAGCAGCGACAGAACCTTGCCTGCAAAGCTGCAAGGACTTTCTCTCTGGCTCTTTACAGGCACGGCTTGCTGAACCCTGCATTAGAGAAACTGGACTCCCTTTCCTTGCCTTCATCTGCCAGCATGTGAAAGGTTAGCTGAACTTGGAGCCAGGCCCCCAAAACGCTAATGCAAAAAAAAAAAAAAAAAAAAAAAGGAAAAAAAGAAAAGAGAAAGAGGGAGAGAAAAATTGGTACAAAAGGAAATTAGTATTAAGAGGGCAAAATCCAGACTCCCTAGTAGTTGAAGAGAGCAATCAAGGGGCCCTGCCATCGGCCAAATTTAGTCTTGGAGCATTCTGGAAGAGGGCCCCCGAGCGGGTCTCTGGCAGCTAGTGAGCCCCCGAACAGAGGGAAGCAAGTCCAATATTTAGCTCTCTACCGCTTACAAGGCCTTTGGGAGGGAGGGAGAGGAAAAAGCATTTAGTTCGCCCGAAGCTGAGTTGGCTACAAGAGCAGACTACTTCCCACTCCCCTTCGGCAACGATCAGGAGGGCCGGTGCATTCACGGCAACTAGTCACTTCGTCTAAGACGGGCCGGAATCAGGAACAGGCGGCTTATGTTACATCGCATGCACAGGGATGGCAGAAAATGGAGCTGAAGAGAATTAAAAAAAGAGAGAGAGAGAGAAAAGAAAACAGAGGCTATGTGAGGAGGAAAGAGGGAGCTCTAAGCCAAACTCCTAAAATATTTTAAAAGCTGAGTTTCATCCATAAACGCCGGCCGCGCAGGGCGCTGCCGCGGGCGCCGGGCTGGGCTGCGGCGGCGGGCACCACCGCCCCTGTGCCGCCAGCCCCCCCGCGCCTAAAGCCAGAACGTAGTTCTCAATGTGCAGACCAGTTTCACTGCGTCACTTTCCAAACTGATTTTGTAGAAAAGCGGCTCACTTCTGCTGTACCGATAGGCTTTCGTCAGTGTGCACGACGGAGAACTGGGAAGAACACGGTGCCCGGCGCAGCGTGCCAGACCCCAGCGGGGTCACGAGAGGGACAGGTCAAAACCCCTCCTGACTGAGCACACACGAGAGCGCCTGCGTCTGTCCTCCACGTGGAAACGGCTGTCCTGGCGCAGGCCGCTGGCCCTGGCGTGGGTTTGGTCTGCCAGGTGCGTCCTCCGGGGACCTGCTGAGACAGGAGCCAGGCTTCTGCTACCCACGCCAGCTCCCAATCCTGCCACGGTCAATGGCCCTGAGGCTGAAGCCTTAACTGGTGATATCTTGTGAAATGCATTATTCATCCCAAGAAAATGTAGTTCTCCCCTAAGGTGTGGGTCACCTAACCTAGCTATCCATAAAAGACAGTTGTAAAAACATCTCTACTTCATTCTCGAGTAAACAAAACACACCGTAACAGGCCCCTGACATCCAGTGATCATCTGATTAGATTAAAACTAAGAAAAGATTTTTTTGCTTCCTTGCTCAGCTTCTCCAAGCAGAAACTCTAAAGCCAAGAGCACCGGCTCATCTGTTGGGGACCCTGACACCAAGCAGTTCTGGGCATCCACCTGCACCCATTAAATGCCCGTCTCTGATACCCTCTGATGCTTAAAACACACAGCAGCTAAGACACAGCAATCAAAACACCTACCCCATTCCCAAAGAAAGAGTGAACTACTGTGTTTATAACAAAAATTTTCATGTAAAAAAAAAGGGAGCCGAATCGGGTCTACTGGGTATAAAGGGCATTACCAAGGGCACCGCGAAGGACGCCTGCAACTCGTTCAATTTCTGCAGGCCGGCAGGTAGCCTAGGGACGCCAAGCCAGCATTTCATCAACCGCTGGTTCGGACACGTTCACCAGACTGAAACCGCGGACTCGGCAGGCACTCTCCACAAGCCCCCTTCCCTGGACCTGCCATTCTTTAGGGGAAACCAGGAGAGTGGCTGGAGTTGCCTTGGAAAGGAAGGAGACATCTGGGGAGCCGGGCTGCCCCTACACGTCCTCTGGGCTCCCACGCCCCTTATCCTCTCCCACCAAGCACAGCTGCCTAAGAAAACCATGCACACTTCCAAAATAGCCACGCGAACATGGCAGGGAGGAAATGAAGGGGAGGAGAGGGCTGGGGCGCTAAGCGTGACGGGGCCACCTCCTCCCCACCTGCTGGTTAATGCATGTATTTTCACAAGATTGCGACACAACCCAGCAGGGATCACGGCGGAACATTTCATCACAAGGACGTTTCTTCGTGTCACTTTCTGCCCTCCAATGGGCACACCAAACCAACGCTTGGGCGGCGCCTTCAGGGGTGATGGACTCCCGCTGGGCCCAGGACAAATTCACTGGGTCCTCGCGGCCAGACTGCAGTCCGTTCTGCTGGCCGGAGAGTAACCCAGAAGCTCTTCTCTCCCCGCCCTCCTTCCCCGGGTAAGGAGTGAACCCACCCACGACCTGTGGCACCCCGTGGCTTCCCCAGCATGGGGCAGGACACAGCAAGGACACTGGGGACAAGCAAGAGTCAGGGACTTGCACCCTCTCTTGTTCTTTCGCAGATGACGCTCCAGGCGGGCCGAGTGTCCCTTCGAGCGAGCACCAGGACGCCGGAGCCCTAGTGCCACATGATCTGGGGGTCGGCTGCGATCTGGGGACCATCTCTGCTCCTGCTGCCGTGCGACACTCCGGCAGAGCTGACGCATCGGCCGCTCTCGCGAGCAACCTGTCGCCGCATGCCCTGCGCCCCCTGCAGCTCCCGGAGCACCGCCTGTGAGCGTTCGGCCCGCTGCCCACGGAGCAGCCAAGACCGGTTTCCGCACTTCAGCTGCCGGAACCCAGACTGGCATCAGGAGGTGTCACCTGGCCCAGAACGGACGCCTGGGACAGGACCTTGGTAAACAAGACGATCGCAGGGTTTCCACACGCAGCCTGCCGCGGCGCCCGGCCGGCACCGGAAACACAGAGGCCGGGCGGCCGGGCCGCTGGCTTCGGTCCTGACAATGGGGAGCAGTCTCCATAAGGTACAAAATAAATATCAAAAGGCGTATTTGTATCTTTTCCAAAAGCGACACTCATCTGCACAGAAGTCGTCCCCACCACGTCCGGCCGGTGGGGGGCGTCACCGCTTCCGGCTTCCGGGCCGGCGGGCCCCTGCTACTTGGCCTGGGCCTCCTGCAGGAGCGGCAGGCGGAGGCCGGGGGCGCGGTCCGACCACGCGGGGAGCTCGTGCTGCAGCGGAGTCCTCCGGGGGTAGAACGTGTGGCTCACGTCGTAGTTCAAGAGGCAGCTCAGAGACGCCATGTAGATGTCGGCGAAGCGCGACAGGCGCCTCAGGAAGTAGGTCGGATTCTGGTCTGTGCGGAACAAGCTTCCGAACTGGGTGTTGAAGAAATTTTTGGTCATTTCTCTGAAGAAGCAAGAAGAGAGCAAAGCAAGAGAGAACAATTCAGAAGCGTCCCTTTTTAAGTTACTGAAATCAAAATCCCCTTTTTATTTCCATGGGATTCACTGGAGGGGAAAATCAGCCTGGAATAGCCCCGCCTCGCACCGGGAAATCAGTGTGTCGGTCCACTCATCAGAAGGACTGTGGTCACATGTCCCTCTCAGGCCAGCCGGAGAGCGCGTGGATGGCCCTCTAAACATACCCACCGTGCTTTCCAAACCAAACCAGAGGAGGCAGGAGAGGGGCACCCGGGCAGATGCAGACTGTTGTCAGCGTCCCAACTTCCCTCAGCTACGGAATGGGATCGGAATGGGTGACGTTCTCCGTGAGAACGGAGTAAGGTAAGACAAGGGAAACCATGAGAAACTGCAAAGTACTTCGATGTCTGAGAACTTAAGGATTATTTTGTGGTGCTTTAAATAATCTCCATCATCCGTCACACAGCTGCGGCGCCTCACTGCCTCCCTGCAGCCCAGGTAACAGCATTTTGCAAGGCTGCTCTCCCGCCCCGGGCTCTAGGCCCCTGCAGCCATGCATCTGTGTGGAAGTCAACACCCCGTCCCCCCCTCTCTCTCTCACACGCGCACACACACACACACACGGGACAGGTGCGCTGTCTGCTGGCTGGGACCCCCACGCACAGGACAGTTCAGCAAAGCACATAAATACCACTCGGCTGTTAAATAAATCAGTTACAAACAGCAGAAAATAGAACCATGTACACAACCGTGTGACAAAAGCCACTGGCTGGAAGCAGCCGTCTGTACAGTACATGGCGACAGTAGATGCTGTGACAACCAGAGTAGAAAATTTTAAAAACTCTGTTAGGTCTGCAAGGGGACCACCATAAATGGTTTTTACAATTTTGGTGAAAGATCTCATTAAGGTGTGAGGTTGCTGGAGACTTAAATCCAAAACCCAATGTGAGGTGAAGCGGCTCCTTCATCGGACAACCTGAGGTTCCTGGTCTGGCCTTTGGGTCCTGGAGCCCGAGGTTCAATCACACGACAGGCCTCCCCGCCTCCCCTCACCCTGTCAGGAAACACTTTTAAACCAACATCAGAATAAGAATCAAGTCAGAGCCCCAAGCAGCCAACACCAGGAGGGAGGAGGAAGGACTCAATTCAATATGGCTGTGGCCTCTGCAGCCCCAAGGGAGGACTCTGTCCCCTCTCCATGCTGCCCCCAATCAGGCTGTCCCTTGCCCAGAGGCCAGAACCCAGGCAGTGACGGTTCCCTCCGAAGCCTAGAGATGGCTGTGCCCAGAGGAAGGAGAGGCCACTCACAAGAACAGAAACAGTCGTACAAACAGTGTCTGCACACACGGCATCCTTCTCAGGCAAGCACGACTGTCCCCGGGTCTCTTTCCAACAACTGTTCCCGGAAGACGCACACCCACCAAACTTTCCAGGCGGCGGGCGGGCCACGCTCGCCAATACGTGTCCCGACACTGAGCGCCGACGCATTCCTGGTTACAAACAAGCACCGGGCTGCAGGAGCCCCACGCGGTGCAGAGCCCGCCTCCTGTGCTGTCCCAGGAGCCACGCTGCGCTGCCCGCGTGACCAACAGCTGGGCCACCAGCTGCCCAAATGGGAAAGTCAAGCAGGCGGGGAAGACGGATGGGAAGGAAGAGCGCCTTCAACCCTGGCGTTCAAAGGCAAGGGCGGGAGGTGGGAGAGGGTCGCCGCTGCCTCACGTGAATGCCACACATCCCTCACGAAGGGCAGATGCAGCTAGCTCTGGAGACGACGGGCCCCAGGCACCCCCGGCAGCTAAGAAAGGACGGCGGCCTCGGGCGGGCCGTGCAGAAGGAGCGTGGCCCGCGCAGGGCACAGACGGGCGGCCCCTCTTACCTCATCTCCTTTCTTTCCTTTTTCCACTCCTGCAACACCAGCTGCGACTCGGCATCTCTGTGAACCTGCGGGACAGGACACAGCTAAGTACTGCGGATGCTCTGGCTGCAGATATGCTCAGGGGGTCCTGAGAATTTCTTTACTGGGCAGCTTTTCTTGGGAGAGTTTTATTCTGTGAGGCCAAAGACACAGGCGCCTGCGTGGAGTGACACATTTTCAGATTCTTGGCTGCAGTCCTGCCGTCTTCACCGAAACAAAACTTTTGAATACCCAACACTAGAAACGTGGTTTAACAAATCTAGATGGCACATTATGAACCTGTTAAACTGGAGCTACTAAAGTGTTGTGAAGACTATAAAATATGTGTGCATAATATATGCATGCAATGTATCCACTACACACACACACACACACACTGCACACCTGTCACACATGTTACATGTAGGCATAAACGGAAACGGCAGTTAAGTGGAGACTACTTCAGCAGGTGTAACAGCATGTTACTAACTCCAAGTACGTCAAAATATGCGCACAGATCTGGAAATTAACAAAGAAATTTTCTTTAATCTGTGCAAGGAAAATAAGGTTATAAATGGTTTTAATGTTTTTCCTGATTATATTATCATTTAACATGTTCAAGAGAGGGGGGGTGCCTGGGTAGCTTAGCTGGTTAAACATCTGACTCTTGATTTCAGCTCAAGAGATGTTCTCACGGTTTGTAAGTTCAAACCCTGCATCAGGCTCTGTGCTGACAATGCGGACGGAGCCTGCTTCAGATTCTCTGTCTCCCTCTCTCTCTGCCCCTCCTCTGCTAGCACTCTCTCTCTCTTTCTCTCTCTCAAAATAAATAAATAGACTTAAAAAAATATCAGTGTTCAAGAGAAAGTAAATACTTGTTTTGTAAAAGACAAGAAAGTAGAGTATCTCAACCAGATGGAAAAGCACAGAATTTTCTGATTGGGCTGAAATGTGAGCAAAAGGCAAAAAGAAAAAACACAACTGCCCACAGCCTAACAAATGGGATCTCACAAGTCTCTCTCCAAGGCAACCGGGGCGAAACAGAAACGCACGCCCCAGGGCCAGAGGCTCACGTGGTGGCAGGGGACAGGTGGGGCTCCCTGCGATCCGCGGTCACGGGGGCAGCCTTGGAGCCCGGAGAAAAACACCGAACAAGCAAACCATCTGCTTCTCCCGAAGGGCCAAGGCTCTCTGTTTATCAAATCTGCCCGGCTCAACAGCCTAACAGTCACCCGCTAAGGGGACTCTGCCACTCGCGCAAACCCTGTGGCGACTGAGCCTGGAAGGTGGATGTCTTCCCCCCACCACGGCCTGTCCCACCGGGAAGCAGCCGCCACCGGACGCGCACCGGCTGGCTGTGTGTCACTGGAACACCGGGAGCAGGCCCAGCACTTCTGGGGGTGGGGACACAGGGTCTGTGAACACGGTTTTCCTTAGTGTTCGCATCTTAATCGAGAAATTACTCACTACAGAACTCAGGCTGTACACAGTACGGACTAGATCAGAAAAGGTAAAGCGTGCAGGGCCCGACACACTCTCACACACACGTACACACGTACACACGCGCACGTACACGTATGATTTCAGCACCTACCGTGAGCCCAGCGCTGTGCTACGTACATGCTGGAAAGGCAACAGAGGACGAGACACAGGCCCCTGAGGGACTCGGGCTAAGTAAAGTGACAAAGTGACAGCACAGAGACTGAGTCTGAGAGGGAAGCCCCACCCCCCCTCTGCCCACACACCCTGCTCGGCCCCTAAAGTAGGGCCTCCGTCCTTGCCTACGCAGGAGGGTCCCTTCCTCCGCCCGTACACGCCGGAGGGGAGAGTCCTCTGGCGAGGGGATGACCACGGGGAACCTGCCCACGCTCTCTTTTTTGAAACGAGCTGCCGCAGGGCACGTGAATTCTCCTCTCCGCTCTCGCCCTGCAGGTGGGCCCCCACCCGGGGCAGGCCCCGCAGACTCCATCGGCCTAGACCCCGTCCGCTGCACCAGCCCCGCCAGCCAGTGGGAGCGGGGCGCTACCATCCAGCCGGCCCGACGGCCTCGAAGACGGGAGCTCAAGTCCAGCTCCGGCCACTTTTTCTATCAGCTTCTGAGCTTAAAAAACGTTCCTTTCTAGACAGTTGGGGGTGTGAGGAATCAAAAGAACAATTTTATGACGCATGAAAATGATATGAAATTCAAATTTCAGCGTCTACCAATAATATCACAGGGACACCAGCACGCGCCTTGCTTGTAAGCACGGCTGAGCAGCTGGGACGGCCCGCGCGGCCCGCCACCCTGCCCGGCCCGGCCCCCTGCGGAAGTCGGCCGACCCCGGAGCTGAGTGTGGTTGGGACACGATAACCTGGGAAGACTCTGCACCGCCCTCGGCCAGCACTCCCACTGCAGACCGCTCCGGACTGCGCTTCGAGGCTAGTTAACAAAATCATTTTTATTCTTTACAGCCACCTTCTTAACGCCACAGTCAGACACTGGTATTGAATCCATCGGACTTGGCTCCGCACGACGCTCTGTCGGCTCTGCGAGTAAAAAAAATCCAACCCAACCTCGGAGGACAAGTTTTTCTCTTCAGAAAATAGTCCAAATAATAATGCTATGTCTCTGAAAAGAACCCCCAAAGGCGAGTCTCTAGAAACATGTGACACAGGCTCACTGGAATAATTTAGCTTTTCGGGGGAGCGTGGGGGCCGCAGGGAGGGTGCAAAGGGAACAGGTAGAACGGTGAGAAATGATATTCATTCGGAGTTTTGTTCTGTAATTACCTGCCGTACTTCTCCGAATCCTCGTGAGTCTAACCCAACAGAAAGCGGTAAAAAGTGCCAGAGCCTGCGGTGACGGTACGAGGTTCAGACCCTAGAGCCACCCTGCCGGGGTCTGCGTCCCAGCGCCTCCCCTTCCTTCAGCAAGTTATTCTCTCCTCTGTGCCTCGACTTCTTCATCTATAAAAAGGGGGTGTTGGGGTGTTGGTGCCTACTTCGAAGAGTGGTTTTGAGAAACAAATGAACAGAAGGCCCTTAGCATCCAGTACAGTGTCTAGAATATGGTATCTAGAACATGGTTTCTAGAACATTCCTAAATAGCTGGGTTCTGCTGTTCACTAACTTTGGAATTCAGGGTGTTACTTACCTTTCAGCCTCAATTTCCTCTCCTGTAAAACAGGCATGGCGATGTGAATGGTAATCCCCTTTTCTTCCTTCCTCAGCCTTATACCTTCTATGCTTCCAAGGTCATAGAATATTTCCAGAACTTCCATTCTCTATAACACACATGCTCTATAACACACATTCTATAACACACATGGCGCCTGGGTGGCTCAGTCGGTTAAGTGACCGACTTCAGCTCAGGTCATGATTTCACATTTGTGAGTTCAAGCCCCGCATTGGGCTCTGTGCTGACAACTCAGAGCCTAGAGCCTACTTCAGGCTCTGTGTCTCCCTCTCTCTCTCTCTGCCCCTCTCCTGCTCACACTGTCTCTTTCTCTCTCTCAAAAATAAATATTTAAAAAAAATTTTTAAACACACGTTCCTTAATCATCAAACTTTTTATATAGGTCAGAGAGCAGAAAACAAAAAAAATGCCCTCAAAGCTAAAATGTAGTGACACCATCCGTGTGCAGATTGTGTCTGTGCGTCCACCGTGCCGCCACCATCACAGAGGGGCTGCGCCTGAGGTAAGGAGTCTCTGCCACACCTGAGACCTCTACACCAAAGGGCAGGGAGGCACTTCCCCCTCGTGCCCAGAGGCATGGACTTGGGCATCACACGAGCCTAAGTTCAAGTTCTTCTTTGTCATCTTCCAACCTCGGATATGTTGCCTAACCTCTCAAACACCCAGTTTCCTTATTCTAAAGTGGAGAAACGGTACCCACCCGCCCCGGGCCGCTGGGACTGTTCATGAATCATGTGTGGAGAGCACGCACGCAGCATGCTTCTGGCAGAGGAAAAGCAACTATTATTACCGTGTGACCCAAGCACAGGCTCGAAGCTACCTGAACCCAGAATCGATGCCTTTTATTTTTAGGAAAGCACCTTGGGGACAAGCAGAGTAAGGAAACCAGAACGAGTCCTCACCGCAGATGAGCCAAGGACCGGTGGACCAGAGCACACTGGAACTGAGGCCTGGGACGTGCGGGGACACACGCTCTGGAATGTGTGTGCCCCAGAGCCACCGGCCCTCGCAGCTCCTCCTGAGCTCACCGCCAGCCGCTTCCACATGGGCTGCCAGCTGGGCCTGGCAAGGCGGTTCCCTGCCCGTGTCCACGGTGTGCTGGCAGGCCGTGGGCAACGGGCCATGGCCAGAGGCTGCAGGTGCCTCAGCCAAGAGAGCGGGCGTCCACGCTCCTTGTCCTGAGAGAGTCAGCACTCGTGCCGAGACAGCTGCAGGCTAGGCCAGCGGAAGCAAGCGGGAAGCGAGGTGTCTCAGGAGACTGGGAGTGGGTCCCCGAAAAGGACTTCCTCACCAACTGTCCCAAACTGGCTACATAACTTACACAAGCCAAAACTACCACTGAACTCCAGAGAGCCAGCAAATTGTGGGTATTATCTTCCAAATCCACTGGAGAGGGATGCAGGGATCTTGACTTTTGCTTGGAGACTCTCTCCAGTAAGCTGTGGGTGCCTAGCCTGACGTACTCACTCCGCAGGACCCTTCATGCTACAGATGGGGAAACTGAGGCCCAGAACGGAGAAGTCCATAGCAGACTGAAGGCAGACACAGGACTAGACCCAAACATTAGCAGAAATTCTTGACTCCCACAATTCCACGGGGCCTCTCCCAACAGAACTTGAGCGGGGAAGTGAGGACACCTGGATTTCCACCGAAGGAGGACTCTATAGAGACACCTGTGTTTACACGGGCCCATAAAGCTCTTTCTCCAAATGAACGTGCAGGGCATTTTTAAAGTCCTCTTTAGGGAAACTGGCAAGACTCTCTGAGGGGCAAAACAACCCAGGAGTCATTCTGCAAGATGACTTACACCTCACGTAGCCACAGTTAAAAAGCACATTTCTGAAATAATTCTGATTAATGGACTAACTTCAGACTTACAGAAAAAGTAGGAGAGGAAAAAAAAAATCCCCAACCTGCATCTGCTCCAATAACCCGGTCAGGGTCTGCAGCCAAGTCATGGTTTGAATGTACTGCTCCGTGTTCATGATCTTGAGCTCGGATCTTAACTCCGGGATAATCGCACCGGTTCGCCAGCCATGCTTCAGGGTCAAGTCCTAGCCGCAAAGATCACAGAAAGTCAACACTCATGTCAACAGAACTTAAACCATCTCAGTACCTCTCCCAGATGCAACAGGTGTTCACTGAACTACTCTTCACTTGTAACGGTTAGTTATTAACCAAGCCAATTTCAAGGAATTACATTTAATTAAAACCAAGTCAGCCCCAGGCTTTGACCATTACACCCAGAGAAAGTTCCTGTCGCCGGAATAACTGCTGTGAATCACTGGCCTTGCAGAGACGCAGGGCCTGAGATCATTAACTGTGGTCTGTGAAATAACAACCAGGTCAGGCGCAGAAAGAGGCTCAACTGAAATGCCGACTGAAGGTCTTCGTTCGATTCATCCACAGACCACTGGGGTCACCCGCTGTGTGTCAGGCCTGTGGGTCAGGGGGAATCCCAGAATCTCAGACTCGGAGTGATCCTACAACACACATACGTGATCACGTTTTTCACTCCAAATATAGTAACCTCATGATTTGACAAAAAGCCAGAACATCGGATGTCAGCTACGTCCTGGAAGATGTGAGAGATACAATCGACCACACTAAATGCTCATTCATTCCCTCATTTGGCAAATATGTACCAAATCCTTGATAAAACAATGACAAAAACAGACAAAACCTTGCCCTCATGGGAAACACAGACAAAAAATAAGCAAGTAGGACACAAAAGCAAGTGGTGATAAAGACAATGGTCAAAAATTAAGCAAAATAAGAAGGAAAAAAAGTTACCATGGTATATATACTAAGTGGTTAGGAAAACCAAGCCAATAAAGGGACCTTTGGGCAGAGATCCCAAGGGAAAGAGAGAATTATGCAAATATGTGGGAGAAGTAAAATTCAGGCTGAGAAAAACAGCAAGTGCAAAGGCCCTGGGGCAGGAACATGCTGGGGATGGGGGTGGAGGTAGAACTGTTAAGGAGTAGCCAGGCAGGGAGTCTACGCAAAGTAGGAGAGAGGGCAGCGGCAGCTCATGCCTTCAGAGAGGTAGGCTGAGGACAGGTCAAGCAGGACCTTGTCGGAAATAGGAGGAAATCAGGCTTTTACTATGAAGAAGAAAGGAAAGCTCTGAGGTTTTACGAAGTAAAGTGGTATCAGGTTTACAATTTTAAAAGTTCACTGGCTATTCACCTAAAGCTAGAATCCCCACTCTGTAAGCCCTACCTTCTTCACCTACTGAATTTTCTTAAACCTTCTTCTCTAATTTCTCCTTCTCTGTAATACATGGAAACCTATGGCACAACTGGTTTCTTTTTCCAAATTTTTTAAAATATTTATTTCTGAGATAATATTTCTCCTTCTCCTCTAATACATGGAAATCTATGGCACAACCATTTTTTTAAATTATTTTTTAATATTTATTTTTGAGAGACAGAGAGGGAGAAATCACGAGTGGGGTAGGGGTAGAGAGAGAGGGAGACACAGAATCCGAAGCAGGTTCCAGGCTCTGAGCTGCCAGCACAGAGCCCAAGGCAGGGCTCAAACTCATGAACCACGAGATCATGACCTGAGTTGAAGTCAGACACTTAACCGACTGAGCTACCAGGCGCCCCTGGCACAACCTTTTAAATACTCCCAATGGTGGCAAACTTTGGAAGGTAGCTTTTACTTCTGAAATAGGTAAACAGTCATCTAGAACATTCCTAAGACTAAAGCACATGACAATAAATTAATAATAATAAAACTAATTTCCTTCTGTGCCTCAACCTGGTTCTGAAATCTATCCCAAAAGGGGAGCCCAAATGTGTTTTGAGAAACAGCGGCAACATTAGGGGTATCTACATTCCAAGATGACTCCTTTGAAGGGTCATGTTCATTGCCCACATAATTTCTGACATTTTTGGTAATGAATTGATCTTATCACTTTGTAACAGTGGTTTTCAAACTTTGGCATGGGATCCAACTATATGCTGTCTCCAAGAGACTCATTTTTAAAAAAATGTTTTTTAAGTTTATTTATTTTGATAGAAAGACTGCATGCACACAATCGAGCATGAGTGGGAAAGGGACAGAGAGACAGGAAGAGAGAGAATCCCAAGTAGGCTCTGCTCTGTCAGCACAGAGCCCAACGCAGGGGCTCAAACCCATGAACCATGAGATCATGACCTGAACTGAAATCAAGAGTCAGACACTTAACTGACTGAGCCACCCAGGCACTCCATATTTCTTTTTTTTTTAAGATTTTATTTTTAACTAATCTCCATACCCAACATGGGGTTCGAATCTGCAACCCTGAGATCAAGAGTCGCACAGCCCACTAAGCCAGCCAGGCGCCCCTCCAAAAGACTCATTTCAGACCTAAGGACACACATAGGTTGAAAGTGAAAAGATTAAAAAAGATAATCCATTGAAAGAATAACCAGAAGAGGAGTGCTATACTAATACCAGACAAAATAGACGTTAAGTCAAAAACTGTTACAAGATACAAAGAATGACATTATATGATGATAAAAAGGTCAATTCACCAAGAATATATAACAACTGTAAGCATATATGCACCAAACATCAGAGCTCCCCGATAGAAGAACTGAAGGAAGCAACAGTCAACTGTGCAATAATGGCAGGAGACTTCAACAGCCCACATTCTGTAACAGAAAAACCACCAGACAGAAGATGTATCAGGAAGTAGAGGACCTGAACAACACTGAAGAGCATCCAGACGTACCAGGCAGATGCGGACCATGCCACCCAACAAAAGCAGAATGCACATTTTTCTCATAGTGCACATGAAACCGTCTCCAGGACAGACCTTACGTTAGACCCTACGACAAGTCATAATACATTTTAAAATCATACAAAGCATCTTTTCTGATCACACAGAATGAAGCTAGAAATCAATAACAGAAGGAAAAACTTAAAAGTTCACAAATATGTGGAAATTAAAGAACACCCTCTAAAATAACCAATGAGTCAAAGAAGAAATCACAAGGGAAATGAGAAAATATCTTATGACAAAAGTAAATGCAAATGCACACACGACACACCAAAGCCTATGTGATGCAGCAAGCGCAGTGCTAAGAGGGAAATTCATAGCCATATATATTTACATTGGAAAAAAAGAAAGGTCTCAAATTAACAACCAAACTTTACACCACAGGAACTAGAAAAAGAACAAACTGAACTGAAAGCTAGCAGAACCAAGGAAATAATAAAGATTACAGCAAAGATTAAAACAGGGAAAAAAGGGGATGCCTGGGTGGCTCCATCAATTGAGCATCTGACATTGGCTCAGGTCATGCTCTCACGGTTCATGAGTTTGAGCCCTACATCGGCAGCGGCATTGGCCCCTGACAGCTCAGAGCCTGGAACTTGCTTCAGATTCCGTGTCTCCCGCTCTCTCTGCCCCTCCCCCACTCATTCTCTCTCTCAAGAATAAACATTAAAAAAAATTTTTTTTAACGGGAAAAAAAAGGAAAAAGAACAGAAAAACAATACAAAAAAAATCAATGAAACCAAGAACTGGTTCTTCTAAGAGATCAACAAAATTGACAGACTTTTATCTTGACTAAAAACAAACAAAAACCAGCAGACTCAGATTACTAAAACCATCCATTTAAGTAGTCACAGTTACTACCAACTCTACAGAAATAAAAAGACTTGTAAAAGCTGTAAACTATAGTACAGAACAACTTGAATAACCTAGGTGAAATGGACAAATCTGCAGAAACAAACGAGCTACCAAGACTGAATCATGAAGAAACAGGAAATCTGAAAAGACCTCTTGACTAGTAAGGAGATTGAATCTGTAATCAAAACCCTTCCAACAATGAAAAGCCCAAGACCCAGATAGACAGTTTCACTGGTGAATTCTACCAAACATTTAAAAAGGGATTAACACCAATCCTTCTCAAACTCTTCTAAAAACGGAAGAGGAGGGACCACGTCCTACCTTACTCAGAGGTCAACACTACCCCGATATCAGATCGTAGTATGAAAAGCTGCAGATGCAGACAGCTGAGCCCTGCCAGTTTCTGACTCAGCAAGCAGGTCCGACGTGAGGCCTAAGAAACTGCATTTCTAACAAGTTCCCACCTGACGCTGATGTCACAGAGACCACACCAGAGGAACTACTGCCTTGTGAGTGCCTCTCATAAGGCTAAGACCTGTACGTGTTTGGCCCTTCACAGGGCCACGTCCCTGCACGCCTCAGGGGCAGCACAGAGTTACCGCATCGAGGCCCAAAGACACAGCTTCACAAGAGGCAAACCTCTGCGATGCCAGGTCACTGGGCCAAACCCGGTAGTGCGGACACCCTGACAGCAGCTCGCTGTATGTCCACGTCGCTAATAAGCACTTCTACGTGCATTCCCCGATTTAACTCTGCTCACCAACAAGCACGAGGGGGCTGGGAGGACATGTGCAAGGTCACAGAGCTGAAAACAGCAGTGCTGGGATGAAAACCCATCTTGCGGTTCTGAGCCCATGACTCCTTCCGCCAGGCCTCAGTCCACTGGACGGATGCGATTATGTGGGGTGCGTGCTAGAATCGCCTGGGACGAGTGTCTCTGCACGCGGGTTCCAGAATCACCCCCCTCCCTCCTCCACCACCAGGCAGTCTGACGTCTGAGTCCACAGACCTCGGACGATAGCGTGTGTGCTCTCAAAGTGCCTCCCAGATGGGCCTACCGCACAGCGCGGTGCAGCTCACCGCTGCAAAGAGAGGCAGACGCAAGAGGGACGTAAACATGAGACCACGGTCAAGGGGGTTGAAATGCTCGGAAATACCAATCGGAGTTCGATGGCCGGCCACGACCCTGCTCTGGTTACTCTGCTGACACCGAGCGTCACTCGGACTCGGCGAAACCTGCACGGTGCAACCAGCCTGGGCTCACTGAACACGCAGAGACCGAGGGCACCAGGAGCAGAGCCCGGCAGGAAACGTGGCTGGCTCAGTCTCGTTCCAATTATAGACTGAACTGTAATTCAAGTCCTGAGACACCGCTCTAGTCATTCCAATGGGCATGAAAAGCCTCACTTTCTTATAATAGCTGTTTCCTGGAAATGCCAGTTTGGGGATCTGCAGCAGTTCCAAATGATGTCTACGGACTCTTCTGCTGCACGTGGGTGCTTCTGATGTTTAATAAGGGGGAAAAAAAAAGAAAAGAAAAGAAAAGCATGCTGGCATTTATTTCTTACCATTATTTAAATGGAAAGATTTTTCTGATAAATTCTGAGCTGCTAACTTCTATCATTTAAAAAAAATATATCTTTTTTTATAGCTACAATCCATTTTCTGTTTGGCAAAAAATGAGACATAAAAAAAAATATGTGACCTAGTCCTCATTTTTAAGAAAGCATAAAAATGGTCTTAAACAAAAGAGAAATTTTTATTATTATTATTATTATAATTTATTGTCACGTTAGCCAACACACAGTGCATACAGTGTGCTCTTGGTTTTGGGGGTAGGTTCCCGTGATTCATGGCTTACATACAACGCCCAGTGCTCATCCCAACAAGCGCCCTCCTCAATGCCCATCATCCATTTTCCCTTCTCCCCGTCCTGCCCCCACCCTTCCCCATCAACCCTCAGTTTGTTCTCTGTATTTAAGAGTCAAGAGAGAAATTCTTTAGTAAGTGGGACTAACACATCTGTCCCCCAACAAAAAAATGGAGAAAAAAAAAGGCCCCTCACCGCCAGGTCGCTGTATATGTGGTCGCCAAAGTACAACACTTTGGATCCTCTCCACCCAGTAAGTTTCAAAAATTCATACAAATTGCCCTGCAAGAATAGAAAAATATAGATTTTAAAAAAGAAAACCACAGATATTAGAGCATATGAGATAGAAACCTGTATCACCTGAACAACCTGTAGCCCAAGTCTCTATTTTTTTTAATTAAAAAAAATGCTGCTTTTATAATTATTTGAAGTATCAAACTATAAAGATAAAAAAAACCGTGTGAAATCTCTCAGACCTTTGTTCTAGGTCAAATATATGTTCCAAAAATGATTCATATTGTATATACCTCTTTGTAATGATCTTTTTACAGTTAACATTCTGCCACCATGTCAGTAAACATTAATCTACCATTTCGGTAAACTGAGAAGTACTATGATTACTTTACCAATTCGCTGATGTTGGACATTTCCCTTGTTATCTATTTTGTAACTCATGACAAATGATCTTGTAGCAAAGTTTTAGCTACATCGTAATAATTTTCTTGGTCTAACTTCCTAGAACTGGAATGGCTGTATCCAAGCAAATCTTTCAAGGCAAGAAAATACACTTACTGGCCAACCCAGCAGTGTGTTACGGACCCACCAGGAATGTGTCAGGGTTTGCTGGTGTTTGTTTAACTGTGTAGCACCATTCTATAATTTCATGTGTCTTATAAATACTACAGAAATACAAAGGTTTTAAAGGATGAAATGAAGCAAACTCAGTAACACAATCAAGGTCAGCGATTCCAATCTTTTATTCAATCATTTGAGAACTTTACTGATACCAAAATATATCAAAACTACATATAACACAGCTCATCAGGAAACAGTTACTAATTTAGCTGAGTCATACACCATGTGATTCAAAGCTTCTTGAAGTGAGAAACCCAAGAGTTACTACTAACATCTTAAATTGTATATACTATGAAAATAATGCTTTAAATTTTGTTTTTAAAGACTCTTCAGTTCTGAGTTAATTTGGATACGGCAAACTGAAAGTATATTGACTTAAGTTTAAATTTTGCTGCCAAGTTATAAACCATCAATTCAAGCAGAACACTCGGAACTACGCCTGGCACGCGGTAAGACTCAACAAATGTTGGCTGTTAGCATTTTATAACTAACCACAAAGCAAAAGAACGAAAAGGAAAAATCGGTCGTGAGGTACCTGCTTATAAATCTGCCCTTTCTGCAACTTGTGGATCTTATCCCAGAGTAAGACGCCTTTCTCGTTCACCTTTCGGAAAGGCCTGACAACAGAAACGGGAAACGTTATGATCTGTGGGAATCTGCTTATGAAACATGACATGGTTACTCCCTGGGAACAGAAAGGGACTGCACAGACTTCGAAAAGCCTGGGCACCCAAACCCCACCTCCACAGTCCCTGGTTGAGGGCACACATCCAACTGCAGACCCTGGTATCCAAAGGTATTTATGGAGGAAAGAACTCAAGGGTCAAATAAATTTGGAAAACACCAGGCACTACCTATGGCCTTCTTAAAAAGTCATTGGTGGCTCTGAAAAGCCCGTCCAGTACAGAAACTTTCTTCATTTTTTTTTTACTTTAATTTTTTTTATAATAGTTTATTTTCAAATTGGTTTACATATAACACCCAGGGTTCATCCCAACACATGCCTTCTTTAATGCCAGAAACTTTCTTTAACCCAGGTTCCCTAAATGCATTTGATCACGCAGAAAATCTGCCTCACAAAAAAAAACCTTCTGGAAATATGCCTCAGTACGTGTGCCAAGCTTGGTACCTGAAATTCAGCCACTCTACATAAAAACCAAATCTGAGGATAAGGCATATCATTTTATGAAGGAAAGGGAATAAGAATAAAGGCTTTGGGAAGCTCCCCTCTATTTAGTAGACAGGATGAGGCCTGACTCATGAATCCATCAATAAAGCCAATTAGATCTTTAAAATTAAAAAGAAAAAAAAAGAATACAAGTCCAAAGTATTCAGGGTCTGTTTGCCTTTTTCAAGGTAACATTTATTTGGATTGTCCTTCTGATTAGAAAAAATGTAAACAGACTGCAAAAATTCTGGAAAATGCAGAATGCAATGAGGCAAAGGGAAATGGCCCATAATCCCAGCGCCCGGTATAAACACTGAACATCTCGGTTGGTGTCTCTCAGTCTATAAAGATCACATCTGTTATCCTTCTCTTTTTTATGAATATAAATGAGGATCAGCATGTGTACTGATCGATCCTTTTTCTCCTCTGATGCTGTGAGCAATTTCCCAGGTGATTACATATTCTTCATACACTGGCTTTTACAGTCATAAAACAGGCATGCTGCTCTCTTCCCCAAATACATCATTTTTTATGGCTATATACTATCTCCTCCTGCGGATGTCCCTTCGGGTTGTCTCTGACGGGGTGACACAGGTGTTGTAGGCACGCAGAACAAAGGCAGAATGAGTGAGTGCAGGGGGAGCGGAGGGGGAGAGTGTGCTGCCCCCAGGAAACAGTCTAAGACACAGCTCTGCCACGGTGTCTAAGCGCAACATGGAAGGGGTGTCCTTGGTGAAGGGGGAGATGAGGACCACACCCTGGAATCTAATAAGAAAGTTCGGGAGAGCGCTTTGTCAGTGAGAAAGCAGCAAGTCAGTGTATAGCTGTTTTTGATCAACACTCTTAAGTTTTTCCTTCGTTCCCTTGAGTTCTCACTCTGCTCATGGCTCTTGGGTTTGCCTCTTCCTTCAGGAATCACCGTGACACTTGGAAAACAGGAATTTATATCCCAAGAGGAGTTTAACAATGAACTAAGGAGCCCTGCATGATGATATTTTAAATCACCGGACAGAGAGGGAAAGCCTGCCAGGTACCAACCTCGGAGCAGATAAATGTGGGTGAAAAGTGCTTCTTTATACAAAATGCAGATTATTTTTACAACCCCGGTGCAGGAACCGTCAACACTATTGATATCTGGGGGGACGACTCTCAGTGAAGAGGTCGGTTCCACACATTAAAAGACACTGCAGGATCCCTGATCCCCACCCATTAATGCTAAGGGCACACCGGAGCCGCTGTCGGAACCCACAGCCTTCCGCCCCTCTATTTCCCGTGGCAGGAACACACCACGCGAGTCTCGGTAGACAGGTACTTCATTTGACACAGAAGCTGGGTTGCAGAGTTTTGCAAAATCCAACTGGAATTTTAAATGCACCACTTAGACTGTACACAGAAAGATACCCACCAGGCAGTCTCGCTGCGGCTGCTGTCTTGTTACGCTTCACGATGCCTCTGCCTCAAGAAGTCTGACTTAGGACGGTAACACTACTGGGGCTTTTTCATTGCTGCCAGTAGGTTTCTTACAGCCTGACTCGTACGACTCAGGCTGAAGGGAGAACAGTCTCGAGCCGTGGGCTGTGCACTGAGCTCACCCTCCTAGCAATTACTTGCTAGAAGGGTTAAAAATCAAAAGCTATCATGTCAGATGCTTCTGATTTTCCAACGAGATCTTACCGAGGCACACTACGTACGCATTCGCGGCAGCCGAGGACTAAAAGCTAGTTCTCCCGGAAGGACAGACGCTCACCTCCGCTTGTCGTTGAAGAAGTTTGGCTTCTCGGCCTGAACGATGACCACATCAAACAGGTCCCTCCAGTCTTTCCCGACAATATACCTCATCCCTTTGTCCCTGGAACGACACGCCAGCCTGGTTAGTCTCACAAGGGAGGGATTAACCACTTCTGCAACTTTTTCTTTCCAATTTGCAACTGGAAGGACAAGTGGGCATACAAGGCGTGAGCCGGAAGCCAGCGAGGTGGCCCACGGGGACTTACACAAAACTGCTGGGGCTGTTGGTGATGAGAAACATCTTCTTGCCGTGGTCGGCCAGTTTGGCCAGCACCGCGCGGGTCTGCTCGGCGTAGCAGATGTACTTTTCTACAAGCAAGAGAAACATGCACACACAGACTCAGCGTGAAGCCCGTCGGTCCGCAGGTGCCTGCTATGAGGGGCCCGGGCCCAGCACTGTCCAGGCCACTGCGGGGAAGAAGTCTTGAGGCAGCGCGGTTCGGCTGGCCCGCCAGTACCTGGCCCATCGGGAACCAAGACCCTGCCTCCTCGGTCTAGGTGAAAACACTAAGTGCCTGCAGCCGCCAGCTTCTCTCTTTTTGAGTCAGGATTCTGTCAAGTTCTGAGACAAAGGAGAGGGAGGCATCTGAGCCGCGAGGAAGCCAGGGGCCCACCCCGCACTCGGGAGGGCCCAACCGCCCCTGCTGGGCCCCGGGAGTGAAGGCAAAATGCCCACGCGTGGCCTGGCAGCGGGAAAGGCTGCCTTCGCGGCAGCGCTGGCTACATACCGATGTCCGCTTCGATGGCCCTGTACATGATCCCTTTGGTGTGCACGTCTCGGATGGAATCCTGCCCAAAGAGAGGGGGTTAGTCAGTGCAACTAAACGTGAGCCCGCCTGAGTAACCGCACAAGCGAGACCGCATTCAGGACGACGACGTCCGCCCCTAGAGGCCGGCGATCCAAGCACCGAATGAAATCCAGATTCTGGTCCACTTAGCGCAGGCAGCCCCTCGGGGAAGACTTAGGTTTCCATGGCGACAGGGGCAGGTTCCAGTGCAGTTTTCCAAAGGGTCACTGGGAGGAGGTAACTTGTGCGAACAATTCTGAACAAAGCCCCACGTGATAGATGGCAATTTATACGCAGCATCATGAACGAACGGCTCTGGGGCATCTGGAGAAAGGGAACCACTGCTGTTTTCATCTCTGCACCCGGCCCTGGACCCCAAGGGCAGGTTCCATCATCTAGAGAAAGAGGGGGAGACCAAGGACGGGATCTTCGGTTCAGTGAGGCGAGGGACTGCCAGGGAGACGGCAACCCCGGGCAGAGACGTGGTCCGGCCGGCAGACACGAGCAAGAGAGGCCGCTAACCCCCCGCCCCCCACGCCCAGACACATGCCCCAGGCTGGGGCGGCCCGATGGCCTGCAGCCATAGCGCACGGCCCTCCTCTCAGGGGGCACTAGGCAGGTCTGCTACCGGGGCGCATGCCTGGAGGCTCGTGGGGACTCGCTGGAGGGTGTGGCACAGACTGGGCTGCAGGCAAAACTGGGCCCTAAGCCTTAGAAAACTGGTAGGCTTCTGTTAGGAGCGAGCACCTCTGGACTAGAGACTCAACCTCGACCACCTTCTAGCACCGGCTTGTTCAACTTCGCATCGATAGAAGGCAGGGGTGAAGAACAAGCCGGAGCCAAACTTCCTGGCTTGAAATCTAACCTCTACCATGTACTAGCTGTGTGACTTTGGGCAAGTTTCTCGACCTCTCCGTGCCTCAATTTCTTTAACTGTAGAATGAGAGTAAAAATAGTACCTACCTCCAGGCGTTATAGTGAGGATTTAATTAGTTAATACGCATAAGGCACTCAGAAAAATAGTGCCTGGAATATATAAAAGTGTTCACTACTGGTGCATAAACAGCTCTCTTCATGCAGGCAAAGGGTTATATAACTAAGAGTGATTCTTCTTCTTTTTTTTTTTTATAAGTGATTCTTAAAGTATTTCTGTGCACCAAAAGGAGAACAGAAACTAAATATTTAACATTAGTTCAAATAATGCCAGACTAATATTGAGAAACTAGACTTCACCCTTCATGTTCCTAAAACCCATGATTTTAGACAGCCAAAATTTAAAATCAGTCATAAGCATATAAGCTTAAAAGCATTATAGTACATAAATACAGATCTTTTAAAAATGCAAGTACTTAGGGGCACCTGGGTGACTCAGTCAATTGAGAAGCCAACTCTCGATTTTGGCTCAGGTCATGACCTCATGGTTCATGAGATCAAGCCCTTCCTCGGGCTCTGTGCTGACAGCACAGAACCTGCTTGGGATTCTCTCTCTCCCTCTCTCTCTGCCCCTCCCCTGCTCTCTCTCCCTCTGTCAGATAAACATGAAAACAAATTTAATACACAATGTATACCACATATATGAATATATATGTACATATTTGAAATATATAACATGTTGGAAGTAAGCAGACATTAAGTAATACATGAACATGTTTTGAAGCACTGAAAAAAGTTCAGAGCTTAAAGAATATATAAATATATATAAACACACATGTACGTGAATGTAAGTTAAAATACATAAATGCGAAGCCACATAAATGATGTGCATGTATAGGTGTATACAGAGTTGTCTATAAACCACCCCCCCCCAGCCGGGTTTCTGCGCAGCTTCTGCAGGCCCTTCCAAGGCCTCCCTGGAACCTCTGGGGGAGAGTAAGGCCCCGCCCTGGGTCACCGTAGTCCCACGGGCTGCGGCCGTGGTGTGACGGCACCCTCTCCACGGGCAGGCTGAGGGCCGCGCTGGGTCGGGCTGGAGCTCGGACACACCAGCCCCTGTGTCCAGACGCACTGGCCCTGGCCTTCGGTCAGAAACCCAGATAACAACGCGAGCGCCCTCCTCTTTTAACACGAAATTAGGCTGATTTCCAAGTGTCCCGATGTAACATCTTTCTTCACAGTTTTCAAGGTAAAACCGTAAAGACAAGAGACGCCAGGCGAAGGACCGCTCCGAACAGCTGGCCAGAGGCGGCTAGCGACCCTGCCCCCTCTGCTAAAACGCCTGGAGACACGGGGCGCGGCCGCCTCTCACCTTGACGTCTTTGTACAGGTGGACGGGCTCGTAGTCGACGTTGTTCCGGAGGAAGTAGTCGTTCACGCAGGACAGCAGCGACATCTCCGGCAGGGAGAAGATGTCCATGAACTGCTTCATGGTGTTCCCGTGGGAGCTCTGCGGGCGGGGAGCGGCCTTCAGAGCCGAGGCCGGCCCGGCCCGACGTCTACCAGGGCGCTCTGGTCATCACCACGGGGCCCTCTCCCCGAGAAAAGGGTAATTCTAACAATAACATTCCCAGCAGAGCTGACAGCCTCCTCCAAATGTAACTGGGAAATCTAAGGAAATGCCCCGATTTCCCCCCAAAAGTCTAACCGATGTCACACTCCTGTGACGACTCTGTCCAACTTCCAGCTCACATCCTCCCACCAAACCCAGAGGAGAGCCGGCAAGTCGATTATGGCCCGGGAAAGGCACAAAAAGCCACGTAACTCTCCGGATGGGAGCACCCCCACGCAGCCACAGGGGAGTCTGGAAAAGAGCCTTTCTCTGAACCCCTGCGATTTGCAGCCCTAGGTCTCCCAGCTGACCGGGCCTCTTCCATTGCATTTTGACAACGCAAACAAGAGCCCACCTAACGGGACAAGGAGCAGAAGTTCAGAGACAGAAGTCAGAGAAGCAGAGGCTTCCCTGCAGCGCAGGGGGACCTGTTGTCTTTGATCTCGGGGAAGATGAGTTCATCAGAAAGAGGGGACACACTGGGATGGTGGGGGGGACAGACAGGAGCGGGTGCAAGGAAAGCGTAAAGAGCCTCCAGCAGGCAGGGAGGAAAGGGCTAGGAAAGGGGGACCATGAAGGACCTAGGAGAACACCAACATACCAGCCTCTCTCAAATCCAGGGCCTCTGAACAATCCCAGATGCCCTGGCCAACTCCGCGGGGGCACTCCGGGATCCTAAATGTACCAGGCCGTGTTTCGAGAAGGAAACAGGCTGCCTTAAATAAACAATCTCTCATTACCTTTCCATAAAAGTCACTCATCTGTTCCAAAGGCACGTGGGACCCCTCGTACATTTCAATGACTTCTTCATCGGGGACAACGCTGAGGCCTCTGGAAAAATCACAGACGGTAACGGTTAGACTCACCTTGTGAGCGCAGTGATTCTCAGACCTCTGGTGACTGCCGGGATTTTCAGCCGAGGTGCAAGACGCCACTGTCACGAGGAGGTCAGAAGTGCCTCTGGTAACCGTGACAAACGGCAGCGAGAAGCTACTACTACTACTACTACTACCAGCATGCCGTTGGTAACGGGGCAGGGAAAATGGTATCCACTAGATGCCGGGCATGAATTCCACACGGTCACTCACTTACTTCTTAGCAATCCTGGGAGGGAAGCACTACTATCCTCCCATTTCCCAGAAGAGGCAACTGAGGCCCAGACAGGTCACACATCTTAGCCAAGGTCACCAAAATAAGTGGTGGGTCAGGACCAGACGCGGGGCGTTCCGGCACTCGGGCCCGGGCTCCTCAACCACCAAGCCACGCTGCCTCTCTCAACAAAGCACCAGGCCTTCCTTTGCTTCGGGGTAGGGTTTGCTTCGGGGTGGGTCTTTTTTCCCATTTTTATGTTTTTAATACATTAGGGAGAGCTAGCTTTGTCTCTATCATCCTCCTGACCTCTGATACCCTACCCTAAGGTCAGTGCTGAGGAGGGAAAAGCCACGCATGAGGCTCGAGCGAACTGAAAACCCCGTGACTCAAGGCAGGAAGCCTGGAAGCCACGTCTGAGAGGGATGACCCCAGATGCTACGTGACAGTCCAGGCCGGTTTCCTCATCTACAAAAGGCCGGGGTGACATCTGCCGTCTGCCTGCCTCCGGGAGCCGCGGCACAATCCGAGAGCCAAGCCAGTCCCTCCACAAAGGGAAAGGGGACTCTGTGAGTGACTGAGTGACCCGGATTTCACCCTGCCTCGGCCGCTGGTGCTGGGAGCAGGTGCTGTCACTGGGCGTCTCACGTTCTCCTATTTCCCCACCTGGCACTGCCCGCGCTAGTGTGTCACGAAGAAAAATGTCTGTTCCCCAGCTGCTTCTCTAGGGAAGGTGCTTGGGAAACAGACACGGGTGGTGAGGAGACCCCAGAATGAATGACGGCAAGTCCGCGCGGTGCCATGGCGGGAGTGTAAATGACGCGGTGAGTGTCTCGGTCACTAATATGAGCAGGCTGCTTACCATGTAAAACCACCTGCTAACAATACGTGCAAACTCTCACTGCCGGTGGATATGCGAGTGTAACGCGAATCCAATTTCAGCCTCTTTCCTCCGTTCTCCACCCTCATAGAACTTTCAAAACTACCCAAGGGGACTAGATGCATTAATACTCTGCTCTCGATCTTGATTAACTTGCTACAAGGAGGCACTGCACTTTATCGATAATTCACCAGACCACTCTGGGCAATGACCTCGGGGCAGGGGTCCCCACAAGTACCGCGCTCCGGCGTGCACTCGCCTAAGGTTCTAACACTTCGAAAGAAATTGGAAGAAGTAGAAGATCCCTGCTGGGCGAGTCGTCTTTCTGCCCCCACACTAGGCACCACCCTAAGACACACTCACAGGCCCAGAACCTCACAAGCTGCATCTCTGAGGTCCAAGTAACCAAAGGTCAGATTGAAAGCAGGCAGACAGCCAGCTGCAGCCAGCTGAATGCCGCAAAAGGCTGGGGGTGGGGGGGCGGGGGCGCAGACTGCCTGCCCCTGGATGTACCCTCAACCAGCGCCAGGATCAAAACAGAAACTACTGGGGGGCACCTGGGGGGCTCAGTCAGTTAAGCATCTGACTCCTGATTTCAGCTCAGGTCATGATCTCATGGTTCGAGGGTTTGAGCCCAGCATTGGGCTCTGAGCTGACAGAGCGGAGCCTGCTTGGGATTCTCTGTCTCCTTCTCTCTCAAAATAAATAAATTAAAAAAAAAAAAAATGGAAACTACTCACACAGCCCTGTGTGATTGTGAGAAATGGAAAGGTCAGGAGCACAAATACGAACGAGTCTGTCCGGGGTTCGAATCCCAGCTTCCTTAATTAGTAGGGGTGTCCCTGGACAAGCAATTTAACCTCTTTGGGTCTCAGTGCGATTTTTAAAATGGGCAACAATAACAACACCTCCCTCCTGGCATCACTGAGAAGACAGAAGAGTACACAGGAGGCGCTAGCAAAGGCGCCTGTGATGAGAGCACATGCAACTGTTCACAAGGTGCCAGGGAGGAACTTAAGTCATGGGTACAAAATGGGGCCGTGGGGACCGCCAGTCTGCCTCCGCCTCTGCCCCGCGGCTTCCACTCCCACAGCCCGCAGCACAAAACTCAAGCCGATGTGGGAGTTGGGGACCCGCAGCAGGTCTCAGGAGCGGGTGAGGCTGAGGCGGGGGCATTTTGCCCCGCCACAGGCTCATTCTTACCCCTCTCGAGGGGACGGGACGAGCATTCTCGTGCCTCGACTGCTCCGAGCACGCCCCGGTCCACACGATGAGTCACCCCGGGGCAGGCAGCAGAGTTATGCTGATTTTACAGAGGAGAATGCCGAGGCTTTGGGACGGTCAAGAACTTGCTCAAGGCCACACACGGGTGAGCGGCGGGGCTGGGGTCCATGCTCAGGAAGCGTGACTCAGAGCCCACACACGCACACTCCAGAGCCCGCTCGGCCCGCCACACCCCCTCGGCACCGCGGCCACAGCAACTGCCCCCGACGGAAACGTGGACACTCCTTCTCCTCCAAATGCCTCGGCGGGCTTCTCCCGCCTGGCTCTGCCCATAGTCCCTAACGTGGTGGACAACTGGCCCACAGGAGAAGCAACAAGACAATCAGGAGCCACAGGACGGCATGGTCCAAGGAGAAGAAGGAAAGACCAGGTCGGGCTGAGAGGGCAGGGCGAGACCTCACAAGTTTCCCTTGAAGGAAAGATGAGTCAGATTTCGAGAAGCAGCGAGGAAGGAAAACCGTACTGTGGGAGAACGCCAGCTGGAACAGACGGCGAGCAGCAGGGAAGGAGAACTCAGAGGAGAGGAATGTATGTGCGGGTGACCTGCCTCGTGCACTCCGAGACTGGCTGGATCTGTTGGTAAGGGAGAGGCCCCCTTCTCCTGTTGACCTGGGGTGGGTAGAGCCTGGGGTGTCCCATGGAGGGGCCTGCCTGGAGCAAGCCCAAAGGGAGAGAGCCGAGAGATGGAAAGAGTTCTGACAACATCAGTTTGGCCCCTGGAGCCAGCCACGCCTGCCACCAGCCTGTCCCTGGACCATACCAGGTGAGCCGGTGCTGTGTTTCTGGCTAAGCCAGTCTGAGCTGGGCTTCAGTTACTTGGAACCAAGAGTCTTAACCAATCCAGGAAGTGAAAGAGCCGTGTGTGGAAGAAGAGTAAGATATGGGTTGAGAGAAGGCGGACGCAAAGCCTAAGAGGTTTGGGCTCCCTTCTCTAGACAATGGGGAGTCACCCCGGACTTGACGAGAGAGAGGGGGGTGTGGAGGGCAAGGCTTTAGGTAAATCAGTCCAGCAACAACGCCCAGGACAGACCGCACTGCACAAAACTGCAAGCGCCCAGGAGAAAAGGACTAAGAGTCTGGGTCAGGGAGACGACAGCAGGGACAGGCACAGAGGGACAGATTCAAAAAATCTGGTGAGGGGCGCCTGGGTGGCTCAGTCAGTTAAGCCTCCGACTTTGGCTCAGGTCATGGTCTCCAGCTTGTGCATCTGAGCCCCACATTGGGCTCTGTGCTGACAGCTCAGAGCCTGGAGCCTGCTTCGGATTCTGTGTCTCCGTCTCTCTCTGCCCCTCCCCCACTCATGCTCTGTCTTTCTGTCTCTCAAAAATAAACATTAAAAAACATTTTTTAAATAAATAAAAATAAACGAAAAAATAAATGGATGAATTTTAGGGGCGTTCGGATGGCTCAGTCGATCGAGCGTCCGACTTCGGCTCAGGTCATGATCTCGAGGTCTGTGAGTTCGAGCCCCGCCTAGAGCTCTGTGCTGACAGCTCAGAGCCTGGAGCCTGCTGCAGATTCTGTCTCCCCGAATCTCTCTGCCCCTCCCCCACTCACGCTCTATCTCTCTCTCAAAAATAAACGTTAAGAAAAAAAAAAAGATCTGGTGAGGGATTTCCAGTTAACCTAATCCGTTCACGAAGGCCACACTGACGCAGGCCAAGGGCACAGGCTCCAGAGCCAGACCGCCTGGGTCTGAATCCTACCTGTGTGTGGCCTTGGGGCAAGTTACTTAAGACCTCGGTGACTAACACGAGACAAACATCACCAGCTACTGAGGATCAAATGAGCTGACGGAAATAGAGCCCCTGCGACAATGTCGAAGCAAAACTGCACGCTCGCCAGTGGCTATGTATTATTACCCGCATTACTATTATTCTCACCAACACCACCGTCCCTTCTCCCTCCTAGAACACCACGAAGATGATAATAAAAGAATAAACTACTCAAAAAGTCAAAGGAAATGAGCGCAAAGACATCAGCAGATGAGACACATCAACACGTTCCTGGAAGACAGGGAGCCGATGAAGAGGCTCCTGACTCAGCAAGTGGACAACAGGGCCCCGCGAGGGACACCAGCGAGAGGAACTGAATAACTGCCACAGCTCCCCGGGGGGGCTCAGCCCCGTGAGGTAGCAGGGAGCTACTAGAGGGTGTGCTCCAGCAAGATGAGGCAGTAACGCCCGAGAGACCAAGAGGCCAGGCAGTGGGGAGACAGGCAAGCACAAGCCCCGGAATGAGCGATCAGAGAAGCGTAGTCAACTAAAAAAAAAAAAAGTAAGTGATAGATGATCTAAAACATTTAACAAGCAAATAAAAAATGATGTGAATATTAAATCTAAGAAAAGGCAAACACTGTACAAGGAAGAGAGCACTCACGGGCACGACCTGGCGTAAGAAGGAGTAAGACCGGCAGAGTCATAACGTGACCACTGACCAATGCTGGGGAAATCGGCAGACACGGTCGTCACGAGGCTCTAGGAAGGAGGCTGCAGAAACAGTGCGCGTGTGCACACACCAAGTCCTGTCTCATGGCAGAGACGAGGTCCAGAGTTAGTAAATTAGGAAACAGAAGTATGAAAAATGAGCACATTATTTAGAAACAAAAAGAAAAATGCAAAAAAAAATCAAGAGTGTAAAGGGGTTGGGGGGCAGGGCAAGGGGAACAGAGGACTACTGCTGTCCACCAGGACACTCTCAGCACTGATTCTGTGAACATATTTAACTCGGATAAAAAATGTTAACTTTAATAAAGAGTCTGTGGGGCGCCTGGGTGGCTCAGGTCCTAATCTTGCGGTTCGTGAGTTCGAGCCCACGTTGGTCTCTGTGCGGACAGCTCGCAGCCTGGAGTTTGATTTGGATTCTGGGTATCCCTCTCTCTCTCCCCTCCCCCACTCATGCCCTGCCTACCCCCCCTCTCAAAAATAAACATTAAAAAAAATTATAAAAAAAATAAAGAGTTTGTGAAAGAAGAATCTAAAATATGTACACCTCTTTTTTTTTTAAGGTACAATAACCATATTCCTGAATCTTCCCCAAATTCAAGAATTAGAAAAAGCAAAATCCTTCATTTTCAGTTACAAAGATTTCAGACTAAGCTAAATTCTTCTACTAATTCTAATAAACAGCGAAATAGCAGTGGGGGCAGGGGGGTAGAGAATGTCTTAATATCCAAACTACTCAACTGCCTAACCCAGCGTCCCTCCCCACCCAAACCCGTACTCCAGGACCGTCACTCCGCTGGCTGACGGGCACCTCCGGAGAGCCCGTCCTCCCTCGGAGTCCCCCAGAGGGCCCCCTCATAGTCTAAGCACATATCCATCGTCGCCTTGGTCACTATGGACTGCAGTCACTGGTTTATTTATGCGGCTTCCAACCTACACTCCCAGCCCGGGGCATCCTCGTGAGCCAAACCCCCGGACCTGGCATGATAGCAGGTGCTGGCAAATGTCCTTGAAGGAATGAGCGAATAAATCACAAATGCACACACTGCGACCCTCTTCATCACTAAGCAGTCAGTGGGTCCTGAAACCCAAAGCCACTTGGTTACCTGGGAGAATTAGATTTGCCTCCTCTTACTCTTACCTGTAGACGGTTCCCAACTGGATGTAATGAAAAGCATCGATCTTCATCAAAACTGCCTTCAAAAACACAAACACACGCACAGGTGAGTAACGCAGGACAGACAGCATATTTAATGAGAACCGTGGGTGTCGTTATGAACCCCATCGACGCCGGGCTTACATGACAAGGAAGCACTCTGTGTGTTTCTGACAGGTCTGCTTGCTGATTACAGCACTGTGCAACCTGTCAAGGACATGACTGAAAAACCCGCAAAAACGATATGACAACTGACTCCTCCTTCTAGAAATAAACAGTACCTACCAAATGGTTAAATGCATTCATTCATTTTTTTCTAATACACAGTCTTCTGAAAAAGACTTTATCCAAAGATGTTTCTTTTAATAATTTAGTTCTGCAACTCCAAAGAATATAACCGAAAATCAATTTCTGTGTTCAGCAAAGAAAAGCGCCAAGAGTACATGTTCTTCCCAAACACCATCAACCCGGAAAAGAACATGAGGATGAAACCTACCCGCTGCACGTCATAATGAAGTCCACGAATCGCAAAATTTGGGTCATACTCATACTTCCTGATTTCCATCGGATACTAAGAAAAAAAAGAAGGGAACCATTTTTTAGCTAACAATGGACTAAGTTCAAGACAGGGTCCACATCTGGTCCCTGTAACAAAAGCTGAGGTGGCTGATGCACTTTGGTGGGAAGACGGGGTCAGGAGAGAGCACAGCTTGGCCCTCTGTTTCCGGACCAAGTTCCTCTCGGCCACAGAGCCCTCCCCTCCACCCCACTCCTGTTTATCTGCCTCACCCCTTCCCTGGCTTCTCTCATCTAAACTCCCCCTGCCCATCCCTTCCCTCTGCCTCGGGACTCCCATATCCCTAAGACCCCAGAAACACATCTGCCTCTCCCTCTGAGACGTCACTTCCTCCTACCGTAGGCAAGGCTGCTGATGAACAGTCCCGTCTGTTGGAGGCGCAACTTTCCCCAACACGCTGTCAACCATCCAGTCAGCTCGCACGTGAGCACTCGGTGTAGCAGCCCCCTGCATGGCCCCACTACCAGGTTTCATGAAGCAACCCAAGCGGCAAACTTTTCAAAGGGGGGCGGGGACCCTCCATGTAGGGTTCATCGCTTTCCTCCTCCAGACTGTCGGCCGCGGCTCACGCTCCATGGCCTGGAAAGACCTCACCGTTATCAGGCACAGTCTCCCACCCGGTCAGGTGAAGGGGGCCCTTTCCCGGCATGTGGTACCCAGCTCCTGCTCGAACACTGTGACTAGAACATGCATGACGTCTGGAGGCAGCTAGGTTCCCCTGGCATTTCCTACTCTTAAACCGTTCTTCAAACTCTGCAAAAATCCCAGCTGAGGCATCCAAGTCCTTCTCTCCCTCCCCAAATTTCAGAATTAGAACACCAGCTACCCCACACAGGCCCTACCATTCCCATTTTACAGATGGGGCACCAGGGCGCTGAATGAAACAACGTGGCCCGGCCACACGTCTGGGATATGGTGGGGCCGGGAGTCAGGCTTGGGCCTTTTCGCCTGCTCTCCCGACTCCCCTCTGCCCCCGGAGTACAGTCTTGCAGGACGAAAAAGTATTCCTGAGCCTAGAGAGGCTGCGTCATCAGATCTTCCAACCACGATGTCGACTGCTTACGTGAAAACCTAGATGGCTGTGAAGACGCACAGGGACCTTACAGGACTGGACTAACTCGTTATGACCAGGGCCACGTCTGTGTGAGGACACTTCCTGCTCCCACCGGGCTGGACCGCACGCAGCAAGTGTTCGAGCTGCACGAACTGCTGACTCAAATGTCACATCTGAGCTCATTTATCTGACGCCCACCGCTCGTGCCAAGAAATCACCAAATGCTAGTTCTACTCGGAGGCATTTCCAAGACTTCTGAACGCTGTGTACGGGTCTGCGTTTTGACTAACGCACTTCATACACGCATCCCCGGAACCCACCATACGGCGCCGCGGTCCTGCCTTGTGAAGTGAGGCCCTGGCACTGCCATCTCCGGAAGGACGAAGGGGCAGGACACAGGGAGATATTTCAATGTTCCCGAGAGAGGTGCTTTTTCACTGAGCCACGTGCCACACGTTGTTCTGGACACATTCTGTGACTTTATTCTATTTATTTATTCTTATTTATTTATTCTCACGTCTGTTGAACTCTCTGAGAAGTAGAGTCAAGCAAACTGCCCAGGCTCACAAGGATAGACAGCAGCTGGGCCCAGACTTGAACCCGGGTCCATGTCACACCCGAGTCCACCCCAATCCCCTGTAATCAACTCTGACAAACCCAGAGCCACCACAGGAGATCCTGTCCCGTGACGGCAGAGCCTGCCACGTCAGGGGGCACCGGTGAGTTTGCTCAGGGGTCCACGGTGAGGGGGGCAGGGCGGCGCAGGGACGAGGGACAGAGCAAACGCTCTCTGCGCACAGACTACCGGGAGCTGTGGCAGTTCCTTCTCTGAACGAGGTCTATCCAGTCTCCCCAGCAGGACACGGGCGTCACAGTGAGCCACGGCCACGCACCCACTCGTGGGCGCCCGAGCAGTGTATTCTCGGGGAGCAACTCCTGTAGACACACGATGTTTTTCCAATGATCCAGCGACTAGGGCAGAGGCGGCCGAGAGAGCCTCACGGGACACTATCATCCTGAAGAACACAGGCCACAGTGCTGAGGGGCCAGGCATCAAATCCCAGGCCTACTACGTGCTAGCTGGGTGACCCTGGCAAGGTCTCTGTCTCTCTGAGTGTTGGTTTTCTCATCTCTAAAGCCAGGAGACCAGGAGTCCTACCGCAGGTGAAGCAGAGAGGACAAGGCAAAGCATGCACGCGGGGGAGCCCTGGCTGGCTCGGTTGGTAGAGCCCGCAACTCTTGATCTCGGGGTTGTAAGTTCAAGCCCCACAGCAGGTATAGTAAAAATAAAATCTTTTTAAAAGTTATTTTTAATTAGAAAAAAAAAAAAAAAGGCTGCATGAGGGGTGGCAGCGCCATCTCTGGCCCGCAACCATCTCTGGCAAGTAACTGTAGCAAGTTGCAATGAAGCGGAGTTGCTTTGCTGGACTAGGAACAGGGAGGCCTGGGCTTTCAGACCCACTCTTCCTGCCTCTGCTCCTTCGCAGAGGCCTTCAGACAACTCGTGTAACCCCTCCAGGCCCCTTCCCTCGTATGGAAAATGAAACGGACTGGGGTGATTACTCTGCTCCACTCGTGCCCCTGAATTGTGATTCCCTACAAGCCAATCAAGTCGACACATCCTCACGGTGGGTCCCATTCTGACCCACGCGCGCACACTCACACACGAGCTCACGGCATCTCTGGGGATAACCGTCAACGGTAATGTCCCGTCGAGGAAGCCAGAGCTGCTCCCCTCAGCCAAGGGGTGACGCTTCCCTCCAGTGGCCTAGGACTAGATTTCCCGGACTCTTTAAGTTGAGAAACTTTCCTCCGGCCGGAAAAACATGAGTCATTCAACGTGTCATGAAGATTACTGGTGTCTCTAAGAGCAGAACCAAGGGTATAGAAAGATAAAAGTCCTGTGCTGGGGATTCGTATTAACCCTGCCTCGTTTCCTTCAGTACCTGGGTTGGTTCTAATTCCAAGGGTCATCTGAGCAGGCTAGCGCGTGGGGACAAAGGACGAGCAAGATACTCCAGATATGTCCCTATGGCTTCGAGCACAGTTACTACCCAGGAGCACCCACTCTGGATTCCCAGAAAGGTGTACGTCATTCCTTCAGGTCTGCAGCCTGGCCATGCGCCCCCTTTCTGGCTAACTACAGAGCTCTCGGCACGGCTGGCCACCTCCACGTCACGACACTGCCGTGAGTTCCTGAGGTGCGGACACTTGTAAACATAGGTTTTTCAGAGGTCCCCGTTCGAATGTTTCAGATCCTAAATTATGAGTCTAGTTAGTGGCAGGGCATTAGGGCATGAAAACAAAGTTCTTTAAAATCTTTGCAAAATGGGAAGCGAGGACAAAACCACCTGCACCTCAGTGGTGATTCCGTACCAGGCACAACACTCTCACCTCACTGTGTAATTCAATGAACAGGTCACGGGCTTACCGAGTGTGTACTTTACACCAGGGCCTGGGAATATGGCAGCAGCAGACAGACAGAACAGGTCGGACAGTCGCTGCCCTAAGTTTACATTCTACCACGGGGAGGCAGACATAAGCAAACACCCAGCAGAATGAGGGTGAGAAGCACCACAGAGCAAACGCACTACGAGGGCTCAGAGAGCTGAAGAAAATAAAAAGAGGAGGAGCAAAGCCTCGGACTGCCTGGGGCCAGGAGGGATAGTCCAAAGAGCAGGTGCAAAGGCCCTGGCAGTTCAAGGAGCAACGAGACCCTGGTGTGAGGACAGGTGGGGAGGCAGGTAGGGGCCTGGGAGTGCCAGAAGGCCTTCTCTGTCATTCCAAGTGTGCTGGGAGGGCTTCAGGGGGGTTGGGGTCCAGGAATTATATGGTCAGAGGGTGATGGTGGCCTGGCCGAGGGTGGTGGCGGTGGGGGAGAAGGGGATGGAGCTAGAACATGTCTTGGATGAGTATCTTTTGAAAGAGTGGAAAGAGAGCTCACGGCCGCACAGAGTGAGCTCCTCTCAAAGAGCAGAGCACAGAAAGGGGAGGGGTAACTTCGTGGCGCAGAGACCCTATGAACACACCTCGGCCGCATGATCAAGGCCAACATCATGGGCGGTGAGTCACGGAGACAGCACGTACCCCTGACACCACGTGGTGAGAACGGCACCTTACCTCTGTGGTCTTCCTCCCCCAGAACACACAACCTCAGTCTAATTACGAAAAAAAATGGCAGACAAATCCCAAGAGAAGGTATCCTAAAAAATACCTGACCAGCACTCTTCGGAACTGTCAAGGTCATCACAAACCAGGGGGTTGTGAGAAACTGTCAAAGCAGAGCCTAACATGAACCATGACATGTGCTGACAGCTCAGAGCCTGGAGCCTGCTTCGGATTCTGTGTCTCCTCTCAGTGCTCCTCCCCTACTTGTGATCTGTCTCCCTCTCTCTCTCGCAATCTCTCTAAAATATACACATTAAAAAAAATTTTTTCTTAATAAAAAAATAAAAACGAGAAAGCAAGAACTCCTGGTATTCGCGGAGAGATCAGACGTGGAACACGGGAGAATGTGAGGGGTCACGGCTGATGTTAGGCTCTGGATTTGAAAAAAACAGGCGGAGGGGAGTGCCTGTTAGGGCCAGGGAACACTGAGGCGGGCGTGGGTCTGGAAGACGAAGTCAAGAACTCATCACTCTCTTTCTGTTCCTTGGAGGACCCATGAAAGGAAAATACAGAGTCATTACCCTATATTTTATTCTATTTTTATGAAAACTCGTTTATCTAAAAAAAAAAAAGCATAATTAAGGGGCTAGAACTTTACATTCGCTTTTGGGGAAGATGCTAAGTTGCAAACTGACGGTTCTGTTCCTGGGCCTCAGAAGCAGATGTCTCCCCATCTCCACAAGCACATTTAGTCTTTGGCAGGAAAAATGGCACCGAATTAAATGCCTCTTGGAAGAATTATTTTGTTTAATCGGAGCAAGAGAAAAATCTGCATAAGCATAATTGGCTCTATTAATATGCCTGACATAATTAGTGTTATGACTTATTTCTTTTATCCAAGCAACAAACGGACATAATGGGAATGACGCTTCAACGATCTTAACTCCAGAAGCTCTTATAATCCTGATTGCACCTCTTTTTCCACCCATTTCATCTCCCTTTTCCTCCAAATTTCATACATTTTTTAATCTTCATAAATTTTTTATCATCATGAATATTTTATTTCCGTATGAACAACAGGGTGGAAGTGAAAGGTATTATTAATCCCACGAGGAACAACGTAGAATAAAGAGGATTTATTGGAAACAAATCTAGGTTCAAATTCCGGTTCTGTCTCCTACTGATCTAGCGGCTTTGAACTAGGAGCTCGTCTCCGCTAGCCTGGGTTCCCTCGCCTGAAAAACAGAGACAACATCTATGTGCATGCCTGTCAGGCATATTAGAAATCACAGCGGCGGCCGCCTGGGTGGCTCAGTCAGTTACGCACCTGACCTTGATTTCAGCTCAGGGCATGATCTCACAGTTCGTGAGTTCGAGCCCCGCACTGGGCTCTGCGCTGACAGCAAAGGGCCTGCTTGGGATTCTCTCTCTCTCTTTCTCTCTGCCCTTCCTCACTTGTGCTCGCCCTCTCTCTCTCTCTCAAAATAAATAAACTTAAAAAAAAGAAAGAAGGGTAGTAACAGCTAACATTTATTGATTGTTTTCTATGGGCCAGGCACTTTATGTGTTTTAATTCATTTAATTACAACAATGGCACTGTGAGGAGAGTACTGTTACGGTACCCATTTCACAGAGGAGGAAACTGAGGCTCAGAGAAATTAGGTCAGTTTCTCAAGATTACCTGCAAAGTAAGAGGTGAACATCATGATTTGAACACCAGCGGCCAGGCTCTCGAACCTGTGCTTCCAGCACCAAGCAGAAAATCAACAGACAGGACTGTTAATAAAATGGCTGTTATTTTATGAGTGGTAGCAAAGTCACGGCCAACGCCACGATGACCTGGGTCTAGAAGGCCGTCAGTGATGCGGCACCCCTTCAGTTCGCCCTCCCGTGGGGTGTGGAGAGGTGGTACGGGCTGGCGGGCGGGGCAGCCAGCGCAGCACCACCCGGTTCCTACTCTGCCTTCACCCTCACTGCCAAGGGAGACATCTGCAGGTTAGACAGAAGTGCAGACAGTCCCCTGAACAGGGGGCCAGTGCGGCTGGATGGCCAGTGGCTAGATGGGTTCACACGTGGTAAGGTGGCCACGACTACAGAAAGCTGGCTGTTGGCTTAGTGGCAGAAGGGAAGGTTATTTCTGACAAATGCCATTTCTGCATTTTGAATACGGAGAAAATGACTTGCTTCTTAAATCTACTGATAACCAAAAGCTGAGGGGATCAGGAAATATACTGCCTCAAGAGGTGAGGATCAGAAACTAATGGAAACTTTGGTAGCGTTAATAAAGGTATGGTATCCAGAACCAGGGAGGTGACGGTCTCCCTCTGGTCAGACCCCACCTGCAGTAACATCTTCAGTTCGGGGACTCACATGTGAGGGGGGTAAGCCAGCACACACAAAGAAGGGTAACTGGGATGACAGAAGATCAGAAAGGAGGCCGAACGAGAATGGTTGAAAAAACAAAGAATGATGAGCCTGGGAAAGAGACCTCGTGGCCAGCGCAGCAGCCGGACTACAGAACACACGGCCCGGTAGAGTAAACGCTATCCTAGCGGATAAACCAGGTACGGGACGTTAGTCCTCCTGATCCGGGTTTCTAGACTTCACACACCTACCAGTCTGCCCACCCCCAGGCCACCTTTGCTGACAAACTCCTTCCAGACTCCCCGGAAGTACCACCTTCTTCGTTGTTTTCCCAATTCCCTCGAGCAGAGAAAGTTGCTCCAACACCCGCCACGCATCCCCAGCGCTTCGTTCAGATGTGTGGAGCCGCCTCCGGCAGGGGGCCGGTAACTCCTCTGCTTACACGACGGACTCCCCACTACGGTGTCGGTCCCTGGCGCTGCTACTCAGCACCCTCCCCCTGCTTCTACCGCAGGGCCTGGTGCGGAGGGGACTCGGGAAAGGCTGGAGGAATGTGTGAAGGAATAAATGAAAAGAGTAGAGATCAATGGTGAAAGCCGTCTAGAGGCAGAATTGTTGGACCCAAACCAGAAGCGCCCCCTGCGGTAACGCACTCCGGTCTGAGACCGACCCTGGAGCTGCGCTTCTCGTTCTGGGGGTTCTCTAGGCCCCTAGGACCAGGGGACCCCAAGGATGCTTTGCACTCAGGCTCCTAGAACAGGTACTCAAACTGGACTACAGAAGAGCATGGCGGGCTCTGAGCATCTCCTTTTGCCTTCCCTACTGTAAGCCCTCGACAACGCTACGCACCAGAAGCCATTCGAATGTTCGTTTCATAAGAACAGCTCAAGTCGGGGGCGCCTGGTGGCTCAGTCGGTTGAGCACCCGGCTCTTGATTTTGGCTCAGGTCATGATCTCACAGTTTGTGGGATTGAGCCCCATATCGGGCTCCATGCTGACTGTGGAGCCTGCTTGGAATTCTCTCTCTCTCTCTCTCTCTCTCTCTCTCTCTCTCTCTCTCTCTGCCCCTCTCGTGCTTGCTCGCTCTCTCTCTCTTTCTCAAAAATAAATAAATAAATAAATGAATGAATGAATGAATGAATGAATGAATGAATGAATAAATGAACAAATAAATAAATAAATAAAATGAAACAAAGCAGAACTCAGTTCCGTGATGAGGGTTAAACCCTGCCCATCGTTTGAAGACTCTCCTCTGACCGGAGTTGGCCGGCTGCCGGTTCCTGAGCTCCGTGAGCTCCGGGAGAAACCACGTCGCCGCTCGGTGAGGAATGAGGGCCCTAAGTCTGTGGCCCAAACTCCGCTAACGCATAACTTGGAAGTCTTTCGTTAAAGAGACGTCTCGAGAATTTTTTTTAGAAAACCCAACTATCTTGGGTACGAAGTCCCAGGGGTGTGAGACGAGCACGTGCTGGAGCTCCGGGGCGCAGCATGGCGCCCACGGCAACCGACTCTGCGCTGCTGAAACATCTGCTGCAAGGGTACGGATTACGGTAAGTGTTCTTACCGCGCACGCACGCGCAAATAACAGTAACGGTAACGAAGGGGGCGGGAGGAAACTTTGGGAGCTGATGGACAGTTTATGACCTTGATGGCGGTGATGGCTTCACAAGGGTACACTTATCCCCAAACTCATCAAGTCATATGTTTTAGGTATGTACAGCTTTTTGTACGTCGATCATACCTCAAAAAAGAGTGTTTTTAAAAAAAAAACAACAACAAAAACAAAACAGTCTTCCACATAATCATTTGGAATGGAACAAAATCTACGCATTCATTCAACGACAATTTACTAAGTGACGTCTGGGGGCCAGGCACAGGGCCAGCTCCGCTCAGAGCCATCGTCAGTGTCGGCGGGGGGCGGGGGGAGGCCCCGGCGCCCCCGTGCTCTTACCCGGTGCTCGTTGATGAGGAGGTCCCGGGCGGCGTTGAAGATCAGCGTGTGGAGGTGCTTGGAGTAAAACACCAGGGTGTAGTCGTAATCGAAGCCGTAGATCCCGATGTCCGACAGGCTCATCTCGTTGTTTGAGAAAATGGCATCTGGATTCAACAAGTTGTTCATGATTGAAGGCACCAAGTCTAGAAGCGAAGAAAAAATACGTATTATATATTACACCATGTGGTAAATAAGGGTTAGTAGGATTCCTCGGGGAGTCGACCAAAGTGCTTGCAAGCGTAAGGAGCCAGTCACAAAGGACTGCACGCGGGGTGATCCACGTATCTGAAACGTCCAGAATAGGCAAGTCAAACGGAGACTGTTGATGCGTGCACAATCTCCTCTTGGGGCGATGAAAATGTTCTCCAGTTGGTGAGGAGTGAATGCCAGACAGCTGTTGTGACCTGAAAGCCACCAAATGGGAGACCTTCAAGAGGTACAGTATGTCAATAATATCTCAGGCGCCTGGGTGGCCCGGTCAGTTAAGCGTCGACTCTTGGTTTTGGCTCAGCATGATCTCACAGTTTCATGAGTTCGAGCCCCACATCAGGCTCTGCACTGACAGCATGGAGCCTGCCTAGGATCCTCTCTCTCCCTCTCTCTCTGCCCCTCCCCAACTCGCACTGACTCTGTCTCTCTCAAGATAAATAAATAAACTTTAAAAATCATATCTCAATAAAACTTTATTTAAGAAGAATCTTTGGGGGCACCTGGGTGGCTCAGTTGGTCGAGTGTTCAACCCTTGATTTCAGTTCAGGTCACGATCTCACGGTCATGAGATCAAGCCCCGCATCAGGCTCTGTGCTAGCAGTGTAGAGCCTGCTTGGGATTCCCTCTCTCCCTGTCTCTCTGCCCCACTCTCAACTTGCACACAGGTGCACACTGTCTCAAAAATAAAATAATAAAAAAAAAGAACCTTTGTTTCAATATCACAAAAAGATTTGTTTGGTTTAAAAAAGAACATATGCTAGTTACGGATTTCAGATGATGGAGAAACATTTAGATCATGAAATTTAAATATCACACATCATCTCCTCACCCAGAAAAAAACTATTAACATGCAACGCACTGGCAGCAATACTGTTTCCTGGATGTGTTCTACACAGGTGGCCTCAGGGCATGTACAGCTTCGTGTGCTCCCCCCACAGAACGTTCTAGCGTGACTGTGTTCTCTGGCCACCACCAACAGGCGCAAGTGTGAAATAAGCCGTCACGACAACATCTTCCTTCCGTCTCCTCGCTGCACGGCCCAAAGCATCACATCATTTTCCAGAAGTTATAGAAGAAGTCTGAAGATACCATCTCAGCATTTTATTTTCACTTTCAAGGAACACAGTTAAGAATCCATAATTCTTCATTTTCCACCCATAATGACAGTAAGATAAAACTACCAAGGGAGGCATCTCCCGGTTATTAGTCAGAAGATGCATGGACAGAGAGCGGCCCCCTAGAGCCTGACGGTGGCACACAACCTGGTCACAGAGGTGAAATCTCAGACCGTGGGTCTCCAACCACCATATCCTCGACCAACTCGGGATTAAAGCCTCCACAGTAGGTTCCCAAAAACAAAAAGGAAACAGGGTACTCAGTCAGTCCTTCCATGGCAAGACCCGTCATGCGGCATTCTGTGACAAGAACACAGACCACTCTATTCTCCTAGAGGACATGTGACTGTATTCGTTCACCTCTTATGATGTTTGCGCACCGAAATGGCGCGTAAGTGGGCAAATGCTGAGGGCAGGTGACTTTTTGGGAGACAGGTACAAATATCCAACACAGGGGCGCCTGGGTGGCTCAGTCAGTTAGGCGGCCGACTTCAGCTCGGGTCATGATCTCACGGTCTGTGAGTTCGAGCCCTGCGTCGGGCTCTGTGCTGATGGCTCGGAGCCTGTAGCCTGCTTGGGATTCTGTGTCTGCCTCTCTCTCTGCCCTACCCCTGCTCACACTCTGTCTCTCTGTCTCTCAAAAATAAATAAATGTTAAAAAAATTAAAAAAAAAAACATTTTAAAAAAAATTAAAAAAAAAAAAAAAAAAACAAATATCCAACGCATGCACACAAAATCCGAACTGCCCGAATCTGACTGCTCTTTACATTAGGGAGGACCATCTCTTGGCTCCACTATAGGGGTTAATATTTATTAAGTGCCTACTATATGCTACACGCTATCAGAGCATTTTATCCTTAAAATGCTGTCATTTAATCCTTACAGCAATCTTATGAAGCAAATACTGTATTACCCCAATTTTATATATGAGGACGTTTGAGCACAGAAATTCTGTAATTTGCTGAAGTACACACAGTACTCTGACTGGCAGAGCCGAGATTTGAACCCAGCAAGCCTGGCTCCAGAATCTGTGCTCTTAACCCTCTTCCCCAGGATTGCGGGAATCAACGAGCATTTGAGAAGGGTACACTTGACCCGAAGTGATCCTTCGTTGCTTCGGTGCTCACCAGAGAGTCTACACTGCTTCCCCCTTCCCTTCTGCTCACTCCTTTCCGGCGAGAATGGCCCCTGTTGCCCACTTTCATTCTAAGGGGCCCTGAAATGCTCCAAAGGTACTGCCTGCACAGGGTGGGTGGCCGCTCGCATGAGGAGACCAGGCTGGCCCCTACGAGGTATTCTGAGCATCTGAGAAGGTTCCTGACAGCTTCACAGCTTAGCTCCCTTCGAGAATCTAATACAAACTACAGAATCCTCTCCCCAGAAAAATGCACATACAGATTTCGCATAAAATCCCAGGGAGGCTCGCCCCCTGAAGCCTACTCGTGGGCACCAGGTAAGCCGTCATGTCACACTAACTTAAAACTAAGCCTTTACATCCCCACACGGAATGTCCAACGAAAGCTAACGTATGACTAAATGAGCAAATTTATAAACACACGCATGGATTTCTCTCCCCTTGACAACCCAGGTATGGCTGAGTCTACTGAAAATCCAAACTGTCAAGATGCACCAACGATTCCACTTTATTCGTTTTCTTTTGTCAAAAATCAACGAGATATTTACTCTGGCTTTCTTTTGCAAACTGAGACACACCTGGGGACAGTAAACAAGGCAGCAGCATTTTTTTTTTTAATGTGAAGGTAGACAGTTCACGAGAACTGGGCCTGGGAAAGGGAGAAGCCGGTCATTCCAAGCCCCTCGGCTGTAATGCCACGGCTCTCCCAGCCTTACACAATCGGCCGGCCACTGCTATTTTCTGAATATGACCGCACGGCACCGTCCACAGCAAGTAAGTAACCCGGGATCACTTACAGAGCGACCGACGGCTCCACTTTCACAAATGATCTTTCCACGGGAAGTTCTAACGGCCTGTTTAAATTAGAAGTTCATGTTTAGACAGTGTCGGCAGTAAAACCTCTCTCCCTTTCTACTGGCAGAGAAGAAAACGCGAAGCCGTCAAGGAGCCCCGCTGTGATGGAAAATCACCACCAGGACACCTCCAGGAGCTGCCCGGACCGGCGGCTGGCGTGACAGCCGGGGCGTACTAATCACATGAGCGCCATCACCAACGAGCTCAGATGTCTAATTTGTCATCACTCAAAATAAACATGAGGAACATGGGCAGCTTAAAAGGGATTCCAAAGCCCCATAAAACCACTTAAAAAGATGCTGAGAACAAACGTGAGGAATTACAGGCAAAAGGAAAGAATGGCAAACACTCACAAAAAGACAAATGACCTGTCTAAACTGCAGACTCTGAAGTGTAAACGGAAGAAGGGCCCTTGACCAGTCACCTATGTGCTTTCCCAAAGCAGAAATAAGACTGGGAACCGATGTAGAAAGTGAATTCCTCTTGTACCTCACGGACGGTGATGGCAAGACTATACAGTTAGTGCAAAGAAATGGAGAGACCGTTCTATTACTCTGTCCAAGCTCTGACGACAGCCTGGTCCCGATGCAGACACCTGGGCTAGAACGTGGAGGGCAACTGAGGCCCCACTAGACTCTGCAGGACTGAGAAGGAATTCGGTCCCAGCGGTCTATCGTAAGCCACGGAGTGCTGCTCGCTGCAGCACAGCCCAGCCTCAGCGGCCTGACACAGCTACTATTCCTCCAGTATGCTGGAAATTTCTTTGGGAAATCGCCCCTCTCGAACTGTATGGCCTGTAATGGCCTCAGTGAGACTCCATTCCTGACTCCGGGAGGAGAGCACATGACCCAGGGCTGGCCAAACAGAGCAGCTGAATTCCCTCGCCCACATGAGCCCACACGAATTCGTTTGGAGAAGGCTTAAGACCCCCTCTGGCCAATCATCATCATACCTTCCCTATGGCCAAAGGGAACCAGTAAGTTCTAATCAGGACGATTTCTGGATTTAGATGGAAATTTCATAGAAGAGGCATTCTTTTCTTCCAAACTTGGATCGAAAAGGACCTAACACTGGAGACGGTGGGACCATCACTAAGAACTTTTAAAAAGGCCAGTGAGGGAGAGGGGAGCCCTGGGTGACCCAGTCAGTTAAGCAACCAACTCCTGATCTCAGCTCAGATCTTGATCTCAGGTGGTGAGTTCAAGCCCCTCACTGGTCTCAGAGCTGGGTGTGAAGCCTACTTTAAAAAAAAAAAAAAAGGCCAGTAGGGAAGAAAGCAAGTTCAAGAGACAGAAACTCCCCAATGACACATTTGGATTGACTTATGTTTAAAGCTAATACTACCTCTGGATTTTTCAATTTCACAGGCCCATAAAATTTCATTTCTTAAAATATATTTTTTGTTGTTTAAGCTAAATCAGTTTGGGTTGGATGTTTTATTGCTTGCAGCCCAAAAGATCCTAACTAAAAGTTCATTTCAGGCATATTCAGCCACTCAAAATTGTAACTGCCTACAAATTTTAACTTTTTAACTCAGTATCAAATGCATTCCCCATTTAGACTTTAAAGAGTCTTTCCACTCTTAAATTCTTCTTCATACGCCCAGCTACCACTCTGTTCTCCGGAATATGCTGTAGTTGAGTACTAACTTGAATTAAATTCACCTGGAATATTCTGTCTCTCTTTTCCTTTTTTTTTTTAAATTTTTTTTAAATGTTTATTTATTTTTGAGACAGAGAGAGACAGAGCATGAGTGGGGGAGGGGCAGAGAGAGAGGGAGACACAGAAACCGAAGCAGGCTCCAGGCTCTGAGCCGTCAGCACAGAGCCCGACGCGGGGCTCAAACTCACAGACCACAAGATCATGACCTGAGCCGAAGTCGGATGCTCAACCGACTGAGCCACCCAGGCGCCTCGCCCCCTCTCTTTTTCTAACTACATAAACACTGCCTAGCTATCTTAAAAGCATGTCAGGTAAGATGCTGCAAAACAAACACCATGTGAATCAAAGAATTGAAGTTTTTAAAAAAATATTTAAAAGCTGTGAAAGCTAGATCAATTGCTATTTAATCTCATCTTTCTAAACGTAAAAGCAATAACAATAAATCACAAATGGAAAACATCAACTGATATACAATCTAAAAATTTTAAACATCTGTGTATCCAAAAATATCAAAAACAATAATTTGAGGGAAAAGGTTATATTACACAGAAACTTAAAGGTAAAAAGCAAAAAACTACTATGGGAAATATTAAAAAACAAATCCAGGGGTGCCCGGGTAGCTCTGTCTGTTAAGCCTCCAACTCTTGAAATCAGTTCAGGGCCGTGAGTTCAAGCCCCACACTGGGCTCCACATGAAGCCTACTTAAAAAAATAAATCCAATAAAAAATATAAAGGGAAGGCACCGGGGCGGCTCAGTCGGTTCAGCGCCCAACTCCTGGTTCCAGCTCAGGTCATGATCTCAGGACTCCACGGGGGAGAGCCCCGCATCAGGCGCCACGCTGACACCACAGAGCCTGCTTGGATTCTCTCTCTACCTCTCACTCTTTCTCTCTCTCAAAATAAGTAAACTTAAAAAAAAAAAAAAAGATAAAGGATCAGAGATTTCCTCCATAAGAGAGGAAACTAAATGGCTAATAAAGGGAAACGTTCAACCATTCTAATCACAAAATCAAAACAATCAGACAGGGAACTCCCTCTGAAAGATGAATGACAAACGGTTTTACTGTCCTTCATTTACTTGTCCTCTCTAAGATGCATGTGTCAGCTGGCTAAGGAGCCAAAGACGCCATTTTCCTCCCATGGGATTGCACCAGTGGTTTTGTTGCTTTTGTTGTTATTTGTACGTGTTCTTCGGGGGCTTTTCCATTCTCGTTTTGGGGTTTTTGTTTTGTTTTGAACATTTATTTATTTTTGAGAGAGAAAGTACGAACAGGGGAGGAGCAGAGGGGGAGGAGCAGAGAGCGAGGGAGACACAGAACCTGAAGCAGGCTCCAGGCTCTGAGCTGTGAGCACAGAGCCCAACGCGGGGCTTGAACCCACGAATTTCAAGATCATGACCTGAGCCGAAGTTGGACGCTTAGCTGACTGAGCCACCCAGGGGGCCCCTCTTGTTTCATTTTTAACGATAGAACAGAGCTGGTGCTGGTGCTGACACTGGGCAGCCTCGCTCCTGGCTATTTAGGAGTGTAAGTCAATTCAAACTTTCTAGAAAGCAAGTTGGCAATAATTACCAGGAGTCTTTTAAAACATCCATACCCTTTAACCTACTAACACTCCTTCTAGGAATCTATGTTAAGGAACTGTTCAAAAGTGTGGATAAAGATTTACATACAAAGAGCTCATTACACTGATACTAATACAGCAAACCCTGGGGGAAAACATGCTCCCATCTGGAAGCTCAAACACACACCTCAAATATTTGAACTCAAGAACCAAAGCACGTTAATGAGAACAGGGTCAAAGAGAAAAGCTGAAATGCACTTGAAAATTCTTGAAAGTTCAATTTTTGGGCAATGCAAACCACAGCCCCAGGGACATAAGGATGCAATTTTTCCTTAACTAATTAGGATTTTTCTTTTTGGTATATGCCCTAAACTTCAAACTGTTCTCCCAGAAAAAAAAAAAAAAAAGGAAGAAAAAGAACATTCAGATCTTAAGTCCCTGAAGAAGAAAAAGAAGGGGAAAAAAGGACAAAGAAACAATTTTTTTTCTTAGCAGTTACAAAAAAACAAAGGGAAAGTTGGCGTTTCCCCCCCATATACCACCACTAAGTTCCTGCGCTTCCTCCCAGGGCTCAAGGGGCCAACACGGAATCCTCGGGGCTAATAACTATGTGCATTTGCTACTCGCCTGGCAGAGGAAGGTGCATGGACCTCACTGGATGTAGTTGTCCCTGCTTTCAAGAAGGAAAATAAAGTAACAGCTCAAGCTCACATTTCTTTGTAATATACGTCTATGCTCCTAAATCAACAAAAGAACAGATTTAAAATATTTGCTTTTCTCTAAATTAACCAAATCTCTACTTCAGTTTATATTTCATCATATTCATACATTTAATGAATATTCATAAATATTCAAAATATTTTATTAATTATTTCATGCTCCTTTAACATGGCTTCAAATTCTCTTTTACAAGTTCGTGGGGCCCCTGGGTGACTCAACCGGTTAAGCTCTTTGTTTGGCTCAGGTCATGATCTCACGGTTCATGGGTTCAAGCCCCATGTCGGACTCTGCTGACAGTGCAGGGCTTGCTTGGGATTCTCTCTCTCTCCCTTTCTCTACCCCTCCCCCTCTCGTGCTGTCTCTGTCTCTCTCAAAAATAAATACATAAACATAAAAAAAAAAGTTCACATGTTGAGGCACCTTCGTGGCTCAGTTGAGCATCTGACTCTTGATTTTGGCTCAGCTCATGATCCCAGGGTCGTGGAATCAAGCTCTGCCCTGAGCAGGGAGCCTGCCTGGGATTCTCTCTCTCTCTCTCTCTCTCTCTCTCTCTCTCTCTCTCTTTCTCCCTCTGCCCCTCTCCTCTGCTCACTCTCAAAAGAAAGAGAGAGAGAGAGAGAGAGAGAGAGAGAGAGAGGGAAAGAAAGAAAGAAAGAAAGAAAGAAAGGAAGGAAGGAAGGAAGGAAGGAAGGAAGAAAGAGAAAGAAAGAAGGAAGTTTGCATGTTAAAAACAAGACTTCAAAATTTCTTTTAAAAGGATACATGCAGAGGGGCGCCTGGGTGGCTCAGTCGGCTGAGCATCAGACTTCAGCTCAGGTCATGATCTCATGGTTCGTGGGTTCGAGCCCCATGTTGGGCTCTGTGCTGACAGCCTAGAGCCTGGAGCCTGCTTCAGATTCTGTGCCTCCCTCTCTCTCTGCCCCTCTCTGACTCACGCCATCTCTCAAAATTAAATAAATATATAAAAAAAAATTTTAAGGATGCATATAGATTGAAAATATATGAAAACATATTGTGTCTATGTTGAAGCAGTACTTATATGTCCTTCCACTGTCTCTACCGCAAGTGAGCTCAAGGTTCTACACCCAAACTGTAAAGCTTTTAATTTTTCATCTGTAATTGCCAAGTGAAATGATAAGGAAAAGACAATCACCTTAGATGACTTTCTCTTCGCAAACTTCACCAGTTACGACTTCCTCCTGTCAAGCAAGACTTGGCAGAGACAGTCAGTTCTGCTGACACCTGACTGAAAAACACGAGTGTGTCCTAATGCAACCTGCGTGTCAGGAAACAATCTGACCATAATGCAAATTGCACGTTTATGTTTAGAACGCCATGTTTAAGGCCAACAAATGCAATCTGGTGTGGTTATGACCACTTTTCTCCTTTCTGCTACTAAGCAGCTACAGTAAGGGAACTAAGAGTAGAGCAAACGGTGAGATTTGAAATGTAGATGATTCAAAGTAGCGCTATTAGACCTTAGAGATTTGAATGTAACTATTTTTAGCCAGAAACTACTTTCTCCAGTACCCCCCCCTCAGTTTCTCCAATGGCCATTCAACTATAAATCACCTTTACTTCTGTAATAGTCCCAGAGATGCAGAGACAAAACCAAGTGACCAATGTATCCTTTTCATCATGAAGGTGAACATTATGGGGTTACCTGCCCTGCACACCCCTTAGATACGAAATGACCCTTCCCCACCTCCAAACACATGAATTCTGTGTTCTTGTGGGAGCCTGCACCACCCCTCCAGCCATGATTGGCGGTCCAAGCTAGAGCACCAGATTCACGCCAGGCCACACTTCCCGCTCCTGCTGTAAGAACCTGCCTCAAGCCAGGCAAGGAGCCTAGAGTCCTTCCCTTATTTCTCTGTCTTTACTTTACACTTTATTGAGGTACAAATGACGTATAAGAAATTGACGTAGAAATAATGTGTAAGAAATCACAGTGTGACGAGGTCTGACGTATGTATACACCTATGAAGCCATCATACCAATAAAGGTAATAAGCGTATCCAACATCCCTAGACATTTCCTCTCGCCCCTTGAATTCCCCCTTTATCCTTGAGACCATCCCCAGGCAACTACTATTCTATTTTCTTTTTAAAGTTTATTTATTTTATTTTTGAGAGAGAGAGAGAATACACAGGGGAAGGGCAGAGAGAGAGAGAGAGAGAGAGAGAGAGAGAGAATCCCAAGCAGGCTCTGCGCTGACAGCACGAACTGTGAGGTCTGACCTGAGCTGAAATCAAGAGCCGAACATTTAACCAACTGAGCCGCTGAGGCGTCCCCTGTTCTATTTTGGATCAGATTGGTTTGCATTTTCTAGAGTTTTATAACAGGAGATCACACAGCACGTAGTATCTTGGTAAACTGTTTTTCCCACTTACTCAACCCTCAGGAATTTTTTCAATAAGCACTTACTGCACACCTACTACGTGCCAGCCACCGCACAGGGAACAGCGCGGCGATGCTGGGCGAGTAAGCCATGGCGCACGAGCCCCGTAGAGAACAGCACCACAGGCGGTGGGGAGGCCGAGAACCGGCGCACCGACAAGTGAAGTGAAGAGGAGCTTAGCACAGTTCCCCTCTCAGAGGAGCTGGCAATTCAAAATTTGTACTGCATCTATACATCTAAAAAGTGCCTCTCATTTTTCCATTGGTTTAGATATTTCGTCCAGGGAAAAGCAATCCATGACAACTACAACTACTCATCTGAATAATGAATAATGCGTATGATATTTGCACCATTCCTACCAAAAGTTACAACCACATCTTATTATCTGTAAATAATGTCTGTAATTTCGACTGCTCTGTAGAAATCTATTATGCTTCCTAAGGTTCCAAAACTAAACCCACATGGGACTATGTCTGAAACAAAATTACATATACTAATGGTTTAATGACAACCTAATCTTAAGTCATTTAATAAAACACACAGGTAGGGGCTCCAGGCGGGCTCAGGTGGTAGAGCATGTAACTGTATCTCAGGGTTGTGAGTTCAAGCCCCACCTTCAGTGTGGAGCCTACTTAAAACAAAACAAAACAAAATACAGGGGTCCATGGGTGGCTCAGTTGGTTGAACATCTAGCTCTTGATTTTAGCTCAGGTCATGATCCCAATGTCACCGGACCAAACCCCACGTCTAACTCTGCACTGAGCATGAAGCCTGCTTGGGATTCTCTCTCCCTTTCTCTCTCTCTCTCTTCTTCTGCCCCTCCCCAACTTGTGTGCACACGCAAGCGCTTTCTCTCAAATTAAAAAAAAAAAAAAAACCTGCACAAAATTAAAGTAAAAGTACATTTGTTTCATGAGGGAAGCTTCTTAGAAAAAGAAAATTTAGCCATATCAAAAGACCAAATATTAGGCAAGCTATCAAAAATTTTTCATCCAAGGATGGAGGAAGTAGAAAAGGAGTAATTCTCAATGCCTTCTAGAGCCTCCACTGGGCACTTCACACTCACTGTCTTGATTAATGGTCACGAGACTCCCCAGGGTAAACACTGCTGCCCCCAATTTGCAGATGAGAAAAAGGTTGAGAAGTTAGGAAGGTTCGAGGTCACACTTAGCAAACAATAAAGAGTAGGTCAACCGCCTGGCAGACTACTTGGCACATAGCAGGTGCTTCATAAATGTCAGTTCCCGTCTCCTTTCTCATGCATTCAACTAATACTTTCCCAAGATCAGGATAATCCTGGAAGCCACGGCCCCTGACTCTCCCAGGGGCTGTCTGAGGGCAAAACTACTTTTACAATAATGCTTAAATGTGGCAGACAGAATACCGTCCATGAAGGCCTCACCATCCTAATCCTTAGAATCTGTGGATAAGCTACCTTTAGCTTGGCAGAGGGGAACTGAGGTTGTAGATTAAATCACGCTGCTTGTCGGCTGACTTTAAAAGAGAGATTAGGCAGTTTTTTTTAACTTTTTTTTTTTTTTTTGAGAGACACAGAAAGAGAGCGTGAGCAAGGGAAGGGCAGAGAGAAAGGGAGACACAGAATCTGAAGCAGGCTCCAGGCTCTGAGCTGTCAGCACAGAGCCCGATGCGGGGCTCGAAGTCACAGACCGTGAGATCATGACCTGAGCTGAAGTCGGCCGCTCAACCAACTGAGCCACCCAGGTGCCCCAAAAGAGAGATTAGGCAGTTTATCTAGGTGGGCCCTAATCACAAGAGTTACGTGTAGAAAGGACAGAAGATTCAGCGTCACAGTGACGGAATGTGAAAAAGGCTCCACTGACCACTGAAGGCTTGAAAATGAAAGGAGCCCTAAACCAAAGAATGCAGGAAGCTTCTAGAAACTGGGAAGGGCAAGAAAACATTCTCCGCTAGAGCCTCCAGAAAGGAACGGAGTCTCGCCAACACCTTGAATATAGCCCGGTGAGATCCATTTCAGACTTGTGACCTCCAGAACCGTAACTATGTGTGCAGTTTTAAGTCACTAAATTTGCAGCAGTTCGTCGAAGGATCAGTAAGAATGTAATACAGAGACTGTTTGCCTTTTTCACTCTTATACTCTCGCCAGTTCACAGCGGAGTTTTCCAGAGCCTGCATGATCTCAGACAAGTCAACGCACTGAACGCAGAATCCGATCAGAGACCCCAGCCATCGCCTATGAATCCAGACACTGCAGAAATTTGCAAGAATGTGAAACTATGAGAGTCTTCAAAAGTTCTTTCATGTTGGGAAATACACTTTAAAAAGTGTATCATTTATGTTAGCAGGTAACAGATTCGTTGTTATTTCAAGTGAAGTAATAAATACCTATTTTTTAAATCTCTCGTTTTTAATATCTAATACAGCCACTATCTGTATAATCGATATAAACAGAAAAACTGGGGGACCTTCAATAATTTTAAGTAAGTCCGGTGACGAAAACATTTGAAAACTGCTACCCTAGCTATGCCTGCCTTGTTCACTCTGATAGTTAAAGTAAGTCACACATAGACGATACTCAAAAAATACTTGTTAAATAAAATGGACACTCAAACAAAATTCTAATTTTGAGAGTAATCATGTTTCTCAAGTAGGTTTTCCTGCTCAAAAGAGAACAAAGGAAACATTCCAGGTGAGCCCAATGTTATCACAAGGGTTACATCTTGGAGAGTTACATCTCTAAATACAAATTAAAATTTTATCCTGGTTTATATATCATTATCTCACAAATTCACTTACTATAAAACAGTTCCCCAAAACCCTAGTAAACTGAGAAAGGGGGGTTTCTCACAGTCAAGGGCCAACCCACCGAAGTACAAAAGTGTCTTCCGGAGCCTGATCGATCAGCTCACCTCTCTTTCCCGCTACACCACCTTAAAACATGCAGTATCTAACTTCAAAAAGAAAAGAAAAGAGAGAATACCACCATTTTTCTCCTAAGCAGTTGCTGATAACACATGACGGGCATATGAAGAAGTTCTAGGGGGAAGTAGTGATCTTAAATCTGCTAAATGCTTTTGTAATCGGAAGGGAAAAGACTTTTTATTCTCCTTTTTTCCTTTATCTAAAGTACAGCTTGTCCACATAGGAAATGACAGTCAGGACCTCGTTGACAGGAAACTTCACAGGAATGAACCCAGCCTGGGACTGGAGGTGCTCTAACAGGAGCGCCGTGCTCCCCAGGGCACGGCTGGCTGTGCCCCTCGCTCTGAGCCAGTCAGACTCCGTGTGGCTTCCTGCCGTCAGTACCGAATGGTCCACTTTCGTGCGGTATCGACAAACCAGACTGAATGCAAAGACCAGCTTCCAAAGTAATGAAGTCGAGGGGAGCGGCGGGGAGGCTGCACCGTCACCATCTTCGTATTGAAACAGCTCTCATATGGGAGAGGAATCAGAACGACTCTCCGTGACTCAAACCGTCCAAAATAAAGTTGGCAGCCTTGTGCTCATATGGCAAACTCAAGCGGATGCCAGATGGCCACTAATAAGAGCTATGGAAAAAGGGAGTCCTTCCTCCAGCAAAGGGCTGAATAGGTTTTATGACCTCTAAGGGTGCCTCTGCTTCTCTTCTAATTTAGGAATTTCTTTCCTACCTGAAAAATGTGGAAATTATTAAGTGGCTTGGTTCTCCCTGAAATCTTTCTGCTACTTTTTCCCACGGCCGCAGGACCATCAATATCTTATACCTAAACAAAAGAAGACAGTTAAAGAATACATGATGATATTTAAGACACACGGAAAGGTAAAGAGATGCTACATCCCCACCATGCAGTTTGGGAAATAAACCCCTTAAACCTTCACCTGCATTCTCCTCCCACCACAGAGGTAACCACTACCCTGACTTTGGTGTTCATCACTCTCCTGCATTTTTGACTTTTAGCACATGCATGCATATCCCTATAAGTGAGTACCCTTTATGTGTTTTCAAGCCTTCAAAAATTAGTATACATCTGGGGACACCTGGGCGGCTCAGTCTGTTAAGCATCCCACTTTGGCTCAGATCATGATCTCATGGTTTGTGAGTTCGAGCCCCACGTCGGGCTCTGTGCTGACAGCTCAGAACCTGGAGCCTGCTTCGGATTCTGTGTCCCCCTCTCTCTCTGCCCCTCCCCTGCTCACACTTAGTCTCTGTCTCTCAAAAATAAAAAACACTAAGATTTTTTTAAAAATTAGTATACATCTGCAACTTGTTTGGATTTTTCATATATATATATATATATACACACACACACATATATATACTCAGTATTGTTTTTGTGAGAGTCATCTATGTTGGCTTATAGTCACAGGTCTTATTCAGAAGACAACATACATTTTCTGTAAGTATTTTGAGCTCCATCCACGGGCCATACATTCGGTTGCAACTACTCAACTCTAATGTCCTGGCACAAAATGAGCCCCCATAAATATGGAAACGGGTAAAACTGTGTTCCAATAAAATTTAATAAACAAAAATAGCAAACAAGATCTAGCCCATGAACTATAGTTTGCAACCCTTCCTAAAGTCAACATTATTTTCTTGCAGTGTCACTTCAGTGTTTGTCCGGTAGGAACAGCTGCTGGGTTCCTCTGGTTATGGCATTTGCCCCTAATCCCTTTTCTCATTCTGTTAATTCCAACCTTTCTTTGTTGGTAACTCTCTTATAACAGAGTCCAGCTAGATTTCGTTTCTTATATCTGATCTGACAATCTTTTAGTCTATCACATTTTATGATATTTTTTGCTTTTTTTCCGTTTCTTTTACCTCCTCTCTCCTACTCTCTTTTCAACTGATTTCTGTATTGTCAATATTTATTTAGATTTACTCACATGTCTGCCAATACCTTTGCTCTCCATTTGGGCCCGAGTTGAAGGTCTAGCCACCCGGGGAGAGTTCACATGTGCTTCTATCAGGCACCGCAGGAGATTATCACCTTGGGACCACTTTTAGCTAACTTCCAGTTTGACTACCAGACCACGCAAGCAGACTAAATTCAAACCCAAACCCACGTGAGGACTAGCTGATTACAGGGTCACAGGGAGATTTCCACAACGTCCCCCCGACACACAGGACAAAACGTAGAGCAGAGACCAAGAGATCCAAGTTTCCCTGTTGTCTTCCTGCATGGAAGGCAGCCCTCTGTGGGTCCTGGATTTATGAGATTCAGAGAGGGAGAGACAGAGAGACAGACAGAGACAAACACAGAGAGAGAGACAGAGAGAGACAGAGAGAGAGAGAGACAGAGAGAGACAGAGAGAGAGTGTGTGTGTGTGTGTGTGTGTTCCCTCCCAGCAGGCATAGCCAATAAAACCCAACAAGTGCTCCCAGGACTGTCACGCCTTCAGGGCTGCTCACCAGCCTTCACTGTTTAGGCCTGTGCTACACTTGAGTTCTCCAGAGCTCAGCTATACATGCAAAAGAATGTTCTTTGTAATTTTTCCAGCATGTGAGTATTCTATACAAAAAGATTTTTAAACTACCCACCTAGTCTACCAGATGGCTGGAAGCCAAAATCCAAAAAGAACAACTCTAAAATACAGCAGATTTGTCTCCTTCCACATGTCAAGAGCTCGATAAGGGACTGGTTTCTAAACCGAGTAACGCCACAGATTTCTGGGCTCTTGCTCCACACCTGATGAATCCGGAGTCAAGGCCCCCGAATCCCCCTGGTGATGCTGATGCTCTGCCCAGTTTGAGAATTACTGAAATTTTTAACACTGTACTTTCCTTCAAAAATTGGCAACGAAATTACACTTCATTTCCTTTTGATATTTCATCTCCTCTCGAGTCCTACCTATGCTACCCAGGATGCTCTGGCGAGAGAGGGCAATCAACTCTAAATTTTAACCCCCCACTCTTTGCCGGTGGGCCACCCAGGCGCCTCTACAACAGTGACAGAAAACCTCAACACCCGAATGTAAATAAAAGTCAGGCCAAAAACATGTCATTGTTCCACTCAGGCTCCTGGATCTTATATGCAGATCTTGATCCAGAAAACAGTCCCCTGCTGAGTCCTACCTCCATAAGCACCCGCCCAGGACAACCCTTCACACTGTCTTACAGACTAACAGAGGGTTCGAGAAGCGCTGGGTTCGCCAGATGGGGCTGAGATGCTCCGGAAACCTGCTGAAACTGTAGACGAAACTGTGTGCGTGCTTGCACTGTGTGTAACTGAGCAAATCTGCTTCTTTTTCTGAAGACAGAATACACAGCTTTCTCCAGATCCTCAGGGGGCCCTGACTCTGTTATTCTATGCCTGTTACATACAGAAGGCATCAGGTTGTACATTTAAGCATCTTTGGTATTATTATTATACGTTCTTGTTAAACATATTGTTTGGATCTCCTAAGTATACTCTTTAGAGCCTCTGTTTTGAGCTATTGCCTCAAAAGAGGGGTTTCCTAGTCAAAATTATTTGGGGAGTGCTACGCCAACACCCTCCTTCCTGGAGACTCATGCATTTTAAAGATTCTGATAAGCCTACCTGTAACAAAGCTTTTTTAACATACGTTTTCAACATTTCCTTAACCACATCTCTCAGAAGATGGTGACACACAGTCTGAGAAACACGAGTCCCGTCTTAAAATTACCTCATTGTTATTAAGGTGTTTCCTTAGCCCACTGCAGTTCCTTGACGGAAGGGTTTGCATTTCCTGTTTATTCCATACACACTAAGCTCATATGACTGTCCTACACGCAGTCCTCACGAAATGCCTAATTTCTGAATGAGAACTAAATGCCCTCAACCGAGAACTCTGAATAAATCCTTCAACACCCTGTAAAAGCGTCTAACACTTCACTAATCCCTGCACTTCTGTCCACACATTAATACACTTCGCAGCCCCAGCTACGCAGCCAAACGTGCTCCACAGACGGGCTCTGACGGTGGAGGGGACGCATGGGCATCCGAAGGCACGACCGGGGCACCCTGGCCTCTGCTCCCCCGTGACCCTGGCCGGGCGGCCTATCCAAAGAGCACACACGGCGGGCCAGGGGGTAAGTCCCAAGAAGGTGCACGCAGGGGCTGCGGGACTGGAAACAGCTGACCGCAACACAAATCTATCCATCCCTTTCAATTACGATCGCATGATGATTTCTTAGAATTCACCATTTTAGGACACGGTTTTTACGCCTGGCATTGCTGCCATCGGAGGCCAGATTATTCTTTGTCGTGAGGACGCTGTTCTGTGCATTACAGATTGTCTGGGAGCGTCCCTGACCTCCACGCATTAGAGGCCAGCAGCACCACCTTACCCCCAGGGGTGACAATCCCACAGGTCCCCAGACACTGCCGAATGCCCCCCCACCCTGCCCGACTCCAGTCGATAAACGAGGCTCTACGGGGAAATTTTTGCTAGAGGCTATCGACCAGTATTTCTTTTCCTAAAACTACAAAGAACCTTTCCTTTGAGCTGAGTTTGACAGGATGCATAAACATTCTACTTCCAAAATCTCAAGTTAAAAAAAACAAAAACAGACGTCCCAAATGAGGGACATTCTACAAAGTACGTGACCATTTCTCCTCAAAACTGTAAAGGAAATCAAAACCAGGGAAACTCAGAGAAACTGTTACCGCCAAGAGGAGCCCAGGGAGAAACTAAATGCAGTGTGCTGTTCTGGGCGGGATCCAGGGGCAGAAACGGACAATGGGTTAGAAACTAGGGAAATCTGGGGCGCCCGGGTGGCTCAGTCGGGTGAGCAGCCGACTTCAGCTCAGGTCATGATCTCGGGGATCATGAGTTCGAGCCCCACGTCGGGCTCTGTGCTGACAGCTCAGAGCCTGGAGCCTGCTTCAGATTCTGTGTCTCCCTCTTTCTGCCCCTTCCCCACTCACACTCTGTCTCTCTCTGTCTCTCAAAAATAAATAGACATTAAAAGAAATTAAAAAGAAAAAGCCTAGGGAAATCTGAATTAAATATGGACTTGAGTTAATACTGATACATATTGACAATGTATCGATATTGGGTCACTGATTGTGACGAATGGGCCACAGTCACGTGAGGTCAATGATAGGGGAAACTGGAGAGGGTTAATAGAAACCACATGATTTTTTGGTAAATCTAAAACTGATCTAAAAACTAAATTTACTAAAAAACTTTTTAAAAACAAAAATGGAGAAAAAAAAAAGAAGGAGGCGGGAGAGAAAGGGTAAAACAAGTAATGAGAATCAGCTCTTCCTTCCCTGAGCAGGCTCCCTTCTGGGAGAGCCTTCAAAGGGATTGTTTGGATTAGCCAAGAGAGCTAATGGCCAGAAAGCAATAATCAGAAAGTGAGAAAAAAAATTATTTTTTCCTTTCCTAAACTGAAAAAAAAAAAAATAAAACCCCATGTTTTTGTCTGAGCAGCCATATTTTTTCTGACTTCTCATTCCTACAGATGTAGTTCAAGGCCACCCCTAGCAAGTGTTTTCTGCAGCCCCTGTAACCCCAAGCAGCTTATCTGCTCTGGTGTCAAAGCCCCTGGGGTCAGTCCCTTGTTTACGTACCCCAAGCTGACTGTCACGTATCTGTTTACCAGTCTCCCCATCCTCGTGACACGGGTCCCACGCTTGGCGTTGGCAGGGACGCACCCGCTGTGGGCCCCTCCCTCTCAGACTCGCCCATCTGTGAATCAACAGCCGCTAAGCCCACTGCTGGGTACTTAATAAATTCTTGGTGAATGAATCAAGCTAGACATGTGGACTCTTACAGACCTCGGCTAATGGTGGATACAGACAGTGCAGCCCCAGATGGGGAGAGAAAGGAAAAGACCAACGAAAGTCCCTGTGTTCTGAGGGGTGAGACAGGGACCTCCTAGGTATGCGCCGGGGGCATGAGGTGGGATGGGGCACACCGGAAGACATGAGTTACAGACCTGCAACACTTGAAAAGGCTTACTAAACACTTGTTTAGTCCAGTAGCCTCATTCTATGGAGACACCCAAGCTAGAGAGATCAGGTGACTTGTTCAAGGCCACACAGCTAGTACGCTGAAGGGTACTACACTCTAGAGCTAAGGAACTCATCTCCACCCTTCCCTGAGTGTGTGTACAAAACTGGAAGTTATTTGATAACGAATAATACTAGCTACTAACTACTGTACAGCTGCTGGGTGTCAAGCCCATGCTAAAAGTCCCCACATTATCTCCAGATTACTGGTGAGGAGACCAAGATCAAAGAGGAAAGAGAACAAGTAACTTGCACCTAAGATCACAGAGGTAATTAAGTCTCCAAAATCCCCTTTGAGCTGTCATTCTCCGCAATGTCCTCTGATTATCACCCCAAAACCCAAACTCTGGCCTGATGCTGATCTTCATCACCCAACACTCCAGCTGTCTCCCTCAGCAGGCACCGTTCTACACGCCTTCCACGGATGGACGCAACTCCTCCCCAAACCCTAGGACATGGTACTGCCAACGTCCAATTCTACAGATGATGAAACTGAGGCTTCGTGAAGAATGGCAACAATTCTGCCTGTAGTTTCTTATAAAACTAAACATGCAATTACCATTCAACCAAGCAATGGCAATGAGACCGATGAAAACACGTTCACATAAAAACCTATACACAAATGTTTACAGAGTTTTAATCGTCAAAAACAGGGAGAAACACAGATATCTTTCAGTGAGGGAAGTAGAGTTAAATGGTACACCACGGTTAAAAAATGGTTCAGCTGTGGTTCATCCATTCCACGGAACGCTACTCAGCGATAAAAAAGAACACGCTATGGATTCAATACACACAACCACTTCGACGCATCTCCAGGAAGTTACGCTCAGTTAAAAAAGCCAATTCCAGAAGGTCCCATGCTGTTTGATTCCTTCTATATAACATTTTTGAAATGACAAAATTTTTGCAGTGGAGAACAGATAATGCCCCAGGGATTGGAGAAAGCATTGGAGGGAAGTGGACCGGCTATAAAGACAATGTGAGAGATGTCGGTAATGAGCTGTTCCGTATGTTAACAGTATTAACTGCGGTGCTGGATTCTTGAACCCGCGAACCCACATACGATAAAACCGTGTAGAACTAAATACACGAACACAAGTAAAAGTAAAAGCAGAGGACTCTGATTAAGATCTGTGAAATGTATCAGTATCTACATACTGCTTGAGATACTGTACTATTCTTTTGCAAAATGTTACCCCTGGGAGAAACTGGGTGAAGGGTATGCCAGACCTCCAGCATTAATTTTTACAACAGCATGTAAATATACAATAATTTCCGTTTTTTTAATAATTTTTTTAATCTTTATTTTTGAGACAGCGAGAGAGAGAAAGAGAGAGAGAGAGACAGAGTGTGAGCAGGGGAGGGCCAGAGAGTGGGGGAGGGGTAGAGAGAAAGGGAGACGCAGAATCCGAAGCAGGCTCCAGGCTCTGAGCTGTCAACACAGAGCCCGATGCGGGGCTCGAACTCACGGACTCTGAGATCACAACCAGAGCCGAAGCCGGACGCTCAACCAACTGAGCCACCTAGGCGCCCCAATAATTTCAATTTTAAAAAACCCTGCAAGTCCCAAAGCTGAGCTAGATGATCTCCATTTCTTTCATCTAAGATCTGCAACTTCCAGGGTCCGCAAAGCCACTCTTCTCACCATAACCACACAGCCACTTCAAAATGCCCTGCAAAATTTAACTCTGAGCGAAGGAAAACTAAGAAGCCCTCTTTCACAGAATTCTGCATTGCCAGCCACTTTGAGCGCTCTCAGAAAATCACTCCAGTTGGTGAAAATAAGCCCCTTGCTTTCTCACACTAAAATGACTTCTGGCCAAAAGATTGAAAATGGGATCCTACCAAAAGTTCTCTCCTACCAAACACTTTCCTAACCCACCCCACCGCACCCCCAACATCACTACAAACATTTCAATTCTAAATCTTCCCTGAAAACAGTAGCACCAATGGCTTATCACTGGCCCTTTATACCAGGTCCCAAATGGTCAGCTGCTACAGGAAAGTAGTGCGGCACAGGAAACCGGCCAGAGGGTCAGGGGCTGGGACAGACCCGAGGTCAAGGTGTGACCTCGGCCAGATTCCTTAAACTTGAGTCTGGCTTTTGCCAACTACAGGATGGGGATGCCGCACCGTCCCTCCGAGGTATGGGAAGGATTCAAGGAGACTACGTGCCTGGCGCTAGTATTTTCTCGGGCCTCCATCCGCCTCTGCCCATTTCCCTCACTAAAAGACCCAAGTTGATTTTATGTTCACCTGCCAACAAAGAGGTCACGCCCTGGAATCCCCTCCTCACTTAGGTTAGTAGATAACCCAGGACACTCTAAACTTGGACCCCTCCTATTTCAAACACGGCCAAATAAAGGGGAAAAAAAAAAGGAAAATCGCCTCTGGTCACCGACACCAGCCCAGCAGCTCAGCAGCAGAGGCACTCGCCGCCTGCCGGACTCCGCTGTTACTATCATTACTCTCCGTTATTAACAATACCTAACGGCGCGTGGGGGTGACTGTCTCCTAAGCGATGTTCGTGGAGCCCAAAGAGCTTCCGACGCAGATTTCTGGCTAAAAATCGCCAGAATTTAAAAAAAATGCTTTCCCGACAGGAGAAAGGCAAAAAGTTGCAAAGTTTCTGGCAGTGCATTTTTCCGCGTTTCCCGGAATCGCACTGCAGAGGAGACGTCGCCGCGGCTGGGACCGGGGTGAGACCGTGGGTCACGACAGGAGTGCCCTGGAGGTCAGCAGCGAGACCCGTGCGGGTGCGAGGGTGCCCGCTCACCCGCGGACCGCTTGAGACGGGCCCCCAGGCTCTAGGGGAGCCGCCGCACTCACCTTCCGTGCTCCTCTTAGCCTCCCGGTAGCGCTCCCACAGGTAGCCTTTCATGTCCGGGGCCGTCCCAGGTGCTGTGCACACGGGCCGTGCGGGGCCCGCGCGCGGCCACCCCCGGGCCGCAGTCCCGCAGCCGCTCAGCAGAGCCGCCGCCGCCCTCGCCCTGGCCCCACGGGCCACCGCCGCTGCCGCTGCCGCCGTGGCCATGCTTTCCGCGGCTCTGCTGCGAGCGGCGCCCAAACACCGGAGCTCTACCCGCGTTCAGCCGGCTGGCGGGCGGCTCCCTACGTCGGAGCACGTGGCGGCGGCGCGGCCCGCCCTTGTGGCCGCCGCGGGGGCGGAGCCTGGGCGGGGGCGGGGTCTAAGGCCTGTGTGGCAGGGGGCGGAGAAGGGGCAGGGCCTGGGCCTGTCTGGTAGGGGCGGAGCCTGGTGAGGGCGGGGTCTAGGCCTGCCTGGCAGGGGGCGGGGCCTTGGCGGCCCAGCCCGCTGTGGTCGCACTTGGATCCTATGCGTTTTCTCCTCCAGCTCGCTGACAGCGGCCGTGCCCCCAACTCTGACTGCATCGACAAAGTGCCTCTAGCCCAGGCTTCCGGAGGTGACCTCTTTCAGCATTAACAGCCTCTGAATTCGGACTCTCTCCTGGATTGCGTTGGCGGGTCTGGAAGTCCCTCGGTCCCCAAGATTGGATCTTTCCAGTGCCACCCGTGAGAGGGCAACTGGGCCAAGGCCCCACATGTGGGCTGATGTATTTGAAAGTCATCCTCTTCCCCCGCCCCCGCCTACTGCACTGCTCCAGAGATTCCTGCCTCGAGAGGGAGGCCCTCAGGACACCGCCACCCTGCTCCTGCCTACTTTCACAGGGACGGTGCACCTGTCTTCCCTCACATCTGCTAGGCTGCACCTGTTCTGTTTTTGATTCCACCAAAAACAAATTAGCAGTAACCCTCATGATGCGACTTGACTGCTGCAGCAAAGGCCCACACAGAACCCCGCTGGGGATCAATGAACTCAGACTCCCCCCCCCCCAAGCTGCTGGTTACTGTGGTTACTGTTGAGAAGGGTGTTAGGTGGACTCAAGGGAATAACTCAAGGCTGGTACACTGCCTGGAAGACCACACTGCCATGTGCGAAATCAGGCATGATTTAAGACAAATAACCCAAGCATTCACCTATGCCTATGCTGTGGGCTGAAGTGGTCGGAAAATGCTTCTTGGAAAATGATGGCCTCTGAGTTAGATCCTTACAGATAACAACTATTTATTAAAAGCTTGCTACATACATTCTTATGCAATCCTCTCATGATGCTGAAAAGCAGGAGATTTCTCCCATTTTATAAATAATGAAACTGAGGTCTAGACAAGTGGAATAATTCTCCTGAGGTCACACTGCTGAGCCCATTCTTCCTTTTGGCTTCCTAATGTACTATGTAGAATTTAGTTTGGTGATAAAGTAGCCAATAAGTGATCCTTAACAGTTAATGGGCAACAAATCACTGATATGAGGCAATTAAAATGTTTCAAACAGATATGACATGGGGCGCCTGGGTGGCTCTGTTAGTTAAGCCTCTGACTCTTGATTTTGGCTCAGGTCATGATCTCACAGTTTGTGAGATCCAGCCCTGCGTCAGGCTCTGTGCTGACAGTGCAGAGCCTGCGTGGGATTCTCTGTTTCCCTCTCTCTGTACCCTTCTCCCGCTCAAGCTCTATCTCAAAATAAATAAACATTTTAAAAAATAATAATAAAATAGATATGATATTAAATCCATGGACTCTGGTACTTTAAACTTACTTTATGGTTCTCATTTATTCCAATTTATCTTTTCTTGCTCATGTTTCATAAAAAATAGTCTTGGTGATAGCAATTATCAATTTTGTTTAGGTGGAGAATCAATTCATAAATTCAAAATAAAGCATATCGATGTAAAAATAACACAATTAGAACTTTAATAGCATTGCTTCAGAATATTTTTAGATATGGAACCCTGTGAGATCAACATTCTTCTACCTACCATGCAAATATGAATCACTTCAAAGTTGTTCTTTTTAGCTACAAGCTGTTACATATGTTAAAGAACTAGAAAATCAAGACCCCCTAGACTTTGATTATCATCACTTCTAAGAGTTATAAAAGAAAATATCTCATCAAAAAGCTCTAAATAAAGACAAAGAGAAAGAAATTACAGGCACAGAAACGCCCGCGCTCATTTTTATACTTTATTAGTATCATTTGAGGTCTTCAACAACTTGGTTTCAAACTGAGATCTTCTCTGCAAAAAACTCTTCTGGGGAATTGAACTGTATTCTGGGCCATGAAAAAGCCACTTTTCTGATATGAGCTCAGATATGGAGTCCCAGGGATTATTTGTGCTAAGAGGCCCTACTGCCAAGGGGTGCCGGTAAATTGTGGCGATTCGGCCTCTTCCACCCTCGCCTTTCGCTGACAAAATCTTTTGCCACGAACGCTTTACTACGCCATCCATTTTACTCAAAGATAAAACCTTGGAGGAGTCACCTCTCTTTTTCATTGAGCCTTCTTTTTCTGGGCCGTTCCACGGCTCCACATTATCCCGTGTCTTCCGTTGGGTCTTCTCAGCGGAAATGGAAATGGTGGGTCTCAAGACCCTTTTCCCTTTTCCAGACGCACATTTGGATTTCTCTGAACTTGTAGGAGGTGCCAGGTCCGTGCTTTTAGCTCTCTGTAGCTTCTCTGCAGTCATGCATATTGCAGAGCTCACTGTGTTCCCACTCTGAGCACTGTGGTAGTCTAATTTAAGCCAGTACTCCCATAACGAGGTGCCGTTCCTGGAACCCTCGGAATATTGCTGACTCAGGCCCTGAGGCCAACATCGTCTACTCCTGATCCGCTCGATCTCCCTCAGAAGTCTGCAAAAGATCAAAGATCGTCAAGAGGCCACATGTGTCACGTGAATAGCCGGAATCAGGTTTCTTTTTGAGACACAGAACAGAGACTCACTGCAGGATTCCGTGGATGGATGAGTGAGAAGATCCCAGGTAGGTGGCCCTTAGGTCAAGCGATCTGTACAGATAGCCCACTGCTTCTGTCATGATGTGATGACCAGAGTCATTTATGAACAGCTGACCTGCTGGACATTTGAAAATAAGAGTATTAGCATTTTTAAAAATTACTCCTGGTTTCACATACTTAGAAGGATAAACATAACGTATAAAAGATGGCATGAGGTGCTCACTTCAGCAGCACATAGACTTAAATTGGAACGATACGGAGAAGATTACATGAACTGTTCCGTTATTTTTCAGAAAAGGGTGGCTCTGTCGATTGAGCAGCCTATTCTTAATTTCAGCTCAGGTCATGGTCTCATGGTTCGCGAGTTCGAGCCCCGCGTCAGGATCTGCGCTGACAGTGCAGAGCCTGCTTGGGATTCTCTCCCTCTTTCTCTGCCCCTTCCCTGCTCATGTTCTCCCTCTCTCTCAAAATAAATAAATAAACTTAAAAAAAAAAAAAGATGGCCTTAGAACATCACGTATTGTTGTATTCTTGACAAAAACATTTAACCCAAGTATAAGTATAAGGAAACAAGCAGATACAAATTGAAGCATACTGAAGCAGGGGAGCAGAGCAGAACCCGACATAGACTCTTCAAAAATGTCCACGCCGTGAGAGACGAAACAAGCCTCCTTAAATGTTCTGGGCTAAAAGAGACAACCAAATGCAATGGAAGATCTTACATAGGACTCTGGATCAAAAACTAAACAACAATATAGAGTTTTTAGGGGTGTCTGGGTGGCTCAGTCAGTTGAGCATCTCACTCTTGATTTGGGCTCAGGTCATGGTCTCAAGGCCATGGGATTGAGCGGCAGGCTCTGCGCTGAGCATGGAGCCTGCTTGGGATTCTCTCTCTTCGCCCCCCCCCTTTCCCTGCCCCTCCCTCTCACACACGCACGCATGCGCTCTCTTTCTCTCAAAATAAATAAACATTTTTAAAAAAAGAATATTTCCTAGAACACTTGGGGACATTGACTATAAACTGCACATTAGATAATAGCCTTATGTAATGGTCTAATTTCCCAGGTTTGATAAGTGTATTGTGGTAATTTAGGGGAATGTCCTTGTACTTTGAAGACACGTGCTGAAGTATTTACAAGTAGAAGTGTCATAATCGCAACTAACATTCAAATAATTCAGAGGAAAAAAATATGGATGGACATGCATGTATGAAACAGAGAAAGAATGCAAATGTGGCCAAAACGTTGACAATTAGTGAATACAGGCAAAGGGTCTATAGGTGTTCATTATATAATGCCAGGTGCCACTGTCAATAATGTAATATAATTCTCTAAATTGTATTAAAATATATACATATAGGGGCGCCTGAGTGGCTCAGTTGGTTAAGCGTCTGGCTTCAGCTCGGGTCATGATCTCATAGTTTGTGAGTTCGAGCCCCATGTCAGGCTCTGTGCTGACAACTCAGAGCCTGGATCCTGCTTCAGATTCTGCGTCTCCCTCTCTCTCTGCCCCTCCTCTGCTCGTGCTCTGTCTCTATCTCTCTCTCTCATAAACAAACATTTAAAATATATATATATATGCATATAAATATATATATTTTAGTATCTAATTTGCAAGTGGTGAATTTATTCATTTATTTGTTTACTCATTTTATGCATTTACAAGACTGCTTTCAAGAAGCTGAATTTATACCACTGGTTATAAACGTAACGTGCGGCCAGTGCATACAGGGCATCGATCTGGATGTGTGACAAAGAGACCGCCAAGATCTTAAGGGTAATAACCACTGGCAGGTGACCCAGCCAACGTCCCCATATTATTAA